>OY293410.1:9942764-12342764 GCA_958502065.1 Chrysolina americana
TCTATCTACCTATCTATCTATCTATCTATCTACCTAACTATCTATCTATCTATCTATCTATCTATCTATCTATCTATCTATCTATCTATCTATCTATCTATCTATCTATCTATCTATCTATCTATCTATCTATCTATCTATCTACAATAGGCAGTAGCCAAATAGTACGAGATAGACAAGCGGATATTACAATGAGACAAGCCTAATTTCTCTCTAGCTATATTAAACTGTAATTTTGATATTTTCAGTTCGAACGACCAACAAATAAATCGTACCAGTCTCCTTCATCTCGTATTCTCTCGGAGAAACCAATCCACGTTTAGGTCCAATACATGTTTTATTCAAAGAGATAACTGAAGGTAGTTCACGTTCTATGCAGTTATTAGCTTTCGAATCGAAGAGTGACGCTGCAAGTTCGTGTTCGTGTTATGTGGTTGCAAAAATGTCCGGAGTGTTTACGATCTATAGTAATGAGATTCTCTAATTGTCCATCAATTACAATGTTTTCACGATAAGTGAGATCATGTTATGTTCGGGGAACTTCGTGACAGTCAAGTAGAAGTAGATAGGACTTAGTGTTCTGTCACAGAAGTCTGGAATTGATCTCTGATATCATGCCACCAACAATAAATTTTGAGTTGCTTTATACCGTTCTAATTCCGAAGAGAGACAACTGAGAGCAGATGGTTCGAAAACACTCTCAGATTCTGGTGCAGGTATATACAGTATACTAAGCACAGAAATATCAACCTCTCCAGGATTATATGCGTCGCTATTCAAGGCAGAAAGTCACGCCATCGACCTTTGTAAAGAGAGACTGAAAGAAACCAACCTCACACAAATACCAATAAAAAATTTCTCGGACAGTCAAGCGGCTTTGAAAGCACTTGACTCGAATCGATTAACGTCTAAGCTGGTGTCAAACTGCCAGATAAGATTCTCCTCAATAGGAAGACTCAACAGTCTGTCCATGGTCTAGATTCCTGACCACTCCGGTATGGAGGGGAATGAAACGGTTGACTTTCTTGTAAAAGAAGGAACCGCAAGTAGATTCATTGGATCAGAATCTGCCATTGGCATCCCACCAAGTTCTGCCAAATATTAATTGAATGCCTAGACAGCAAGGAACTTATTGAACTCCTGGCAAAAACCCATCGGGATTGTCTTATTCCCAGACATTTATACATTCCTCGAAAAATTCTACCAAAACATTGACTCCAGCAGGCCTATTTCCAGGTCACTCTCATTTAAATCGTCACATGACAAGACATAAACATGCGTGCCCCTTCTGCATGTGAAATGCATGCCTATCGACGTTTTTATCTGTGCCTCCCGGAAGCGTGGTGTGACCGAAACCAATAGCAAATTATAAACCAATACTAATTTCATAGTAACTGATAATGTGCAGTACACGGTAGCTCACTCAAAAGAAAATGTTGGCTTGAGATAATGATTTCTAGGGGAAAACACTGCCTAGATATAGCGCTGTATGCATATATTTTGTCTGGAGCACGAGTAATTTTTTGTTTAAAACTTCATTCAAACATTCTAGTTGATAACTGGTCATTGCCATTGATAAAAACGACCAACTAAATTGAAACCCAACTCATATTTCTCCGGAGACTGAAACGGTTCAATCTGATGTCGGGAAAATATAAATCCCAGAAACTATCCCTTCATCGAAAATATACCACAGCTATCAAAAGAGCCGGAACGCAATCAGTAGTCGTTTTAGCGAGATACAGTGATGCTGCAAACGTATAAAATAAAATTGGATTCTTTCAGCTTTATTTTCTCCTTTATTTCCGGCTGATATTGTATCGCCGTCTGATTTTCGGAAAAAGCAAACTCAATTCAGTTACTTATAGAGGGAACGTTGTTATATGAGAAATATATCGAGTTATAAATATTTTCGAAATTGCTTTGAAAATTAATGAAATTGAACAATTTTTCCGTACTCGTGAAGTGGTTTGATAGACTTTTTTGGTATTTACTTTATACTGAAAGGTTTCGATTTTCTTGAACATGTTTTATTTTTCATGTAGGATCAATAAGGTTTCAATTTATTTCACCTCAGAAATAAGAAGAGATATTGCTCAGACATAATTTACTAGATTTTCCATGAAGTAGGATCAAAATACTCCATTCACATCATTGAAACTTATTCGAAATAACGGAAACGTTGTTTTTTTACGTTTCTGTGATTCATGAATCGAAATTTGCCACAGAAATAATTATTATTATTTCAATCATTCAAATATTCAGAAGATGCCCTTCATCAATCCTATTCAACAGAATAAACCAAAATAATAATTTTTGTATTTTGAAAACGGTGAGTTTTATTTAAGTACTGATAGCAAAAAAAGAGAATTGATATCTCCATTCTGAAGTTTTTTGTTTGACAATTTAATGCATACACTAATAATCCCATAAAATGGAACCCTATTTTCAAAACTGTGTAATTACTTTTCCTTAGTGAAATAATTTTCATCTTGTTCATCAATTTAGTAACTTCTAACTTCTAACTTCTAACTAATTATATATATATTGAATATGTATTCTCTCATTTCTTACCGAATTAAACTCGAACTTTTTTTATCGAAGTAAACTAAACATTTATATGTTTCGAATTTCTTCGCCTTTGGGCAATTCAACTCAAAAAAAGCCAAAAAAATATATTCACCCCACGGGCTCATAATTTTTTCAGAGGCAGTTTCATCGTTTCATTGCCTTGCACCAAATTTCTCATTGAAATGTCAAGTCTACTTCGACTAAAAAAAGTTCTCGTTTAATTTAGTGAGGAAATATGTATGATATGATAAGAATTTTTTTTATATGAGTAGTACACTACAAGTTTATTGACGAACAACAAAATTACTCCGAAAAAAGTCCTAAGGGGAAGACCCCTCAAAATCGTGACAATTTCAAAATAATCAGATCTTTTTGAAATTCGGACTACATACGCAAAATTTCATGCTGATTTCAAGAATTTGAAATTTGTCCATGTTCAACTACAAGGTTCATCATTAGAGAGTGGCACAATTAATTCCAATGAGGCATTAGCGAAATTATTATTATATTTCCATTTCAAAATAGCAGGGGTTCCGTGAAAAGCCTTTGAAATCTCAAATTGAATCTGGATAAACTGCAGACTCAGTGTGCATATGCAAAAAAATCGAGAACAGTTGAAGATAGATCAATTCTGCGAACGCCAATCGATTCAGAATGATGAAAATAGTATACTTTGAGCATTTTGAGTCGATTGTCGGAAAACAAAATTACTCGAGGAAATACCTAAGTGGTAGACCCTAAATATCATGAAAATTTCGAAATCATCAAGTTCATTCAAAATTCGTACTACATACGCTAAATTTTATTCTGATTACAAATATATGAAATTTGTTCATGTTCAAATAATTGGTTCAGCATGAAAAAATAACGAAATGACTAATGTTTACCTAACGAAATTGCAGAATTTCCATATAAATACTATAAAATCTTGAATTGAATCTGAATCAACTTCAAATTTGGTCAGCATATATGCAGAAAATGTTGATTTTGACGAATAAGTGTAATAAAAAAGTTAAATAATTTCTTGGTAGGAAATAATCCTTCTCAGCTCAAGAAAAAAATTTCAACTCGAGAACGGTTGAAGATAGATCAATTCTGCGGACACCAATCGGTTCAAAATGGTGAAAATAGTATACTCTGTGCATTTCAAGTTGATTGGCGAACAAAAAAAAGACTCCAAAGGAAGTCCTAAAAATCATGAAAATTTCTAAATCATCAAATCCATTTAAAATTCGCACTGCATACGCAATATTCCATGCTGATTCCAAAAATATGAGATTTGTTCATACATACAAGGTTTGGCAAAAGAAGTGATGAATTCATTTCACAGAGGCAGTAAAAAAATTACGGCTATTTCCAACTCTAAATTGCAGAGGTTCCGTAAAACCACATGAAATCATAATCTGACTTGGAATCTACTTCAAATTTGGTATGCATATGCAACAAAGTTTGGGTTTGGTGAATATGAGTGAAAAAAAAAATTGAAAAATTTCATTGGTAGGAAATGATCCCTCTTAACTAAAGAAGAACTTTTCAACTCGAGAACGGTTGAAAATAGATCAATTATCTGAAAGCCAATTGATTCATAATGATGAAATTAGTATACTCTGTGCATTTCAAGTCGATCGTTAAAAAAAACAAAAAAATTCCAGAATTATCAGATCTATTTGAAATTTGCACTACAAAATTATTATTATTTCAATTTTGCAATGAACATGACAGGTATTAATATTGCACTGATATTCAGTTCTGAGCAATGATAGAGCAATCGATTTCAAAATTTGTGAAAAACAGACATACGTCATTATAATTGTATTATCATTAACATATGCAATAATTATGCATTGATATCCAGTTTTGTGCTATGATTGAAGTTGGTAATTGTTAAAATTCATCATAATATGGAGAAATGAACTAAAACAAAATGTATAATTACAATAGGTACGATGTGATTTTTTTTTTCTTCATAAAATATCACATTTGCTCGAATCATTCCTGGCATTTTCGAGAAAATCAACCCTTATCTACGTCATGAAATAATTGTCGAAGGACTTAGGATCTCAAAACATTTCCAAAAATAAATTGAGTACTATAGTGGTATTACATGAGAAAGTATACCTTGTCGTACGTGTGAAATATAATGTGTCTCTTCAAAATCAAATCGAATGGAAAAGAAACGATTCAATAACGGACGTGAAATATTCATACTTTGTTGTTCTCAATCCAATTTTCCCCTCCATAAAATGCCGTTGTTTGGGGACTACATGAAATTTGTCACATCCAAATGACTCGTATACGTCGAATCAAAGACCTTCAGGCAAGGATATAACTTTTATGATCGATAAATATACAAAATATAACCGGGTCATGACGCCACCACGGTGAGGAAAACGTCGACACCAATTTCGTCTCCGGTTCAGAATTATGTCCAACATGCCAGGGTGCGAGTTTTGTTTTTGTTTCAACAGAAGTGGTATTAGTCCATCAATATTTCCAACATCTGTATTATATTTCAAAATACATGGCTTATAATTCCCCCTTTTAATCACTTCTGAATACTCACTACTATGATGAACTGAATTGTTTATTGTACAAAAATAAAAATGACAGTACAAAGAGCGACGGAAATATCAGAACAAAGCGAAGGAAGTATACTTGTTCTAAGAGATTCTTCACGCAAAACACGATTAATAGTAATCACTGATGTGAAATAATTGTTCCTGCTTTTCCATGCCCTTCAAATACTCACATATTATTTTGCTAATCGTTTTTGGTGTCCTCTCAATTCAGGCCAGAATGTCTGTTTTCTCCAACTCAGTTTCTTTTGCTGGGCATTTCAACTCAAAAGATATCAAATCTTGTTCTTCGTCTTCGATTCAAATCTGCAAAAACTGGAAGTGTCTCTCATGTTTTTTCTCATCAAGAAATATATTGGAAAATCAAGTAACCGTTGTGCTATCCCATATTGGGAGTTTGATGCTTTGTGGTAGATTTAGAGAGAGCGCTATTGATTTTGGAGCGATACTGAATTTTGAAGCATCGTTGATACCCGTTGAAGGAATATGCTACCTCATATCCCTTGGGGGATCAATCACCATCTATGAAATGTTATTTTTGTTTTACCATTCAATAGTTCCCAAATTTAGTCATATCTCTATATGTAGTACGTAAGAGCTTATTCAGAAATTGTCGCAGTACCTGATTTAAATATCACTCCTTCGAATATTCCAACGGGTTTTCTCATGAAAACAAATATTTAACCTACCTACTGCGCTATTATTTCACGGAAATATCATCTAGGCGAATTTATACCACCAATAATTTATGAATTCACTTATCATATTCATACCATCCAACCGCTTTGGTCATATTTCTATCAAGTTATCCACAAGAGTACACGCATGCTATCAGAATAGAGTATGGGATCGACAAATGTGACACGATTCATCTCAGAAGAGGACGATGTCAGAAATACGACAAGGACTTCAGCTAGCAGACAAAAGCATTCTACATCATCTGGAACAACACCACACCCAAGAGGTAGCTACTGTTAAAGAGTCCCTTCGCGGCAAGTATCAGCACAAACTACGACAGATCTGTCTACATAACAGAATGGTACTAGATAGAGCCTATAAAGTCATCAAGAGTTCAGATCCCCTTCTCTGCTTGGTATTCGATCATGAAAAAGCAGGAATTGGAGCATTTATCTTCAAGGCAGCAACCCGTGCAGCCGATGAACTCGGTCTCGTATTCGACTCTATACGGACGAACTCAAACTCTGTCACCGAGTTGGAACCCTTTCAGAAAAGAGCCGACGTCAAAAATGCGGAGAGTAAAGGGCTCCTACAGCTACATGAGGATAAGCCAATGCATGGGATCGTCTTCAAGAACATTGAAGACCTTGGCTTATCCAGAAAACTGACATTTGCTTTACTCAGTTCAAGTGGGCTGAAGTCGGAAATCGAAGGATTCATAGTAGCCTGTCAAGATGGTGTCTTCAACACCCCCGTCTACCGTAGTCGCGTGGTGGGTATAGAGGTCCCTGACACTAGATGCAGAACGTGTCGTGGGGCATTTGCTGTCAGCTTGTCCAGCAAATGCGGTTTCAGCCTATATCGCAAACGTATAACGCGACGCTACGAGTATTGTACTGCCACCTACGACACTCGTACGGTATGGACGAGACACCGGTGTTGCCTTATGCTCCGAGGGATATTGAGTCCTTTGTGGAGAATGAGAAGTGCCAAATCTATTGGAACTACTCACTCCCCACCCTCAGGCAAATACAAGCCAATAAACCTGATGTAGTCTTCCTCGACCATTAAGGTAGGACGATTTTTGTCATGGAGTTTTTGGCTCCTGGCAAAATGAGCTTCGTCCGAAAAGAGGAGAAAAACTATCGAGATCTACTCTTCGAACTCCGCAGGCTTCACCCAAACCATTCAATAAAAATGGTGATTCTGATAATAGGGGTCCTTGGTGGAATGATGAACACACTGCTGTCAAACTCGAAAATCATACCGGCTTGCCATGATATGGCAGAAGTCTTAGCAGGACGAATGCGGAAAGCAGTAATTCTTGAAATATCAGACAAATTCTGATGGCTTCAGGAGAGAGACAGAAATTTCAGTAAAAACCCCTTATTCTCTCGTTAATTCAGGCAGATATCTGACAGAAACCAACTACTTCCCTGGCTTTCTCCCAGATTCTAGGGAGAACGCTGCACAGATATCTGTAAGATTTAATTCAACGTCCGTCGTGGTATTAGCCAGGGAAGTAGTTGTTTTCTGTCAGATATCTGCCTAAATTAAGGAGAGAATAAGGGGTTTTTACTGAAATTTCTGTCTCTCTCCTGAAGCCATCAGACTTTGTCTGATATTTCAAACAAACTCTACCCCGAGTTACTTGGGAGTGCTTTCTGAGGTTTTCTAGAGGTGGCGCTGCGACTGTCTTCTTACGAGACTCCGCATCCACCACAGAAAATCATTTCAAGTATCAGTGAATTGCATGGCATGACCAAGGACGTCAACGACTTTAAATGTTGTCGGACCTACCTTGCACTGAAGAGAGGGAAAACACCTCGAAACCGGTATGTAAGTGGTCAAGTCAGGCAGGATTCTGCTACCTGAAACAGAAAGCATATTTGGCTGTCTCCCAGATTCTAGGGAGAACGCTGCACAGATATCTGTCAGATTTAATTTAACGTCCGTCGTGGTATTATCCACAGGGAAGTAGTCGTTTCCTATCAGATATTTGCCTAAATTGAGGAGAGAATACGGGGTTTTTACTGAAAAGCAGTAATTCTTGTTTCACTCCGCCTACTCAGGGCACATGATTCTCGGACCCAGTAATCGCTCACCCCACGGTCGTGGGGAGGGGTTACTGGGGTTAATGACACATCAGCTTGCTCTCCGATTGTATCGGAGCTCCGGAGACAGGGCCTGACTGGGATATTCCTGATGGAAAAAATATATATTACTACCTCATTAAAACTCGCATATTGTACCCAAAGGCATAGCCCGTGCGAGTAGATGGCCATGGAATAAATTCATTTCAGCTTTGGAAAACTGCAGAATGGAGAGTCTAAAATCCTTGTGCTTATTTGTGTCTTTCGAAGCGTCGAATGGAACTCGTTACCGTCGATAGCGAAACACGCTGAAAAAACGCAGAGAAAACCATTTGGCGAAAACAATCATTTTGAATTAGTGTACGCTTCACGGCATCCTGGCACATAGCCTTTCGGTGGCGGCTTTAACGTTTCAGCAAAGGTAATGTGCCAGCAGAAGCCCTATTCATAATCGGGGATTATATAAGTCGGAGTTAAAGGTGAATTTAAACAATGCTGGTGTGTGGCAGAAACTTTACCATGACAGGTCAAGCGCGACATCAAACCGGACGGAATTTCTGTTGATGTTTGCTCGGGTGAAGACAGCGGCGTAGAGGGTTTATTTTCAGTACGAATTACATGGAAGTTATTGAGTGAAGATCTCGTCTAGTGCTAGCTTGGAGTGCACACCGACCACCCGAGGTGGTGCTGTAGGTTTTCCGGGTTTTCCTACAGCTGAAAAGTGAATACATCACCTAAAACATTAGTAAGTCGCCCCGGAGCGCCACGGCAAATAATAATAATAGCCGTCCTCTACCCGCACAGGCTATGCCTTTGGGTACACTCAACGAGTGTTTATGAGGGAGTATTATTATTAGATAGTGTGCCCCGGGGTGTTGGTTGTTTAATATAATTCTGGGATTTTACCTATACAGGAAGTACTAAACAAGTAGGTAAAGTATACACCAACCGTTCCTGCACTAAAGAGGACCTAGCAGACTTCCAAGTATAGCAGAGAAATATGCCCCGATAAGGGATACGTTACACATCGACAGGATAGAATCTACACCCTGGATGTCTATATCACTCCCTAAGCATTAAACAGATTCGCTTTGGAGAACTAGAAGGAGAAGTTTATTACTTTGTAACTGATGATTCGAAAGTTTGACTTTATGGACACCTAGGACAACAGTGATGAACTCAGTACACAGATTACTCTTCTGTAGTTGTAGTACAATATTTTCTCAATAAACTGACACTATAATTAATCACTCTCCAGGACAAAAGGGGGCACAATAGAGTTTTTTCCAAAGAGTGGTCCCAAGCGTCAGATGTCAACAAACTGAGTTTTCCAACTTTCAACAGGGATTTGTAAGTGAATGGGGCATCCCGCTGGTGAAAAGGCTGTCCTTGAGGAAAGATCAGTTATCTTAGCACCTCTTTCTGTGAGTTCCAGATTCAGGGTTCACATAGATGTAGAGCAGGGCAAAATACATCGAATTTCATATGTGGAAGCGGTAGTTATGTAAACCATTTTTTACTATAAATACCAGGCCGAAAATCAGGAGATGGCAGTTCGTCTGAGACCTTCAAGCAGACCACAACTAGGGTTGAACCTGAACCTTAATGGTACCAGAACTGACAAATAGATGGAGTCACCAACATGATCGGGAGAATTACTTCTAGATCAAGAGGTTGCACAGGTTCAGAGTTTAGACTTGCAACCAAGCATCCAGATGATCCAGAATAGAAATCATTCACTATCCCTCATTACTTCTTTTAGAATTTTAAAATTATTAAATTAAATTCAGAGTTTATTAATGGGGGAATATCTAATCACCAATTCATTCAGAACTATTAAATGTTTATGTCTCCAGGGTGTAAGGTCTTGAAAACTCTTATTGCAATGAAATATTATCCGGGTTGTTTTTCCTATCTGCCGCTAAATTGTGAGATGGTTTAACTAATTATATTTACGTTTACTGCAATGTTACTCTCATACATATGGAAAATCAAAAAGAAGCATGAACAGAATTCGCTCACATTTTGCAGTGCAAAATAAGTCAAAAAGATGGGTTGGACGGTATAGGGTTGGTTACAGATGGCGTGCCCCCAAAAAGATTTTTTAACCTGACCAAACTCCATGGTTGTGGGAATTTGGATGTACTTGATGCCCATTTGCACAATTGGCGACAATCTAATTTCATCGAATCTTAATAAATATTCAGACCTTTACATATTGGAGATGTTGTACTTATTCAGTTTAAAAGCTCTCAGATATTTTCTCAAGTTAGAGTTTGCTTTTCGGAATTCGATTGTTTGAAAATTCTATTCTCATATGAAATTATTGGAAATATAATCCTTGATATTCGATTACAAAAATTGATAATGTATTTCCAGAAGTTGTAATATAATATTTATTCTTTTTCCGCATTTAATTTCTCTTCAGTTGTGCAGAACTTTGTATCCTGAAAGAACCAGAAAAAAAACACAACGTGCGAAAATGGTGTTGAATCGGAACGGGGCTTTCCTTCATAAGGCTGGGTGTCTGGAAAATAGGAGTGGGCTTCTTTTGTGATACTAGGCTACATACTTACTTCATACAGGGAGCTCATTTCTCTCCAGAGCAACAGGAGAGTCAGACGATCAACACGACAGTATTTTAGACGATCAGATAAGGCAGGGTTACGTTCGGTCACAATCTTGAAGGTGGCTTTGTGAAATAGGCACATTTAAGGCACGCATCTTTGAGTTGGTGGTCACAATTGTTTCGATAATTGTTATCAGTTATAATTACTCGAAGGCTTTTTTCACAGTAAACTTGACATACAAGAATCAATATTGTGGTCTGACTCTTGTGGTGGTCAGAACTGTAACATAAAAATAACATTGCTTCTAAAGACTATAATTAGCTCGCATCTATCCTCAAGGATTGTGTCGTTCAAGTACCTTCAGCCAGGATAGTTTTTTACCAAAAATAAAAAACAATGTACAGAACAGAAAGGTTGACCTCACATGCAAAAAGAATAGCTGGCTTAAAGCAAGAGTAATAAAAATAGAACAAGATAAGTCATATTGCATATTTTTCAAGACTAAGCTTAATATTACTATTGCGTGTTGTTTCATAATTGAAAATGAACTCAAGTACTGTGCTACTCTGAGTGATTCAGAATCTGGAGAAAATTTGTACAGGGATGTTAACGATAGCAGCGATTATATTCCTTCTGAAAATTCATGTAATGATGAAGTCGTCTCCGAATCTGAAGATGAAGTCATCTCCTAGCCTGAAATTGAACGTAATCACGATGTTTCTCAAGCAACCATATCAGATAAAAACGATTATTTGTAGATAAAAAATCATCAAAATTCTGAAATATTCCAAGAAAATATTGGTTTGAAATTCTATTTATAATTGGTTTGACAACGATAGAAAAAGCTTTGGTGTAGTTTGGTAAGACAATTTGAAGAAAATATATCTTCGATTGATATATTAGGTAATTTGGAAGTTACTGAATTGCATAATTTTATTAAAGAAAAGAACAGTTCTTAAAAACACAATTATTGTTACATATAAAGAACCTCCTCACCTTCGCCTAATATTAGAAAACTACCAATAGCTCTATGAAGACAATGGCTTCAGCTCGAGGTTATTTAAAGCACAGAGCCCTATCAAATCATGATCAAAACAAAATGAAATAGATTGCCGTTTCTGTATAGTGCTACTGCTATAGTCGATGAAGAAGAAATTGTTGGATGCAAGAAAAACCTAGTCATCAACAAATAGCAAGAAGTGCTGCGTAATAAGCACTTCTTGCAGTAACTGAAAGAGAGTAATCTCACAAATTACAAAGCGATCTAACGTCGATCAATTGGTATTATTTTCGCGAAAGTGGTGAAAGAAATTTAAGAACGACGGCTGAAACTTCTGTTATGAATAGTTGACATAATACTAAATTGTGAAAAAATTGTCAGCAGTATCGTGGAGGAACTATTACGCGTCAGCTACTCGCATGAAAAAAGTAATAGGACACCTGATGGAATTTTACAAGTTGACTCTTTACTTTCGTACTTTTAATTACCCAAACAATCACAAAGTGATTTCAGTGTTTTTTCACGAGTTCATATGAGTTGGTGACTCATGATCCCTCCTCCAAGATGTAGCTGACAATTTTTCCCAACTGAGTATGATGTCAACTATTCATAACGAAAGTTTCAACCGGCATCCTAGCACTTCATTTTTTAACCTCTTTTTACCACTCCCACGCTTCAGCTAATTCTTGGTTTACCCATCAATCATACCGAAACTGTCGAAAATAATACCAATTAATCAGCGTTTCATTAGCAGCTAAAATGTTACGCTGCCTCTCGGTCTGTCTTTTTATTTTTGGTTCATTTGAGACAATATTGAATGCTTCAGTTGCGAAGTCTAGATATGCCATCTAGCTCACAGGAATGGTTGTTTTAGATTTGGATGATAACTTTTCATATATAATCTTTGCTGCCATTTCCAATGACCAGAAACCAAGTAATCTTCACGGAGATATTAGTGGTTTTATTCATTCCATAAAAAAAACTCATAACCAAGAAGTTATCAAAATCATCAGGGATACCGACTGCATCTTCTGCGAAACCATCATTATCCACTAGTATTATTCCACTTTTTTTAGTTTTATTTCATTTCATAACTCGTTGACAACATTTTGATATAATTCTTCTACATTGGAATTCATCTTCAGCTGAAGGCAAGTTCTTTGATTTTCACTTGTTATTCTGACTTTGGGTATCCATAGTCAAAGTCTACAAGATTGACTATATTTCATTAAAATTCTCAGTATATCAGTTTTATTATAGCTGCTGAATTTGCATACCACTTCAAGACAGAATATGGTCTTCCAGCCTCTTCACACTCATAATTGAAATGGTTTCAGTTGATCGGCTGGAAAAGTGGATATATTGGGGCATGTAAATATTGGAAATTTGCTGAGCTAAGCTGAGCATAACATTCTGTGAGGTGGCGTGAGTATCCTGATTGAATGGAAGAATTGGTTCAAACTGATATTCAAGGGGGGCACCACAGCTTGAAAAAATCACCATTAAAAATATTCAGTCATACACTGGAGTGTTCAGGAGATCATTCCCAGCCGATTGAAGATCTGCCTCATACTTTCATTATTGTGGGAATACGGTATTTCGACTTCGTTGAATATATTCATTTCGATCATTTGATTTTCCCAGCACTCCTCTCAAACTTTGTTCGAATTTTCTGTTCAATTAAAAGTTAATTCATGTTGGAATACTGCTTATGATTTTCAATTGACTACCATATTCAGATCGATGGATGGCAAACACTCAGTTTAAAATTCACCTCAACGAACTAATTTCAACCCAATTAAATTTTGGTAATATGCGCTGGAGCTAAGTGTTATTAAAAGAGTTACAATCCCGCGTTTATTAATAATTTCAATCCAGAAAATTGAAAGTCATAATCTATGTTTCGGAAGCAGACCCAGCAGCACGATACAAATCCATATAAATGTACGAAGAAGATTGGATTTCGGTGAAATAATATACGGATAACTCATTAAACTTTACCCATTAAAATTGTATTCGAATGGAGCTTCAGTTCGAACAATAAAAATATCTACCTTTGTCTGGTCCTATGACATGCACGAAACATGAAAATGGATGAAATGAATACATTGTTCAAAAATATACTGAAATCGATCTGTATACAGTTGAGGATGACTTCGGTTAATCGAATGAGAAATGGATTAAAATACTCTACCTTCCGTGAAAAATTCTATACAATTTGCTTCAGCAAGTATCCAATATGGAGATACTAATGTCCTCTATTGCTATTGAATTAGAACCCTTCGATACTTGGCAAAGTTTCCTGCAAGCTACTTTGCAATGAAATTCAAGTAAAAGAAATTACCCAAAACACTGGAACTACGTCAATTTCAGTCGACGCTCGTTTCGACAACAAAACTGGCATCCTCAGGAGCATAACTTTTCAAACCATTCTACTTCCTACATTATACCTGTGTGTGAAGAGTAAACTGTACTCTGAACTTGGACAAAGGTATGAATGCTAGTGGGCGATTATACGCATTCATACTATTTTCACACGAATGCATCGAGAAGTCTGTAGGAATGACTTGATTCAAAGTATGTTGAACCCCACTCGCCTTTTCTGGTCTCAAAAAAAATATGAGTGATGTGCTCTTTGAACCATACTGACATTGCCTTTGTAGTTTCACCCACATACTTTTTGCAGTCCTTACAGCTAATTTTATATATCCTGGACTTTTCTCATGTCTTATCCCTGGGAGTACCCACGATCTGTTAGGTAGCTTAAATGAGGATTTGTAAAGCACCTTCGTATCGAGAGTTTAGGAAATGCTGTTGAAACCCCGAGTAAGCTCAAGGTTCGTATGGGATACCGACATATTTAAAAGGATTTTCCTCTTTTTGGAAAGTCGAAGAGTTACGAAGTGTTGAATCAAATCTGTTTCCTAACCAGTTTGTCTACCAAATCCACAGAATCACCCTTCAGCTCTCTTCGTCAGTCCTGCACCCTTATTTGCAGACAGGCTACGAATTGTTCAACTTCGACGGATTTGGCAATTTTTATATCTCTATTGATTCATCTTACCCCAATATTCCTACAGTCCTTCATTGGCTGTATCCTCATCATATGTGGCTGATATGATGCACATGAGAGCTTCTACATGATTCGTCAGCTCCATGATTCAAGACATGATGATCAGGCTTGAAACAATAGTCTTCTTTAAGACAAGTATATCGCTGTAGGAACTTTGTAGACATGTCCGCACTCCTTGACGACTTGTAAGTACTCAACTCTATAGAATATTTGCAGAAATATGTGAAATATAAAACGCATCTGATATATATCTGGAATGCTGTTGGTGATTCTCCACAGCTCTCGACGAGTTTTGGAGGGTATTAACTGCTCTGTCAGCTCTGTATGGAGTTTTAGCGGCTCTTGAGTCTGGTGGCTCTGCACAAAGTTTGACAAATCTGGCGGCTCTGTATGAGATTTTTAGAGGCCCTGTACGAAGTGGCTGCTCTATTGGTACGAAATTTGGAGGCTCTACACGAATTTTGGTAACTCTGGTGGCTCTGTATGAAGTTTGGCGTCTCTCCTCGTTGAGTGGCAATGATAAGAGTCTATTCAACAAGAAATTCAATTCTGTCACTTTTTGCTGTGTACAATGATAAGAGCTCTCAGGGATGTATATGTGTGTACTCGTGTCCTTCTTGCAGATATTGCACGAATTTAAGTTGATTTTGGTCGTTTCTAATCACTGTTTGGTCGTTTATAATAACTGAGACATCAAATTAAATCAAATCAAACCAAATCAAATCAGTTTATTCATTCGAAAGACCCATCTTGAAATGACAGCAGAACGATATAGTTTGAAACTTTTCATTTAATTCTAAAACAAACCTGTCTACGTTGACATGTTTTGTATCAAAGATAGTGAGCAAGTCGTTCATATACCTTATCCAAACCATAGGAAAATAGCCGAAGTGTACCTTGTACTATGATTCCAGAACACATTCCTCAGAATGCAGGATAGGTAGCAGCTTAATGGTGATTTTTTCTCTGCTCCTGAATCAAAAAACGTTTAATGCCGTGAAAATTCCAACAGTTCTTGGGAACTATGGAACTCTTTCGACAGTTCACTAGATTCCACATAATACAGAACTTTACAGTGTTGATCGTTTTGCATTCTGATTGCTGTTTATGAAATAAGTATCTACTTAGAAAAAACATAAAATCAAGATCCTCTTGAAATCAATTGTAGCTAGAAAATTGCACAAGTACTCAAGTTGAATTAAGAAAATTATAATTCTTCGAAAACAATTGAAACGGACTGCTCTAGAGGAATATGATATTGGTTATGGTAACAGAAAACAGATAAGAGTACAAGAAAAAACCCAAACACAAAGAAAATTTGGAAAACTGAGGAATTTTATGAATGCAATAAATAAAGCTTGTGTTGTAACAAATTCTGGAAACATATTTAATTATCCTTCATGGTTACACAGGGACGCTGACATTATTTTCTTCAACTATCTCGAACTAAATCTATTAACTTTTTACAGGATTATCGAATTTCTCAGTCGATGGCGGTCACCAAAGTTCTCTCAGATCAGAGTTTTTTATTTTTCCATCATACTTGACTGCACAGCGATAATTGTTTCACCACTTCTAAGCTACGTTCAACCAAAGTTTTTACGATAAATTCAAATCACGGCACGGTAAATGTTTTGGAAATAAAAATTCGTTCGAAACTTTTCCGGCTTTCCTTTGGCCATACCATGAAGTTTCAGAATAGTTCTTTCGGTTATAATTCTACTGCCAGTCTCAACTTTTTGTCGATCCTTTAGAGAAATGTGCAGTGAGGTTACTAAAAGACGGCTTTTGGAAGTGATTGAGGTTTTTCCATCATTACAACTGGTAGTGAAACGAGCACATCCTTTTATTTCAAATATATTACATTTTTCCTATTCAGAGCCAAGGTTGCAAATTAAGCTATGTATAAAAAATAATAGTATAGAATGCAACGATGTTATAAGCAATACTATTATTCCCGAGGGTAATTACAATTACGAACGAGAGCAGTACGAGCAAGTATGTAATCACTCGAGGGAATGAAATTCATTATAAGGAGTAGCATAGTGTACTCCATTTACAAGAAGTGTGTTATACAATTTTGTTCTACTTCTAACCAAAATTACCATCAGTATTGCTGTTTTCATTGAAATGAACAGATGATGAAATATGAGCATCAAACTATTGTACTTTATCTACGACTGATGTATCAGAAAACATGATATCTGAATTCATCTTCTTTATCCATACTAGTCTCTTTTATAAAGAAGTATTATTGTGGGTTAGGGTTATATAGAGTATTTCCGTTTATTTTTCATAACATAAAAAGTAAATACAGAAAAATATGCCAATGTGTAACTAAGGGAATTGAAATTCCATAAAACAATCTACGCTTCTTACATCAAATACAAAAATCCACAACTGAAGACTCCTTTCTTAAGGATTTTGATAAATTTCACACCATTCACAAATAATTAGGTAATAAAAAGGCCAAAACAATTACTTCAAGAGACAACTTGAAAAGTCTATCAAGAAATTCAAGAAAAACTGGCAAATACAACAGAGTACATCAGGAAATGTCCTCTCCAAATAAACCAATGAATACTACTGCTCGGTCGCCAAAAATCTGATCAAAAATTTATCATCGGAAAACAATCCCATGAAAAATTTTGCAAACTGCCGACTGACTTCTCACTGACACCATCTAAACTGGTATCAAAGATACTATCAACTCGATGAAAATGAGACTGCTGGAATTGACGAGATATAAATTCGAATAATTCAAAGTACTCCAGACTCCAAGTAGAAAATTACGGTAGAATTATTAAATTAATCCTCTTCTGAAGGTACACCTCCAGACTTTCCACAAACCTCGGTCATAATTTACCCCCATAAAGGAGAACCCCAACATCATTCTTTCAACTATCGACCCTCAGCTCTCTGTCTGCCTAGCAAAAATACTGATTTGAAAACGTCCGTAAAATAGAGACATCAAAAATATTCCCGCAATATTTCAGAGATGCGAATGAGTGAGTAAGCAAAGCATCACCGATGATCTAAGCAGTCTTTTTCATAGAATCCTAACGTTTCGAAGTAAGTTTATAGATAGCCAGACTCTATATGTGTGTGAACAGTATTCTACGATGACAAATATGTGCTTATCTGTTCTCTAAAGGTCATTATTTTTCACAATTCTATCGATCGATCATTGTATTGAAATTACGGACGTATTGTGGAAATTTCTCTAGTTTCAATTCAGTGGAAGAACACACCGTATAAATATTTACTCAGTTTCAACTGACTTTTATAACATTATTTATGGTCTTGAAAAATCCAGATAAGACCCTGTTGAGCCTTCCTTGCATAGTTTGAAAAATACTTCAGAACGGCATTGAAATATTAATCGTCTTCCTCGAAATAAATTTTGAGAGTTCAACTACATATAAAACATCAACAATAATGAAAAAGCTAATAAAAATTTTATCTGTCGAATATAACGTCAAGCACGATACAAAATTCCATTAAAACTTTTCATGGTGAAGCACGTACATCAAGTTTATGAGTAATATTCCTTTCATAAAGGCGTATTGAATTTTTGATAATGGTTTCATAACATCAATGGGAAATGATTTCAGGATACGATCTAGATTTTAATGAAATCTAAAAATCTTGAGACCTCAACAAAATCGATATACGGCGTCGGCATATAACTTGAAATAGCGAACAGATGAATATAAATAAGAATTCGCTGGAAAAGTGTATGAACTTGTCAACTTGAAAATTCACCACATATGAAGTAAGATAAGAAATATTGTATACCAACCAATGTTAATATTAAATAGTTTTGATTTTTAAAGATAATTGTAAAGTATATAAATAGTGATTTCCCATATATATATATATATATATATATATATATATATGAACAACTCTCTAGCCTAAAGGAGATTCAAAGAATTTGTGAAAAAGCTTTTAGAGAACTCAAGAAGTAAGAGAGTTGAGCTTCTAGAAGATTCAGAGAGTCTGATAGTAGAAATTCCAAAACATGCCAGAAGCCTGGAAGATAAACAACTAGAAAAAACATAAGGCTTAAGAAGATAACATTGTGAGATGGCAAACCAATTATAGGCGATAATATAGGTGAGTTCCTTTTCCATACAATTCTGTTGAATGTTTCCAGACGTATTTTTTCATCCGTATTTTATTCCTTGTTCTTCAAGATTGTATTGAGCGAGATTACTAATTCATATCACATTAGTTTTCAATTAATATTTTCAGTTGTTTTCCAATCAATGTCCTCAGGTTGTTTATAGTGATTGGAAAGTATCCCTGATTTGTCGAAAATGTTGAGGTCCACTCTGACGAAGTGAGTACCTACGACTGCTGTTTTTGTCAAAAATTGGTAATTTGTTGTAACTGAAATAGCAAAATATCGTGACAACTGTCGCGTAGTTAGTGATTTTAATATAAAACTACTAATTTGAAAGCAAAATACATTGGAAATAGAAATAAGTGTCAACCGGCTGCTTTCTTACGAGCAACCCTCAGAAGTCTTCGAAAGACTTGTGCAAGCTGGGGAAGACTCAGCCATTACCTTCTAACATGTGATGTCAAGCATATAAAAGAGAATATATGATATGGGTATCCAAAATCTTAAATTAAGAGACGAAATTCGAAATAGAAAACGTTGTACTTTCGCTTACCAACATTGGAATGCGATAATATTCCAAAACTCACCGGAAATGTTATGTTTACATCCTACAACTCATTTATCTCCCCTCTGAAACATACCAGAGGCGCGATATTTAACAGAACTACCATTTTGCACAGGTTTTCTTACACACAACCACTTTTTATTCCACCGACAATTAACTTTATCGCAACTGATAGCCAAATAGCTGACCCTCATCATTCCTTAATTCCCCGAAGCGAACACCAACCAAACCGATTCTAAATTATGCAAGATGGCGATCCTAATTCTCACGACTCCCGATTTCATTTAACCGTTCCTATCACGTCATTCCCGATGGCCAGAAAACTTCTGCTTTCAACTCCCAGGAGAATCATTCATAACGGTCGCGACCATAGATATGGGAGTATTAGAGAGTCGGGTCGTAAATAAGGCGTTCTGGGTTACCGATACATCAGTTTCATGTCTGTCTAGTGCCGATACAAACCATCTATCAGGGTTGTTTCACAACACCCCAACCTATCCCCAACAGATTTCCGCAGGCAATGTTTCAAGCTCACGCTATGCTACATGTAAGAAATCGTGTTTACGTTTCGGGGGTAAATATATAGTTTTCAAGATCAGTTACGATATGAAGGGAATTAATAGTTACATACTTTGTACTGGTTTGATCTATATCATCGTAGAAAAGGGGAGAAAGTCAAGAAACTGAGCGTACACCGTTGTCACCTCCGAGTAAGTTCGTACCGGTAATGTTCGATGAGAATCTCAAGTTTTGTCGCATGGAACATTTCCATCCACGAGCCCTACGATTTGAACACCTAGCTGAACAGAAGAAAGTTCAGCTGGTTTGGGTTCCGGGTCAGAGAGGGGTGCGCAGAAACGAGTTAATAGACGAACTTGCTAGAACCGGTTCCACAACGCCGTTCTGTGGGTCGGAGCCAGTACAAGGCACCGCAAGAGGCCAAACCACTTCAGCCCTTGACCGCTGGGTGGAAAGAGAGCTGAATAAATTTTGAAGGTAAAATACCGGCTCCAGCAAGTCAAGGACAGCATGACTCCTCGGCAGAAAGCGCCAAGCACAACGCCTCCTTATAGGAATACTAACAGAGCATAACAAATTAGGCAGACCCCTACCACTAACTGTTAGAGAATACAACCATACCTGCCTCAAATGCGGAGAGGACGAAGAAACTCCATTTCACTTCCTCGGAAAGTGCCAGGCGTACAGGAGTCTGAGTTTTGAATTCTTTTGAGGTGAAAAACTCTGACAAGAGGAACTCACCGACCTGAAATGGATGGACATACTGACTTTCATCATGAGGTCACGAAGGTTTGAGAAGGAAGCCTAGAAGGAAGAATGTAGATTTCTGGAAGACTGAGAATGGCAAAAGAGTACTCGCGAGTACAACCTAAAAATCCGCCCAAGCGAAAAACATTGGGTTCATGTATACCTTCGGTATAAAAACCAATAATCTTGCCAAAATGTCAGCAGTACAAACCTCTGAAAGACTAATGTTAATAATATGTTACAAAGGTTTCAGCTCCAAAAAGAAGAGGAAACATGCATTGAACATCTAAGTCTCGATGAAGAGGCCGATACGAGGAATACAATGACGATGTCCAGCTCATGGACAGAAGCATTTTTTGTTATCTAGGGGTAAAACAACACCGATCCTAAGAAGTGAACGCACTTAAACAATTCCTCCGCAGCAAATATCTCTGCAACTAATATTTTTGCCGTTTCGATCCTACTCTACTGATTTTGAGGGATGGAATGGAATCGAAGGAAGCTTCGTCAGACAACGGAGAGGAGGTACACTTCTGGTTGAATTTTTGGGGCAATGTGGTATCTAATTGGAGGGAATAGCAAATTTCAGATTTCCTGAAACAGCTACTCACATTCCCCACTCGAAGTTATCGCTTTCAATTCCATTGGAAGTAATTTCAATTTTATCTCGAAACCATTCGTGGAAAATAATTAACCAATTACCGGAATATACTAGTTTTCCCCACCGTGCATAAGGTACTGTAATATACGATGCCTAATAAAATCGGAGAGACGGAAAGAGCAATTTCAATCTTGACATTTTCCGACTTGAAAACGCCGCGATTATACAGCGAAAAGGGATGGAGCTAGGCGTTTTCTATTTTACCCAGAATTCCATTCCGTCTAAGGCACACAATGAGTTTACGTACTGCTTAATTTTGTTTACTTCGTCATTTGCGCCGCATGCATATGGCAGATATTCTCGTTGTCTTGTGCGTCACGTTCGAAACTAAGAAAATAATTCCCGAACATTGGAGATTCTAGTCGACAGTAAAGATTGCCGTTTGTTTGTTGATTGCTTTGACGAATGTCTGTTTGTTCCTCATCTCATTTCTTTCTTGGATTTGAGTAGAAACTGTTTCTTTCTTTTTTGGGCCCTCCTTCCGTTGATGTTCTTTTGATACTACTCAACAAATTCAAAAAAATCATAACAATCTCCTAAATAGAGAAAAAGTTGAGTTTAATAGCAAGACAATATCTGAATCTGAAAACAAACAGCTTGACAAATAATAAATCAAAATTCAGGAAAAACTAACAACGTAAAGAGTGAAAATGCTATCTTAGCTGAAGATTACGCTATGTTTTTGGGGATTGTATAAAACACCTAATGCAAAATTCTGCAAATGTAATCGAGAACCTATCCGACCATTTCATGTGAGAAATTCATTTAAATAATATCACATTTTATTTGTATCTGACCAATGAAATCGAAATATTGAGAATTGGGTTATATTTAAAAAATTCTAAATCAGCTGATATCTATGGTTTACACACAGCTTTTCTGAAACTCATGAACAAAAATATTATGATTCATTTAGCGAATCCGTTCAACCTTTGTATGGTGGGGGAATCTTTCCTGCTGTTTTCAAGGTTTCTAAAGTAACACCTCTCTGTAATAGAGGAACTACTTCAAAAGAAATTATATCAGATTTTGGGTTTTGAATTAGATTGGCGCGGAGGAGAAGCAGCTTACTGCAAATCCACTCATTTCTTATCTAAAATTGAAAATAATGGAAAAGAAACTGGACGTATCGAGAGTTTTTCAAAACCGAGACAAGGCGGTAATCATGAATTATGTGACAGCGAATGGAATACGCCTAATATTTTAGAGGGAGAAATTTGCCCAATAAATTTATTCATAAAGTTAAAGGAAAACCGAGACACTTTTATAACATTGGACAGAGTATTTCATACATCAAATTCCTTCTGGAAGAAGAAAAATTCTAAAGGTCGGTATGAGAATGTGCTGATTAGAATTATTGAAATTTCCAAATGCTCAGCACAACGCATTGGTAGAGCTGTCACACGTTTCAAAACAACAGATCACTCAAATCGAGCGGCAGCAGTTAGCATTTCATCTATCATCAATAAAACTACACTGTCAATTGACAAAGAGTTCCATTCGAGCATTATTCAATCATTTAGTTTTAGAAATGAAAAGACTTTTACTTCTACTACAGAAACGATAAGCTGTATTCCTAGTATGAATTTCAATAACTGCGGTTTCAATAATTATACATTCAACTGTTCAGTCCAATGTTTCATAGATAAATTTGCATTGATATGTTTTTAAATTTATTATTCATTAAATTGTCCTGCCGAATTACATTCGATGTTATATCAGGTTTTGTGTTGTTCAAATTCTAAACTGTTATCGAATAACAGTCAATCGGCAATCCATATCAGCAACAAGACATTTTTTGCCAATATGGCAACTGTCCCGGAGGTCATTCAAGACCATCAGCGTGAATCCTCAAACAACCCTACTACAGGAATAGTAAATTATAGTTAAAATTATATAGATAAGTGTTATTCGTAATATATTTTCACTAATCATATTAATTTTTCATGTTTCTTAGACACCTGTTCTGTTGTAAAGTTTCACATCGTACAGGAGTGTGACAATGAATGGATTACCAAATTGATGAATGTCACAATTTTTTCTAAATCTTGATATGTATCGCTGTTCCTGAATCATATCATATTGGTTCGTAAATTCTTGATATGAAGAATTGTAAAAAATCACCCAAAAATCGTAGGTCTGAATATGAGTAGAATGAGAAGGTACGAACTGAATAACGAATGGACGTGTCTTCTCAAAATTCTTCTCAGCCACTGGAGTTTGAATACTTGATTCGACATCAATATTTACAGGTAAATTCGAGCCGCAATATCCCCGGAAAAAGGAAGAGTGGTAAAAAGTTGCTCCAGTCTCGGAATATACTCTCCAACGGAAGTCGTAAATAATTTTAAATTTTCATACTTACACAACCATGAGAAACGCTGCCTTATACTATTTTTCATCATATAAGAGGATGCATCAACAGTATCTTATACTTACGATGCATAATTGAAAGTACCGGATCATTTTGTTGCCTGCTTCGCTTCTGTTATTTACCGAGCCAAAGTTATATCTCATTATTCTTGATTAGGTGATGTGTGCGGAAACTGCTGGAATATATGGGAGGAAACTCCATTGCGCAACTGTGAGGCATTGAGTCTTCAGAAGACCCACAATAATTTCGAATGGGTATATTGGAAAAAGAATATCCATTTCATACTCAAATCAAATGAATACATGCACCTTACTTATATTTGTAGAGTCTTAGCTTCCTAAACAATACACTATTTCTCTATTTGACTAGTTTAGACAAAAGTTTTGGGGATCTAAATTTATTTTCAAAACTGCTGGCGGGAATGCCGTCAAAAATTGATATTTTTTAGGAAACGTTGACTTTGCGTTCTGATCTGGAAGCTTCAATGCTACTTTGGTGAGAGTTTTTGAAGAAAAAGAGAACTTTCTTATTGTTTATTGTTATTTTATGAGAAAATATATCATAAGTAACATTTTTCCTAAACCCGTAGAACTAGTTAATTATAGTCACCATGTCTAACGGTTGTATTCGCGCTGGAATCTATCAACGGTAGTACACTTTTCACTCATTAAAAATAATTGGAGACAACTTTCCGTTTGATCTCTTGTCGCTGATTACGTAAACGTCCCGTGAAACTTCGGAGTATATTCATCATTTGAAATACTCTATTTGCTCCAGTGACAGCAGCCGGGCTTAGTCAACTGTTAAATGTAGATATCTCCAAGATATTCTTCTATTCCTCATAATAAGTAATTGGAAGTTTAATAATGGTGTCATGAAAACCAGACTTTAAAACGTTATTTTCTCTTTCTTCAATTATCATTATCAGCTCGCTATGAACAGTCGATGATATTTGTTATCGTCTTCATTCGTTCTGGAAAGTCAGTTATTAGGAGCACCCACGTTGACAAAGGAATGAAGGCAGAAAGGAAGTAGGGAAATGATCTGGGTAGCGATATGTTTTTTTCTATCAAATTTTATCACTCCAGGAAGTAAAAAGAGCAACGGATTGACACAGAGTATTTTAATTAGTTCAGAACTAAATGATAGAAAACGAAAGTAAATGATCTTGTTGTTTATCGAAAGTCAAGAAGACATTCAAACCAGTCCTTCCTCAAATACTCCATCAAATATCCAACAACTTATGGGAATAAGGAAATCAATTATAGCTGATGACAACATCTTGTTGTGAACGTGACAGTTTAAAACTTGCCCAAACCTATTAGCTATCAGAAGGGTTGATTATATAGATTCCATATGTTTTAATATTACTGAATCACAGGTAGGGGTGAGAGGAATGTGTACGTTGCAATCATAAATAACCCCAGTCCATCTCAGAAAGGGAATATTAAGTTTTTTTGGTGTCACTTGATGAGAAAAAACTGCATTTTCCCCTTTACCAGACAAGTCACGAATTCTTAGATTGGAATTTCCATAACCAAGTTTACTTCACCAGTAGGAATTACTTGGGGCTGGTTGTAACTCAATAAATTGACCAATTTATCATGGAACCGATGGTTAACCTGTTTACTTTTAGTTGTTACTACTCAAAATCAAAATAAATAATTCCGACTACTGCCGAAATTTGCAAATGCTCTGTACAGCGTGATTTACGTAGGCCGTGCATTAGAAGTTTTTTAAGTTGCAGTTGGACTACAAACTTGAAATTTGGTATGCTGTCATAATTGATCATGTGCCTTAAATGTTTTTAGTCCTACAGCTATACAGAGTATGCCAAAAGTCGGTACCAACTTTCTTATTTAAAATGGAAACCTAATGTTTTTTTGTCATGGTTCGATTGGCCTTCTGATTATGACTTTAGACAACCTAAGTTAGGTTTATTTATCTATCACAGTTTTTGAGATATGTTCATTTTTCGGAAAAAAATTACGGCTGTAGTAGTTTACGAAAACACGTGTAGCCCGCAAACCGTCCAAAATTAGGAATCCAAATTTATGGAGCAGTTAGCTGGTAGTCCAGGCTAACACCTGATTTCCCATCGACAGTCCCATTTTGTACCATATGGGAGCAGCCGATTTTTGAATGTCGCAATATAAAATTGTCAAAAACTCAATTTTTTCAAATGGCACCTACCATTTCTTTTTTCACCATTAAAAAGAAAATTGAATTTTAGGATGAGTTATTTCAGCTTTCCCTATATCGAGTTATTCAATAAAAACCAAGAAATGCCCTATCTTACAGAATGATTATGTGTGTATGCCATGGAAACAAAAGAAAATTGTAATAATTTAATCAAAAATTTTGAACAATTTTGACAGAACTCTAGCGTAAATGTTCAATATGACCACCATTGTTGTTTAAACATTCTATTATTCAACTTTCAATAGATTGCACGTCTAATTTCGTTGGGATCGAGACTGTCAAAAGTTTGTATTAGTCTTAACTCATCTATATTGTGAACTGGTGAAGAATAGACGAAATCTTTTACCCTACCCCAAATATAAAAATCTAAAGGGGTAAGATCTGGAGATCTTGCAGGCCAGAGAAAGGGTCCTCGATTTCCCCACCAACGGTGCTCGAACATGGAAGTCAATTTGGTATGCACAGTTCGTGTATTATGCGGTGGTGCCCCATCCATCTGGTACCATGAACGTGCAGCTCTAGCCAGTGGCAAATTAACAAGAAATGTTTCTATTACGTTTTGAAGAATTTCTACATATCTGTCACTATTCAGATTTTCATCGTAAATAAAGTAGCGTACCTCTTGGTTCATTACCAAACAAAACACATTTATTCGAAATTGTACTTGATTTTCGACTTCGAACACCATATGTGGATTTTCAGAAGCCCAAAAATGTCGATTGCGCCTATTGTAAACTCCCTGCTGACAAAACATTGCCTCATCAATCCAAATTATGTTGTCTAAGAATCCGCCGGCGTGCTCTTGTATTTTGAGTAATAAGTCCTCGCAAAAGATTACTCTACGGGGAAAGTCACCTGGGTGTAATTTTTGCAATCGTATAAATTTGAAAGGATGTAGCTTATGGCGGTGTAAAATGGTTTGTATTGGATTCAGGATATGCTTGAAAATATCCGAGAATGGTAATTTGATTATCGTCATTGCCAGTTAGTAGTTTGACTCTCGTAACGGGTCTAGCCACCTTCCTAAAAATGTATAAAATTAGTTTTCAATCGTGAGAACTTGCCCCGTGTCATCCTCGGTAAGTTTGGATATTCCAAATTAAACTCTCTGACAGTTCGCTGCACAATTTTTTGACACATGCCGTGGATAACAAACAAGTCAAACACAACTTCGTTTGTATAATTTTCCATATTCCAATCAATTTTATTTAAGAATTAGCACGACTCGTTTTTACTTTGACAGAATAGCACCTTCTTGTTTACAGTTGTTTTTTGGTTTCATGGCATATTTGAATAAACACAAAAGCATTCGGCAGGATAAGGCATTTCTTGATTTTTATTGAATATCTCGAGAGATGTGGAACTTGGGTATAGGGAATGCTGAAATAACTCATCCTAAAATTCAATTTTCTTTCGAATGGTTAAAAAAAATGGTAGGTGCCATATGAAAAAATTGAGTTTTTGACAATTTTATATTGCGACATTCTAAAATCGGCTGCGCCCATATGGTACAAAATGGGACCGTCGATGGGACAGCAGGTGTTAGCCTGGGCTACCAGCTAACTGCTCCATAAATTTGGTTACCTAATTTTGAACGGTTTGCGGGCTACACGTGTTTTCGTAAACTACTACAGCCGTAAATTTTTTCAGAAAAATGGATATGTCTCAAAAACTGTGATAGATAAGTAAACATAACTTAGGTTGCCTGAAGTCATAATCTGAAGGCCAATCGAACCATGACAAAAAAACACTAGGTTTCCATTTAAAATAAGAAAGTTGGTACCGACTTTTGGCATACCCTGCATAATTGTAGGACTAAAAACATTTGAGGTAGAACGCACATGATCAATTATGACAGCATACCAAATTTCAAGTTTCTAGTCCAACTGCAAGTTGAAAAACTTCTAATGCACGACCTACGTAAATCGATCGTTCTAACAGCACTAACATTTGGTGGTCAATTAAATTTGTGGAGATGATTTTGAGTTTTTCTTCATCGTGAATCTATACCACTCCACTTCGAGACACAATTGACTTCTACCACAGGTTGAAAATTACTATATTATTCCATGCTAGAGTTATAAGAATCACTATAACGTACGAATTGCCAAAGACCAAGCAGGTTGAAGTGGTTCGACGACAAATTGTTGATGAATTTTTTCGTTTCCTGTATATCATTCGTACAATATTCCTACAAAAGGGACTTCGTTTTCAATGCACTCATGAATTCAATATTACAATGAACTTTCAGCAGTCGTGTCGCTTAATAGAGCACAATACCCACTAGAGAGCACAAAGCGAAAGTGGTGACATCAAGTGGACTTGACAGAATATCGAACGATTTCAGAGATACGTGCTGAAAACATTCTTGATAAGAAATGTATACACTTCTCGATGGAATAAAATCGCATGAACTGAAGATGTGCAAAAATCAGACATGTTTCTGAGTTGTAGAGAATGCTCATATCTCGAGTCTTTGATTTTATTTTATATTCGATGGCCGGCATGAGTTTGGATACAAGCGGAATCATTTGATTTTTTTATTTATTTTCGTCAACCGATTGCATCTTTACTAGCACAACCCTCAGAAGTCTTCGATTGACTTGTGCGAGCTAGGGAAGATGCCATACACGAGACCAGTGACCATGCTGGGAATCGAACCCACACCCCTTTGGTTGAGAGGCGAGCGCTCTACTATCACGACCACCACAGCCCATAATTTTGAGATCTGAATAATTCGCAACTCAGTATCGATTTTGAAATTCAATATACGGATCATATATTTGGTCAAGCCAGACAAAATGAATATGATTATATGAATGGTCACTCCATGCGACTTTGTATGGTTTTGAACACAAATATTCATATACCTAGTGTTTATGCAGTGTTTTGTGGATTTCTTGATCGACTAGGGTAGGGTGGAGTCGACAGCAGTGATAATTCTGAAGTAATTGCTCCACCCTCTATAGATGGTATCTCCTTGCTTAACAACCAATCAGTGGATTTCAAATTTTGAAATTCATCCAATAGAATCGGGATTACAGTGAAAATATAGCTTGTCGCTGTATTTTCACGGTGATAAACCTGCTTAGTTTTTGTTTACTAGCTGTCAAGTGAAAATTATTTAAATTTTAAACGTAAAATTTATGTGTTTTGACTAGTTATATTTCTTAATCAATATGAGCGATTGTTGGGGACAAATGGCCATTGGTATCATAGATGAAGCAGTGGAAAAGAGTGTTCCGTTGAATACGACCAGAAATGAAGAATCAATTACCAGGCAATTCAACAATTTTTGCACAAGGGTTATATTGTCAATGCGAATACCACAATTGTGGAGCTGGCTGATATTTTGAAAGATTATGCCTGTAATATGCGGAAATTGGATGGTACAGACTTTAAAGAATCTGTTATCAAAACACACTGGAATACTGTTGCCAAGGGACTACAAGAAAGTTGTTTGAAAAGCAATGGAATATAATTTAACCCATTTAGTGACCTAGAATTTAAAGGTTCAAGGGACGCACGAGATTACAAAAGAAAGCAGTTGCAAAAGATACCGGAGAAACGTAAGCAAAGTGCTGCTACTTTTACTAAAGAGGAACTTGCTTGGAGAGGTAACGAAGCAGCGAATGCTCTAGTATCCTATTTTCAGAAAGAGCTTGACAATTACGGCAATGAAACAGGAAGAATAGTGTACAATCCAGTATTTACGAAGACTAACCAAGGGGGTGCAAGAAGTTGTGCTAATAATAAATGGCTGACTGCCAACGAAATTGACCCAGACATACGTCCAGTTCGTTTATTCAGAAAGCTGATGGAAAAACGTCCGCCGCATATTAAAACAGACAGACTGTTCATTATACCAAATCCTAATTGGATATCGGCCGATTCTAAAGGTTGGTACAAAACTACTTCCGTGGGGATCTGTGAGTTGTCCAAATGGACTAAAAATACTGCAGAACAAGCTGGGCTTGATACAAAGCGAAGAAAAAATCACTAATCATATTCACCGATCTACCGCAGTTACACATCTTGCCAACGCAGGTGTTTCAGATCAGCAACTCATCAAAATTACTGGTCATGGTAATTCTAATTCCATTGCTCCATACCTCACAATACAGCCTAAGCTTCACGAGGAAGTTGTGAACAAAATGAGAGGAAATATGGAAGAAACTAGTCTCGACTGTAATAGAACAAACAAGGTTGACTTCATAAACAATGTGATAGCTGCAACTACCAATACCGAAGTGACAACAAAGACAGGTCCACGCGTTCTTTTCGAAAATTGTACCTTCAATATTCAAACCTTCAACTATAACGAATTAAAATAAAATTACCCCAATTTTTCTCTTCAGTGTTCACTTTGTTACATTTTGATTTCTGTGAATTACTTGAAATTAAAACGGTGACACTATTTTTCTTTATCTCAAATCGATATATTGCCGTCCTAAATATAATTCGTGGTATGATTAATAACCTATAATTTTTTGGAATATTAATTCATTGGCAATCCCAATGCAAGAAAATACAACTCGTCCTGCGGATTCGTTGTATTTTCAGCTTTGGGATTGCAATTCATTAATATTCCAAAAAATTATCGGTAATAATCATACCACTTATTTTATTGCCCCTGAAATAATAATAGTGCGTAGGGTCGACGGAATGTGATGGTGTGAGTTCAATACGAATAACTGTCTGAAGGAATATGGGGGTTTCTGTTATATCTACATAATCAATTTCAATATGAGCTTCGGGTATGTTTCTTGATACCCAAGGGTGCATCTTGAAACTATATCTGGGGTTGTAGATGAATCTGGTAGGCAAAAGTATGTTAGCGTAGAATGAAGGAGTATCGTTTCCGGGCTTTGGGATCATCAAGGCGGTTTCTACGGACGTTTCGCTCACAACTGCGGTGAGCAACTCCAGCGTGGATTTTGTCTACTCGAAGAGCAACGTAATACTCTACTAATTATCCAGTATTACGTCGCTCTTCGACAAGCCGCGTCAAGTAGGTATTGTTCCTGTTCTACAGTGACTGAACATTGGAAAACAATCATTTCTGAAAGGATGTTTCGAAAACATCAAAAGATATTTTTTGTTACCGTTGAAATTCAATGATCGCAAAAATCGATGCACACCATTGCAATAATATCGAAACCGATTTTCTCCATACAGTTGTTTATTCACAAGTCACAATTTCAATGGAATTCAATACCATAGCATAACAATAAACAAATCCCACTTCAAATACAATGCAACCAGAATAATCGGCGTATAAATCGTTAGTACTCAGTAGGTCAAATGGCATCAATATTGTTGCGGAAATCCTCGTTTTTGGGCCTCTGATGCTTTCATGAAAATTTAACACACTACATGCATGTAATTCGCATCCAAATTCAAATGGGTCACGAAGATAATCACACCGCTGTCGTGATTCACATAACAGTTGTGGGTTTATTGGATGAATAATTCAAATAAGAGGGCAGTTCATGACACTTGATTATTATTTGATATTCGCTATGGAATATGAGATATTTATCATGAGCAACGCATAGATGACGATTTCATGGAATGGAATCCAAACCTTTTAAATCACCATAAAAAGTTCATGTAAGGAAAAGTAATAAATGGGATTTCAAGAAAAAAGTATTGAAATTTCAATAAGAACAGTTGAAATACCTCTGATTCATTCCTGACTGACTTCGTCAATCACAACCTATCGACAAACTTTTAGGATCTATCAGTAACGGGTTTAGTTACCGAGAGCTCTTGATTCCTGTTGGCTGAACCCCTTCCTGTGCTTTTTAATCAAATATAACCTTTATTGAGGGCAGTAGTAGTAGTTGAATCAGAAAGGTCAGTAGGTACCGAAAAATCTTTAGAAACTATGGCTGTCTCAAATACATTTCAATTTTGATTTTTTTTTCATTATGGTACCATATCTGTTTGAACTCTCCATTAGAAAACAGGTTTCATCTGGGAATACTTCAAAAGAGAAACTCCTAATCTCGTATGATTTTCAGCGATATCATTGCCAGTCTATTGCATAATTTCCTGGATGACATCTTGCGTTTGAAAATATTTCCGTTTGATTTAATGCAATCCGTCTTCAATGCCATCATCTGGTCTGCAGTTGGAAATTTATTGTGCTTCCAAAGAATAGGAATGAACTACCGTCTCGTAAATTTTCCGACAATTGGACCATATAGCTTACTGTGTTGAAAAGATTTTCAATACAATCCCAATGGATAAACAAAATTTACTTTTTGCCTAAAAATCGAGTAGGAACATTTCACGGCTGCTAATTCAGAAGGTATGCAGCTTGCAACTAGATTTCTTATCCTACCCTCCTAGTCAGAGTTAGTGGCGTTGGTACAAATCTCATAACCAAGTCATACCGCTTCAAAATGTCTGAAAAATTGTTACTAATATTAGTGATTTAGACAAGATGACCATTTCTACGTTTCCCATATCATACTTGGCTTTGTTTTCATATCGATTATTGATATCGCAATATCAACCTATCCCGACTTGATAAGTCAGAAAGGACGTACGATCAACAAGTTAGGTATTGTTGAGATTATGATCTTCAGTTCGCAATATTTTCTCTTTGATAGTTTGGAAGAATGTGAATTCCTTTGAATTTTTGATAAGTGACGTTGGATGAGTACGTGATTAAAACTAACTTTTGGTCCAGACGTGTGGCATTTTTAGGCAATAAAAGCCATCGCAGAAGATGGCGAATGCGCCAATATTAATATATGTTATATAGTGAAAATAGGCTGTTATATGCTGGAATTGCGTCTCGGACAAATCCCAATGTCAGAGATCACTTGCACTGGAACATAGGAAATGCTGACAGTGTATAATTAACTTTATAAATACGACCTGCAAGTCGTCAATCTGTATTTTATATTTGTTTTGATATCAATAAATTTGTAAACAATATAACGGTGGTACGTACCACCCCTATATAATTTTTTAAAAAGTGAATCCGTGAAATACTCATATAACATATATATCTTCATTCATTTCCCAAGAAACACAGTTTATAAGAGGGATAACTAAATATATCTCACCAATTTTCTGAAGAAAGGTTATCTAAAGGTAAATCTCACAAAAAATATCTGAATAATAAAAAACAGAAAAACAAAAAAAGAAGATTATGAAATCAGAGTTCAAAGTAGTATTTTTTAAGAATAATTTACCATATGTTTTCAGACGATTCCGAAGTTCATCGTAAAGTTTTACACCATTGAAATAAATTGATTTCTCTCCAATATAAGTTTTAATTTTGGTAACAGATACATTTTCGGCATTTCTGATCATTCACTTTGAAAATTAAAGTAGAATGTTGAAGGTTTTTCTTAACTAGGTGAATTAACGTGCATATTTTTAATTTGTATAAACAACCTATATCCAGCAGTTTTCTTGATTTGTATAACTTTATTGTTGGTTCGTGATAATCAAGTTTGAAAATACATTTAATAATTTTGTTTTGAAATGTTTTAAATGGTTTGAGCAGGTAAGTTTGAGCTCTTCCACAAACTGAAATCAAGTACTGAAATTTGGAGTATGCCAAGGAATGATAAATGGTTTTGAGGTATTTGAGCGGAAAAAAATTCCTGATTTTGAATAAAATCCCAACTAGTGGTGAAATCTGTCTCCTCAAGTTCTCAATATTTACGATAAATTTTTATCAATAAAGAGTATTCTATACTTCCATTATAGAATTTGATTGGATCTTTCAAATCTATGCTTAAGGACTGTTTTTTGATGAACGTAAATGAAGATTTGTTGTAATTCAATGTTAGTTTATATTCTTTTGAAATCCTACTCAAATCTGTGATTTAGCGAACTGAAAAATAAATTCTCTGATGTCAGGTGCTCTATTGATCGATGGAGTATCACAACAATCCATGTAGTATACTGAGTGTTCTACAATCGATGGGGTATCTCATTTGATCGAATATAGATATGCTTAAAATGTATTGAGTAAGTACGTATTGTTATCAAAACAAAAGCAGTAATCTTTCGCTTGAAAACGATGTCATATATCTTTCCCGTGTCAAAATATTGTGACGTGAATAATTACTCTCGCTTCAAGAGCCCTTTCTCGTGTCTCCGTTTCAATAAAATGTTCTTTCAGCAGCGGAAGTAAATCCGTAGTGACAAGAAAAAACGCTTCAAGTCCTAAATATTCCCTCGAGAATCCCAAAACCATAAAGTAAGCCCTGAGATGTGTGAAATCCTAGAGCTCGACCTAAATGAAAAAACAACCGCTGTCTGCCTCCTGAATATAAAACGGGAACAGACGAGCAGGTCTATACACGTAGCACGCAATCAGGAGATAGGTAACCCATTCTAGTCTTTTCAGCACAAAACAAACGGGAGATAAACGGGTAATGGATCACAAAAAGTTTGGTTTCATGGAGTTGTTCGATGTGGGTTCACAACATCAATGAAGGAAGCAAGCAAGCTGAGAGTATATCATCAAAAGAGATCGAAAGTTGAGGAGAGAATGAGAAGTTCTGAAGGTGTGCAACAAGGCAACAATCATCATTATTTCGATTTGTCATCATCATATTCTTCCCACTTTCAAATTCGTTGTATTCGTTGTATTTTTGAGTATCAAACGCTCATAATGTTGTTATTAAAAGTGGCATATTATTCCCTAGGGAGATAAAGTGACATATTTTCTCCCTAGGAAGTATTATTCGACAATTATAAAAGTAATAGTATGAATGCGAACTCAAAAACTTTTTCATTCACATTCACAATAAATGAAACAGTAGTAGCAGTAATCACTGAAATTAATATTAGCTGAAAAATCACACAATAATATTTCGTCAAATGTGAGATCTATAGTCTTTTGATCGACATACGCACGTGCTGACTCACACCTTGGAGAACCCAGCGTGCAATAACTGTTTCATTTTGAACTGAATCTTGAATGTATCCATCGGCTACAGCCTTAGATTTCCAGCTGCCGTGTCGTTTTACAATGATGATGTCAGCACCAGAGTCTGCGAATAAAGTCGCAGATTTGCCTAGAGAATGATCAGTGTACTCAGCGGATCTGATAATCTCAAGTAGTTTTCAACTATGCTTGGTACCTTTCCTATAGTGTTTTTTACTACTGGTTGAGAAGCTTATTTTTTATAAAATATAAAGAACCGATAATGCTTGAAATTGGAAGGGCGAAGTTTTACATACTTTCAATATAATTCAATAAAATTTATTGTTCCTCCACTACCGGTAATTACAATATTATCGTTATTTTTGTCTTTGTATTCGGCACCTTGACAATCATCTAAACGTACTGCACCCGCAATGCCAAAGATAAGAGCATCCTAGAAAATTATAAAAATTTAAGTTGAAATTGCAAATTAAGCTATTGTTATCTCACTGTAATCATTAAATACTTGTTATCTCCTGCGGTTGACAAGAAAGTTTCAATTTAGTCTCTTGTTGAGACTTTGCATTTTTTTGCGAGGTATCCATGCGAATTTCTTCATAAAAACTTCAATAATTTGGAGAACTCACTACAACAACAACAATAACACAATTGTATTATAGAGTTCTGCGCCCAAAAAGTAGACGAATTGTATTTTTTAGAAACTTCATTGAATAACAGGAATCTATTTTACTTTTATTTGTTGGTTATTTTCCTTTTACAGAAAACGAATTCCGTTTTAAAGTCCTCTGTAATCTTCCGTAATACATCATCGGGAATTGACCGGCATGTTGCTGTATTTCAGTTTTCAAGTTCTTCAATATCAGCAGGATGTGTTTCATCAACAAATTATTTGAGATGTCTTCAAAAAAAGAAAGTGAGTTAAATCTGTTGATTTCGGAGGTCATTCAACTGCTGCCCTTCTAACAATCCATCTTCCAGAGAATATCTCGTTTAACTTCTCTTGAACCCTGAGAAAATAACGAGGTGAAGCGCCATCCTGCTGAAATGTAACAGAACCTACTGTGAAAGTACATTACTTTCTAGCTCGTGAGTTATAAGAGGATCGATGGTCTCTTCAAGAATATCAAGAAAAAGATTGCCAGTTGATCAAGAAATAATGGACCAATAATAACATTTACAAGAATACTAGCACTAACAATAACTTTTTGTGGGTGTTGTGTTTGTCCTTTTCAAAAAATATGCATGTTTTAGTCTCTTCAGTTCTACTGGAAGGACACTGAATAAAATCTGAATGATAACCTGAAAATCATGCATTTCAGTGCAGGCAAGTTTTAATCACTTCTGTTAGGTATCATAAATTTTAGGCCAGAGTACCATTGGTAAGGGAATTCCATTTTGATCTCAACAGTTCATGCATGGGTTTTCTCGAAAAATCTCTCGATCTGGTGGGATATTGGTGACCTACGGTTTCAGCTTCGTGACCTTTTCTGTTCTTGGGGTTTTTTGAATGGTGTAATAGAAAAACATTGTGGGAACTATCATGATTTGGATAATGCAGAAAAGCGGTCTGAAACGATCTTTTTAATTTGCACTGCTCATAATTTTGATGACCTTCAAAATCAAACATTCAAATCGTTGATAAAATTCGGTGTGATAAATGTCGTAGAATATACTATCATGATATATTTTTTAAGGAGCTTTTTTGTAATGCGTGTTTTCCTTAAATTCAGTTGTATCTCATCCAACAACTTTTTCGCGTATATAAACAGTCAAACTTCAGGGAATTTATGTCATAAATCACTGTTTTGTACCAATGAACAACTGATTCTATTTTAAGTTTGACGTTATCAACAAATCCATCGATTGAATCAAAGAATTAAACTATACTCTCTGTCTACTTCTCTCCCTCTCTTTCTCATCCATGTAATCTGTTTTTTCTGTGCAATTGCAATGCCATTATAACATGTGAGCTCAGGATGAGCTCTGTTAATTTCACACTTCATAAAAATATTCATTTCCCCAGTAAAATGAATATCTAACTGAAAATTCCACAACTCATCATTGATAAATTGCCTGGTAGCTGAATTTTTACATGGAAAATCGTATAGCTCGAAAATACCGCTTATACAAACGCATCCGTCATTACGCCTATTGCACTCTAAAATTATATAGAATGGAAAACATCCAATGTATAAACATAAAACGGATCCTAAGTTTTTTCAGCAATGGAACAGCGCTTACTATGCAAATTTATTTTCGATATCCAATTAAATCGAAATGCCGAATCAACGGGGTCTTGCCAACTCTGCGACTTTCATTAATTGAACCGGAAAAATATGGAAAATGTCGCATTTCAATACTGGCAGAGCATTGAAAAATATTAAATCAATAATGAATACAATATTCACATATTTATTAAACAAATGCCACCATCAGAATACACTATTAGAAATAATGCGGTAAATGACTTTTTCAACAGATATATCACAGCATATCTTGTTTTTTGTAATAAATACTCAAAAGACATCTTGCTTGTTGTTTTACCAATCAGAATGTCCATTTTGGAGAGTCAAGTCTTTTCATGAAGTAAGGATAGAAAAACAGAGTAACAGAGTCACTTCATGAGAAAAAACTTCATGAAAAGATGAGGTGAATAGTTATATATTCTCAACCCGATCAGAAGAATTTTCGAGTGTAATAACGTGAGTGCTCGTAATAATATCGACAGTAATTCTGTCAGAAATCAGCGAGATCGAATGGCATGGCCCTAGTTCATAGGACGAGTGGTGTTACCTCAAAGCGACTTGATCGAGTTGAAGATTTCCAACAAGCTTCTCGAAAGTAATGAGATAATTTCACGGATGAAGAAAGTCTAAGAGAGTCTTATTTTCGTTATTTATTTAATAGTTACACCTAATGACTGATAAACTCAAAGTCTGTCGAACTGACTTTTATGTCAAACTAGGTAGCGAAGTATATTCTTCATTATTGCTGTTTGAACTCGTGCTTGATGACGAAGTGGTGTTATCGGCTGGAAAAGAAGGAATTGTGTACCAACAACATAAACAATTTTGATTGGTCCTTACATCGTCGGAGATAAGAGTTTCATATCGCAAGCGAAATTATCGAGGATAATACTACAAAAGATTTTAATCTTATCATTCAATCTGATAAAATTTTATTTCAAAGTAGAATTACAAGCTACCAAGTTTGGACAGAACAAAATTAAAGTTTCTCCGATGAAAGCCAAACCTCGAGTGTTATTTTATTAGATAATTCAACGACTAAAAGTATTGAATCATCAATCAAAAGTATAAAGAACATAAATAATTGAATTAAATGAATAATTCATTGAACAGATCGTACAGGTGAAAAAAAGCAGCTCACAATGTCACCTGGAAAAGGCGACGTTGCCAAATTTCAGATATTCGTTAAAATATGATCAGGTGAAATTGTCTTCTGGCAATTTATGAATTGCAAACGCAGCGACCATCTGCTTTGAGTTAACTTTTTCATACTGATTAGTAATCGGATTAGCAACAACTTGTATAGCTAGGTTACTTAGGTTGGGTTGGGTTAGGTTGTGTCCCCTTCTTTCACGTTGAGGAATTAGGTCCTTGCCAAACACTCTAGAGGCGTGTCTCTTTCTTCCGGTGATTTATAAAATGCGGGCGCAGTGAGCATCTGATTTGATATCCCCTTTTGATACCAATTGGTGTTCAAATTACCAGCAACCTAGATAGCTAGGTTACTTATGTAATTTGGGTTAGTTTGTGTCCCTTTCTATTACGTTAGACATGAGGTCCACAGCTAAAAACGTAGATAGTCAGAAAGAATACACACACCGAAAGCGTGCCTTATTTTCAAATCAATTAAATAAGACTGGCGTGTTTTATATCCGAATGATGTATCGTGTAATCTTCTAAATCATATTTATCATGTTTAATATCTGAAAAATAGCAGATTATAGATGAAATCGTCGACATGTTTGACAACTAATCACGACACATAAAATTTCCACTTGTTTTTCATATATTTGAAAAGAACTGACAACGTCGCTTTTATTGATAATTGAAGTTGTATGGCTCGAAAAGTTGGCCGTGCAAATATGCAACGATTCAAAGCTACCAACCTGACATCTTTCTTTTACAGCCACCTAATTTTATATAGGTATTCTGTTATAAAACCCTGTGCCAAACTTATTATTATGATCCAATTACAGTTAGGAATTTATTAAATATCCGTGCTAAGGAACGTCGGAATACCGATTAAAGTTTTCATATATGTAAGGAAATATCGTCCCCAAACAACCCCTATAATCTTAATAACAACTTTCCTGTCATTCCGTTAATCTCGTTTCTCTCCCCTCTTGTGGGAGAACCGTGGGTGGAATCTTCGTTGGGTTGTCGTTTATGCTCCTTAACCTAAGGGGTGTCCCCAGCATAGAAATTACTTGGTAATTCAATTTTGGAACGGTTTATAATTGATTTTCAGATATTCTGGAGTTTTCCAATTCAGCTAATGAGTCATGACTACGAATAACATTTTCAACGAAGGAAAAAGAATGTCGTTTTTTAATGTTTGCCGTATTTATGTTGATATATATTGTAAAAATGGAAGCAATGGTAAATGTGAGCAAATGGAAGCAGATAATACTTTTTTTTTGAATATTGTAACAAGTCAGGCTAGGCTGGCTCTTAAAATATTCAAGAAGTACTTGTCAGGAGGAGCCATTTTTAATTATCAGCGCGTTAGATATTAAAAACCGTCTTCATTTTATTCGTTGGATTTTTCCATTAAAAACAAATCAGAAGACTTTTTCCATCTTCATTTGGGAATGTTTCTTTTTTCAACATGAATACCCTCCAAGAGGTCATCTTGACCAGTGGAAAATAGCGACTAAAGTATTTCTTTCAGTGGCAGATGATTCTACATATGACTTCATAAACATCATGCTCATATATTCAGTAAAAATCAAAATGTTCCAAGAATATTCCACTTAGTAAAATCATTTTGGAAATGTCCAAGCATTATCATAAATCGCGATTTTTTTGACAATCGAGACATTTTCCATAAATCTTTTATCAACAAGGTAATCTCAAAAAATTTACTTTTTAGTTTTGCAGTCATAACTTTTTTCTCGGCAACCAATTTTCGAAATCTTAACCTCATATTGAAGCTGAAACATCATATATAGAGATATGATGATAAGAATTGACTCAAGAAGAAGATTGAAGATCAAGGGTTTCCTCAAAGGTTGGGAGGAGGATTGAAAAAAAATCAACTCGTTTTCGGAAAAATCGTTCATTCCGGATACATCTAGATCTTTCTTGCTTTCAGTAGTTAAGAATTCTGCGTGGGAAAACTGAATCGAAACGTCATATAACGTAACAAGAACTATAATAAGTGCTCGACCAACCGAAACATTGATGATGTAAGTAAGTACAAGAAAACAAGTTTCATCAAACAACAAAGAGAACGGGTGACTTGGATAGCAAAAATATTCATATAATTCAGTATCCAGTGGGTCCCTCCCACTGTATCACTTCATGAACTCTTTCCGTGAACGTACATTCATTCCACTCTGCTATTTCCCAGTTTTGATGTCCTTTCCCCATATACGCCTTGCTGCTTGATGAACAGCTTTCAGTAAGGGGCAGACTGCTCGTCTCCTTGCGTGTAATCCAGTTCGTGGATCCAGCGTCGGATTGTCTGACTTGAGACCTGAACTCCAGTAGCATTGATCAATTCACGAAGAATTTTGGGGGCGGTTGAAGTCCGAGTCCGCAGTACCAATCTTTGAATGAGGTGGTCTCGAGTGGGAGACTTCTTGTTCTCCTTATTGGCCTCTTAGGTCAGTATTGAATATCCCCAGCGTTAGCTCGGAGGTGGACCCTTTGGACTGATCTTACTGTTGTTGCAAGTAGATACTCCTCGATCCATCAATCGTGGAATCAGTTTCAGCAGGTCGGGCCTGGCGACATGGATATTAGCAAGGTGTTTTCACACGAATTTAAGTTGATATCTAACCTGGCTTTTCAGTCCCTCATTGGGATTATCGTTACCTTGATTACGGGCCATTTGAGGCAAAAAATGGGCTGATTTTTTCATCAGAAACATGCCGTTTCAATTGAGTTTTTTCTCGCATAATTCTTGACTACTGAAAGAAAGAAAGCTCTGGACGCATCCAGAATGAATGATCCTTTCAAAAACAAGTGGATTTCCATTCAATTCTCCTCCCAACCGGGATGTTTTGAGGGTGTTTCAGATTTGGGTCACATTTGAGGAAACCTTTGACCTTTAGTCTTCATCTCGGGCCAATTCTGATCTTTATATCTCTTCTTCTAAAGTTTCCGCTTCAAAATGATGCCGAGATTTTGAAAATCGGTTCGAGGAAAAAGGTTATGACTGCGAAATCAAAAAATTAATTACCCTGTAAATAAAATAGATGAAAAGACAATTTGGGAAACACCTCTAGGTGATGAGATCGACTTATCTTCTGTCAAATTTGAAAAAAAAAAATTCTTCAACTGGGATCCTTTCAAAACTCCGAAATGTTGCACACTTACAGGTAACACCCTGTAGCAATTTTAAGTGAAAAACCTTATATTTTGAAAAAGTTCGAGATAATAGCTGAATGACTGGACTAGCAAACAATCTGAACAGATTTCCAATTGTTCAAAGCAGAAAAAAGTTCTTCAGATTTTAACGGGGGCAAAATTTTAGGGTGCGACGAAATTAGTGTTGAGTAGTTTAGTATATTTTCAGGGATTCAACATTCAATATTCCAAACACTACATTCAACGCAACACAACATAAGGATTCAGTACATATTCATAGCAAATCAAGAGTTTCTTCATCGCTACGTAGAAACATTCATTCCTTCTTATTACAGAAAAATTGGACTCTTTTGTCAGGACAGAGGAGTAATTCATCTGAGAAGGTGTGAAATGCTGTTGCCAATTTACGCCGTCTCATTCAGACAGGACAAGTAATAGAGAGAAATAAAAATGAAAAGAACTTCTCGATAGTAATGACGATAGGTTTTCAGTTTCATACAATCTCTTTTCCCGTTTCCTTTCTTCTTTAATTTATATAACGATGCTCCGTTTATGTGAAACTCCGTTCTTGGAACTCCTTTTACGAGAATCTACTTGTTCGTAGAACTTTCGTTTCCCCCACGAATGAATGAAATTATATGACATGTTTTTGATTACGTCTTTCAGAATTACCTTTTATTTTGAACGACGCGACAGAACGTTTCAGAAAAATCGTCAGTAGGGAATTTTTCAATAATCTTTTCACGTTCTTTCAAGTATTTACTCAATATTGGAAAGGTTACGTATTTGTTCTATACTATCGATAAAATTTAAATACACACGAATTGATATTGAATTGAACAAGTATGCAATGTCTACACATTTGAACAAACACGTAGATACATAGAAGAAAAAAACGAAAAGCTAACAGACTTTCTTCCCATTTATAGGTGAAACTTTCCTTTTGAATTCCTCTTCATGAATGTTTCATTGAGAATGAAGTACTTTGTTGATTAATTGTGTTCGTCGGCTATTTTATGAGTAAAATCTGACTCTCTGAAAGACACCATAATGAAGTTGGAATACTTTCAAAAAAATTATACGCAAAAACTATTCGCAATATTTTTCCTTTTACAAAATCAGATAATCAAAATCTTACATCTATAGCATACTATGAACAATGAACAAGCAAGGTTGCTTCATTTTTAAATGGACAAGATGAAAAAATCGCACAGATAATATGTTGGGAAAGTCTATCGAACAAAAAATAAAGACAAAATTTTCAAATTTGAGCAATTAGGAGTAAGAAATTGATCCACCGATATTTCCTGAAAAACAAAGGAGGGAAATATATCGAAGTTGTGTTCAGATTTTTGATAAAAATAAAAATTATACAATTGATTAATTTGATCCTGAAATAAATTCAGTTCTATAAAATCCAAATTTATCTCACTTCTCATGGAAACACCACTGTAATATTCGTTATTTTTGAAATCACTCTTCTTTCATCAGCCTGAATCGATTGGCGTTCGCAGAACAGCTCTATTTTTAACCGTTTGTGATATAAAAATTTCATCTGGAGTTGAGAGGGGTAATTTCGGGATTTTTTTTTATAATTCATAGAACGTCTGCGAATTTTTTAAATATGATAAAAAAAATTGACAATTTCATGATGTCAGTGAATTTTATACGATTTATTCCTTTTTTACGCTGAAACTTGTATCTGAGCATAAACAATTCATATATTTTTCGAATCAGCATGAAATTTTGCGTATATAGTGCGAGTTGCAGGTGAAGCTAATGAATTTGTATTTTTCATGATTTTAAGGTGTCTACCTCTTTGGACTTTTCCAGATTTTTTGAATAATTTTGTGGACTCTAGATTCACAGATTATACTAATTTGATCATCCTGAATCGATTGGTGTTCGCAGAATTGGTCTATCTAGAACCACTTCCGAGTTGGAAAGTTTATTTGGAGGGAGAAATAGTTATTTCCCTCCATATTTCTTTATTTTTGTTGATCAACCTGAAATCCACATTGTATAATGATTTAATCGTTATCGATTGGTGTTCTCAGAATTTGATCTACCTTCAATCGTTTGCGAGTTGAAAATTGAACCTTGTATCTGAGCATAAATAAATCATATATTTTTGGAACCAGCATAAAATTTTGCATACATATACTGCCAATTTCAAGTGAATCTGACGGTTTGGTATTTTCAATGATTTTTAGGGGTCTACTCCTTGTAACTTGTTTCGTGTAATTCGTTCCTTTGCCGATCAACTTGAAATCCACAGTCTATAGTATCTCCATCATTCTGAATCGATTGGGCGTTCTCAGAATTGATCTATCTTCAACCGTTCGTGGTATTTTAAATAAAAATTGTGGAGTGTCACTCACAGACTCGTTAGTGTTCCCAGTAACTGTAAACGCTCAACGATTTCCTGTAGTTCGAAAACTCTCTCAATGTTTGATGATTTTTCCTAGAGAGTTACGGCACAATTTACCGTAGAGGGAAATAAAAGCTGATGAAACGCCTTTTACTCACTAGTATACTCAACTGATATATTTCATTTATTTGTATATTTTTCCAGGTACAACTTTCTGATAAATTGGGGGCTGGAAATTTTGTATGCACTTAACCAGTGTCCTTTAGAGCTTTTGTTCAATTTTATATGGATAAGGTTTTTCTTATCAATCCTAGAATTGTAAATTATTATAAAAAGTTGCAGGGTGTCATACTATTATAGAGACACTTGATGATAAAAATAATATCTATCCACCAATATAAAAGTTCAGCAGAGTAGTGGGACCCAGAATATAACTGAAGAGTTTACATGATTCGAGCAAAGTTCCGAAAGAATGCGGTATAGTTTCTCCTCTCCACACATTCCCACAAAGTCAAGTGAGTGGTTTATATCTGACAGAAACAAATACCCCTCCTTACGTACGGCTATTGAACTTCATCTGACATCTATTTGTATGAAATTCCTCATAGAGGACACTTTGTCAAGTGCTAATAATTGTGATGCAGCATCGAATATTATTCTTCATTTCATAGGAAATGTAGGTACACCTGCACACACGACATAATTCTTGGTGCTTGCTTTGCTTTCAAATGGCGTGGATATCTTTAAGATTCTTGACTATATCCTGGATATCAAGTCACTCACAATAACAATCCACCCTCCAATATCTCTCCACGCGGAAACCCGTACCAAGTCACACAAAAGACATCCCCAACTCTCAAACTTACTAAACTAATCCAAGAAACTTGTACATTTATGTTCAGGACAAATCTCCAGAGTAAACATCCTAACATACCCAAAGCACTACCAGTAAAAGTATAAAGTTGTTGCACAAGTCTCCTTATTTAAGGAATTGTGTAATGGAAAATTCATCGTCGGGAAATAGAGTGGTTCCAACGTTTGGTATCTGGCTAGTTTTCTACCTATCTGAATTTGTATTCACACTAGTTTCCGAATATTCATAGATGTGAGTCACATCTGGATCATTCTCCTATCAGTCAGGGTTATTCAATTGCATGATTCCAAGGGCACTGCAGCTCTTTGCAATCTTTCCTACGTTGGCTAAGAAGGAGGTTCGAAGCATTTATGATCGGGCAAATCAGTCAATAAATAGTCCTAACGGTTTTCAATAACTCAGCAGACTTTGGACGGAACTATTCATTGAGAGTTTGATGATGTGAAAGGAGTTCACATTTTGGAAGGTTAAAACATCCGAAAACCTATGTCAACAACTGGATGAAGCTTCAACATTCAAAAAGTTATTTTCCCCTTTGAATATTTTATGACGTTGATGTGAGTATTCAGCTCTCTACCTAGTACAATTCTGCAGTAAATTATTGTTTTCTGAATTTCTCCTAGTCTTTCACTAGCTCATTGAATTCAACTTTCACTGATTCCTTCAATAGCAAGCATTATGCTCTCATTTTGCGACTTTGCTGTGAGTGCAGCTGAAGGAGAATTACTTCATTATTCAACTTCTTGGAATTGTTGAAGAATAATTTGAACGGACGTCTAAGGAACATCGAACGTATACATTTCTGGTCAAAATGGATAGTTTGCAGTTGAAAATTTGGTGGGCTAGATGATAGTTGGTCTCCCATTTGATAGACTAATTTGAGGCTGTTGAAGACAATTGTGAAGTTTTGTTAGTGGAAATTTAGCCAGGAGTCTGTTGAATCTGAATTGACGGTAGTAAGTGGCTTTCACGTCTTCTCTTACATTCTTTGGTGCTTATTGCATATTTCACAGAAAGTTATAGAGAGATGCCACAAGAACAGTCAACGACTTTCAGAATCTAAGAAGCTTTGCACTCTTCATAAATGTTGTGAATAGTAACCAAACAACTACATAAAAAAAGAATAAGAATTCAAGAAACTGGTTTATAATATTCAATTTTTTTTTGCCTAGGAGAAAATTTAGATAGATGGAGACCCGATTTTGAAAAGAAACACAGGCTTACAAAATTTGTTACTTCACCTAATATGGGCCAGAAATCTTGTAGGTAGGTCCAAATTAAGAACTTTTCATTTAGTTTTTGATTGGTATTAAAACCGAAGTATTCATTATTAAAACAAAACAAATGAAAGGCACTAACAATAACGATATTTTCAATAACTCTGGCAGTAGCAAGTATTTGTTTCTAAAACGTTAAAATTTCGGAAAATTTGTGAGTGAATAGTTCTATCAAAGACTACGAATAAGAAATGAATTAGGTAATACCAGCATCCGCGTAAAACCTATTTAATAGATAATTTTATCGCCTTATATGAATTATATCTGTTCGATTATTGGTAAAGTTTTCTAGAAGAAACTGTTTTGCAGTACTCTATGAAAATCATAGCAAAAATCAATTCTCCAATCAATCCAAGATATTCTGGAAATGCAGGTGCCCCAAAAAAATGCTAACCTAATACTGCAGGTCTAGTTTTGTTTTATTCCGCATGGTAGCAGACGATTTCTGAGTGAATCATTGAAACATTCGCAAAAACTTCATGTTATCAGATGATAATTATCACAGGCTGAGATGATGATTGAGAATTTGAGGACAGCTATTATTATTATTTACAGTGGCGCTCCGGGGCAACTTACTGATTTTTGGTGGTGTATTCACTTTTCAGTTGTAAGAAAAACTGAAAAACCTACAGCACCACCCCGGGTGGTCGGTGTGCATTTCAAACAAGCACCATAGGTCGGGATTGGCATTGTCTAGGCAGCTCACATTAAACCTACTTCACAACAAGGAATGAGGCCGCCTAAAGAAACAGGAGTAGTCAAGAAAAAAGATTCTCACGTACTGGGGCCTCGAACCTCTGTCCGATTCGAGTCAGAAGTTCAAAGAGCTAAAGACCTCAACAGTTGGCGTAAAAAAATCGTTGTGTTCATTTTATGGAACATTTTTTGTACGGCTGTAGTCCATAGGAGATGAATTCAAAAAGTGCGGTGTTGAAAAACGTGAGTGGAACGATTACGATGAATTATACATAGGTCAAACAGGCCGATGTTTGAAGCAGAATAAACGGGATTCAAACTATGTAAACCACGTCATTGAATCCAAACATAACTTCACAGAGATTCCTGAAACTTTCCATAATCAATATCTAAGTCATAGAAATATCAAAAAACAACTTTTCAACAACAACAATTCAGTTCTGAATGACTAATTAATAGCATGCAATCCGCAGCGGCCGAAAGGGCTCAAAGGGTTACGAAAAACTGAAAAAAAATTAAAGGGGACTTCCGTGTTCTCAAATTGCATGCCGATGTGAATAATTGAAGTTTTAGTAACGAAAATACTCTGGGAAAATTGACATGCGCCCCTCGCCTGACCAACGATGGAAAATTGCGAGAAGACTCTGTAAAAATTTAATACAGGTTTTACGTGAAACCAAAACATTTTTACAGAGTTTACCTGCAGTTTTCCAACGTTGGTCAGACGAGGGGCACATTCCAATTTTTCCAGTGTTTTTATTACTAAACCTTCAATTCCTTACATCGGCATGCAATTTGAAAAGACTGAAGTTCACTTTAATTTTTTTCAGTTTTTCATAACCCTTTGAGCTCTTTCGGTCGCTGCGGATTGCATGCCATTAATTAGTAGCGTTTCAATTTATTTGAACTTCCGTATATTACAACGGCAGGGACTATAATATCGCGAAAAAACACAAAAACACGAAAACACAAAAAGAAAAGTGCTTCTCCTCATGAAGTGCATACGTAGGGCGGCCAGGAACCCGTTTATTTTTCATAGTTTTGGGTTAATTATCAAGCCTCAAAAAGACATGCAGTGTAAAATGGGAAAACGCCACCTATAACCAGCTCCTGGTCTATAGTAGAATGAAGGGTCTCATACTTAACCACCCAATATTAAAGAGATGAAATTCTAAACGTAATACACTTTATAACCTTCTGTATGGCAATACAATTGCAAGCATTACTGCAGTACATATTTTTTGGGTGAATTGGAAGATTTAATTTCCTTCAGATTGAAAATATAATTCAATCTGTTGGAATATTTCCATTACAAACCAGATACTTGATTGGAAAATAATTAACAACAATTATCCACATCGAATAATTAATAATGAATATAATCTGTGTAGGTCAAACCGAGCTATGAAACATAACTGGGGCCACGAGCAACAATCTCGGAAAAGGTCCGTTTCAATCCGCCAATTTCCTCACCTTGTGCCGGAGCATAAATATTCAGGTACAAGCAATCCTCGCTCTGTTCCTTCAAATGAGGTAACAACCTCTTCAAGTATTCCAATCGACCCTTCGGCATTCGCCTCAAAGCTGTGGTTTCGTTCGCAATATCCGGTAGTCTCTGAGGGCAAACCGGGCTGAACTTATCGGCGATCTTCACCCCTTGCCAAAGGGCGCCCGTCACGGGAGGCATAAATCGCAAACTACCCAACGGAGGGCTGGCGTACGGGATTCCGCGGAACACCTCGACCGGTTCGAGATGCTTGGACTCCAAGGTCATTATAACACCACTGACGTCACCATATTTCGTTCTCACCGTGCGAGAGGTCAAGGGAGGCCGCGAGTCGGACGCTGGATCACTTCGCGATACATGAGAAACGAAAACAATGACGAAATGTAAGGTTAGGAGTTTCTGGAGCGCGCTGGCCATGACGGGTGGGCTGTTTAAGTTTTCACCATCGTGGTTTGTTGAAAAAATCGCATAGGAACAAATAAATACCGATTTTTTCCATATAGCACTCTGAACTACACTACTAGCTATCCATGATCCGCAACAAAACACTATCTGCCTGGTGCACTTGGGGTTATTCAGTCATTTCGAACGCGAACGGAATATTTCCACCGCGAGTTGGGTTTCCGATGCCGTGGAAAGCGTAGAAATCGCGTAGCACGTCACGCACTAGGTCCTGAAAACCGACTGACGGTGAGGTCCCTTTGACACGGTCCTGCGCATGTGGCGCCACAAGGGCGCACATTTGGCACATTCGCGAACTACGGTTCGATTTGCTAATTTGTGAAGAAACTTTGCGGTAATTTCGTTCAAATATGTCAATTTCAGCGAAATGATGATGTGCTGGATAATGACGTTGAATGTTAATGTATGAATAGCGTTCAAACTGGTGAAATCTCGGCTTTAGGGAAGTTGTATTGAAAATTAACTCGAATCAGAGCAGAAAGAACAAACTGGGAGCAATTAAAAGGGCCTTGCTAGGATTTCGTGTACCTACTGTTCCATTTTGTGGAAATTTATTTCGTAGAACTTAAGAATTGTAAATTAATTGAGAACCGATATCGTAGTGAGAAAGATGACTGATTGGCTCAGTCTATGAACAGTTGCGTGATGGAGTAATATTTTCAGTTGTGCATGACTTCCAGTTATACATTATGTCTAAAGGGCTCCATTTTCACAAAAACATTTTTTGGAAACAGATATAGTCAGGTCAAAAATAAGTGCCAGAATTTGCCCGAATGAGACCTGAAGCTTCCTTAATGTTTGGGAACTTTTCGAAAAAATTATACGGGGTCGGCAATCCTTCTTTGATCGTCACCTGCTCTTAAATCCTGGACTAATGCTAATGAATACGGAGAATTAACTCGAATCAGAGCAGAAAGAACAAACTGGGAGCAATTAAAAGGGCCTTGCTCGGGTTTCGTGTAGAATCCTCTGATTACTCATTACAAGTATTTCTACATCTCTTTCTGCATCCACTAAGGAATTTCTCAAATATGCTCTGAAGTGTTCCAATACTGTAACTTCATTAATTCCATTATTTAAGACAGGTTTATTTCTTCCTTTCTTTTTCACGAACTGCTCGTATGTTTTGCAATTTTGAATGAGCCGCATCAGAGTGTCATGGGTGGGTGTTGGTTCCATATCTGGGTATTGCGAATGGAAGGTTCCACAGGATTTTTCAATAACCATGTCACTTTCCACATAAATTATCAACGAATTGAAGTAATCTCCATTACTAAATCTTGACCACTACATGACGGATGCTCTCGATATGATCAGCTTCAACGTCAAATTTTTAGCAAATATTGTTCGTTCACACGCATTTTTCATTTGCCGATTCTACCAGAAAAGCCGACTGACAGAAATCTCGAAAAACCACATAGAAATTATTGGTATTGGTAAGTATGGATGGTATGGTGACTGATGTGCCCCATCTTCTTCTGCTATTTCAAGGTGTTTTCGTTCACAGCAGCCCCTCAAGACCCAAATCTTTGAGGAATTTTGGGATTTTTGAGAGGGTCTATTCGTGGTATTTCTCCCACAGTCAGCTGGTGTGATCCCAGTATATTCAATCTCTTGTGATGTACAGCATAACACTCCATCAATATATGGTGTGGTGTTTCTGGATGTTCCCCACAGAATCTGCAGGTGCTGTCCTCCTCTAAGCCTAGCTTCCTTATCATGTCTTCGATCTTGCTCGGTTGAAGTTGCCAAGGAGATCTTTGGCCTGCCTTAGCCCTGGAAGTCTTCACCAGTATGTTGCTCTCATTGCTTCTTCAGTTTTATTGACTTCTTCTTGGAAGTGAAATTTTCAAAGTCCCCAGAATGGTTTACATAGAAATTTCAGTTTCTACAAAATGTTCATCAATTTCCCTAAAATATTGCTCGATAGATATTGCATTAGCCCTAATTTCATTCTCAACTTTATCTTCTTCCTCACATTTATCAATTCCATCTATTGAACAACGATATAAATCCCTGAACTTTTTCCACTGTTCAAACTTACGTCGCATAGCTTTTTCGTTTTTTCATCTTCCAGTATGGTCCTTCTATAGATTTCTATGAAATACTCTTACTCCTACAACGATATACTTGAATTCATCTACAGTCGCATCTTCTTTCCAATGACCAACAATTTCAAAATTGATTTATCTTCTCTACATTCGTTTCTTCATCACTTCCTCAGCTCGCTTAATAATAAATTCACATTCTATTTTGTGAATCCCGTTTCGGTGACAAATAATTCAATTCCATTTCCATTTTGTTTAAAGACAGAATCTCCATGTAATAAACTTGGTTATACTCAAATGAATTTATCTGAATGATATACGTGCGCTTCGATTATATGTTCAATGAATAATGAATTGATATTGCTTACATGTTACAATAATTATTAATCAGGTCAATTGTTCAGGTTATTCAACTCAAAGTAATAGGACACTGCCAAACTCTATTCAATAAGCTTTGACGGAAAGAAGAATTGAATCAACAATATCAGGCTGGATCAACGCTATGCTCTTGAACCGGACTACCACTACATCTCTTCAAGAGGAGTTCATTATGTTCAGGGTCTCCAGGGGATGCCCCTCCTTTTATGGTCACTTCTAATGGGCAATATCCTCAATTTGCTCAATGTCGTCGAGGGGTAGAGCTTCAGGCTCATGCAGATGAACTTGTCATTTTTGCAAGGACAACATCGGGAAGAGTAGTCTCTGATATAATTCTAAGAACGACGACGACGACGTTCATAGTAGGTGCCAGAGGGATCAAATGTCTGTCAACACCAGCAAAACTGTGATAATACCTTTCAACAGGAAAATAAATCTTTCAATGGCAAAGTTATTCCATTTACAGCAGAATTGTAACATCTAGGGGTTATTCTTGATAAAAAAATCATATGGAACGCTTATTTGGAAAAGGTTTTCCACAAAGCCAGAACGTCTTTATGGACTTATAGGAGGATTTGTGGAAAATCTTGGGGTCTATGTCCCAAATAAATCCACAGAATATAAGTAATGGTTGTTAGACCAATGATCACATAAGGTGCCATTGCCTTGTGGTCAAAAACTTCACAGAAAACGGCCAGGAGAAGCTCTCAAGTTCACAGATACATGTTTGTCTACCTTCCATTCTTACATTCCTTGAAAAGATAACCTGCGATATCTAACAGGCCTACTTACAGATCATTCACCAAATGAAATTCGTCAAGAAGCTGGGTTTATTTGATGAAATATGAATTGGTATGAGCCTAGACCCTTACGAGTCGCAGTGGAGGACCGAGTAGGCCCGCTCTACTACAACCGTGACTAATACGTGGTAGATCTGAGGTATGGCTCATTGAGTCTAGTGATAAGGACGGGTCTAAACAAGGAACTGTATCATAACATGAGGGCACACACAATAGATCTGCGAAGGTCGCTGTGAAGGGGCTCTCATTAATCTTAATTTTGATGTTAGTTTCTTCTCCATGTAAGTAACCCATTGCAATTTTCCAAATATGGTGACATATGATACCACTTGTAAAAATTGTAGGCGTGACTGTCCCATGAAGATTGATCAAATATAAAGATTGAAATTCGAAGGGTACGATCATAATCGAAATCGACTTGTCCAAACGTTCTGCTTTTAGCTTATTTGAGCGCACTGAAATATCTATCATGTGTAACCATTTTAGATTATCGAATTTCTGAAAATTATTGTTTTCTCATGAACAATCGAAAATCTCATGAAATGTTCTTATTTATTATCCATTTTCAGCTCTCCGCCTGTCGACATTAATTTACACGAAACATTTCAAACAGGCTTTCCTGGACTCACTGGAAATTACCGAACCCAAACATTCCTCAATGCAGGACAATCCGCATCCAATATCCAACAAAAGATACGGATAATTATTCCTTTTCCTCTCCTGAAGGGGTTTCCTTTTGTCAGGTCCAAATTTTCTTACTGTTTGATTGTCTGTCTGACAAGGGACGACAACTCTATTTCAGCATTTCAGCCAGCCTTTCATTCAACAAAAGCTTCATTTTGCTGGTCGATGGAGTATTTCAACATAGTACCCAAATGAAGTTATTCAGGAAATCTTGATATTTCATAAGGATGATAACTAGGATTCCAATTGAAAAAGTATTTCATAAACATGTGTATTTGCTTTTGGAATATCGATGAAAAGTTTACGATTTATAGGTTTATCCACTTGTTCATTCTTGATGAATTTTTTTTTCGGCAGCCCGACTATCTTGTGTCTCGTGGTTGAAGTGTTTCAACATTGTTGGGCCTTTTGAACTTATCAGTTGTGGTGTACTCAATAGCAGAAAGGGAAGAGGAATTATTAGCTTCTCTTCAGAACCAGTGATAGAGGAAATCGGATCGCAGAGCTATTTAGATGGAAGTGTTGGTAGCCAAAATTCGCGAAACAGTTTTCGTTCACAACTTCATAACGAAAAGAGCAGTTCAAAATATTTTTCAGACTATTATAGTTCTTATAATACCAATTAAGACACCTAGGTACAGATTGACTGAATATCAAACTATTTGCTGAATTTCTATTTCAACTAATGCAAGCCGAAAAAAATCATATCATTTACCATCGACCGATTTAAAAAACGCATGAAACAGTATTTCCCCGAACACTGCTATTACTTCACTGACGAGTTTGTCTATACAATGATACAACTGCATAGTGCAATAAACACATCGCCCCTTCAAAATGTTCCTTTTGTTCTCAATGGTTCGCCTCACTGTATTACTTCATGTTATTCATACACAGGTATATTTTATACAGTACGGCTTTTAATAGTCCCCCATTCTGTTAACTTCTGAACGGTTTGACGTACAAACATAAAAAAATCGTTCGGTGAGTATCACCGATACTACTTCTTGAAATGAAACACATTGTGATGGCTCGATAGATGGCGCGGGGGGCACTAAAAAACTTTGAATGGCATGGGGAGTCATGTATCACATCGTTGAGAAGATAATTCAATTCTTTTCAACCATCCGAATTTTTTAGAATTTCGCTTTTACATTTCTTCACACTATGCATTTGAAATGTCAGTATAAGTAGTGCCCATCTGAATCCTTTACCTCAACTGACCACGATAACTTTTGAATGATTTGATGGAAAATAACGGGACAGAAAAATATATTGAAAGGTATTACAATACTGCTCTTTGAGAGAAGATATCGTGGTTGTTCTACCGAATCACAATCGCGATGAGTACCTCTCACAAAATACGGTCAATAAAAGAAGATTCATAACACAGATAATTTTTGATTTTCGAATTCGTTTCAAAGCTTAATCAGGTAGAGATTTTGAAATTACACCCTAATGATTTATTTTCAGTCATGAAAATCATAACAGATACTATTTATTGGATTTGGTAAAATGATATTTAAGCAGTTATCTATAAAAGCCTACTGGATTAATGAATTATCGAATTATTATTCAGTGAAAAGTTTCATCTACTTCTATTACTATCTTTCTTGAATATCAAACATTATCATGGTTCGTGCACGTCTTCTGGAGGGTAAAATTGAAGCTTTCTACAATTTTTGGTGAGGCCCGCCGAAACTACTACGAAGCGGAGAAAATTTTTGATGAAAGATTTCCTGTTCATTCCAAAACTGGGAAATATTAATTATCATTTTACCAAATCCAATAAATAGTAACTATTATGATTTTTGTTATTATGAATGAATTGAGTGTAATTTCAAGATCTCTACCTAATTATGCTTTGAAATTTGAAAATAAAAAATTATTTATGTTATGATTCTTCCTGTATTGACCGTATTTCGTGAAAGTTACTCAGCGAAATTGTCTTTCAGTAGAACAACCAAGATATCTTCTCTCAAAGAGTAGTATTGTAATACCATTCAAAAACTTTTCTGCCCCATTATTTCACATCAAACTATCCAAAAGTTATGGTCAGGTAAGGTAGAAGATTCAGATCCGCACTTATACTGACATTTCAAATGCATTTTGTGGAAAAAATGCAAAAACGAAATTCCCAAAAATTGGATGTTTGAGAAGAAAATTGAATTATTTTTTTAACGATGTGACCCCTCATGCCATTTAACATTTTTCAGTTGATGTACCCCCTACGCAGTATCGGTGATATCCTCCAAGTAGTTTTTCCATATTTTAACTTCAAACTGTTCAAAAGCTAAAGGGGAGGGAGGGAGGCTATTAATAGCCGCCCTATATATTCATTCGGTATTAGACATACCATTTTTGTAATTGTGAATGTTTTTCACATACATATGATCAATAAAATATCTTCTATCATATCTTCTGTGTCACCTGGTATAGCATACACCAATCAACTCTATAATTGTTTTCATCCAGAAGCATAAATAACAAACAGTTGTAGTTCAAGAAGGATGTTTTATAAAGTCTGCATGTTTATTATTTTGAACTCTACAGATGTTGTTCGTTCTTTCAATCCTTTCATTTATTCTTCGTACAATCTGCTTCCTGAAATATGGATGCAGGGTCCCTACAACTTCCGTTTCCCGAATCATTAAATTTATCGCTTGCCACTGACCCTTTATAAAATATTTCATTAATTTTACTAGAAACTGTGGAATACGCTTTATTAGGACTTGGAAAATTTGTTTACAGAAGATTCGTACCAACAGACTTTTGCTTTTTAGAAAAACATCAATTTCTGAAATGATTCTGTTATAACATCTTCGCTTTGGTTGAATCTAATTTGGGGCAGATTGTAAATTTTATTCTCTTTAGAATCCAGTAAATTTTGACAAAAGTCGGGAAAAAATCATGAAGAGGTAAAATTCTAGATTTCAGCTGGTGAAACTAAGGATTTCGCTGTTTGGTACTATAAAAATACAGCCAAAAATCTGTAGCCTTTTATTTTCTCTGTGTAAAAAACATGTACAGACACTATTTCGGAGTTTCTTTCACAACCAAGTTCATCTAAATTACTTTATATTTTTCCAAATTACTTACGTATTTCCAATCCGACAATCGACTTTTTTCCAATACTCAATCGGAGCATGATCCGTAAATAATATAGAACTGGTTAAAACATTATTTATTATTACACTGGCTCGGAAATTGGAGTTTTTGAGGATGTTCAATAGGGTGAGTTATTTTTTGTTTTTTGTTCAATTTTCAAATGCCTGTACTGGCTGAGCACTTAAAAATCGTGAATTTTTTTTATAGTAGTAAAAGCAGCTCTTCGCTTATTTTGCGAAATAATTTATAAATACTAAGCAAAATAACCGAGAACTCACCAAGGGGAGGTGGCTGCCAATCGAGCTCCATCCCTGCCCACCCATCCAACCGTCCAGTTCTGAAAAATTTAATTTTTTTTCGAATATGGATGATGACCCCTTTCGGACAGAGAGGTCATCTCTAGTGTATCTATCGATCCTGAAAATTTCATGGTTCTACATCAAAAATTACGGAAGATACGGGGGCGTTTCCATGAGAAGTGAAACAAGTTTGAAATTTTCAGGACTGAAAATTTTTCGAGAGACAGGTGTAGTAGCAGTATTTCGGGGATCCTTATTACGAATCCGAAGGAATTTTTCACCAATTTTGCCCCCTAATATAAGTTTCTGGAAAAATGGGTGGTTCCATCGCTGTTTTCTTGCAGTGTATATCTCGTAGGATGACACCTTTTTTGCAGCGAGTTCAGTTCAAATGAATCTATCGATCCTGAAAATTTCATGGTTCTACGTTGAAAATTACGGAAGATACGAGGGTGTTTCCATGAGAAGTGAAACACACTGTATAGTCCGCCTTAGTTTCAAATCTTGGCATTGTGTTTCTGGATGCCATTGTTGTTTGTATCCAGCCATCCCTGTTCTTTTGCCCACATATTGCTAATGACGCTTCTGTCACTAATTTAACACCTCTCTCAACAGCCTGTGTGTGGCAAGGTATTTTCCACATGTTACATTCAAGCAAATTGCCAGTAATTTGCAATATCTTCGTCAGAGAGATATTTCGTCATCGGAGGCTCTGTAATTTTGCACTTTTGCCAGGTTATCAAATCTACGTAAGATTTGGAATCAAAATTGGAAGTAGGAACTTTAAATTTCCTAATAGCATTACTTGATTTTTTATTTTCTTCAATACTTGTTCTTGATTTCATTATTTTCCTGAAACCCAATTCGCTTATATGCCGACGTGAATCGGAGATCATCGAAATCAGTAGGTTTTCAGGGTGGCCATATAATCCATTCCTTTGAATAACCGGATCAATCACAGCTTTCAATTCTTCACTCAAATATCTTCAATGAATAATCAGTTTCCAGATATGCTGAGCCCCAGCTGTACATGAAGGTGTTGATTTTATGAGAAACCAAACTTTTGCATACACTTTCAAAATGTACTCTGTAAGAATCTTGAGAGTGGTAGATGGTGATTCAGTTCAAATATAAGGCCGTAATACACGATTTGCTGTAGTGAGCCATTTCTCGTGGGACATCTTCCCCGGCGAATTGTTTGATAAATTTGGTGGACAGCTTCCGGTTGATACAGCTTGGTATAAATACTGATCAGTGCTCAGTTCTGCTACTTGCGAAAAGTTCATCTTTGGTAGCTCGACCTCAATTTTCCTGAAATACACAACAGGTAACTGCTGACATGATTCAAGAAGCTTGCCAATGGGGCCTGAATATGAAGAAGGACCTGAAGTATTTCCATCCAGATAGCGGAGCAGATGGCGCAATGAAAGCTCGTTTGCGTGAAAAAGGCTTATCATCCATTTCAATGGCCTTTCGAGTTTCAATTCCCGAGGTTCAACCATGTATTCGTGTTCGGATAGTTGCACATGCGCATAGTAGGCTAACGCTTAGGCGCCGGTTTGCCGGTTTATTAACAATTTCATAGTCGAATAATCTCTGGCGGGGACCCTAAACATATTGCAAAATCAAAAATATTTTTTTACGCAACTGAGGAACTATTACATACCATTTTCTAGTACAGGCATATTTAATTTTCAACTTTTTTTTTATTTAAGGCTTTGGCGGGGGGGGTCAATCTTGGAAAATCCATACATAATTCAGACCACTACGCAACTTTCACTGATACAGGCCAACTATAATTATTTCATCGACCAACCTTAATGTTCAATCCTTGATCAACTTCTTATAAGTTCTGAGTTCTTAATTAATCTGAATGATTTATCATTTCAAACGAATTACCTGGAGAACCTCAATTGTTTCTCAATGCACTTCGTTCTTTGAATTCCTGTCTGTTTGTGAACCAACTTGCTGAATTTCTCAAAGAGATATCAATAAAGTTGTGCGAGCTCATATCTATAACTAGAAAACACAATTTAAGTTTTCGTGATGTTGAAATTCCAAAGTCAAACTTTCCGATCTTCGTATACAATCTTCGTTAATATGGGGATAAAACTTATTTCGGATAAATTACTTCGCTGTTTGACTTTCCTAACGAATTGTGGAAGTCGTCTATGATCGTTCGGAGTTCTCTGTGTTGAAGAATATAGGTATATGCCAAATTATAAATGTTGACGAAAGTTTCACATCGTGAGGACTTTATTTCCTGGAAATTAGCGTATAGAGAAAATTCACTGTATTTACTGCCAAATTACTTCCTGAAAGAATTATATCATAGATTTCTTCATTCTGAAATGGATTGGAAAAATAATAAATGATTATGTACACAATGATTCATTTTTGCAGTCGATATGTTGATCTTGATAAGGTAGGACTAATATACATTCAGGGTGGCCCTTCGAAATAATATCGCAAGGCATTACAGGCTGTGAAAAAAAAATTCGGTGAAATCCACTAACACGTCGAGTTTTTTGTCAACTTTTGATGCGAAAAACGTAGCAAAATCTTCAACCCCCTAATTGGAGGTGTCACACCCCAACTTTTTTCAAATGGGAATGGGGATCAAATAATGCGTTTTTGAAAAGGGTTTTCAATTTGCTATACATTGCTGCTTAGTTGAAAAAATCGATAGACTTGTTTAGAAAATATAGGGCTTCGAAATATCAAAAAATTCAAAATTCAACTTAATTTCAGAAACCTACTGTATTGTCAAATGAATGCTCAAACTGTTTTTTGCCAAAGTGTATTAAGTGATATAAGTTACCTTCGAACTGTATATCCTAGAGCACTTGCTGTGTTGTGAAGGGACGCCATAATGATACATTTTTTATTGGAGTGGATATTATGTGCCACACCAGGAAGTCAAAATTTGACAAATTGTCACAGTTTTCCTTTGGAAATTGTCTTCTTTGTCCAAAATTGGAAATGATGTGTCATCTGCAGTAACCGCAGCCTCAATATCATCGCAATATAATATGAATAGTAGCGGTCCCAACACTGATCCCTACGGAACTCCAATAGTCAAAGCTTGAGTATCCGAATTGAATTCATAATAAAAGTTTGAAATAATATCAACTGACAGATGATCTTTGGATTTTAAAGCCTACCAAGCTTCGTACTTTCATAGAATTCCGAGGCACAACTAGTTCGATGTTTTTACGTACATTGCAATTCGAAGACCAATTGAAAAAACTATTACTCATTTTTGATACATGGTTGAATAAATAATTTTTCTAGGTTAATGAGAAAGGCTAGATAAATATGCAGGGAACCTAGTAACTAGGGAAAAAAATTTGTTACCTCTGGTAAAACGAATTTTGTAAATACTGATGTGAAATGTCAAATTATCAGTCAGACGTTGATGAATTCGATTCGGTCTTATATTATTTATGATCATTAAATTCGTCAATATCGTGGGAAATGAAATATTTCAAAACAGCTAGCGCGTGGGATATGAAAATCTATGTTACAACGTGGTAGGATTTTTAAGACGCACTTGAAATGTACATTTTCCTCAATGGTCGTAGAAAAAGTACCTCTATTCATGAGGTGTGACCAAGATTTTTTCTACAAGCGCATTGAAAATATCTTACGTAGCGCTCTTGAATACGCTTCTATTTGCGGCAAAAACTCGATTGAAACAATAGTTTTCCTCACTAGTGCGGAAAAATTACACTTTCCAAACTGAATTGCGTGCAAGTATAGGGTGAATCACGCACGCTTCTAGAAAACAGTCATTATTCTAAAAATTATGGTAATTGTATTTTTCCCGCATGCGACTGCCGTTACCTCAACGACGCAAAGCTCTGATAAATATCTGTCACTTTCCAGAATGAACACAATTCGATTACGGTAACTAATATATCAACAATTACAATAACTTCAGGATCCAGTTCTTCAATCAAAAAGGCCGTCATTATCATAATTGCAATAATTTCAAACCAAAATCCTGCTTTTCAAACTCAGCCCTGCTTATTATCAATCATCGAAACAACGAAAAAAAAACTCCCCCAATGCCATAAATATTCACAGAGCTATGACGGCCCATTATTGATTTAATGGTATTATTTCGAAAAATTACAGAACGGCCGTAGTTTTAAAAGTGCTCAACCTAAATAATGGGCCTGAAAAAGAGAGTGCGAAGTGAGATGAAGCGGAAACTCGAGAGGCGAAAATGGAAGTTGCCTCCGAGGGAACTCCACTTTAAGTTGTTTAAGTCACAAGTTTTAATTTACGGTCAACTTCTAGAAACAGTAAATGTACAGTTGAGCAATTACAAAATTGATAAATTCGTAGAATAAGTTCCTAGTTGTCGAAATTATGGTCCAACAGTATTCGGCATACCGAATATTTCTTGTGATAGTTAACTTTTCAGATTAGCACCCAATTAGGAGTTCGGGAAGTTTATGCGACGATATTCATGAACTGGTTGAAAATGTTGTGCCATTATAGACTTCAGGCTAACGGGATTCCACCAATAGCTTTGCAAAAACATATCAAGGTGGCACCTACTATATTTTTCCAAATATACCAAGCCTGTCTTATTTTATGACAAAGCTGTACCTGTTATTTATAGTCTTTTGAAGATTAAAAAATTTCAACAGATTTTGAAATAGCGACTATGAATGTACCTATCAATATTGTAGATTATTATTTTTTCCTCTCACAGAACTTATGAAGGAATACCCAAGAGACAAAATTAACAGCACTCTGAGAAGCTTGCCCCAATGATAGAGCATGAAAGAATTATTATGTCGAAAGACAATTACTGAAAAATAACCTACAATTCTCACTCATAATTGCATGAGACCTTTGTTTTTTATTGGGTTGTTGAATGAAAAATTGTTGCCTAGCAACTAGACGAGAAAAACTGTCAACCATCAAAAACGCGACACCGAATTTTTACATAAATTCAATCAATACAAAAATCGGGTGCAATTCGGCAGAAACATTTTATTAATAAGAAATTTAGAAACATCAATGCAAACTTTATTAATGAAACATACATAATAAACACATTTTTATTTGAAAGAACAATTATTGAAAACGCAGTTATTGAAATTCATACAAGGAACAGTGATGTCGCTGCTGGTGGCATAGCTGGATTTATTGAATAATGCTTGAATAATACTCTTTGTCAACTTGTGAGTATGGTTTTATTGATGATGAATTGTTGTGTCCTGTTATTTTCTTTATAGTTTGATCTTCAATTCCACTTTTATTCAATTCGCTAACTGCTGCCTCTCGATTTTAGTGATTTGTAATTTTAACACGTTTGACATCTATACCAATGCGTTGTGATAATCATGTAGTCCATTTGGAAATTTCATTAATTTCAATAGAATTCTCTTCATCCAAAAGAGATTTGGTGTGAGAAATACTCTGTCCAATCTTCCTCTAAATATTAGGCGTAGTAGTAGTTGGAAATACAGGATTATACTCGATACGTCCAGTTTCTTTTCCATTATTTTCAATTTCAGATACGAAATAAGTGGTTTTGCAGTGAGCTGCTTTTCCTCCGTGCAAAGCTAATTCAAAGGCCAGAATATTATACAACTTCTTTTGTTCTTCCGGTTCATTTTCGTCATATAATCTGGTCATTGCAAATATTTCGTAAATTTTTTCAATATAACGCCCACATTACCTAAATTTTTTATTGCTTTAGGTTATTCTTCATCGTATTATCTACAGAATGGTAAACATTTCATGTTAATTACTCAATCATAACATTGTCTATCAACTGTTCAAGAACGGCCTAGCGCATGCCTACGGATTATTGTTTAACAGGTAGAAACCCTTAGAAAATGTTACAATTGAGTTATAAACATGCAATGCTTACCTCCAGGTAGATAATAAGATTAAGTATAGTTAAAGCAATTAAATATGTATGTAATGTGCGCATTTCATTGAAAAAAAAAAATGCGATTTTTCTAAAAATGTATGAAAAACAAACAGATTTTTGCTAAAGAAATATGTTTATTTCAAATTGGGGGTATTTTTTCCACAATTTTTAATTTGCGAGGACGCCCAATTACTTCCAATCATTATGGAGTTTGTTTCATCGTGATAGGTCAATTAGTTCAAAAGATATACTGTTTTGTTCACACTGGGGTCGAAGTGGCGAACAACATTTTCTTAAATTCCATATAAAATACAATTTTTTTTTTCGATTTTTTCTTTACGTTTTCCATCGATAAAATTTAGCATAGTTTTCCTCATTTCAATATCTGCACTTCATAAAGACTCACACTGTATATTTGCATCGTGAAAGGTGGAAAATTGTCGCCAGATTGATTGTCAAACTATTCATTCTGGCAACCAACACCGCGGTGCGATAATCAATTAACAAATGAATTAACAAAAAAAACACTAGTGTATTTGTCGATGTAAAAGTTGCAGCTCAGTTTTGACGCTGCAAGGAAGAACGCAAAATAGATGAGAGGTATTTGTTTCTAGATACAAAAGCGGTTTCAGGCAATTCAAAAGTTATAGTTCGAAATTTGTCATAAAAAATAAGGGATAATGAACTCTTGTTGGGAATCATAATGAACATAATGTTGAACTGTTTTTGGACAATATTCCATACAATTTGAGTTCGTGAAGTACACATATCATATGTATTATCATAATCATATCCAAATTAGTGTTTTGTGTGTTGTTGCTATTTCATCGCTATTATTGCTGTCGCGGTTAATAGCTGGTTTTCTTGTCGTTATTTTCTCTTGTCACTATTTCTGATTTTGCTATTTTGTCTTGCCGCTGTTTCGTCTGTTGCTGTTGTGTCATATTCCAGAGACATACTTATTTCATATTCTCTCTGTAAGCTTGTGACTGAGTGCTGTATTATATATCTCGTTCATTGTTAATATCAAGTTTTGTTTTCAACATAAGAAAGCAGTTGATGTTGATTCGAATGTCATGTTAGACACATTCTGTCCGTTGATGAAAATTCAAAGCAGAACAGGCTGGTTTACAATAGATTCCACATAAACGAAACTCTCAACGCACTGAGGCCACTGGTATTTTTTGTCTTGACTAATTTCTATCTGAAATTATAAAAAACCAGTAGTTAGGACTATTTTTAATTTCAATGTCGTTATTATCATAACTGAAAGATGCAACTACACACTGGAAATTTTGTGAAATTCCCAACTGGGATGCACTTCCAACCTCAACTGAAATAAAAATAACAAGGGTGAAGTAGGGTTATTTTCTGACCGAATATTCCGCCCTCCACCAAACGTAATTTGACTGTAAAATTTATATGTGGGGTAGTAATGGTATATTGTCAGGATATGTGTTTGTGTCGTCAGGACTTTGGCGTGGGATAAAAACAAAGAAAAACATTTTCGAGGATTTCAAGGGCCAACTCCCATCCGTAGGATCATTCGAATGTTAGTTTCCGGAATTGGAGTTGCCGACATCGTTCAAAATATAAGCGGTGGATTATATGGATTTTATCTAAATATGAAAGTTCAGATAATAAATATCGACATAAGAGATTTTCCGAAGGTTTGGTGGTAATACACGATATCTGGTATTTGTTGAAGAATTTGAATTGTCATTGCAGAAAATATATTCGAAAAATGCTTGTTATCTGAAAACCTTTAAAAAAGCCTCTTTGAAATTCGAGAAGCGTGAAAGAAGAACTTGTCACAAGAAAGAAAAGGATGCCTTGAGAGAGAAATAGATAAAATGAGGGATGCAATAGAGGACCAAAATGGACAAAATGAGGCAAACGTTCAATGGAGAGATCAAAGGCAGCGAAGCAGAAATTAACAGAATGAATGGAGGTGAAAAATCAAGTTGATACTGTCCACACCACAGAAACAGGAATTCAGTGCGGTCCAAGTTCAGCCTGAATTTGAAATAGAATAAAATTCAATAAGGACTTAAAGATCATCTGAAATAAGGGAACTTCCCATGAAGCCTCATTTCGACGAAAAAACTCCATCGGCAAATTACTGCCGACAATTTGAAGCTGTGGCTGAAACAAGCAGATGGAACCAAAAAAATGAAGCTGTGACGTTGACACTGGCATTGCATAAAGAGGAGAAAGTGATAGTTCACAAACCGTCACCGTCCAAGTTTGCTGTGGTGTGATATCAGTGATATGATCAGTAATGTGATCAGTGGTGTGATCAATGATGTGATCGGTGATGTTATTTGTGATGTGACTAGCCATATAATATTATGTCATAACTGAAAAAATGCTGCAGTATGTTATGAGTTTATAACCTCCTCTAGATACCCGTTTATTAAACAAGATTGAATCATCTGCAGTTCTGGACTGTCACTTGATCACAGGCGAATATATTTAAAAATTCTAAACTGGCACTGTCTTCTCGAAACTCTTGAGTGAAAACCGTTCGCAAGATATTCTCGCCAACGTGAAACATTCAATAAACATTCGCGCCTCCTCGACGTCGCCTTGAAAACTTTTCCGTGTCTTCACTGAAAATAATCTACTCCAACACCCAATGTGAATATCGAATTTCTAAAAAAAAATATGCGACCCGTAAACCCCTGACTCGAGTTGACAAGTTGATGAAATGGAAAGAAAAAATCTGCATGAAAGCAGAGAGAATCCTCCAAGTCAGATAGGGCAGGGCATCAGATATTCAAAGGATGCATTGGTCAGGTATCAGTTGGAATAGAAGGGACAGACTGACAAATACGGAGACATCAATAAGCGTAACGCGGCTTATACTGATGCTTTGCCAAGGAATTGATTTTAGAACCCGATATAACTTTTTATGCGCTGCAACAGAGATGCAGGACATTCGGTTTTTGCAGTTGTGTGTTACATTGGTTTAGAGCGGATTGTAAGGAAGGAGTTGATAATAATGATGCGATGAGACGCGATGCGATGCGATGCGACGCGATGCGATGCGATGCGAGGCGATGCGATGCGATGCGATGCGATGCGATGCGATGCGATGCGATGCGATGCGATGCGATGCGATGCGATGCGATGCGATGCGATGCGATGCGATGCGATGCGATGCGATGCGATGCGATGCGATGCGATGCGATGCGATGCGATGCGATGCGATGCGATGCGATGCGATGCGATGCGATGCGATGCGATGCGATGCGATGCGATGCGATGCGATGCGATGCGATGCGATGCGATGCGATGCGATGCGATGCGATGCGATGCGATGCGATGCGATGCGATGCGATGCGATGCGATGCGATGCGATGCGATGCGATGCGATGCGATGCGATGCGATGCGATGCGATGCGATGCGATGCGATGCGATGCGATGCGATGCGATGCGAGGCGAGGCGAGGCGAGGCGAGGCGAGGCGAGGCGAGGCGAGGCGAGGCGAGGCGAGGCGAGGCGAGGCGAGGCGAGGCGAGGCGAGGCGAGGCGAGGCGAGGCGAGGCGAGGCGAGGCGAGGCGAGGCGAGGCGAGGCGAGGCGAGGCGAGGCGAGGCGAGGCGAGGCGAGGCGAGGCGAGGCGAGGCGAGGCGAGGCGAGGCGAGGCGAGGCGAGGCGAGGCGAGGCGATGCGATGCGATGCGATGCGATGCGAAGCGATGCGATGCGATGCGATGCGATGCGATGCGATGCGATGCGATGCGATGCGATGCGATGCGATGCGATGCGATGCGATGCGATGCGATGCGATGCGACGCGACGTGACGCGATGCGATGTGATGCGATGCGATGTGATGCGATGCCTATATATTGTTGTCCTTACAGCACAGTGATATTTATGAAGAAATTATTCAAGATTTCTTAACAGCCAATATTCTTGACATGTCTTTTACCCATATTGGTCTTCGGATAGATGAATTAGATTATAGTTGAAAGTTCAAAAATGAAAAATGAACTATAAAATCCAGTTTTTCGCTTTAACATATACAGTTATTAAACCTAGTAGTCGGCAAGTATTCAACAGATGACAACTACTCACTTGATACCTTGTTAAAAACGCCGACTAGTATAAATCAAATATATTTCATTGGTCGAATATATCTTGAACACTGGATTATGCCATTCATTTTTCATCATTAGTTTAATTATTTTTTTGTCAAGAATTATCAATAAATTTCTTCTTGATTTATATCTCAGTCAATACTTTTATTTTTGTGTAGAAAAACGTGTTGAATTATTCAATCAATGATAGAATATAAATTTTTGCCAATAATATACTTGTTTGCAGCGATAATCTTCTGTATTTTCATCGTATTGGGAAAGTGTGCGCTCTTAGGGAGTGTGTGAACATTTTCTAAAATAGATTCTGCATGAATATGAAATCTCGTCCTGAGTGAAGATAAACACTTTGCAGTTCATTTCCTTTCTGCTTTGCTGCATGGAATCATTGCGTTAGATATGTAGACTAACAACTACATCATCCACTCCACTAGTCTCCAATTATTCTCAAAGTGCCGTGAACGCAATAATAGGAGCCCTCCAAAGACAATACGGAAACAAAATTGTTTTCGAAACTCCACTTCAATTTATTCGGAATATCGCAGGAGCTGAAGTGTTATACAATATACTCGGAGCAGCTTGTATCAAAAACAAAGTAAATGTATTATATGAAGCAGTAGACAGGGCCGCATACCGATTTCAGATAACATCTGTTAGGGTACTAATATTAGCTGAGTAATGATCGTGTACAGGAATACTAAATGCATAGTGATATTTTGTTGAACACTGTAATTTGACTATTTATAATGCACGATATATCTTCTGTTCATAATTACGTGAAATCAGTTAGCACACAACATTGTTCGCATTACATCATGCATGCATAAATGATTTTCCATATTCTGATTAATATACGAAGGAATTCCGTATCCATATCGAGGCCGATCCAAAAAGTTCGACGTTTACGTTCATCCTACATTATGTGGCATAGACATTTTGTTTTCTTGCTTCGCAATATTACGAAACAAATATATACAAATATATAGTGTCTGCCATAGGGTTGGTTGCTTATGAAAAACTATTTTTTCGACAAACATATGGATAAGAACAAAAATTATAATAATACGCCCCCATAAACACTGCTTGGGTGTACCTGTGTAGTTTTAAAACGGCATTATTGTTATTTGCTGTGGAGCTGTGGGGCAACCTACTGATTTTTGGTTTCATATTTACTTTCCGGCCGTAGAAATACCGGAAAAACTCACAGCACCACCACGGATGGTCGGTGCGCACTCCAAGCAAGAACAAGACGTCGGGATTGGCATCTAGGCAACTCAATGATAAATTTAAAAAACATTCTCTTAGACTCAGGGACCGATCCTGGCTTAGCGTCAGGAGAAGTTTGAATGGCTGAAAAGAAAAAAAACTTAAAAATATATCGCTCACATTCTCACATTCTCATATATTTTTTAAATATATCAACAGTTTTTACAATATATAATAAATATTGCAAGTCCAATATTCCCATATTGATTCCAGGGATCGAAAATATATTATTCACCAACACATTAGGAGATGATATTGTACCAATGTCGATAAATGTTATTGTTTCAAGAATATTTCGCGAATATCATTTTTGTTTGTTTATTTGAATAATTTGCTTATATTTTCGTAATATCGTACGAATATCAACCATATGCGTGTCTGCTACTTGGGAAACCAGTCAAACCCAGCTTCACCTCTGTTTTTTTTACAAGGTTCTCGAGAACAAGTTGTGATTTTATTGAACCTGAGAATCGTTCCATTGTAAATAAAACCGACTATATAACAATGCACTGAAATCGCCTCAATTGCAAAGTAGACCAATTAAGAAGAATTTGCTATGGTTTTGAACCGGATGAAACCAATTAAATCTTTTATTTCCAGAACTTCGAATCCAAATGTGTTCGAATACGAAATATCCGGACTTCAGATATGTTGTATTCTTCAACTTTTACGGATCTTAAATGTTACAGACCCGATTACTGGATGCTAAAACTCATAAAATAAACGTCTACATACCCAAACAAACTACTCTCCCAAATGCTAGAAAACAATGTGCACACATTTAGAACTGGGTAAGATGCAAGTTTTGAATTAATGGAAATTACCAGACATTACACTGCAATGATAATTGCTTGAACGGATGGAAGAGCTCTAAAGTTGAATTCTTGTATATTATATTTGTCTGATGCTCTGATGCGAATAATGTGTTAAATGGTCAATTCTTATTATTTAAATGGAAACTTGTGAAACATGCGGTCTGTCTCTCTTCTATTGCTTTCGTCATACTTATATTTTTTCAACAACCGTACCTATTGTTCATTGAGATGCGAAATACAAAAGTTACTCAACACACTAGTGAAAAATGTACATGTTACTAACTAATTCATTTAGGATTCAAAAGATATTTAAATCGATTCGAAGGATTGGGCCACTCCCTACGCTGGTGTCCCAAAGTTTCCTTTTCATCAAATCAAACAACTTTCTAAGGACTCACATCATAAAGAGCAATTACAACAATTTCAAATTATTTTGCTTTAAATACTCGAAATAACAATAATAACAATATTTTTTGATGTTGGGAGAATTGTCAAATTTGCCAGATGAATTCAAATCCATAACTGTTATGAAATATTAACAGAGAAACTGCAATAAAATTTTATTCAAGATTATTAGGTTCACAAACATTGAGAACAAAAACTTTTCACCGTTTAAAATCATACTGTTCCCAATAAACATCATAAAGTAATCTACAGCATTTAATATTTTTATGTGTTCCGTAATACTAATAACATTTCAAAGTTTAACAGTTTTTCTAATATACTACTCTATCATTTTAGTACATTATGAATTTTAAGACCTATGATAAAAAAAATTTAACACAAGTAATTCCAAAATCGAATCAATTGGAAATATATATAGGTACTCCACATGATTTACTTCAAAGATCATTTTCTCCTTTTATATAAAATATTGTCTTTCCTTACGGATGTATTTAATTGTGTCAAAATCTGTAATCAGTTACACAAAATTACCCAGCAGTTAATTGAGCAAGCTTTCCAGACTTCCCTAAACCAAACTCTCCAGATTAAACTATTCAAAAAATGTTGATCACCCAAACATTTCCTATCATTCCTGTACCAGAACTAGTTCGAAGTGAAATTCATTGCATTCTCAGAGATTCCTACTGTCTAAGGGCGAAGAAGTTACATTCAACCTATTTATAAATCTCTATTTAGCACCTATTTATATCCGCAAACAATCTATCTAAGACGTACGTCGCGCATATTTACGCTTCCGAATTTTCCTAAAATAGCACGGAGTCGTGTGGCTTATTGTGGGCTCAGGGGTGGCACGTGGAGGCATGAGTAGGCGGGCAATTATGCAGCCATAATGATAAAACTCCATAAGCAAATAATCGCTTACAATTTGATGCTGCGGCCAAAGTAAATGGATGGAATGCAGGAGAAAGAGCTATAGCACTATAACAAAAGCTACTTTTAAATTGAAAAGCATATTGACACGGTTGAAACGACCTAGCGAAATCTTTAGTGCTATCAAATATATACGAACGTTGGGTTCTTTTGTCAAGAAATTAGAATTATATCTCGTAGAATTAAAGATTTTCTCTTCCCGCCTTAATTTCTTCATCGTTCTGTCTCCCTTAGTTAGATGTTATGCTGTTAGTTTTCTTCACAGGTTGGAAAATTATTAGATTCGCAAAATCAACACTTGATCTGTATTCTACTCTTGAGATTGCTATAATCATCTCGACAAAGCTAGAAGAGCCCGTAAGTATATGAAATTTTATTGATGAAAAATGGGAATCAACAATGCTTCAATATTAATATTCAATTGATGAACAAAACAATCGCAAATAGTCAAAGATATAATAAAGGACATTCAGCAATTGATTATAATTGAGACTGATTTGAATTTAATAGAAACTCATCATGAATCAATATAAATGAGGCAAGATACCCAGCCAATACAGATACATCTCTAAGATCTAGTGACATCTAGTTACGTCGCACAGACGTCCCAGCGACTCACTTTTGTCACACTCATGATGCATGCTGGCGACCTCTATGCGATGCGGTTCTAAGACGTCTTTGCGATGTATTTCTGAGACGCCGCAAAGATGCCTCCTAATAACGTATGAGGGATGTAACAGAACGACATAGCAGCGACTTCTTTACTGTTATATTGAAGAGATGTCAACGTCTATGTGATATTCCAGACAGAAACAATAAATAGAAACAGAAAATATATTTTCAATATGAAAAAAATAAATAACAATAAATAGGAAAAGAAAATCTTCAAAAAATTAAAACGATAACAAAGTACAAAATTAAAAATTAACAAAGTAAAAAATGAAAATAAATTAATTAAAAAACTATAAGTCAATTACTTTGGTTCCTTCTCCTGTCGAGCCTTTGTTTGGCATGCCTGAACCAATTGGAACAGGCTGCTTCCACATTTTTTTCGTTATCTCCGTGAAGGCTCATCATCACATCTGGAAATCAATGAAACAATATGAGACCACTGAAAGCTACAATGCCAGATAGTGAAGAAAGAAATAACGGAATCTCACTTTGTTGATACTCAACAACGATACTGACTTTTCACTTAAAGTTTATGGACATTAAAATTCGCAAATGTGATCAATCCAGTTGGAAATATCAGAACATCAACAGTATAGAAAGCATTCAAATTGACAAAACTTCGATCTTCGATCAATGCATCTCTTACTTCAGAAACATGGTTTTTGCTGGCGGAAGTGGTGGAAAGATTTTCCGCAATGAAAATTTGACCTGCCCGAAATGAAGAAAAGTCAGCAACAAATTTTACTCGGACGATTTTTCTCGATGTATAAGCGTACTTTTGACATTCGGTCGAAGAAGAAAACTGGTCAAATTCTTCTGGTAACACAAAGTTTTCCTTACATTATAAATCACTCGTATTCAAATACTGAGGTCATACGATTAACGATATTTGAATCGAAAGTAACAATTTGTATTTTCAATATTTTTATGATTTTTGTCCCCGTTTGAAACCGCCACTGTGGCGTAGAATCTGAAGCGGTTCAAAGTAAACTTTGACAATTTTAGCATCAGTTCTGGAACGGGCTCCTGTTGCGCTCGAAGTTTTTTCATCCATCAGAAGCGGTTATCGGGTATATTGTAAACGACGATAAATTAATGTGAAAATGTGATTTTCATCTATTGGAAAAGTGTTAATATCTTGAAAGTGTGTTTAATGTGCGTCTAATAATTATTATTATCGATGGAAGCGAGCGAGCGTTGTGCGATTTAATATGGTAATAAACGTCAGGAGTGTTTATTTTGCTTCATCGTGAAACAACAGTTTGGGATATTAAGTTTGTTTAATTTGAATTTTTAACTCACTCGAAACGTCTCATTGTTTTCTACAAGTTGGATTTATTGATCCAATAGCAATTCGAACCCAATAAAAATAATAATGTTATTGAAGTGGTCAGATTCATTCACGATTCCACTTCAGTTATCGTCTTGTAAAATTTAGGAAGTGAAAGACGAATATCAACGCATTTTAAACAAATACTGATTACGGTGGAAATAATTTTATTCATAATGTAGTCTTCACGTTTTCCAGTAACATTTTGATGAAGAACAAGAAACATTGATTCAAAATGAAAGCCAGATTTCTGCAAACAAAATAACCTTTTTGCAGCGTTTTCACAATCCATAATGGTATTACTTTTTGATAAGTGACCGGAATGAGGGCATATAAGATAGGCTGGAGAAGTTTACCGGATGATTTTTGAAGAAAATAAAGTGGAGCTTCTCCTGGTCTATCAAGTAGTCAAAATAAATTGTCATTGTTCTATGAATTTTAAATGTTAACCCTTCAAAAAAAAAATTGGTATAATATCTAGTTCGAATTTGATTGATTCTATATGTTGAAATATAAAAAGTTTATCTCACTTATTCATGGAGAAAAAAATTCAATTTATAAGATTATGTAGAGCGTTCCTAAATAATGGTGACGCGTTGATATTTTCCATATTGATGAGAGTTCGAGAAAAACTTTGAACTCTTATTTCATATCACCACTGCTACCAAGTGAGCTGTGTCATCATCGCATATTTTTCAAGCCTTAGCTACTTTTTTATACCAAATATGAAAAAGTAAATCTTTAGTATTCTCAAAGGGCAGGGGCAGTGGTGCAAAAGCATTGGCCTTTCACCTAGATGACCCGGGATCAAATCCCAACATCTGTAACCATGCAAGCTAAGAGTGGTCGGGAATCCACTTCCGTAAAAACTGTCGGTCACGGCTCTTTTTTGCTCGCGCAAGCTTTTGAATGAGCTTTTGAGAATTTTTTTTGGCATTTTGAGGAGTCGTGAAAATACTTTCACTAAATTGTTCAGTATCAAAAATGAATGTGTGAAATGTTAGGAACTAGAATTTTGTATATCATGATTTCGGTACATTCTCCGTCTCAAATTGTAATGAGTAGACAATGCCACCGGAAATAAATTAGTGTATCTTTACTGAATTAATATTGAAATGTAGCTGCATAATTCAAAGAAAATAAAACACTCTCAGTGTTAGACAGATATGTCGCCAATCCAGCAGTAATTGAAAACAAAAATAAATGAAACAAGGAAACAAATATTATGCAATTATTTATGAGTGAGTTTTGATTGCATGTTCTCTAAACTGTTGTAAAGATTTGTATTCCAATATTTCTATTTTCAAGAAATTTATGAGACAAAACTGCACCTGAACAACAAACCATCAGTGATGAACCTGTGACACTGTGATAATGCCGTACATCACCAAATCACTGACAATAATAATAACGCTGCTTCTGTTCCTAATTGAAGTGTCCTCAACTCCCCGTGCATACAAACATAGCTTCAACCCATACGAAATACGGACCACCCGGAGCATTTCCCTGAAACAAGGTGTGCTTCAAGGTGTTATCGTGGAGCCCAAGCTGGGTAGGGATGAACGACGTCGAGTGGGTGTGTTCAGAGGGATTCCGTACGCAGCCCCACCTATTGGTGAACTGCGGTTTATGCCTACCGGTGGTGCACCTTCGTGGTTCGGGACGAAAACTGCGGACACCTTTGGTCCTGTTTGTCCGCAGAAGTTTCCCGACGAGAGGAATATGTCGCCGTACAGGAAGAAGTATTTCCTGGGGCTGAAACATTACTTGATGAACCAGAGTGAGGACTGCTTGTATCTGAACATTTATGCCCCTGACGAAGGTGAGTAGATTTTATTCTTTCATTTAACAAGTTAAGCAACACAAGGATATTACTGATTATGAAAGTTTTGTGCAATTGAAATATTTTGTTCTCCTTTGAAAATTGACCTCACTTGAAAGTGGCACTTCTCATTCCTATGGAGACAATGAAACTTTTAAAAAATTAAATGAAGTTTCACATAAAGACAAGTATTTTTTCAGTTTATATTTTTATTATATCTTATTTTTCAACAAGTACATTAAGAATAAAAATGACAACTTCAGGATTCATTAAAGAAATTAAATGTACAGTTTGTAACATTGCTGAAGTTATTCGCAGACAAGAATTTGGTATGTATGTTATCCATATTGCAGTTGAGAGAACTTGTAGAGGAATAAATTGTTGATGGAGTTGCTTTTGTTTATGTTGCAATTTCTGAAATATTCAATAACGGCTGAGTAGGAGTAATTATCATTATTTCGTTAAAATTTTTCACTGATCTACATATCCTTCTGCCATGCTTGTCGCAGATCTGCCCTCTGCAAACAGTAAAATTCCACCATATCAAACCGATTATCACCAGACTGGACAGTCCTGATTTTTATTTTGGCATATATTTGAATCATTCAGGTAAGATTTTATAAAAAATTAGTAGCAGCAGAATTGGATTTTGAACTGATAAAACCTCAGATTGACCATCACCAATTGGTCATTTCCAGACCGTTTATTAGGCAGAATGATATTTGGCAACACTCGCATTATATAGAATATCAGTGTTCCATCAGAATGAGTCTTGTACACCCAGACAGCACTAGATATTTCTGGAATATTCTCAGGAAATTCTCTCAGAAATATCACAATATTCCATGAATATGTCGGGAATATATACGTCTTCTTTGGAAAAACGTAGATATTCTAGAATATTCCCTAGCGATATTCTCAGAAAGTCCAGTGCAATATTCACAGAATATTCGAGATATTCCAGGGATATTCATATTCCAGGGAATATGAATGAATGATATTCTTAAAATATTTCACGAAGAATATTCAAGGAATATTTCGAGAATATTCGAAATATTCCAGGAACATACTTGGGGTTTCAGTGGAGAATATTCAATGAATATTTTTTCGAGTATATCCTTCGAATATTCCTAGAATAGTTTGAATATCCCCCGGACCATTCTCCATACTTACTTTACCTCTGTTATAATTTATATTGCAAAAAGTATAATGAATACCAAATGTATTGGTGAAGAGCAAACAAACATTATAAACATCGAAGATATCACAGCCATCATTCTCATCAATTCAGTAAAGTGCCATTTGATATGTTTTCTCTATCTCTTGGACTAATTTTCCTGAAGATGACTTATAACTGTCAGGTACTCAAAACAGTCTCTAGCCCTTTAATCATTATTATGCAGTCTGGCAACAGTGCCACGTACAAGGTACGTTTCTTGTGTTGGCTATCGTTTTCTGAAGGATTCCCGGTAAACAGAATCAAGTCTGATCAAATTCGGACTTGATCAATTCCGAATCTGTGTGAGCACGCTTCTGCTGTTTTCTGTTTCTGTTAATGAACCATTTGAATGGAAAAAAATTCTGATAATTTTGAATTACTTTGCATTGCTGGTTTATATTGTTACTGATGTACATTTTACTGTTATTACAGACTCCAATCGCTATATTTACAGTTGACAATTGTATTGTCGCCAAAGTAGCGTTTTAGTATAATACGATTCTATTCATTTATGTACAGATATTTGATGATATCTGATATGTACGTCGTTCATTTGAAGTGAACACAATTACAAATGCTTCTTGTAATCTTAAATCTAGTTTTCTGTATCTCATAACTACAACTATAGCCATTATCTCTCCCAGAAGCTCGTTGATATGACAAAGACACTAATATAAGTCGGATCTACAAATAATTTCACATTTGGTTCAACTCATCTCAATAAATACTACAATTAAAGAAAGTCAACAGGCAACGAATAAGATGAAAGCTCATTCATCATTGATTATTATAATTGATATCAATCAAATCCGTACGTTTCACGAATTCGTCCCAAATATTTATGTGTGACTGCAATATACCAATACAAAACTGAATAATCGTTCCCCAGAATATCTGGCGTGGGCTGAAAATAGAATTGGAATCTGTATTGGAATCATTTGTTTTCAAAAATGATGAGATCAGCTGTGACGGATTGACGCTAATTTCATGGAGGCTATTCTTAACTACGGAATTATTCCAGTGTGCTGAGGATATCTAAATGAGTTCGAAGAGATTATACCGTACCTATTTTTGTGAAATTGATATGAACAATTAGAAAAAGCTACTCATTTGTTCTTAATGATAATGGAATTATATTCATCTAGCTATATTAATAAGAAGATGTAGGACACTACCATTTTGGTCGGCAATAATTTAAATAAAATGTTTATATTCTGGAAAATCGGTATCAGAAAACCTGAATTAAAATCGCCAAATAAAATAATAGAAGAGATTTTATAGATTTTATGGCTATTGTATTTCTGTTCATTACTTATCTCAAGTCTCCAATCACGATGTCATTATTCTTATGTGAAAAAATTGGAAAATATAGAATGGGAGTATACATGGTTGGCAATATGTTTATTATACATAAACCATTTTGCGCAGAAAACTGTATTTTTTCAGGAAGTGGAGTAAGTATGATAACAAATCTCAGGAAACTTCGGGGTCACTTGTGCAAGAACAGATTTTATAATATGTATAAAATTGAAAGTTAATTTCTTCAAAAATGAATATTTCCCCAAGTTGCCTTTTAATTGCAATCGCCGGCAACACTGTACGAGGTTTAGTCTGACGGAATAAGTTTCTGCTTCCTTCACCATATGATACAATCCAAATATTTCCGAATATCATCCGACTTGATTATCTGTGGATGGATGTGCAATTGGTGAAGTTGGTGGGTATTTTGAGGAGTTGGTTTTGTGGAACATCAATCATAGAATATATAAATTTGATGATCTGGAGAAACGGTTTGATGCGATGGAGTTTCACTGTTCGAAGTTGGGAGAAATATGGATTTGTTTACTTCATTTTCTGATCAAGAAGCTGTTATATGGGATTTAGGTTTAACAGTTTTTCCTTTCATATCGTACGGTTTGACAATATATATGTCCCCATTGAGGAACCCCATTCCCTAACGTCATTGCTGTCAACAATAGAAATTTCTATAATTTTTCATTCATGTCCTGAAACGGTTGAACGTACATTCGAGGAAATATTCAAAGTTCAATTATTCATCCATAAAATGTATCTATGTGACTGTGAAACTTTGAACCCTATTTAATTTCACGCTCTGTATGCAAATAACACATCATATATCATCTTCTCCTTTCCAGCATTGATAAGAAAACCAAACAAGTACTCCGTCTAAACCAACGCTCATTAATTTTCCAAAAACTTGAATGTCACGCATCAAATTCAATTTCATCAAATGCAAATCAGATTGTGCGAAGTGGACCTAGTAACAGTGTACAAACTCGAATTTGAATGCAGTGCTACCAATCATACACTTGGCTCGGCCTGATAAAATCTCGAGGGATGTCAAGAACCAGAAGTGGGAGGCGTAATCACATTAAGGGAGTTGGCAGATACACTGCTTAGCACTCAAGGTGGTGGCGAGAATGTTCACGTCACGTTCAAATCTCCCACAAATAATTGACAATTCACACAATCCTATTTCAATTGAAATTGTTGTGGTTGATATCTTTCGGAAAAGTTTACCAGCTTCTTTCAGTATATTCCCAAATCCTAATAAAAATTTCCTCATTCAATTTAGGATTGTGAATGGTACTTATTGTTATTATTTTTAGGTGAACTAATACGTACTCATACTGCGACCTAATTAATACTTGAAACTAGTAACAATGCCATGCCCATTTCGATCCAGACTGAATTGTTATTGTTCATCATAAAAAGCTCTTGAAAAAATATTTTTGCGCAAATGTTAAATGAGTTCATAATACAATTCAATGGTCGTATATGGTTCAATGGTTGCATTCCGTATAGGATGTCCTCAAGCAATTCTATCCTTTCAGATTATGGATAACCCTAGATGCATTCAGAATACATTTATTGGAGAACAATATTCTCAGCTTATATATCTCAGAAAAAATGGGTCCAATAACTGATCCTTGAGGAACACCCAAGTGAACAGTTTATGGATTTCATCTTGCTATAATTTCACGATTTGCCATATGTAATTTTCCCCAGTCAACAATGTTATTAGGAATCCCAAATGATGATACCTTGATACCCAATATTTCAGAATAAACGAATATGAAATAGATTACAAATTACCGGTAACCATAACTGATCAAATGATATGACGCAGTTTCAAGATCTGTTTATATCGAATCCATGCTGGTTCTTACACAAAAATCAATCACATTCCGATGACGTATTATTATTCTATTTGCTAGAATTGAACAGATGCTCTCGATAATGAGTTCAAAAGTGATAGTAGTGATTTACAATGTCGTTTTTGTCATTTTCCAATATATCTAACTAATAATAATAATAATAATTTCGACTCTATTATTTCTTGAGAAAAAAAAATTAAAATAGATACATAATTCATTTCAATTTATTACTAAGAAATCAAGAAATAATCTCGAGATCAAAGTAAGAATTAGGATATTGAAGACAGGATTATTCAAAGAGAAAAACTCTGGCCCCTCAGCACCGCCGTAGTTCTTCTTTATATATACCGCACGTTGTCAATCAGAACAGCCTAGACTAATTAGTGTTTTTCCACTACCATCTAGAAGCGATGAATCTTTCGAAATACTTGGTCCATAACATGTGGAGGTAATGTAATTTTTTTTATTCTAAACGGAACTCATTCAGCTCGTTATAGTATGGCATATTTTGAGAGGTGGAATTGAGAGACGTACGCTTTAAAGTCAAAAACGAGAAATATCTTCCTAAATTCAGATTAAAAATTAAAGCGTTGTGAGGTTTGTTCACCACGTACTGATACCTATTGAGGAAGCACGAAAGGGTAATGCGTTATTTTCTCTGCTCAAATGAATTCCGTTACGGGAAAAAATGCTCGTAGGTGAATGAAACGCAAAGTGGTATTTAAGGCGACTATCTACAGTGCGGTCCAAAGGTATGGAATAAATTCATTTTTAGCGTTATTATGTATTTTATGAAAAAATCCTGAAACAGGTCAATTTTTATTGGCAATTTGACAATTTACAGTATGAAAATATTACCCCCTTCTTGCACCCCCTCTGAATTATGAGCACCCCCTCAAAAATTTTAAATGAGAGGGGGGGTCGTGTGGCATCTTGTTCGAAAGGGATTTTCATTATCTGTTCAGCAATACTAAGTGTTTCATATTTGGTGCAACCATAACTGAGAAATTTTTTTATTAAAATTTAAAAATATTGACACTGTAAATTATGTATCCGTTGAAAAAACCTGAAACAGGTCGATTTCTATTCTCAATTTGACAATTTATACTTTCTTATCTGTCTTGCTAAAAAAGTCAGGAAAAAGTCGTTGAAGACACCAAAAAATTATTCACAAAACCCATAAATAATATAATGTCAATCTAGTAGACTACTGTTATTTTGCTGAGTTGCTGGCAGACGTCAGTGTATTGAAAAATATTTTTGTGTGTATTCGATTCATCTATGGCTCATTTATCCGAAACTCAAAGAATAGACATTTTAATTATGCTTGGATGCGGTAATAAAACATGAACTCAAACGGAAGTTTGTGAAATGTTCAATAATAAATACCCTGGTCAACACGTATCACAATCTACAGTTAGCAAAATAGAAACAAAATACCGTGAAACTGGACATGTAAAAACTCGTCAAAAACCAGGTCGAAATGCTGCATTGGATGAGGAGAAAAAGTTAGATGTACTGTTAGCGATTGAGGAAAATCCGCATATGACAAGTAGACAACTTGCCGCCGACAATGATGTAAGTAAATCATCGATATTGCGAGCTTTACATAAAGAAAAATACCATCCTTATAAAGTTCAGTTGGTTCAGGAGTTAAATGAGGATGACCCTGATAGAAGGCAACAATTCTGTGAACTGATGATGGATAGAATCGAAGCAGATTTGCAGTTCATAAACAAAATTGTGTTTTCTGATGAAGCTACTTTTTATTTAAATGGAACGGTTAATAGACAAAACTGTAGATATTGGAGCAGAGAAAATCCTCATTGGATGTGTGAGGCTCACACACAATATCCCAAAAAAGTGAACGTTTCGGCTGGTATCATTAAAAACAAAATTATTGGCCCCTATTTTTTTGAAGGCACAATTAATGGTGAGGTTTATCTAGGTTTTTTGATGAACTTTTTAGTGCCTACATTAAAACGACTTTTTCCCGATCAACAAGACGGAGCTCCACCGCATTACACACGTATTGTTCGAGATTATTTGACAGAAGTTTTTCCCAATAGGTGGATTGGCAGACGTGGACCGATTGAATGGCCGCCTAGATCCCCCGATTTGACTCCTCTCGATTACTTTTTATGGGGTTATTTAAAATCAAAAGTATATTTCAATATACCAGACAATATTGCAGATTTAAAAACTAGGATATCGGAAGAAATTAACAACATAACCCCTGAGGTCCTACAAAATGTTCTACGAGAATTCCAAGATCGCCTTGCTTATTGTCAAGAAGTGAATGGTGGTCGTTTTGAATATTTAATTTAACTGTAAAACAAATTGAAATATACTTCCTAAACATTATGTTACATTATTTCCTTCAGTCTATCAACATTTGACATATTCAGAATAAATTTTCTCAGTATTGCTGAACAGAGAATGAAAATCCCTTTTGAAAAAGGTGCAACACAACCCCCTTTCTCATTCAAATTTTTTGAGGGGGTGCTCATAATTCAGAAGGGGTGCAAGAAGGGGGTGATATTTTCATACTATAAATTGTCAAATTGAGAATAGAAATCGACCTGTTTCAGGTTGTTTCAACGGATACATCATTTACAGTGTCAATATTTTTAAATTTTAATAAAAAAATTTCTTCGTTATGATTGCACCCAATATGAAACACTTAGTATTGCTGAACAGATAATGAAAATCCCTTTCGAACAAGATGCCACACGACCCCCCTTCTCATTTAAAATTTTTGAGGGGGTGCTCATAATTCAGAGGGGGTGCAAGAAGGGGGTAATATTTTCATACTGTAAATTGTCAAATTGCCAATAAAAATTGACCTGTTTCAGGATTTTTTCATAAAATACATAATAACGCTAAAAATGAATTTATTCCATACCTTTGGACCGCACTGTATAAATAACACGATAATCTTGCAAACCTATAATTTGTTCTGTACACGAAATTATTCATTCACCAACGCTCAAAAAATTGGCACAAGCTACCGACATTCTTCAATCAAATTCGCAGAAGGTGCAAGCATATGATTTGATGATTATTTTTATGTATTTAGTTGTCTGGTTTCAGAAGTTACTTCAATATTATTTCTAAGAGGAACTCTTTAATAAAAAGTCTCAAATCAGTTGAGCAATAAAGAAATTTCAAGGAAAAACTAATTATTTGGCATGGATTGTAATATATCAACAAAATATGGAGATCTTATCAATTGGATGCGGTTCACATTGACCTTTTGATGGCTTTTAACGTGTATCATACAAAAGTTCTATTGGAACTCGAAATTAATAAAAATTTGAAACTCTAGTGTGAATAAAATTTAAGAAAAAGAAACAGAGTTGGAATCCTCAGGATCTCAAAAAGCGCATTTTTGGTCGTTTAACACCGGATTTAAAGCGTCATGCAATAAAATACTCTTTAACAAATAGATGCATTTCAATGGGAAATATAATCATTTCCATTTTATTAAAATGAAATAAAAACTTCAATTATAGCGACTGTTTTGAATAGCGACAAGCTTCGAACAAAAAATAATTAGTTCAATTATAATATCCAATAGCGGCTATGTCGCTACACGTTTCAGAGATCTATTTTCTCCTTCGCAGCTCCTTGAATTACATTTAATTTTTAACGAAGAAGAGCCCGGCACAGTGTGACGTGAGTTAGAGATAATAATTGGGGCCGGAACGAATCCAGAGTCGCAGGAGGTGTTTGTTCGCGGTGCGTTTCCAGAATTAAATCGCCAAGACAGAGCGTAAGAGGATTCGCAATGATGGTGAGGTAAGTAAGGATGAAAACAAGTGGGTTATAGAGCATTATTGGGGTTTATTTGGAAAAGAAAGTGAGTACATAGTGAATCATTTAGTAAAACTGAAAAAATTATCCACTTAAGGTTGATCACAGGTGGATAAGATCAATGGTCAATACTGGAAATACAAAGTATGAAGAAGGTGATTCATAATTGAATCCTGATCCTGAAGGACGATAACCTTCCGATGAATTGAAGAAAAAATTATTTTTAGGGACTGAGGTTGTGACGGAGTTATCGAATTTTAGGTACGTAGAAACAACATAATGATATAAATTCATTTCTGATCGTAACTCCGATGTTTTTAGACATGAAAATGCCATTTATTTCCTTGTAAAATTCATTCATCGTGCCTATATAGATATAAACATACGTATATGCGCGCCCTGATTTAATAAATAATCTTCCAACTGCAAACCACATATGCATAAAAGGAGACTAAAGCTAAGTTTTCATGTAAACGAATTATTCGTTTTTCGTACGAAATCTGTCAAAAGCCGTTCAAATATATTTCGTGGCGGCAAATTTTAACTGATGGTACGAATAAATTCAAGAAGTTGAAATAAAGTCAACTTGTCAGAAATTTTGAAGGGAAACAATGATCATGTATGTTTGTTTCCAGGCATATTGAAAATATTAATATGGACAGCAATCTCATGATTAATGATATAAGGATGAGAACAGCCGTAATATTTTATATTTCACTGATTTTGTTGACGTTTTGGAGTTTCGAATTGAAGAAAAAAAGAAAAATGGTTCCGAAACGTTTTTGGGTGGGACCTATTTTCAAACTACGAAAATTACATGGCAATAACCACAGCTCAATTAACGAGCTGAGGAATTTACTTGAGAAAATGGAAGGTTAATTAGGGGGTTGACGATGAATATTTCATTTATTCCGTGAAGGCATTTCGCACAAATGAAAACCGCTCAAAATATCATTCGTACGGAAAAGTGACACTTCTTTAAAATTTCCTACGAAAAGCCGAAAATTCGGATGCATGAAACCTTAGCTTTACGAAGTCCGCATTTGCTTCATCTCTGATACTCGAGGCTGATTGGATACATGGAAATGGGACTTCCCAGGAATAGAGCACCGAGAATGGACGAAATAGATGAAATAGACGCAATTCTCAGGAACCTTCCAAGGAAATCTCTGGTCCAGATGAGCCACACTGTAAATACGATTATGAAGTGGCAGCACTACCCGCAATGCCTGAAGCACGCAGAGATTATCCCGATACTGAAAACCTACCTGGTTTGTAGGGCTTTCAGAGTTGAAATTGACAGTACCAGCTTGACAATGCGGCCGCCCGAAGAAGATGTGCAGCAGGGATTTTGCCCATCACCATTTTTGTTCTTATTATCTACGCACGATTTTTCGATGTCAGAAGACACGAGCACGGAGGTATACGCCAATGCCATGGTGATTTCCACCCTGACGGGTGAAAGCATTACCGCTGCGGCCAAGATAGCAATGTACCTGGCTGGGCAATTCGTACCGTACCTGGCAAATCACAAGATAGTGGTAAATCGGGGGAAAATAGAGATGGAGATTACCGGGAGGTTTATGGCTCTGGGCACCCAGATCTAGGAGGCACAGACTGTAGAGTTGGTCTATAAACAGATTATCAGGCCATCGATGACCTACTCCTTTCGAATAGTGCCTGTTACTTTCAGCTAGCCGTATTGCTGTAAGCTGGCCAATGTAGAAACTATAACTGACTACGTAAAAAAGATAGCACAGAGATTTTATAACCAACATATCCTTGGAATCACCCTGTCCAGGGACATCTCCAGGATCAAAACCTATCGTAATGCCCAAGAAGGATCAGGGGCTCATATACCAGGCCCTGGACCTGATTCATTAGTAGAAGGTGATTAGTAAATGATGTGTTATGTCAAAACCAGTATTCTCTAAGTTTTTTCGGGACTTGAGCTGATGATTTCATCCAAGTAATACCAGTGATCTGAAGACAAACTAGAAATTACAGCAGACTTCAGCAAAAACTGTAGTTACGGAGTCCCATGTGAATGTGGAGATTCTAACAGAAAAGAGATTGAGAGACCGTTATCAGTAAGAATCAGTGGATTCAACAAGGGGTGACATATAAATTGGGAATTGCTGACCATGTTCGGACTGAGTATCATCGAATTCCTTGGGGCGAGGCTAGTGTTCTTCATGAAGAGAAACATTGATTCAAATAAAAATTCATCATGTTATCAACTTAGTGCTATTGCATTGTTATTTAAAAAAGGAGGTCCATGATATATATCATCAAAACTATTCTGGAGGTGGTCTGTTGTTTGATTACAAGACACACTTGCAGTAGTCTCCTCTTTTATCAGAAACGTAGCACAAGTATCAGTCGATAAGTTCAATGTTAAAAAAGGTAGTTCAGTCAACTGGCTGAACCTCTATGAGCAATTCTCAGGAGTTTCCCTGATATCGTTATTTATGAGTATTACTGCTATCTCTCGACATTTTCACATAACAGACTTGGACATCTAAAAATAAACACGTCTATGGATGGGAAGGTTCAGGGCGGTTGTTGCCATCATAATTGGAAGATGATTAAATGGCTTGAGGGCCAACGACAGAGCCCTTCTTTAGGGATTTGCCAACACGTATTACGAGCACTATAAATTTTGATGTGTTTCATTAATTCAAATCCTCGTTTGAATTCACTTGTTTCCTTTGTGGTTGAAGTTATAATTTTGGATTATTTTGAGTTCATCAGATTAACGTATCTGTGTTTATGTTTTCCATTTTCTTCATTTTCGTATCCGCAAGGTAATAGTAGAAACAGATAGGCATGAATGACTAAATAGTTATACTTTCCTTCGTGCGTTAATGATCAATAATTACCCTACAACATAAACAACAAAAACCTACTTTTGATCATAATAACCAGCAAAGCAATATACAGGTTATATATAGTTAGATAATATTTCAGGTGGGCATTTGCTTCCTTTATGAGCAACAAAAAGGCATACATACTAATTTTATTAATCTTCACCAATATTGAGCAGTGAATGATATGTAGAGTTGAAAACTATATAAGTAATGCTACATATTTTTTGAATAATGTCACAGGATTAACGTCTCCGTCAGATATCACCGCTAAAAGCCTTTCCTTATGAGTTTTTTGAATCAGGAATTGTGATAACTAGCTTGCTCTCTAGAATGTCAACATTTTCCTTATTCATTTCCGCTAATTCATTGGTTCTGAAAGCTACGCCAAGTCCAATTAAAAATGCTTCTTCCATCATCAAATATGTCTCGTCTGGGGCAGTACAAACAAATTCACTAACATGCTTTTTTCGTCGACCTCAACAAAAAATTACATTTTACGGACTATTTCCGGACGAAAAATAGACTAATTTTGAAGGCAAGTACTTTTCGTCCGCAAAACACTTTTCGTCCGCAAACTCTTTTCGTCCGCTGTGGTTCCTATGATACGGCACGGTACGAGAGCGGTGATCGAGTCATTTTCGTAAATTCACGTTTTAATTATTACATAGGCGCCTGTCAATAACTGTCATTTGATGATGTCAAATTAATTATTTACAGGTGAGTGCTCACTTTCATAAAGGTTTGTAGATGTCGACGAAAAAATTCAATATGCACCTCGTCTAAAAACCGTCTTTTGTCTCACCTGCTTGCTAGCCTCGGCTGCGCCTCAGTTCAATTTGCAGGCTCGACTGTAAAAGACAGTTTTTCGTCCTTGGTACATAAATAACTATGTCGTGAATACTTTCGATTTTTTCATATCAAAGCTTTTCGATTTCTACTCTTTCTTTGAACTCCAAACAAGCTCGTAACATAGAATATTTTGGTCATGAAGATGATTGGGAGTATTCATTTCACAAAAAGAGCAAGTAAAACCATTTCTTCAGCACCTTGAACCTGTTCTGGTATGATTTTCGCCACAGTTTTAAATAAGTTTCAATCAAGACTATATTGAATTTTATGGCACGCTAAAATGACAGTAACCTGACAATAATTAAAATTGTTGATTTTGATTCCACATCATTGTTATCAATGGTACGATGAAGCTCTGAATGTAACTAGATTATAATGCAATTTAAATAAATCTCGGAAGGTGACTCGGCGTAAAGCGCCTCGTCGCCTGCAACGTCCTAGATTATTGTAAGTCGCACAATAATCTCGTTACATTAATAGCTATTATTTCTGTTGTCGATGTCAACATTTTACAAAAATTTATCAGCTTTGGGGCAATGTATGCACGGAAAACAAATCTGATTGAGATTGGAAGTTATAATAGTTAACAAGAACATTGTATTCATACTGTGGAGAATATAAAAATCAGTAATTTTCAGAAGTTGTGTATGGCTTATATTTGATAATTTCCAGTTTTTTATTTGAATTCTTCCGTTGTAGGAACTATCAGTGCAATAATATGCCATGCTATTTGTAATGGCGAGGTTTTAGGAACTTCATGATACTCTGCCATTATTTTGTTCTTCCCAGTGTCATATGGGAAACTCCAAAAGTTATTTCTGATGAAGAAAACAATTGAGATATGAACTGTGAGTAATAGTGGTCCAAGTATAAATCTCTGAGGAACTCCTCGGGTTAATGGAATGTGATTATTTTCCTTTAGAACATACTCTGATCAGTGCCTCAAATAGTTTTGATTATGAAAGAGCAAAATAACTCAGCTCACCAAAAAATATTGTTGGATTCACGATATTTAAGGCTAACAACGATAAAAGGTAGGTGGTTCATTTTTCGATCATTAGCAGTGAGTACGTCATTTCAAAGGATTCCATCCCACACCAAATTTCAGTTTATCTACCATACATATTCAGTAGACATAAAAACTGGTACTAGGTGTAATATATCGGATTTGGAAATTGAAATTAAATGAATGAACATAAATGAGCAATTACTCAATGGATATCATTATTTGGCTGTGATCGACAAATGAAAGGAATTACCTATTTGAATTCAATTCCTATACAAAATACCAGTATTGCTTGAGGTAACTCCTACCATCGGATATCATTTCTGCACTTTTATATACAACTAGTAACAATTTTTCAAATTGATTTCGATGATAAATTCAGTTATCTGTGAATGTAATAATATCAACAATACTGAACAAGTGAATTGAGTTAAACTGAGCTCATTTAAATTCCAAATGAAACTAGCTTCATTGGTTTGTTTTGTGAATTTTGCATTGATATCACACTTCTATCAAAGTACATACAGTGCGATGCAAATGTATGAAATAAATTCGTTATTTTAAAAATAAGCGACTTTTGGAGAAAAATCCAAAAAACGTTTAAGTTTTAATTTTTGAATACTCATCTCATGGTACACAGACATAAGACGATACATCTCTGGTGTAATGGACTGCATTAGTTATGACGTCACAAAAATGCAACCAACATTGCACTGAGTCCTGAATCATTCTCGACATTAAGTACGTATGACATAGGAACGATAATAGAAGTATCGTAACAGCTCTTTTTTGTTTTATGCTCTTACACGAAATGAGTAAATATTTGAGGAATTGCCTACAGGCCTTGGATATGAAGTATGAAAGAAACGATATTTCCGAAAATCAATTTTCTGATAGGATTATACATAATTTATAGACGAAATAAATTTGAATATTCATTTACATCTAACTTCATGCTGCAAGGAAGTGCATTCCCGCTGCACAAATATCTGTCAGATGTAGGTCAATGTCCGTCGTGGTATTAGCCAGGGAAGTACTTGTTTTCTGACAGATGTTTGCCTCATTATTCTACTTGGTAGAATCGTGTGAAGTGTTCAAGAGCTAAAGTTTATTTGTAGAATGATGTTTGATGAATCCATATTATCATTCAATGGCACATTCATTATTTAATTAAATATTCAATATACAATTTATTTCATTACAAATGAACAATTCCCAATTTGCTTTTCAATTGCAAGCGTCGACAATACTGTACAAGGCTTAGTCCAACGGAATACGTTTTCGCTGCCATCACTATCTGATACTATCCAAATATTAATTATCGGTCGATGGATATCCAGTCTGTGATGGTACCGATATAGATATTTGTGGGTATTTTGATATGTTGATGTTGTTATCAATCGAAGAATGTATGAATTTGAAACATTCATTTAACTCGAAATTCAAATTCTGCTGGCAATAATTTCTTTGAAAATCCCAGTCATCATTTAAATATATGCCGGAAAAATCAAGGATCGTACATTCCATAATTTTTATTCTGTTGATATCCAGTCTGTTGAAAAACGGTTTCATAGGGTGAAGTTCTACTTTTTTTTTGTTCATTTAAATTCCTGATCAAGAAGATATATTTTCTCATCATATATATTTTGCTCTGACAATATGCATTTTCTTGTAGAGACCATTTTTTATATGATGGGAATTTCGTTTGGATATTTCAATCGCGGAGGAATTCGAGCAAGTGCAAGAAAATTTTAATGCAATTTCCTTCATAATGCTCTTTCAATTATCACATCCAGAATATCCTCATATCAACTGTTTTAATATGAGTTTTTTAGTACCCATCAAACCGCTCTTAGAGGATATCATATGGACACAACATCAGCTTTTTTATACGCCGTACTCGCATTCGCCAATATTTTATGATAACAATAGTTCTATATCCACTTATTGCCTATTACCGTTTGAATCTGTTTGCTTCACAGGTCACACATACGTGTAAAGTTCACCATTTAAGGCGACCATACACTCATTTTATTGTCCTACTATATCTTTCCCCCTTCCAGATCGATAAAGAAAGGGAATAAAATCTTGTTCGGTTCTACGCTGCCCACACTATTCTTCCGAAGGTTGGAGGAAAGTGTTTTCCTGGGCCCAAATTGTCTGCGACGCTACCTGTTAAAATCATGAGTTCGTTCCGGAAAGTTCTCGATTGGATTAGCCAACGTAATTAGTTTAGTGATTTTATTTATGGGATGTAATCAGGTGTGACATCGAGGACGAGATGAAGTGTCTATATTATTTTCTGATAGGAACCTCGTGGCATGCTATATTTTCCAGGTTGAAACGAAAACCTACACACATTCTTCGTACAATAAAGAGAATTTGGGTGATTTGAAGTGTGATATATATGAAGTAGATGGAAAGACTTCAGAGCAACGTTCATTCATTACATTCAACGCAGATTTCCATAGCATGGATTATTGCTGTGAGCACGACGTTTCGACATTTAGGTGTCTATGATGATAACTAACTGATCGAAACTTTGTGCTTACAGAAATAATCTAGACAGATAAAGTTCGCAATAAAACTTATCAAAACTTAAAACAACGACTATTGGTGATTAAATATTTATTGTAAAAATGTTTTAAGACCACTTCAAAAAATTATAAAATCGGACAAACCCCTCTGACGACCCAAGAATGACTTTCAATCACGAAAAGTTGTTGATTGGACTGAAATGAATGTTTTTTGACCCACTAAATTACGCGCCCACTCAAATCCCACTTTTGAGACCACTTCAAAAATTAAAAAAGTCGGCCGAATCCCTCTGACGACCCGATACTGACTTTCAATCATAAAAAGTTGTGAATTGGACTAGAATTAATGTTTTATGACCCACAACAACACGCGCTAACTCAAATCCAATAATTCGGCCGAACCCCTCTGACGTCCCAAGAATTACTTTCGATCATGAAAAGTAGTTGATTGGACTGGAATGAATGTTTTTCGACCCACTAAATTACACGCCCACTCAAATCCCATTTTTGAGACCATTTCAAAAAATAAAAAAATCAACCGAATCCCTCTGACGACCCGACAATGACATTCAACCATAAAAAGTTGTGAATTGGACTAGAATGAATGTTTTATGACACACAACAACATGCGCCTACTCATATCCCATTATTAAGACCGCTTCAAAAAATTTAAAAAATCGGCCGAACCCCTCTGACGACCAAAGAATGACTTTCAATCATGAAATGTTGTTGATTGGACTGGAATATATGTTTTTTGACCCATTAAATTACGCATCAACTCAAATCGTATTGTTGAGACCACTTCAAAAATATAAAAAAATCGGCCAAGCCCCTCTGACGACACAACAATGACTTTCGATCATAAAAAGTTGTTGATTGGACTGGAATAAATGTTTTTCGACCCACTCAATTACACGCCCACTCAAATCCCATTTTTGAGACCACTTGAAAAAAAACAAATCTACCGAATCCATCTGACGACCCGAAAATGACATTCAATCATAAAAAGTTGTGAATTGGACAAGAATGAATATTTTATGACACACAACAACATGCGCCAACTCAATTCCTATTATTGAGACCGCTTCAAAAAACTTAAAAATCGGCCGAACCCCTCTGACGACCCGACACTGACATTCAATCATAAAAAGTTGTGAATTGGACTAGAATGAATGTTTTCTGACCCACAACAACACGCGCCCACTCAAATCCCATTTTTGAGAACACTTCAAAAAATAGAAAAATCGACCGAATCCCTATGACGACCCCACAATGACATTCAATCACGAAAAGTTTTGAATTGGACTCGAATGCATATTTTATGACACAACAACACGCGACAACTCAAATCCTATTATTGAGACCGCTTCAAAAAATAAAAAAATCGGCCGAACCCCTCTGACGACTCAACAATGACTTTCAATCATGAAAAGTTGTTGATTGGATTAAAATAAATGTTTATTGATCCACCAAATCACACGCCCACTCAAATTCCATTTTTGAGACCACTTCAAAAAATAAAAAAATCGACCGAATCCCTCTGACGACCAGATACTGACTTTCAATTATAAAAAGTTGTGAATTGGACTTGAATGGATGTTTTATGACACACAACAACACGCGCCAACTTAAATCTTATTTTTGAGACCGCTTCAAAAAATAAAAAAATCGGCCGAACCCCTCTGACGACCCGACAATGACTTTCTATCATGAAAAATTGAGAATTGGACTAAAATTGATGTTTTTTGTCCCACGACAACATGCGCTAACTCAAATCCTATTATTGAGTCCACTTCAATAAAATGAAAAAATCGGTTGAACCCCTCTGACGACCCAAGAATGACTTTTAATCATGAAAAGTTGTTGATTCAACTAAAATAAATGTTTATTGACCCATCACAACACGCGCCAACCTAAATCCTATTTTTGAGTCAAAAAATAAAAAAATTGGCCGAACCCTTCTGACGTCCCGACAATGACTTTCTATCATGAAAAGTTGTGAATTGGACTAAAATTGATGTTTTTCGATCCACGACAACATGCGCCAACACATATCCTATTTTTGACACCACTTCAAAAAATAAAAAAATCGGCCGAACTCCTCTGACGACCCAAAAATGTTTTTCAATCATGAAAAGTTGTTGATTGGACTGAAATATATGATTTTTGACCCATTAAATTACGCATTAACTCAAATCCTAATATTGAGACCACTTCAAAAAAAGTAAAAAAATCGGTCGGACCCCTCTGACGTCCCAAGAATGACTTTCGATCATGAAAAGTTGTTGATGGCACAGGAATAAATGTTTTCGATTCACTAAATTACACGCCCACTCAAATCCCATTTTTGAGACCCCTTCAAAAAATAAAAAAATCGACCGTTCCCTCTGACGACCTGATACTGACTTTCAGTCATAAAAAGTTGTGAATTGGACTAGAATGAATATTTCATGACACACAACAATACGCGCCAACTCCAATCCTATTATTGAGACCGCTTCAAAAAAAATTTAAATTGGTTGAACCCCTCTGACGACCCGACAATGATATTCAATCATGAAAAGTTGTGAATGGGACTAGAATGAATGGTTTCTGACCCACAACAACACGTGCCAACTCAAATCCTATTATTGAGAAAAATTAAAAAAATCGGCAGAATTTCTCCGACAACCCGATACTGACTATCAATCGCAAAAAGTTGTGAATTGGACTGGAATGAATGTTTTCTGACCCACCACAAAACACGCGACAACTCATATCCTATTTTTGAGACCACTTCAAAAATTAAAAAAAAATCAGCTGAGTCCCTCTGAAGACCCGAAAATGACTTTCATTTATGAAAAAATGTTGATTTTACTGGAATGAATGTTTTTTGACCCACTACAACACGCGCCCACTCAAATCCTACTTTTGAGACCACTACACAAAATAAAAAAATCGGCTGAACCCCTTCTGACTACCCGACAATGACTCTCAATCATGAAAAGTTGTGAATTTGACTGAAATGAATGTGTTTTGACCCACCACAACATGCGCCAACTCAAATCCTATGTTTTTCCATCTGCTCATCTTGAATGATGATTTGCTTTTGTAGACTACATGTTGCAGATGCATGTTCCAGGTCAGCTACTTGTAGTGTTCCGCCAAAGAATTCGGGTAGTTTCAAGCAAACCAAGAAACTGCAACAAACCCTCAGGTCGGCAAATGAGAAAAGAGACCCACTATCAGCTGCGGGGGTATATCACGTGCAGTGTTCTTGAGAAAAAGTATATATCGGAACCACGAAAGATCCTTTGAAATAAGGCTGAAGAATTATCGAAGAAACTGTAGATTAGGCAAAACGAACAAATCTACAGTAGCGGAACACGCGCTAAGTGAGAAAAATAACAGAATATTTTTGGAAGACACAATACTCCTTGCCCCAAGCCACGTTATCATAGTCAACTTGTGCGCGCAGCAACAGAAATCCACAAGCGCATGGAGAATTTTGATAGGAAAGAAGAGACTCCTTACCTAAAGTGGATCTGGAATCCCATCCTCAAAAATACATGGGAGAGAATAATCAAGAGAGAATCATCAAGACCAAACCTCCGAAGAAGTCAGCCACTCGTACTAATGAAACGTTAGGAAACAACGACGGTCTGTAAAATCAAATAAAAATAGCAATAGTATTTACTTTTTTTTTCTTCACCTTCATTTGCGTAGCCATTAAAATCGTGGAAAATGATCTCCACCTACGTAATACCAGAAAATGGCAGAAAGTTTGGATGAAATTTGCAATAAATTCTTTTGAAACTATTAAAGGATAAGTTGAATTCAAAAACAGATTCAATCGAGAATTACAGCAATAATTTTTGTTTGAAGAGCGCCTTCCATAATCAAAAAAATAATCATTCGATTTTTATGTAAACATTTTTGAAGTTTCACAATAACCAATCATCAGTTCCATTATTCTAGTCGAAATATTTCAACGCAATTTTTCTGGCTCCAGCTATGATGTTTTATAATTATTTAACTCTCATTCGTGTTCATCGTCAATTAATCCTCATTATCTGTACATCAATCCCTGATGTATTTCCACCGTCAATGGATTCTTAACTGTTTTCTTCGAAATTTGATTACATTACCATCATAATTTATAGTAAGCATTCCAGATTTCCATCAGTATACTGAAGAAACAACAAATACATCATTGAGCTGACGAAATACATTAATATTTGTATCTACAATCACCTTATAATTGTTTTATCATGAACTTCATAAAGTGCAACTTTATCCACTAGTGGTATGAAGGAATCACTTCATTCCACTTGTGGATAATGGAAAATACAATCTTGAATATATCATATTTCACTTATTCATTATTGACATCAACATCATCATTAATATTGAGTATGAAATTTCGTTTTCTTGCATTTCTATCTTCACAAATTTCTACAAATGGGGCCAATAAACATTCGTAAATGAATAGCAACCATTCAACACCTTCCAATGTTTATTTACGTAATCTCTTTTTCTAATTATTTTGTTCCGCAGCGATTGACTCGAAATTAACAGAATAAACTGATTTGATCTTTCTGAATTGATTGGTGTAGGCAGAATTGCTCTATCTTGGTCAGTTCCCGAGTTAAAACTACATGGGAGAGAATAATCAAGAAAAGTTCATTTGGAGGGTGAAGGAGTCATTTCACTCATTTTGTTTCCACTTTTGTTTGTGACTTTGTTGACGTTATATTCCTTTTATATGCCAAACCTTGAATCTGAGCATAAAAAAACATATATTTTCGGAATCTGCAAGATATTATACGTATATAGTATGGATTGCAAGTGAATTGTCTTATTTTGTATTTTTCATGATTTTTAGGGGTCTACCCCTTTGGACTTTCTTTGATTTTTCGAATAATTTTGTTTCTCAGCGATTGACTCGAAATTCACATATTAAACTAGTTTGATCTTTCTGAATTGATTGGCGATCACAGAATTGCATTATCTTGAACCATTCACGAATAAAAAATGCATTTAGAGGGGGAAAGGAGTAATATCATTCCTTTTTGTTTGTACTTCCATTCTTGACATTTTGGACGTTGTATTCCTTTCATATGCCAAACCGTGAATCTATGGATGAAAAACCATATATTTTATGCATTTTTTCGATATTTCGAATAATTTTGTTTCATGTCAATTAACTTGATATTGACAGAGTGTTTCTAATTTCATCAATCTGAATCAATTGACATCAATTGCATCTTTAATAATTCTCGAGTTGAAGAATTTATCTGGAGTTGAATAGTTATTTTCGTATCCAGTGCGCGAAATGCTACTTTGGTGATCGAGAACTGATTTTTTTTAACGAGGCGCAGCCGAGTTTAAAAAAAATAGTCGAGATCACCAAAGTATTTCGCGCATGAGATACAAACAAAATTTTTTCTACAAATGTCAAAAATATGCTTAGAAAAATAGTATTGAACTGGCTTAAACTGTTTTTCCAAATTAGGTAATAACTGTAACTATGGAAATAAAATGGTATTTGTTGACAATTGAATTTTTGCTTGATTGAGGAATTTTCGAGATTTTGTTCCTTTTATATGCCTAACAGAGTTGAGTTAAGCACTGACAGACAGTGTTTAGAGCACTCTTGAAAAGTGCTTCAAAATCTTGAGCACTAAGCACGTTCATTTATAAAATGCTCGCGATTACCGAGTTCTTTCAAAAAGTTATTCTAGTCAGGGAGCACTAAGCACTATGCACTTCCTAAACTGTTAGATGCTCAAAGGCAGATTCAGATATATGCGTGCCCACCCTGCATGCGAAATGCATGCCTGTCGACGTTTACACATGTGCCTGCCGGCATGTGTGAAAAACAAACGGTGAGCAGGCACGGAATTGGGAAATTTTCTATATAATGTAATGAAATATATGTCGAAATTATTTGAAAAACTTTAATAACATTACTCCAAGTTTTGACAAAATTATTACAGAACCAGCCTCTCAGCTTCAGAGAGAAAAACGATATGAAATTGGGATGAAAATGAGATAAACGCCTAAATAACAATTACCAATAATATGAGCCATGTGACTCTCAGAAGCACAGGCCAAGTACGTTTTCTGGATCATCTGGCCTAGCCGAAAACGTTCCCGTGTGTTTTAAATGGATACGAGAAGCCATTGTGGAGCTACACAAAATTTTATGACGAACCAACATATGGGTCCAGGTCGGCTTCACGCGGCCCATATACCATTTTTTTATGTGATTCCGCATTGGCCTCACGTGGCACTTAACCTGTTAAAGCCTCTTACATGAGGGCCTACCGGTAAATTTCCCGGTATCCTGGTTGTACAATACGACACTGAGCATTGGCAGAAGATTTTCTCAAAGTTGAACGGCCTGACTATTTCACGAAAGAAGCTCTCACTGAATTATTCACAAACCCCAGACACAGTTTGTCGTCGAGCGAATATCATTAGTTGCATATGAACATCAATTCTCTTCATCTTTCACAATATTCTGGCAAACAAGTCAAAACTGTCTATTGACGAAACAAGTAGAACAAATGGATCAGGAAAACGAGTTCTAAAAATATTTGTTTGTTCGTTGAGTCGAGAAAACGTGGAGTGTAGAGATAGGGAAAGTGAACGAAGATTAACGTATATTCACTTGCAAATAGCGTCAGAGATAACAAAAACAAATTTAGTCAGTTTGTTGGCACGGCAGGAAGGTGAGGCGGAAGTGCGCGGTTTGGGAACAAGGTGAGAAAGATCAAGTCTGCACCTTCGTTGAACATAGGCTGAAAGAATGATGAACGATGCTCATCGATATTCGTCGGGGGATTATCTGATTGATTCGGCCGTTACTTGATGAAGATCCATAGAAAATGTTGAAAATACACGGGAATGATTCGATCTTCACAAACTCTATTTCAAATATAATAACATGTTTCTCTAACATTAGTAGATTTTTGAAGTGGAAAAATAACTGTGTTAGCGAAACATGTCGTGATATTTAAAATGAAATTTTTAAGGATCGGATCTTTAATGTATGTTTTGATGAATTCAGAGGTATATAGGCAACTTAAAATTAACGAAATACAGCCTCTCGTGCAATCAGAACGTGATTTTGAGAATTTCTTGAACAGATCAATTCAATTTTCGAAGGAAAGATCTTTTGTAATGAAGATTATCCAAAAATAGCTACGCGCTGCCACCAAAATCTTAAAAACCTCAATCGAAAAGTGTTCGTTGCACAAATACAGAATTGAAAAAAAAAATCAAAATCCCTTCGATTGATTTTCGGAATACTCAGAATACATGGAAACGTTCGGATCGAAGGTTTGGTTCAGGAATTTTGGAAAAAAAATATCATTAAACAACCAACTCAACCACAAAATACTAGTTTCAAAAGATCTTACAGTTTAGGTGCTCTCCAAGATGAAACCTTTCCAACCACTTTTGAAAACTCGTCTCTTGATGAAACATTTGATAGTTTCTACGATGTAAATCTCTTTTATTTCAATATATTTTTTCCTATCAAGAAGTGTCAAGTTCGTAATCCAACGAACAACTGGGTCTCTAATGAAGCGAAACCATCTAGCAAAAATTTGAGACATCTCTTCATTCTACAAAAAAAGTATTCAGATTTCATAGAAAAATATTAAATGTCAAAAAAAAAACATTCTAAACTTGTATCTGATACAAAATTTCTAAATTATCAAGATAAATTAGTGGCTTCCAATAATCCCCGAGGTCGGCGAGTTCCCTGTTGGAATATTTCGTGATCTGATCAGGGCATTCGACTGCGTCGATCATATAACCTTGAAAAATTTATCATATTCATATGGAATAAGAGAAAGCGCCCTCAACTGGATAGAGTCTTTCACTAGGAACAGAACCCAATTTGTTTCGGTAAACTATAGATCTGAAACTAGTCAATATGAATTTAATTCAGATACTCAAGCTTTGATTATTGGAGTTCCTCAAGGATCATTCTTGGGGCCGTTACTATTTATATGATATTGCAATGATGTTGAGGCTGCGGTTGCTGATATTACATGCATTATGTATTCAGATGACACATCACTTCTAATTTAGGACATCTTGAGTTCAATGAAACTTTCCTTTTCAATTTTTTTATATTTTCTGAACTAACAGTTTCTATTAGTTAAAAAACAAAAAGAAGAATCTTTAGTTTTTATATCCTTCACTGTTGAATTCAATTTTTAATAAGAGATATTCTACTCAATGGAACTTTTTAGAACATGTGGGTTTGTTGTAACAAAAGGTACACCAAAAATATACAAAATGAATTTGAAGGGATTATTTCAAGCGATATACACTGCATGCTAGCAGCGAGAGGACCACCGAAATTTCTGAAAAATTGTAGCAGAAGGCAAATTATAGAAAAAATTCATTTAAAAACTTTTATACTAGTCTCACTTCTTATGGAGACACACAGGTAACTTCAGTAATTTTTGACATAAATCTGGCAACATTGCAGAATCGGAATCAAGAATTTGGAATTTCAAGAACCATTTTTTTTTAAGATATTTTCAACCTATTTTGCCTCCTATTATGATTTCTCATAAATTTCGATGGTTCCATCACTGCTGTCGTACAGTGTATGGTTTTCGATATGATCCCTTCAAGGTCATTGTGTACATTTTCAGTGTACCTGTCTATCGATCCTAAAAAATTATGAATTTCACCACAAAAATTACAGAAATTGACATTGAAACATGTCTCTTTCATTTAATTGGGATTCAATTGTTTTCTTCATAACATGTTTCGAGGAAAAGTTAACATTTTAAATTTTTTAACTTCGACTTTCTGACTCTCGACACTATCAATAGAAGTGGATTGTGCAAAAATAACTCTTGATATTTTCATATTTTCTGATACTTTGACAAAACACGTAGGAGAAATGTAGAGTCCTTTGGGAATACAATAAATCTCTTCACGATTCCAGAAGACAAATTCTGAGCCAAAGTTATTATCCATAGTTTATATTTCCCAGAGAATGAACCAAAATTAGTTTTTGAATAATTGAACAATGTAATATTGAAGTTGTCGCCCTGGTATTTTAATTAAAATTTATAGAGGTCTGTAGACATTTCCTATTAAATTTTGATTACATTCCGCCGTAATTTCGAATGTCATTCAATTGAGCGTTCATAACTTTCTGTGTTAGGAAAGTTCAAAAATTCGTTGGATTGATAAAACCAGGATTAGAATTTTCAGGGTCATAAAACATTTCTTATTCTTATACAGCAAACATATTGAATTTGACATAACAGTGAATATTTCTAGACTTGATCCAATTTTGCTTCCGTAGGATTCATTTCTGTGATGATAGGAACCATCCTGAACATAAAAACTACTAAATTGATATATTTTCAAACAGGCATGAAATTCCAATTCAAAGAACAATGAGTGATTCAAAAATATACGTTCAAAGTTTTCGTGTTGAATTCAACGAACTCTAATCACACGAGGTTATACGAGATTATTACTGAAATTTTTCTTGAGATCATGAATATTTTGAAAAATATCCCGAGTCGAAGATGTGGGATAATTTTATAAAAATATTGATATTGATAAAAAAAACAATATAGCGGTATGAGTCGAATATCCTACAAACAGATGACTGTATCAGTTAGCATCTAAGAAGCGCTCTATATTTAATGATTTGAACATCAAGTGAGGATATTTCAATTTATTTTAAGGACTCTACTGTTTCAGTTTAAAAAAAATATTCAATTCTTCATTCAATAAGGTTCGACATAAAATTTTATAAGGAAACAATCTTCTGAAACTTCTGCGTCATTTGAAATTATTGTTCAAGAAATCTATTCATACAAATCCTGCAGTACATAAAAAGAACTGAAAAATAAAACATTCCGTTTTAAGTACAGACTACCAGGAAATGTTCTTCCGAATTAAATAAATACCGCCCTTCGGAAATTCCCCATAATTTCGTTTATAGCGAGGCATTACTTGGAAAATTGTAAGAATTTAATCGACGTACGAAACTTGGGGTGATTACCATGAAAACTTTCAGAAATTATTCTGCGTATACTGCGTTTCTACTTGAGAAGTCTTGGAATTGGCGAAGTAGCGCCTTTGAGAAATTTGTTGTTACGGAAAAGCTTCTGCCCACCATCTGGAATATATCACTGAAACGAAAACAGAAAGTAGAAGAAACATTCTGATTAAATTATAAAAAGGTTTTTCACTCAACCCTCTCATGAGGTGTGAGAGACACTTTCTGGCATGGCATACCTATTTCAAATCAATTTTAGACTTATTGCTGCCTGGTTATAAGGACTGAAAGTTTTGCCCATTTTCCACAAGTTTATATAGCTCTAAAAAAATTATTGGATCAAAAATTAATCACTTAACTATAAAAATCTAGAGCCGAAGTCAAAGCTCATGTAAACATCGCTTCAGACATTTTAAGGTCACTGGTGGCTTTGGTGTGTCAAGAAGTCTTGTTTAGTCCACAATGAAAACTAACAGAGATCTGTGAGACCAAAAATTAGTTATTCCCTTGTATATCTTGATCTCTCATAGGAAAAGTTGATGCTGAATTGTTGAGTGAATGGGGTACTCCAGTCGGGACTATTATGAAAGGGAATAATTCAATACGACTTTGTGCTGATTACAAATCTACCATAAATAGTTTGTTGAAAGATTACCACATCGACACATTCTTTTTTTTTTGAGAACATTTACAACATCTTCGTGTAGTTCTGTCGATATGACAAGATGTTGGACCACATATAAGGGAAGGAAAAATACAGTTTTTCGTAACTCTCATAAATTGTTTAGGATACAAAATAACAGCTGATGGTCTTACCAAAACGAAGGAGAACAAATGCACCACAACCATCTAATGTGTCGGAACTGAAGAGTTGGGTAGGTCTGGTTAATCGATATGATAGATTTTTGAAAAATGTAGCAATGAAACTGAATCAATTGTACAGATTACTACTGAAATATACAGATTTCGCATGGTCAAAAGGCTGTGCAGAGGCTTTCAAACTTATGGGAGAGAAAATAGTTATTTTGCCCATATAACCCTAATCTGCTGTTCGTTCTAGCTTAAGATTCCAGTCTTTTTGTAATTAGAAGCATAATCTCTCGAATTTTTTCCAGTGGCCAACAGCATTCGCTTTTAGAATGCTGTCAGCGGCAGAACAGAATTATAGTCAGATTTATAAAGAAGCAACTGCTGAATTTTAGGGAGTGAATAAGTTCTTCAGATACTGTTACGGAAGGAAATTCACGTTGGTTACTGACAATTCGTATTTTGAAACCAAACAGAAATCCCCAAGTGTGGTAGCAATGCGAATGCTTCTTCATGTCCAATTTTTGTAGGGTTTCGTTTCGACCATGAAATCGTATATAACCCCCAGCCTCCTTCCCAATTTTTTATAGAGTCGTCTCGATTTTTTTTATTCAACCATTATTTACCCTAAATTGTTCGATTACCACATACTGTTAAGATTTTTTTTGTTCGAGCCGAGTTGAAAGTCAGAGATGTTCTGTGTTTTCCAAGTTTTAGGTTAAAGTTGTAATGTGTAAGACCCTCAATAATTGGAACCTATTTACTTTGATAGAAAAACAAGGGAGAATTCCTAGAATGTCACCTCGAAAACGTTGCCAGAACAGAAAAATTTTTTAGAACGTTTGTATCCCTACGAACTCTCTTCGTCTTTTAACAAAAAATTGTTCAAGACGTCTCACTTCAACAAATAACTCGTAGAACTATTCAATTAAGTCACAAAAGTAGACTGTCGAAATGAGAACAGCTGTAGCGGAACGAACACTATCGCTAGCTGAAGTCAAGAACTTTATGACGATAGTAGGTACACTGGTAATCAATGATTATGTCAATCTTCAAAAACAATCTAGTGGAAATCATAAGACTCACCAATCGTCGTGAGATTAACCCTTTTTTGATATCAGAATAGTGTATCGATACTAATTTTTGATTATATACCGTTGAATGAAACTATTCGGAAAGCAGACAACTTAACACGCTTGTCCCATATCGGTTTGATAAATTGAAGGTCTTAAATACCGAAGGTCTAGACTTTCTGACAAAATAAGTAACTCATAAATAACGACGGGACAAGAACACACACTGAGAATGTTACATAAACTGCGAATGCTGAAATTTCTTGCTACCACAGCAAAGATTGATGATACGTGATTAATCACTTGCATTTTTCATTTATCCAATTCCTGATATTCTTGTTCGGCGGAACTTCATCCGCCACAGCAGTTATTTGATTCTGATGCAACTACGTTAAAACACAAGGAAATCAGAGTCTTCCGAAAACATGTTCAGAAAACATTTTCTCACATACCATATTTCACAGAATTTACATATTATAATTTTTAGCATTCCACTGTGAATGATCTGATCAAACAAACTCTGTCAACTATTCAAATTTCTTCTATACTGGAAACTTTGGGAATCAGTGGAGAAGATGAAAAGTGACCTGTGTCGATACTACTGCAGCTTCTCATATCTCAGGTCTGAAGAGTTTTTTATACAAAATATAAGTGTAGCAATTCAGAGAGAATATGCTGCCTCTATATTGGGTAGCAATTCTACCTCTCAGCGCCTATATGAAAGTTTCCTTCGCCCACAAAGAAAACAATTCAGCAATAAATTACATATATCAGATGAGAAGTATTCTTGAAGAAAATTCACAACAAGCTGACAGTCTCATTGTGAGTTTGTTGTCACGCCACTCCCAAAATAGATACAACCACTCCTGAAGAAGTAATATAATGAACGCTTTATAAACTTCACACCATCAAGCCTATAGAAAATGATGCCTTTAACATACTCGGTCCCGATAGTCTGTCAAATATTGTAATACTAGCTTTATGGACGATATTTCCCAGCGTTGATCCAACACAATATTCTCAGGATATTTAAAGTTACCTGCTGGAGGGACTATATGAAGATGTAAACAGACTTCAGGAGAAGCATGTGATAGAAATCCTTGGTGGACTGATGGACACACTGCCCTTGAACTCAAAATTCATACCGGCTTGCCGTAGTATAGCAGAAATCTCAGCCGGACGAATGCACAAGGCCGTTATCCTTGGATCACTCCGCGTGCTCGAGGCACATGATTCTCGAAACCAAAATCCAATTCGGCGTGGGGAGTGGTTATTGGGGCAAATGACACAGCTCGCGCTCCGGATTACTTACGAGTAATTCACAAAAATTGTTTGTGAAGATAAGGAATTAAAAAAAAAGTGAAGAAAGAAATGGAATGAAATACTGTAAATTCAGGTGAAGATGCATGTATTTATTCACCCTCATGAGATGTTCCATTTATGTCTTCATCTGATGATATAGTGAAATCACAATCACCTGAATCACTGTTTTTGTCGTTTTTCTCTTCAACCTCTATCTTACGTGTCCTTCACGTGTCCTACACATTCCGCAGTTGCGTTAGATCAATGATAATCAGTTATATGATTAAGTGGAGTAGGTTTGTTTTTGCTATTTCTTCGACACAAAAAAGTCATGTAAGGAATGCGTTTAGTGGTTCGCACGGGACCAACAAGACGAGATTTCCATAAAGTCTTGTCTCGTCTTGCCGATAAAATGATAAATCTCGTATCGAGTCTCGTCTCGCAGCCTCCACTCTCGTCTCGTCTCGCTTTTCGTACGAGAGTCTCGTAAAATAATCGAAATATCGTCATGCATAATCTTATTTTTTCAGTGCAATAAGGAATGCTTAAATACTTGCCCTAATGTAAGAGTCGGAATAGAAGATTACAATTGTTGAACCATAACATCATGTATTTGAGAGTAATACATCTAAACAAAATAAAAACTTAGCAATATTTAATTATTTTGGCAATGGAATGAATTGAAAAATCAAAGTTGAAAAAAAAAACAACACACAGACAGCCCTCATTTTTCACCCAGTTGTTTAGGAATAACAAACATCGTGCAGATTCATTATTGTTGATTTCGATGGTTTCTTATAGTTAACGCAGCACGTGAGACCTATCTTTCCGTCGGGACAGCCGGTATGTTTAAGAGATCTCGTGCCATTAAACATATCTATAATAGAAAATTCAGAAGAGTGAATTTTCCACTATTGGAATATATATGTTTCTTCATTACTCCGAGGCATAGAATAATATTTTTGATGCTCCTGCATCCATTCTCCGTCGGAAAGCGTAGGATTCACTGAATACAAAATATCATAATCAATTACAAAATCCGATTTTTATAAAGTTCTCAAGTCCGCACGTAAAAATATTCACCTGCGAGACTCTCATACGAGACGCGAAAACTCATGCACGATACTCGAGACGAGACCAATAAAAGTCTCGTCTTGTCTTGTCCGAGTATCGTCTCGAGTATCGTCTCGAAAACGAGACGAGACCTTGCGAGACTCTCGAAAACGAGACTCTCGTACGCATCACTAAATGCGTTATGCAGTTTTCTGTATGTTCCAATGACAGATAACTTCATTGAACATTAAAAAATATTTTATTTAAGTTCTTGTTAAGGTAATGAAACTATTCAAGGTACAATTAAATATTCATTTATTACATACATTGTACATGTATATATAGAAACTCAATTTTTTCAAATATAAACGTGATGTAAAGTAAAGTCAACATGTAATTTATCACTGGTACACGATTTTTTCTGTAATTGTATCGATCAATCGATACTAGTTGTATATGAATAATAATCCCCAGTTCCCTCAAGTTCCTCAAGGTTGCTTGTAGGGGTGCAGCCTGATGGTGGATGAAACAAATTTAAAGTTGATATTTGTTCTTTCTCTGAGGCCGATTCAGATATATGAGTGCTCATGCACGGTTTTTGAATATGTATTCTTGTTGACCCTTTTGCTTGAAATCTCACTTAAGTGCCTTTTACCTGCGTTTCTATGACCAGGTCATTTTTTATTTAGTTCGGTAATAATTTTGTTGATACTGGAGCAATGAAAATGTTTGATTCATTTGAGATCTTCACATAACTCTCACGTATTGCTCACTGTATCTTCTAACTATTATTTCCTTATCATTTGGTAAAAACTACAATTTGATGAATTAGTCACTATCTATTTACAATAAAGTCTACCTCTGTTAACTTTCAAGTCCAATATGAAATTTAAATATGACAGATGACAGCTGAAATATAGGTTATGTTTACCACAAAAGGATACTTTTCTCTGGTAAAGAGCCGATATGCGGACTTTAAAATAATGGTGGCTTTGAAGTGAAATTTCGTTTCAAATTTGGTTTATGAAACGCATTTTGCCATTAAAGGTCCATTTTCCAAATAAAGGGGACTTTAATTTTGGTTATTAGTCTATAATTCGAATACTCGAAAAAGATGCCTGATCCCAAGCCATATATCCGTTATCAGAAGCTACGTCTGTTGCGTGAACAGCTCTCCCAGTAATAAATTCACGGAATGTTCATACGGTTCACTTATTTGACTGGAATAATTACGTTTCAGGGCACGTTTTTCAGGGTGTCATACGTTTCAAAACGAGCCCGGAGTTTTTTGCCGCGGCAGGATAAACGCCACTGCCCCAACTCATGATATTCATAGTTTCAATGTAAGCCACGTAGAGCTGATGTGAGACCGATAGTGTCTCGTGCTGCTTTATGAGAGCCGGTTCTCAATTTACGACCTCTAGGATGCAATGAACGCCCCTCCTGATACGTGAGGAAACTGCTTCAGTTCGGCTTTGCCGTTTTGTCAATGTCGAGATTTTAACGGCCGCATTTAGGGCTCTATTACTGTTTGAGGGGCCCACTTCACCTTAATGTGCTATCTACCACCTCATTTTTTATTGTTAGCGTTGCTTGCGTCATTTGTTTTGTTCTATAGACACATTAGGGCGTCGATGTAAGCGATAGATTGTCGATTATCTTTTCCGAGGAAAGATAAATTTGTAACCGGTTAATTTTCCTGAATGTTCTGAAGTTTGACTGAATAATAGTATCCGTGGGCATAAATCAATCCTATGACTTATTTTCAAGATGAAGGATACTGACAGTTTGAAATGTGATATTTTTTTAAGTAACATCTCAGAAAAACATCTTAAAATGTTAATCATTTAAGCAAATGATATCGCCAGTCTTTCACGAGACTCTCAAAATTCAAGATTTCTCTTCTCGTCTCGATTTCGAGAACAAGATCGAGAAAAACTTCGAGATTTTTCGAGATCGAGAAATTATTTCGAGATTTTTCGATCTCGAAAAAATATACGTGCTGCAATAACTCTCAAAATACTCCCAAAGATTAGTAAACAAACAACCTCCCTGCACCCCGCTACGCTTCTTACTATGCCCAATCAGGCGGTCAGTGTTGTCAGGTCGAAACACAAGGTAGAAATGAGAATGAGATCAATGATTATCATTATATTTTTATTAGATTTAAACAATAATTTAAACACAATGCCATTTTATATTTCTTTATTACAATAATTAAAAGATAATTATCATTATTTTAAAAATTAATTGGTAGGAAACTATTCGGTCAGTCTGGTCTTTCAGGGTAAATAAATTCCATAAAGGGAAAGGGCCATAAATTCAACTTTATTTCTATTGCATTCTTTGAATATGTTAGTCCAAGCTTATTACTATAATACTTCTAAGGATTTATACTTATGGCAGACTTATGGCACCATTTTTGCATAAATTTCACTATGCAGTACTGCGACCCCTACTATTGAGATAAAATAATTTGAGTAATATGGATAATTTTTTTTCAACAGACGACTGTTTCAATTATGAAAAATGAGTATTTTGCTGGGCTGGTACATTATTCTGTTCACGAACGAAGAAACAATTTTAAACTTTCACCTTTCGTACCTAGGCAAATTTTGAATGCATGGATAAAACATTTAATTTTAATTTTTTGGATCAATATTGTTTATTTTTGTGCCGATGGCCTCTGTATTTTAACGCAATTTTAAAATGAATTACCCTGTATTTTGGTGCAGCTGTGGCCTTGTGTTATACGTTATAACCTATACATAGCATTTTTTAATAATATTCAGTTTTTGTTTTCGAGACTCTCGAAGTTTCGAGAGTCTCGAATCGATATCGAGAAATTGTCTTCGAGAGAGTTTGTTTATTTCTCGTCTCGATGATCGAGACGAGACGAGAAAGTGCCTTCGAGACGAGATTTCTTGTCTCTATGAAACCCTGTTGCTTACCCATAAGACCTAAATTTTGGACTGATCTTTATCGAAAATATTGTTAGATACAGGGCATGTCGAGCATTATTCACAACAAAATTCTCAATGGGCCTGTTGAAATGAAAATGTGACCAAACCAATTATCATACCACAGAACTCAGAACGAGTACTGTGTATCATACTGAAATGCTCATCTATTGACTGTGTGATAATCGACAAATTCAAAATTTTTTACTGCATAAATAATTTTTTTCTTGGGGTGTTGTAAGGTAAGTTCTTTGATTTTATATTTTGAGCGTTACGAGTACTTGACTACAAATCAATTCAAATACTCCTGGTCCGAAATTGATATATAGTGTGAGACAAACGCTAGGTGACTTCAAAAATTGCGAAAAAGTGACATTTCTGAAGCTCATGCTGTATTTGATAATTTAGTCAGTTACATTTTCCCATTTTTTTTCTGTACTTTCAGTTTGAGTATACTATCATAATGTCGAATACTCAATGACACTGTCATTGCAACTTTTTGTGGTTACATATAATCAATTAGAACAACAAAATGTAGAACTGAAACTGTGAAGAATTGAAAAATGACTATATAACACCGATACATTGCCATAACCAATTTTGATCAAAAACGGATTATGCTATAATCCGAAATTTTCACGTCAGACTTTGGAAGAACCAAAATTTGATGAACTAAACATTACATGGAGTTAAAGCTGCTAAACCATAAAATGAGCATGAACAAAAATATGATGACGGATATTCGATGAAACCAGCAAATCACAATAAAAAAATTTAGTTAAAATTATGAAATTATTATGAAATAAGCGTAATATTCGAAAGTCATAATAATTAAAATTGTCAAATTTTCATATCACAAGACCTAAAATTGACATATTGAAAATCATCAGAAGAATGAATGGTGAAACCGAAATATATACAGAACCGAAAATTATCGGAAAGTGGATTGTTCCGCTCTCTCAGAGATGGCGCAGCGTGCAGTCAATATAAATTGTTGAAAAAAATGTTTTTTCCTTAACCAGCTGTCGTCCCCCTATGAGCGACAGCCCTCAGAAGTCGAAACTTGTGCGAGCCAAAGATTAACGAGGTCTCACTTTTTAAAGTGCGATTCCTAGCACTTTAGGATTAATTGTGATGTCGAGATTTAGTTGCATTGTCTAAATGAAAGGAATCACATTGAATTTATTATTATTAAAGGAATAATATGAATTTGTCTTCAAATCTTTCATGGATCAGCAAGCTACGCAGCGAAAATACTTTTTCTCCGAAAGTGACCTGAATTTTTCCAATATATTATACTTGTATATACAAGAACGGTTCAAGCAGGTCCTTTGCTTAACAACAAGAATGGTCCATTGAATACAATCTTATTTGAATTGATACCGACAAATTAAATAATAATAAATTATCAGTATGTTCAGTTGTGATTATACCTGGCCAACAACCAATTTAAATAATATGTTAATATAATAAATAATTGGATTAGTACGAATATAACTGGTTAGATACTCATTATCAGTTCAGTAATCCTACTGATGAAGTTAACTTGGTTAACAAAATGCACATCTTGAAATGAAAGTACTAGCGTGCTATCTACGGTACGAACAGGTCTATAGGTAGGAGTCGTAGTTTCTTTCAGTTTTGATTCTGCTACAAAAATATTTATTTTTTCGACTTTTTTTTCAAAAACATCTGGAAAATAATTTCTGAGTTGTTGAAAGGTACAGATTTTAGTACACTCGTCGATAACAAAATATTTTTTTATCTGACCCAAGTTTTGGATATTTAATCTTACCCAATTCATCCATTCTCGTCCACAAATTGCATTCACTCTGCCACGGATTATAAGAGACATTTCTCACTTCAATTCCGTAATGTACTTACATTGTTATGGGCAAACTAGATTTTTCTGGTCCTAATTTAGGATGCAACTCTCATGCACGAATTTTCGCTTGAAATATTTCCTGTGGTGATTCGATTTATGGTATCACTCGATTCCAACTCTCTGATATCTACATCTACCAGAAACAAACTATAACCACTACTCCTGGAGTTTGTTCAATATACTCCGCCTCACACAGTTCCAGTGGTTCATCTACCGCCACCGCTGGTAGAAAGTCGTAAATCTAACTCACTCGATACGGTGTTATGCAGGTCACATCTTCGGAAAGGACTGACGATTTATTGAGTTTGCTAAGGCTTTTGTTTCTTCAGGTACTATATTGTATTTAATCATAATGTGAAAACTATTACTGCTATTCATCAAGCTGACGACGATTGGAGCACGTTTGATTTCGGAATGGGTCTGGAATCGTAATTGAATCAAAATTGATTCCTTAGGACGATGTTCTTGAACGATTCATTGTATCTAGTTCGGACTTTGATCATTTTCGATAATGGTTTATCTGATTCTATAATAAGGAAAGTTTCATATGATGCTGACTTTAACAGTAATACAGTATGAGGAAACTAATTACGGAACATAATGTGAAATATTTCAAACAACTAGAACCTTATTCGAAGCAATTCTAGTCAGGGATAGTGCGATGACTGAAGATATTTTAAACATGGTCACATTCAACAGGTTTAAGCAATAACCCAGACGGCACAATAATATTGCATGAATATCCTAGGCATATTCCACCGGAATATTGGCATATTCTAGGGATATGCCATATCCTCCAAAACATGTGCTATGCATATTCCATAGATATTCAAGGTCACCATGAAATATATGCCAGGAATATTCCATACATCTTAAACCGGCATATTGGCATATGCCAGGAATATTCCATATCTTCCAAAACATGTTCTCGATTTGAAAAATTCATCCTGAGATGAAAGCGATAATTTTCTACCAAACTTTTTTTTCAATTTTTTTTGTAACATTCTTAAAAATCAACATTTTTTTGTATGATCTCAGCCAATTTTGATACTATTCCTAGTAGAATAGAGAATTTGTAAACTTTTTACGAAACCTCTGCAATTTCAATTTGAACCGTTTTTCAATTTTTTTTTTAATTTTTCATAAAATTGCAAACTCATTAACTTTGTCTGTTAATGCAACCCTCAGGTAAGCTAATGATAAAAATGCACTCTCTCGCATCACAGAAAATATTGTTTTATTGATTTTCACTTGATTACGATCTCTCATTGTTAGTGGCACAGAATTAACAAAACAGAAGTTTGACGACTATAATACGACATTAATCGAGAATCAATATAGAATGAATATTTTCATGACATGGGCATAATTGAAGAAATGAATTATTAATTTTGCTTTTTTGAATATTCGAAAAGCAGTATCACATACACACATCTAATTTTCCAATGATGACTATCAACAAACTGAAATGAATAAACATAGAATTAGAGTGGATTCAATGAAATAAATTATCTTTGCACAATTAGTGATTGTTACATTTCACTTTCGTAAACTCCGGTTTGTTCAAATTTGTAATGATATTGGATGAACTGAATTAAATACAATATATCATAATATACAATCGTTCAACACCCATAATGAGGTTGAGCCACAAAAGCTATCTTGATTCAGTATTTTGGTTGGATCATCCTTCAATATAATAGTTTATACTTTTGGCTATGTTTCATCATCTTACTATTGATTTCGTTTCTTTTTGTCAGTATCTCTCCTGCTTTACGTAGGTTATCTTCAAATTCCTGCATCCATTTTGGTCTAGATTTTCCTATTCTTATTCCTCCGCCAGGGTTCCTTTGTTACACTGAATGAATTACTACCTCTTTTTCCGCTGTGGATATCTATCCCAACCATCTAATTATGTGTTGTTTTATTTTGCTGGTCATATCTTCTGACTGACTTCTCATTTTGTATCCTTCATCTGAAATACTAATTGGCCCCATAATTTTCCTTTGGTGTTTTCTCATGTATTCCTTATCCTTTCTAGTTACTGTCATCGTTTCTGCCCCGTATGGCATTGAAAGTCTAATAGTTTTATTATAAATATTTATTTCAGTTTTTCTTGTATTATTGAAGATATTATTTCTCGTGTTAATGGTCATCTCTTTCCCGTTTCGTCACTCATAGATATTCAACTTTTGACTTTCTCAAACTCTTTTTTTCCTAGTTTAATCTTTCTATATATTTATATCAATCCTAATCTCATTTCTGTTTTCATTTTGGTTGATTCCAAATCCTATTATTTCTCTTTGTTTTATAGTTTCTGTTATCATTAATTTCATGGCCTTGGTGATTATATGTCTATCATCAGCGTAAGCAATAGTTTGTCTTTCTCAAGTTTTTTTTTGTTGAAAAGCTCGTTGCTAGTGAGTGTCACTCCCTCATAATTCATAAACTCACCAGGTACTCATTTTTGTGTTTGTATCGTGATCAATATCTTCAATGATATCAAAAGTTTTTTATTTGTGAGCCTTTTTGTAACATTTGCTAGCCTTCTTTATAATATTTATGTTATTGTTTCATAACCTGTATTCAATATTGTTATTCTGCGGTAATTCTAACAAATTTGTGGGTCACTTCTTTTATGAATAGTTACAATTTTTCCCCTCCCTTTCTTCCAGCATTTTTATCTGAGTCTTAATTTTTTCTTCATTTTCCTGGAAATAATTTATATTATTCTATTTGAAATACTTACATTACAATGAATCTAGTAACAACTAAGTCTTATTAGTACACCAATGTGAACCATCCAACTAGCAAGTGTCAACTTGCTACTTGTTTCTAAGCAAATAAACTCTATTACAATTTACCCTTCATATATGATGCCATGACTTTTTTTTATTCCTCCCTGGTGGCTCATTCAATATATCATCTTCTTCTTCACTTCGTCCTTTTTCGCCTTCTCTTTCTTCATTTACTATCTGCTCATCCTTCACAGCTTCATCTATTGATTATTCTTGGGAGTAAGTATTTCTTTCAAACTTGTTTGTATTATTATTTGGCTTTCATTATCACTGTTAGTTCTCTCTTCATTCTCAATTTCGTTGGTTAAACTTTTGCATTTCTCACTGGTTGTCTCTTCAAAAGATATTATTATTGCTATTTTTACTTTTTTATTCAGGTTCTTGTACTTTCTTGTCCATCCAGTTTCTTTAACTTTTTCTGCTTTCTCAATTCCTCATATTTATTGGTCTTTAATGAAAAAAACAGAAGATATTACAGAATATTTCAAACGCTGCTGCTTATTTGTACCCCTTCATAAATACGATGCATATTTTCCATTCACAATCGAAATAATCATTATTTAAAATAGGTATGTTAAACCACGTTCAGAAGTACGATTTGTCAGGAATGTTTATGAAAACATTGATGGGTGTTTTGATTTCTATGAAAATATGAACATGAGGTTCATAAAGTCAAATGTGGAATCATCTGCGACTGAAAAACAAACTTCAATCGCCATTTCCTACTGTTCAAGATGACCTTTTCGAAGATATTTTTGTTTTAACCGTAGCTTTTTTGAATTTCCTTATTCAATTAATTGATGTGTTATTACTATTCATCATCTCATTATTCTGACGAATTCTGTACTTGTGTCTCTTCTACGGTTGTTTCATGTTTTTTTCATACCTCTCATCACGTATTTGAATTTTATTCCAGCCCTTGTTCCTCCCTTGCTCACAATTCATCTGAAAGGAAATATGCCAAACTCAAAATATATCACTCGAATTCATGGAATATAAAGGTTTCTGCCACTGGATATCCCCCAGATATGAATAAAATATTGTTTGGTAATATATATCCAGTGCACCAGAACTGAAGGTGAACCGTGCAATAAATTCCCAATAAAAGTTCATGAGTTATGAAGACTGCGGTAATTCGATTGGAAAATTCAGAGACTATAAGAATTAGCTTGGAATGAACGATTCAAACTTTCGGAAGAGACGGCTTTTGGAATATTTCCATGGTACTGGTGAGTCGCTTTATAATACATTGGATTGAATGAACAAATATTTCCATGGAAAATGTTGTATAACAATTCCTGATTGAAAAACCCATTGGGAATTTTTTTTTGTGGGATATCTGACGGACACGTTGATCCTGTGACATTATTTAGGATTAGATTTACAAAAACTTGGTAGTAAAGAATCGAGCAATTTCGGAATCGATTATTTAGATTTGACTAAAGGATTTCTATTGCGCGAAAAATTCGAGCAGGAGACGATTCTGTAAACATTGTCTCATGTACAAAAGAGGCCAAAATAAGAATGTTGCTGGGCAAGATTCAGCCGACAAGCCTTTCAATTGGGACAAGAATGGTGCAGGTGTATCTACCAATTTTGAATATGTATGTATTTATGTATCATGTGTTTTGATGTCATTTGTAGTGAAGATTTAACTTTAAGGAAGCTCAATTTTCAATGATATGATAAAGAATATTATAATCTGAAAGTTTCCTACTTTCCCAATAGATTTATAGATTTAGATATTATTTATATCCTGTTGACGTCGAGTCTTCTGAAAACATAGTTACGAAATCGAGTCGAGTCGATCGATCATAACATTTTTTCAATTCTCAATTCTATATTACTATCGAAACCATCATCTGAAAGCTCTTGAATGATTTCACCTTCGTAGAGAAATCGACACTATTTTAAAATTCTCATTATTGAACACGCGATGCATCAAGTGCTCTGAAAACTTTGTCTACATTCTTTTTTGAGAATTGTGCCAGGTTTATACAGAGCATAAAATAATTCGATAATTGGATTTAAAATGTACAGGATGACTCATTTGAAATGAAAACGATGGTGAGATTTGGTCAAAAACTAAAGCTAGATTATAATAAATGATAAATTCGCCCTATCTGATGAAATCAGAATATGATCGATCCAAAGCGATATAAGATAAATCAACTTCACGAGTCATACTTAGTGTCCACCTAACAGATTTTCAAACTTTTTGTCAGTTGCGATTGAAATCATGCAATTCGTGCATGAGATCAATTTAATTAATCCGTTACATTAGCAAAAATGTATGGAAATTACTGTAACTATCAGTTTATAATCAGCAGCTTTACAGAAAACGTCCAATCATATTTTGAATGTTCATGGACAGATTTGGAATCAACAGTATCAATAGGGTGCTTGGTAGCGAGGCAATTAGATGCCGGCCTTCTAAACTTGCATTTGGCTATGTTCGAATCCTGGAAAACGAGGAAAGTTTTCTCAACTTATCGTCGATAGGCAATGTAAATTGTCTAGATGCCAATCCCGACGTCTGGTGCTTGCTTGAAGTTCGCGCCGAACACCCGGGGTGGTGCTGTAGGTTTTCCGTGTTTTCCCAAAGCTGAAAAGTGAATTCACCACCAAAAATCAGTAAGTCGCCCCTGAGCGCCACGGCAAATAATTATAATAGCTATGCCTCCGGGTATACTCTATGAATATTTATGAGGGAGTATTATTATTATTATTATCATTAACTCAAAATTAATTTCAAATACTGCATTCTGTATGAAAAAATGAAAATCTGAAATAATTTCCTTCATTGATTAAACCTTGATTGTCCGTATATTTCTGTGTTTGATTCAAAAAAGTTTCCATAATGTATCTTAGGTTCATTTTCCTGTTGTGAATCAATAAGTCATTATTTGAAATTATTTTAAAACTGGTCGCTGAAAAAGTGGTGTACCCATTTTACATTCAATAGCTATTGGGACACTCGTTTAAAGTATGTCCTAGCTCTCGGAAACTTTTATTTTCATCTTTGGGGATACAACAATGATGAACATTATACTAGTTGTGTCTTTAGGACAAAATATATTTATCAACTTACATCTTATTTGAGGATAGTTTCTATGGCGTTCATGAATATTATTTTTTTGTTGTGAGGTGAATTTTGTGTTTGAAAATTTGTTGAAGATACATTTGAAACTTAGTAATTCATTAAAATTATGGTGTATAGGATTATTTGTCTTATACTCCCTTATTAAAGTTAAAAAACTTGTGAGAAGAAATTTTTCAACAAAATTACTGACCACAGACGCTACCAACTGGTGGGTAATACCAATTGCTGTGAAATGTGTGGTGTCTAAATACTCAATCGAAGGTTTAATAATTTTTTGGTGGTAACAACTAGATAATTAGTTGGGTTTTTTCATATCCACCTCTTTGAATACAATAAAAATATTCATTCCCACGTTCTGTGGAGGTTTTTCTTCATAGCCACTGACAACTCTGAAATGAGAAAAGCGTGATTACACAAATACATACACATTTTCAATGTAAAAAAAAGGTAAGCGAAATTAATCTCTGGATAATATCGGAAGAATCGTTTCCTTTATTGCCTGTAGGACACTAAATATACACATAAAACCACATTATAATCATACTGATACACAGAAAGGGTGTGTTCCGAAATGATTTATCCTCACCTTTCGTATTTACCGTAATTGAATTGCTGAGTCTCGCGTTATGCAGGAAATGAGTTTATTGATCAAATGTTCAGTTTTGTAGGTTTTTTTGTTGCACATTCTTGTCTACATGTAGTATCAATTCCATAGTGCGCAGTGATTGTTGATAACTCTTCTTTTTCAGAGATATAATGGGTGGAAAATATGATGGAATCAATGAGGTTGGATTGTTTCGTGATATCAGCCTATTTCACTCAGTTTCATATACTGTTTGAATCCAGAGATCATTATCCAGATTGGCCATTAAGATGTGGCTCTGTAGTTCTTCAGGTAGTTTGAAACTGTTGGTTGTTTATGTCCTCATGATCTATATAGGTGTCGAATGGTACGCTTTCATCATAACTTAGTTATGATGAAAGCGATCGATACCATCTGGGTTGAAGAATTGGATAACAAAATGTGTTTTGCACTTATGCCTGTTATGTGGTCAGCCCTATTATTCTCATCTGGTTGGCAATACTTCCAGAGTGCGATAAAATAGCATCAACTTCATCATAATGTAATCAATTCATTCATGTATTTCATATTTCATAATACTCGTAGTCGCTACATACGTTCTCAGATCCAAAGTCATTTGAACCAAAAAAATCAGCGTCACAAAGAAGCTCTGTGAGACGAAAATATCCAGGAAGTTGATATTCAGAAACTTGCTCGTGAAGTAATCATTTTTATCGAGACACTTGGCAATCGAAGTGGACACAAACTTATCAACTTTCGCTACACTAGCCTAGCAGTGCCAAGGGAGTCAAATCGCACATACACTCTCATAGAAAAAACTTGAATTTGAACGTTAATAAATTATTAGACGTGTAAACGAACACCTTTTCATCACTGACAGTAATATCAACATTCGACTGGATGCGCTGAAAGAATAAGCAGGCGTCGAATTCATCTACACAATACGTGTACAAGTTTTAGAAATACATTTCTCCGAACTTTTCAATCAAATGCAGCGGACATCGACTTCAACTCGTGTACGGGTTTCTAAAATACTTTTGTGTTATTCTTTGATATATTTTCTGAAGGTGTTGGTTCCATGTGCATTGATGAGGATCAATATTCTTGTAAATTTTTCCTGGATCTAATACAGTACAATGCTTCACAATAAAAAAAATATGAACCGCCTTCTGAAACTTTTGTCCTCTAATTATTAATTCAATAATGTACAGAATGGGCTTAAAAAAGATCGAAAGAGAGTTACTAGGGTTACTTTATGGAAATATCGAGGGGAACCATGTAAAATATGAAGGAACGAAATTTATCAGATGAGCATTCCAGAAAAAAAGAAAACCGTAAAGATAATCATGTATTTTATAATATATAACATTATAGAAGAACAAGGAGAAATGTAGACGGAAACTGTGGGTAAAACGGAAAATGGTTTAGGGACAAAGCCCTCGGGATGAAGTGCAACCGTAAACACGTGTTCATCAGAAATATCAGTGATACAATAAAAAGGTTCATTTAGGATTTCTTACAAATAAATTTCACACAACAGGAAACAATAATTAATAATCAAATGCTACAATTCAAACCATCAGTTATTTTCTGTCAGAAATGCAATTTCAATGGAATGAAATTCTGCAGAAGTTTTGGGATATGATGCCCGTTAGCTTATTATTTATTTAATAGTCTTGCACCAAGGATTATCGATAATCTAACACCAACAATAGCCTCTCTACAACTTTCATGAACATAGGTGAGGACTGAAAATCATTGATAATATATAATATTATTTGGAATGCATCATGAATAATGTAAAAAACTCTTGGGACACATATTCTCAGCTTGCTTGATCACCATCCGGTAAATTTATTCTGAATCTTTGATTTAAAAGTGAAAATATGCAGGAGATTATGAGAAGATTTGGAATACTCACGTGTTGAGTAGAATTAGGGTATATCCGCCATTCAAAAACAATAATTATACTTGAGTACTCTCAGTTTCTACTATTTTTTTATCCTATTTGATGATTAAATACTCACCTAGTTCGTATAAACGAAACTCCCTGATCAACCTCTAATTACCAACGCCTGCATGTAGAAAAAGTTATATTTTCTAACAAACTACCTTTACTACTCAAGTACCGACGTTTTACGAATATGCCTTTGTTCTTTGTGGAATGGCAAGACGCAGTGAAACCACTACACATAAACACATTGAATAATCTACAAATTTCCCTAAGCCACCAAGTTCCGTAGTCTACGCTCGTAAAAGCGGAGAATCTCAGATGCAGGCTCTGTAAATAATTCATGCTAGGCAAGCACTCATCTGATTTGCACCCGAATCTATTAGATTCAACAATTAGTCCACTGCGAAGCAGTCCGAATCCACTGGGGTCCACACAATCTCATTGTCACAAGAATATTAATTTTCTCTGGAATGATTAAGGAATTTCACGCATCAATTATCTTGACGTGTTTGGTGTTGGCTGCTTAATAAGCCATTATATAGGTTGTTGAGTTGGGTGTTCTCGAACATCATGTTTCTCTTTTTGCACGATCGAATAGTCAAGAGAAGGACAGCAATAGAAAGGAACAAACAGGAATAGTTGATATTAACGCTAGCATTCCCCTTGCATAAATGAAACGCTTCAACTGAAACAATAATGCCGAAGAAAGTATCAACTGTATAGGTTTTATGTGGAATATTAAATTATATGTCTCAATCGTTTTATTTTATGCACACTGTGATGATTTAAGGCTCCTTGACAAGTGAACTTTTACAAATTGTGAAAGGCCTTTGCTGCCATTGTCGCTTGGAAAATGTTTTTTCGGGCCATTAGGCCGACGTATATTGCAAGGATGTTCTCGACGTTTCGTCAACACGAGTGGCTGGCATTTCGAAGAGAGAGATGTATACATTAGCTCCGATCACTGTTCACTGTTCGATATCAGTTGTCTCAAACAGTATTTATCTGATGGTGTGTTGGTTTTTCATTGGTCCAGTGTTGATGTTGAGGATTTATATGAGTTTTTCAGGATTTCACCATATGATTATCATCCTTGAGTGCATATTCTGCAACAAACGATTTTTATATGTGATTTAACCGGCCTGTACTTTGTATTTGTGTAGCGTTTTGTGGTACCAATATAAACGCTTCCATAGGTGCATGGAATGCATTATATCCCAGACGAACTGAGCGTTTCTCGTTTGTTCTTTGCTGAACTCAGGAGATCCTTCAGTTTCTTTGACGGTTTATATACAGTACGTTCCAACGAAAACTTGACATCCCTGTTAGAAGAAAACGGAGGGGAGATCAAAAATTCCAAAGAACAGGTCAATTTGTAATTCTAATGGGAACAATTTTGGTAAAAAATTCATACCCAAAACTTCATCCCTTTGCGGTCAGCAGCCAGCCCCCATATTTTTTTCAATACCATGGGTGATCGATTGAAAAGGGCTCCTGTCTCTCTATCACCTCTGTGATTTTTTTTTCCAATTAGTTCATTCGTTATCGGGAAATTCGATGGTGAACGTTTTATTTACGAAAACACTGAGAAATCGCTGTCGTTTCTTTTGTTGAGAAAATTAATAACAAACAACAATATTGAGAACGAAATTAACAAATAGCTTGCCTAAAATGACCTTCACCTAGTTCCATACTATGATACAGTCGACTTTCGAAACCTTTCCACACATTATTCAAGATGTCCGGGGCCAGCTATCGGTATTCCCAATCGATCCTCTGTCGCAGCTCTGCTGCGGAAAATTGGTGAATATGTTTTTTTTTCTAATGTGGAAAAACTGAGATATTCTTTGAAATCCCTTAATGAGTGGCCACTCTGTGACATTATCAGTTCTTGCTGCAATGCTAGTTTTTCTCAATGGAGATACATAATTAAAATTATTACAAGTATGTGTAGATCCTATGATTACATAAATTCACAAAAATGTGACAATTTGATGAAAATCGAAATAACGTTCTAGTAGGATGGTGCACCCCCACATGTTGATGTTCACGTGAGACAGTTTTTGGACGAACGTTCTCCAATTCGTTGGATCGGCAGAAGGGGTCCAGTGGAGTGGCCAGCTAAATCACCTGATCTTAAACCGTTGGATTTTTATTTGTGGGGACCCCTGAAGTCGAAATTTTACGCTACTAATCCTAAAAATCTAGATGAACTGCGACAGAGAATTTTTCAGGAATGCCGATAGCTAACCCCGAATATCTTCAATAATGTACTTAAGGAAAGGTTTCGAAAGTTGGTTCTATTATTGTATTGTATGGCATTAGGTGTGAGTCATTTTGAGCAATTTATCCGACAATTTTGTTCCCATTAATATTGTTCGTTGTTGATTTCCTCAATAAAAGAAACGACAGCGATTACTCAGTTTTATTTTAAATATAACGTTCAACATCGAATTCCTCGATAACGAATGAATCAATTGAAAAAATAATTACAGAGATGATAGAAGGGCAAGAGACCTTTTGAATGACTTATCAGTCGACCCCACATACTATTGAAAAAAATATGAAGGGTGGCTGCTGACCGCAAGGAGATGAAGTGTCGGGTATGAATTTTATACCAAAATTGGACCCCTTAGCACCACGAATTGACTTTTTTTTGGAATTTCTGATTTCCCGTCTATGTCTGACTCACAAAGGGATCAAGTTTTCGTGTCAACGCCCTATATAGTATCCGGCCAATCCAATTTGTGACCCTGGAAACATATGGTAGAGATATTTTTCTTTCTCAAATGCTATTTTCACTTCTACTCAGTTCACTGTCGATAACTTCGCTAGTACAATTTTTTTTTGTTTCATGCGACGCTGAATTTTTTCTTTTTTATCCATTTGAAGAAAGAGCGTTTTTCCGATGTTTCAGTTTATGGAACCAATTGAATAATTTTTATTTTCGAATGTAAATTACACAAATTACTGCTCAAGGCGGAGAAGCTATCATCAAAATAGAAATACCAGAATGTAAGATATAAGCTGGTGTGAATTTTCTTCTAGATGAGTAAATGAGTGGGGTGAAATGTGCTCCAAACCAATTAGCAGGTCAGCGATCTTCAACATCAACATAAACATGTCTATCAACCCTCTTAGCTTTCTTAGACGAGAAGTTTTTATAAAAAAATCATTTGAGAAATCCATTTTACTGGACATAAAAGTTTCCATCGAACAACCAACTTTACCAGAGGCGTGTCTCTCTCCTCTGGTAATTTATATTCATGATTTTTATTAATCGTAACAGGGACGAAAATCAAACAATTGAACATATCATAAATCAAGGGGAAGTGAATATTTGTGCATATCCAAATATAAATAGTCGGCATATTCCAAGTGATCGACCTACCGTGACAATGAAAATAACTGAGAAAAAAGAGGTTATGTTTGAGGTTATGAAACGTCGAATTTTTATATAAAAATTACTGTTTTTAATGTTGTGATTGTGAACTTAAGTAGATTAGCTTCTAAAAAGAATGTGTATCAAAAAGAAGAAGGTATTTTGTGTGATTTCTTATTAAAAAAATACTGTTGAAAATGTGCCATTTTCAAGATTCAGAAGGGCATAATTCGAAAAGTAGTCGATTTTCTTACGGATACGTGTTCGGGAGACAAAACTACGTAAACTGAATCACCTTTCTTATTTCATGAAATAGCCCGATAAACTCACATCAACCATTTCGAACATGGCAGATCAACAAAGGGGATTATTCATTAATATAATTCTGGTTGGGTTGGCTGCATGGGGCTAAGGTTGCTGAGCAGAAACAGTTTTTCATATATCCAAAAAACCATTTTATGATCATTACAGAATTTTCTTTTCATACCAGATCCTATAATGAAATGGCATAACGGTTCTTTGTTTTGTATCGAAATAACTTTTCTTTCTCTTATAATTCACTTTTATTTATGAAGGTTTAACATTTATTCATGAGCAAAAAGATCGTGTGCGGTAGAATTCGTATACATCATCACTCGAATATGAAAAGAGAGACCATTTTATTATTCATTTACCAGCTGAAACCTCGGATCTGCATAAATATCTCGTCACGTAGACGACAAAAAATTCATCATAATGAGACTGGCTTTTGAATCATCCGATACGTTTTTGAACGCTAATATATGCATCAGTTCGTCCACAAAATTACCACTTCAAATAGTTCTAACGGAAAATGATATAAACCGTGTCAAGGATACCGAAATAATGGGTTTCAACAGTGTTTTCTTCATGATGAAATGAAACAAAATTCAAAATTATATTGGATTACCCAACAAACGACGTATGAATGCAAATTTTGCCGTGATGATATTTATTTCAATAACATGTCTGAGTGGTGAAGTTATAATTCGATGTTCAGTCAATATTTTATGAAAACGAACATCAAACGAAACTATTAGTGTGAATCAGTTGGCGCTTTTAACGAAAATTAAAATTAACATGTTATTGTTCGTTCATTCAGTATTATTTTAATTTCAATTAAAATAGTGCGTAGTTATTGCAAACAAGAAACAGTCTTTGAGTGTGTTCGTGTCGGTGTGAATGAAAATTTATGTTAACAGCTAAATACCACGCACAGATAATCCACAATTATGACTCATTACGAAAGAATCGATAATGAATCTGAAAAAAAAGTCTCCTATCACCAAACCATCACACAGGTGGAAACACAAACGCAGTCATTACTCAGTTCCACTTAGAAGGAAAACCTCCAAACAAGGGAGGGTTGAAATATAATAATCGGTCTCGGCATAAAAACACTTGTTTCGGCAAAACGATGGAGCAATTTTTGATACGCTCTAGATTCAGTTCCTACAAAAAAACCGATATTCCAATGACTCAATAGCACAAGTAGAAGTTATTGCTACAATAGTCTGCGTATTCCGCTAGGTTCTTATTCATAATGTGTACTTTCAACTCAACTTTTACGGTGTCAGTGAAGTAATCTCGCTGGGCGCTGCGGATTCAGGGTAACTGACTTCTATGCTGTTATAAATATCATTCGGTGGCGTAGAGTGTTTCACACTAATCCATCGTCACGACCAAAAGCCTATGCTGTACTGGCTTCACCATGATAAGTATTCAGTTACCTTCATTGAATCCTCTCAAATCGTCTCTCAAATCGAAACGAGCTTTCATCCGGACACTTGCCAATGTCACATTCTTCCGCGTTGTTTCGTGAATGGTTTCTCCGATGTAATAATCTGCACATTCACATAGGACCACGTAAATATAGTTTTTGCTAGATTCTGCTGTATCATCTGGTTTCGTACTGCCGGATTGGCAGCAGCTCTTGATGTTGTACTTGTTTCCGATATCTCTGATATTCACATCAACAGTCCTATATAAGACCTCGTAGCATGTAAACTTGTCAGTATTCACCTGAAGAAACCTTGTGAAAAGTTGTGGAAGTTAGGTCCGGAATCTGAGTAATCAAGTTACCACATAGCCTAAAACCTTCTATGAAAACAATTGAGGAATTGAAGACCTTTAACTGACTGTTGGACCAGCTTGGCTGACTCATTTTCCTCAACCAGGAAATTACACTGTCTCTAAATTGCTTCGAAAATTGGGCTCCTGTTTGATGAATTCTCCAAGTTCCTTTATATTTTCAATGTGGAAACACATCAATATTTTGAGTGGCTTCTTGTTTCCGATCTATTTTGCGGTAGTCTATTTATATTCAGATGATGGTATTATCCATCTAATATTGGTAAATCTTCCATTGCATTGATGAAGCTAACGAGATTTCAGAGGTTTGAATTGTACAGCTTCAGTTTTTCCTAGCATCTTCGCGGACTCAACAAATGATCTTGTCCTAGTAGATGCATAATGTGTGAAAGTGTCCTGGTTGACAAATGTGAAAGCAACATCAAGTTGCAATCTCTCTTGAAATGACCGCTCTGGACACATCTGTAACAATTTATTCTGGATGGTCTTTTCGTTATGATATTCGTGGATTCCAGATGTACCAAGTATACCTTGTATTATTCCTGTTAAATAATCCATTGTTGGTAAATCTTGACTCGTCCGTAAACAAGATATAATAGTTAAATAGGTGATTCTCAGCATTTTGTCGAAGAAACCAATTACAATATTCCATGCGCCTTTCACCGTCATTTTCATACAAATGTTGATGCAACTGATACTTGAAGGATTTAAATCGATGTTTTTTCAAAATTTTCCTAGCAGAATCCTTACTTATAGCTAATTCGGCGCCAATCTGCCTTGAGGAAATTGTGCTATCATATTGTACTAAAGCTAATACAATAATTTCAGTTTCCTCATTAATAACAAATGCTTCTTGGTCTTCGTGAACATCAGGCTCAGTTCTTAATTTTTCTTCAAGCCACTGGACATACCTTCTTGACGGTTGCTGCCTCCCTGGATATCGCTCTAAATACAATCGTTCACACGCATAAGAATTTTTTAAACATTCACCATAAATGAGAAGCATATCAATTTGTTCGGTTCGTGAATAACGGGGCATTTTTTGAATATTCCACTAACTGATTTCGATTTCCAAACCGTTTTAAAATGGCAGAATCAAAAACACTACTTCGAACGTCAAAATAATATGGATAGCAGCGTTCGTGAGAGCTCTCGTTTCTTTTTTGTTTCATTCCAAAATACATCTTAATCAGCCTACTTGTTAATATTTTGGTTCGAATGATTATTGCAATGGAATGATTATTCTGAATAGCACAAACATCGTCCATAGGTAGATATTAGAATATCTATGGACGATGGCACAGACCAAGTACGTTTATGTTCCTATTTAACTTAGAACCTACAGGATATAATTTATCATTCCACATTATTTTTAATGTTATTTTTGCGTATGGCAATAATAGAGCAAGAGCAACTGTTATCAAGTGACGTATGGTTTCCATAGCCAACTTTTCAATTTTTGGCTTTCATTTTGCTTCCACGGCCTACTCGGTGAGTTTCAATAATAATTTTTTTCTGATCTAGTTTCTGGTTAGATACCAACTTGTGATATGTCATTAGAAAGGGAATTGAATGCTGAATAAAGCGAAAAGAAAAAAAAATAGGGTTTCCATTTAAAATAAGAAAGTTGATGTTACTTCCGGGCAGACCGGAAGTTAACTTCGACATGTCAATATGCTCAAATTCTAGCTCTTATGTCATTATATCGACGCTCCCAATTTCACAAACCTACTTCATACAATAACTGAGATATTCCGTAGGCAATACTTCCGTAGCCACCCGGTATATCAGTCATATATCGATGAAAGTTTGCATCGTCAACTGATATATAAATGACTTAGGGAATCTGGCTAGGCCAGCTAGATCAGCTTCTGTGCATCTGTAATGTGTTAACTATGCCCGATATAGCAGTTCTCAATAATGGACTTCTAGAGTAGTAGTCAGGTGACCGCACTTGATCTGTTCATTCTTCGGAAAGATTTATGACTTTCCTAAATCAGGTCCATTCAATTCAGCCATGATAGCAGCATTTTCTGCCTCATTCAATTCATTAATCGTTGCCACCGCTTTAAACTGTCTGCATCCTCCATTCTTGAATTTTTGACGATACAAATACATTTTATAGCGTCTTATTATCAAATTGTTTTGTCTCGTAACGCTCCATTGCTGTCGCCCATTACTCGTCATATTTTGTCGAGTTTGCTACTAAATTCACCAACAGTTTTCTTCACGCATACGATTTTTTTCCTATATCAGCTCATTTGCAGAGGCAACTAACGCTTCGACCATATCCTCACTTTCAGTTGCAATAGTGGTCTGAATTACCCGCAAATTCTGAAAATTGTTATGAGTCTACTTAGTTCTTTCCAGATTATCGTTGGAAACCGCCTGTATCCACGGAAAACTGTTTCTGACACCAATTGTAATGAATTTTTGGACACTGAAAGCATTCTTTCTCCAATGATTGCAACCAACGACACCAATTGTTGTTGAATCTTCTCCGATATGCCTAAACATGATAAAAAAAACAGTTCGAGCCAATTATCACTGCCACTGACAACAGTTGAGAACCAACTAAAGATCTGGCTCATGCCAATAAAGAATATAAGAAGTTTTTTTTCTGGGAGGAGCATGCGTGATAACAAGCGTAGATAGAAATAATTATAGAAGAACAAGTTCAAAGCGTCAATTTTACATTTCTCCATCCACATCCAAGACACAAAAGTATTCATCCCCATTCATATTCCCACGCTGGATTTGCCATGTGCAACATTTTGCATATTGATTGATGAATTTTCAATCAATACAGGAGGCAATCGCGATAATATTAATATTCATCGGTTTCCCGGTAGCATAAAAACTTCATTAAATAATCAATTACCAGCAGAAGAACTGGATTTCCATAAACATCTCGTATGGCGCAAGCAAAATTTCAAAATGATAAGTCTGGCTTTTCAATCATGCTTTCCGTATTACTCGGCATGAATTTTTATTAGTCAGTCTGAAAATTGCCACTCCTGATAAGCCGGAAAGTGAAATTAGGGGCCTGAGTGAAATATGAAATGCGTTGTCCAGTTCAGAGAGGAGGCGTCGTAACTTAGGCAGACGCTCGGGAGCCGCGAGGGGACAGGGGCAGCTGTTATCTCAAAAGGGGGTCATTACTGGGCTAGTCACGAACACGGGAGACCTCTAGTAGCGACACTCTACAATATTGGTGGAGTGGACACAGTGGTAGGCGAGCGAGTAAATAGGGATTACAGTAATTGTTCAAAATCTGCCGCACTTGATTATTGAATTATTATGCATTGTTATTCGTGAGAGAAGTAGGAAGGGTTCTTCTTGCAACCACCTCAATGCAGTAGTAATCATCCTTGGTTTTCTAGGATTATAGATATCATAGTATATCTATAATTCGCAGAGTGAGCTGTCAAGAATTAAACATTATGGAGTACTTTATTCCAGAAGTTATTCAAAAAAACATTTCAAGAAGTTGTTAAAATTGTTATTTCCATCAACCAGCTGCACACCCTTAAGAGTACAACCCTCAAAAATCTTCGAAAGACTTGTCCGAGCTAGGAAAGACGCAGCCCTTACCTTTCACCTTACCATGCTGGAAATCGAACCCATGACCCTTAGGTCAAGAGATAAGCGCTCTACCATCATGGCCATCATGACCATTATATATCAAAATATTGAAGACACACAGAAAAAAGTAATAACATATTCAAAAGTTATGTCACGAATAGATATCAGACGGTCAGAATTAATAATGTCGACAGTGAATCGTTAATCGTACAATGTGGAGGACCTCAAGGTACGGATCTCGGTCCCCTACTCTTCAACATCTAGTAAGAGCAACATTATTGGCTTCGCAGACGATACTGCGATTCTCTACGAAGTAGATACCTGAGCAGAGTCAAGAAAATAGTAGGAACAGACTTTACCATCATTAAAAACTGGCTTGAGAGCAGATTACTAAAAATAAATTTCCAAAAAACCAATTTCCTACATTTCAATTCTAATAAAACGAATATTCCTCATTCCACTCAGCTTGATATCCTGGATGGCAGAATTTCAGCTGAAAGTAACAAAAAGTATTTAGGAGTCATAATAGACTGTCATACGAAATGGGAGATACACATCAACTACGTCACTAAAAAACTACAATTCATTCTTTATAGATAGAGATACATGAAAAAAATCCTTTCTAATAATAATAATAATAATAACTGCTCACACTATATCATGCACTCGTTGAAAGTCACTTCCGATACGGTTTGTTAGCATGGGGAGGTGCACTAAAATCCCTTGAAGTTCTATAACGACGATTCCTGAAAATTATCTTAGGTAAAAACTTAGGATATCCAAGTGACGTACTTTTTCAAGAATCAGAGGTACATGACAAAGACAAAGAAATCACCGATAACAAAATCACTTTTGGAAACTTGATTTTCCTACAAAAAATTGTTCGATTCTTTAACTGAAATAATTCGCACGGTACCCAGCTTATTCCAATTCAAAAAACAACTAAAATTGTTTATGAAGAGATCTGAAATACATGTCTTTTGAGAATGATCTTTTCAATCAATATCGATCAAGAATCCTGATCTGTTAAATGTGAATACACTAGAACAAATACTATTCTTTCATTGGAATTTTACGTTTCATACACATCAACAACTCGTCTTTATTGAACTTGTTCTGCAGGTGAATGGATTTATATTATTATATTCATTTGAAAACCATAATTGTTAGCTGCCGATTGGCTGGGTGTGAGGAAAATAACTACCCCTAATTAATTAAGATGAAGATTACTTTAACAAAAAATTCCATTTCAAACATTGAAAAGAGTACAAACAATCCCTGAAATAGGGAAAAACGATCCTCCTATCTATCAACTATAGACCGATCTGTTATCTCGAAAGTCGTAAAAAACCATCAACATCGAAATCATGAAATATCTGGAAGCCACAGAAGTTATGAACTATCTGCAATATGCTTTCAGTCATTAGAGGTCAACTGGTGACTACTTCGAATCATAGTAGCTAGGTGTCGTGTTATGTTCCTGGAACTTTAAAAAAATATGGTTAAATACTGCGTTTGATCATGTTTGGCATCAAGAACTCCTTGCCAAACTTCTGTTCTGTGGCTCACTCCAAGGTTGTGTTTTTCAGCATATTGTCAAACAAATCAGTTCAAATGTGACTCATGAGGTTTCATTAGACCCTCTTCCTTTGAATGCAGGTGTTCTGCTGAGTTCCATTCTGGCTTCAATTCCGTTTTTTCTTCTCATCATTGATTCGTTGGAAGCTACATAATGATAGTACCCTCCATGCTTCGGAAGCTCCAATATTAGCCCGTGAAACCAGAAGATAATGGGGAAAAAAAGGGAACGATTCGAATAAAAAATCATAGTTTTTGAGTATTATTAGATACCTGCCTCCTAATTACGAGAGGTGATTAACAATACTTGGAAGTTGGTTCATAAGATCGGAGTCTTCACCACTTTTATTCTCATAGGATTGACCTGTAGTTGAGTAGCGTTCTCCATGAATTCCTCATTCTTACCCTTGGTAAACTGGAGGCCAAGGCAACAACATTTTCAGTCAACCGCTCATAGAATCAAGAATGAAGAAGGTGCTGTTACCGTGGCCTTCAGTCAACCAATTTCTTCAATATTTGTGCCAATACAGGATTCTAACCAAGATCTTTGCTTGCTTCCAGTTAATGGATTACTTCGTATATTTTTTTTCCATTGACAGGTTTCAGGTTTCAATTCGTTTTTGATAATTCTGGTATCCATACTTCACTATCTTTCCAACTTTTTTCAGCTGAGAGCGTTTTGTTTTTTTTTAAATGTTCTCAATATTTCAACGAAATGTATGGTTTGTGCCTCTACGGTACCTGTACTATGGTATATGTCATATTTATAGTTATATCATTTTTTACTTTTGTATGATCTATGTAGGTATTCAATGTACTTCTGTGCATTGAATTCATCACAGAAGTTATCAAAAAAAATTAGAACCGACTCAATATCTGTAAAATTACAATCCACTACCACAGAGACACAATTTTTGAAGGTTTTTATCATCGGTTTTCGAAAATAAATGGAGTAAATTCAGCTTTTTGAATTATTCCACTTTGAAGAATCATTGTTGTTCACCCCCCTTTACAATTAAGAAGTAATTATCTGTTGATTGCAACAAGACATCTATTAATTTCTTTCGTCAACTCGAGATGAGTCATTAAACACACAATACCGATTGAAACGTTGTTTTGAAAGTAACAATTCAGAATATGGAAGTCGACGAGATTTGAACCCACGACCGGCAGCAAGGATGATTGAAATCACTCGGCTACCTGTCCTCCGATGAAAGTAATCCACTCAAGCCATTATCTAAAACTTCCAAACAAGCAAAACGTATCAAGTACTATCCATGATCGAGAAAATTCTTATAATCTAGACAGAAAATCGAAAAGTAGTTGAAATCACGATTTTATTTTCGTTTTCGTCAATTTCAAGAACTATATCTCCAAAACAAAGCATGCTGCCATCACGAAATTCAACATTCAACATGTTTTCCCCATCCATGATCGAAAAAATTTTTAAAATCCACATTATCGAAAAGTTGTTAAATCACGATTTTTTTACTGTTATAGTCAATTTAGGAGTGTATCCCAAAAACAAGGCATGATGCCACCGCGAAATTCAGCCAAAATATAAAATTGGGTATTCTTTCCATCCATGATCGAGATTTTTTTTAATCTGGACAGAAAGTCGAAAAGTAGTTGAAATCGCGAGTTTTATTGTTATAGATAATTCAAAGAAGTGTATCCGTAAGACAAGGCATGATGCCACCACAAAATTCGATCAAAACATGGAATATTTTGTGATTTTTTATCTCATGATCGAAAGCATTCTTAAAATCCGGACAGAGAGTCGGAAAGTAACAGAAAACACAGGAATATGGTATATTTGAGCCTCTATATAACACACTAGTATATTAATATATATAAAGTATTAGAATTATCAATCATCTGAATTTATATTTCCTTCAATTATACAATACAAAATTCAAAAACTTCTGCCTAGGAAATCCTTACCGGCAGCAAGCCACTGAAATAACGAGCTGCTGGAGCATCCCTCTTCATGAATATTACAGGTCTAGACCACATACCTTATTATATATACCCCACTATACAGCTCGCCGAGTAATAACAAACCCAGTTTACATTTTGAATTAACAAAAAATGGTTATAGCACACTACCAGGTGTAATCATTCCTGCTACTCTGTAATCACTCAGCTATAATGAAGTATTCAAATAGTAGGCAGATTATTTTCAGATAATTTCAGACACTATTTCATTACGGAATATTATGAGGAGTATCGAAAGCATTCGTTTGTGATTAGAGAGGGGCTGCATTTGTTTGTTTTGTGTTTACCGCATTGGATAGGTTTTTAATTAATAGGGGTGACTTGATACATGATGCATGATATTGAAATGAGGCACGTAATAATATGATTTATCATCTATCTCCATTGGTGAGATATTTGATTCAACTCTCAATCAATCCATCTTTGAAATACTTTATGAAGTTTCTGTATATTTCTACGCACTGTGTATCTTAAAAAATGCAGGAGCTGAATCCATGAACTCCTAATACCACTATCAATCCATTCAACCTAATGTAGGTCTTGCCTCATTCCACCTGTTCAATCTTTTCCGTGATACGATTAAAAAAGTTACACGAGATTCCAAATTGGCACAACCTTTTATAATGAAGCTAACGCAAGATGATCCGGAAGAAAAGGGCAGCTCCGGAGTTTTCATTCGAAATTGAATTGGGTCAGAATCGCCCTGCAGTCACTTAAGTGGTCGGTTGAACGGAGACGCGATTGCAGCTTTTCCAGCGGGTATTTCCCTGATTGTTCAATTGTGGGTGAAGCGAGAATGTTACAAGATTGAGAAAAGTGGGTTTGTATAACGCAGGAGATTTAGTTGGGCTTCAACAATGATCGTTTGTAAGTGATATAGGGATAATAAAAATATGAGTCAGTTGAAAACGAGGCCATCGCTATAACTCGTGATCTTAAAAAGCTGATTGAACTGCTCACACCCATTTTTGATGTCAATAACCTGCTCCGGGGAGGCAGAGCTGAACACAGGACGTCGTGCGAGCACGGAAAAAGCATTTATGGATGTTTAATGAACAATACTTTTCATTATATCTACCTGAAAACCGCAGATTTTCAAGAAACGTTTATTTTAAAAAAATTGGTCCTTTAATTGCCCTGGGACGGAAAAATCCCTTTGATGTATATACGTATTCGCAATTCTGAACAAATCCCAAAACCAGATTTGTTGACACATAGGTAATATACTTTCAGAGAAGGTCAGTGCATGACTGAAGTGAAGAAAATAATGGAATATTATACCCCTGGGAAGTGAATATTCTTATGACTCAGTTTTCAACTCAAATAGTCCCTTTTCGAAAAACTTCCACATAACAAATTCAAATTGAATTTCACTTCTTTGGGAGAGAGGAAGTACTGGTACGCGCACATGACAACACTATTGTTCTTTGCCAGGATGATTCAATACCTTGACACATTTCCACCCCACATTTTGGAAAAAATAATCACCAATAATTTCAGAGGAACCACAACGTCCAATACAACTCCAAACACCCTAGAAATTTTTGAGGTCTTGTCTGATCTACAAAAGATTTCTACTCAATTTCAGACGGATAATTCAACCTGGATGTATTATGAACGTAATTAGTTCCTTTCACTATTATATTTTTTATAATGAACTCAAACAGCAAGAACAAACAGCTTTGTATGACAGTGGGGAGTCTATAATAAGCAGGAAACTGGGACTCTGAGACACTATGCTTGCAGCTCATGATCTGAACTGGCAGCATACTAAGAAAACTGCTCCCAGAAGTCATTGTTAGCTCATATATTATGGTGAGATGAACGTGGACTATGCTATGTATATAAAATGAACAGACAAATTCATCTTCTTTCGTTCCTAAGAATCCCACGGTTCGACAAAATTATTTATCGTTTGAAAAAAATTTGTTTTTGGACGGCCTCTGAATTTATGAAATTATATATCACAATATACTGTTGTTATTGTATGTAAAGTGCAATCCCCATCAACATTTACTGAAGGAAATGCCGAAATTATGAAAGAGTTGAAAATGAGGCAGGAGTAGAACCCATTCTTTTTTGGCGCGTATGAATGCGACCTGTCTCACTTCTTTCAGATTAGATTCAGATAGATTGAGATTTTGGATTAACTAAAATATCTATGATTTTTGCATCCTCTGTAAACAACGAAGTGGGATTATGTGGTTGAAAAACATTTTAGGTACTCAGGTACCCACATTTCATATTTGCATGAAAAAGTAGAAGTATTCAGAATCAAAATGTACCTTTTTTTCTTCTTCGATAATTTTTAGCAAAATTGCAATCTAGCCGGTCATAAGTCAAATTCGAAGATATTCACGAAGGTGGAAAAAAACTGGGTAATATTCAGCCCTATGTTGTATCACTTCCGTTGAAAATAACGTCAACGTTATTCTCCATTACCGTTATTTTGCTATGATCAGTAATAGCAAAATAACGGAAATGGCGAATAACCGTGACGTTATTTTCAATGGAAGTGATACAGCATAGATTTGAATCAAAAAGGTGAGACACATACTTGTGAAATTATTTGCTCTGCTATTTCTAATAAAATATTGTTTATATATCGAAAAATAACTTAAGGATAATCAAATTTTCCTCCGAATTTTTACGTAGAAAAATAATTTTGTTGTATTTCCGGATTCGTCCCGGTTACTTTTTCAATTGGTATTGTGAGATGATAGTTTGTACAATACAATCATCATCAGATCAGCCGCACATAATTGCACTTTTTCGAGTCAGGGGTAATTAACCATAATAGTGAAAATATGGAAAATTTCAATTGAAAACTCACATTTTGTTAACGTTATATTTATTCTGTTTCAGAGTCAGCTAGAGTGTCCGGTGTGAGAACAGTGATCCGTAGATCAATGTATGATAAAATGCAAGGGAAATTTTTTCTAATTTTGAAAAAATATTCAACAGTTTGGAGAGTTATCTTTTGTTTTGCGTAAACTTCTCTGATGATGGGGTAAATAAGTTGAAGTACAAATTTTCGTATATTGAGTTGGAATTCAAACAGAGGTGGAAGAAAGCAGGTCGGCCATCAAAATCGTTCACCGAATTGAGCAAAAGAAGTAGTGTAAAAACGGTTTCAACCTAACGTCGACAACTCATTACAAGTTTTGTTCAAATTACATCTCCACATAATGAAGACGACATTATTATTATTAAGTAGAAGATAAAAAATGTAGTTATTTGTATTGCGGCAGATGATGACGACTTGATACAAAATTATAAGTTGATACGAAATTATGAACATCTAGAAATAGAGATGCTTCAAATATATTTAAACAAATTATTACTTCCCCAACGAGAGCTACGGAGTTGACGAAACCAAAAATGTGCAAGAAGACAAATAAAACTGTTAGCAGCTCTATCAAGACTCATGGAAGCTAATTTATCTCGGCGAAAATAGGAGATTATCAGAAGTGACAGTAAACAGTTTAATGGGAGTTCGAAGTAGCCTTGTGCCTCTTCAACTCTTGAATATGGCACCAATTAAAAAAAACTATTGTTGCAAAACCGAAATCCATCATCAACGATTTATTGTCGTGCCTATCGAATCATATTCGTTAAAGAAACTGTAGATATTACCCAAGAAGAAATCGAAGATCGTCTTAGATGATAAATTTTATTGAGTTTAATAAAAGAAATCATTCAAATTTCAAGTATAGTTGTCTGTATAAAACCTCATCTATTGCAAACTACTTTTTATAGCTTAAAGTCAATTATAAAGCCATTATAAAAATACCCCACTGTGCGGTGGGTAAACTCAAGCCTGTTTTTTTTCAACGAATATTTCTACAACTTCTCGAATAGCCTATATAATTTAGAATAAGTGTATCAAACTCTATTCAACCCCATAACTCCCTCGCCACCTAACCTATATGTAACCAATTTGTCTCCTATCTCTGTTTTCGTGACGATTTGGGATATTGTGCGAAGTTTCCGTCTACACAAAATATAATAGCTGAATTTCTTCAACATGTTGGTTCACCAACTTTTCTCTCAAAATGAAATTTAATTATTGTACTTCTCATCCTAGCCATTAGTATCTCCCAACTTCCTAATTACAACTTGGCTAATTCTAGTTTAACACTCACCAACGCGTTATATCGTTTTAATATATCCATTACCCATGCAAGAGGGTGGCAAAAGAGCCTCAAAATTTTCTCACGATTCCTTGTTTTTATTATTGGCATTGCAATGAGCTTCCATTATTAGACTTTCGTGAGGTTGGAATTTACAACGGGTGGTCATTTACAATGAAATCGAGTAACGTAAAGTAACCAAAAGCTATCTATACAGAAAAATATTTTTATGAATATGGTGAGAAATTTTCGAAAATCCATAACTTTTTTGAGTCATATGAAGTGATCTCTTTCCTTGAAGTGATTAAGAGCATTTTGGCATTTTTATAAAGAACAAATTTTCGTCATTTTTAACCGTCGCCATTGTCTCAGATATATCTCTATCTGGGACAACCCAATTCCGATCACATTTTTCGACTTTTAACGCCCATATCCTTATACTGCGGATGTGGGAAACTGAAATATCGGGATAAAACTTTACACAAACATTGCCTTGTTTGTTCACAAATCTGTTCACAACTTTCCGTTGAATAAATGTTTTTCGCTAATACCCAAATATTTCACAACTTTCCAAAGAAGAAAGAAAGTTGGAAATATATCATTACTCAAAAATAAGAGCGAAAGTAGTTTGAATGTCGCCAAATGAGCATTGAATCCATTCATACGTCGGAAAGTTTGAAAGGAATTTTATGGGACAGAAACTTTTCATCCCACATCTCGGCTCACATGAAAGGAAATCTTAACATGTTTTCGGAACTGAAAAGATAAGTCGAACGGTTATTCATCTCTTGTAAGTGTCCTCTTCACATTTTTTTTTTCTACGACTGTTAATAAGAGTAGTAAGTATCTCTCTCATATTTTTTGTCCACTATTATAAGTACATGATGTAACCCATGTCCTAAAAGTTTTGGCTACAAAATATTAATCGATTGATTTTTTTGATGGAGAAATGAATTTAAACACCAACTAGTTGTAATGAATTACAACTCAATACTTATCTAAACTATACTGTCGGATTACGTAGAGTGGCCCATTCTGCTCTACCAGACGCAAATTCCTTCGAATGTCTCTCATGAGATCCTGGACAGAATTCACAATAATTTCTCTGTTTTTCGTAAATTCGCCATCTTAATTGTTCTTCATCTTGAGCTTTCCAGCCTCCATGATGAACCTTCCTCGACAGTAAAGCCCAAATATCTTATATTGGGCGATTTTGCTTGAAGGAGTATGTTATTTGTGAACAAAATATATAATAATAATAATAATAATAATAATAATAATAATAATAAAATGAACTCATCATGCATTTGCTCAGATGCCTTGCGGTACCCGATCAAATAGTGAGATGCATTGAACAGCTGATGCCGCTCTGGAGGACTCGATTTACCATAACATCTGGTCAAGTCAGAGTCCAAACAGAGCAGGTTATCTTTAGAAGAGGCGTGTTTCAGGGAGACTCCCTCAGCCCTCTTCTCTTCTGCATCTCACTACTGCCATTGTCCGTTGCACTACGGAAAACCCGCGGATACAACTGCGGCACCCCCAGCAACCGGAGGCATAAGGTCACCCATCTGTTTTACATGGATGACCTTAAACTTTATGCCTCCGGAGAAAAGGACCTTCACCTGTCCTTAAGGGTGGTGCAAGAGTACACGCATGCTGTCGGAATGGAGTTTGGGATAGACAAATGTGCCACGGTTCATCTCAAAAGAGGACGATGCGAGGAATCGGAGAGGACGTTCAGCTCGTAGACGGAAGCATCCTACATCATCTGGATGCCGGAGAGACGTATACCTACCTAGGGGTGGAACAACGCCACACCCAAGAGGTAGCTACTGTCAAAAGCTCTCTCCGCGGCAAGTATCAGCACAAACTCCGACAGATCTGGTCTTCAGAACTGTCGGGGAAGAACAAAGTTGCTGCAACTAATATGCTTGCCGTTCCGATTCTACTTTACTCCTTTGGAGTAATGAAATGGACTCAGGAAGAGCTGCGACAACTCGACGTAAAAACTCGCAAAAATCGTCTGTTCCACGGTTATACTTCCCCAGACAACGGAGAGGCCGTGGACTTTTGAGTTTGGAGTGTCTACATAACAGAATGGTACTGGATGGAGCCTGTAAAGTCATCAGGAGTTCAGATCCCCTTCTCTGCTTGGTATGTGATCATGAAAAGGCAGGGATTGGAGCATTTCTTTTCAAGGCAGCAACCCGTGCAGCCGATGAACTCGATCTCGTATTCGACACTGAACGGACAAACCCAAACTCTATCACTGAGTTGGAACCCGTTCAGCAAAAAGCCCACGTAAAAGCTGCGGAGTGTGAGAGGCTCCTGCAGCTACATAAGGATAAGCCGATGCATGGGGTCTGCTTCAAGAACATTGAAGACCTAGGCTTATCCAGAGACCTGACCTTCTCGTTTCTCAGGTCAAGTGGGCTGAAGTCGGAGACCGAGGGATTCATAATGGCCTGCCAGGATGGTGTCTTCAACACTCTCGTCTACCGCAGTCGCGTGATGGGTATAGAGGTCCCTGACACTAGATGCAGAGCGTGTCGTGGGGCAGCTGAGACCATAATGCATTTGCTGTCAGCTTGTCCAGCTTATGCGGTCTCACCCTATATCCACAGACATAACGCGGCCCTACGAGTGTTGTACTACCATCTACGACACTCGTACGGGGTAGACGAGACACCAGTGTTGCCGTATGCACCGGGGGATATTGAATTCGTTGAGGGGAATGAGAAGTTCCGAATCTATCGGAACTACTCAATCCCCACCCTCAGGCAAATACAAGCCAATAAGCCTGATATATTACTCCTCGACCATCAAAGTAGGACGATTTTCGTCATTGAGTTTTCAGCTCCTGGCGAAACGAACATCGTCCGAAAAGAGGAGGAAAAACGGACTAAATATCGAGATCTTCTCTTTGAACTCCGCAGGCTTTACCCAAACCATTCTGTCAAGATGGTGGTTCTGATAATAGGGGTCGTGGAATGATGGACACACTGCTCTCAAACCTAAAAATCATACCGGCTTGCCGTGACATGGCAGAAATCCTAGCCGGGCGAATGCAGAAGGCCATAATTCTTGGTTCACTCCGCCTACTCAGGGCACATGATTCTCGGACCCATTAATCACTTACCCCATGGACGTGGGGAGTGTTTACTAGGGTTAATGACACGCCAGCGCGCCCTCCGGAAGTGTCGGAGCTCCGGAGACAGAGCCTGACTGGGTAATTCCTAACGAACAAAAAAAAATATATTAAAAATAATAATAAAATAAATAATATATTTAACTTTGGAAGAAAATTAAAGTGACAAATCACCATGTGATTTTCTCTCAGCCTCGAACATATCGCCTAATGCTACTTACTTACTTATTAGAATATAAAGATAATCATTTATTTCCAATTAGTAAATAAGAAAAAAAAATAAACATTATAATCGCTAAATGATAGTTATGATTAGGGGTGATCTTAATATAGGGATGAGAAAGATGGTTTGAATCTCAGAATCACTTACCGCAAATGAAATTTATTGAAATAATCTTCGAAAAATGTCCAAACGAAATATTGGAGGAGTGAGTCGGCCTTTGTGCCTTATATTAAGATTATGCAGAAATCTTTTCATGTAGGTAAGGAGATTTTTTCCATGATTATTTTGTGGAATAAAGTGGCAATTTGTGAGATATTCTCTCTATATCTTTCGGATACCAAAAATAAATCGTAGGCACGAGTTCTGAACCTTTTGGATTTTTTGTTTGAACTGAACGGTTAAACATGGTACATAAAATACATCAGCATAATTGAAAACAGAAAGGACCAAGGCTTCACATAACGTTGTCCTTAATTTAGGTGATAAAAAATACTTGACAAGTTGAGCTATATGCTTCTCAAATCTCAAGTCTTCATCCAAAATTACCCCTAAGCTCTTTGCTTCATGTACTACCTCCAGTTGCTCATCATTTATCTTTATATAAGTGCGAAGTCGAACAGTATTCCTTGTATACCTGGGACCAAAAACAATGACTTTTGATTCATCATCAGACAATGATCAGAGGCTTTCTCCACAAATGAATTCAAATCACTATTTATTTTACTGCAAGCATCATCCACCATTTCCGAGGAAAAACTATAATGTAACTGTGTATCGTCTGCATACAGATGAATACTACAGAACTGAAGGCATTTCATAAGCTGCGAAGTATAAATGGCGAATAGCAAGGGTTCCAAAATAGAACCTTGAGGCACTCCACAACGTAGATTTAAATATTGTGAGTGATTTCCATCAATAGAGACAATTTGTTGACGTTCATTGAGAAATGATCTGATTAAAGATACTGCACTGTTAGATATTCCACTGTAACCCAATATTGACAACATTAAATTGTAGTTGATTCTATCAAAGGCTCTACTGAAGTCCAGAAGAACTAGTATAGTGTTTTCGCCCAAGTTACTGGATCTTACAATGTCATCAACTATGTGCAACAGGGCAGTTGTGCAGCTGTATCCTCTACGAAATCCAGATTGAGTATTCGGAAGTAGGTAGAAATGGTTAATATTGTTACGAGATTGATAAAAGCCCCCTAGCTGCTCGCTGAGTCCATCGATAAATCAATTCCAAGAAGTGTTTATTTGGATGGATCGTTTTCTAACGGAGCTGCCGCGTCATCGCTCAATTCCTGGAAATGAGTAGAAGTTCTCCGTTTTGAGTATTCTCGAATCTTCGCGTTTAATCCAGTCTACTCGATGAGCACCTATATAAACGGAGACGTTTGACTGGAAGGAAAAGTTTTTATGAAGAGAATTAATTAAGAAGATTAAGAAGATTAGGAAGAAGTGATAATAAGCAGTTTTTGAAGAAGTATAGAAGTGTTTGGAATATTTAGCTAGTTGTATTGTTGTATAGATCTAAGTGTTTTATTAGTCAGTGAAGTGTTGTATGTGAAGTTAGAAAATAAACAGTTTAGTAGTGTGCTCGGCCTATTATTTAGCAAAACGTAACAGTGGTGTCCGAAGCGGGATATTAGTGAAAAATAGAAACTATTTATGAACTATTTATGGTGAATACGAGGAGTACATCGTACGATACGTACGACATTGTGAAATTTATCCAAAATCAATTTGCGGATTTGGAGAGAAGGCGCCAGGAGGAAAACAAGAAGAGGAAAAGCGGCGCCAGGAGGAAAAACAAGAACAAGAAAATGAGAAACAAAAAGAAATAACACGACGGTTGGAGGAAAAACAGGAACGAGAAGAGGCACTCCAGAAAATTCTCGAAGAACAGAGAAAAGAGCGAGAAAATGAAAAACAAGAAGAGGAAATGAGACGGTTGGATGAAAAGAAAGAACGAGAAGAGGGACTCCAGAAAATTCTTGAGCAACAAAAGAATGAATTGGAACGAATAGAAAAACAAAGGAAAACAGACTTCCAGAAGGTTCTGGAACATCAAGACAAGTTCTTCCAACATGTATTACAGAAAAACGAATTACAAATGGAGGAACTGAAAGAAGAACTGAAAAAAGAACTAAAGGAAGACATCAAGAAAATTGACGATGAGCTTGATAAGAAAGTGAAAGGACTCGAAAACCAGGTTCTCCTTAAAAACCAAGATCGGCGAGACAGGGTTGTTGAATTTCCGTAAAACCACCGACTTTTGATGGACAGTCCTCTTGGTCCATGTATCGCCGACAATTTAAAGCTGCAGCAGTGGCTAATGGATGGGGCGAAGAAGGAAAAGCTACTGCCCTTATGGTAGCTTTGAGAGGGCCAGCTTTGGGTATGTTACAGATGATACCTATCGAACAGCAAAATAAATATAAAGACCTAATTACTGCATTAGAGTTACGATATGGCGATCAACATCGAGAACAGCTATATCGGGCTCAAATGAAAACGCGCACTCAGAAATCAGGTGAGAGTCTGCAGGAATTTGAATCAGATGTGAGACGCCTAATTCAGCTGGCTTACCCAGAAGCACCGGGAGAATTCAAGGAACAGCTGGCGGTGCAGTTATTTATAGATGGACTGAGAGACACCGAAATCCAGAGGACTTTGCGATTGACACACTTTAAAGGAGTAGCGATGCCTGGGTACGTTCTATAGAAGTGGAGGCGGCCTTCAACACCTCGAGTCCGAAAGTACGAGCGGTTTCAATAAAAGAACCCGAACAACGAGCAAGCACAGTTACTAGTTTATTGGAGAAGGTTCTGGATGCGCTCAGATCTTTGAAAAGCAGAATGAGCACTCAGGATAACAGGGCTTGCTATCGATGTGGAAAATTGGGACATTTTATTAGAGACTGCAGGGTAAGAATGCCACAACGTTCGCTATCACCTGTGTGGATAAGGTCTTCCAGCGAGTCCTCAAATTGGCGGCAGGAAAAATTTGAATCAGACAACATTTCGTGGCGCATACCGGCTAGCAAAGATGGATCCCCCAGGATCATCCCTGTTAAGAGGCTACAAACAACCGAATTGATATCGGGGCACACACCGGCTAGCTATGATATAGCCCCCAGGGTCCTACCAGTGAAGAGAATGAGAACCGAATTGAACTCGGGGCACATGCCGACTAACAATGATGAAGCCCCCGAGGCTAAGAGGCTAAGAATAACTGAATTGCCCAACAACACAGATACCTTGTTCAGAAGACCTGATTCGAATAATTGTGATCGAATTGTACGTCGCAAAGGAATCAACCAAGTGAGAGTAATGGTTGACGACAATTGGACCACAGCGAAAATGAGGCAGGACCAAGAAAGTGATCGAAATATTGCAAATTTTCTACGATGGAAGGAAAGCGGAGCGGAAAAACCCACTTTGAAGGAAATCTCCTTACGATCACCAGCTTTCAAGGCATTGTGGGCTCAATGGGATTCCCTGATTGTTGAGAATGGTCTATTGAAGAGAACTTGGGAATCAGCCGACAGCAAAAAAGTGATTTCTCAATTGGTTGTGCCTAGGTCGAGGATAAGTGATGTCTTGGAGGAGATCCATAGCAGCAAATCAGGTGGACATTTTGGAGTGAATAAGACCATGGATAAAATACGGCAGAGATTTTACTGGGTCCAATGTCGTGAAGATGTAGAGAGATGGTGCCGAAGATGTCTGAAGTGTGAAGCAAGCAAAGGTCTCAAGACAAGATCGAGAGGAGAAATGAAACAATACAATGTAGGTGCTCCCTTCGAACGAATCGCCATCGATGTAGCAGGACCGTTTCCGATGACGAATGATGGCAACAAATACATCCTCGTTGCCATGGATTACTTTAGCAAATGGGTTGAAGCTTATGCCTTGCCTAATCAAGCAGCATGCACAGTTGCAAGAGCTTTGGTGGATAACATGTTTTCAAGGTTTGAAGTCCCAATGGAGCTACATTCCGATCAAGGAAGAAATTTTGAATCAAATTTATTCAAGGAAGTTTGTGAATTGATGGGAATTAGCAAGACCAGAACAACGGCCCTCCACCCACAGTCTGATGGCATGGTTGAAAGGTTCAACAGGACTATGGAAGAACATCTTTCCAAAGTAGTAGAGGACCACCAAAAGACATGGAATCGACATCTTCCACTATTCTTGATGGCTTACAGGGCATCTGTGTACGATTCCACAAAGCTCACTCCAGCCAGCATCATCTTCAGGAGAGAACTTCGGCTGCCCTGTGACTTGGTGTTCGGATCACCAAGTTCTGAAGAAAAAGTGGTACAGGATTATGCAGAAGAACTGTGAAATAGCTTGAATGGGATCCACGAATTTGCAAGAAAAAGATTGAAGATAACTAGTGACAGAATGAAGGCTCGATACGATCTTAAGGCCAATACTGGTGGATTCAAAGAAGGAGATCGAGTGTGGCTGTAGAATCCTCGTCGTAAGAAAGGATTTTCTCCTAAATTAACACCATCTTGAGAAGGACCATATACGATAGTGAAAAGAATAAACGACGTGGTCTATAGAATTCAACGCAGCCCGAGAGCGAAAATGAAGGTCGTTCACCTAGAGAGACTCAAACGTTATAATGGAGACAACGACACATTGTTTGATCGGGACGATCAAAATTGAGAGGGGGATAATCTCAACTCACAATCAGAATAAATATAACTTGTCCCACTTCTACATGACCTTATTTGCGTTACTTATTTCCCTGCTCCCATGAAAGAATCGTCGACAAATCTGAAGATCAGACAATACTCAGGAATTCTCCAATAAATAAAATGCTAAATATTTCCATGATGAATAAGGCCTTACCTGGTTTTTCTAATATCCGCGCCAACAGAAGAGTCACGGTTCTATGTAGAAGAAATGACATGCAAATATTTTCTTTGTAATATTCAGCCGTGAGATATTAAGGTGACGCATTTACATGAGAATGGAATAAATTCCGAAATGCCTTGCATTTTAGTCCGCTTTCTTGCTTCACTAAAACAGTATAGCTTGGGTTCTGTCCCGATTATATTCTCTCAATGACACGGATATTTGACAATGAGATTTATTATAATCAAAGAGAAAATATAAGCAGACTCTTACATTGGGGCGTTGATGTGTGGACTATATTTTTGGTCGACAGTAAAAATAGTTATTCATGATGAAAGTGTATTTCATTTAGTGAGTGGAGAATATTGCGAAACGAATGTCAGCTAATGGAGCAACCCCACGAGCAAAATGAAATCACTGCCAACAAATGTATCATACGATTTTTTTCTACATCTGTTACAGCTAGTAAGAAAAAAAAGTTCACAATATCCGTAGGATTCGAACACACGATCTATGGATAACATGGCAGAGGCTTCAGCTACATGGGCAAATGCTCTCCATTATTGACTGTGATATTCTGTAATTAAGATCGAACAGTATGCATGGCAGAGAGGAAGGTGGAAAACAATTCATGATTGTTTATCAGTTACCACAAAAATAAATACAATGTAAGTTGGAATGGACGATTTAGATCATTCTGTTTCACCAAAAATTCAAGAAGCTGCAAACGAAGTACCTAACTTCGGGTTCGTTACCTGAACAACCACGGAAACTATGAAATTTTTTGTAATAGGTTCATCGAATGGAGTCAAATGAAGAAAGTTGGGGGCAAGTTTTCTGCACTTTTAGATTATTTCGAAAGGAAATTGAAGTTATGGAAGTGATCAACGCTGTGGTCTGAATTCTCTGTGAACAATTTGATAGATTTTTTAGTGACAACCATTTATGTATTATTTGGAGCGTGCCGTCAGGAAAAACTCTGCAAATTGGGAGTAGATAACATTGAAGAAAGAATACAGTCTTTACTGAATCATGTTTCGGATTCAAAGAAATTTTTTGATCCTTGGACACCACGTTGTAACCAAACTCATAGATTCAATCAATAAGACCAGAAATATTAGTCAAAGTGTTCGGGACACCATGAAATATTGTCTCCGGTCATAAAAGTCTACCACTCGAGAATGTATCAAATGACAGTTTCAGTTTTCAACTCGACTTTCAACTTCAGAACTTTTCGAAATGCATTTTACAAAAGATCCTCTAAAAAATTAATAATATAAGTGTTAAACCTGAGTCTAATAAACAGGGACATTTCAGAGATAAATATTTATTCAGGGTAGATATGTTGATAATTCTGTGTCTAATTTCAGATTGAGGAATAACTTAATTTTCAGTATAAATAGTTATAAATTAGTTTTCTTATCAATCTTTCTCATTCCTCTAGAAAGTTGATTCTTCCAATCAACTTTCATATCAATCATTATGATTTTGTTATTCAACTTTTAATGCATTCAAATTTTGATTCAACAATTTGATTTCACATATTATGATTAAGATGTTAGTAGCTCATCTTGCCTCGTTTATAATTCATTCATGATCTGATTTTGTTATGATATCAGTTTCAATAACTTCAATAACTTATTAAATATTTAATTTTTCGTTTTTATTTTGTTAATTAGTTTAATATAAATTTTTAAGAGTTGTTGAATCCTGTTTTTCATTTATAAAAGTTCATGCTCGGAGTCTTCTTGCCTTGATAAGTTGATAACATAAATTCAAATGAGTTGGAAACCAAGAAAGTTTTAACTTTCGAATGTAGTATATCGATAATAATGAACACCATGAAAAGCATTCATCAACCAAAAATACACAGATACAATTAAAAATGATATATCACACGATGCTTCAATGAATGAATCGAAAGCAGAATTTGTAGAAGAAGTCATAACTATTTCACCATTCGTAACAAACGTTGAGGAATGGACAACTACACAATGATGTGATTTGACTGAATTTCACGAACAGCTGTTTCCTTAATTCTTCAGACACAGGCAAAGAGACTACGAAAAAACTCTTCAGAAATCAACGAGTACCAAGAATTGCATGTTCAATATTGCTCTCCAAATCCAAGATGAAATTCTGTCTATACATTCAAACAGCAAGGAATCCGCAGAAATGTTCGGAACGAAATATATTTTGATTATGAGGTACGAAGGCTGCCAGTCGATTTCCATATATTATTTAATCCCCACTGGCGAGCAATAACTTTATGAAAATATTTCTAGACGCCGGAGTTCTCTTCAAATGTCAATAAAATGATCACATACGTTATGTTTTATACAGAATGGAGTTTCATAGCGGTGGTTTCATATTTTCAAAGCTTTATAAGACGATCATCAAATAGAAATGATGTTGGTAATTTTTTCATTCACCCTCTCTTAGTATGAATGTAATGATATTTCAACGTTCTCATCTGTATGCAATAAATGAATATGGAAATGTATTGCACCCATCACATTAAGGATGTACTTACTACTCGCTAATATAAAAAAGAAGTCTATGTCAAATGTAATCAAAACATTATGTCCTTTGAATTTTAGAAATATATCGTCCAGAAAGAATCGTTCCAAATCTCTGAGTATTTTCTTGAAATAATGCTGGTAAATATTTTTATTGATATCACAGCTATAGATGATTATGACATCAATACAAAAAACCCTTTTCAAGTGCCATATTTTGATATAGTAAATGTCTAGTGTCATAAATTTGAGGTGACTCAAAATGGTCAAAATGGTGACTGATATCGTTGATAAATTGTAGAACTCCCCTCTAGAGTGACGTCAAGAGCTTTCCACTATATTTATTTACCTCTCGAACTTCCAGTTCCAAGTGAGTTGAGTTCCACCCCTCGTATTCCATAATCATCCAGTTTCATTCAACCAATTGAAAATTTAGCGTAGTCTATAGCTCCTGACAAATCTATGCAAATACCACAAGCAATACAGCTACTAATAATAATTGTTGAGTTGAAAAATGATGAATTATTCGAGTATAATTTTCAATAAGTAAATAATTTTTACTGTGCATTTCGGTTCTTCCATCATCATCCTCTTGTTATATTATTGTTGAAATCTAAAGATATCAGGTAAATCCTTTACATTTTAAATAATTTTTATTCAGTCGATTGAATTCGGTTTACTGAAAATGTATTCATTGCGTCCGCAAAACTGGTATATGTGAAGAGTGAAAATATAATATATTCAGAATGGGAGAAAGTAAATATTCTGGTTCACTTCAGAGTCAAAAGTTGTAGGGTTTTGTCAACATTGGAAAAGCCTCTATGAAAGTGAGAAAGTTCTTTGTGGAATATGCGGAATTTGTGGCTGGAAAATTACTTTATATATCGTTCTCGGTGGCTGGGGTCACAGGAAATACAGCGTGACATCGTTTTGTTGAGTACTGTGATGAATACATTAATTTCGTTTCGCTCTTCAAGGTGCCATCCCAAGCATGCAAAAATTCATTTTGATAATTTTTTGTGTTTGAGGTCCGACAATTAGGATAATACTTCCAGGTAACCCATATATTGGCTGAAAATTCCTTTTCTGGTATGTCGGAGGTGAACTTCTTGCTGAAATTTTGATACTGTCCATAGGAATATGAGCAGACAATTGCGACCGTTCTAGCTAGGTAGGACTGGAGACGAACTAACTATAGAGTTGTGCAGTTGGTTACTTGATTATCCATTCCGCATTTTTGTCATTATAATATATACTGGTGGACTGCCTGTATGAACTCTCAACCAGAGTGGATGGGAACACCATAGGCCGATAATATTTTACTATATCCGTTTTTCAATTATTCATAGCCAAATAATGTTGAATTTATCATAAACTCCTCATTCATACTGGCACCTTCACCAAAATTTGAAATATGAATATTTGATTCAGAAATAGAAATTACCCCAAACACCAAAACAACTTCCATTTAACTCGAAGCGTGTCTCGTCAACAAAGTTGGCATCCTCACGAGCTCAAAACGAACTGAACTACTTACTAACGATGTTCTAATCATATTTATACCACCCATCTGACTGGCTACTCTACTGACTACGTTATACCTGACCACATTAAAATGAGTATCCACTTGAAATATTTACTTCATTTTCTAATATACGTGCTTCAATTATTAAACTTCTACTCCTGGCAATGTCCTCTTTGAACCGTTTTTTCATATTCCTTTTAGTTTGACCCACTTACTCATTTTTGCATTCTCTGCAGCTGCTTTCATAAATCACCTACTTTAATTTTTCTTTTTCCTTGTCTTTGGGAATACCCAGGATCTATTGAAGCTAATACGAAGTTTTCTACTTTCGTATTAGGAATGTAGGCAATGCTGTTGAAATTCCGAGTAACTTTTGGAGGGTTTCCGTTTTTTGAAAAGTCGGAGTAACGAAGGGATTTCTCAAATATATACTTTTTAATGAGTTTTTTTACGAATTCTACAGAATAATCGTTCACTTCAGCTACCCCCTACTGATAATTTTCTCAGTTTTATGTCACTTCTTTTTGGGTGGGAACAACAAGAGTTGATTCACCAATGAATTCAAGCCCATCATTTTTTGCTCCTCGAAGAATTTGACCAAAAATACTGTTAGACTCCAGCAAGGATTACCTGCGATGTCATACATGGTTGAGCCATCACATGATGAGACTCAAACTGTCGGAGGACCAGACATGTTGTCCCTATCTTGAAGACGGTGAAACAGCAGAGCACATCCTTCGTCAGGTTTTCAATGTTTGACAGAGTTTCACTCTCTCCCTCGGATCTAATAGATCATACACCAAATAAACTGATTGGTTTCGTCAAGAAACTGGGTTTATTTGGTGAAAAGTGGATTGGTATGATGCACAGTAGATCCTATAAATGTATCACAATTTCACACGATGAACAATATGCAGTAAATAAATATTCTTTTGTAAAATACCGGGGCACAAACAAAAACATGTATTATTTTGTTCAAATTCTTTCGTGAAGCGCGGAGTTGGTTGGGGGACCAAAAAGAGTAAAATGGACCATGAGGTATTTCCAATGTAGAATATTATAAAAGAATATGTCGAACTGCTATTGCTACATCTACAAGAAAAATAGTGTCTTATTCTATTTTCAGTGCACTGTATCTCTATTTTCGAAAAATCACAATTCATCAATCAGATCGCAGATAACTTTATTTTCTGTTACCTTATTAATAAAGAAAGGGTTTAGAAATTATTCTTTGGTAATTTCTTTTTACCGAAGTTAGAACTAAAGTTTTAATTCAGAATTAGTGAAATAATTGATTTCTATTCATTCTACCAATCAGCTATCAACCTTCCGAGTTTCCAATTTTCAGTTTCAATGGATTTTTCTCAATGGGTATCTTAGAATTCTTCAGGAGAATTGATAAATTTTTGTACCGCTAATTAATTCCTTCAGATCCTTCTCGAAACAAGAAGCGGAAACGTGCTATTTCACGAAACTGCATTCTTCATTAGTGTACTTTTCTGCACTATACAATATACTAATCGGCTTTCCTAGTACACCGGCTTTGTGTCGCGAAACAACTTTGACAGAGAAAACGTTTCATTCATTGCATCCTTTTCTGGATGCACGAAATCCATTATTCATTTCAACAAACACTTCTGAAATCTGAAAGATTTATTCACGTCATTAAAGGAATTTGTTGAATTTATCATGAGAGTAGTTAGTTCGTACTTCTTCGTCTTCCATGTTTTGAAAAGCTCTTAAATATAGCATTTCTGCAAAAGTTTTTGGTCTGACTAGTGGGATGAAACAAATCAAAATTAAAATAATGACAACAATATTCATTCACATCATGAAATATATGTGAGAGTAGAATTGTAAATGGTTGAATATTAGAAAACACTTGTTTCGAGAAAAAAGTTATTATTGCGAATAATAATAATAATAATAATAACCATAAAGCGGGGAGGGTCAACCACCATCCAAGGCCTTGATGAGTTGCTACACCACTTTCCTGAGCAACCGGTGCAAAATCGGACCGGCAGCCAAGGCGCACCCTGGAGGGAATGCTCATTCCCTATGATGTCGCCGTGGGTACACTAGGCAAACCCCCCAGAATACCCTACAACTCGGTTCCAAATACACGAGGAAAAGGCCCCCACAACCGACCCCTTCGGATGAGGGGTCATAGGCAAGGTGGTGGGGCCCAAAACGATGGATTGCTACACGACGACATCCGCAATGAAAAGGGACGCTTTGAGTGGACGGGTGAATTAAGGGACGGTCTTCTGCATTGTTATGAGGACAGTGAGCCTGCCCGAAGAGGATACATGGCAATAATGCATGCTCTGTGGTGTGAGATAGACCCAGGGCATGCCGCTTTGCTCGCTCAAAACCTGAGGGATTATGTATCTCATCTTCGAGCACGAGGCTATGTCAGAGCTCCTCCTTAGCCGGTAAACGCAGTGACAGAAGTGGCAGTTATGCCACGTGTCGACCTGGCTGTAGTCTCCTCTACAGCCAGGTCGACACGTGGCATCATACCACCAACGGAACCAGGGCGCTTCATAACACGAAGCCCCTGAAGCCACAACAACTGGCACGGGTGGATGCGGATATACACGATGTTCTCTCAGAAGAGGTTGACATCTGGCAGATCAACTCTGCCGTGTATGACTCCGCTCAGGCCCTGTCACAAGCGGAGAGGAGGAATACCACCCCTCTGATTGGAAGACATGAGCGACGCATTCACTAGATGGAAGCTAAGATCAAGTCGGCGAGACAACACGTGTCTCGTGTCCAGTGTGTGGCGAACTACGTGGCGGCCAATAGGCCCCGCACGCCCGGAGGACGTTCAGCTCGTAGACGGAAGCATCCTACATCATCTGGATGACGGAGAGACGTATACCTACCTAGGGGTGGAACAACGCTATACCCAAGATTACTGTTAAAAACTCTCTCCGTGGCAAGTATCAGCACAAACTCCGACAAATCTGGTCTTCAGAACTGTCGAGGAAGAACAAAGTTGCTGCAACTAATATGCTTGCCATTCCGATTCTACATTACTCCTTTGGAGTAATGAAATGGACTTCGGAAGAGCTGTGACGTAAAAACTCGCAAAATAATGCAGACAACGGGGAGGCCGTGGACTTTTGAGTTTGGAGTGTCTACACAACAGAATGGTACTGAATGGAGCCTGTAAAGTCATGAGGAGTTCAGATCCCCTTCTCTGCTTGGTATGCGATCACGAGAAAGCAGGGATTGGAGCATTTCATTTCAAGGCAGCAACCCGTGCAGCCGATGAACTCGGTCTCGTATTCGACACTGAACGGACGAACCCAAACTTTGTCACCGAGTTGGAACCCGTTCAGCAAGAAGCCCACGTGAAAGCTGCGGAGTGTGACAGGCTCCTACAGCTGCATAGGGATAAGGGTCTTCTTCAAGAACATTGAAGACCTTGGCTTATCCAGAAACCTGACCTTCGCTTTTCTCAGGTCAAGTGGGCTGAAGTCGAAAACCGAGGGATTCATAATGGCCTGCCAGGATGGTGTCTTCAACACCCTCGTCTACCTCAGTCGCGTGATTGGTATAATGGTCCCTGACACCAGATACAGAGTGTGTCGTGGGGCAGCTGAGACCATAATGTATTTGCTGTCAGCTTGTCCAGCCTATGCGATTACAGCCTATATCCACAGGCATAACGCGGACCTACGAGTGTTGTACTACTATCTACGACACTCGTACGGTGTAGACGAGACACCGGTGTTGCCTTATGCTCCGGGGGATATTGAGTCCGTGGTGGAGAATGAGAAGTGCCGAATCTATTGTAACTATTCATTCCGCACCCCCAGGCAAATACAAGCCAATAAGCCTGATGTAATCCTCCTCGACCATCAAAGTAGAGCGATGTTCGTCATTGAGTTTTCAGCTTCAGGCGAAACGAACATCGTCCGAAAAGAGGAGGGAAAACGGACTAAATATTGAGATCTCCTCTTTGAACTCCGCAGGCTTTATCCAAACCATTCTGTCAAGATGGTGGTTCTGATAATAGGGGACCTTGGAGGAATGATGGACACACTGCTCTCAACCTTGAAAATCATACTGGCTTGCCATGATGCGGCAGAAAACTTGGCCGGAAGAATGCAGAATGCCGTAGTTCTTGGTTCACTCCGTCTTCTCAGGGCACATGACTCTCGGACCCAGTAATCACTCACCCCACGGACGTGTGGAGTGTTTACTGGGGTCAATCACACACCAGTGCGCCCTCCGGTAGTATCGGAGCTCCGGAGACAGGGCCTGACTGATACATTCCTTCTGGGAAAAAAGCATAAAAATTATAGGTTCACACAATGATATAAAATAACATAGGATGTGAATGAATTGTTAACTGATAGTCATTACTTTCTGCGGATAAAATATGGTTAGATGGTATAAAAAAAACACATAATGCAATTGAAAATTAAATTAAATGAAAAACAGTTGTTACGTATACAATTTGTTATGGATAAAAGTACAAGATCATTTAAATTTAGCGCATACGGATTGTAATTGAGATGCAATATACATGTAGTATAATAGATCGTCAGATAGTGACATATTTGCTGACTGATTTTCTCTCTTCTGGGATTTTAACCAATGAAAACTGTGTCAGTGTTGAGCTGAAAAAAATCAAATTTTGCGATCGGACGTGTGCTAGGCATATGGAAAATTCATTCACAAAATTTTCCGTCCGGAAAATTTACTTCAACAGTATATCGGCTTATTGAATTTTTTTTAGGATTCCTTACGATATCCAATTTCATTGTGTCGATTGCCATAAGCGAGAAAATGCATCAGCAACCAAGTATTCTTTTATCAAATGGCGCCCTTATTCAAATCCTTTGAGTACGTGCAAACCTTATGGCTTTGGTTTTTTACTATTAGATTGTTATGTTATGTTATGTTATGATATGTTATGATATATCAATGTGTTATGATATGTTAATGTGTTATGATATGTTAATGTGTTATGATATGTTACGATATGTTAATGTGTTAAAATGACATAAACAAAACATTGTCCGATCGCTAAATTTCTTCTTCTTCCTCAGTTTTTCTTGTTGCTTCCTTTCGGCGCATTTAGCCAGCACGTAGGGATCCGCCCTACCCCAGCCTGGTTACTGGCGTGAGTAGTGGGGACTTCGTCAGGAGGTGGAGGGGGAATCTTGCTCAAGGCAATACCTCCACCCAAAAAAAATCAAACAAAAACTTTTTTTGATACGATTGCACGTTTAACCACGGTTAAAAAACTGTGGTGTACGGCAGACGTCACAAACAGTTTTAAATTGGGTAATTGCACGTACTGAAGACGGCAGACATCACAACACAAACTACACTATAACATTCACACACATGAACTTGACTTGAGACACGAGAACGCCGTCAGTCCTCCACCATTGCCGGAAGTCGAATACATTGTAGGGAATACAAACATAATTTTGATTGCTAAATTTTAATTTTTGTTTCAGCTCAGCATTGACATAGTTTTCAGTGGTTGAAATGAGTCAGCAAAATCTGTCATTATCTGACGGTCTATAACAAGAACTTTTCCTTATCGATATTGATTAAAACGATCATTCTCAAAAGACACGTACTTCAGATCTCTTTAGGAACATTTTTAGTTGATTTTATAATTGAAACGAGTTGGATGTAGTACAGATTGTTTCAGGTGAATAATTGAACATTTTTGGAGCGTTGTTAGAAGTGACTTCGTCATCTGCGATATTGTGTGATTATTTCTTTATCTGATTTTATAGGTGTGTGTTTCAATTGGGATTGAAAGCAGGCAAAACATCTTTTCATAATGTAATCTCTCAAATCATGCTCTTGTTGCCATGTCACAATTTTTCAAGGATACAATAAGCACGTCAGCTAGATTTTGATTTCTGTCGGGTATATTCATGACAACGAAAACCCAAAAATACTGTCTTGGATGAAATATATAACATTAAGAATGCAATTGAAACGTTCATTGCAGCTTGTTGGGAGCATGTAAAACGATAGCATTTCTATCGCCGAACGCAGATTCTCCGTTGTCGATATAGTCTGGTCAGTAAGGCAACGCTGCATCTAATATTTGACAGGAAAACAACAAAATATTTCTGTTTATTTTCGTCTTTGGCTAATGGAGTGGTTTTTCGTGAATAAAGGGCAATTTCTGGAAAAAATTGTGTTAAAATATCGTTAGTTCTTATTATTAACCATTGGTGAAGCATTGTGAAATGTGTAAAAGACGATTTGAAGCTGGAAATCAAAATATGTCATTTCATAGGTGAGCTACCAGTGTCGTAACTATCAAGAAAGGGAAACCGAACTGGAAAAGAGTAAAATTAATGAATTATGAAAAAGCATGTCAATTAGAACATCGGCTATTCTCAAAATCCTGTGGAAATTCTTCCATCAGTATTTCAGGTTTCCATTCCATATTGGGTTTCCATTATTTCTTTCTCATCTATGTTCTGTTATTTGATCGGAGGTTCTATGGTACATCATGTTGACATTGTCGTAATAACGGTTTTTAAGTTCGAGTACTTCCCTTGAAAGTGTATGGCACTTGGATATCTTGAGTTTTTACCTACGATAATTTTCAGGTACCATCGGATGTGGTATTTTAGTGCACCTCTTTATGCTAACACACCTTATCGAAGGTGACTTTCCACAAGGGCATGATATAGTGTTAGTAATTGGTGGACAGGAAGGATTTTTAGCATGTATATAAATTAAAAAAGGATATATAGTAGCTTCTAAGTGACGTAGTTCATGGGGCTGTTAAATTATTTCTGTTCGACAATCCTATTGTATAGGAAAATTTGCGAAAGGCTGGATTATTTTTATAATCAAATTTTGTTTTGAAATGTATTGCCTTTCGTCAAGTACTCTTAGTTCCACATGAGGAATATTTAAATATTTTTCATGATGAAAATTTAGATATTCGACTCAAACAAAGTCGTGGTACTGGTCGGAATCTTTCTGTGGTTTCTATAGATGGCTCTGCTGCTCACTTTCTTAGTGGGTGCCGGAGATATCGTAGTGCCTGTTAACAAAACCGATTGGAAATCAATTACGTATTGTGGCCGAGTCTGTACTGATGAGCGAGTTAAATCGCGAAACCGGTCTGCAGATGTCACATGTTTTCGATTGCCAGTTGGTGGTTGTTACAGGAAGATTGCAAAGTATATCCTTGTAGGAAAACTTTGCCAGGCGTTGAATAGACGTGATTCGGCGGTCGTATGGGGCTGTTAAATTATTTCTGTTCGACGATTGCCGACAATCCTATTGTATAGGAAAATTTGCGAAAGGCTGGATTATTTTTATAATCAAATTTTGTTTTGAGACGTAGTTCATATTTATGTCCTATTTCATGTGACAGTTTGTTACGACTCCTAAGTACTTTATATCACTTTCAGCTGGAAATGTGAGAGTGTTCCTACCATCCAGGATATCAAGCTGAGTGAAGTGAGGAATATTTGTTTTATTGCAACTGAAAGATATGAAGATTTTTTTGAGATTTGTAAGCAATATTCTTTCTGCTTTCTCCTGCTTTCTATCGAGAACAACCCATTTAGATAAATATTGAAGAGTAGGGGTCCGAGAACCGTACCTTGGGGGTCTATTCATTGAACTACTCACGATTCAATGTTGATATGATTTATTCTGACGTCTGATCCAATGAAAGTGAGAATAGCATCTTGAGTGAACGTTTCCTCTCAAAAATGATATTGATTTTCGAAAATTATGTTGCACCCATTTATAAAATTTCGTAGTCTAAAATTTTTGTTAAAGCGAATCTGAAAATTATAGGTAGCGCTTCCACTGGAGAGATTCCTCTAAACTCCTGTAAGTTTTAGATTTTTTATTATTTCAAATTTTTCGTGTCACCCAGTATTGTCACAGGAATGACTTTTCTGTTGGGACTTTTCCGTTTGAAAACTGATCTCTATTTGTTACTATTTTCGATATGCCAATAATACCGATGTAGGCTTGCTATTTTAAGTAATAGACCTTAAACGTGAATACTTGAAAAAGGCCGTTCGAACCAATAATATTTAACTTTTCCTCATAGTGTCAGAAATGGATTATGTTATCACCGTATGTTGTTAGTGAAGAATCTCAGGGTGTGAAATTTCATATATTTCTAATAATTCTAATATTCAGCAAACTGAATTTATCAAAGCTGGCTCGGGATTCTGTTTCGAAACAGTTTCAGTGATAAATCGACAACATTAATTCTGCAGATTTCGTCGAAAATTTGTGAAACGTCAAGTTGGTTACTCCTTATAATATTTGCAATTTAGAAAAGCTTGTTCGTTTAATAAAATTTGCAGAAATTGCCCATCAGAAAGCGGCTTAATGTTTGGTAATTCTCCAAAAAGTTTTGAGTTTACTTAACGTCCGTGGATGTTTTCCTCGTCTTGGATAGAGTGATTCTGACTTTATTATTGAAACAGTCGAACTAAATGGCTGATGAAAAATCTGGATTTCAATCCGGAAAGTCAATATGCTCTATTTCCAATATGTGGGAAAATACAAATATTACTCTATAACTATTGGTAATGCAGATAGTTTTCTGCGAAGACTCGGTTTGGAGAAAACTTATCTGGGTTGATACTCAGTTCAGAATATGACTGTTCTCATTGATTCTGAATTTTATCAACGGTATTATCGATAGCAGTTAGATATAATCACTTGCGTTAACACAGTGCTATCTTTGGAATCGATTGGTGTTTGCAAAATTGAAGTTGGAATATGTTATTTCCCGTCAATTTGTTTTTGTAATTCGGAATTAATTCGTCGATATATATATTTGAAGTTTATCGATATATGTGTAGAGTGAATGGAAGAAACCAACCTCACTCAAAGATCAATCAACATGTTCTCGGGCAGCCAAGCGGCTTTGAAAGCACTTGGATCGTATCGATCAACGTCTGAACTGGTGTAAAACTGCCAGAAAAGACTCCACAATACAAAAACTCAACAGTCTCTCTCTGTTCTGGATCCCTGGCCACTCCGGTATGGAGGGTCAATGAAACGGTAGACTCTCTTGCAAGTGAAGATGCCGCAAGTCCAATGAACCCGGACCAGAAGCTGCCATTGGCATCTTATCAAGGTTTTTCAAATATACATTGAACACCTGGATAGCAACGAAATCAATAAATTCCTTGCAAAACCTACCAGGATTGGCTCATTTCAAGGCATTCATACATTTTTCGAAAAATTTGACCAAAACACTGTTAGACCCCAGTAGAAATGACCTGCGATGTCTAACAGGCCTACTCACATGCCACTGTCGTTTGAGTCATCACATGTTTTGCAGAGTTTCATTCTCTCAACCTAAACTAACCACAACAAAGTTGACCTGGATTTTCAAAAAAAAAATTAAAAATCTAAAATTCGGTTTCAATATAGATTATTGTAGATATTACTTGACTTTTATCATCTGAATCTCTTGAAAATGGGCATTTTCTCGATTAAAGATCGTCTGAAACTTTGTCAATTCATCATAAAAAAGCATTTATGTGATATACTTAGGAATCAGCTTATCGAGATTCATCTGAAAGGCGTTGGCGATTTATTGTGATATGAAAAATAAAACTTTCGAAAATTAGATCGTGCCAGGGAGTTTTTGATGTTTTATTCCTTTTTTATGCTGAACCTTGTATCTGGTCATATGAAAATCATATATTTTTGGAATTGGCATGAAATTTTACGTATATTGTGCGTATTCCAAGTTTCTATGACGATTCTGTATTTTTCATGATTTTAAGGGGTCTACCCGTGGGACTTTTTTTGAGTAAATAATTTTGTCCGCCGATCGACTTGAATTTCATAGAAAATACTAATTTCATCATTCTGAATTGATTGGCGTTCGCAGAATTGATCTATCTCCAACCGTTCTCCAGTTGGTGATTTCATCTGGAGCTGAGAGGGATGATTTCCCTCCAAATCCTCAATTTACTTAAATTTTTTCCTAATCTTTCAACAAATTTGAAATATTCTCTTTTCTTTTTCTTACAGTGCTCTGAAGATGCCAATATATATCGACGAAACGTTGGCGATAAAGAAATAGAATTTTCTTCAGTTCAAGACCTCATATCCCCAAAAAACATAAACATGATCAGCTTGCTAGAGAACATTTTCCTGAGGAGGGTTCTTCAGAGAGGACTTTTGGCCTCCGATCTGTACAATAAAATTGCGCACAACACAATCTAGACTTTACTGTCAGGATACCACGTAAACCGCTAGGTTCGACTGTCTCCATCGTCCTTCATCATCGTGCATTTATTGATTATTTTTATTATAGTTACGTGCATTTTCTTTCAATGAAAAAAAAAAAGGGTAGACATGTTCATAATTGTACCAATGGCACAGGTAGTCTGTTTTTTTATGAATCAGATTGGGAGAGTTCGACCGTGAATTGTATTAATCGTGAAAAAAAAGCTGTTATTTCCATCAACCATGCTGCATCTTTACAAACTCAACCCTCAGAAGTCTTCGATAGACTAATGCTAGCTAGAGAAGACGTAGTCATTTACTTTTTAACGTGTGATGTCATGAAAAGTCTATGAAATATGAATTATGTCAGAGGATTTCGGTATCACATAAAATTAATGAATTTTTTTAATGAGCGCTTTATTTGACACGTTGTGTACTTGTGATGGTAATCAGAAGTATTTTTGTCATTATCCAATATGGCGACTGTCCCTGAGGTCATCAACGGTCACAAAAGTCACACGAACAGGAAGCTTAAATGTTCAAAATATTCAAAAATCAGTTTTTGGGAATTTCGCAAGCTTGTGACTCTTTTTTCTACTCTGCTACTGAGCTAGTATAATTATTTCTATTGCTTTTACTCAACATGTATGCCACGATAGGCGATAACTTCAAATGCAGGAAGTACAAGGTGAGCGATCACAGGTGGCCATAATCCAATTTGACAAAAATGCAAAGTTACCTGTTGAATCAAAATCAGTTGCAAAGACAGTAGTAGTTTTCTTTCAGTTGTTTGCAAAAAAATTGTTCAATGTAGAGTATTTTGTGGAAGCTTTCGATTTGGTATCTGTCAGAGGGGAATGCGATTAACATTATTTCATCCAATTTTTTAAATTCTCTTATCGATGCTATCCATTAGGTAGTTAATCAGTTATTTATTCAAAGTCAGTATTCATTCCATTTCAAATATCCATCATATTTCACAAACTTGAAAAGAAGCAACTAGTTTTATCAGAGAAATATATCAGAATTTCCATTTAATACAGCTCAAAATATTGGCACCAACACAACAGATGAATCCAAGACGTTCCTGCAACCTTTGTAAATGTCTAAAGCAACGCAACTGCGTCTGGTAAAATTTATAACTTCTCATTTTCTCCTCCTTTCCTCTTTATACTCCGCCTGTATCCCTAATAAATAAATGTCGTCGGGAAGATCTATAGGGTGATATAACATCAAGATGCGACGTTATAGTTTTCATGGACGGAAAAATTTTTCCACGCATTTTTTCTTGAAGCGAATACTGCGACAAAATCGAAAATAACCGTCCCACACATTCTCGCAAAGGCTTATATTATAAGCTAACATATATAGCTAACAGAAAACAACTACTTTTTTCATTCATTATGTCTGACGTCCATTTTTACATTTAAGTTGCTTACGGATTCAATAATTGCAATAAGAGCAACTGATTCACTATTATGTATTTAATATAGTAATAAATAAATTTATATAAAAATATTTATATCTAAAGTAAATGAATATACATTGAAATGGCAAGCGTTTGCACGTAAAGACGCACTTTGTTCATGACCACCCACTGCGACCAACTAGCATTTATGGTAGTTGATAAGCTCTTTGTACGAAAGTTTGGTTGCAGTGCGTGAAAGTTGGTGGTTAGAGAGGGTGAAATATGTGATGAGATATAATTTATCTGTCTCTCACATTCATGAATAATAGAGTTGAAATATTGAAAGATGCTCTTGTTAAATTCTTGAATGTACGACTATCAGTGTGGCGTGGTTAGCGAAACTCGCTGGAAATTTTTAGATTATGGGAAAGAAAAATCTGAAATATCCTCGGAGCTTCAAAAAAGTACTGGAAAATTCAAGAATTTTGTGAGGATACGTGGTGGGTGAAAATCTTTCAAAAAATATAGAATATGAAAAAAAAAATCCTAGAATGATTACGAAGCTTCTGAATGGTACTTGAAAATTCAAGAAAATAATGGGATGAACCGGAACAGAGACTGCGGAAGATTGTGAAACGTATTTACAAGGCACTCAAGTGTAATTCTTGAAAGTTTCATCACCAGTGACGTAGTGTTTGGGAAATTGTACAATATGAAAAAGAAGTCTAGAATGTTTTCAAAGATTCCGGAAAGTTCTGGAAAATTCGATTAAACCATAGAGTGGACCAGAATGGAAACTCCAGAACATTATAAAATGCACTAATAAGAATCTTGAGTGAAATTTTAGAAAGTTTGACCACCAGTATGGGGGCATGATTTTTATTGGGTATAAGAGAGAAAAGTCTACAATGATCTTGAAGAATATGGAAATTGTTGAAAAATCCGTGGAAGGTATGGAATAAACCAGACCAGAGACTTCGGAATGTTCTAAAGCGTACCAATAAGATATGTTTCTTGAATTCTTGAAATTCTGGCCACCAGTGGGGATGCCTGGTAGTTGGAAATTTCTAGATAATTAGAAAAAAATTCTAGAATGTTCTCGAAGCATCAATAAACTGGAAAATACGAGGAAATCGTGAATGAAGAAGAAAAGGGACTCCGGATGATTATTGGACCTACCGACAAGACACTCAAGTGAAATTCTTGAAAGTTTAAGAACCAGTGATAGGGCACAGTGGGTGAAACTCTCTGGACATCTTCAGAATATAAGAAAAATAGGTCTAGAGTGTTCCAGTTGGTTCTTCAACGTATCTAAAAGACACTCGAATTAAGATCCAAGAAGAGAAAGTTCTTACCTGGGCAACGCCCAGGTGTTGCAGTTAGATTAAAGAATTAATCGAATGGATTGTCATCTTCTGAGAATAAAATGATTCAAACGAAATCGTTCATTAACATTTTTTAGTACAGATGTGGATGATTCCTTCGTTCTACATCATTATTCACAATCAATTCGTTGATTGCAATACAATAACCGGTTTTTTTTCCTGATATTTATTCATCTCATGAAACAGTTGAGTTCAATTGATATTACTCTCTGATTGAAACAATTATGACTGATTTCATGGGCGACAGCTCATCGTGAATGGATATTCAATATTCAATAAATTCGAAAAAGGGTAACTCCAGCTAGCATGCTGAAGTTTACTGCATTATCTTGATGTCGTAAAGAGGTGTACTAACATTAATTCATTCATCATTAATTAATTCATCTTCTTCACATTCCCAAAATGTTTGTAGCAAGTTGAAAAAAAGTGTTGATAAAACAGATAAGGAGGTAGCCAATAACAATTTTTTGCTTGTGTGAAAATGCCTTTTCCTAGAATTGGCTACAGTCAAGAGCTATTTTTGTGGAGAATATCTTTATAAAAATACAGATCTGGTCTTCACTACTTTCGGATAAGAAAATGGAATCACTATTCTCAGTTTGATTACCATAATTATTCTAGCAAAGTTTTACCTCATAAAATGTGAAGAAATAACTATTTTCAGTTCTCTCTTCCACGTTATAACCAAGCAATGACTCATTCGGGAAACATTTCGACAGAAAACATCTTCCAACAATAATCTGAATCTCAATTACCACCTGATGAAAATTTGGCGTGAATAGCTCGGCTTCAGAGCATGGCATGGCTGATTCAGATATGTCTTCCACGAAATCGTTAATCATATCAATATCGAAACCATCCATCCTACCCTTGTTAAATGATTTCAGGTCTTTGCCGAGCTCATCTGCTTTCCTTAGATGAACCCGTTCACAATAATCAATGGGGCGCTGTATTCAGTAGGGCAATATCCAAAACCATTTGTCAATCTTGACACAATATGATCTTAAGATTCACAGTTTATTAGGGGATGATAATTCATCCGCTGTGGATGAGATTGTTAACAATGGGCCGAACTGATGGAGTTTCCGGCGACTGTATTTTATATAAAAGAGTGATAAATGTGTTGCGTTTTTTGAAATTATGGAAATATATTTTCTAGAACTTTCACCCCGGAAAGACAGTTGATAGAAATGAAGTTCTCTGCTTGAATTTGTGATTATATAATAACAGTTTCATCAATTCAAAAATTATATGAACAAATGTTGTAATTGACTAAAGTAATTATGTTCATGTCAAGATTGACAAAGGCTGTAATGAGTTTCATTTTTGAAGTATTGGTAACACATTCGAAGGAAAAAATATGGGGTATAATGTTATTTGTTATCTGAGAGGGTAGTTACACCTTTCTTGGTGATTTTCATTCGTATACTTCGTCTACAACAGAATATTCTGATCGACAGAGTACAAGAAGAGAAAAAGACCGAAAAAAAGTTTCGCTGTATTGTGGATCACTCATAACAATAATAAAAACTGTTTTCCGAGGAAAATTTTTGGATATACTTCCAATGCAATTATCACCATTCTCCTTTCATTAACTATAAATGTTGTTCGAGTTAACAGTAAATATTATTTTATACGGCAAAATGGCTCATCTGGGAACAGTATAAAATTTTCCAGGAAAAATATCAAAGGTTAATCCGTTTATTATCTTGCGTTAAACTTTCAACTGGAATCGTAAGCCTCTAACAAATGGATATATTGTTCAATGTTTATCCTTTAACTACGATAGTAACTTTTAATATTTGTCTACTCTATCAGGTGTACTTATTGAACTTTTTTGGATTGATATTCTTCAAATCATTATGATTGAATAATACTTTTATCTGTCCTTCCGAAAATGGATGAAATATATGTATAAATATAAGTTTTAAAATTGTTTAAAATTGTTTTTTCCGTTAACCAGCTGTCATCCCCCTACGAACGACAGCCCTCAGAAGTCGAAACTTCTGCGAGCCAAGGATTAACGAGGTCTTACCTTTTAACGTGCGATTTCTGGCACGAGACCATGCGGGGAATCGAACCCACGTCCCTCTGACTGACATACTAGCGCTCTACCATCATGACCACTGCGGCACATATTGTAATGATTTTTAAGATTGCAAAAATAAGAGTTTCAAAAACTTTCAAAGTTTTTGCATTTTTCGACCACAAGGAGACACATTTGTTAATAATATGTATGTATAGGAAGAAAGCTGAGAAAATTTCCTACAGGAAAATTGAATATTCGCGGAAATTCCTTGGTATTACGGTATTTTTACGTCGTCGAAGTTCGACTGGACATAATAATAGTCTTCGGGGTAGTGAAAGCAAACGAAAAGAAAATCGTGTAAAAATGTCTTTGTAGAATCTCGTCATAACTAATCTGATGGCGTAGAATACGGGAAAATAGTGAAAAAATTCTAGAACTTTCGGAAGTATTTTTCTTTGGCGGTTATATGGGTATGGATGCCGCATTGACTGTTCGGAGCTGACCTGCGCCGGCCAAAAATTTTTCTTATTTTTTTCCATATCATATCCGTAAAATGCAATGTTTTTTTGTATAGTTTCGTCGAATTTTGAAGCGATCACTGATCGAACATAGTCTCTGTAGGGGTTTCAACGAACGTTTGCATCTTCAAACGGGTTGAATTTGAAAATTATATTTTTGCATTTTTTCAAAATTCGATCTTATTGAGTCAATGACGAAGAATACGGGAAAAATAGTAAAAAAATTCCAGAACCGTCGGAAGTATTTTTTTGAGCGGTGATATGGGTTGGGATCCCGGATCATTCTGCACCTTGTACGCAAGGAGACACATTTGTTAATAATATGTATAGGAAGAAAGCTGAGGAAATTTCCTACAGGAAAATGGAATACTCGCGGAAATTCCTTGGGATTACGGTATTTTTACGTCGTCGAAGTTCGACTGGACATAATATTAGTCTTCGGGGTAGTGAAAGCAAACGAAAAGAAAATCGTGAAATCGTGTAAAAATGTCTTTGTAGAATCTCGTCATAACTAATCTGATGGCGTAGAATACGGGAAAATAGTGAAAAAATTCTAGAACTTTCGGAAGTATTTTTCATTGGCGGTTATATGGGTATGGATGCCGGATTGACTGTTCGGAGCTGACCTGCGCCGGCCAAAAATTTTTCTAATTTTTTTCCATATCATATTCGTGAAATGCAATGTTTTTTTGTATAGTTTCGTCGAATTTTGAAGCGATCACTGGTCGAACATAGTCTCTGTAGGGGTTTCAACGAACGTTTGCATCTTCAAACGGGTTGAATTTGAAAATTATATTTTTGCATTTTTTCAAAATTCGATCTTGTTGAATCGATGACGAAGAATACGGGAAAAATAGTAAAAAAATTCCAGAACCGTCGGAAGTATATTTTTGAGCGGTGATATGGGTTGGGATCCCGGATCATTCTGCACCTTGTACGCAAGGAGACACATTTGTTAATAATATGTATAGGAAGAAAGCTGAAAAAATTTCCTACAGGAAAATGGAATACTCGCGGAAATTCCTTGGTATTACGGTATTTTTACGTCGTCGAAGTTCGACTGGACATAATAATAGTCTTCGGGGTAGTGAAAGCAAACGAAAAGAAAATCGTGTAAAAATGTCTTTGTAGAATCTCGTCATAACAAATCTGATGGCGTAGAATACGGAAAAAATAGTGAAAAAATTCTAGAACTTTCGGAAGTATTTTTCTTTGGCGGTTATATGGGTATGGATACCGGATTGACTGTTCGGAGCTGACCTGCGCCGGCCAAAAATTTTTCTAATTTTTTTCCATATCATATCCGTGAAATGCAATGTTTTTTTGTATAGTTTCGTCGAATTTTGAAGCGATCACTGGTCGAACATAGTCTCTGTAGGGGTTTCAACGAACGTTTGCATCTTCAAACGGGTTGAATTTGAAAATTATATTTTTGCATTTTTTCAAAATTCGATCTTGTTGAATCGATGACGAAGAATACGGAAAAAATAGTAAAAAAATTCCAGAACCGTCGGAAGTATTTTTTTGAGCGGTGATATGGGTTGGGATCCCGGATCATTCTGCACCTTGTACGCAAGGAGACACATTTGTTAATAATATGTATAGGAAGAAAGCTGAGGAAATTTCCTACAGGAAAATGGAATACTCGCGGAAATTCCTTGGGATTACGGTATTTTTACGTCGTCGAAGTTCGACTGGACATAATATTAGTCTTCGGGGTAGTGAAAGCAAACGAAAAGAAAATCGTGAAATCGTGTAAAAATGTCTTTGTAGAATCTCGTCATAACTAATCTGATGGCGTAGAATACGGGAAAATAGTGAAAAAATTCTAGAACTTTCGGAAGTATTTTTCTTTGGCGGTTATATGGGTATGGATACCGGATTGACTGTTCGGAGCTGACCTGCGCCCGCCAAAAAAATTTCAAATTTTTTTCCATATCATATCCGTGAAATGCAATGTTTTTTGTAATACCTCAGAAAATCATTTTCAAAGTATTTGGAACCAAAACACAGAATGCAAATGTCAACATATTGAAATCATTTAGTAAATCATTATAGTCTTGTCATTAATTTAAACAAATGAAGTTCATTGACCCAAATAAAAGACATACGTTACTGGGAGCTTTATGTAGAGGAGATGCTACCCATCAGTTCTGTTACTGAAATTCATAAAGAAAAAGACAACAAAAAGGTAATTGATATTGTAGGTGGAATAATTACCAAGGTTATCAATTATCCTACAAACCGTTGTAAAAATGCAACATTTAATAATTTCAGTGAAGTGAGAAGTGAACAAAACTAGGTGGTCAAAAATGTTATCAACAAACTTTTTTCCACCATTCGCGGACGAAAACACTTCGTAGAAAATTCAGAAGACACAACTTTTAGAAAATTCCATCACGATTTGCCAAATTTTCAAGGACTATCCTTGAAGAAATAACACCTGCATATCGGTTGCGTAGGACCTTTTGTAGTAAAGGTATAAAAACACAAGAAAACTTTGAATTAACAAATTAATTTACGCCTTACAAAAATAAACTCGTGCAGTTTTTGAAAAAAAAAGTTTTTTTTTTCAGAATTGTCGGTGATTACTTATGGTTTTATCAGCGATAATTCGACGTCTATTTTCCACTATTTTTGCGTATATTTTCCAGTTCATTCAGGAATTTACGAGAGGTAGGGAGAAAACTTGAATTCCACCAGGGATTGGCGAAATGGGTGGAATTTTTGCGATTTCGACAAAATCATTTCTAGTTCTCGCTCAATCCTTCATCAAATTTAATTTTTGACAATATATTCGAAATCAGCTCAACAAGATTTGTCTGGACTTACTTTGGGATTTTTCAAAAAATTAAAAATAAACATATTCAAAAAATCGATGGCGTGAGCAAATTTTTAACGTTTTATCACTAATTTATGGTACACCTTGTATTTTCGGAATCAACATGAAATTTTGAGTATATGATGGTTATTTCCAGTGATCCTGATGATTTTGTTCTTTTCATGATTTTTAGGGGGACTTTTTTCGATCAATAATTTTTCTGCTGCCGATCAACTTGAAATTCATAGACTATACTAATTTCTCTGTTGAATTTGTGATTATATAATAACAATTTCATCAGTTCAAAAAATATATGAACAAATGTTGTAATTCACTAAAGTAATTATGTTCATGTCAAGATTGACAAAGGCCGAAATGAGTTTCATTTTTGAAGTATTGGTAACACATTCGAAGGAAAAACTATGGGGTTTAATGTTTTTTGTTATCTGAGTGGATAGTTACATCTTCCTTTGTCATTTTGAATCGATTGGCGTTCACAGAATTGCTCTAGCTCAAACCGTTCTCGATTTGAAAAGTTCATCTGAAGATGAGAACTGTTATTTCTCTTTTCCCTCTCATTTGCAAAAATTTCAATATTTTTGTCTTCCGTGATTTCGAACGCTTCAAATTTTTGTAATACTTGCACGTGCAGAATTCCCTCTTAGTCAGATGCCAGCATGTGTAAAAAAGATTAGTTCAAATTAACAAGCGGGAAGACAAACATACGAACGAGTCAATTCAATAAAATGCAGAAGCGATGCAGAATAACGAGACAAAGTTAGTTTTTTTCAAAAAGTAGTGAAATGGTCGAAATGTTACAGCGTTTGCTTCCCTTCTCACCCAGGCGACCCAGGTTCGATCCCCACCGCTTGCCACTGAGCTAAAGTGGTTTGGAATCCACTTTTACGTGAACTGTCAGTCCTGGATCTCCCATATTTGCACAAGCTCTGCTGTTGAAGGGTTTTTTCCGAAAACCTGAGTGATTCATAAAAACAAATTCAACAAATTTTTGAATTTGAAAATATCAATTTAATTTTTTTTTTCTTTCAAGACCGTAAACAATTTATTTATTATACCGACCGCACTCATCTGACGACCCGACATTGTCCCTTAGTGATGAAGAGTTGTCATTGCTCATAATTTTTGAACCAACTACTTTCACTTTTTTACGTTACAGAATAATTCAGATAAACCAAATTTTCATTTGATGAATATTTTTTATCTGATATCGAATATGAACATCGAGAACCCTTGTTGTCAATAAAAACATAAAATACTTGGTCAATAATTTCACACGATCCTACTTTTTTCATCAGGAGTTATTAAAAGCTCTGCAATTCTCATCAAATAGGTAGTTGACATATTTTTCTCAAACATTTTTCCTTACTAACTCGTGTTGCTCAAACCACTGTATATTTTATGAGCGTAGATGTTAGATTCTTGATGAGATCGAAAAATATCCTCTTTTGATATTCTGATTAAATTTGATCGTGAAACCAACAAAGAGTGGATATGAATCCGGAATCCTGGAGATAACGATTTTTCTGATTCAGCTCCGGGACGTTTTCTTCCTTGTTCTGCCCTCTACACTCTGGAAGCTCAACTTTACTCCACGACACCGGTATCCTCTCTCGTAGCGCTCTGTTTTTCTTGCCCATTCGGGTATATATCTTGTACATTATTTTGCGGAAGACATTGTAGAGGGAAATATCTGATCTGATGCCTCAATAATATCGGGCGGGCAGCCAATACGTATTATCAAGAGGCGAAATCTGGAACGAGGGGCGAGATAGTTTGTTTGCGAGTTATTCGGCTAGAAAACGTTTCTGATTATTGAAAATGTCTTCGCCGGCTTTTTGCTCCCATATTCGTTTCAGAATGGGATGAAATGCTATTCGTTCGGTTACAGCAGATGTTTTTTTGCGATTTGCGAAAAACTTTTCAAACAGTTTATAGGAGTTTATAAGGATTTGGGTTTGCATTATCGTTTATAAAATGAAGACTTCAAGTATATTTCATCAAGCTCTAGTTCATTCATCATATATAATACCAAGGCATCTTCTCAGCCTATTCCGAGTTATTGGGACATGTTGGCATTTTTGCATCGCTTGACGTCAGACAAAATTGCTCAACCTACGGTCTCGCAATTTTTCCTGTCAGTATTTCTTGTTGAACTACTGATTGGAAAGGAATTTTTGCGATAAAAAAATACTTGTATTTTTAAATCTGACAAAAAAATCTACATTTTGTGTCTTCTTCAACTTCATGTTTGAGGAGATGGAAATATATTACTATTAGTTCGAGTGAAATGGTTCAGAATTAAGATTAACCCTTTGCGGGCAGCATTTAGAAAAAGTTATTTTTCATGGATTATTTTGAGTTCACCGATACAGAATGACTAAATAAGAAATGTGAATTTTTTAAAAAAAATTTATTCAGTTTTCATTTATCAGTTTTTCCAAAAAAATGTGATATGTTACTCATACCACAAAGCTACACAAAAAAAAAAAGATCAATATTACTTATGAAAACTTTTAAAACTGTTTTTTCTGTCAGACAGACATAACGCGACAGGTTTCACATGCCCATTTGGACCTTCTTTGATGGTCTCGGGTACTACATAGGGCACATCGTCTATAACTTCCGTAAATCGGCATATGTAAGGACTGATCCCATCTCTTCTCGAGCGGCACATTTGGTTTGTAGTGATTGACATTCCGTTCTAAACATACTCTACCTTTTTTTGGTGACTCATTTCCAGCTCCTACCAATACTGCTATTATGCCAGACGGAACGACTTCAAATTCATGCTTCTACTGTTTTCACTTCGTTCTTGATAAATTATGAAAGCATTGACTACGCTGACATCGATGAAGTGCCAGAAAATACGTGGCCACCATTTTTTGCTCTTTCTGTCGATTTCATAAGTTTTTTTCAGCATGTCTGCTTTGTCTACGTAGCCCATATTCTTGTTGTAATTCTTCAAGAGTTAGGACAAGCAACATTTTCCATCTCACCATTTTTCTTTTTCCTTATCACATTGTCAGTTTCAGAAGCTAACAAAACTATTCATTTCTCCATCCATTTTACACAGGATATTCTATCATCAGTCATTCTCCAATCGAAATTACCACGTTTCAGCACTTTATCAGATTTGAAATCTCCAGGTATTCCTTTTCTATTTTTTCGAATAGTTCCTGTTGCGTGAATATTATCTGCGCGCAACTGTCTGAGTAGCGACAGAGAAGTAAAATAATTATCGAAATACACTAAATAATTCTTTCCAACCAGAGACCTTGTCAAATCCTTTATCACTCGGGGTCCTAATTGTGTTTCTACTGCCTCATTGACTTTCCCTGTATATATTTGGAATTCGTCAATGTATCCAGTTTTATCTGCTCTAGTCCAAACCTTATAGCCCCATTTTATTGGTTTGTTAGGCATGTATTGACGAATTGACGATCGGCATTTGAAACAAATCATAGATTCGTCTATTGATATGGTGTCGTGCATTTTATAATAAAAACTGTAATTATGCAGTAGCGAATCAAGAAATGGTCGCAACTTATAAAGTTTGTCATAGGTAGGGTCACCGCGGTTTGGCTGAAGGGCGTTATCATTCAAATGGAAATTTCCTAACAACCAATCGAATCTAGTGCGACTCATTAGAGTTGGAATACAAGAATCCCTCAACTCTGTGTTGACCAGTAGTCTCGATAGCTTGGTAGTTTTTTGACTCCCATCAAAATATTTATTGCCAGAAATATCTTCATTTCCTTGATATTTACAGGAACGAAAGTTTTTCCACATTGGGTTGCATAAAGGTTAGTTTGAAAAACAAAATTTTCAATAATTTTTGCATCACCCAAAAATATCAACAGGTGATTCAATGTTATCAGGAATATTTGTATGTCCAACATTTTCTGCAAATGTGGCTTCATTACCTGTATTGGTTATTGTTGATGGTTTCTTCCAAATGAACTTATCTATTGGCACAAAAATGAGATAATGGGATGTCATCTTCTTCATCATCCACAGGATCTGATGAATTCTGTATTGGGACAACACTGGATCCATTCATGGAATCCCCCGTATCCATGGACGCAACAGTGATTTCCTCCATGTTAGCATAGTCATCTAAAACCACAGGAGCAACAAATTCTTCCTACTCGTGTTCATCACCGAATTCGTCAATTGACTCTCCATCTGAAGGAATGTCAGCCAATAATGCATCTACTTCAACATCACCCAAGTTTTCTAGATCGACAAAACTCCAAACGTTCCTTTCTATAACAAATAATAATTATATAAGGCAACAAATACTTCAACATTTATGCGTTGTGGTATATTTGGAATACCACAAATAAATGACGATGAAAAGTAACATTCATTAGTAAGGAAATTCAATCTTTGTATATTTCTATGTTAATACAATGCCGCAACCATATCTAGTTACTTACTTGCCATTATTTCCAGTTTTATTATGCCAAAATCAGCCGCCAAAATTGACGAGCATAAAACAACAACAACGTGAAATGAATTGATTCACTATAACATTCGTTGCCAACTAACCGGTTCATTGTTGCGTCATAGTGGAGGGAACAATGTACAAGCAGGCGTCAAGTCGTTGGTAGGCATGAATATCCACAAAGCAGCATCGATAATGAATTTTACATTTGTGGTATGTCTAATATACCACTAAGCTTGAAAGTGTTAAAAGAAGAATTGCCGAAATGCTAGATGGTGCCGTTGGCGGTTGAAGTTGGTAGTTGCCGCCTAATGTTGGTCAATGGTGAGTGAGTTTTATTGTTGGTGGAGAGTGATACGGTGCTTCATTGATATTTCAAGTGATATGTATGTCGCCTATTTGGATTTTCTCTAAAACCAGTGTTTTTCTTCATGGATGACTCTGGTTTCAGACCATTTTGATGTTGGGCGTTGATGTTTCTCTTTTTTTCCATCTATTTTATGTGTTTTTGTGATCGTTATATCAAATAGCCATTTACTGTGTTGACATATAACTCAATATGTTTGCAAATAATGCAGTAAATGCAATTTTTTGAGTCTCTATTAGCATAAGGTGGTATAGTTTACGTAAAGAGGCTGCAGATTATGTAACCAGACTTGAGGCAGTTATACCTTGACCCAAAATGGACGAACATACTCTTCGAAATACATGTTACAAGAGATCCTTTCATAAATTATGAATTATGAGATTTTTTTATGACTTAATGAATGCATCATTTGAACAGGGAGATTTCAGTCGAATAGAGCGATAAATTTATGGATGTTCTTGATAATTCTGTAGGAGGCAAGATATTTCAATAGACTTACCCAAACGAAAGGGTAGTGAATCTCTGAAATTCTACAATGCCTTGGAGATAATGGTCGGTCTTCATTTTAACTCAATACACTCCAAGTATGAATCTTCAATTTGTTGTGTATTGTTTGTGTATATTCAGAACTTTCCATGAGAAGTTGTTTTTTAAACAGAAACGAATATATTCTGATCCACCACCAAGCAGGCAACTTTGAATTCTATTTTTGAGATCACTTCAAAATATCTAAAATTTGACAATAATCTTCGATGATGAAAAGTTGTTTTTTGGACAGAATCAAATGTATTTTGACCCACCACAAAGCGGGCCAACTCTATTCCTATTTTTGAGATCACTTCAAATTATATAAAATTTTACCGCACTCCTCTGATAACCTGACATTGACCTTTGATAATGAGAAAATGTTATTTGAAAAGAAACGAATGTATCCTGACCTACCACAAAGCGGACCAACAAAAATATATAAAATTCGACTGCACTCCTCTGACGACCCGACAATGATTTCTGATGACAAGATGTTGTTATTTGGACAGAAACAAATGTATTCTGACCGACCACAAAGCAGGCTAACTGGAATCCTATTTTTGAGATTACTTCAAAATATATAAAACTCGACCGCAATCCTCTGACGACCCGACAATGACCTTTGATGATGAGGAGTTGCTCCACACTGTTTAGAACCTTTGGTACCTACACCAAACCATTATTCTTACACATCGATAGGCATTCCATTCACCAAGTTACCATCTTCTAGAGGAAAGCTTCAATAAAACCAATTATTCGAAATTGAAGGATTCAAACTAAATTGAAAACTTGAGGTTTTCATTTTCTTTGTGTCATCATGAACATTTTTATTTCCACTGGAGTTCCTCATGTTATTTATTCTTGATATTTAAGATATTTAAGATATTTATCTCCGTTGTTCTATATGATAAAGGTGTTATCTACGTATCTTAGCCATAATTTTGGTTTGTGTTTTTCCTTTCTAATATCCAATTCCTCGAATCACTTCATGTATATAAGTATTGATGATTACTGGGAAAAGGGAAGATGCCATCTTATGAGAAGAAACGGCCTTCTTCCTGTATAAGGGATGTAGGCAGCAGTGCAGTAATTCTAATGTAGCGTTTACGAGTAGGTCATTTCTTTCATGAGGATGGATGTCTTCTTCCAGATTTCCTCATGTTGATTCTGAGGAATTCTTATATGCAATCATTGGTGTGAATGAATGAGTACCCTGCAAGGATTGTAGTATCTGTAAGAGGTAGTCCATTAGATTTTGGGTCGGTGAATTCCTGGAGCTGGTGATTTGTCTGAATGGCATGTCTGATTTATGGATTTTGGAAGAGCGTAGAGATGAGCTGTTTGACTATGAGGTGGCGTACTTATCTGGAATGGGACTTTGTATTTTGAGTGCTGTATATTTCCCTCTCTATCGTGGAAACAACAGGAGTCACTGAATGCGGAGATAAACCGTACCAGAAAGAACCTATGAGAAGTACGGAAACAAATCGAAAGGACCAAGACGATCGAAGAACGACCACATGATCCAGTTATCATCCTTTCATAGCTCAGCGGTATCTCTAAGAAAATTAGAAGGATCGGAGCTCCTATATTAAGAGCTGCTTTCAATCTAACAGTACCTTAAGAAGCTTTCTCGCCAAAATGAAATAAGAAAATATAGCAGAATCCAGCAATAACTGCATTCACGTGGTCCTATGTGAATGTGGAGATTCTCAAATCGGAGGGATCAAGGAACCGTTATCTGTAAGAATAACCGAACACAAAATGTGGACTTGACAAAAGGAGACATCTAAATTGGGAATTTCTGACCATGCCTGGACAACAACGACAACAACATAAATTTCTCAGGACGAGGCTAGTGTTCTGGTGTATTGGTTCAAAGGAAAATTCATGTATCGAAGTCAAAAAGCGTATAGAGACCACTTTGGAGGAAAGTAAAATCGCGGACTTACACGCGCCACAAAATCGCAATAATTACAACTTAATTACACTACATCAACAGACTCATATAAGACCTCGTAGCATCTAAACTTGTTAGTATTCACCTGAATACCATAATGAATACAAGCAATCGAAACGACGTGTTAAAGTCCATTTTCTTCATAAGATACGAATAATTTCAAGAAAAACGCTTATCTTTACAAACTTTACATACATATTGGTAGAATTACCTCCGAGGCGCGGTCGAAATACGAATGATGGCAAATAAAATAACGCGCTGTATTAAATCATAATCCCGGTAATAAAAAGGTAGAGCAATAAATATGGGAATTAATCAACCATACCTTAAGCCCTTGAGACCATGCTCGGATAAACGTACCGCCTCCATCATATTACATTTTATATCATCTTTTATATGAAATATGGTAAAGAGAATTTGGCTTCTTTTTGTTGTGACTCGATGGTGTGCCTGAATGTCATATTCGGTCTACTATGATGTGGTTATATGAAAATTAATGTTGCAGTCTGCTGCGTCGTAAAAATTTCAAGATGAAGATAATAATTGTGTATTAACCAGTATTCTTTTATTCAGATGCTCATTGAAGTAACCTTTCGGTGGATACATTTGAAAATGTTTATATAATTTTTGAAGTGATACAGGGTGCTATCAAAGGCATCTAATTTAACAGGAGAATGTAACGAAGCATATTTTTGGTGCCCTGACCAGTTCATTCTTCTGCTGATTAACACCTTTATTTTCATCCAGAAGTTTGTTATACCAAGAATAACCTCAAGATTTTTAGATGAGCCTCAGTTGAATGCTTCACACACTTCTGAATACATTCTCTCGATACAGATTATTTATTCATTTGTTTATTTATTTATATCCATACAGACCACTGGGGTCTAACTACATGGATATCAATTCAGAGGTTACAATATATTATATATAAAAAACATTTTATGCACATACGGCACAATGGATCAATAATTAATACATTTGTCAATAACATACTCAAAATATGTCTTAAAAATGTTCTACGAAAAAACTATTCGCTATTCGGCACATGGCCACAATTGGGGCTCTAGCAGATACATGTAACATGGGAATATTAAACATAGTCGAAGTACGTGTTCTTCATGGTTAAACTTTAAATCTTATCAAAGCTGAAATTTCAGGGGTAATAATTTACCGTTAATCATCTTGAATAGAAATACTAAACCGAAAATTTTCGTCTGTTTTCCAGGAGAATATTTTAAACTCGTTTCTAAGGTGACTGTTTGATAATTTGGGTAAACATGATATTTTTTGATTTATTCTGTATTTTGTCAAGATGGATTATTGATGACATATATTCTCCAAACTAAATATGAACGCCAAATTCCATTTTAGATCCTACTAGACTATAATAAATAATTTTAAGAGCATCTATATTGGTGAAGTTACCTGTTTGTCTGATTATGTATCCCAGCAAGCAATTCGCCGACTTGGAAATATTTCTTAGTGAAAGATAACGAGCTATCATAGGTAATACCTAAATCTTTTACTTCTTTGCAACACTTTAAATTATCCTGGTCGATTCTATATTCAAAAATTATCGCTCTCTCATGCGCGTTATGGTCATAAAAAAGCATTTTTTCACGTTGAAGTACAATTTGTTAGTTAGGCTCCATTCATGATTATCAATTAAATCTCTTTGTAATAATACAGATATCCGTCAGTAAGTTTTCAGGGATCATTGAATAAAATGAAGAATGTTACTGTTGCCTTTGTTAGTACGGTACACTTAAATACCTGGAAAAATAGCCTAAGAAAACTTGGCCTTGATCCATTCCTTTTATCTTAAACCTCTAACCATTGCACTCTTTCTTACTCAATTCTATAGAAAACCAACACAGTTCTTGCCCAGTTTTTTTCTTCCACAGTCTTGACTGATATGAATATGAGCATTTCATCTTGATACACAATTCTCTTCAACTCAAGTTACAGTTCATGATGAAATTCTGTTAACTAACAACCACGACCTTTTAAAAACTAACGTTATTTGGTCTCTTAAACGAAATTATTTCGGAGGAATAGGACTATGTTTGAAAGAGGTCTGGCTTTTTTCAGGACACATTTCTACCGCGAAAAAAACATTCAAAATTCTTCCTTTCTTTATCAAAATATTCAATATTCTTTCAAGAATATCAAAAACAACAAGTCTATACAAAATCGTTGGTGAATTTATTATTATCAGGTTGGTAACTTGGATCTTTACATATTTGCACAGCCGACTTCTCGAGCCATTCCACTTCAGCATGATGAAGAAATTATTCACTAAATTTTTTCCTGTTTTGCTCAGATTAGTTGTTTTTGTGGTCATGAAAAGAGGAGTTTTTTCATAAAAGGTGCCGTTTTTAATGAAGAAAAAGTGTGAATCAGGTCAACTGAATATAAAATGAAGATACAACATTTGTCTAAAATTCACTGAGACTTTATTTATTAAGACCACGTTTCGTCTTTCGCACCATTACTGACTTCTCATCTATTCGGATGTTCACATTCTACTAGTGATAAGATTTTCAATTCTTTCTACTGTTTTTTGTGCTCAAAAATTATTATTGGTTCAAGCGTGCGTTATTCACCCTGCACCAGCTCGAAATTCAGTTTGAGAAGAGTAATTTTCCCGCACTTGTTCCATCCCCGAATATTTTTCCTAGGCTTCATCAAAACTAGTTAGTCCTGTATCTGAGCTGCCTGTCAATCCTGTCAATTCATGTGGGTCAGAAATCGATGTGTCAATTTGAAATATCGGATTTGTTTTTAATGACAAAATTTATTATCATTCACTGATTTGGGCAAAAATCACCTATGCCCATAGCAGCTGAATGAATACATTTTTATAATATGGTTTATTCCAATAGTCTCAATCTGTTGCTACCCAGGTATGTGGAGCACACCACTAAAAAGCTGGCACCCGAGGCACTGCAAGATACATATAAGTCTGCCGCAGAGTCTCAGGGCGATATTGCCAGTGCTTGACCATGCTAGACAAGACCACAAATCCGATCAAAAAGTAAAACATCAAAATATTTCAGAAATAATTAGTTTCTTTCAAAGACACTCTGTACTCAGGTTGTTTGATACACCCATTTATTTGACAGTTGTTAGTTCGATAGACTAATAAGTGAAACGGGAAACAATAACTTTTCATTATTTTAGAAAATTTCACAGAAAGTTCCCATGAAAAAGTCCAATAAAAGGTGAGTTGAAAAGCTCATCAAAAATATTAGTTCCACTATCTGCTATCTTTCATCTTTAACTTTATGAAAGAAGCCATCGATATCGAGATCTTGATGTAGGTATCTAGAACGTCCAAGAATTCTGAATGATCGACTACGTGGTTCCCACCATGTTAAAACTGACCGTCTCCAAGGGTTTTGATGGCGTATGACCCAAAGGCCTACCTGCTTTGTCTTAGACCAATCTCTCCATATCTATGTTTCATACCTTCAAGTGCCAGTGTTACAATAAAATATTTTTTCAAATCAGACAAATTGGAAAATAATATTTCTAATTCTGTTGATGCATACGAGTTAGTGACTTTTATAGAACAGAAATCAATTTTGTTGTTCGAATTGTGTTATATGTGTTTAAAGAAGAATTGTAATTCTTTCCATTTCAGGTAACGTGAGCAATTCGAGGAGATATCCTGTTATGGTATTCATTCATGGAGAATCTTTCGAGTGGAATTCAGGAAACCCGTACGATGGAAGTGTTCTGGCTGCATATGGACAAGTTATTGTAGTTACAATAAATTTCAGACTGGGAATATTAGGTGAGTGTCAGTTTTTTAACTTGGTTTAATCCAAAATTGCCACGATGAATAATAATTTCCGTTTCACAACCGCACAAGATTTTCGTTTGGATACACTTGGGTCAATTGAACAACGAAAATATCCGATTCACTCCACGAATATACCAAAATATTCAATTGAACCGAGATATAACAAAAGCTTTATTGGATAATTATGGAATTTCAGAGTCGGTAGAGGGCTACAGTACATAGAATCCCACCTCACAACTCACTCCGGTTGCTAACTCCGGCGGAACAAAGTCGAGAATGATTCATAACGGGGTCAACAATTGAAGAAGAAGAATACGACAAAACGAAATTAAGATTGTCCCAAGCGATGTTTTAATCTCGCAAATGTGACCGAGCTTTCCTTCCGAGTGAATACGGTTAAAATTAAGTTCGCTCTGGGGTTTGTAGTTGGACTTTTGTTCCGATTGCTTCTACAACAAAAAGTCCTCTCGATTGAATACGGCAAGATAATCTCTGGATTACATTTGATGCGGAATTACAATAATTGTCATGTTACAAAGTGATTGTTGCCTTTGATTGACTGAAATGAGATTGAATTTGTTAAAACATTTAAGAATAGAAACATTGCTTCGAGCTTCTTAGACTGAAATGAAGTAAAAATGTTTGAATATATGAATAGATACCTAATAGATATTTACTTGCCAAGGGAGGAAAGTGTTTGATGTCAGTAAGTTGAATTAAAATTTTTCCCTTAACCAGCTGTCGCCCCCCTACGAACGACAGCTCTCAGAAGTCGAAACTTATGCGAGACAAGGATTAACAAGGTCTTACCTTTCAACTTGTGATTCCTAGCACGTTAAAGTAGAATACATATTAATTTAAGTATTCAAACACGCCATTGAAATTGAATAAGCAAGGAAAGATTTTAATTGTTTCAATAGTTGACGACCTTTACAAAACGTTCATAGAAGCTGCAGACTTTTTTTAACCACAGAGACCCTGTAGATAAATGTGAATTTTACACAATATCATTAACATTTTTAGGGTCTATTGTGTGCTCAAACTCATTGAGAACAGATCCAGGTGATAGAGTTACTCATTTCAGCTTCAATTAAATCTCAATCAGTTTTTCAAAAAATTTTACTATACAGTGTGATGCTCCTGGTACAGATTCAGGAGGAGGCATATGCAATACGCTACTGAAAGAGACGTGGAAGCCATAATTTTCAGTATTGAAAAGTTTCGGCCATACATCGCAAGAGTTCGCTTCACATTATTATATATTATTATATATACTCAACAAATACAGACTGTGCTAGTTTGATAACTTGGGAGGAAGAGTATCACAAGACTCTTATAAACATCCACAGTAGAGGGTAGAAAATGATTTTCTATATAAATACATTCCCTCGAATATTCACGTCGACTCGAACAACTGTTTGTGGCTATTTTGGAGTTTTAAGGCATTGAGTATGATTCAGGAAGAGTTTTATCAACCTATGATGAGGCATGATATCTCACACTATATTCGATTCTGCAAAGTTTGTAGTGCACAGAAAATGACAAATAATGCCAGAATGGAACTAATGGGAAAAAAAAGTTGTTGAATGGAGAATAATCGAATTAGATATGATAGGGCCGTTACCTTCTTCAAATAAACGATTTTAGTTATATCAGATTAGTTCTCAAAATATTCACTTTAATTTCCTTCTAGAGATGCCAAAGTTGATCATATTGAGAGAATTTCAGTTTTTCTTGAATTCGAAGTTCCACAATAAATAATATATGGTAAAGAAAGTCGATTATCTGAAAAAATCCTAAAGAATTTCTGTAGAAAATGTGGAGTTGAGAAGATTTGGTATAATGCTGTTTATTCACCACATGTAAATTTTGTTGGAAGTAACAATTGAACCATTGAGACTGTGAATCGCAGTTATGATGACGAACATCAGAGTTGGAATCAGGTTTATAAAATTTGTCAAACCATTAACACAGCGAAAAAAAAACGTCACTGGGTTTCTCAGGATCATTTCATAGTGATTTTCATTGTGATGATGATTTTGAATTATTACCGGAGGATAGAAAAAGTTTAACTTTGGTAGAGAAATAAACAGTGAGTCGTTTATTTCTCACCTCATTTCACCAACTAAATAAATAACCGGTCAGTATATATAGGGTGTTCCAAATTAAGTCGGCACCATTGCCAACTACGAATTCGGTTAAATGGGCAAACTAGTAGCATTTTTAATGACATTCTCGATGCCGAAAACAAAACAAAAATTGACAGTTGCGTTTTCAGAATATTTCATTAAATTATATTTCTTTCGAAAGAATACCCTATATTTCTTCATGCATTTCGATTCGTAATAACATTATCAACAACAAATCTCATTTGACTTTTTTTTATAAAGGTGAAAATAACACAGTTATATCAATAGGAAACATTTATAACAAAAGGATTTGATAAAGCGCTATAAAATATCGAGTGAATGTTCAAAATCACCGCCTTCTTGTTGAACACATATTCGGGCCCTTCTATTGACACTACGTTAATTATAGTTTCAATATAATTTCATTTCATCTATTATGTTTCATTTTGTACACCTCATTTTTCAGAAATCCCCAAAAATTATTGTATCTAGAGATACCATGTCTGGTAAACGAGCCTCGCAGCTTTCTTTTCACGCCACTGACATTAAGTGCTGGTGCTCCATCCTGCTGAAAATAGATCATCTGAGAAGCCTCCAGATCAAGATCATCGAAAAACTCTTCCAACACTCTTGTTAATAAATTAATGTAACGGGGTCCGTTCAAAGAACCGTGGTAGAAAAATGGACCGATAATTCAGCCTCTAAATAGACCACACCAAACATTAATACTAAATCGTCTGCGAATTGTGGGGATGGACTAGAAATGGATTATGTCTACTTCATTAATGAAAATTCTTCCTATTATTCATCCCACGATTTGAAAAATTAGCCTCATCGCTCCATGTAATATTTCTATAGAAGTTTGGATCTTGTCTGCACTTATTCATAAACCACCGACAAACCCCCGATCGTCTCTTAGGATCACCAGGTTCTAGAGTTTGCACTGGTCTTAACTTATGAGGAGAAATCTTATATTTCTTCAGACCAGACTACAGCTATTTCTCCAGATAAATCTTTGATGGAAACGTCAATTTCTGTACCTTCAGATATTACAAAACATTTTTTACTTATCCTCTTCTCAAAAACTTTTTCATTGTTCCTGAATCGACGATGAAGCACAGCAAAAAAATGCTGATTGGGTAATTCACGATCGGGGAACGAATTGCTGCAGTGTTGGAGTGCTCTTACGCTATTTTTCTGGCAAACCAAGTAGGATTCAAACATATCACATTTTTGTTGATGGGAAAGTGGCATTTCGAAAAATATTCGAACAGAAGTTGACCGTTACAATAATTTATGACATTGTCATGATATACTTGAGAATATTTGACAAATAGTATTTTAACAAAGTTTCAAGGCAACTTGATTGCTCATAATAATTATCGAATCAAACACATTTTTTCCAACCACATTCATATGACCCTCCAGTATTTTCTGTTCTGTACAAAAACTGCTTCATTATCATTACAGCAGACATATTTTGATTCACAAAATAAATGCAGCTAGCGGAATGGCTTTAAGATGGAAATTATTGTTTTGTACATTAATACCAAATAGCTCAGTGGTGTCAATTGAGTGGTGCGACATCATGATCACGGGTTTCACGAGTTCACATCCCAGCGCAATTTTTTCTTTTTATTGTCTTATTTTGCTATTACTAACAAAATATTGTCATTCGTATAAGTAACAAAATTGGGTGTTTGGACAATGATGAGGGTTTATTCGCCAAAACAAAGGAATTATTTGTACTGGCGAAAGAAAGAAATATTTCCACATAAGTCGCTCATTTTCCAATTTAGGAAGAATGATGATATGAGCTTTGTTGTTGAAAATGTTATTACGAATCGAAATGCATGAAAAAATATAGGGTGTTCCATTGAAAGAAATGACATTTTAAGAAATATTCTGAAAACGCGACTGTCAATTTGTTTTTGTTTTCGACATCGAGAAGGCTATTAAAAATGCTTGCCCATTTAACCGAATTCGTAGCATCAATAATAACGGAGTTGGCAATGGTGTCGACTTAATTTGGAATACCCATTATATTCAAGTCGCAATTACTCCTACAAATATTTTATTTTAAACTCCAAATAAGAGACATTCTCAACATTTCTTCTCCTGAATTTGTTATAACTGCTCTCACCGCCCTCATTACACGAAAGACTTCATAACGTTAGCAGAAGAAAGCTCACCTCAAACGAAATGCCTGGAGGTATACATTTCAGCCCGAAGTCGCCGGAAATAAATTTTCCTCCACGGAAATCAAGTCGCGGTCCGGGAAAAACACATTCGCAACAACAAAGAAGACTTCCAGCGAGCGGTAAAAATGAAATCTAGCGAACTTTTATGCTGCTATAATAAAAGTGACAGGTTGTCGGCGGATTTTTGGACAACACCTACGCAGTTTTTATTACATCATAGTCGACCCTAGAGGTGGCGGCAACGGTCGGCTTGAAATATGCTATCATTCGTCTTGGATTTTTTCTCACTTCTGAGCTTTTCTTAGGGGAATATATTTATCATGAGCTGTTTATTGGGATATTCCGTTAGGGTCGGCCGTTTTGAATAATTTATAACTCACGGTGTATCGGGCTGTGATTGTCTAGAGACTTCCCGAAATGCCTCCAGATTTGGAGAAGTGGTAAATTAAGTTTCAAGGAAGTATAGAGAACATACACATATATGTAAGAATAGATAAAAACGTATATAAATCAATGCAGTTAGCAGAAAAAAAGAACTGATTCCGAAAAGTTTCAAGTTTTCCCATTGGAAAAATCAAAAATAAGCATTAAAAAGCGACTATCACAAACTAATGATTGAAGAAAGTGACAATAAATCTAAAACCACTTGGAATTTAAGAAACATTCTAAACAAACGGCTGCAAACAGTTCAGCTGTTTTGCGTCACAATCATGTGGACGGTATAAGTCTAGCGAATGATTTCATTATTCATTTTATGAATTCTGCACCATTTATAGAGAATCAAGTATGAAATCACAACGAAAAAATTATTTTTATCAAAATGAACCCTATTCAATATTTATGAATCCAGTAAGCGAAAAGAAAATGATTCTAGCAAGCTGCAAAGTGAAAAATATAATGTGCAATCAAATAATATATAATGACAAAAAACTTTAATAACCGTTATTAGAAATCAAGTTACCATTATAAAAAACTTCAATTAAAAAGGGGACAACCTAGCTATCTTATAACTACAATTCAATTCATTTTGCTATGAAGACTCGATAACGGTTATTAAAGGCATCAATTGGCGTATTTCTAAAGTATCTGAGTAACAAATTATTAGATGAATCGTATTGATTCAATCAAAGGTTTCAATTATCGTCATTGAGCTCTTCAATGACTGAGATTCAAGACACCACATTGATTCCTGATAGAACCATTTACTGGCAACTCATAACACTGCATTATTGTGATTAACTGATCTATTAGCTATTACTCTTGTAAACAATGGCAGGTACTCGACTCTTTATGGCTGTAATTGAATAAGCAGGCAGGCTTGAGAAAAAATGTGTTATTTTAGAAATCACAAAAATTTTTGGGTTGTTGCAAGTATCGCCTAGTTTCGGAGATACAAGAGGGTGCTGAAGTTTTGAAACAGTTTTTCCAACAATCGTCTTGTTAACGAAGGATTTCGATTGCAGGTACCATGCATGAGAATAACTCCAATGTCATCAAAATGTATCAAAAGATAAGTTTACGCCATGAGATTTCAGTACACAGATGGTTATAATGAAAATTAAACTCTACTTTGAAACGATGGTAATGTCGAAATTCTTAAAAGTTCAAGGAACTATTTTCCTGCCCTTTCAAATTTGGAAATTTGAAATTTTATACTGGGTGCATAAAAGTTTGGTTTTGTGCAAGTTATTTCAAAAACATGACATGTGGATGGTTTTATTTCGTACTTGAATTGAAATGAATATGAAATTCTATTCAAAAAAATATGCAGGAAACGAGATTTTTTGGTGAACCCTGTAAAAAATTCAAATTCGATATTCTTACTTTTCCAAAGTAGTATTTCAAACTCCATTTTCAATCAAATGTTACCCTGTATGTAGTGACTCTTTGGTATTCATTGATCATGTACCCTTTGTTGGCCCTTACAGTTATTTTTTGTATGGTCCCTCTCTTCTTCGAAATCCTCCTTTAACAAGTACCATTATCTAAAAGCTGCTGTTCTACAACTTCGACAGCCTGTATCTCTGAAACACAAAGTATTCACAATTATTGAGAAAGTTGACAAGTGCAACAAATTGAAAGATTTCATGAAATTCCATCAAAACCATTCTGTCCATAAGCCGGCTGCCTGGTCCTTTAGTCACATCACATCATTTCTTCATCCATTTCAAGTTCAGAAGTAAATGCTTTGACTTCAAACATAGGATTATAGTTTCCCAGACCCCATTCTATCAGTTGCAGCTGATATTCCATCATATTCAAATAAAAACAAGCACTTTTCACTATTTTTACTACTTTTTTTATATGATCACACTAGAGATCCAACCCATACGACTTATTAACGCCGACTGACGCCAATGTCGTCATGCCGAGCTAAATGATCTTCGTGTGCGTACGAGTCAATTCGTACAAGTTCGGCGCTCTTTTTCGCTCGCAAGCAGTATGAGCGTTATTCAATAACAAATAACTGTTATATGATTAAACATCATTCGTTCGCTGTAATTATCGTAGAAAATGCTAAGACTATCATAACAAAACACTCAATCGGGGTAATTTGTATACCTTCCATAAAACGTGCGTATATGAATGTTAAAGGAAATCAAATGAGAGTTATTCATTCAGACTTAACAAAAACATTTAATGACCTCTATTTCCTCAGTGTACCACCTGAAATTAAAAAAACGTGTAAACCATTCTCATCACCAGTTTTATGCCACATTTTCAATGATTGCTTATACCTCTGTACAAATAAGGTGAACAAAATGGCACTACTAACTACATACCAATCAGTTTGCTATAAGCTTTCTAGAAGTTATTCAATGAGGAACATGAATTCATTCAAGGCGCAAGGTTTGCTCAAAAATACGTACCACAGGGAAGTGTGCTGTGCCCTTTACTTTTCATTGTATATATTATTGATTTCCCAAAAATTTCCAAACAGTTGTGAGTTAGGCAGATGATACCAATATCTTTCAACGTGTTAACAGACACCTTACTCTGGATAACTCAATTTTGAACAACATTTCTACAGTATCTACATACTGGCACAATAATATCGATTTGTGACAGTAAGCAGGACAGCCAACTATTCCTTTCAACAACGTTTATACGTTTAAGGCCTGATTCCTACAGTTTTCTAGTGATGAAAAATCAAATTTCTGGAGCAAATCAATATAACTACCACCTCTAGCAGAATAAGACAATGAATTTTGTGATTTTTTCCTAACTTTTTATAATGCCAATGCATATTGGGTATAATTATATAATACGGGGAACGGCAATTCGATACCCCTCCAAGCTATTTGAGGAGAAATTCCAATGCTCTCTCAATATTGAGCACGCTATCTGTTACGCTCTCATTGAATTATAAACCTCAAATAACTTTTTTCCGACACTGTATAGGATTCCGTATGAGGAGGCCAAATTCTTTTGATCTCACTATTATGTTATTGAAATAGAAGGGTAGAAGGGTACTACAACATCTTCACTTCGCGCCCAAAGTTACTATTTCACATTTCGATATATTCAGATGGAGGCTATTTGCAATGCACCAATCATGTTGAATATCAATTTGCTTTTGCAATATGATGCAATTTTCTGCAAACATTGGTCATTCCAGGGGAGTGTATGAATTTTCGTTAAATATCAAAAAGAATAATGGCCCAAAGTTATAACCTTGAAAACCCCTCTTGTTTCATAATAAATATGAGAGGTAAGGCTATCGTAATATAGATATTGCTTTCGTTGATGGAGGTAGGAGATTTCAATACTTGATTTATGACTGATCTTATCGAAGACTTTGGAAAAGTCTGTGAACACCACATCAACTTGTCCCGTTTGGTCTAATATTCGACCCAAATACTGATGAAAGACACACAAATTATTAGTGGTTGATCTAGACTTCATAAAACCATGTTGATGATAAGATATGATATGCTCAGTAGGCAGATAGAGGTGTTTGTACAAGATAATCTCGAAAATCTTTACAAAATTGTTCATTATGGACATTGGTCTATAATTATTGATGTCATTACAATCTTAGGCGTTGTGGATTGGATAAACTTTGATTGAAGAGCTGAAGAAAAAAATTTATCTGAATTCATGCCCTATCACCCTTTTAACGATTCAGAAACGTTATCAAATTGGTCTGCAGACAGAGATGGTGGGATGTAAACAATATGTACAAAGAGCGACGAATATGAAGTAGAGCACTTGTACATCAAAAAGTCAATTTCTGGGTAGGTTTCGTGTAAGTGAGAAGTATCAACCATTTCGGAATTAATAATAGAATCGGCGAGCAATTCGCCTCCACCAGATGACATTTTCAGCTTCAAATTTCTGATCGCTACCATGAACAAGGTAGTTTTCAGTAAAAAGTTTTCTAGGACTAACTTTGGATCTAAACCACGTTTCACTCAGCGCAATTTTTTTGAATTCACCTATTTATTTTCGGATAAAATATGATCCCTGTCCGCAAAAGTGTTTATTCATTTCCGTTTATTTTCGTGAGAAGTCGAAACATGTGCGAGTCAATGATTGACGGGGTCTTATCTTTTAAAGTGCGATTCTTAGCGATTGATTGGTCTTTTTCTTTGGAAATCCGTCATCATTGTTATCTACTCAGTTATAATTTTTCTACCTTTTTCAGGTTTCCTGAAAGCAGGAACGGAACTCGACTCGAAAAGCAACTTCGGCCTAGTTGACCAGATAGCTGCCCTGTTGTGGGTCAAGGACAACATTGCAGCATTTGGAGGAGACATCAATTCTGTCACGCTGTTCGGACATGGGACTGGCGCGGTCTGTGCCAGCCTTCTCATGATCAGCCCAATGATTCTGAAGGGGAACGAAAGTAAGTGACATGTTAGAGTGTGGGGTTTGAGGTGTATATTCAGGAGCGGTGGTAGACGGGGGTTGATTAGTATATCATTTCATAGTAAGGAGGAGATCAAAATGCATTTTTTTCAGTTAGCTGTGGCCAGGAAGGAAAGTGTCCCCGTATATGATTTTGAAAAATCTCTCACAACATAAGAGTTTATATTTAAGCTGAAACTTTCTCCGGGAAAAGTAGATTATTGAAACAAGTTACAATAATTCAAACCATGCAAATTTGTTTATTTTAACTTCATAGAAATGGAATATCCTGTATTCGGACACCACCCCATTTTCTGGTGGAACGAAGACTGTGAAGAAGCGATTGAACTTTCTCAATTTGTCTCCAATCGATAGATATACCTTTGGAAACCTCTTGGAATATGAAAAACTCCGAGACCACTCCAGATTCATTATCAATGAAAATCAAGTGAAAGGGACTCCACAATGACTCGTTCAACGCCTATGACAGACGTATGGAACGAAATCAGGAAAATGAAAGATATCAAACATACGCCATAACATATTTTCTCTCATGAAGAATGCGACATAGAAGTTACACAAGATATTTTGAGGGTGCAACACATTTTAAAAAATGTGATGATAACTGCGACCCCGAGATCTTCATATTGAAGAATATGATAAAGGTTGAACTTATCATCGTAGAAAATAATTATAGCAACCAAGTAAACGTGGCAATAATGTTTATGGATCTTATGGAAGCACTGAGTTCTGTCAAAGACTCCGGTATCGGACCTGACGATATCCCTTGTAGCTTCCTCACACACCTAGCTTCTGGAAACATTCAATTTGATTCTCTCGTCTTGTCGAATACCAGAGAGCTGGAAATATGCCACGATTATACCTATTATCACTCATATGTACAACGTTTCAGCTTTTCCAATATTTCCCCCAAACCAATAACCTTCTGATACCTCATCAAAATATTTTGCGTGTGAATAGATCCACCACGGAGAGTATCATAATCTTGAAATCAACAATCAAGCAGTTTTAGCAATGAAACAGGAAGTTAATGCAATTTTCTCTGACATTTGCAAACTGAAAAGACTTCAAGCATAAGAAATAGATGTAAACCTTTAAGCCATTGTTTCTAACTTCCTCTGAAACAAATCGTTTCGAGTTAGAGTTAGAGTCAGCTTAGAGCATAACTCTTTCCCTTGTGGCTATCAGTAACATCACAGATCGATACACCAATTGTAGTGGGCCTATATCCAAATGATCTTGTTACACAGGGTGTTCCTCAACATCATGCACATCCGAAAGTGAGAAATTCCTTGGCTTATTTCACGACTGAAAGTTCACATGAACATAGTTCCGCAAACGCTTCGTTACCGATCTACGGGCTGTTGAAATTTCAATTTTCCTAAAGACAATACCCCAACATATTTCCTCCTCCAGAAGTATTCTGCAATGAAAGCTGAATACAGCCTCTATAATAGTCTCTACACCGATGCTCCTTGCTTTTTAGTTTGCGACCCCAAGAATAACTGATAATCAGTCCACCCAGATATATGATTTGATTGAAGGTGTGATCAGAAAATATATTTGTCTGATTCAGAAGTTGATTATGATATAGTCCCGAATAACGCCCCTCAAATAAGGTGGTGACCACTAAAAAGACGGTTAGGTCGTTGAGGTTGACTTCAGCGTAATATCTCTGTTTATTAGTTATATCAATATTATGGCAAGAAACATACCAATAATACAGATTTAAGAGATGAGGCCTATATCAATCATATTGAATAAGCATAACTGAATGAAAGAAATTCCTAATAGAGTTTTTTGTTCGATTCTCAACGTCCCACAAATCTGGCCAAACGAGACCACAATCTCACATCCTTTATATAATTATAATAATATTCCCTCATAAACACTTGTTGAGTGTACCCAATGGCATAGCCTGTGCAGGTAGAGGACGGCTATTTTATTATTTGCCATGGCGTTCCTGGGCGACTTTCGTTATGCTGCTGTGCTAAACGAATCTAAAAGTCGGCAATTCCTATTGTCTCTCGCTTGGCATTTAACGTTCTAGATTCACAGTAGTCGAATTCAAGAGCTTTCAGTGTTCTCTACCCATCTGGTAGACATTCATTCATATTTGTTTTATGTGATGCCAATTTTCCAGCTCCTTTGCACATATTTCAATACACCTCTGCTATGAAAATGTATACTGAATATGGCTGTAAAATTTTATAGCAGTCCTCCAGGAGTTACTCTCAAATATGTTGTCATTGGTCGTCTACCACAATATATTATTTTTTCCATCCAATAAGAGCATTTGTACGTATTTTTACTCTCATACATGTAACGTTTGTTATTTGTAGATATCTTCTCGGAATTCATTTCATTTTCATTTTCTTTTCGAAAAGAAAAGCATTATAGTTATAAATTTGCAAAAGTGTTGTTGACATCACGATTTAATATATCTGTAATAACAACCATGAGAGCACCACATCATAATTTCAATAACTCATTTATTCTCATCCCCCACCTTACACCATTTTTGTTTCAGGGCTCTTCCACCGAGCGATCCTCATGGGCGGGACGGCCCTGGCCGACTGGGCTCTGGCCGGCAATCCTACCGGAGTAACATATCAAGTATCAAAAGCACTCAACTGTCAAATACACGACGATTTTGCGGAGTGCTTGAGAAGGAAGCGCCTCGACGAAATCATGGCTGCAGGTGCAATCACTCCCGATTACAAGACGAGGTTCGGACCGGTAGTGGATTCTATAGTGGTGCCCAATGAGCCAAAGAAATCCATGACCCAGTACAATGATTTATTTCAAAGGTATGATAATGCTACGTTGGAGAAGCTTTGCCGATTAGTCTGATACAATCGGTTCGGTAACGGCCGTGGAGTGTGAGTGTGACGGTGGAGTCGATATTTTGTCTGCCACGAACGAACTTTGATCTATGAAGAGATATGATTACGACTCTTGAACATCCTTTAGGTTATTTACAATAAGGTATTTCTATATTCGAAACCATTTTTTTATTGCTCCAGAAAAGATGGTTTTGCTGCGACTAGATATGACCAATAATGATCTATCATGTAGAAAGCATTATTTTTGGGTTATGCACTGTTCATCAAATTCGTTATGAAAATGTTCTCATGTTTCTTTTATGGAGGAGGCGAGGCTTGAAAAGAATAATTCATTAACCTGAGCAAAGGTATCAAAAGAATAAATGAGTTAATCTCTCAGATTTTGTTGAAATACTGAGTGGGCCTTTGAAAATAAAACAGCGGCGAAGCTATTTGTCTTCTGAATATCAGATGTCGAGTTGTTTTTGAGATAATGAATGTCGGATTTGGAAATCAGTATTCGTTCAATCAATCAAAAAAATACGGAGAACACTACATAGTCGTGCTCGCAGTTCTGTCCTTGTTATTATTTTCCGCCAAATCGATTTTTCCATCGCTCCTGACGCATAGTGAAAGTCACTGAGATTTAGATTCATTCCCGTTTTATATAATGTTACCAAGTAACCCGTTGAGTTCTGATCTAATTACTATCGATAGTATTACGAGCACACATGGTATTAATCACCCAAGACGACACAAATGTTACCTATAGATATAGCGGTGGGATCCTATCAGAAATTACACTTCGATAACTTTCAAATGCAGACTGAATTCTGTGATAACAATAAAAATATGTACTGCTGCAGTTCGGTACTAGTAAGACAATAAATTTCCTGAAATAAACTACAGCATTCCATCCGGGCTTTTTCAAAATGTCTGTTCACAAAGAGATCGTCAGAACGTTCACATCACGATTATGCATAGTCAGACACAGCAGTAGGAAACCCGTTGAACATTCGCTATGCGTTCGTTGCTAAGCTGCACAGTGACGACTTCTTGAAGGTTATTTCAATGTTTTCAAGTAAAATTTGTTGACTAGAATGAAATCAAACTGTTTGAACTGCTAATATAATATTTACGCTGACTAGTAGGTAGCAAGCTTCCATTGAAATTTTCAAGATATAATAATCCAGTTAAAATGTTAGATCAGAAACAATTTCTATGTATTCGATCAAATGAAAAAGTTTATTTGTAAAATTATGTTTACCAATTTCGAATTTTGGTTGCATGATCGTATGCATAAATTGAAAAGTAATCTATGCAATCCCTAATATGTGTAATATAAAATCGAATGAGTAAATCAAGCAAATGTTTAATAACAAACGTATAAATGGAGCTGTATTATAAAGAGTTAGTCAAAAGTATGGACCCTCTCATGTTTCTCAGTTAATATAAGGATAATTGAAAAAAAGTTCGCATGATAGTTAAAGGGTGTTTTTCTCTGCACTTTTCTTGGATTTCAAATATTTTTAGATGTGCCATTGGTGAAGAAGTGACGTCAGCGGCATTTTGTTTTTAATTCAACCATATGTCATGTTTGGTTTCAATAGAAAGCTTATTTGTTTCTCATTTCAGCAGTACCAATATTTATTTAACTATCTCGATATGTACAGTGTGTTTCGTATTTAATAGTCTGCCTGTCATTTTAGTATATTTTTTTCGAAAATTATCTTTTCACCGTTATGAATGCTGTGTGTGGTTTTCTTCGAAGGGGTTTCCAATTGCTACAATTGAACTGGCAAGGAAAATTTTCTCATTAGCTCGGTACAGGATATCACGTACAAGATTATATCTTCCTGAGTGATATGTTCGTGAAGAGATTACATGGTAGCCAATTATCTAGTCATCATTAGTCAGCTCGTGTATTTTATTGAAATCCCATGGTTCGTTCAATTAAAAACTCGATATTCTCCCAACTACTTATTTGCAATTCCGAGGAGAATCAGGAATCCTCCACGTGCTAACATAATTTCGAATAAATACTCGAGATATATATTTTGAAACGAGTGACTTGGTAACAAGCCGACGATGTCTTGAGAGTAATGCGATGTCCTTCAAAGTTTGCTTTGTTGTCTAGAATTTTGTCTCGATTGCTTGCCTAATGAGAATGTTTATACTCAGTCATGAATCACATTCTTTGTCGTTTTTTTTTCACGAATATGAAATATCTTTATATGTCAGAGGTCAATGGTTGTTGTGCTATGACTATACAGGATGATGCATATTTTCTAATCCCAGAACTCGTTGAATCTTTATTGATCATATTCTGGTCCGAACAAGGGCTTTACATTCAAATTGGGTGCTTTCAACTATTTCCATAGCAGATTGAAGGTATTAGTAAGGGAAATTGTAGTGAAATATATACTGTTTCGATATCAGATTCACCTGATTTCATGAATATTTGTAATTATTCATCGAAAAATTATTTATAATTCATGTGCTACTACGCGCTATTATGTGTTACTATAAGTCTATGAGCAACTTTTTAAATCGTAAGTTCGTAAGTATGTCAGTTCTCTCAGAATGTAGCTCATATCGTCTCACGATTTTTTCAAGACTAGTAATCACATAAAATCACTTCGTTAAAAAACGAAATTTATTCGATAGAAAAAAAGTTACTGTATGAAGAAACCCATTCAATGATGTCATCTGAGTCACTTTGACATCGACAGAAGAGTGTAAAATGCTTGATTCTTGAATCTGAACAAATGAAGAAAAAACATTACATCCATTGTGTTTTTAATAACTGCCCTTTAAAATAATCATGTTAATGAGTGTGATTATTATTCTAATGTTTTATCTTTGATTCATCTCGTGAAAACACTGAAACTTTACTTATTCTTCGCAAATCGGAGTTTTCATAATTGTCATAGCTTTAAGTAGATCACCCAGAATTTCAATATTGTCGACAGTCATACTCAAAAACTTGTTTTTTATTATGACTTCTGTTTGTCTCTCTTCTGGAAATAAAAAAAATATATTTATGTGATATAGATCCAAGTGTCTGAAACGGTAACTTTCAATATCATGTAGAATAAAAACTGTCCATCTGAATCACCTGGACCCATTTTCCATAAGAATGGTGCTAGGTTCTTTCTTTCCACTCAAAATGAAGACAGTGAAAAAGTTACGAAGGCTTGCTTAAGCTATCCTGTTCACTCCATCCGATTAGAGTTTTTGTCAGGAAGAAATAAAATCTGACTGCAATTTGAAATTAATTTTTGACCAAATGCTGTCATTTCTTTAGGACGATAATAACTCAAAAATGATTCGACAGTAGCAGTGAAAGCTTGGTATGTTCTCATTATATCAAAAGATACTTTTCAATTGAATAGCGTTTTGTTATATTAGATACGACAGAGCGGGATCGTTATTGTTATTAAATATATGGGAACTTGCGGCTATATTGTCAAGGAATTAGAATATTACCTCACAGAACTAAAGATTATCATCTCACCTTAGTTTCTTAATCGTTCTGCCTCCTTTGGAAGCCATGCTTCTTCTTTTTCTCTTCACAGGATAGAATTGGAACTCATCGAAAAACTCACTACATTCGCCAAGTTAATACTTAATTGTTATTGAAACTGATATTACAGGAACTGATCATGAATGGAATATAAATGGGGCGAGATAAGTACTAACATCTTAAGGATATGTAAAACAATAATTTAGTTCGATCAAAATACGTTGAATGCACTGAAAGTTGAATAAAAGAATCGTAATGACCGATATGAAAGTTAATGGAAGAATGAACTTTCTACAGGAATGAGAAAGATTTTTTATGAATCTAAATAATTTAGTAATGAAAATTGAGTTATTTCTTATACTGATCAGAGTTGAAACCAGAAGACGTATAAGAAGATCTCCGAAATTACAGAACACTACGTAATTAACTGAAAGGTCACATTTGGAGTATTTCGAGTTAAAACAACGACTGCCCATTATTTCAAAGGACCCTTTGAATTTCGAAGAAACGCGTCTATTAAAATATCTTGCCTCTCACAGAATTACCAACAAATGTACCCCAAATAAATATTCATCTCTGAGATGTCCCTGTTTACGAGTTATTTTTCAACCCTTCAATACTTGGAAATAATCTTACAAGTGTTTATCTATCAAAGGATTTTTTGTAACATTTATATTTTGAAAGGCTTTGAAATATTCAAAACTAGAGTCAATTAGGGTATCTTTTACGAGAGAAGACAATATTTCATGATGTCCCTGAATATTTTTGAATGATATTTCTAGTCTAATTGATTCAGTCCATGAGTTTGGTTACATTATTGCTCGAATTGGCATGTATTAATCGATATAATTTTTATCACTGGCAAAAAACCCTACACTCATTATTTGAATTTCAGATTCGAGCTGATGTACGGAGTCACAGAACAGGAAAGCCTGCACCTCCTCGGACCTGTGGCCCTCACTCAAGGCATGCTGGAGAAAGAGCGTGATCAAGAGCTGCTCGCCTACTTCCATTCACGCTGCGAAATGAAACCCGGCCTCTGTCTGCAGCGCACTCTGGGCGAATACTCTCGCAACGAGTATTCTCCGCAGAACGATCAGCTTTACGAGGACTACACGGGTTACGAGCCAGACAGGGCATCGTTGGCCAGAGACGCCCTGCTTGATATCTTATCCGACGCCCGTTCCGTTGCGCCGATCGTGCAAATGGCCAGATACCACGCCGCACTCAACTTGCAATCTTATTTTTATGTGTTCACACATAAGACGCATTCCAAGGAATACATTGTAAGTGTAGATCTCCGACGGCATATCGTGAATTGAGATTTTCTCGTTTATAACTTGAGAGTCCGCAGATTCTTAGATTTGTAACAGAAACGTCCGATAAACTTCATCAGATTCCGATATACCTTTCAATACGTTGAAACTACGAAATTGCTAAAGATAATCCTTCAAATTTTATCGATGAATTTTAATTTTCTACGAAAACTCTCCCTCCGTTTTAATGGTACGAACATAGAGGAGCGACGTGACTAGGACGAGAGAAGAAATGCAGGCACATAGTAATCGCGTCCAATGCAAAACCCATTGAAATATTCGAGTCGTCTCTTGTCGCTTGACGGGTACCTTAAAGGTACCAGTATATTTGAGTATACTTGACAAGTTCGTTAAGAGATTGGATATACTGGGAGAAATATAACCATAGGAGGAGCCACAATAGGCCATTGGCCGCAGTGGAGTGCCTGATATGGGCCCACTCACGTTCAAACCTAACCTAACCTAACCTAACCTACTTGACAAGTGACTTCATCAAAATTTGGTTTGAGCATTTGAAGGCTTTCACGGTCGGGAGGAATTTGGATTCCGGGGTTTGAGGCCGTGGTCGGTTCACTTACGTGGAGGCGGTTCTTACGGACGTTTCGCTCACAGCAGCGGTGAGCATCTTCAGCGTTGATTTTTTTTCTCGAAGAGCGACGTAATATTGATAAAACGGTTGAAGGATCTTCACAATTGATAGTAACAGCCTGGCTAATTACTCTTCTGAACACGGCCCCAAAGCCCGGAAACCATAGTTCTTGATCAAATTCGGTTTGATTGAATGTGTTTTTCAAATGAACGAGTTTGAGTGATGAAAATTAAAAATTATCGATAAAATTTGAAGTACGAGTTTTATTTGGGCAGATAATTTTTTTCGCCAATTCAGATGGTAACATGTAAATATTTAGAGAATGAATCTGAGGGGGAACAATTCAATTCATTAGTATTATATTAAACTTAACGAAAAAATGGGGGCATTATGTGATTCATCCATACATATTTTACTTCTGTTATAAGGCGGAGATTGCTATAGCGTCGAATCAAAACATTACAATATATAATCATTTCTTATCATTTCTTGTAATGATCTCTGTCTTGATGATTCCGGAGCCCTAGCCCCAATAGTGTAAACTGACTCGGCACACAACGTGTTAAGGCGGACGTTTCAGTCATCCAAAAATCATTAAGAAACCACATTTCCGCTATGCGAAGTTCATTGCATACAAGATTGTACCGTATATCGGACAGCAAATGAAAAACCTGTAGAGAACTATCAACCTTCCCAGCAATTCCTCTAAACGTCGCGACCCATCTCAAACAATGCATTTTTTCGAACCACATCGTTGGCGTAAACCCCAAATCACACAATCGTGAGAATCCATCTGCGTCGACTGTTGATCGTGAGGATGGCATTTGTGACGTTTCGGGTTACGGTAAGTTATTCCCAGTGGTCCTTTTGTCAGGTTTCTGGAGCTTGAAATCGCTCTGAATGGTCAAAGAGAATATTGCTCGAATTAAACAGGTCTCGCATTCGGAATCATCTAACGTATCGTGTGTAGGAACGAAAATCGAGATCATCGCGAGGAATATTCACTTTGACAGAGTATACCGGTTGAGATGTAATCCTCATAATGATGCTACTGAACGCCTAAGAATGCCTAGACAGGCCGAATTTTGCAAATGAAAATTTTGTGAATTGAAGCTTCATTTTTAAACCGATTGAAGTAGTGCATATAAAGGTGAGGATCAGGTATTGAAGCGGGATGGATATATAATTCACAACAAAAATAAGGTTCCCCAAAGTTATTGAAATGTCATTGAAAAATTTCGTTTCAAATTGTAATGTAGACTTTCCAAAACCTGTAATGAGTATTAATCGTTTGGAATTCATCCCGTTAGCTGATATTGTGACAGCGACAATGTGAGGAACGCAAGGAAACCATATCACAAGTGAAAAGTTGTTAACACCGAATCCTTCCTAGCAAAAAACGAATATTTGAATGGATTCGTCAGGAGAAAAACTCACAGGAGAAATTTTAAGGGCCAAAGATGAAGTAAATTCAGACCTGATCTACTAAATCACGAGAAAGATAAAATAGCAATATAACCAATATTTGAACTGATGTACGGAAAAAGGAGTAAATAGCTTCAGAGAAAAAGTATTTTGGAGTATTTTTTCCGAGTTAAGTAAAGTACTGAAATCCAATACCTCATGGTCACGTTACTCGATGGTGAAATGTTCAGTTAAAATTGAGCAAAACCTGAACATGAGCAAGTTCCATAAGTTGACATCGTTCCTAAAAAAGTAAAATGTTGGTTTTCGATGACATAAAGCGCAGATCTTCACCAAAGAAGATATATCCAAGTTTATGCTAGCCCCTGATAAGATATGTCGTATGATAAAGGTAGGTACCATTTTTGCTCTAGCTCTAGTCAAGAAACCTCATTATTGTGAAAATTTCCGATTTGGAGAACCATACTTCAAGATTCTTCTTCTTCTTCTTACACAGGTCACAATTTTAGACGATGATCAGCAACGTTTCTAGCAGATTCAGGCGAAAGGATAACCAATATAAAGAATGTCTTGTAGACTGGAAGTCAACATTAATGATAATTAGTGGATTTCCATTGAGAGTTTTGTATGTTGAAAGAAAAGATACATTTTCAATGTGCTTTTTGAATCTTTATGCGGTTGTAGAAAACATAAAGTTCCTAATTCATTCGTAGAACCTTCACTCCTTGACTGTCTTGACTAATCAACGGCAGTCCGGTGCGGAAAAGTATCACCTTCCGCACTTGTTCGGAAACCAACCATTATATAGAAATTGTGTTCTTAGCAACTCAACTATACTTTCCCGTCATAGAATAATTTTCATCTAATTCGTTGATTTGGTAACTCTCAATTCGATTGATAGATGAATTAGAATATGAATCGAAGTAAACTGGACATTTATAATTCGATTTTTTTTAACTTCTGGCTATTCAACTGCAAAAAAATTATTTGTCCTACGAACTCATAATTTTTCAGATGCAGTTTTTTTCTTTAAATTACGTAGCAACAAAATTCTCATCGGAATGTCAGGTTTACTTCACAAAAAAGCTCTACTCTAATTATAAGGAATCCACTCACTGAGAAACATTCAGTAGTTATACGTTTGATTCCACGACACCTACTTACTAACTCAGCACCTTCAACGTGATGAAAATTCATCGTACCACACTTTGCGATATATTTCATTCTCACTGGAAATTCTTTAATAAGACAAAATCATCACACGGAGAGCCACTTGTTCATTTCCCAAAGCGCGATAAAGTTCATAGTAGATGTATCCGCGTAAAGCCTGATTTCGATGTTGTGTGATAAAATTTCCGAGTCGACTCTCCCCCTTGAGCCTTATGTATCGCAAAGGACATTACAGGCCCCAGGTGTCACATTTTCCATCCAGGTGTACATTGTTCAGAAAGAGGGCTACAAACTTGGGATATAGAGAGTAAGAAAGAGAAAGGTAAAGAGAAAGAAAAATTGTGCAGTAATGAAAAATATGAACACATCAGTAAGAACTAATGAAGTTGTCTGGAATACAGTTCAATATCCCAATATAATGGGACGAACAAATCTCTTCTACAGATGAAATAGAATATATAGCACTGACATACAAGGTGGGGCACCGAAAACGAAACAGATCGAATATCTTCAAACACATGTGTTGTGAAGAAAATACAAAAACACGTCGATTTTTAATCCAAGGGGGATATCTCCCTATCATAACCTCAATTGTCATGCCTCTCCCCCCACCCCTTGGTCGCTATCACTTAAACAATGTGAATATGGAAAGTAGTAAGTGTGACACATCATTTAAAAGGTAATTTCATAAAGAATTCAGCCATGTCAATTTTCGCTACCTAACTTCCTATTTGGGCGCCCTCTTGCGGGAAAAACAACTGATCCGTATTCCAAATTATGATATTTCATTTGCAAGCTAATTTGACATAAACTCGGTGACAATGCATTATGGAATATTTCAAAGGAAAAAAGCAAAATCCGGTTTTCTTGCACTGACAAACAATTTATAATTTCCGACCCTGAAAACCACCAATTTTGAATCAAATCGGACCATAATTTCAAATCTTGTCCGCCAATTTGGTTTTTCCCCTTAGAAAAATTACATAATGCATTGCCGCAGAATTTATGTCAAATTATCTTGCGAATGAAGTAACATAATTTGGAATACGGAACAGTTGTTTTTTCCGCAAGAGGGCGCCAAAATAGAAAGTTAGATAGCGAAAATTGACATAGCCGAATTCCTTACGAAATTACGTATTTCAGTTGATACGTCTAGAAGAGTACTTCGACCACGCCACTATAGATGACTGCCGTAGTTGCAGTCGAAACTTTTGGAGATATGAACCAAAGAAGACGGCAAACCCCGGAAACCAACCAAAACACAAACTTTCTATATATTTGTGAGTTTAGTTGGAAACCATTTAGGGTGAGCCATCGTCTGTATAAAAAGAATAACTAACCAAGTAAAAGCGATTTCAACCTTTTCTTGAAATTCTTTATTGTGAAAGACCTATATTCACTGGGAAGTGTGTTGTAAATACATGAGAAACTACGTGTGAAAATTGAAGACTTATGTTGAGGAAAGGCTAAGACTGATCTACTACGGGTGGAGAACCTATTAATGTTCAAGTTTTGTTTGGTCATGGTTATGAAAAGAACATATTTCTGAGAAGAAAATGTATATCTGAGAATTTTTTTAATTGAGTCAGAATCTAGATACATAGGTACAAATTATAAAATTCTGATATCACATTTGTATCTCTCAACAGTGCAAATTGGAACACTTCTTTCTAGGAATAGCACTTTAAAAGGTAAGACCTCGTTAATCCTTAGCTCGCACAAGTTTCGACTCCTGAGGGCTGTCGTTCGTAGGGGTATGACAGCTGGTTAACGGAAAAAACAATTTTAAAAAACAATTTTCAATCAACAAAACATTTAGGTAGCATTTAGCAGAAAGAGAATGGTGTACAATTTTTTGATAAATACCTTTCGTGATTGTCATGGTAGAGCGCTTGTCTCTTAACCTAAGGGTCATGGGTTCGATTCCCAGCATAGTCATCGGTCTCGTGCATGGCATCATACGTTAAAAGGTAAGGGCTGCGTCTTTCCTAGCTCGGACAAGTCTTCCAAAGACCTTTGAGGGTTGTACTCTTATGGGTGTGCAGCTGGTTGACGGAAATAACAATTTTAACAATAAAAATTTTAACAATTTACAATAGCTATCATACTTTGTATTTTGGAACAAGATATGACACTCTTCGTGTTGATACTCTCAGGAATAACAAGGTTTTTATTTCATCCTCAATAATATGTAATTCATATTCAATAAAAATCTCGTGGAAAATATATCGGGCTTCCACAAGTCGTTAGATGAAATATAAAAGTAGGCTTTGCTGTCACGCCCAGTGGCATCAAATACCATTATGATTGATTGGCTAGAGCGTTATATTGATTTTATTTTGAATGGAAATATTGAATTTAACCTAAGAATTCAATCACCTGGAAAAAGGTAATCTAGTCTTAATAATATTTTGGGATTTAAGAAAGATCGTAATGATATGGATACTAAAGCTGCAGATTTAATCAAATGTTATCTATCTAAGAGAAGTCAAGCTATGGAAAATCGGAGAAGTTTTTAATCTGTGACTACCGGAGTGCACCAAGGTTCTATATTGGGCCCTATACTCTTTTCTGTTTATGCATAGAATTTTCCAGATATAATTTTTTGTATTGACAACATTATTATGATGACGATAGTACATGTCTTTTTTCTTGGATGGAGCAAAACAACTACTAATAATTATGACTTACATAATATTCACACATTTTCAATGAATCATAAGAAAATAATGCTATTATTTTTAGAAATGAAGTTTTTTCGCAGGGGTTTCAACAAGAATACTCCTCAAAGATTTGAAATGGTTGTACCATACAATTTTGCCATAACATAAAATACTCAAAATGGTGGTTTGACTAAAATCTTAAAATTTTCGCACCATACTAGTAACCGTTTGTAAAAAGCACATGCAGCTCCAAAACAAATATTTCAATTCTGTCACTTGTTGGATAGTTCAGTTATGTGAGTCATTAGTATTATCTAGATTTCATTTTATTGATATTTTTTATAACTCTTGTTTGAATTCATTTGATATCAGTAGAATAAAGATGTTGAAAATTCAAGCCTTAGACTTATTTTTTGTAAGTATTCGCAAATGTTTTTTGAATGCCTAAATGTTTATACATCCAGAATCGTCAACAAATGCAATCTACCACGTTTTATGTTAAGCTACTAAGATATAGAAACACTCTCGCTGTGCTTCGTCACCATACTGAGTCCTTCAAACAATCGTTTTCTTAATGTATTGTGAACTGTCCCATCAACTCACCTCTCGATTTCATTCACTCAAAACAACAAGTATGAATAACTTTCTTTGGTTAACTAATAGCTGAACTGTCATTCTTTCCCTTTTAACATTTATTTCATTATTTATTCATTTCATTTATTTGTTGTCTTTGATTTCTTTTTGGGTTTAGATGGAACAAAGTGTATAATTTTCATCTTCTAATATTTGGTTATGAAGACATTTATAATAATCATCATTATTATTTCTCAAAATATTTTTTGTCATCCCTGGTTGTGCGAAAAATTATGTAAACAACTGGACAACTGGAAAGAGTAGTAACATGCATCACATGTACACGTCGAATTATTAGTTACAAGTCTAATGAACTCAATAAACAAGTCAAACACGACCAACCACTAAGAAGTACGTAAGTTCATCATCAAAAGCCATCAAGGAAAAGGAAAAAGAAAACAAACAATTCTCCCCTTTTAATTTTGCCGCTCTATCTGTTTAACATCCTGCAGTTTAAATTTAGCTTACCGTGACTCCGAAAACTCCTTGCCTTCACAGATTTTAATTTTATAGGTATTCTATTGTCTGCAACTCAAGAATCGAGCAGGGGATGGGTTTTCAATTATTTTCGATTGTTATTTGTTTCTCTACACCTTCTGGGTTATTGAGTCTCATTTCTTTTTTTGTCAATATCTAAATATATGAGAAGGCAATATCTATATCTCCGATGACATTTTCATTACATTTTCATGAATATAAATATTACGAAGTTTTCTATATCATGAAAAACAATCTTGTTTTACAAGTAGTTGTTTTTTTTGGTGGGGTGGTAGTGTTTTACTTCCGCCACTTTGATTGCGCTTTTCCAACGAGAGATGAACACAATAATCAACATCTACTTTTTATCATCAGTCGGAGAGTCGTATTTTCAAAAAGTAGGTTCACATCCGTGGAGGCGGTTGATAGCACGTTTCTCCCACAAACTGCGGTGATCATCTTCAGCGTGGATTTTGTCTTATCGACCAGCGACTTAATTCTGATACGGCGGTTGAAGGGTCCTCGTAATTAATAGTCACAGGCTGGTTGTTTTGAATAATTTTAATTTATTTGCTTGGGGTGCTTGGGATACCTGACCGGATGAGATGTCTACTGTTTTACGTGCTCGGCTGCGGTGTGTTTAAGTGGTTGTATCAATGTAGGCTAGCCCAGATGGAAAAGTCTGCCGTTGCAATATACGCCTACGGAGAAGGTACCCATGATATCCAGTTCCAGAATGAGAAAGTTCTCTCGCCCACAAGACACAACTATGCTCGCCTCAATAGAGAAGCAATAGAGATACACAAACACAAAAATAATTTCGATAGAATAGAGGAATACCTGAAGATCAACAAAACGTTGTGCCCAGCCCTGAAAATTACTGAAATAAAACCATCGAATGATACCGTCAGGATGATATAACAATACCAATAAAGCCGCTTAACTAAATGCAAGTATCGATCATTCAAACGAAGTATTTATTAAATTATTTATTATTCACAGACAATGGGATCAAATCATTACCAGAATATGTAGAATATTCAACCAAATATATTCCGAATGAACGATAAACGAGAGAAAGTTTTTGAGGTTACAAAATAATAGGTTGTCTCCTTACTCCATAAATCATGAAATCATGAAATCCGCACCCTCAGACCACCAGAGGATGAAATTACGTTTCAGAAGTACATGCCCCTGTACTCAAACGGACAGAGAGCCATGATACCTTTTCAAGGTGCCTGCCGAATACGCATTGTGTGACCGAAGACCTTCAAATGTCCAGAACTATAACCGTGGTAATCTCCAAGAAGTTCGGTCGACTCCAGGAACTACGTGAACAGGACCCAGAAGTTGGAGGGGTGCTGCAATTGAAGAAGGGCCGGAGAAACATCTACTATCTGGTTACTAAGAAGCATTCCCGAAAAACCGTCTCATGAAGATGTCTGGAAGAGCCTCACCAGATTGAGAGACACGATGCTGGACGAGAATCTTGTGGACCTGGCAATCCCAAAATTAGCCTGTGGGATTGATGGGCTGGACTGGAGAGTAATAAGAAGCATGTTGGAGACAATATTCAGATCCAGCAGCGTCAAGATTTTGGTGTGCTGCAACCATGTTATGTTGAATGAAGTGTCGATCGTTTTTGGCTAAGAGCTGCGTTTGTAGAAAAAGTCATGTATGTATTTCGAGCATGTAATGTCATTACCGCTCTCCAAAGATTCTATTTGCCGAGCGGTAATTGATCACTTAGCGCTCTAAATACACAAAGAGCTATTTCATAAAAAAGCGGCTTCATTGAGAAAACTTGATGATTCAGGTATAAGAACATGATATGTCATCTTAAAGCAGTTCTCTTCATCTTTCAGTTTATCGAGTAATATACAGGGGGTCTCATTTGAAAAAACGATCTTTTAATCACTTTTATACAAAACGGAAATAAAAGTAATTTAAGTTGGTACTGTATGATATGGAGTCGATTTCTCAGAGTAAATTGAATACTTCGAGTTTGTCCAAACTACCATTGAAATATCAACTTTTCCTGATTTGAGAGTACTAATTTACTTGAGTTCAATTATGTTTTGGAATATTCAACTAAAATTATTTTTTGTTCCGAAAACCGATGGACATAGGCAAAGTATTATAACAAAAATACGATTCTAAAAATGTGTAAATATACGAGGTGTTCTGTTCAAAATGATAAAGTTGAAAGGACTCTTTGATAAAAGCGGCAACGTCTCGAAACTGAAAATATTTTAGATCGGTAGAACAGGTGAGAAAATGTGGAATGCGCAATTTTTTAGAAAAATCCCGCGTCTTATTCATCAGAAACGTCTAACCTACCATCGACCGTGAGTCACGCTGTATACAAATATAATTTGAAACCACTTCGTTATTTTAGACGATATTTCTTAAAATATTTTAATAATCTCTCTCGAATATAACAGACTGAAGAACTCTGAAGAATCAATTTGGAAATAATGATTTTTTGTATTGCATTGTTTCTCTGTTCATTGGATCACCCCGTAGATAAATTTCATTTCCGATATGCGAAATGGTCCTCATCCTGTGGTCCACTTTCTCCTCAACAACAACAGCTCATGCAACAGGGTGTTGACCGATGTCTCGACTCTGTCCCATTAATTAAAAATAGTAGTCTATTTCGGTGGACTAAATTTAAAATCCGTTCCAGCGAGACAAGAGCTATAATGGAGAAGAGCTGCCGTACGTGTTTGGGGTTCCTCTAGACGGGCCGAAATTTCATTTCGTCGACACGTACACGGAACCAGAACGAATGTTTTCGGAGATAGTTATGATGTATTTCTCCAACTTCGCCGAAACAGGGTAAGTACCACAATTATAGTGTTATCAAACGTTAATACGAACAATAATTTCGGTGAATTACAACCCTTGTTTACCGAGAAAACGGAAATATTGTGTCTGTAATCTATTTAAGAACTTACTCCGAGCTCTGAAGCTTTTAGTGAGACGTTAACGTTTATGAAAGTGGAAAAATGTGTGTTTCGGTGTTGATACTTTTCCTGTTTTCACTCAGGGTTTTATAACGATGAGCATGTAGAAGCGCTCAGTGGAAAACAATATTGAATATTGTGCGCAATGCTTACATCAATCTCGTTTGCATTCTCAAAACAAAGATTCTTATTTGAACCGAAACAAAATCAAATGTTTCACGACAAACGAATTTGAGCGGAAAGTCGCTTTCGGTCAAATAAGCTGAATTTTGGGTATTTCTTCATTTATGTCATTCCCATCGGAAGTTTCTCTAGATATAAACTTCTCTAATGTACAAGATGGGCCAAATTAAACATTTCCTAGATAGATGAAAACTGATGACAGCCCAGGTAATAAGCTGACGTAATTTATACGTCAATATATGATCATTCAGAGACGTCAATCGGACGTCACAAATATGTCGTCATTTTGACTCATAGTTTATTATTATTTATTGTGAATGATTTTGACCCTTATATAATAATAATATAATAATAATACTCCCTCATAAACATTCGTTGAGTGTACCCAAAGGCATAGCTTGTGCGGGTAGAGGACGGCTATTATTATTATATGCCGTGGTGCTCCGGGGCGACTTACTGATGTTTTAGGAGATGTATTCACTTTTCAGCTGTAGGAAAACCCGGAAAACCTACAGCACCACCTCGGATGGTCGGTGTGCACTCCAAGCTAGCACTAGACGAGATTGGCATCCAGCCAACTCACAATACACTTGCTTTTCAACAAGGCATGCGGCCGCCTATCGATCCGATATAGAGTAGTTGAGAAAAATTCTCGTACCTACATCGGATTCAAAGCGACTATCGCTATGCTGGAGTTTCGAACGGCCTGTGCATTAGACCGCTGATCCACCGACCACCGTCAGAAAACCTAGAAAAAAATCGTAAAAATAAATTTTACAAAAAAAAATACAACCTTATTGCATGAGAATGTTAGTCGTATGTCTCGTCGAAGTTTCGAGCTCCATTGTCGGTAAGTTTGTTCGAGTTATTGAATTGACGTTGTTTCACTGTTTTGGTTAATTTTTCTTCCTTGAATTTCATTGACACTAAAGATTCCAGAGTTTTTTCTATTATTGAATGATTGATGTGTTTTATTTTTAGTTTGTTTGGATTTGACACTATAATAAAATTCATTATTTGAAAAAATACAAATTGACGTCAATTTAACGTCACACTGCTTCTAAGGACGTATATTTGACGTCATCCTGGAATCGTTATATCAACGTTATAATAATGACGTCAACTGTCTGTGGCCAATAAAGTCATATTACCGTTATTTTGAAGGTCATTCTGATTTTGTTAGCTGGTGGTCCCTTTTTGTGTGAATTTTAATGAAAGATTCGATGTTGGAAACCGCATATTGATGTCCATAATCGTTATTGAGTTACAGCATGTTTTTGGACAATGTACATTATTCAAATGTTGGTGTAACGGTTTTTCTGTGAAAAATTCTCTGTTTATCACATATATTTCAATGATAAGAGTTACTATTCATTCAAATTATATATCGATAGTTGTAAATGGAAAATGTTTGTTTCAAATGAGAAATCAGGTATATTTATGCCTTTCAGTAGAGTTTGAATTCAATTCAGCACACTCGATGATTTGCTAGATCATCTTTGAAATGCAGAACTCTTCTGGCTAGACATCAAGTGTGCTACATTTTTTTAATAATAATTCGAGCTCTATCGAAATATACAGGAAACAGTTTTTTTTTCATTGATGATTTTGATACATGATTTGAAAAAATGTATTATTCACACCAATGAATGTAAAAAAGTGCTTCAAAAATCTTTACACAGAAACAAATAATTTTCTACCGCAAAAATATTCATCAACTTTTCGAAACCGCATGTTTTTTAAAAACATATTGTAAATTTGGTTTCAAATCAGGCTTTTCCTTCAAAAGTGTCCAATTTGTCCCACCATTCAAAGTTCTTTCCATAAAGATCGTGAACGACTGACTTTCATGAGACGTCCAATGATCTTTTATCGAAATTTTTTAAATCAATCAAAATTGGGTCATATCATACCTCGAGAAAAAAACCACCCTAGATCGAAAATCTGGAGTCGAACCAATATTCTATACTGGATGATATTCTGTCTTCATAATTTCATTTGTTACGATATAAAATGCCTGAACCTGAGCCATCAAAGGTTAGTTTAAAATTTCTTTTTTGATAATTGAATAACACCCATACTTCCCGTTGTTGCAGAAAATTTATTCTGACACAATTCTGGATTAGAGTGTGATGATTTTAAGAGTTTCTGCTCTGTATCCGTGCTTCTTCAGTATTCTTATTTGCACTTCTTGATTAATTTTTATAAAAGAAACCGTTTCATCACTCTCAACCACAGCAAAAACGTTGATCTCAGTCCCTTCATATGGAACGAGTCTCAACATATGGAAAATACTGATGGACTGGATATTACCGATTGGGATATTTCTGAGCATAAAATTTGGCAGCATTTCTTTAATTTCTATGGCATACACCAAATATTGTTAACTCATCCACTTTTTCACTTTTTCACTCATGAAGCTTATGTCACTCTCATTACCTGTGTGAGTGTTTTGTTCTCCAAAGAAAACTCAAGACAAAGAGATAAAAATTACTGCAAAATATTATGCATTCTGGCTATCCATGGCACACTTGACAAAAAGTAAATGAATTATTATCCAGTATTTTCCTTAATAATATTGATTTTTCTTCCTAGGTGTTCGTAGTGGCATCGATTGCTAACATCATTATATTTAATTCAATTGCAAATAAATAAGTCTCATCAGATTCATTAGAAAAATCCTTCATTTGGAAAGTTCTTGTCAAAAAATAATTATTTGGAAAGAGCTTACCAAAAAATGGTTACCATTTCAAAATATCAATGTCATTTTGACACTTGTCTTATCCCATTCTCTCATACTAGTCACTAAAAGTTTGCGATTGTAATTTTCTGATATCACCTGAGGTCATAGCCACCTAGACGCAATATTAAAATGTCCCTAAAAAAGTGAAGTGAACGTCAAAACTCATGAAAAGTTCACATTCTCACCCAGAATTGTAAACCGCAGCCATTTGCGGTGAATCTGGAAGTAATTGGAAAATGAAAAATATGCGAAAACTCTCCTTATCACATACCATTTACCCATACTAAATCTCATTTTGAGACACCTGATATTCTAAGAGTTATGCCTTGTCTAATTGATAATTCGAATTTTTATTTCATTTCCAGAAACCCAAACATGCCGAAGCGAGAGATGTTCTACAGTATGAATCCGGCATACTGGGCCCAATACGATGTTGAATGGCCTGAATTTGATTTGCAGGAGGAAAGATATATTGAACTGAGTATGTATTTCTTTAGTTGTTTCTTCATTCATTACTTTGTTTCATGTTATTCTTTCGAGAAATTGCCAAAAAAAATATAGCAATGGTTATTTCTCAAGCAAATTCAAACCTTATATTTCGATGTTTTGCGTGTTCTGCTAGATTAGAATTTTTTATGTACAGTGCAATTCAATGGAAACCATTTAACTTGAGTAACTTTTGATCTTCTCATCTCGAGGTGAATCGCAGGAAAAACATAAGGGCATAACACATATAGAGATATTACCTCATATTGGCTCAATTTTGATTTCATATTGCTAGCTAACAGTTTTAATTTCAACCTATATTCCGATGAGAATAATCAATTTTCATATATGGTTTTTGTTGTAGAAATTCCACCACAACCATCACAGCACTATCGGAACAGCAAAATAAATTACTGGAACCAAATATTTCCGAATCTCACAGAAAACATTCCATACAATTCATACCCAGCATCACACCCGACTAGAAGGACACCCCTTATATTTCTTCCGCCGAAACCTCCAAGACGAACACCACCATCATTTCTCTATGATCACCTTCCCAAGAAATCAACAACCACACCAAGAAATGAATTCGAGAATTTTTACAAACCTTTCAAACCAACTGAGAATGAAGTATACGGCACGATAATAAATAGTGGTAAAAAACCAGACAACATGATCGAAAGTGTATATGGCACTGTTTTAGAGGAACCAGCTGCAGAAGTCAAGCAAAGTTCTACCATGAGCATAGTTACTATAGTAGGAGGGTTGTTTCTTGTAGTTAACTTGATTCTGCTCGTAATTCTCTACTTCAAGTGCTACAGGAACAAAAAAAATAACAGAGAAAAGACGACGAACAATACTGTTGCGAGTGAAGACGAAAAGAGACATAAAGATGAAGAAACATTCCTGATAAATGGCTGCAATATCGTACGACTGATGGGAAAGTCATCCAAGAGCGACGATACTTACGATGCAGTGAAAGCTGATACCACTCCAAAGACCAAACTGTCCAGGCAAATGTCAAGTAGTACCATCGATGCGCACACGAAAGTAAGGGAGTGGATAGCTCAAGAAATAATCCACAAATACAGCCCGAGATTCTTCAGAAGACCTGGACAGGACAATCATGCCAAAGAAAAGGTTTCCTTTCCAGAGGAGTTTACTCTTCCCACTGGAGGTGACAAGGCCTCGACTCTGGGGCGAAGCCCCACGAGACCAGTGAGCCCAGTGGAACATAAATCCATCCCCATGAAAACCTCCACCGTAACGAGACATAAAGTGAAAGCCCCCAAGGTTTCTGTGGCTGTTGATGCCACCCCATCTGGAAGAGGTCCAAGTGTCCTAATGCAGCAACCAATTGAACTCACTAAATCCCTGGATTGCCCAAACATAAAACCTAATGTTGAGATTCCATTACGTAGATCATTCACCCTGGAAGACTTCTCTCCGAGGATTGTCGAAAAGAGAAAGGACATCAGGAAAAGCTCGAATAGTATACACATGAATCTCTCTGATCTGCAACCGACTATCATCAAAATATCCCACTCTCATTCCAAATCTGACCCTGTTCAAGACCTTGACTATACTGCCATGAAACGATTGAAAACTTTTGATCCCAATCAAAACGTGAATGTGACATGCAGGGATGAGAACGACTGCCCTATCCCGCTAACTCCTGAAGAATCGCTCAAGACTATCAAACGAAGAAACTTTCCTAAAGTTCTACCGGACCTCCCTGGTAGGGAAGCGAAGATAAACAAGCGATTGTCAATGCCAACACATGGACTGTACATGCCCGTGGGTGACTGTTCCTCATTTTCTCCGACGAACTCGCCTATAGGGAAAAGTTTCAGTAAATTCCCACCTGCACCTCCTCCTAGAGCTAGTACGTTGGTCAAGCAGTCGAGTAGTCCCCTACCCGTATTCATATCGACACCTACATTGGCGGAGGAGCCAGAGGAAGAGCCGGAAGTGGTGTGCAACAATCTCTATGTTGGTCCACTAATACCTAGACGACAACCTGGATATAACGTTCCAGTTTATGGTAGTTTGGGTAATATCAAAAGTGGGAACGAAACCAAGACAGTGGGATCTAATACAGATACTCAAAGAACTGACACAAAAGTAGTTGACAAACCGTCCTTGGCAACAAAGCCCATTGACAATAGACCAACCAAAATGATTCCCAGGGTTTACCATCATAGCAACCAGAATAAAGAATGTAATTATTCCGGAAAGGAAACGCAGAAGAGTGGCGATAATGGCGGAATGGAGGAGAAAGATGATCAGATCAATGTTTCCGGTGATCATTGTACAACGGGTATCAGAATGATGAAAAAATCCCAAATACCCACACTTTCGAAGTCTTCAAATCCCAGTTTGAGCAAAGAGTCCTCCAGTTCTGATTCAACTCCTTCAGAAGAGTCAGACACAGGAACAGTGGTGAAGAAGATATGAACCATCAGTTGAGTGCTTTGAAAAATGTAAAAGAGTCGCTTGACGAACTCTCTTCTAATTCGAATGCTAATTCATGAAGCATTTATTAGAGTGAAAGTCGACGTGGATTATCAGCACCTCAGTTACGTACAGATCTTCAGGAAATTGGAGTTCGGATGAATCACCTGAATATCAAATTCAGTCCTGATTCAACTTCTTCAAGAGAAGATACAGGAACAATGGAGAAAACGATTTGAACTCTCAGTTCAGTGAAGGTTGAAAAACATAAAGAGTCGCGTGTGATGAACTCATTTTTATATATAATGCTTATAATTGAAGTATGGGTATATTTATCAGAGTGAAAGTAGAAAATGTTTCCAAATGGAATTTGGATTATTCAATGGGGATTTTCAGTCATTTTCAGAAAAAATATATTTCGATATAGTGCATTCATAAGTACCTTGTGTTCAGTTTTAAATTTTTTCATCAATTCATTATCCTCGTGATATTTGCCTTGCAGAAAAAGTAAATAATGTGCCTGCCAGCGTTGTCATATCGCAAAAAAATATGATTCACCAGAATATACTATTTCACTTTCTTAATAATATCATCGGTATATATGTACCTACCTATCCCTCTGTTCGAAATCTGCAGTTATATTTTCAGAGAGAGTATAATATTAACTTCAACCAAGATCACATTCAGATCACTCTGTTTATATAAATTAATAATAATTATCACATGAAATATATTGCGATTATTGAATTAATTAATTTTGATGTTACTGAAAATAGCTGCTATATTCTATGACAGATAAATAATTTTTTCTAAATTAGGAGTGACTAAATGGTTAGGACTATGTTATAAACTGCCCTCCGTTCAAGTGAAAAAAGTGCATATTTTACGATACTGGAAACCTCCATTGTTGAAAATAATCTCATTTGTAGCTTGGATGAATTGTCTGAATATTTCTTGTATTGGATAGTTAGTTTTTTTTCATCAAAAAGGGATTGAAGAACATACAGTGGAAATGAAAACTTACAGTTGTAGTTCAATGATCAAATTTGAAACATATACGTAAAATCGAAATGAAAATAAATTTATTGAATATTTGGAAATTCGAAAAAATAATCCTTTTTTGAGCGATTATTAAAAACTAAATGACAGTGAAATCCGTATCACTCTGCTCGATTAGTTATTCTTGGAAATATTTACCACATTATTTCCACTTGTTGAAGGACACTATGGAACTAGCGGTTCTATAACGGTATTTAATAGTGTTTAAATATAGTGTATCAAATAGTGTATCAAATAGTGTTTAAATATTTTTTTCTACATTCATGCAAAAAGCAAATCTTTATTGAACTATATTCAGTGGAAAAAGAATCTCTTTATTGCACTAGTGCAATAAAGTTTTTATTGCACTCATCTGTCATTCTACTTCAACGTGCTGTCATCATGATAAACATAAACGTTCAAACCCACTACATATTTAGCAGATATTCTGTAAGATTGGCCATACATTTTAAACAGCTACATATTTTATATTATTTTGTATAAATGTTAGCAGTCAGAGTTGAACAAACAATGCCTTCCCGAAAATAACTCCATAATCAAAACCGATCCGCTATGTTCTAAACCGTCTACCTGCATAGAGCAAACTGTATGTACTATGACCACACCTCGTGGTCACATACGCGCTCATGGCTACTATGATTTTGATTTTCATAATGCAACTGTGGGTATAGAAACGTCAGTAAAAATTTAATTCTGACAATTACAGAACTGAAAGTTTTAAAATGAGTAATAATAATGGAAAACTAGATTATGGTGATGAAATCGATAGTAATAATTATTTATTTAAATTGCGTATTTCATTTTCCTTCACCTAGTGCCGCACCTACATGAATAACTTTCTGCTTTTTGCATGAACGTAGAAAAAATGTTGTATGCAACTCGGCCTGACGGCCTCGTCGGACAATTTCACGTCGAGTGCAATAAACACCTACTTTTGGCACTTTGCATAAATAACTATTATTGTTAATTTGGTATCCACTAAAATTAAATGCCTACTACTGAAACTCAATATACGTCCATCAAACAAGCTCATTTCATAGGAAAGCCAAACAATGAAAAAGTATCTGATGATGGTCAGATTAGTTAACCCCATACTCTCACGAATTCTGTGGAATTTCAGCATGCAAAGCAATGAAAAAGTTCATACGAATCAATAAACTTCCATTTGAATTAAACACCGTAGAAACTTTTCTTTTGAAAATGCTGTTTTACGTTTTTCCTCCAGCGTAATTTGTTCCAAAATGATACATCAGAACTTCCATCGCTGAACATTGGAAAGATGCTGATTTTCTGTCAACAAAAAACATCTAGACCAAGGGTGATATTCAGACAACTCAACTGAATGATATCTTTTGTAATAGGTGTGGAAAAATTTCGACAGATCATGAAATTCTTGTCGGAGTAAATTGTTTTTTTGTCAAATCAACAGAACTGAAGTATGAATGATAAAAAATGGTATTCTGAGAGTACTCATAGAGCTAGCTTACTAATAATAATGAGTTGTTAGTATTATGTGATATCGTAACTAATTATAGATTTTCTGTAAAATATTTTTAATTACTTTTTCTATGCATTCAATGTGCCGTAAATTTTCAATTCTGCGGATGTGAAATAGCTTTGTTGGGATGGTGATATCCAAACAAACTCCTGAATTCATAAATTTGGATGATATAATTCACTATCGGGTATCTTGTGAAAATATGGCGTGATTTCCACCATTTTCGTCACGAATCTTATTGGCTCAAGCATCTACTGTCCTCAAAAAGCAATGTATTACAGAACTGAAGAGATATACAATAATATTTTTAGTAATGGATAGCTAATTTATTGGAGTGATGATTTATATTTTTACGTTCTTCCGCATGTGTATATCTTGAACTCTCATTAATCTGAGTGGTCCTGACACGATTCTCGTTTGATGAATTATCTATCCCCTTTCATGATATCGCAAAAGCCTATAGGGTTATCATTATTTTTCCAGTGAGGTTTCCCTTTGTTAGATAGCAGTATGTGTAGCAGTCGTATGTGGAATTTTTGAACGAGCATTTTCATCATGTCAAATGTATAGATGTTCTGATTGATATGAAAACACTTTGCTGAAAAATAGAATGCCGTTTGAATTGGACCATGAATAACAGAATGAAGTTGAAGATAGTGTGTGTTTGGGTCTTAAGTACATTATGGAACTAAAAAAAATGTGTTGAATTTCTTGGTAACGAATAATTAGTAAATACTGCTCTCTGACACTTTTTCATAATGATAATTTTGGGTCCAGTAAGTTGAAGAATACTTTCTTTCCATGACTACACCTTTTTCAGTTGTAATTCAGAAAGTGTAACTTGTAATTCAGAAAGCGTATAGGTTGATATTCAGAGAGTACCAGCTGTAATTTATTGTGCTCCCATTTCCTATTCTTACTTATCAAGTCCTTGACGAGCATAAAATGAAGGCTTTCAAGGCCGGAAGTAAAATCAAGTTTCTGGGCTTTGGGGCAATGGTCGATTCACCTTCGAGGAGGCGGTTTTTACGGACATTTCGCTCACAACTGCGGTGAGCATCTTCAGCGTGGATTCTGTCGTATACTGATGAGAATTACGTCGCTCTTCGAGAAGACAAAATCCACGCTGATGCTCACCGCAATTGTGAGCGAAACGTCCGTAGAAACCGCCTCCACGGAGGTGAACCGACTACGAACCCAAAGCGCGGAAACCATACTCCTTGATTAAGTCCTTGGCGGTTTCTGAATTACAAGTGATGGTTTCTGAATTACAACTGACTCTTTCTGAATAACAATTCACTAATCTGAAATTGAAGTTACACTTTCTGAAATACAATTTACTAATCTGAATTACATGTTACGGTTTCTGAAATCCAATTAACAATTCTGAATTACATGTCATATTTTCTGAATTACATTTTACTAATCTAAATTTCAAGTTACACTTTCTGAATTACATTTGAAAAAGGTGTAGTCCAACTTTGACTATTTTACATCAGTCATCATTCACAACAGTACCGGATGTTTGTATGTGAGAGAGAATAATGGGCATTCAGATTATGGAGACTTCAAGAAAACTTTCAAAATATTGATTAAATATAATAATCTCATCATGAAACTTTTCAGCAGTATTTTATATTCAGTATTTTTTATCTCATTTATTTTTTTGGTAATATTGTGTCAGTTTTGTTAATAAACGGTGTTATTTTTATTCTAATTGTTTATATCTGCCCTTGATCATCAATTATCCAGAGTGTTCTTCATTTATCCTACATGGAATATAAACCACTGGGTATAGTTCAAAATTATTTGTTGAGTCCTGATATTGCAAATCAAGTGATAATGTACTTTCTAAGGAGTATTACTCATTGTAAAGTTTTCGAAGTAACTTGATACTCTCGAGAAAACTGCCAAGGATATCAGTGAAATTAATACAACATAAATATGTTCAAAGTAGTTCAAATGACTAAGGTAATCACTTTAATGAAAATATTGACAATATCAATTATTATTAGTGGAAATATATAATTATTATGAGAATTATCAATAATTATTTGCAAATATATATAAATGCAAATTAGTGAAAAACAACGGTATTGATTTTTCTAGTAGCAATTTCGTAGTTTGGATGTACTTTCACTAAAGAAATTGACAAAAATATCAAGAGGAAATATAGAGTTGTGATACTTTCTGATTATGCTGATGAATGCTCAAAATACAAAGTTCATTCATAATTGTTTTAGTGCATTCATTTAAATATGAATTGATTTGAAATTATTTCATTTCATTGATTAGGTTCATGTAAAATTGTAAATATGGGTCTCTCTACCAAACTAAATTCAGCAACCACCGGTGTTCACGGTCGAGTGATCACAATTGGCCTCGGTGCCTCGGGCACCAGCTTTGTTTGGGGTATTCCAATTACCAGGGTAGTCACAGATGGATATTCGGTGGTATACAGGAATTAGTTAATTTGACCACTCAATAGAAAACTCAGGTAACTGAAGGCTTCAGTTGCGTTCCCTGTACATCTGAAAAATCAAAATCACAATTTTTACAGTTTGAATCTGAAATTAAACTGTTGCCAATAACTTTCTACTAAATGGAGATTATGATGTATAACGAAGTAATTCCGATCACTGAATGAATACCTGGCTGTCTGAGATACTCATATTCATTTGGCAAGAGTTTTCACCAGAAATTAATCAAGAAAACCGGGAATTTTTGTTTTGTCAAAAATTTTCTCTAGAAAAAATACAATACCTTTGTCAATAGGTACTATATATTCTGGTTAATAATATACAACGTCAATTTCATTTTTCTTACTCTGTCTGTTCTCTTGTGAAACAAGATTTGAAAAATAATGTGAAATGATTTCCGTAATTTGATACTACAGGGAATAAGGGGAGTGTATTAAAATTATTAAATAATAGTTCATACTAAATAAATGAAAATTTCACGACTTATACTAGAACATTCAGAGTTCGCTGTGGAGGGAAATGATTTCTACAGTTAATTGACCCGTTGACATTGGGATATCGAAAATATCAGAGTCAATTAAATATTCAACAATAAAATACATTTCAGTACGTACATTCTCCATTCCTACATTAAAGAATATGGACATCAAGTTTATCATAACATTATGAAGTATTTAACGTATTTGGTGAACAACTCTGGCCTAAATTCTGAAAAAGACGTACAACTGCCTTGTCTGGGAAATTTTAACCTAATTTCACAGCTAAATTCTTATAGGTGGAGTGATTTTTTGGAGATAATAAGTTTTTTCATAGCAATATGTCAAAATGACAGCATCTGATTGGCTCTGTTATAAGTATGCTTTTGCCGAAGTTATTTTTAATGATAATCAGAATTTTCAAGTTATTAATTTAAATACGCTTCCATATACAAGCAACTGTTTAGAAACATTAAGTTTTGATATTGACATAAGGGTCAGCATTCGAAATGAATCTGAAATATAAGGATATCGTAAGGCGTATCTCTTCAAATGTGAATAGACAAATGAGTGTAAAAATGTCATCTCTACAACGGTTTCTACTGACCTCTTAATTAATTAATTTTGAACATTTCACTGGTGTGGTTAATAGGCAAATCTTGAAATATTAAAAAAAAAATTCAATTAATCATATTCTGGACTGAAAGTTTTTAGTCAACCAGAGTACACATGTATTCCTATAAAATTGCACAACATGTAAAACACTTATATAATTGATCAAATTTAAAAGTAAGGAGCAAATTAAAAAAAAAATTTGTAAATAATATTTCACACATGTACATTAAACAAATATTGTTGTTATTATTTCAGACGTCATTCGTCACTACATATACAATAAATACAATATGTTAAAAAAATATCAATAAATAATATTTCACCTGTCGAAAAGTTAAAAAAAGAAAAAACGTAAATAATATTTCACACTGTTATCACTACATACCTATAAGATGAAAGAGTAAGAACATTCAACTACTTCGTCAGTGTTTAAACATTTATGTCTGCAATATATTATCATTGAAAATAACTATTTGTTTGTGTAATTTAAGAAGTTATTGTGAAATTTTCAGCCCATCTGGATCTTCACGCCGGTAGCCAGGCCGGATGACATCGGATATGTCGGAAAAAGAGGGCAACTTGAATTATATTTATACTGAAGATACCATTACCAAAAATTGTTATTTTTTTTGTGAACATTTACTTACTTGATCTGGAGAAATTGACTTCGTAAGAAGTCAGAAATCCAATAAACATAATATAAGAAGAAGAAGAACTACTTCGTCCATGACATTGGTCCAGTATCTCTTTTTCAACTCTACTTGGAATAAATTGATAGCAACGCAGGTCTTCAAGGATTCAAGAAGTTTATTATAGCAAATGATATCCTTATGCAACAATGATTTTTCTGTTCTTTTTTTATTTTTTCTCTGAACATATATGTCATTTTGTGAGCGTGTATTGTGAGTGTGAATATTATTGTTAAATACCAGTTTAGACGACAAATACGAGGGAGTGAGAGAGATTTTCATTTTATGTATAAAAACCAAAGCTTGATACTCTAAATAATGTTCTACTAACATCCAATAAAGTACACAACATATTTTTGATTGATATATCTTTAGGATCACCCAAAGTTAAACGCATTGTTCGATTTTGCAGCTTTTGAATTCTGTCTTTTTAATTTTTATTAGCTACGTACAGTATTGAAGACGCGAAAGTTAAATGTGGTAGGATAATATAATATAACGTTATGCGTGACCATTGACTAAGAAATGGTGCTACCCTGGATAGAAAGTTGCTGTTTTTTGAGATTTTATCGCTTATTTTTTTTGGTGAATAAAGACCTAATAATAATAATATATTCATTGACATATTTAATTCGATATGAAATACTTTTAATCCAATAACCAGCTCGGTGAAGGTCGTTTTATACTGGGATCCTATTATACTCAACCGTTTTGAATGAATGCGGGTCTTCTGCTCTGATTGTTTCGATATATTATACCAATTATTGTCATTATTGTCTGTCCTGTGGGCGAATCACATTTAGCAAAAACAGCACATCCCCACCGTGTGAGTAAGTGGAATTAAACGCACTCTTCACAAAAACGCGGATCTGAAGAGTCGTAAACTTCACTAGTGAGTGAGTTTCAACAAACACGACCCAGCAATTTCCATACATATTGGTTTCTGATATAAGACCTGGCTACATTGAGTAAAGGGCGAAGAAGCAAATAAAATAAAAGTGCCCGCGTTAGCTGCTCACAATTTAACACCCCTTTGTCGAGAATTTACACGTTTTGGAAATATTTTTTCACCCTCGGTATTTTCCATACGTGCCGCCTGGGGCTGGTGACGTTTGGTATTATAGAAATGTCACTAGGCATACTGCGGCAAACCACATATTTCATTACGGAGAGAAATGTCCACATTTCCGTCGTGGAAAGAGATCATTTCAGGATTCATTCGGGACATTCAGAAGGGTTAATTACATTTACATTCACAGGATGATTTTCATTCTATAGTGATTCATACTGGAAATGTACTGAATTCAGAATGATTTTGAAAAAATACTCTCTTTATGATTTTTACTATCAATCCATTCGATCAAATGAAACAAACGAGTGTATTCTGCATATATATAGGACCATCGAAATGAAACAGACAATTGTATGGACATAAAGATGAGTCGTCCTTCATCTGAAAGTCTTTTCCAATAATATCCTAGGAAAACGATGTCACAAAACGATCTCTCGTCACAGAAATCCCAGTAATCCGTTTCATTTTTTTCCCTTGTTTTCTGGGATGATTTTGGAGTTACCCAATAATATATTCTGGTTCGTTCTGAGATATTCGCAAAAAAAAAATTTGGCATATTTTTGAATTTTACATTTATAATCTCAAAAGAATGAATGGCAACAAAACACTGTTCGAACTGCTTCTGAAACAAAATACAAATACTTACCTTAATTCAAACTCAATTGCAGCCCTGTATGCCTACTAGTCTTCCAGATGAAGCACTCCAATTATTGATCTTTTTTTTATATCGTCATAATTCAAACCTTGGTGAAATACGAGAAAATTCGTTCAAAGAGAGGTTGTGAATATCATTGGTTGACTAAGAATATGTATTAAAACAAACAAAATTTATTAAAATGTATGATGATTATTGAAAATCAACCAAGCTACTTGGACCATATTCTATGAACGGTATCGTAATGTTGGATCTTTTTCTCTACTAGGAAACTGCTTTTTCCTTCAGAGTCGCTTAGATCATCAGTAAAAAGATGTCGCCAGAATTCTAGTAGATCTAGCAGATCGTTCGGAGACCATGTGGAAAACCTGAAATGTATTGAAACTGAGCCCCAAGAAATGCCATACATTCCAAAATAAGTACGATGTCTTGACAATATTGTTTCTGGCAAAATGGTAGCGGTACATCGAAGCTGTAAAAAAATTGCTCATACTGAAAGACATTAACCAGCTCCAGATATTTTACAGTTTCCGGAAAGTTCTTGCAGTATCGGCAATTATTACTCTCCGATTTGCCAATCTTTTTGAGGTTATACCCCAGAGGACAGTGCTCAGTAAGTAGTCCCGTTACTAACTCCAAGTCTTTTTTGTCCATTTCGAGAAGCTGTTCAGCTTTCTTTGGCGATAGGCTCTATAGCCTTTTCGCTTGTCTCTGTCCTGGTACTCTATCCTAGTGAGATTTCATCGATTTCGCAGAATCGAAATTCTTCTTTTAAGTGGGCTTTGTAGAGTCCACAGAAGGGTTCTGGGCCGAAAAGTAGTGTGTTTGTCCCTTCTTTGGCAAAGCAGTTTGCTTTCTCATTGACTTTGATGCACCTGTTACCAGGCAAATACATCAGGGTTACCTGATTGTTTGCTGCATTTGTCTCAGGGTTTCTTCATAGTCTCAAGTCAACTAAGCCTCACAAATGTGTGATTTCAGAGCTTTCAGTGCTGCTTTCGAAACATTCCTGGGCACAAATATATATAGCACGTATTTCTGCTTAAAGGATGGTCAGGGTTTTGATATCTGTGTACCATACTGAGATATACATTGCCAATTGAGGACCGTTCTCTGTGTGAATCTAGTGGTTGTTTATGACTACTTCAAACTGCACTACGAATTCGTACCTGATCGGCATGATATCTGATAGATTAGACATGGCTTCTAGGAAGATGTATTCCAAAATGTTCCAATGGTGCCGGGTTTACTATCACCACTAAACCACTGACCAGATTTACGGAAGAGCAAACACAGTGATCCAAGGAATGCCAAGATTCATTCCTGGAGCTGAAAACAGCCTTGCGTAAAGCATCACTTCTGAGCTATCCCCTTCCGAACGAAAAATTCAATTTAGACCTGGATGCCAACAACGTGTAACTTGGAGCTGTCATGTTTCAGATTAACTAGAAAATATTATCAGTTTCTTCAGCAAAATCCTCAGTAAATCGAAGAGCAATTATTATGTCACTAGGCGGGAGCAGTTGTCAGAGAAATGAAGCATTTCTACAAGTAAATGGGAGATGATTCCTGTTGTGAATATACCATACTGCCCTTGAGTGGCTTTAGGGTTTGTATCAGGTAACACGCTGAGTACATTAAATTTGAGAATGACAGATACCCTCAAGAAAGTGAGACAATGGTTTTACTGAGCCAATTATCGAGTCGACGCTGAGTACTGGTGCTGCTGCAGCAAGTTTGCTATTTGCGCTGCCAGCAATGGACCACAAAGACCACCAAAGTCCCCGATGTGTCGGTACAACGTAGGCATCACTGTCACCAGCCAAACTCCTGGTTGTATTGTTATGAGTCTATTTCCCTGTGATCTCCGTAGTCGTGCTGAAAGAAAAAAGATATAAATATGACAAAGACGATAGCAAAGAGAAGACAAAGAACTCACTGTTAAGCTCGATGTAAAAAAAAATAAGATGAGTACCGACAATATATGAATTTTTTGTTAGAAATCATGTATAGAAACGGTAATCCTTTTAGTACCAGTTCACCAAACAAGTAAAAGATTTGCGTAGGAATGTAGTCCTTCACGGCTGGCGTCAATGTTTTGGTTGGTTTCCGAGTTTTGCGTTGGTCTTTTTTGGTCTAAATCTACAAACGTTTCGACTGCAACTGCAGAAGATTTAAACCAAAGAAGACCACGGCAAAACCCTGAAACCAACCAGAACAAGTGAAAGATTTATTAGAATCAATATATAAGCCAGTTTGGTAAACTTTGTCGGAAAATCACAAATTTTTGGAGTGTTGAAATGACGCTTTGAAATGAAAACGAATAATGCTTCCTCGATGCAGATTTCAGTGAATGAGTTATCTAATCCGATTGATTTTTATACTGTTTTGGGCTACTTATTGGAGTAGTTTTTACTTCCATGAAAATTGGTCAATCTGAACAGATGAATAAATGAAACAACATTATTTTGTTTTGATAATTTATATATATTCAATAGTAATTAATGTGTCACATTATTTATAACATCTTTTAACCAGCCATTGGAATAGAAGGAATCTAGAAACCTCTGATGAAACTCGATTCATCACCTCCATAGAAACAACATAATGATCCTAGACATATTTTTTTCAAGGAAACCAATCCTACATACACTCCAAACCCTCAAAATCTTTTTTGCAAAATTCTTCCTCATTGGCGTGGTCTGAATTCTTCAGAAATCACAGGAAAAATATATCGGGTATACCACATTCAATGTGACAAGCAATATCTGACGTGTTAGAAGAACAGATTGACGACATATTTTCCACCAAAGATTCAGAAGTTTGGTATGATTTTCAAATGAATACTGTATTATTCTCAGTGCTAGAGACCATACTCTATAACACCATCACGTAACCAGATTCTAGGTTCAAATAAATGAATATTTCGAACCTTTGGTGTGAATAAAACTCGAGAAATGGCAATTACTCAAAACACAAAACAACGTCAACATCAGCCGACGTTTCGTCAATAAATTTGGCATCCTCAGGAGCTTACCCTTCCTTGAGCTTCGCTCACGCTTTAACCGTTTCATTCAAAAATCATCAACGATTCATTCACCATACGATGGATTTCGATATGGATCTCAATGTTCTCCTCAAACGACGACTGTGATCAGCAAAATTTGTGAAATTTTTCAATACTTGAAAAAATCTCACAAATGTGACTTGGATTTGCCGTAATAAAGAATAAACTCTCTCCTTAATGAAGCTTTAATCTGAACAATTCTGTATTTAACCGTTGACGAGTTAAAAAGTAGAATTAGGTTAGTTTCCTGGCCTTTTTTTATAAATTGGAATCAGCCCGTTGAGATAAATTCGACGGAACTTTTCGATTCTTTGAAGACTTGAAAATGAAGATTTTTGAAAATTCGTTTTTCTTTGATATCGAATATTATTGCGAAATCAGCTCGTATTTTTGGATCAGAACACCATTTTACTTATATGCATTTTTTCGACTAAAAATCTTCTGAAATATTGCCAGTTTGTTATTGACATTATTTTTTCAGTTTTTTGGTATGATTCGGAATTATCCCAACGAGATACATTTGAGAGACGTATGCGATTAAAAAAAATGGATAAAAAATGACTTTTGGGGATTTATTAATTTTCTATGTAAAAAATCACCGTCTCAAATATGGCCCACGGTATATTTTGTCCCATTGAAGAAAAAACGTATTTTTTTGGTCAATAATAAGAAACACGCTGTTTATTCAAAAATTGTACGCAAATGTAACCACCAATGAGAGCATCGTTTTCATCGATCTGTTCCAACTAACATCTGGCTTGTTGGAAGATTTTGCCTTATACAGTGATTTTCGATCAACCCGATATATATAAATTAAGCAGCAAAATAGTGGATACATATGAGTTATTGATTTATTGAAATGAACTTTTGCAGTATATTTCGATGTCTGATGTCAAAAATTCTCAATGAAGCATGCTTTCAGACGAGACTATTCAAACTTGTTTCTGGAAAAAATAAATCTTGTACATCAAGATTCGCTTCAACTCCAACGGCATTCGAATGTTCCAAAATTCACCGAAAAACCGAATGTGTATTTACATAACCTATCAAATCGCTGCATATGAATAAATGTTTAGTAATTATGTCCTAAAGTAAAACTAATTTATTTTTCGTTGAAATTTGAAACGGACCTACACTTTTTTAATATATCATTGATTTAGAAGATTGTCCATGTGTTTTCACACTAGATTAGAGTCCTTCGACGTATTTTGTACAGGAAAAAAGTAACTTTCGGCGCACATATTTTTGGCACAGAATGCAAAATGTTAAGAGTATAAACAGAAACATTTTAGAAAATTCACTACTTCAGATAATATTGGCAGTTATCATAAATGGACAACAAACAGTACTGATGGTGAATAATATATGAAAAATCATTATATTCGTTGATGAATCCATTCGATTTCTTAAAGAGTTACTAACATCCTTCAAAATCACTGAATCTCAGGGTTGCCTGGAAAATAAAACAAAACGTAACATAAAATGACCGGTATAGTTATACTATTTACATATCCAATGATTTCTTCATTTGTTTTAATGCAGACAGCCTCCTTGCATTTCTGTTTGAACGAATACTCATTTTCGATGGTACTTTCTATGATTTTATGATGCACAATTCCGTTGAGAGCTGTAATTTCATAACCTTGAGTTTACATTTCGATTTTTGTCAATCTTACGAACAATATCAACTTCGTTTTCATGGTGAAGAAATGTTCACGTTAACCAATAAATCGGTTTCAACAACTTACTTCCTATCGTCGAAAAAATGCAGTGTTTCACACAGAGAGTTCAAACGACAATTCAAGGGGGCTGTCTAGATCGATGCAAATTATGGCTATTCGCTTGACAACCAAAATGCTAATAATAAGTAGGTGTAATGTATTATAGCTTCGAAAGACCTTTATAAAACTTCGAAGTATCTGAGCTTGATAGTATCCATCTGAAGACGTTTGCACTATAGATTTTATAATTTAGAGATCAGCAGACTTTCGTTATCCTACCAGTATTGTTTGTTACTGATAATCTAGTGTAGATTGCCAAATATCAGTGATAATTCTTAATCTTTGGAATTTCTTGTTTTTGGATTTGCTACAACAGATAACTGTGGAATCATTTCAATGAGTCATAATCAAAAAAGATGTTCGTATTCGTGAAATGAATGTAAAAATTTACGTTTGTATTGTATTGTGTTTTATGGCCAATACCCTTTCTCTCCTTCCAATAACTAAATATTAACTATCTTCAATATGAGAAAATTAGTTTTATCCAAAATGTAAAAGGCATTAGAGATGATTTCAGTTGATAGTCGATGACATTGACGACAATATGCACGGTGTTTCAGGACTCTTTTTTTTTCCTTGGAAGTGTATAGATGAGATCAAAAATATATCACCAGTACTTCATAAAATAACAAGTTCAACTGTTTTTCTATGTTAACTCCTCAAGTGAATATTGAAATTCAACTTAATTTTGATGATTCACGAAACGAATGAAATCACCAACTTTCCTACGAACTGGTTCTCGTAAGTGGCCAAAGCACCTGTTTTCACAAATCTTGGATAATATTTATAAAAGTATATTTTACCACTTTATTACTTTCTCGCCTTCTTCTCTCTCTCGTCTATCTGTTTGGTATAAATAATGTAGTCGATATTGAATTCACTTCAAGTTGAGCTGAAGTAAATGTTTCTTTCTCATAAATGTCGAAAGAACCTGAATTTTATGTCACATATTTTGAATGATTTTCAGTGCTACCAGTAATTCATTTTATCACCTTGTCACTGACTGGCCTTCTTGTTTGTCTGTTCGGTACAAATTTTGCAATGAATATTGAATTAACTTTTCGATGAACAAAAGTCAATGTTTTTCATAAATGGTGGAAGTTTAAAATTTTGGACCAAGTTTGATTGCCATTCAGTATGTCACTTCGTTGTGACTCACCTTCTCTGTCTGTTCGTACAAATTCTGCCATCGATATTGAACTTACTTTCCGATGGACCGGAGTCAATATTTTTTTTAAATAAATGATGAAAGAACCTAAATTTTCTGTCACATATCTTGAATAATTTTTAATCAATATATCCTTTCACTACTATGTCACTGACTCGCCTACTTGGCTGTCTATTTGGTACAAAAGCTATTATTATTGAAATAACTTCCCTATGAGCGGGAGTCAATGTCTTTGATTGATGTCGGAAGCACACATATCTTCTGCATCAAATTTTGGACCTAGTTTTAGTGTCATTCCGTACATTCCACCTCGTTAATACTGACTGCCCTTGTTTCCTTACAAATTCTGTCATCGATATTGAAATTACTTCCAACGTTGAGTGAGTCAATATTTCCTCCAAACAAATGGCGAAAGCACCTCAATATCTTTCACAAATTTTGGATCAATTATGGATCATGGATTGCTATGAATTTTGCAAACGATATTGAACTAACTTTCCCATGAGCCAAAGTGTTTCTCTCATAAATGCCAAAGGAACCTAAATTTTCTGTCACATATTTCGAATAATATTTCAATGCCATCAGTATTTCATTTCACTACATTGTCGCTGATCGCCTACTTGGCTGTCTGGATCAAATTCCGTATTCAATGTTGAATTAACTTTCCGATGAACGGGAGTCGATGTCTTTTAGAAATGGCGGAAGCACCATATTTTCTGCAACAAATTTTGGACCAAATTTGATTGACATTCAGTATTTTCCATCACGTTGTTACTGACTTGCATTCTCCGTCTGTACGTACAAATTCTGCCATCGAAATTGAACTTACTTTCCCATGATCCAGTCAATATTCTTCAAATAAATGGTGAAAGAACCTACATTTTCTATCACATATCTTGAACAATTTTTAATGCAATCAATATTCTATTTCACTACCTTGTCACTGACTCGCCTACTTGGCTGTCTGTTTGGTACAAATTTCGTATTGAATATTGAACCAACTTTCCGATGAGCGAGAGTCAATGTCTTTGATTGATGTCGGAAGCACATATATCTTCTGCTTAAAATTTTGGACCAAGTTTGAGTGTCATTCCGTACATTCCACATCGTTAATACTGACTGCCCTTGTTTCCTTACAAATTCTGTCATCGATATTGAACTCACTTTCCGATGAACGAGTCAATATTTCCTTCAAACAAATGGCGAAAGCACCTTAATATCTTTCACAAATTATGGATCAATTATGGATCATTACTATTCAGTTTATTTTACCGCGTTGTTTCTAACTCGCCTCCTTGTCTCTCCGATTGCTATGAATTTTGCAATCGATATTGAACTAACTTTCCCATGAGCCAAAGTGTTTTTCTCATAAATGCCAAAGGAGCCTGAATTTTCTATCACATATCTTGAACAATTTTTAAAGCAATCAATATTCTATTTCACTACCTTGTCACTGACTCGCCTACTTGGCTGTCTGTTTGGTACAAATTTCGTATTGAATATTGAACCAACTTTCCGATGAGCGAGAGTCGATGGTTTTTTATAAAATGCAGAAGCACCTTCATTTTCTCCTTCAAATTTTTAACCAAGTTTGATTGCCATTCGGTATATTCCACCTCGTTGTTACTGATTCGCCTCCTCTGTCTGTTCGGTACAAATTCTGCCATCGATATTGAACTAACTTTCCAATGAGCGAGAGTCAATGTATTTCATAAATGGCGGAGGAACCTTTATTTTCTGTTACAGATTGGATTATATATCATTGCTATTATTCAGTACATTTTACCATATTGTTACTAACTCGCAAATGGCAAAATAATTTATATTTTATGTCACATATCTTGGATCATATCTGATTTCTATACAGTATATTTCACCACTATGCTGTTAACTCACGAAAACTACGATACACACAAATACTTCGATTTGAGTAATTATTTTGTTGAAAAATATTAAAATTCATAGTGAGATGAAAGTTTTGAGGAATGGACCATCAGAGCGTTATAACTTAATGACTCATGCATGATAACTCATCGAGTGTGCTATTTTGTTTTGTCAATCAACAAAATTTTATAGATTTTCAATATTCATTCGAAAAGTTGTCTTAGAAAAACACTTTTCATTTCGTAACTAAGTTATGTATACTGGAGCTGATATTTTGAGCAAAATCTAGCCCATATTGAGTGGAATTGTTTCAGATACACCCAAACTCCACGAACCTCAGAACAAATAATATCAAAAATGTTTTAATGCCCACCACAGTTATCTGTATATTTATCAAAATGTAGGAAGATCTGAATAATTTGATATTAGTTCCCTACCAGTTTTGAGAAGGATTCTGCCATTCACTCACAACATTTCTTAAATCGCCTCAATCGGAAATTTCCATAAAACAATTACTGAAGTAAACATTTACACACGTGAACAATCATGAGGAATTTCGAAATATTTACAAAGACTTGGCCATATCATAGGTCAAGAAAATAGAAATGATACAAAAGAAAACTTCATCCTACCAAATTGGAAGTGGGAGAATTTGATTTTAATTTGAATTGAATTCTTCGAATCACCAATCGAAAATTCATACACCCAGAATGTATGCAGCCAATTCTTCATGTTGTTTTCACTAGGTTGATCGTTGTAGCAAACTGACTTGAAATAGTAGTAGGACTTCATAGTAATTTCGTTTACAATATTTTCACAACCGAACCAATCCAAAATGGAATATTGATTACCAGCACACCACTTCAATGTACCAGTTATTGAAAGTCCTTAAACATTCTCAATGATTGGAGTTACTACTCAATTCAGACATCAATCGAAAATTATACACAAACTAATTTCAGACATCTAAACTATGTCAATTTTACTCGATGCGAGAGCTTTATGCTTGCTTTCTGGAGCTATAAATCTGCATCAAGAGAAATTGATATAGTTTGGTATAACCGTTGTATCCACATCAAAGATTTTCATGCACCGGATCATTCACGATAAGCCCATTTTTTTGGAAACTTTGTATACCTACATTTGTTCTAGAAACTCATTTCAGTTGAAATATAATAAGTTTTCTGCAGTTTGTTGTGCAAATAAGGCCAATAGCTTCAAATGGCTTCAAGTTTTCATAGCCGTGTCTTACGATTTTTTTCGGACTAGATAATATCTTGAATTTTCGTGGAAGAAAGGGGATTTTGTATTATCGGGTGGCTTTGGTTTGAGGAAAAACTAGAGGATTTGGCCTGAGCTACCACCTATGACTGTATTCAGAAGTCTCCTCCATGCAAGTATTGAAATGTTCATAAATAATGATACAAAAAAAAACAAGTAAACTACATTAAATCCACAAGCTGATTACCCCTCACTTCCCAACTTCCCTCAATTCGCTTTTGAAAGCTTGTTGTGAAAAAATGTTGCTGCTGTTTATTTTATCCAGTGTGAATAATGTTATCCTACAAAATCATCCAGAAGAATTAATCAACTCAATTTCAACTCAAATGAATGTTCAACATCCAAAAAAAGGAGATATGTGACGTAAAAATCACAGTTTTATTTGAAAATACCCATTTTATGGAAACACATATGTATAACATGAACATCAATGAAGTTATAGAAATAACTTCGAAAATATAGCAATGGATTTTGGAATCCTACATGATATGATAACATTTCTGCTACCACTGCATGGTTGAACTGTCCACAATTTTCAAGAGAAAGAATATATACCATATCCTTCGTTCGTACATCAGTATATGAGCATTTCGATAACCAAGATGTCTTCATCAAAAGAAAATTTTATATGAGAATCTGAGTAAGAATACTCTGCTAGTGAAATCACTACCTACCAAAATGTAAAAAAATAGTATGTGACAGAGGGATTTGTTCTCATTCTGACTCCATAGTTGTTGACTATCTCATGTTTCTAATATTTTCATGTTATTGGAAATTAATCGATATAAATAAACTAAAATTCACTGGAATTTATTCTTTGATTCTGAAAATAATTATGATAAAGGAAAGACTGAATGCATTACAGTATCAGGAAACTTTCTCATATTTATTAGTAAATGGAAAGAGTACACTTTGAATAGCTGACATTACGGTTTACTACTTTTGTTTGAGAAGGGCTCATTATAGTCATCATACAGAGCTTTTCAAATACGAGTATACGCATTACTAAATTCTTTCTTTGCTTATATCTTCAATTTCTGGAACTTTTGTCAGTTTTCTTTAGAAACTGATTGTAGACTATCCTAATGTTTTAAATTGGCGTAGTATTATCATCTAAACAACATATTATTTTGGTAATAATGAAGTATTTCAACTTTTTTTATTCAATATTTCCTAAACAATCTGTAGTTCAAATGAAAATACCACTGCAATTTGAACATTGATCCTTGTTGTCCTTCGAACCAAAGCCATATAAAAATTCTTCTCTGTTCATTTGTGCAAGAACTGTTCATTCCATACATAAGGAAGTGAGCGAAAATTCTCCTAAAATTTTAGAATAGATAAATGTTTGTGAAATTCTGCACAAACTAGAGACCCTGCATTTTTCACGTTTTCAAGGATTTGGAAGGGTATTGATGTTAATTATGCGAATCCTGAATATCTCACTTTCTTGATTTCCAATTGTTTTTTGTGGAGGGCTGCATCAATCAAAAATTTCGGTCAAACTGAGAGAATTATAACATCCTTTGGGGAAACAAAACTCATAACATAAAACGAGCCTTTCGAAATATTTTCGTATTTGCATTTCCTTGTAAAAATATTGTATTGATTCGGTTGTTAGAACAGATAATTCGATACCAATGAAGGTAGTCGTGTTCAAGGGAATTTAAAACTAGCTTATTTCATTCATTTGAAGTATTCGTTAGTTTGGTAGAATTCATCTATGAGCTTATCAATTTAACCACCATAATTTGATTCAGATGACATGATTCGCCACAGCTCAAAACCAAATTCTCCCACCCACTCACACAATTAATTCATTGATTATCGGACGAATATATGTCACTTTGAGCACCCAGTTCACAGCACCCAGTTATATCACACCCTCATTTCACTCATCGCCGCATGCGGCACTCTCATCGCACTTTTCCCCGCATTATTATGATGTGAAGACAACAAGGGCTGACTCTCCGGACTCCTGGTCCTAGGAGGAGGAGGAGGCTTGGGCACGCTGAGCGGCAACGTAGCATTTCCATTCGGAGGCTGAACGTAGCCTTGCTGCTGCATCTCTGCGATAACGCAAGCAGTGTTGTTCATCATGTTGGCGTTCTTCGGAAGTGTCATGCAGCCTTGATGAGTCTGATTCGACTGGTAGTTGTGCATGGAAGAGTTCTTCGGCAGCGTCATGCAGTTCTGCAGTATGACGTTCGGGCTGGGAGGCGGGGCTTTGAGCTGGTTGGAGATGCTGGTAGGGCAGAGGTGCTGATGCTGAACCTTGTTCATGTGCGCGTCTTGTTGTGCATTGGCTGCCAGAATCATGGCTGATGTGTCTTGTTCCACGTCCACTATGACGTTGGAGCTTTGGGAGTGCCCCAAGTGGTAGTGTTGGTGCTTGGAGATGGTTTCGAAGGTGGCTTGGTTCCTGTTCTGCTGCTGCTGCAGATTCTTAACCTCCATGCGGGTTTTATCCCTCTGATAGTACACCCCAGCGAAGATGAGTACGTTCAAGATCAGGAGAGAACAGCCGATGGCTATTGTGACGCTTAGCGCGGTACTGTAGGCTGCGTACCCAGCTGCTTCTAAGCTGGCTAATGTATCACTAGCGTTGTTCTGGTTCTGGAACAGCTGGTGATTGTAGTTTCCCGAGGATACCACGTTAACGCACGTGGTGACTATGGTTTCTATGGTTGTCGGGGCATCTAAAGTAGCTAGGCTGGCGTTGGGGCGCTTCCTGATAAGCTCCATGGTGGGGTCGTAGTAGCTCACTCGGGAGAGTGGGTCTGGGCGGACGGCACCGTCGTAGAGGTCGGCGTTGTTGTGGTTCCTGAAGAGGTTGTGCCTGGCCACCACGTCCTCCATGCCGGCGCGGTGGAGTTCGGGAATGAGCCGGAGCCAGACACTGAGTTGGTGTGCTCTGAAATGGTTTTTCATTCTTGGTTTCATGCCTGTAACAAAGAGAGAGACTTAGATTTTTCATTCTGAATATTATTTCAACAAGAATATGTGTAGATCTGTTTGGTAACTGACCAATTTATGGGATATATCATGAGCATGGGGATTTTCCGCTTTTGTTTTCGGGGCTATGATTCAAGTAAAGCTAGTATGAAGAAATCCCATTGATATTTCGGGTTTTTTCATTCTCATTCTGTTAGCATTCATACAGAGTGGGGCACCCCATATAATACGAGCACCCTGTATTCCGTTACACTTTTGAAAGGGTCGGGAGAAAATAATATGATTTCATACAACCGTTCTCAAGTTATTGATTTTTTTATGAAATTGCAAGGATCAATCGGAAACTGAACAACATCGAAATCTATTTGAATCAGCAATCCGAAATCTTAACAAACATAATATTATAATAATCATATTATGGACCTCGAGACTCAAGTGGTATCTTTAGTCCCGAGACAAAAAATTTATAGCCCGACCAACAGAATTATTTCGTTAAAAAACGGAATGTATTAGTTCGTTGAAAAAACTCTTGTGTTTTTACTTTTGATGAAACTTCTGCCCAATTTTATTTCCTGGGGTCTCGTTACTAATGAATATATTTGCATGTTCGATGGTTCTGAAGTTCATGACCATGGTAAATAAAAAAAAAAACTTTTTCTACGCCCATGTCTGTAAACGTCAAAAATCGCACTGTCAACATTCCTTATAGATGACATTTAACAATAACAAGCACGTAATGACATAACATACACATGCGTTTTGAGAAGAAAACTCAAACTTCTTGGTTTAATTAAATTACAATCAAATTTTTATGTACGTAATACTTTATTTGGTCTATTTACGCAAATTTAGTCAATTAAAAAACATAAAAACTTTCAGCATCAGCGAGATATATTTAGGATTGAGGAAGAGTGATGCCTCTGAATGTAGGCAGTACGTTATGCAATTTCTTTAAAAATAGGACACGTTTTCTTAAGTAGCATGCTATGAAAATAAATGTCATGTCATTTATATTGTCAATTTCTTGAACAAAATATAATTGTATCCGAACATTTTCTCAAGTTTATCTACGAATATGTCTGATAGTAGTGAAAGTGATGAAATTATGAGCACTCCACCGGAGATTTTAGAAAATGAATGGGCGTAGAAAAAGTATAGTACGTTACACGAATTGTAAGCCCATTATGCACTCATGAAATGTATGCACTCGCTGCTGTGCGGCTTCGTGCATAAACTTTTTCATTTCGTGCGTAATGGGTTACTCACAACTCTTGTTACGTACGTCAACTCAGTAATAGAATACGTTTGAAAGAACGAGGATCACCCAATCGATGTAAAGCTAGATAATGCTCATGAAGCCAAAATATTTTGTCATTGACACTGGTAATTACTAATGCGGGCATGACAAATTTCATTACGAACTTGCTTGAACTGACGTATAACAGTGTTTATTCCGAATATGTATTTACCTCCCCACCAGTTTCGTAGTTCATAATCAATAAATTGTTTTCTGCTCTGCTGTTGCATGTAAATTCCAATACCTACCATATGTAGCTACAACCCCAAGACACATGAGAGTTGAAGGTATAATCCCCATGTCTCTACACTATTTCCGTCCATACACGTCTCTCAATTCAAAAGATATTACTATCATATTTTTGGATTACTCAGTAGGTAACGTTATACAAAATTTTTCAATTCAGTAACTTTATTTCCCTAGGGACTGAGAGATACATTTTAATCCCTGTTATACGGGACTTAAGTTGGCAATTTAATCCCGGAAGTGCAAAAAATAGTTTCGCATTGCATTTCTAAAATATGTGTAAAAAAATGTTGAAACTCCAGTATATAAGGCATATGAATGTACAAGATCAAAGTGTGATATATGCCAAAGTTCCTACTTCATTTAAGTGTCAGAACATGAAATACTAGATATCATCTCTAATTTGATAAAATAAAAAAAGTTTAGGCGAGGACCAAATTAGTATAAAAATTATTAAAACAATTGTGGACATTATTGCAAAACCATTAGCTCATCTAGTGAGCTTATCTCTGGAAACAGAAGTGTTTAAATTTCAACATAGGTAATTATTCGTTAGGATAAACTAATTTACTACGAAAATCCTACCGTTCCCTTTCAATTTTTTTCATGCAACCTCTGTTGAATGTTTCAGGTTAATTTCAAGTATTTTAATTTTGCACCAGTGTCAACATTCAGGAAATAATGATTGGTTTTTTGTAGACAGACGTTGACCGCAAAATAACCATCTATTATCACAAGGAAGGAATGCCTCAGTCACCATGACAATTATTATGCTATCGGTTGAGAGTTTAACTCCAATTAAACCATCACTCCCGAATTGCGAATTTAATATTTTCTATCCATAAGTTTCTATCAACTCCTATTTCTACAGTAAGAAGACCATTATCTGAAATTCGTAAGGTTTGTTGGGTCTGTTCACAGCACGTAATCGTAAATGAGCTTCAGTAGTTCTATTCCCATATTAATCGAGAACTTTCACCATACTAAATCAAGGCTGAGCATTCCAGCAATAGATTGAGAGGTGAATGGAAACCATTAATCATGTGTGTTTCCAAACCATGTTTATTCTCGGTTGAACTTTGGACGTTATTGGCGGATAAATTACTGCTCCGTGTTTAGGGGTCCATTTGATTTGGGAATAAGTGATTTGGGAGTATTATCCTGGTCATCCTGATGGTGATTTCATAAACTCGACTGAACTAACAATTTCCAATTACCAATAATCTATAACTGATGAAAATTATGTAGTGTTTCATTATCTCCAGATGAATTTAAGGAATTACATTACAACCATCTTTTACTTATGATAGTTGAATATAAAAGCTAGCAAAATATTATAACTTCATTGTTGATTGCGAAGGGCCTGTCATACACATTTTTTCTCAATAGAATCAGAAATATCATCACCGAAAGTGAAGAAGGTTAATTTTCCTCATTATAAAATTACAATTTGACAACACCCCAATATCATTCCATAGAAAAATTAAATAGAGTTATTTTGTAATTCAACACCAACTATACTCAATTTTCCTCAAGTTATTAGGTTCATTAAAAAAAACAAGAGAGAAAAGTTCAGGATTACAACACGAATCATGATTATTCTTTTTTCCCGAAACTCAACTCCATAAAACATACTAAAAGTTGATAATTCCACTTAAATTTTCTGCCTCATCTCGGTTCCGAGGAAAAAGTCAAGGCTAATTTTTCCGTCTTGATAGATACAGCTTATATTTCTCAACACACCGATTGTCTCACTGAATCTGAAAGATCTAAGTCAGAAAATTCTATGGATTCCACAGATCCTACGCGAGCATTTATTTCGAAAATTCATTAATCCGTGTTATAGTGGCTTCCACTGATATGGTAGTTTGCAACAATAATTTTTTTTTGGCACAGAAACGATATGGCATCAGAAATCATCCTGATGATATTCGGAAATTCATACATCGATATTTGATGATGACGATATTGACGATAAGAACCTATAGACAAATATACCTTTTAGAAGTTCTTTCTGATTCACAAAAAGGAGATTCTGACACAAGTGCATCTAAAGAAATTGAGGAGCGAAAGGAAGATTCAATTGATCCCGATTTGACCTTTGCTTAAGTATTTCCGTCTTCTTTTTGAAATAGAATTAGATGGAATTGCTACATCTATTGTTTCATTTTCATAAGGGATAAATTTAAATCGTTTTTGTATACCCATTTAACATCACAACACAAACTATATACAAATAAATCGATACGTCTTTCTCTGCAGTTTTATCATTTGCGAATTAGTGCTGTCACCTTATTTGTATTTACTTTTGATAAATCATTAGTTGAACCTCACCTTCACTCTATCCGAACAAATCTGAGAAGGCTAACAGATAACTTGATTTATATCTTTCAATTTTTATTTTCGAAGTGTGGAATATTACAATCTATTTTGTATTGTTTAGAGACGTTTCAATGTAATTGTTTTGCCACAGCGTTGTTCCGTTCAATACTTTTTTTGTCAAAATAATTATTTTTTTCTTCACTATTATAAAACTAGTTTTGTTCAAATCTGTAAGATGTGAAGATTCAGTTTATAGCAATCATTTCATACAGATTCAATGAAAAATTGTTCCAAAAACTAATTTCGCCTTGCCTTAGTGAGTTTTTATATTGAGCAAAATAACGCAGGAACTGTAATTGATTCCCAGCTATTTGTGATAGCACTATGAAGCAGGAAAAAACTGAAAAAAAGAAAATTTGAAAGGACGGTAGGGCTATGAGGTACTATAATATTTTACAAAACTTGTTTTATTCGGATTAAATCAACATATGAAAACTTATACCAATACATCTTTATCTTCAAACCTGATCACATTGACGGTAACTGAAGAAACAATTTTTATTGTGTAGACTACAATGACATTTTCTCCATAGAATATTCGCTTTTTTGTGATATACTGCACACTTACGTTGACTTTCTTGATATACGACTTGATAATGGACTTCATTAAAACGAAAAAATTCAAGATGACTTCTTAGTAATTCTGAAGTACCCGCAATTCCGAAAAAGAGGGAAACCTAGAATTCTTAAAAATTTTCAGTTAAAATTGCAAATTAGTAGCTATGGTTATCTTACTTTAATCATCAAACACTCGTTATCTTCTGCTGTTGGCAAGAAAGTTTCAATTAGGTCTTTTGCTAAGCCTTTTGATTTTTTTTTGCCTGGTATCCCTGCGAATTCCTTTTCAAAAAGTGCAATAATTTGGGGTACTTGCTAATATCTGTGTTATTATACAATAGTGAACAGGATTGTATCATGGAATAGTGCGTCCATGAAGTGGACGATTTGTACCTACTCTTTAGAAACTTGATTAAAGTAGACCAACATTTCATTTTCCGTATAGCTCTGCGCTTTCTTTTCGGAAAACCTTTCTCTGAAGCAAACATAAACTGCATCATACAGATTTCACTGGTAGCAAGTTAGGAATCACTACAGAAGCAGTATCAACAATTTCTTGAGGTTCATCCTCGATTTCTTGTTCCATCACCGTTGTCAATTTCAATTTTCAAAGCTGTTTTCACAAATTTCAGTTTGTTATCTGCTGTCACCAAGAGTAAAGTTCTCAACAAGATGCATGTTGTCAAGACGAATTCCACAAATACTAACTACTACTGATTATGACAAATCACTGACCAAAGTTTTATTCTTTCCTAATTTTTGTTTTCGCCAGCGAAAAAAATAGTGTATACACCTCAAGACAGAATGCTATTTTGCCCTCGGTGCTTGTATCTCGAGGGCAAAGCCCGAGGGATGCAAAACGCACATTGAGAAAAATCTTGCATTTCTGTCCCTTGATGTATAATATACTATTTTAATTTTTTTTCATAAATAAAGGCTGCACTGTTGTACAAGCATACAAAAATGAGTCAAGATCATTGTAGCGTCTCATACACCTATGATAATGACACCTAGTCCATTCACCTAACTACTCCACTATCAGGTGGTTGACAAGAAAATTAGTTACACCTCAACTCCACCAATCAGAGTTGGTCGCACAAATATCGGTCATGTCCAACACATTCATCACACCCAAATGTTACCTTTGTATGGCAAGACACCAACCATATAACACAGCATGTAACTAACCTGCAGTATCAGGCGTTATCTGATGTAGCCGATTCGATAAACGCAGCTCTTGCATTATTAGCAGACGTGACTTGATAGAGTACACAATTTGAGGTGTTGATTTATGAAACACGTGGTCGAGAGTGATGTAGGGCTCATTGAAAGCACTTCCTGATAGCAGATCAGATGTGGCTCGAATAGTTCGGGAACGTTCTTGATAGTTTGAAACTTTCCCAACTTGTGGAATTGAATATTTATGTGGTGCTGGATCGATAGCTGGGAACTTATTGAATACACGAAATTGTGGCTGGAAGTGAACTATTCCTGGGGGCAGGTTGTCATGATTTTCCGCATTTACGATGGATTGGTTGAAACATTCTCAATGGTGATCCTTTTATCGGTCCTTACCTAATTCGAAAAGGAGACGTTTCAATACTCTCACTGGATACAAATTTGAATAGAAAAAATGTAGAAAAGTTTCACAACAGTTCACGATGAAGGCAGGTGAAAGCTCTGATGCATCAAGAAGGCAAATAAAGAGGAACATAAAACTCTTCGAAAACTCTGCAGAACAAAAATCATTAGACCTATTCTGGGTGCCCAAACCGAATACCTCAGACCAAGAAGTTAAACAGCTGACGAACTAGCAGAGTAATAATCACCAACTGCATATGGGGATTACATTTATTGTCTATCAGAAAGTTGGAAAGTAGAACTGACACAGTCTATAAATTAAAAGTACCGAGCCAAAGAAGTTCAGTAACGATAAACTGGAGAAACGAAATAGATGAAAAATAACTTTGAACAACTGGAAAAGAATCGAAAATTTACTTCGTACAACCAAGAAAATTTACCCATAAAAGAACAGCAAAATAATTAGGGAATTGAAGAATGAAAAGTCACTGAGAACAGATATATCAACAACAGAGATGTTGAAAAATCTAGAGGATACAAGAATAAAAATACTCTCAAGTCTGTATAATGAAGCATGGAAGGAAGAACAGAAACCAGAATATTGGAAAACAGCCACAATATTGCGAATATATAGAAAGGGGGACAGACATGACTGTAATCACTACAGAGGAATAACTCTCCCTAGTACAGCAATGAAAATTTATGAAAAAATTATTGACAGTAAGATGAAACAAACAATAGAAAATACTCTTGAAGAGTCAAAAAGTGGATTCAGAAAAGAAAGAAGTATACAGGACCATATGTTCACGGTAAAACAATTAAGTAAAAAGTTCTCACAGCAAGGAAGAGAAGTTTATGTGGGATTCATAGACTTTGAAAAGGCTTTGGATCATCAGAAGCTTTGTCAATACAGAAAGGATTGAATCAAGGAGGAGGACCAAATCCATCATTATTTTCAATTTCTATTGATGAAATAATAAATCATTCTCATAGCAGAATGGCAAAACTTGATGTGGGACATTGTAATGTAAGTAGAGTAGAGTAGATAAATCAGAAGAAACTTCCGTAGATGCTGTAATAATTACGACAAAAAATAATTTACAGAAAAACTTGTGAAATTTGAATGCAGTTAGTGAAGAATTAGAATGAAAGTAAATAAAGAGAAAACAAAATTATGGTCATAGGGGAGGAACGAAAAAAGACAAATGTACAAATAAAGGAAGTAGTAATTGAACAAGTTGAAATATTTAGATATTTAGTGGTGGAAATAGAAGACAATGGAAGACAAGGAATAATAATCATCAATACAGTAGAAAAAGCAATAATCTTATACCATACAATGTATCAAGCATCGACCAAAATTATTATTTGGATGTGGTTCTTAGAGGTGTTGACAAGCGGACAAAAGAGCAAAATACAAGCAGAAGAAATGAAGTATCTAAGACGAAATAAATAAGTCACAAAGGAAGAAAAACTGAGAAATACAAAAATAAGATATAAACTGGCCATAGAATCTACACCCAAGTTCATTGAAAAGAGAAAAATAATCTGGTGACGTCATCTACAAAGGATGAATGACAAGAGAACAGTTGAAAGAGTGTGGCAGTCGAAGATACAGAAAAGGAGAAGAAAAAGTGGAAGACCAAGACCAACATGGGATGGAGCTATAGGAAGCATACTTCAAAGAAAAGAATCAGCAGAGGCAAAAAGAAATAAAAAATAGTAGGCGAAGTTTGTACATGAATAAATTTTTTATTTGTTATCAGATTAAATAAGTTAATTTTCGAATTTTTAATATAAACCGACTATTTAGGATAGTACAATGTAATTGATGGAAATACAACACCATATACTATGGTTACTGGGATTTTGATAATATATATTCAAGTATAAAAATCCTCAATACTCACATGAGCACTCAACCAGACGTCCACATCTTGAATGTTCAGAGTAAATTGATTTTGACTACGTAAAAACAATTGTTTAGGCGCTTGTTCTCATATAATAACTCTGACACAATTGATTTCATGAACACCTGGAACCCTAACTGTTTTGCACTAACGACAAATAATTTTGAAAAAATCTTCAAAAATACTTATTGTTTTCTCAGCATGACTGAAATGATACATATGGAGAAAACGAATTGGGAATCTGATGGAATGGAATGTGAAAAGAAATGAATTTAATCCACTTTCTTGACCTCCTTTCCTCCCTCTCTCCCATCTCTCTCTTTTTCTCTTCTCCCTCTTCTTTTTCTCTCTGTCTCTTCTTCCTCTTCTCTCTCTTCTCTCTCTCTCTCTATTTTCACTCTCTCAATATTTTCAGAAAGATTCTACTGTTCTTTCTAGTCCTATTATATGTTGATTTCCAGAGTAAGGCTTCAGTGGAAGATCAGATGCGGGGTGAATTTATCGAGAGGTATTCAGCAATCTGAACCAAATGCCCTTCGCTCACCCATTACATTCATTTCTATCTATATGAATGTTTTTCTTAACATATTTATTATTATAATCATTGAATAAATGTTCAGCTTCGCCACCTGAATTATCACTTTCACTCTTAATGAAATAGTTTACTATTACCTTGTGCCATGTGCTAGACATCCAATATTTTCGTAATCACTACTCTTGGGGAGTACTTATTTGGGTATTTACCTGTTCGCTTCCCAAATTATGAAAAAAATCTAGCTCAAAATAGATTTTTTCCAAATATTTGTAAGTACAACAATTAAAAAAAAAGAGGTATCAACAATGTGAAAGAATACGGGGTACCCTTCTCTCTAAGCGTTTCCACCAAGTGGAAAATAAAAGGCAAACATCTGTCAGAAAACAAATACTCCCCTGGCTAATACCACGACGGACATTGAACTACATCTAACAGATATTTGTGCAACGTTCTTCCAAGAAGATACAATTGCAAGTGCTAGTCTTGTAATTAAACAATTAATTAATTAATATAATATTGATTTAATATTTATTCGATATCCGCCTCGTATCATAATCCTTATCAGAGCATTGGAAGCAAAAAACGAGCTGAATCCAGACAAACATAACAACGTTACAAACACAACTCCTTCTCAACATAGATTGCGTTTTCGAACCGTTGAATTCCAAACGATCGTGTTGTTCGTGCACTCACAATAAATTGAAGGCATTCATCGAACCACACGAGAAAACCGACATACCGACAACAACTATTGTTTTCTGTACGACTCACTCTGTTGTAAATTGCTGATATTTCTCATCGCAACTGAAACAAATAGCGGAATGGCACAATAATTCTCAACTATGGAAAGGTGAAGCAACGGAGAATTTCAGTGGGAAATGCATCACGCTCCAATTGATATTCAATTGCATTGTTCAATTACTGCTGAGTGAATTTTATTTTCGCGATTTCATCACGTTATAAGGAAATGTTCGTCCAAATCAACGTTTTTCAATCATTCTGAATACGGGTTCACGTGGCACAAGTGAAAAAGTGAAATAATTCTGATGATATAGATCTTGCATCATTTGGACAAAAACTATCAAATTACTTCTCAGAACTGCACTCTGAAGCAGACGATGAGTATAGATGGATGGATAGAAAAATATATCTGAGCTTGAAACGGAATTGATTCTCTAAAGATGATCATCCTCTAAAAGAAGGAATAAAGTATATCCAGAGCTGGAAAGAGACGCTTTGAAATTATTAGCGCCATTTGCCACTTCCTAGCTTTGTGAATAATTGATCTTTCCAATGCTGACTATAGAAACAGACTGAAACATAATAGGCTTCATTCAGAAAAGGATTTGGTTATACGCGTCTCATTTAAAAAACCGCGACTGGACAAATTATTAAAAAAAACTGACACATGCTTCTCACTGATTTTTTTTTCATTGTATTGTAGGACACTTGCTTTTCACTTTCACCTGACTTGTGACCGCGATCTTTCGAGCAAGACTTGGCGACCCCCCAGGGGGTCGTGATCTACAGTTTGTAGAGAATTGTATAAAAATTTTGCATTGGCAAGTAGCGCTGTGAATGTCCTGAACCAAAACTTTGTAGTTTATTTTATACTCGTATGAGAAATATACAAACTATCAATTCATTCAAGAGAGCTGAGAATAAAATTATTTTGGCTTGTTGAAGGATGGAATTACACAATTTTTTCAGCCAAAAACTCACCCCATGAATTTTTAGATAAGTTATACTCTTCAGTCGAAACACTGAATGATCTATTCATTATTATTTCTATTTTTCATTGCCACATAATATTGTTTTATTCATTTCTCGATATATATTTGTATATATCCGCCTATAAAAACCTATAAAACTGTATTTTCATTTTAGAAAGTGTTTGTATCATCCACAAAAAACTCAATAATGAAATAAATTCCAACCCCCATTATAATACAAGGCATCAAAACTGCACTATTACATTACCAATTCCTAGAAGTTCAATGACGAAGAAATCAATAATTTATAACGCTCAAAAAATGTCCAATCACCGATATACAGGGTTATGATAAAGTAATGCACAAAATTCATAAAACGTACAACGATCACTTTTGAAAAAAATGCAAAAACACGTCAAACTGTTTTTTTTATTCCGCATCTTTTGACATAAGTTACAAAAATAACACGTCAAAGTCGTCAAAGTTATGACGTCATAAACAAATTTTTTTAATGGGAAGCTAAGAGTTTTATTACATTATGTGATAGAGCTCGTGTTTTTACACAAGGGAAAAATTGTTGCAGTAGGGCTCACATAAGAAAAACAACGAGAAAAGGGATAAAAAACGAAATAACAAAACCACTTATAAAAAGAGGTCAAACTTAAACATGTGTTCTTATAAATTTTTTCAATTGTTTTACCAAAACAACGGTTTGTCAGTGTCAGTCGTACAATTAGTGTCACCACAGTTTTATTATTATGGCTCGTTTAACCGAAAGAGAAAGGATAGAAATTCTAATGATGGTAGGTTACGGCGATCGCCTTCGAAGTCATGAAGAAGCATGTGCTTTATTTAACGCAACACATTTTGAAAGACCTCCAATTGCTAGAAGCACAGTAAGCAGAATTGTGGCAAAATTTGATGCAACGGGAAGCGTGAGGGATGCTCCAAAACCTGGACGACCAGGAATAAGCGACGATGTGAAGTTAGATATTTTCAGTCGTTTGTAGTAAAGATGTTAAAAAAAGAAAAACTACACCCATACAAAGTTCATCTTGTTCAAGAACTCTCAGAAGATGATCCGGACAGACGTTTGGAATTTTGTGAAATCTTCATGCGGCATTGTGACGAAAATCCAAATTTTCTTGATAGTGTAGTATTTTCCGATGAGGCAACGTTTTGTCTAAGTGGTTCTGTAAATCGACACAATTCTCGCTACTGGGCTCGGAAAAATCCCCACTGGATGCAGACAAAACACACCCAGTGTCCCCAAAAAATTAATGTTTGGGTAGGAATCGTCCGGGGAAGATTCATTGGTCCTTATTACTTTCGCGGGAATTTAACAGCTGAACGATATTTGGAACATCTTCGTATGGCAGTGCTTCCGGACCTACTTGCGGCATTTCCGGATCCAAATAATGGGGACGACTTGGATCCCAGTATTTGGTTCCAACAAGATGGCGCACCACCACATTATGGTCATACTGTTCGAAGGTTTCTGGATAACCAGTTTGAAGGACGGTGGATTGGAAGACGTGGACCAATGGAGTGGCCACCTAGGTCACCTGATTTAACCCCCCTTGATTTTTTTCTGTGGGGACATTTGGAAAGTCGGGTCTACATTAACCGGCCAGACAATTTAGAAGACTTAATGGAAAGAATTAGACACGAAATGACTCGTATAACTCCGCAGATGATCGAAAACTCTATAAATGCGGTCTACCATCGTCTTGGCCTATGTCAGTAGTAAACGGGACACAGTTTGAACAATTACTTTATGGAATAGTTTTGGTTTAATGAACTGTTTAGTTAATTGAAAAGTTATTATGAAACTTACGTTTATTTCATTTTTTTTCTTATGTGAGCCCTACTGCAACTATTTCTCCCTTGTGTACAAACACTAGCTCTATCAGATAATGTGATAAAAATCTTAGATTCCCATTAAAAAATTTGTTGATGACGTCATAACTTTGACGTGTTATTTTTGTAACTTATGTCAAAAGATGCGGAATAAAAAAAACAGTTTGACGTGTTTTTGCATTTTTTTCAAAAGTGATCGTTGTACGTTTTATGAATTTTGTGCATTACTTTATCATAACCCTGTATATTCGATCTTTGAAAGTGCATGTGATAATTCATGAATGCTCTTAAGGTTTTTATAAATAAAGCATTTTATACATTTGAGGAATTTTATGACGAAATCTTTTAGTTTACCAGTATTCTCATTTATTATTTGTAGTTATTTGTGATTCCTTATGTTTCCTGTTATTTTTTAGGTACTTTTGTCTCATCATAGTGATACAAGAAATTATATTTTTTATATTGATAATTTCAATTGTTTATAACGCTTTGTCCATGAGATATATCTTCGACAATAAAGTTTTTTTTGATTGATTGATCGAAGCATAAGGTAACAGTGGTGTCTCGTCTATACCGTACACGTGTCTTAGGAGGAAGTATAACGGGGTGTTTTATGTCTGCGGATAAAGGTTTGAAACGCATTAGCTTGTCAATCTGACAACGAATGCATTATGGTCTTAGGAGCCTTAGGTTACGCTTTGCATCTTGGGTCCGGAAACTCTTTTCCTATCTGGGGACTACAGTAGACAAGGGTGTTGAGGACAGCATCCTGGCAGGTCATTATGAATCTCTGGGTCTTCGACTTCCACTCACGTGTTCTGGGGAATGCGAAGGACAAATTTTTGGATTGGCTGAGGCATTCCATGTTCTTGAAGGAGAACACAAGCACAGCTTAATACAATGTAGCTACATGAGTTTGAGCTTGGTGGCAAAGTTTGGGTCACCCCGTTTAGTGTTGAAAACGAGACCAATCATTCCTCATTATTTGTATTATTATTTCAATTTTGACTTGTTTCGTCGTTCAAATATTGATCAAGTCAACATTATTTCACCTAGAACATTTTCACCTCGTATCCGCGAAATTTCAGGAGTAGATTCTATGAAAACCATATCCAAGAAAGCAAAACATATTCCTGATTATATGATGGAGAGCTGTGATAATACAGACTGTTTGATTCAATATATTGAAGAGGTGTGAACAAGTTGTTAGATTCTCAGATGTTATGAAAAACTAATCGTACAGATTGGTTCACTTGGAAATATATGTTCCTCATTGTAAACACTAACTGAACATATCAGCTTCCTGTACTACGGGTGTCCATCACCAGACACTATCAAGATCGTGCGCTTCTTTCCTCGCATTTTATCATCAGAAAAACTTGCAATTCCCTGGATGCTGCGGAACGAGACGCATCAATTAGAGTAAATACTTTTCCCCGAATCCTGTACGAATGTATCACAACTCGACAGTATGGATCGATACCGAATTGAAGGGAACCAATTTGAAAAGGGTTCGGCTGCTATCGGTGGCTTAATTTCGTTCCTATACCACTTATGATCTATGATGACAGGCTGTAGCGCCATCTTGCGCTAGTAATTACTACTCGTCTTGACGCGCCTCGTGAAAACGTCTAAGGATATCCGTGATGTATGCGAGAGGATTCTTGCCACCAAAGACGGGGAAGAGGGGTCGGCAAAACCAGTGCTTCGAAGGATTCGAATTGGTTTATCATGAATGATTCTTAGTTTCATAAAAAATGTGCAATTTGAAATACTCGTGATCAATTTCATCAGAATATTGCGTGAATTGTAAATACATGATTCTCAAATCTTTTTTGAAATGAAAGACCCTGTATATCGAAAGCTGTAACATTTAGTCCAGGCAAATAAGTGATCCACCCCTAAAAAAATGCTCGAGAGCTGGAAATCGTTTAAATCCCTCTTGGACTCCTGAACGAAGGGTATATGAGTTTGCGACGTTTTCTAGGTTGTGCTTCAGATTTGAATCACAAAATTTCCACACTTTTTTTAGTTTCTCCCGCATAATTCGGAAATTACGTATCCCACAGTAAATGTCACTTCCTTTTACTTTGAAGAGCATCAAATTCCGCACCCAAACATCGAAGTTGATTTAGTCGTTCAGTCACAATCTCCTGTGAAAGACAGGAAATTTTTACCAACTACTAACGCCTATAGGTTGAAAATAGCTGATCTAATAGAAAAATGGCATGATACCAAAGATTTAGAAAAATTATTTCCTAATTGGATGCTTTTTGACATTTGGATTTCGTCCGTTCCAGTGCTGAAACCAAAAAAGGTCGTAACTTGGTCTGAACTCGAAAATTTTCACTTCTCGCCTTTCTTCAAGTGGAAGTAATTTAGTATTCGTTTTTTAGGACCTTCAAGAGGAATTGAAATGATCTTCAGCTCTCGAACAATTTTTAGGGGATAGTTCCCTCTTCTGCACTAACTTTCGTAGAATGAAACAACTTTTCAAATCGAAATGGATGAACAGTAGTAGTAGTTTTTGATTACCAAATCATATGAATTTGTATTAATGATAATTTTTCCTCATTGACACTCATATATTGTACCTGAGGGCAATGAAAACGGCTATTAGCATCATTTGTCATAACGCTCCGGGGCAAATTACTGAATTTTTTGTATCGTATCTACTTTTTAAATGTAGGAAATCCCGGAATACCTTCAGTGCGTACTTCAAGCAAGCACCAGACGTCGGGATTGGCACCCAGGCAATTCACATCATATCCGCTTTTCACCAAGACATCTGGTTGTCTATCGATTCCGAGAAACTCGCGAAAAATTCTCTCACACCGGTAATCGAACCTGGCCCAGTGTTAGTTCAAGTTTCGACGGCCAACATAGAACTGTTACGCTACTGACAAAAAATTATGGCCAGAGAAATAGGTTGTGAAACCATACCTTAAATTTAATTAATATTTCAAAGTTTATAAATGCCCAACTCAAAACCATTTGAGCCATTTGATAATTAAAATTTTACATAACTCGAACTCTCGATCAATTTTGGATGGGTTTAATATTTTTTTGAAGGTGGTTAACAATGTGTTACTTTGCGTAGAATTGTTCAGCTTCCATTGTCTAAAGACAAACAAAGAAAATAAATTATCTGTACGTATTTATAATTCACAGCGTTTCGGTAATTAAAAATCTATTACCGTTTTCAAGTGTATGAATAGCGACATAAACCCTGGATATGGTATATATAATTGTGTCATTAAGGAGCATAGGTACATGTTATGTTAAATACCTATAGGTAGTTCGGTAATTGAATTTTATGATAACGACTGAACCCCGTTTTGAAATAGTTCAGTAGTAACAACTTTAATACCATGACACCGTATTCTAATTCGCTTTATCTTCTGGATCGATCGAGGTACAATACCCAAACATACTCCGTCGAGTAATACCATCTGTTGCCAACTCACTAAGACGAAACAGTGACTCGAAAAATTGCATTTACCGGGTTCCGTGTGAATGTGGGAAGGATTATAGCGAAGAAACGAAGAGGCCACTCAACGTTAGAATCAGTGAACACCCAACGAGGAGGAACATCAAAGACAAGATGCTAGTCCCAGAGGATGCCCCTGTGGAACACCAGAATTTATAGATAGAGAATCGAATATCCACCATATGGATATATTGAATATCATCTGAAATAACTAATCCATGCTTCTAGCTAACGTATATTCAACGAATACCTATATTATCAATTTATCTTGTGAGTTGTTTCACTGAAGTCTCATTTTCTGTCCGAGGGAACCTGGTGACTGGTCACCAATCACTCCCTAGTCTCATTGTAGCGAATGAGGAACGAAAATTGCTGTCATGTGACGCCACTGTCCCAAGATGTATGCGAGTGAAATGATCTCGCACTGGTTATAAATCTACAGCCCCTCAGGATCTCCACGTGCCATCTCCCTTTATCACTGTCTCTTTCGCACTTCTTTCGGCTTCTTTGAATGCTCTCTTTGGGATGTGACAGAAAACACCCACTCCATTACAATAATGTTACACGAAAATAAAATATTGATATGGTTGACTGAAATGAAATTGCAGAGGAGAAAAACGGTTTTTTGTTGGTTGAAATGCCATATATGTATAGTTGAAAACTTTGATGTGAATACAAATTTAGAAATGTAGAAAACCACACAGATACCACTTTATAAATTTCACCCGACTAAGTTAGTATCCTCAGGAGCTGAAAACATTGGTACTTTCATAAGTCTCTGAATTTGCTTGAACCTAAAAAATTGAATCTCATTTTTCCAGAGTTTTTCCAATGGGGCAAAAATTCACACCAGAAGAATAAGGCAAAAAGTTTTCATGGGAGGCAGAGTTGTAGCAAAAATTCGAAATTTTTCTATTTCCTACGAAATTGACAAATCCACAAACCTTTTACAAAAAAAGGGAGTTTGTGAACGCAATCAACAATCTCTAATACATGTTATGATACCAGTTTTTCCAGAGAAAATGTTCAAAATACTTAATTTCATTCTATACTAAACTTATGATACAAGAAATATTACATTTCATTCATTTAATTGAGTTATACCATGAATTTGCGGATATTCATTTGTTCGAAATGTATTACAAATAAATCCCTAACTTTTCATGTCATCTGGAGTACTTTAATATCAAATATGGAAAGAATTTACAAACTGCATCCAAGATGTTAACTCCACTCTCTCACTCCAGGAGGTAGAATACCATTTTGAAACAAATTTCAGAGTTGAAATTTAAAAAATTTTGTGTGATATTTAATTTTTGTTTTTAAAATTTGCCGAAATTTTGTTAACTGCTGCCTACCAATTCTCAACTGTTTGAATAAGTCACCATTGGTTTCTCCAGAACTTGATCTAGTCAGCTGAGGTGCAGCTGGTTGCGAATCCCAAGTAAGAAAAAAAATAAGAGAAACAATAATCAAATTTTCCCCTATGATGTTTTTCGAAAATGTTCTTTTATTGGTACCCAGGTACCAGTTCCGTATTTACGTTTTTATAAACAGACTGAAATATTATCTTTTGCACTGATACAATCGTGGGTTCAGTTTTGGGACTGCTCATCTTCATTATTCACATTAACGATCTTTCCTATTACCTCTTTTGAAACAGGATAGTTTTGTATACAGGAGAACACTGATCAAAAGACATTCAGAACTACAAATTCTTCGAAACATAGAAGCTAAAGTGGAAGACTTGGCACTTCATTTGTACAAGACAATCTTATTAGTATGGATCAAAACGAAACTCAAACATTGAGCTCCTTCTAGAATAAGATGCTTGCTAATGGACACACGGCCAATCTCTTCTTGGAATTACACTGCAATGTTGAAAAATACCGATTATTTTTGAATACAAAACATCCATTCGTAGTATTCCGAACTCCTGTTTATATTGGTTCCAAATTAAAATTTCGATGCGGCAATCTAAACAGCCGATAAAACTGAATGATTTTTTTTGTAATATACATATATGAACGCTAACAAAAACAACCATTCTTTCAAATGAAAATAAAAAAACATGTTTTGTATTTTATTCAGTCTGTCTATTTCAATACCCAGTAAATGTAAATAACCGCTTTTACAATATTGCATATATTTGGTTTGTGAATTGATTCATTTGACCTTCTTGAAAATTTGAAATACCAAAAAAAAAGATTAGGAACGCAACCCAACTCAAGTATGGATAGGTATTAGGTATATGTATCATTTATATCAGTATAGCTTCGAATTTCTTCGTATTGTTGTCATTTTCCATTACTTTGTGGATTATTTTACCTCAATATACGATTATAGACCAGCATCTTATGGTAATAAACAAACCCGTGTCGGACTTAAATGGGATCTTAAATATTCATGGATGGAGCAAAAGCGGGGAATAAGTTAAACGGTCGAAAGGACTTGATAAGTGGTAGAGGAAGAGAGAGGATGTCATTTCACGGTTGATTTGTAAGCCATTAGCTGAAGAGCCTCAGCTGTAGAAGATCCTATTATCACTCGATCCATCTCCGTAGTTTGTAGTTATTTCTGGGGATCAATTCGAGTGATTTTTGCAGTTCTGGTCTAATTATCTGTGATCAGATTCCAGGGTTTTTTCATAATGATCGATTTATTAACACGAATAACGACTCCATACTCGAAAGTGATGATTTTGGCAAAGGTAGGGAATATGGGCAAAAGTAGAGAATATGGGCAAAGATAGGGAATATGGGTAAATATCGGATTTGTACGAAAATTTTTATGGCTCAAAACGTGATAAAAACACTATATCAAGTGAAGATTTTGTGCAAAAACACCTGTTTCTATTTTTTTTTGAGAAATATGTATGTTGGTACTTGCTTCCAAAACACTCAGACAATCTAGTATTACATGCATTCTCCGATCAAATAACACAACCTAGATGAGTAACTCGCAGCTCACGTCTTGAATTTTATTTGTAAGGGACATCTCCCCTCACCGGCAGTGTCGTGCGTTACAGAAATGGTAAGGTACAATAAAATATAAATAATAGAAAAACAATACGGAATGGAAACTTGAAATTATGATGGAAGAATCTCCACAGGATTTTGAGAACAGCCGATGCTCTGAATGACATGTTTTTTCATAATTCATTCATTTTACTCTTTTCCGATTCGGTTTTCCTTTCTCGATAGTTACGACACTGGTAGCTCACCTATAAAATGACATATTTTGATTTCCAGCAAATGGTCTTTTATATATTTCACAATGCTTCACCATTGCTCAATAATAAAAACGAACGACAGTTTAACACAAATTAACTATAAATTTGCCCTTCATTCACGAAAAAACAATCCAATAAGCCAAAGACGAAAACAATTAGAAATGTTTTTTTGTTGTTCTGCCATATATTAAATGCAGCGTTGCCGTACTGACCAGGATATATCGACAACGAATAATTTCCGTTCAGCGATGGAGATACTATCGTTTTTACGTGCTCCCTACCAGAGCTGTCCCAAAGCACCGTGCTTAGTGCTCGTGAAAGTGCTTAAAGCATTTTAGTGCTCGTAAGCATTGTGCTCCAGAGCACTTTTTGGATTCAGTGCTTAGTGCTTCGAGCATTTTACGATAGTTACGACACTGGTAGCTCACCTATAAAATGACATATTTTGATTTCCAGCAAATGGTCTTTTATATATTTCACAATGCTTCACCATTGTTCAATAATGAAAACGAACGATAGTTTAACACAAATTAACTATAAATTTGCCCTTCATTCACGAAAAAACAATCCAATAAGCCAAAGACGAAAACAATCAGAAATGTTTTTTTGTTGTTCTGCCATATATTAAATGCAGCGTTGCCGTACTGACCAGGATATATCGACAACGAATAATTTCCGTTCAGCGATGGAGATACTATCGTTTTTACGTGCTCCCTACCAGAGCTGTCCCAAAGCACCGTGCTTAGTGCTCGTGAAAGTGCTTAAAGCATTTTAGTGCTCGTAAGCATTGTGCTCCAGAGCACTTTTTGGATTCAGTGCTTAGTGCTTCGAGCATTTTACGATAGTTACGACACTGGTAGCTCACCTATAAAATGACATATTTTGATTTCCAGCAAATGGTCTTTTATATATTTCACAATGCTTCACCATTGTTCAATAATGAAAACGAACGATAGTTTAACACAAATTAACTATAAATTTGCCCTTCATTCACGAAAAAACAATCCAATAAGCCAAAGACGAAAACAATCAGAAATGTTTTTTTGTTGTTCTGCCATATATTAAATGCAGCGTTGCCGTACTGACCAGGATATATCGACAACGAATAATTTCCGTTCAGCGATGGAGATACTATCGTTTTTACGTGCTCCCTACCAGAGCTGTCCCAAAGCACCGTGCTTAGTGCTCGTGAAAGTGCTTAAAGCATTTTAGTGCTCGTAAGCATTGTGCTCCAGAGCACTTTTTGGATTCAGTGCTCAGTGCTTCGAGCATTTTACGAAAAGGCTTAGTGCTTAGTAATCCCGAAAAGTGCTACCAAGCACAGCACAGCTATGGATCTATGCGAATGTTGTTGAAAATATAAAATGAGGTCAGCGGCACCCCCAAGAACTACTGATTGCGTCCTTATATTATGCACATTTTAGGTTCGAGGGCTCAGTCTTGACATACATATAGTTAAAAATGTTTCATGTGTTATTAATATTATACTTTTTTTGTAACAGTGATGAGGGAAGGTTTGAACAAGAATAATTTAATACTTGTTTTACTTAATGACCTTTTTCAAATGGAACCACTTAATTTTGCTTCACCACACTGGATTATTTAGTGCCACACACAATAAATAATAAATCCACCAAAAATATTATAATATTATTTTTCATTTGTACCAAATTATTTATTAGAGCTGATCAATATAAAAAAAATAATTAAAGAAACTAAAAAATCCGACTGCGGTTTAAACTAAAATGCAAAAAACAAATAATATAATAATCTTTTCATTAAGAAAAATTGGAAGTAGCCGATACCCATTTTTTTAAGCAAATAGGTCCCGGCTGCTTCCAGTTTTCATTTGATTTGAAAAGATATTACTCCTTTTTTGATTTTTATTTCAAACAAAAGTCAGGTTTTTCATTTTATACACTTTTTTATTTTCAGCTTTTTAGTTCACAATTATTATGTTGTATCAAGAAGGACAATTTGGCTCACAAAATCCGTTATTTGGATTTTTCATAATTTTAATATAATAAGTGTCACTTGCGGTATCAAGACGAATCTAACGACCGAAAATTCATTAAAATCAGTTCAGCCGTTTAGTAGTTACAAGGAAGAAGCGACTTTGTTTTACAATATTTTCATTTTGTATTTGATTTTTTACCTTAAAAAAAGTATACCGAATAAATATATGAGTTGCCTCACTCCGCTAAACGTGACGATCCGCCTATCCCCTGTCTCTCGCCCCGATTGGTAGGCCCGCGGTCCACGAATGACTATCAAGTTATAGACCGTGAGATATTGACCGATTTTGCTGACTCATTTTCTCTTTTCTGGGATTTTAACCACTGAAAATTATGTCAGTGTTGAGCGGAAAAAAAATAAAAAATCTAACGCTTATAAATTAGAACCTTTCATTTTCTCGATCTGACTAGTTCTGCCCGTCTAGCGTCTACCGATGGTAATCAAAATCACATTCCTATTTCATTGTTACGGCAGCACGCTCTGACATGAAAGATATATACTATACAATGGTGCTTTCTATTCGAAAACTGCCGAACTAAGAAATCAGTGAGAATGTTGGTAAGGTTGGAACTATTTCGCGCCGCTCTATATTTCAATTTGGCCATGCGCCGCCCGTTTCGGAAATCAAATTAATCTCCCAAACGTCATTGTCTGAATATTCCCCATCAGTTGGAAAATGCACTGTTTTTATGGGTCTTTCTATTGAAATAAAACGAAAGCAAGAATTGACTCATTTGGGAATATATTCAATAAGTAATCCAATCCTTTCTGAGTTCACCTACCAAATTTGAGTTTTCCATGTGAAACTGTTTCCAAATGCAATATGAACGTGGAATACACGAAAGTGAACGACCACCTTAACGGTTTTGCTAAGTGCTAAGTGCTTAGTTCTCGAGACTCCCGAGCACTTTTCAAGAGTGCTTAGTGCTTAGTACTCGAAGCACTTTTCGTAAGTGCTCGGCACAGCTCTGCTCCTAACAAGCTGCAATGAACGTTTCAATTGACTTCACATTGTTATATATTTCATCCAAGACAGTATTTTTGGGTTTTCGTTGCCCGACAGAAATCAAAATTCAGCTTATTGTAAATTGCGACATGGCAACAATGTCATGATTTGAGGGATAACATTATGAAAAGATGTCACCTTCAGTTCTATTTGAGTATTACTCATTTAGGTTGGGTTACTTGATCGGAGCATGCATCTATCCGACTGAAATACACTCTGTACAACAGCAAATCCTCAAAAAGTTCAAAAAAGTAAAAAACTGATCATTACTCAATAGACAATAATACACAAAAACCTTAAAAAACAAAATCCCACATTTTATTTGGCAAATGACAGCTCTGTCTCGTAAAGGCGATCCAATTCCAGAAATATTTGATATTTTAGAACAAGACACCAGATGAAGATGTGAACTACATGGAATATATCACGCCACAACCTGTTTTCTGTAAATCTTCGGTTAGAGTGAGCATCCGAATTTCGAAAAATTTTGGATTGAGATTTTTCGGGTTTGGTCGGGTCTAATCGGTAAGTAAGGTAAGAGTAAGTTCATTGGCAGGTTGTGTGCAAGCGCAGCGAGCATCTGCTTTGATTTCCCTTTTTCATACCAGTTAGTGGTTGGTTAGGTTGGTTAGGTTAGATTAGCTAAGGGTGTGTCCCCTTCTTTTACGATGAGAAATTAGGTCTATGGCAGGAGACGTGGCAACGTGTCTCTTTCTTCTGGAAATCTATGAATTGCAAGCATTGCGATCATTTCATTTGATATCACTTTTTCATACCAATTAGTGATTGGATTACCAGAAACTTCGATAGCTAAGTTAGTTTGGTTAGGTTGTGTCTCCTTCTTTCACCATGAGTAATTAGGACTATGGCCTTCGGATTCGTATTTGGGAGACAAAACTACGTGTTACGTATTTGTTTATTAGGACCAAGCCCGATAATCTCACCATCACCTTGCTTATCGACTAGACCCGACGAATTCCAAACAATCCCAATCTCATTTCAGGTATGTCGATTGAAGTCATTATTAAGTTCGTTCTCTTATTTAAAAAGTAGTCTTCATTTTTGTGAATCAGAACGTTGAATTTCTCACTGATTACATTACTTACGCATGTGTGTGTGCAGGTATGCACATGCGCGCGCACATGTATAACATGTTTGCGCACATGCAAAAACTAATTTCCGTGATCTATCACGTTCTTTGAATTCTGCCAGTCAGCATTAATTTGAAAAATTTTTGAGTAACAACGTTTCAAACACCAAACATCATAACAACGTCAATATCACTCGATGAGCGTTTCGCCAACAAAGTTGGCATCCTCAGGAGTTCAAAAAAACGTACTCTGGGAACATTTAGTAGAAATGATTCTTCTGTTGACGTTAGTGTGCATGCTTCTCGGTTGATTGATCGTAGAGGCAAGTATTGAAGCTACGTAACCGTCCAAGGTGAATTAACTTCGAAAACGATTATTCCTTGGCAAACTCCTCGAAAATTAGCAGGACGACCCTGGCTTCGTATTCTGTCTATCCTATTGTTGAATTAGACTCTTCCGTCCGACAACTCGAAACGTGACGCTGCTAAATTCTCGCTTTCGTCGCATTGCACAGATGTCGGCACATTCCTTAAATTGAAATTAGATGGATGGCAAACTTTCTAGTTGATTTCAGCTTGATCGACAGTTGGCGTTGTCTCTGCCTCATCCCTGAATTTAATCACGTCGAAAAGTTATTCGCGAGAACAAACTTGGGCGATTTTTTCTCAGTCACACAGGAAACAGCTATCATTACTCTGGATTAGTATAGACGAAATGGAAAATGTCGATCTTTCTATATAATCTCTTGCGTGGAGTTTCAACTCACGTGGAAAGTTTAGTGATTTGAATGATTTGAAGTATTATTTTTTTATCTTAGGAATTTTTGAAGAGTGCTTAGCACCACACTCATTTCCATACAAAGGATAGAAAAGAAATCTGAAAAAGCGATTGGAATGCGAAACATTTCCATCATGTCTTAGGAATAATACTGATTTATAAAATTATAGCTTATATATTCCTATATACACTGTGTCCGTAAAGTATGGAACAAATTCATTTTTAGCTAAACAGGTCATTTTGAGAAATAATCCTGAAACACGTCGATTTTTGATTTTAATTTACCGTATTTGAAAATAATAATCTAATATACAGGGTGAACTACGTTCGAGTAATGACGTCACCGTAATTTTTTTTAGCTGAGCCGATTCCAAAAATGTATCACATGTTGGTTCCAGTTGGTACAGGGTGGACAAAAATACAATAGATTTGTGTGTGCTCATAAAGTAACGCGTAACATTCTTTATTAGGTAAATTAACAATATTATCAAAAATACTTATTGTCTAGCGGCAATTGGTTTAAATGTAACACCCCGTAGTTTGCTACATGTTTAGAGTAATAAAAATGAGCTGCTTCCAAACATGTTTGGTACTTGTGGTCTAGCAGACAGAATATGAAAGAAATTGTTTCTTATCTATTTATAAAAAACATAGTCGTCTAGTTTTTTGTGAAATGTCATTATTTTTTTAGTAATTTATTGATGTTCAGTGACAGTTAGTACTACAATAGTTTTGGTATTCGTGAATATTCGAATGATTGCTTAGATTTAATTGGAAGTAGATATGGAGTTAAGTGTAAAACAAAGAATTGAAATACTTATGATGATTGGGTATGGAGACAGATCGCGAACTCAGATGGCAGTATGCAATTTGTTTAATGATAAATATCCAGAAAGACCTATAACGCGTTCAACAGTCAGTAAGATTGAAACGAAATTTCGAGAAACTGCTACGGTTGAAAATGTACGCAAATCAGGTCGTCCCCCTGCAAATGCTGATACAGCATAAAATGTTTTCCTGAGTTTTGAGGAAGATGCGCACACTTATGTTCGTAAAGTTAGTCGCGATATCGGTGTTAGCAAAACAACGGTACACAAATTATTGAAGCTTGAAAAATGGCATCCTTATAAAATCAAACTTGTGCAAGAATTAAACGAAGATGATCCCGATAGAAGACTCCAATTTTGCGAAGTAATGATGGATAAATGTCATCGAGACCCTCTCTTGATACAAAACATTATTTTTTCTGATGAGGCCACTTTCACGTTAAATGGTGAGGTCAACCGTTAGAATTGTAGATACTGGGCAAAAGAAAACCCCCACTGGATGCGTGAGCATCATACACAATACCCTCAAAAGGTAAATGTATGGGCTGGAATTGTACGAAATCGAATGATCGGACCCTACTTTATCGAAGGTAATTTAAACGGGGCAACGTACCTTGAGTTTTTAAGGGGGTATCTCGTACCTACTTTGTTTCCCAGCAGACGTAATCCTGGAGGTTTTGATGAAAGTTTATGGTTTCAACAGAATGGTGCACCTCCACATTATGCTGTAGATGTTAGAAAGTACCTAGATGAAATTTTTCCCAACAGGTGGATTGGTAGACGTGGACCCACTGAATGGCCAGCGAGGTCGCCAGATTTAAATCCCTTTGATTATTTTCTGTGGGGCCATCTGAAGAATGTTATTTATGAAACGAAACCAGCAAATATTGAAGATGTGCAAGGGAAAATTCGAACAGAAATAAACAATATTACGCAAGAAACCATACACAAGGTTCAACAAGAATTTGTACATCGTTTGGGTTACCGTCAAATACAGCAAGGGCTGCAGTTCGAACATTTATAAAGTCATGGATTCCAGCATATTCTGTCCGCTAGATAATCAGTATTTTTGATAATATTGTTAATTTCCCTAATAATGAATGTTACGCGTTATTTTATGAGCACACATAAAACTATTGTATTTTTGTCCACCCTGTACCAATTGGAATCAACATGTGATACATTTTTGGAATCAGCTCAGCTATAGTAATCCGAAAATTGAGACAAAATGGGGGTGTTCCATTTAAAAAAAATTACTCGAACGTAATTCACCCTGTATATTAGATTATTATTTCAAAATACGGTAAATTAAAATCACAAATCGACGTGTTTCAGGATTATTTCTTAAAATGACCTGTTAAGCTAAAAATGAATTTGTTCCATACTTTACGGACACAGTGTATAAAGGAGTTCAAGGGGGTGCTTGGAGTCTCGGCATCCCAAAGCTACTCTCACCTCCACGTGGTGAATCCTGGGCAACGTCATGACCTGTCATGACAGCTAACGAGAGTGAAGCGGGCTCTAGGTGTGGCTGAGGCGCCTCAACCAACCGAAGTAGCGTCCAGTGTGTCCCTAGTTAGGGCTTCGCGAGACCAAGACCAATACCAAGAATGATCAGTCTTGATCTTGGTATCCAAAAATAAATGATATTTCAAGACCAAGACGAGACTGGCTCAGGAAAGAAAAAACTCAAATATTTAAGTCAAAACAGCTAAAAGTCAGGAAAACAAGTATTCATGATAACCTTTACATGTTTGCGCGGGTTTTCACTCAATCTTTCATTGAAATAGCTCTAATGGTATTCTTCGTAGATTTAATGTTTATTAGAAGCTTTGAAATGGATATATATATATATATATATATATATATATATATATATATATATATATATATATATATATATATATATATATATATATATATATATATATTTATTCAATGTTTCAAAGTAGTTACTTATAAAAATATATGTTATGAGATTTCTTCTTTCCTCTCCTGTTTTTCCTGGGTATATTGTTGATGAAGAGTCTGTTTCCTTTGATGTAACGCTCGTAAGTTGGATTTTGGCTTTCCCTCTGTAGACTTTCTCTCAGAGCCCTATTTTCTTGTCTTTGCGGAAATGATGTTGGAGTAGAATTTGAAATAGTATCATTCCATCAATTGATGAAGATACATGAAAAACAAAAAAAATTTTATGAAATCCAAATATGATTGCCAAGTCATCGGATCTCTTGATGTTGATACTTCTCATTCTCAGTATGGTGATAATTATTGATGTTGAGTAGCCCGCCATGATTAATAATGAAAAGCAGATCATCTGCTGTTCGGCAACCAGCAGAACTAGGCAAACAATGGCATCGCTGCACAATAAGAGAGCCACAATCACAAATTCAATAGACTCTTTGATGACTGGAGTCGGTCGTATTTTGAATTATGAACGTGATTCAGGTATGACGGGGAATCAGCTCTATCGAGTTTCAGATATTAATCATTTACCCACAGGAAGTTCGACGTAAATGTACAGTGAAACGCAGGAAGTGAAGGATAATTGAGCATGTTGTGAACTTTATGTAGAGCTGAAACTTGTAGCTAACGGGATATGCAATATTGAATTTTGTTTGATTTCACTGAGGCATTATTATTGAATTATAATATCACGTTACACGACATTACGAGCCTGCCATAAATGTTAACACCATTAGTTTATGTTCACAAGTGAAGTAGTGAGTTTCTCAGTTATATAATATCAGGAATTGTAATGGATTTTCCTACACAGACAAACAGTTTTTATTTCGAGTTATATTTACACATGGTATTGAATTCAGGTTCCCACAACTAATCGAGATGACAGTTTTCTAATATAATGTATGCTAATTTGGATGTATTTAACGACGATGAGTTAGGATGCTACCTAATTTGAATTACCACACGGGATCGAGAAATGAATAAAATCCCAGTATGAATAATACATTTTGGAAGCCACTAATAACGTTGAATGAAAACACTCAGGTGACATAGCGAACGCCATGAAGTTTTCATCTGGAACAGAAAAGTAGGCGAGCTTTTGGGAGAACACAAGACTGAGTGCATGTTAAAAATACATTAAGCCATCTCTCCGCTTTGCTAAAAGCTTCTGGACACACGGGGATTTCATATCATTGACCAGTACAAACGGATGGACTGATGGCCCAATAATTTATCACTTCATTCGGTTCATTTGAGTGACACTTTCGTTCTGTCGCTCGAAAGTGAGAGTGATGACAAAAATGAAAAAACTTTGTGAAGGGTATTGGTATATAGTAGGTAATGTTGAAACAGAATTCTTCAAATAAACTCATTTTTGTGAAAACACGTGGATTGGTGAATGGCGACAAAAGGATTGCTTGTGACTTCAATGCGAGTTTTTGATTTTTTGAGCTGTTTTATATATCCTGTAATTGTATGAATTCTGATGTCTATGATCTTGAAAATTAAACTATGGAATTATGAATACTGATTGTTTGGAATTTAGAATATGAAAGTTGAGGTTCACAAATATTTATATTTTGCATTTACTTCACATGATTTACATGATTTTGAATAATTCGATGATGATTTCATATATTTGATAATACTTATCATTTGGAAAAACGCTTTTTTATAGAATTGCTAATGTACTGATTCCTTCAGTTATGTTATGATATTGAGGAAGAATAATTATGATAGTGTTGAGGAACGCCGATGTACAAACAAGTTGAAGATTAATTCAGTTGAATTTGTTATGGAGAAGTATACATTATAAAATATATCGTCCACTGGTGAAGATCCTTCCCAGGTAGTTTTGTACTATTTCAGCAAATTAATAGAAAAAAAAAAACTGGCTCCTGTTGAAGCAAACAGAGTTTTAGTGGTAGAATATTTTTTTTATTGTGAACCTGAACATTTTTTTTCATCCACGAAGAGGAACAAATCAAACTGTAGATAGAAGAGTTCGATGGATCTAACTGAAATAGCTGAAGATCGTTGCTAATGGTTAAACACATGAATTTTCAGTTTATTGTAGCATACGACTTCACATATCTGGGCTATACAGTGAGGACCAAAAGTCCGTCGCCCCCCCTGTAACTTCTTTATTCTACATATTACAAAATAATGTTTTAAATACATAAGTTGTAGGGTTTCATTCGATCTCTTTAATGGTTTAAGTTTCATTCATATAGAGTGTCTATAAAAAAGCACGGTGATTTAGAAGTTAATTTTTTTAAATGGGGCACCCTGTATTTATGCATTATTACATTCTACGTTGAATTCTGAACAAGTTTGATGAATGGTTTTCTATCAAAAAAGTTAATAGTTTTGGACTTATGAACACTTGTAAATAATTATTTCGACTACTTTTGCAACAGTTCACGAATAAATTTATGAGGTAGGCTATGCACGCTAGGCGCGTTTATTTTATCCATGACAACGAAAAAAACTCTCATCTGTTTTTGCCAAATGTCATTGACATTTTGTAGGTTTTCAAAACTTTGTTTCAAACGGTTTTCAATTTCTCTTGTTGATTAATATGGCTCGTTCAGTAGCAGACAAAGTTGAAGCCGTTATCATATTTGGTGAAGCTAACCGAAATTACCACGCTGCTATTCGCATTTTCAATGAACGGTTTCCAGAACGTCCGATGTGTCGAAAATATCTGCAGAAATTGGTGGCAAAATTTAATCAAACTGGCACCGTGAAAGATGCTCCGAGATCTGGGAGGCCGAAAATAATTACGGAAGATGTTGAAATTCAAGTACTAGCCGAAATGGTAAATAACCCACAACAATCAACTAAGCAAGTAGCTGAGACATGTGATGTTTCTAAAACATCAGTAAAGAGGGTTTTGAAACAAAATAAATTCCATCCTTACAAAATAAAAATTTTGCACCAATTGGTTGAAGATGATCCAGACCGGCGACTTGAATTTTGCGAGACCATGGCAGAAAGAATTGTTGCAAATCGACTTTATATGCAACACATCTGCTTTAGTGATGAAAGCACTTTTTACCTAAATGGAAATGTGAATACCCAGAATTGTAGATATTGGAGTGATGAGAATCCCCATGAATTCCGCGAGGGGCATACTCAATTTCTCCAGAAAATTAATGTTTGGGCTGGTATTTTAGGTAACCACATTGTAGGTCCCATATTCTTGGAAGAAAATTTAAATGGTCCCAGATACCTCCAAATGCTGCAAGACACAATAAGTCCCAGTATCGATGAGATCGTTGCGCAAAACCCACATGAATTTTACTTGGATGTAACATTTCAGCCAGATGGAGCGCCACCACACTATTTTCGGGAGGTGAGAAATTACTTAGATGAAAGGTATCCAGGTAGGTGGATTGGACGTCGAGGTACAACAGAATGGCCAGCTTATTGAAGTGTGTTCAGAAATAACACCTCAATCCTTGATTAATGTTAGGGAAGAGTTTACAACCCGACTATTTATGTGTCAAGAAATGCATGGTGGACATGTCGAACATCTTTTGAAAAAGATAAAAACTCACCGTTTTTAGTTATAAATTAAAATATCTCTTCAGTTTTTAATGATTCTTGATCTGTATTTATGGACTACCTTATTTGTTAATAAAATGTTTCAACTTCATTTGTACTAGTATTTCGTGAGATTCAACAACTCTTACAATTGTAAAATGGTACGACGAGGTAAGTTACACATGGTGCCATCAGCAGTTTGCAACATTGGATAGCTTTCAAAAAGTTAGGATAGGAAAGTGGAATACATTGTGATGATCCATTTGTTACGATTTTCTCATTGAACTGGCGCAAAAGTAGTCGAAATAATTATTTACAAGTGTTCATAAGTCCAAAACTATTAACTTTTTTGATAGAAAACCATCCATCAAACTTGTTCAGAATTCAACGAAGAATGTAATAATGCAATGAAATACACGGTGTCCCATTTAAAAAAATTTACTTCTAAGTCACCGTGCTTTTTTGAGACACTCTGTATGAATGAAACTTAAACCATTAAAGAGATCGAATGAAACCCTACAACTTATGTATTCAACATTCTTTTGTAATATGGAAAATGAAGAAGTTACGGGGGGGGCGACGGACTTTTGGTCCTCACTGTATAATATCGATGAATAATTGTAATGGCCGTTCCTTGCCCGTAGAGGCTATGCTTTTGATTACACTTACCAGTGCATGAGTATTATTATTATATTCATATCATTTTAGGTTTTTCCTTTTTTCCATTAATCAAAAAGAGCAATTTTTTCGTCGAAATCGCATGAATTGTCGTCATTTCGTCGTAATACGTTTAAAGAAAATTTGCGATTCGTCAAAAAATCAAAAATAAAAATTTTCTAAAAATGGTTTAACACTAAATTGCAGAGGCTCCGTAAAAAGCATACCGAACCTTTATTTGACTCAGAGTCGATTTTGAATTCGGTGATCACGCACAAAAAATGTAGAACTTTCCTAATATAAAAATAACAAGTTTTTTTGTCCGGATAGATTTTTAAACTCGAGAACGCGAACGCCAATCGATTCAAATTGATAAAATTAGTATACCCAACGAATATCAAGTCAATCAGCGAGAAAAAATCACTTGAAAATTTTCTAAGGGGTAGACCCCTAAAATTCATGGAAAATTCGAAATCTTCAGATTAACTTGAAATTTCCACTATATACCCAAAATTCCATGCTGATTCTGAAAATATATAATTTTAATATGCTCAGATACTAGGTATACCATAAAAAAGCGATTGAACGACAAAAATTTTCACAAAACATCGAATTTTCAGAACTATTAATTGAAGAGTTTTCATAAAATTTTAAACTTCTCTCAAACGTATCTCGACGACCTGATTTAGAATAACTCCTCGAAAAATGAATTCGACAAAGGTTCAACGAAATGAGAGCAATTTTTTTTCGGATGACTAAAAATTGTTGGTAGATATTTCGTTAATCCTTTGTCGAATTTGATTTTCTAGGAAATATTCGGAACCAGGAGCTCGTCGAGGTACGATTGAGAGTAGTTTGCAATTTTTTAAAAAATTAAAAATCCAAAATTTCTCAAATTTGGTTCTCTTCAATATCCAAATTTGCAGAACTTTATTTTGATCGCCTGCAAATAATTTGAAATGCAAAATTCTCGTGAATATTACTTGATTCGATTCAAAAGTTTCTTCTCAATCCGGAAATGTTTAGTTCTTCGAATTAAAATGTCGATTTTGTGGATGAGTGCATTCTTTCATAAAAAATATTGCCTTTTTTGGTTACCCCTTTGTCAAATTCAATTTTTGAGATGATATTTGAAGCAGCTCATCGAAAAACGTTTAAGGAAGATTTCAAGTTTTTTTTAATGAAAAGTAAAAATTCCACTTGGAATCGATTCCAAATTTGGTGAAAATATACAAAATAAACGTTCAGCTTGACAAATATGGATAAAAATGGCGGAAAATTACGAATGACAGTATGAAACTGTTTGTAAGGGAGTATTATTATCATTACTATTACTCAACCGTCTATGCTTTATTGAATTTCTTATATCTCCTTTCACTTCGTATCACCAGTTTCTTAGGTCTAGAGTTTATTATACCCTTTCCAGTATTTCTTTTGTGTGACTTGTTTCATTACTGATCTGCATCTACCTTATTTCCCCTTCCTGTATATTTATCTGTGGGTAAGTCTCTTATAGTAATTTTTTTTCCTTTTTCATCATCTGATGTGGTGTATTGAAATATCCCACTAATACAATTGTTATTTCCTCTGTTCTTCATCAACAAAAATACGACCATCAAAATTTTTCAAATTGTTTTCATCACTATAATGCGGTAACATGTTTCTACTCGTTTTTCTTTGAGCAGAGTTCTTTGTTTTTTGTAATATTAGTCATATATTTTGAACGAGTCCAAAGACGTTTTTGTTTCCCTTTTCCTCTTCGAGTTCATATTTTTTTATCGTCTGCTCATCCACCACCACCTTCACTGATAAATTTGAATATTTCCATTCCACCATGATTTTTCCAGTGTTTATCTATCCATCCGTTATTATTTTGTTTGATATCCTTGAAATTTGCCCACATGATCTACTATTTGTTCCCATTCCACATATTTTTCACTCAGTACTTCCATGGTTTTCCTCTTGATCCCTTGTCTTCCACATAAACATGTTTCCATTTGGGTTACATACATTTTATAATCAATAATAACTAAGAAATAAAACTGTTTCAATTCCCTTCTGCACATCACTAGATTTTCCGCAGCTAAATCGAACTTGGATCACAAACCAGAAAATCGGGATAGTATTCGACTATTCGATCTGTTTAATCGCCTACAGCCCTTTTAAATTGACTGCAGTTAAAGGGAAGAAGCTTTCGAAGACGTATAATAAATGATCTAGCGAGGACAAACTTTGAATATTGATGTCCAAACGTTCGAGACACTTCATCTCAGCCATATGAAGTACGGCATTGGAGAATAGATTTTTAAATTGGGCCAAAAAGCTTGAAATATGTTGAGGGAGTTCGCCTCATGATGCTGGGAAATGATCAGGGCCGTCGCTACTAAATTTGAATAGGTAGGTATCCCACTATAATAGGACAACAACTATTCTCGAATGCGCAAAATGTTCAGCATGATATCGATCAATTGTTCAAATACATTTGATGCGATAACTTTTCGAATGAGGCGGTTCATCAGAGAACTGAGTTCTTCTTTGTATAGAAAATTTGAAGCTTTCAAAAGGAGAGTTTGCTTTAAGATTAAACATCTTTCAACTTGAATTCACAAGTCGACGCCAACTGTTTCAGAGCCACAATTAATTATAATATATCCTCAGTTATTGTTGATCCAGCTTCAAGAATTTGAATTGTGCGAATACTGAATTCTCCAGTGGACCATGCAGGTACAATAGTTATTGAATTTCAACAGAACCGTGACCAGTACTTCTTCATATCCAGTTGTTTCATTTCCTAGTGAATTGACGAGTATGTCCACCTTCACATCAAGTGCCATAGTGTTCCTACCACTGGCGAAAAATTCTCTTATTGGACACTGAACATATCACGACATACATATCAGATGAATGAACTGTGTCACAGCTGTCTTGATTCCCCGAGCCATAGTGAAGAAATTTGACAACTCGGTAATCGCGTTCAACCATGCGACGACTTAAGGTGGGAGTTGCAAGGGATCATTTTCAACCGTTTACAGTGACTCCGGTCTTCAAACGTTACTAATGAACCGTTGAAGTCATCGGATTGAAATTTGCTACTACAGAGATAGATGAAGGGTCAATATAGGCCTTCTGACCATTGACAACTCTGAAATCTGAATAAGAACCTCCACATAAAATCTCAAAATCAACCAATTTTGCGGTTCCTTCATATTTTATACTTCTATATCATAAAATAAATTTTCAAATTATGAAAGAGCTAATGTCATCATGTAACAGAATGAGAATGCATCAGAACAAAGTCTGGGAAAATTGTCTTGTTTTCAAATATTGTTTACAGTACTGATCGTGTGTTCAGGTGCGCAATTTACTACGTTTTCGCCAATTTCAAAGGTGACTTAGTTCAGCTACCGCCCGCTAGAGGGAGATTTCACTGCAGGCAAATTCATGAATGAATACTGAAAGCCTTGTAGATGGAAAAATACCCACCTACAATATCAAACTCATCTCCTACGAGGTAGTATAACAAAATCATCCAACGTCGTATCGTGCTAGAATGACGAATTCACGGAGGAATTCTGATGTTCCCGCAAATTGACATTCATGAAAGACTAGTGAGATAAGAAATATTTTTTACGATACTTTCACAAGCAAATATTTTTTATTCTCCGCCTCTTGTGTGAACTCTATTATCTTCAGTTAGAGTTCTGGAGTTTTCGGGTTTACAAGAATCGAAATTTTGCTTCGAAAAAGCAGTCAACATTTTCTTTAATTAACAACGTGCTCCGTAAAATTGAGTAATAACTCCATAAACTTGAAGACATTTTCGTTATTGATTGTTTTTTAAAATGGCCCAAAAATATCTTTTCATGCGCAATATTCTCAACATGTTACACCAACTTTGATACTTTTTTGAAATTTTCAGGCATTGATCCAGCAACTGCATTATAAGCCACATTTTATTTCTGGGGGTGAATCATTCATTTTACAATGCTTGATGAACCTTTCAAAAGATGTAACTTTGACAATGACATGAGAATGCAAACAAACAATTCTATTGTTACTCTACGTTGCTACGCACCATACTGATACCAAGCTACGTTAACATTACTCTCTGTGATGCAATAAGAAATATTCGCTGGGATATAATAGTTATTTATGTATCAAGGGCGTATAGTAGACGTGTATGGCCTGCGGCGTGGATAATGGCCCGAAGGCGTTAGCCGAGGGCCATTACACGCCGAGGGCCATAAATGCATTTTACGCACGTGATACATACAAAATTTTATGCACTAGCGGTTTTATACAGAGTCCACCAAAATCTTGGAACAGCATGGAAACTAACTTTTATGAAGAATAACATTTTCTGAGAAACTATTAATAAAAATGTTTTCCATATGGTTCCAAGATTTTGGCGGACACTGTATATATATATATATATATATATATATATATATATATATATATATATATATATATATATATATATATATATATATATATATATATATATATATATATATATATATATATATATATATATATATATATATATATATATATATATATATATATATATATATATATATATATATATATATCGCAATTATCGTGTCAATAATCATCTTTGTATACTGAAATAGATTCATTTATTCAAATTGTACACAGAATACCCAGTATATACCCACCTAATTATGACGTTGTTAAGCAAGCTGGTTGTTGTCTAGCAACAAATTCAATAAACAAGGTTAACGGTCATCTTCATGTTTATCTGAAAAAGTGCGTGAGTGAACTCAACACGAAAATTATGGAATCATCAGATGAAGAACATAATATATACATACCAATGGAAATTTTGGAATCGGCTGAGAGTGCCAAACTCGAACTGCTACCAACAAAGTCAAAGAAACTTTACGAAAAGACTTATAATGAGTTCATGAAATGGCGCAATGAAAATAATGTGAAGGTGATTACAGAAGATATATTACTGGGATATTTTTTTGAGAAGTCCAAGAATCGAAAACCATCTTCTTTGTAGTCATACTATTCGATGTTAAAGTCTACTTTGAATTTGTATAATAATATAAACATAAGCAAATTTCCAAAATTGATAGCATTTTTGAAACGGAAGAATGATGGATATAAGCCGAAGAAATCCAAAATATTGAATAGGGATGAAATCGAACTTTTTCTAAAAGAAGCTCCAGATTATGTATATCTGATGATGAAGGTATGCTATACCTACCTACATTTATTAAGTAATTAAAAAACTTATTGATTCTTTTATAGGTTGCCTTAATATTTGTAGTACATGATGCTTGTCGTAGAGAAGAATTAACAAATCTCAAGCTTGATGACATTCAAGACCTAACTTATGCTTTATTGATTACAATTCAAGAGTCAAAAACCCTGTGTACAACGAACATTTACCATCTGCAGTATTGAAAACCAGTCAGTTAATCATTTGGATATTTATAGAAGATATGCTAGTCTACGTCCCGCAAATACTGAACATGGGCGTATTTTTATATTCTATAAGAATAACAAATGTACAAAACAATTTGTTGGGAAGAATATCCTCGGTCAAATTCCAAGAAAAATTGCAGTATTTTTGAAGCTACCAGGCCCAGAAGAATATACGGGTCATTGTTTCGGGCGTTCTTCAGCCACTTTATTGGCTGATGCTGGGGAAAGTATCACCAATATCAAAAGACACGCTGGTTGGAAATAAATCAATTATAGTAGCAGAGAGCTACATTGAACAATCGATTTCAAATAAATTGAATATTGCCAAAAAAATTGCCGGCGATGGTGATGGACCGATACCAAATAATAATTATTTGGACCTACCATCCACATCTAAAATGAGTGGTGATGATGTTTCGAAAGGGAATAATTATTTTCAAGAAAAAAGCGAATATCCCACCCTCAATATTCAAAATTGTAACAATAGCATAGTTAATATAGTTAATATAAAATTCTAATTTTCAGGGTTATGGAGCAAAAATGTAGATTATGAATAAAAGTTGTTAAATGAGTATATCTTTATTGAACTGAATTCATTGTTTCGTGGTAGGTCTTCCGTGAAATGATGTGCGTAGGTATATATGGACAATTTTAGTATATTGTCTACTTTACCGCCCGCGGGCCATGATGCGCCCACGGGCGGTGAAGTGCCACTTTACGCCCGGCGAACCGGGCGGTAAAGTGTACTTTACCGCCCGCTAGTGCACAAAATGAATTTTGGGTCACAAACAATCATTATGATCCTTATATCATAAATATCTACTACACCATCCAGTAATTTGAAGCATGTTTTTTCGAATGAAATTAACTTTTCATATAAACCTGCTCATACCACATCGAAAAAAGTTAATTTTCTCATTCGATACCGTTTCAAAAAAGGTCGAGCACACAAATAGGGTCAAAAATCGCACAATCTGTATCGATGGAAGACGAATGGCCTGTCCATACCAGAGCCATCACATATATCAACACGAAACAAACTTTTCAACAAACTCGAGTTCAAAACCATGTCATCTACAGAAAACTCTCTTGATACGGCCCAGCTTTCGTGATCGATATGGCGTTTGCTATCGAACTCGGTACATTGTTTTTGAACCAGTATCGCATTTCATGCAACTTTGTTCCGTGAGCACGAGCACTTTATAGTAGGAATCATGAAGTTTGTTTTAGTACTTTGTTTTTCGATAACGGGGATATAGCTTGCGAGATAGTCGTTTATTGTTGTACAACGTGGGAAGATCTCGAAATAATGGGACTGTTGCGAGATCGACATGAAATGAAATGGGAAACTTACCGTTGGTGACTTTTATTATAGGAACCCATATCTAGCTTTCATTGTGAACATAGATTCCACGGATGAAAAAAAAGGAGAGTGGTAGTATTAATTGTAGAGATTTTTGTCTTATATACATCTGGATTTGGAAAATTACCTATTTGGCTGAAGAAATTATTACTTACATCTGATCAGAACGGATAGAGTGCGAGTAAAGATAATGAACAATACCGTCAGACAAAATATAAAATATGGTTATATGCCAAGAATGGTCCATATTGTACCAAGAGACAGGAAAAAGTGCAAATTTATTGGTTGTCCGGGTAAAATGTTTATGAAATCAATCTCATGAAGTGGTATTCCAAAATTATAAAGAGTGTGAGTTTTTCTCTCAAAGCTCATGGTACATTTGCTAGACGTCTCACATTATATATCGTGGAATATATCAAAACCCTCGACGTACCAAGCATTTAATCTCATCATGATACAGTTATACGCATTTGTTAGGTAACAAACTGAAGATTAAAAAATCCCCAGAGCAGATGACATGCCAATCTACATATTGAGAAAAATTCTCCTCATTATCAACAAACCATTCACAGATCTGGTTGATATGTCATTTATGGAAGGTATTTTTCCCCAACAGTTGAAAACTGGTGAAGTTTCTCCGATTTTAAAAAAGAAATCACCAACATTGAAGGAAAATTTTCGTCCAGTAACTGTCCCATATGGATATTCAAAAATATTTGATGGGCGTTCTTGGCGTCTCAGTTCATTTATAAATCAACATAATATTTTCATGCACATGCAGCATGGATTTCGTCAAAGTAAATCTACAATTGCTGTCATGTTTTCCATCTACAATGAAATCATAATATATGTTGAAGCAGATGAATATCCAGCAGCAATTTTTTGTGATATGAGTCTTGCAATCGACTGCGTCAATCACCAGAAGCGTTTATCAAAATTGGAGATGTATGGCCTAAGAAGTGTCTCGCTTTGCTGAATATCCACATTTCTCGAAAATCGGAGTCAATATGTGTTTCTTCAGACAACCGTAAATATTGAAATTCAAAGTTGATTCAGAGCCTTTGAACATAGGGATGGTGTACCGCAGGGATCCATTTTGGGCCCCATTTTATTTATTTTGTAAGTCAATAATATCGATTATGAAATTGGTGGCTGTCATTATACTCCTTATGCTGATATTTATCTTGGATTCTTTCAGCCTCAGATGCCAAAACTTTGGAAAATAAATGTATCAGTGCAGTTGGTCAGATATATATTTTTTTCAATAATCATGATTGATTTTTAAATTCAGATGAAACAGAGATTATCTGCGTCCATAACAGGCAAAATAAAGTAGAAAGATTTAGTTTCACAGTTATTGAAGTGACATATTCAGAGACTAAAAGGAGTGTTAAGATTTTAGGTATTTATCTTGATAAATTTTTGAGCTGGAATGTTCACTGCCACCATTCAACCTCTAAGTTTAATTTCCTGAAGTTTCTTTTTATGAATCTGTATTCAGTATTAAACAGAAATCAGCTTCTGAATATTTATTACACTCAAATAGAGTCCAGACTAAGGAATGGTGTCTGTTTTTGGGAAGTTCAATTATGGCACGAAATGTATTTAGTGTCCAAAAAATAAGTCAGCTTTTGAAACGAATGAAAACGTTTATCACTATAAGACCCGCATTGGAGATCAATTTCACGTGCCAATTGCTATATTGAGAGTAACATCTTGTTCCCCTGGGTACATTGGTGAGAGAATTTTCAATAAAATAAACATCTTTCTCTCTTTAATGAGAAATTTAACAATTTTTCATTTGAAAAATGTTTTTATCCGTTGGCAGAATTTTTAGAGTAGATATGTTTTTCCGAAAGTCCTTCCTGCACCTGTATTCATATCTTCTTTTCTTTCTAGGTTCTGACAATTCTCATACAATTCATAATATTGTTTTGGAAAAAATAAGTTATTATTATTAATTGGGGCTCCTCACCATCCTTACATTTCATGGCTTGCTTCTTCAGTTGTTTGCTTTCCTATCTAGCACTTCTGGGATCATCACCACTTCTACTCCATAGCAACAATTCCTTATAAAAATCCTCATAACGAGTGTATATCTTGGCGGAGAATAGTTTTCCAGAGCTCGTTGGACAATAAATTGTTAAAAAAAAAAATTGTTAAAATTGTTATATCCGTCAACCGATTGTACCCCTACGTGCAACCCTCCTAAGTCAGAGACTTGTGTGAGCTAGGGGAAGATGTAGCCCTTACCTTTTAATACGTGTGATACCATGCACGAGACCGGTGGCAATGCTGAGATTCGAACTCACGCTCTCTGGCTTATGAGGCGAGGACTCAACCCGCACACCACCGCGGCCCATTGAAATGAATAAAAAGGGAGATAAGGGAACGGTGAGTTCTATAAATGGACATCCTGTTCAACTATAATGAAATACACACGTTTCTTCTCCATATAGGAGACAAGTAGTAACTGTGGTACTTAAGAGCATCCCTACCACTCCCAACTTCAACTCCGCCCCTGCCACCAACAACCAATCGAAGTTCGCCTAACTATCCAATGGACATCAGCTGCAATCCATTTTGACTGATTTCGATAAAAAAATGTTGATCGATGAAATAATGAGGGCAGTTTTTTCCGCCTCTCTGTTCTCTTGGTTTGAATATCTCGTAATTTTTTATCAATTCATTCTATTATATGACCGCCATTAGATGTAAGAATATGCTGGGATATCTTTGAACCAATTATTTTTTGATTTTTTCTGTAATTTGTTTGTTCTTCCTGGCGCACAGTCCAAATGTTTCTCAGCAATACAACTTCCAAACACTTTTTTCAATACAGGGACGAAAGTGATTCTCTTGGTTGTTGAATGTGGGTGTATTACTCGCTTTGATTGTGACGTGTGATTGTTTGGTAGATCTCCACAAATGTGTTGAAAAGAAATAAAGAACAACCAAAGCTCATGCTTACACGAACGACCATTAAAAATCAAAATGCAAATTACTCAATCAATCGGATGCCATAGAGATCTTCGATTTATAATATGAATGGTAAAATTATTTCAAAAATATTTATATGAATTGAAACAATCGAAGAGGAAGGTGATTCTTGGTTAAAATTTACCCATCCACAGAAGAATTTTTTAAGATTACATAAATTCCTCTATTCAGAGTATCATATATCTTGCAGAATAAATGATTCTGCTTTGGCTTTCAGTCGGACAAACTCAGTTGTATTTCCCTAGTCCCGACTAACTTGTAGTTAAAAATGAATCGTAACAGAGTCCAGAGCTTCTTCCGTAAAGTATCACCAGAAAAGTTTCCACATAAGATAAGTTTTAAGCTCTCCATATATTCCGCTCACTACCCCTTGATGCTGCCGCATCCACTGCATAAACGCTAAAGTCAGGAAACTTGTGAACAGTGATAAAGAAAATGAACAACTGAAACTTTGTCGTGTCTATTATCTCCTGCAGAAGTGTTGATCAAGACTCGAATACGTTTTGTAGGTAAACTGTCACCGAAATTTCAAATGTACTGTAGACATTTTGTGTTTTCGCGATTCATAATTCTCTCATAATCATTAATACACTTTAAACATATTTGTTCAACTCCAAATCACAAACACTGGCTGAAAGTATTCAAGTAAGATTCACTGAAAATTCGCAAAATCACAATAGAGAAGAATGGAATAGTGGGTATTTCATTGTTGAGCTAGGTGAATTATTTATTGACTTGATATTTTTGAAAAAAACACCGTTCGTAGTTCCAAATGAACAATAAACTTCAATAAATTTTATTTTTTTTTCCATTCAGTCTACACTGAGCTCTGAGTAAAACAATGCATATGATTCATTATTGAGGGAATTGTCGTGTTTTCAAGCATTCACCATAATAATAGTCTCAGAATCAAACACTATCTCACTTGAATTTATGAAAATCACTGAAATCATGGATGAACTTCTGACTGGTTACCATTTGAAATTATTTTACACAAACTTTACTAGTACATGTCCAACAGGGAGTTATTTGCTGTATATTTTATCCCATTACATTCTGTGGTTCACTTCAAGAACTGTATTTGAAATGAATCCGATATATTGGATATTTTTTCCCAACCTCTCCATGAAACAAAACAGGAACTTCAATAAATTTTTTCATTCAATTTAATAAAAACACGTTTCAGTCGATATTCAGTGATCAATATACATATACGGTATACGACATTTTTGTCAAAGTTACAAACTTTTCAATTTCTCAGAAATTTCGTAGGAAGAAATCTTATAATACTAAAAATAGCAATAGAACGTTCGTTTTGAAAACATTTTGAAATCCATACAAATACGCCTAATTGAAGCAGTTATTTTGAAAAAGAAAAAAAAAAACTTTTTTGAGCAGGTACCGAAAGTCCGAGTGAATTATTCTTAATTTTTAGGCACAACTCAACGCCCAAATCTAATTACGTAATTGGTTCCATACGATGCCTACTTTTTGAAGTAACCAGTGTATATTGATTTTTGTTTTAAAAATTGTTTGTTTCAAAATTGTTTTTTCCGTTAACCAGCTTTCATCCCCCTACGATCGATACTTGTGTGAGCTAAAGATTAATGAGGTCTTATCTGTTAACATGCGATTCCTAGCACGATAGCCCTCAGAAGTCGAAACTTCTGAGAGCTAACGATTAACCAGGTCTTACCTGTTAACATGCGATTCCTAGCACGTAGCACGAGACCAGTGACCATGCAGGGAATCGAACCCACGTCCCTCTGAATGATAGACTAGCGCTCTACAATCATGACCACTGCGGCCCACATACACTAAATTATTAGGGAAACAAGACGAAATACAGCATGAGACGAATGAATCGTATGCCATATTATATACCAGATGTAGATTGTCATCATAAATAGAGGTGAAATAAATTGAGTTGAGTTGAGTAGTTGAAAATTTTTCCGGTAAAAGAATTGTGGTCAAATGATTACAATACGCTTGAATGCAGTCGAAAGAAGTAAATTGAAAGACAATCGTTTCTAGACTTCAACTCCATGAAAGAGTGAACTTCATTGTCACCTGAGACTTGAGAGGACATCAAATCTTCCCAATTAAATGGGGATCTCTCGAAAAGCGAGGGTTTTAGAGATTTTGTCGAGTGCAATTTAGTTCGCGTTTGAATTCCTGTATCCCGCATCTGCAGGATTATGGGTGGGAGACAACGAATTGACGTTGTTGAGATATTTTTCTCTGCGGAATTGAAGTTTTAGGTTATTGGATTGCCTCGGAATTGTTCCAGAATGTCCGTATAGTCGAATGGAAAAATCATTTCCAACAAGTATTCCTGAAAAAATATCGAAAAATGGGTTTCTATTATGTGAGTATCTCTTTAGTAATATGAAACACGAAAGAGAGCTTTTGGGAGTTTTATGTACTAATAAGACATGAAATGCCATTGAACATTCCATCCACAGCTGATATTTCCTCAAGAACATGAAGAATTCTCCTCAGATGACAGCTCCTCAATTGGTGGATGTCAAGAAGGATGTGAGATGAGAAGAATTGCCATTATGAAAGAAACAGATATCAAATGATTATTGATTGACACTTTAGATCAATATGTTGGATAAAAATAAGTGTCTAATGTGGAAAGTAAAATTTTATTTTGAAATTGCAAATGGGGTCAATCTATAATAAAAATTATTATATCTATAATAATAAAGGCACTACAAATTTCATTGAATATTTCCTGTAGTTGAAGTCAATAGTTTTTCTTAAAAAGGCGTTTCGTTTCGAAAAAATTGCAATTGCAGGTCGATTTCGGACATACAGAGTCAGAATAAGACCGACCAGATCCGACTACAGATTCCTCACCTCATTTCGAGGTGAAAAGTTTCTATCAAGGTATGTCCTTAACTTCATCCCCTCTAGGATACAGGGTGTCAGAAGAACGAAAAAAAATTATATTTATTTCTTTTCTCAAAGAATTCCTGAAGCAAAATATACTGAACTCGGTACACTAATCAAGGTTCATCAACGTGATAATTTGAAGTTATAATTTTTTATTTTCGTAAACCAGTGGCGTAGTTACGTTGGTACGTGGAAATATTTTCTTTCATATTTTCTTTGGACAAGTGAATGGACAAGTAAGCGTTTGACATCAGTTAGGCTCATCGATACTCAACTTAAAAGTCATGACATTCCATGTACCTAAAAGCAAAGGTTTCTGAGAAAATTGAGAAAAGCTGAAGATATGTCCTAGAGTAGCAACATAATTTCTTCTGTAAAATAATCTCATAACACTAATTTCTCACAACATATTGGAATATTTATCGACCTCCTCAACATTTTTAAATGTTGGGTGAATCGGAAACATAGTACGGGTGATTCAGAATGAGACCTAACTCAGTGATTACACGACATCAATTTCATCAAATAATATGATGCATGAATGCTGTACTATATTTCCGATCCTTTCAACAATGAAAAATGTTCAGCAGGTTGACAAATATTCCGATATGTTGAACTTAGGATTATGCGATTATTGCACATGAAATTATTTTGCTACTCAGGACATATCTTCAGTTTTGCTCAATTTCCTCAGAAACATTCACTTTTAGGTACATGGAATGTTATGACTTTCAAGTTAAGTATCGATGAGCTTAACGATCACTTGTCCATTCACTTGTCCACAGAAAATATGAAGGAAAATACTTCCACATACTAACGTAACTACGCCACTGGATCACGAAAATTAAGAATTATAACTTCAAATTATCACGTTGATAAACCTTGATTAGTTCAGCAAGTTTGATATTTGCTTTGAGAATTTTGGAGAAAAAAAAATTAATCAAATTTTTTTTTGTACTTTTGTCATCCTGTATCTCAGAGGGGATGCGTTTTAGGACATACCTTGATAGGAACTTTTCACCTTGAAATGAGGTGAGGAATCTGTAGTCGGAGTTTGTCGGTCTTATTCTGACTCACCCTGTATAGTTCAATATAGTCACTAACGCACAATATCTTACCAAAAATTAATTTCAACGAGACTTGGCACGATTTCAAATATTATGAGTGACGAATTTCGGAAAGAAAAGCGGTCATGTTGAAAATCATTTATAAAGTACCTTTTATTTCCCATGTATGAATCTAACCTGATGAAGAATTCAGTTTGCCATTTGAAAAAGCAAAGTAGGGACCCGCCAGAAAAAACTGAACACCCTGCGCAATTGCCGTCATTTTCAATAATATATTTTGCTCATGAAATCATCCATTTATATATTGCCTACCATAATGGATCTAATGGATTTTTATAAAATGTTATTTTTTGCAGATATAATTTTTGCAGAATTTCTGATCTATTACTTTCAATCCCATAAGAAAAATTAGTATGCTGACCTGGAAAAATCCCGTTCAATAGGCAAATGTTTTATTGAGTGGTAAACATATTGAACACTGTGTGCTGCAAGGGTCACTTCTGGGCCTTAATATTTTCCTTGTATATCTCAATAATTTGGTGGTAACCATTTCTCAACAGAATTTTGAAAGTGATACAACTTATTGATTGGTTCTTTGGCCTAATTTTGCAAAAAAAGTTTTTGTGAGTTACTTATAAGTCTCCCGAAGTGGTTGACTCTCAGGCAAATATATTTTCCGGTGCATCTGAATGAATTGGTGGCAACCACTCCTCAATTGAAGTTTTTTTTAGCGAAATGATGATGGTAGTACTCAGAAGAATCAATTTTAATTTTGATTGATTCCTTTCAATACAGCATTCGAATGTTTACAGTATGACTAGCTTGACTAGATTCTTATTCACTTGCTTTTTTTGTTTCTGTTTTGTATTGATTTTTCCTAAAACATATATTCTATATTCTAAAAAATCATATACGTTTGATCATTGCATATAATGGATACTCACCAATCTCAAGGTATTTCTGATGAACCGAATCATATTCATCCCAAACAATAGACCTAAATCTGTTTCTTTCTCTGGACGCTGCTAGTACTGGCTCTTGCTTATGGTGTTCATTTGGATTCCTGAAACAAGTGAATAAAACATATAAGTAGAGCTGATAGAGAGCAACCAAAATATGTGAAACATGTCTTTCCATTCATTCAGTTTTCAATAATTCGATAAATGAAGTGATGTGAGGAGGGCTTGAGAATGAATTTATCCACTGGCTTTATATTTCAAAACTACAACAACCAGCAGTTGTAATATGTTATACCGGGTGGCTACGGAAGTATTGCCTACGGAATATCTCAGTTATTATATGAAGTAGGTTTGTGAAATTTGGAGCGTCATATGACATAAGAGCTAGAATTTGAGCATATTGACATGTCGAAGTTAACTTCCGGTCTGACCGGAAGTAACATCAACTTTCTTATTTTAAATGGAAACCCATTTTTTTTTCTTTTCGCTTTATTCAGCATTCAATTCCCTTTCTAATAACATATCACAAGTTGGTATCTAACCAGAAACTAGATCAGAAAATAATTATTATTGAAATTCACCGAGTAGGCCGTGGAAGCAAAATGAAAGCCAAAAATTGAAAATTTGGCTATGGAAACCATACGTCACTTGATAACAGTTGCTACTACTGTGATATTTTATTTTATTCGTCGGCGTTATAAAAAGCCGTCAAAAAAAATATTGGAAAAATTGGGAAAAAAACAATACTCTGTAGGTCCATAACTTAAATAGGAACATACAACTTTTTCTTGCCTGTACTATTCAGCATAACCATTCATTTCTAATGATATAATAGAAAGTAATTTTTTGAAATGAAATACCAAAAAATCCAATTATTATTCTTCAAATAACAAAACAGAATATCGCCATACGCAAAAATAACATTAAAAATAATGTGGGATGATAAATTATATCCTGTAGGTTCTAGGTTAAATAGGAACATAAACGTACTTGGTCTGTGCCATCGTCCATAGATATTCTAATATCCACCTATGGACGATGTTTGTGCTATTCAGAATAATCATTCCATTGCAATAAGCATTCGAACCAAAATATTAACAAGTAGGCTGATTAAGGTGTATTTTGGAATGAAACAAAAAAGAAACGAGAGCTCTCACGAACGCAGCTATCCATATTATTTTGACGTTCGAAGTAGTGTTTTCGATTCTGCCATTTTAAAAGGGTTTGGAATATTCAAAAAATGCCCCGTTATTCACGAACCGAACAAATTGACATGCTTCTCATTTATGGTGAATGTTTAAAAAATTCTTATGCCGCTGAACCATTGTATTTAGAGCGATATCCAGGGAGGCAGCAACCGTCAAGAAGGTATTTCCAGTGGCTTGATGAAAAATTAAGAACTGGGCCTGATGTTCACGAAGACCAAGAAGCATTTGTTATTAATGAGGAAACTGAAATTAATGTATTAGCTTTAGTACAATATGATAGCACAATTTATTCAAGGCAGATTGGCGCCGAATTAGCTATAAGTAAGGACTCTGCTAGGAAAATTTTGAAAAAACATCGAATTAAATCCTTCAAGTATCAGATGCATCAACATTTGTATGAAAATAACGGTGAAAGGCGCCTGGAATATTGTAAATGGTTTCTTCGACAAAATGCTGAGAATCACCTATTTAACTATTATATCTTGTTTACGGACCAGTCAAAATTTACCAACAATGGATTATTTAACAGGAATAATACAAGGTAGGTACTGTACTTTATTTGGATTATTGTCGATAGTCGAAGTGTAAAGTGCTAAAAGTGTGAACGGTCTTTTGTTTCAGGTACTGGGCGATAGAAAACGAGCACCGGTTTCGACAAGGTGGCTTCCAGGAGAGATTTGGTGTGAATGTTTGGGCAGGAATAGTTGGAACTCATATTGTTGGCCCCATTCTTTTTCAAGGCCAACTAACCGGAGAGAGATACTTTAATTTTTTAACGAATGAAATTTCGGAATTCATTAACAACCTACCAGCGGAAATAAATGAGAGAATGTACTTCCAGCAAGATGGCGCCCCTCCGCATAATTCAAGAATAGCGAGAAATTATCTTCAAAATCGCTTTCAAGAGAGACTTATAACAACCCATGGTCCAGTCAGGTGGCCACCAAGGTCACCTGATCTTACTCTGGATAGATACCAACTTGTAATATGTCATTAGAAAGGGAATTGAATGCTGAATAAAGCGAAAAGAAAAAAAAATAGGGTTTCCATTAAAAATAAGAAAGTTGATGTTACTTCCGGTCAGACTGGAAGTTAACTTCGACATGTCAATATGCTCAAATTCTAGCTCTTATGTCATTATATCGACGCTCCAAATTTCACAAACCTACTTCATACAATAACTGAGATATTCCGTAGGCAATACTTCCGTAGCCACCCGGTATATGATAAAACTACAAACTTTTTATCTTCAAAGGAAAAGTTGAAGGTTTGAATTGGTTTCTGGTATAGCACTAGATAAATATGCCATTTTCAAAGCAGTCAGTACTATATCATCTACTAATTACGAAACTCCAAGACAGCCAAGTGTTCACTTGTGGAAGTATGAGTATATATTTCATGAGTGACTTCACTTTGGCTGAAGAGCTCTATATTTATGTTAGAAATAGATTGCATGCAGGGTAATATCATTAAAATTATTTAGCTTCATTCCACATTTGATAAACTACTGAGGGGGTTGGTTTGAGTGGGTGGTTAGTTCGAAGCTTACCCGACTCAAAGTTTTCTCTCACTGTTTGAGTAAAGGAAGGAATGCATGTTCGATAATTGTTAGATAGCGATGATTCTATTCCATTATTGGTATTCGAAAACTTGTTTTGAGAAAATTATGTACAGCAAATGAGAGAAAAAAGTAAACATTTCATATATTGTGCGATCTCCGTAAATTTTTTTGGTCCATAGTCATATAAGTCATCATCATTCAGATCAATGGTACATGGGACAATGAAGATTTTAGCTTCGAACAAGTGTTTCCAAAGGAATAAGAGTCATTTAACAAACCATAACAAACAGTAATAAATTCCTTCATTACGTGATCACCTAAATTATCGGTATATGGATAATTTTATGTATTCCCTAACGGACAAGGCATTTAAAGAAGGAATAGAAATCATAAAACAGATCCCAGCAAACAGCCAAATACCAGTTTACCTATTCCACAAAATATTGAATAATCTTCATTCAATTATGATGGAGGAGCTGCATCCAAACCATACCAAATTGCTAATGTTGGGATTTGATAAATGCATTCTTCATCGAAAATAATCAGGAGCTAATGCATTCAATGGAAACCTAAGAAAGAAAAAATCACAAAGAACAGGCAGATATATTACATGAGTAACCTTGAACATGTGATAGATATAAAATTAGCAATAGAGTACATTTACAAGGAACAAATCACACAGTAAATGATGGAAACATGAACATTCTTCATAGTTGTATTAAAAAAAGCGATGAATACGATGGAAGCTTTCGAAATGAAAATTAATAGGAATCCGAATTTCAAAACCCTCAATAACTAATTAAAGTATTTTTCTCATAAAACCCAGGTAGTTTAAATTAATTTGTTTCATTATGTTAATTATGTTAATATCATATACTTGGAATTCACAATATTTTTATCCCATTAACTTCAACTATGCCATCAACATTATATACAGGGCTATTCAATTTCGAGTCTATGCATGTGGATTTCGATAACGGTAAGAGATAGAGGGATGGTTGAATGCCCCAAAGTAGCATATTTCAGAGGTCAATTATATGGATAAAAAAAATCTGACCTAGCTTCTTTAGTTCTGGAGTTATACAGGAAAAATCGAAAATTTCGAAATTCTTCTTTTGCCTATATCTTTTTATTTTACTAAGATTTTTTTTAAATGTTGCCACTTTGCCATAGCAACTTTCTGTGTGCTGTCCAAATATCGTATATATTGGGCCACTCTCAACTTTTAATTTTCAAATACGGACCTGTATTTTTTATTGCATTTTTTTGAATGCCAATAGTCATGTTTCATATTGAAGTAACATTTTCATCTGAATTACAGAGTGTTTTGGAAATATTGAACTATTACCAGTAAAATTTCAAATTTTTTTTTTTAAATTCCAGCTCTAATTTAAAAAAATATCATAGAATAAGGTATAGAGTGCCTAGTATTTGGAAAAAAATCAACATATTTTGACGAAGAATGTCTTCTTCAAGAATTCATCCACATTTCAGTTCACGCAACCCATGATCAATGTGCGAAAATGTGAAAATTTATTCTTCCTAGTACGTGTATGTGCATATAATCATTGCAAAAAAAAATATTCGAATGACAATATTCATACTCCAGACACCAATTTGGAAATATTTCATTGTTACTCACTTTTCGAACTACCTATATTTTTTAGCAAATTCATGGGCATTCTGTTGCTATATATAACAATTATGATTAAACCATAGTATGCTTTGGAAAATAAATATTTAGTTCACCTCACTTGTCAATATTTTGACAGTTTCTTGGAAATTATCGTTGGTATTTGATGAAAAATCTGTTAGTACTGAAAATGGGTTTCCCCACAGAGCAGAAAAGAGATATGGTTAACGTTTTCTACAGAAATAATAGGAACATTCATCTTTCCGCTGAGAATTATTTAGATCTGTACCCAGAAAGACATCAGCCGCATCCCACATATTTCAGACTTTCAGAAACCTTCGCGAATATGGATCTTTCAAAATACCAAGGAGAAAATATGGGAACAAAACTCCTATTGAGTTACAGGAAAACATACTTCAAGCGGTAAGTAGATAATACTGAAAAAATGTTAATTAGGCTCATCTCCATATTTCAGATCAATACAAATCAATCAAAATCAACAGTTCAAATTGCTGAGGAATTGAATTTGCCGCAAACTACAGTATGGCGTACTTTGAGAAAAAACAGATTCAAATGCTATAAAGTTAAAATTGTTCATGAATTGTATCCAGGAGACGCCAAAAGACGGCAAAATTTTTGTAATTGGATGTTGCAAAAATTGGGCGATGACAGAAACTTTTTGAATAGTATTATTTGCTCGGATGAAACTCGTTTCACAAATTGTGGTGTTTTCAATAGAAACAACGAGCATGTTTGGTCACAAATCAATGAAAATAATTTTAGAGAAGCGAGACCTCAAGTGCGGTTTGGTCTAAATGTAGGGGCTGGAATTTTGAAGGATCGAGTTCTAGGTCCCTACATATTTGACGTTATCTAGAATTCCTCAGACAAACTTTCAGTGAATATCTCGATGATATTCCCATTGCTAATTTAAATCGGTTGTGGTTTCAACACGATGGAGCTCGCCCACATTGCACAAGAGACGTTAATCAATTTTTACAAGAAACATTTCAAGACAGATGTATAGCAAATAATGGGACTATAAGATGGCCTGCAAGATCCCCTGATCTCAGTGTACTTGACTTTTTTTATGGGGTACACTAAAAAATAGAATATATCAAAACAAAATTGAAAATATAGAAGATTTAAGAATTAAAATCATGAACGCTTTCGCATCACTACGGCGAAGAGATATTTTCAGAGCAAATAATAACATAAAAAAACGACTCCGTAAATGTCTGGAACGAGAAGGTCGTCAATTTGAACATTTATTCCGATTATGAATAATTATAATGGCTGTTATTCCAATTCTTGATAATAATTAAACAAGTTCTTGTGTGATTAGTTATAAAATATGAAAAGCTATATGATCAAATACAATGTTATGTTTGTGACAGATTATGTTTGTGAGTTCTCAGCAGAATACATACAACAGATCTTCATACCTACTGAGGTCAATCGACATGGGGATGAATAATTATTCTACTAGTGCTACATTATGGTAAAGAAAAATGTCTCTTGGAATTATTGATTTCATTTTATTGTTATTCCGAACAAGTAGAGAGAATAGATAATCTGGAAATTCTGAAATTGATTATTCTTAAAGAATCAATTTGTCTGATTCACCTCTCATTCTCTGATATGATTCAATTACAGTTGTTATGGAATAAAAAAATTATGGAATATCACTGATATTAGTTCAATATTTCCAAAACACTCTGTAATTCAGATGAAAATTCTACGTCAATATGAAACATGACTCTTGGCATTCAAAAAAATGCAATAAAAATACAGGTCCGTATTTGAAAATTAAAAGTTGAGAGTGGCCCAATTTATACGATACCCTGTATATACTTTTTATTCAGATATTTGGATAGCCCAGAGAAAGTTGCTATGGCAAAGTGGCAACATTTAAAAAAAATCTTCGTAAAATAAAAAGATATAGGCAAAAGAATTTCGAAATTTTCGATTTTTCCTGTATAACTCCAGAACTAAAGTAGCTAGGTCAGATTTTTTTTATCCATATAATTGACCTCTGAAATATGCTACTTTGCCCCCATTTAACCAACCCTCTATCTCTTACCGTTATCGAAATCCCCATGCATAGACTCGAATTTGAATAGCCCTGTATATATCATTAGGAATATTTAGAACACTGTGATTCTAGTGGTGGTAAAAATTAGACAAAAGTTGTTGTAGTTTTCTTCAGTCAGTAATTATGATTCAGTTTGATTAAATGATAATACAAGACTGCGAATGTACCAGTTCAATAATTACGTTAATTTTAATGTCGAACATTCGATGGAATTTCCTAAATCATTCCAAAATATTTCCTAAATAAATTGAAATGCTTTATGAACAACCAGTGATATATAACTTTGATCAAAAATTTGAGATGTAATTGAATTTTGTTATGAGAATAACAACGCATATTTTACGAAGTTCATGAAGGTTCCTCGGGAACGAAACGTACTGAGAATGTGTAAATGATATCTTGTGAAAAAGTATCAATGATATTTTTCTTGGTATTCATCAAAATAACATCGGAAAAATGTGAAATGCTATATCGAAAATTTTACTTTTTCAAAACAAACTTGAAATTTGGAAAAGGAGGTCTACTCTACTAAAATTTATAAGGAAATTATCTAAATTTGGATAATTTTTTTATGACTCAACAGACATTAAATCTGCAAGCGTATCTGACTTCCCTATGCAATACAATCTCCTTATTTTGGACAGACTGTATACATCAAATCTAAATTACTATTTAATCTCCCAAGTGAGAATTCATTCTCTGGATTGAAATATGCAATTTAGCCCCTGAGTATATGATACACCTACTGAATTTGAATTCATTCCGATATCTTCAAGTCGGTAGCGAAATTGAAAGTGAAATGTATGATGATCCCATCACAGAAGCTCACGGTAACAATGAGATGCGGTAGAAGGATATTCCAGAGCTCTTTGCCGACTTAAAGAATTCGATTCAAGTGTTTATTTTTCATTTATTCCGAATTGAATCGTGTTGGAATTTACCAAATTCCCCTCCATCATGGATCTGAGGAGAATTGGAAAGCCTCCCAATTTCAGGAATAATATCAACTACTTGACTAATCCAGAAGGATTTCTGGAGAAACATAATGTAAGCGATATGAAAAACAAACTTTTCGTAATATAAGCTGACTGCAAAAATGTTTTTGTCTCTCCTATGAATAACCTAAACTGAAATAAATGCACTCTCACGAAGTCTCAACTACGTTTGAACAACTGAATACAAACAAAATAGCAGCAATAATATCATAACATATGACAATAAATATACAAGTAATACAAAAAACTTTCCTACCGAGAGAGCTGTCTTCCAGCAAGCAAATAATATATCCAAATACAAATGTGTTTCGAATTTTTGTACTTTTATATAGCATTTGATACTTTTTATTTCATCGTATTGAACTTAACCCGAGGTGTTGCTTGGGAGTTATGAAAGGATTATTTGTCGAATAGAATGCAATTAATCAGAATGAAAACAACTCACAGCTTCCCTTCACTTGTAACCATAGGCGTACCACAGGAGTCAGTATTGGGTCCAGTTTTTTGTATTGGAATTCCAAACAGAGAGAAGGAAGTAGTTCAATTGTGCACTCAGCTGTCAAACGCAACTTAGGTTGTTCTTTATTGTTAACAATCTATATAAATTAAGTGAACTGAACAGACATTACATTGAGTGCACCCTTTGGGTTTAAAATATTGTTACATTTTATTTAAAGTAGTTTCATGTCCAGCACGTGTGGACGAAAGTGAAAATTGACAGTTTGTTAATAATGAGATAAGGTAATGTCAAATTAAAATTAAGATGTGAAATTTAAAATATCAATTTTGACAGATGACCCTTCAAGTGACCACAGAACGTTAAAATGTCCATAGTGAGCAACGAACTAAACGGTAATTTCGGCAATTGTTGAATGAAATTAAATGAAATAGAGGCCTCAAGGCTGCGTCCCTTACTTTTTACTGGGAAAAAAATCAATACCGAACCGAAATAGACGGAAAGTTTGGGTTTCATGGAAATCCAACCTTTGAGTCTAAATCAGTGAACTGACCAAGAAGGAAAGGTTAGGGTCTGTGATCTGGCAGAAATTTTAATAAACCCTTTATCAGGAATAGTTTTGTTATTTTCTGGATGGGAATTATTGTATTCTTTATCAATTCTTCAATCTCAAAGTAATCCAGAAAATTATAATTGAAGTTTGGTCAGAAACTACCCTCTATGAGTATCCTCCTTTGCAGTCATTCGAGCAGGATGGAATACATCATCTATAATGATACTTTGAAGAGTTCGTCGCACTCGAGATCGGGAGCGGTTTGTTTGTTCCAGCATCAATTAGTAACAGGCTGGTCTTCATATTTTATGGTCGTGATGGGGTAGTTTGATAGATGGGTCCATTAATTGACAAAACGGCTTATTATGGACCAATAAATATTAATTTCGTTATGATTTATCATTGTCATTCAAGCCTAGCAGCAATTACTTCAAAATGTTGCCATAATTCATTAAATCACTCAAAATAAGGCGGAAATTATGTGACACAAACAAAAGCACAAATTGTAATTGACAATCGACCGGTTTATAAACTGGTCTCTATAATATAATGTGGAAAAGAGAAATAGTGTACCTTTTGCACAACAATAATTCAACTTTTATTCAATTAATAACATCAAACCCGATGTTTCTCTGTGTTCCAAAGTTTTGTTCTAATTATATAATGATGATTATAATGATGATGATAAGGATACATTGAGATTACACGTGAATCATACTAACGAAAAATGGATATGATACTGATCTAAATTTCATTTCCAGCATTGTTTCTGAAGTTACGATGTGTTATAATGAAAAATAATGTATGAAGGGCCAAAAAATAGCAAAAATATTTCCAAAATAAATTTATTGAGTCCATCTGTAGAAAACGTTTTGGATTCTAAGGTTGGAACCCATCCGAGTTTCTTCTAAGGAATTCCTCCAATTTTTACGATTTTATGATTATTACTTAGCATAATTATCATAATTGGAATAGTAACACCAAATGGTGGAATTCAAATTTATTTGACATATCGGCAAAAAATATCTGAGGACGCTTTCTGAAGTAAAGGATATAGGAGTCTATTCTGTACCACTTCCGTTAATATTTGGACGCCTCTAAAATTTTGTGGCTATGATATAAAGATAGCCACAAAAGATTAGAGGCGTCCAAATATTAACGGAAATGTGACAGAATAGACCCCATATGCTGCTTATTGTGCCAATTCATAAAATATTCCAAGGTAGTTTCGTGATTTTTCATTGATAATTCTGGTAATGAATTCAATGAGAGCCTTGCTATTTCGGTAATATCAGGTGGTTAGACAGGAATAGAAGAAAATGATATCGCGACTTCAGGGTTTATTTATATTAACCGCACGCTGCGCCATCTCTGAGAGAATAGAGCAACTCGCGATCTACTATTCCATTTCCCCTCTCCGATTTCTGATAGCTTTCGGTTTTGTACATTTCGGATCTACCATTTATTCCTTTGATGACTTTCAACATATCAATTTCAAGACTTGTGTCGTATGGATTCGACCATTTTCGTTCTTATGACATTCGAACATGACGCTTTGCATACTTACAATATTTTGAATTTTTATTATTTTCACATAAATCTCATTTGTTCTCTTTTTCTCCTCTTTTGAATCCTTGACTCCCATACTCTTTTAACTGGTCTTATGTCATTCATCCTTTGTAGAGGACCCTACTAGCTCAGCTGTCTCTTTTCAATAGACTTAAGTGTTCATTTTATGTCATGGTCTTGTCTCATTTCTGCTTTATAATACCTTGGCAACGGTTGCTATTAACAGAGCCATAACGACCGGGGCGTTATGGAGGGCATCATGAATCATAACGCCCGCTAAATGTTTTTTTTCTGTAGTTCAATAAATTAATTACTCAGAAAAGTTTAATTTATAACTGTACATAAAAAATGGACTAATTATTCATTCATTCCTGAAAAATTTGTACCAAGTTCTGTGAGTTGACCGATGATGAACTCCTCAATGTGCATTCGGTTTTGTTCGGAAAGTTAACATTTTCTTTTCGGAAACGGAATGGGCTATCATTGTAGCAATTTTGTACTTCGAAGACATACTTTCTTCAATATAGCTCTTCGCTACCGTACTACTCTTCCATTTTCCATGTAATTTTAGTGTTTCAAAGTAAGCACCACCTTGAACAAGAAGCGTTGACGACGTTCGGTCTGTCTGGTGTAACCTTTCGGGTTTTCCAAATTAAGGTATTTCGCTATGATAGAAGGAACACTTCCTATAGTATTTTCACCTGCAGGTAACTTAATGCGATTATTATTTCTGTAGGTTAAAAAAAAATCTACGTTGTTTACATCCTTTTGGTCATAGTGCAATGTACTTTTTAACCAAGTTCAAGACTCCTATTTCGCTTTCTTCAACAGTGATGAATCTTTTTGAGGTGCAGGTCTTGGTATCTGGTACCTTGATCAGTAAAAGGGCTCCTCTGTCTTCAATGTTATCAATTGTCATCTTGACCACTTTATCACGTCTTAAGCCTCCAAATGGGTAAAAATTGTGTAACTATGTTATTTGTAATACGAAAACTGTGAAAAATTTTAATTACCGTGGCGGCTGAATTTGATATTTGTTATAATTGTTTATTATTAAGTTATAGGAATCACATACGGATCATTCTCAATTTTTGATTATTCGAGATTCAGACCTGGTTTTGACAAAAGCTTTATCAGAGGAATGATGATGGTGACAGAGGAATGATATTATGGCTTGATTTTGTATAATTCTTTATTATAAAATACATAAGAAAGTTTCTTGTGAAATAAACATTATTTTCAAATTCCAAAACAAATACAAAACATTACATAGACATCTTTGACTGTTAATAACGATCCACGCTTAAGAATCTTCTTCACGTCACTTTGCAGACGATATTTCTTCAATATTTCTCCCGACAGCATGTGTTTAAAAGATTTCCGTAGTTATTCTTCAATTGATCATCGCTAGCCTCTGCAAATAGTAATCGTTTCACATCAACCTTCTTCTTCTCATGTGATTTCTTGAAGGGGTTGAAACACCATCCTTGATTTGCTTTTTTTCTGTTCTTTTCTTATAACGTTCACACTTCTTTTTGTACTTTTCGACTCTTCTTTGAAGATTTCTGATCAATTCGTCTTTTTGTCTCATTTCTCTACTTCTCGCTTCTCTGTTCTTGCTGCCCTTCTTTGACCTTGAACTATTCGAATACTTTGATCAGATTGAACCTCAATTTCTTCATTTTCAGACAAAGGAGGGGTATTCACTGTGAGATACTGATTTTCTTCTTCTGTAGCTTCTCGAATGTTCTCCCCATATTTTCCTTTTCATACGCTTCTCTCTCTCTCAGTCATTTGATCAACTGGTTTCACAATTTTCTTAGCTTTTTTCTTCAGATATTGGTCCCTTTCTTTTTGCCTTAGTCTATTTCTATCTTCAGGGTCTTGCTTCAGCCTCTCATATCTGCGTTTTTCAGATTCTCGCTTTTTTTTCAACCTTTCTGCGTTATCACGTTCTGTCCATATTTTGGTCATTACTTCTTATCTGAATACAAAAAAAAATTGTTGCAAAAGAATTGTGTCAATCTATACTGAATTCACTAGTTTCACTAAAACGAACACTTTCAATAGTATGAGCAGTAAAATAATTGGATCTAACCAATGGTTTCAAATCATGCTGCCAAAGTTGAAACGACTACTGCAAATGTATTTGAAATAAAAGCCAATAAGCAAAAAATTAAGAATTGAGAAAGGTAATTACAGTTGCAACATCAAACTGTCTTCTTAAACTTAAACAATTATCAATGTTCGGTACAAACAGGAATTATGTTATAGTAACATCATTACTCTGGATACTGATCATTCCTCTGACTGACAAGGAGCCAGAGGAATGACGACAGTGGAATGACGATTTTCAATGTTTCCTGAATTAATTTGCTTAAGGAAATACACGAGAATAATACGAAACTCTCTATAATGTTTGAATGGAAACTGTACAATTAATATTCCTGAAACAACTAACAGATGAATGATATTTTTGAATGTGACTTACCACGATTTCCTTATAAAACCACTAATAATAAGCAACTATGACAATTACTTTTATCAACAACCCCAGTTTCTAACTTGTGAAACTTCAACTTGCCTTCTGTCACAGACACAACTGAAAGGGCGTCATCTACTATACAGTTAGTGAATTTTGAAGGAATGACGGTTGAAGCTAAGGATATTGATTCTCACTAAATTTACTGAATATTTAAAAAAGAACGAGTAAAATAATTTCCAAAGTTTGTTTGCTGTATATTCAAGTGTTTTCATTAGTTACTCACCTCTATGAAAGTTACCAGTGTCTAGCCAGTACACGCTAAATTATACTCTACCTTTGGTACAGTGACAGTCCAGAGGAATGATTTTTGATCACTTTGATTCAACAAATGAAATACTTGTCGAAATTTGTCGAAAGTTTCTGAATGGGTATATCGAAAGTGTATGTTTTAATGGGACGCGGGACATCAAATATCATAGTTTCGGAATTTTGACCCAAATACGCCTATTACCAGAATAACTGTATGTAGCAGAAAAGTATCATCTGGAGCTTTTCTTACGAAAAGTAATACTTGTCCACCTTACAACACCTTTGATTTTTTAGGACTGTATCCTTTTGAAACAACTTTCAGAATGATGATAAAATAAATGTTTTCTTTAACAATCCATGTTGATTTTAGCTTTGAGTATTTGGTTCATAGACTATTTGCACTATATTTTTCAGACTGAAGTAATGCAAAATAAATAAAAAATATTAATATTTTTCATGAGATAAACTCACCATTGTCTGGAAGTATGCCATTAAGACAGTTTCATTTACGGTATTCACTCTGTTTTCATCTTTCCATTTCAAAAAATGGTCGTGCCTACTCCTTCTGGTATTTGAATTTCACAGGAAGTAAATTTCCTAACGCTTTTTCTGATTTGAGCGTCACATTCTGTGGGATCTCCATAATTATTACGAACACAACCGTTTTTAGTTTCCTCCACTAACAACCTCTTCAATGTTTCCATGGCAATTGCATAGGAGCTCACTTGTCCTCAGTTGCCGACCAAAACGCAGTAAATACTATGAGATGAAATTTATTAAGTAAACAACGTCATCTAAGATAATTTTTCTGTGAAAAATAAAATATTTTATGCACCACGAGCGTTACTAGATCCTAACGCCCATCGGGCAACATTCATCCCTCTGGCTAAAGGCCCTCTGATAAATGTTACCCTCCGTGCGTTAGGATCTATATAACGCACTTGGTACTTAAATAGCTAAAATGCCTGATTCATTGTGTTTATTGTTTTCTCTACTTCACTGTTGATTTCTATTTCTTGTCTTCCGTTGTCTTCTATTTCCACCCCCAAATATTAAATGGACTTGGTCCTCTTCCTTGCCTCAATCCTTCTTGTGTTGAAAAAGCTTCTGGTGTTTTTTTCTGTATATCACACAAATTATGTTGCTATTGTAAATGATTTCAATTATTCGTATTAGTTTTTGTCGACTGCCCTTTTTTCTACTATTTTCCATAGCTTCTTCCGTCCTACTGTAACTAAAGCCCTTTCCCATATAAACTTCTTTTCCTTACTGTGAGAACTTTTTAATTATTTGTTTTACCGTAAATATATGGTCCTGTATACTTCTACTTTTTCTAAATAAACTGTGACCCTTTGAAAGTATTCTCTATTGTTTATCTTATACTACTGCCTATAATTTTTTACATATATTTTCATTGCGGTTCAAGGACAGTTATTCCTTTACAGTTATTACAGCCATGCCTGTCCCCCTTTTATAAAGAGATTATTATTGTTGTTTCAATTGAATACTATAGCAAAGTAAGCATTGAAGAAAGAATAGTACATTATATACCGCGGGACTGAAGTAGTACATTTAATCCTGAAGGTAAAGTTTATGGCCCGACCGCAGGGAGGGCCATAATTTACCTGAAGGATTAAATGTACTTCAGTCGCAAGGTATATACGATACTTTTCGTACTTCCGGTATGATTTTATTAATTATTCCAATAATTTCAATCAGTTTTTTCTCTCTTCAACTCATTTAATAAACTGTCTTTAAAATAAGTTACCATAGTAACATTGCGTTGTGACAGTTATAATTTAGAAACATTGTCATTACTAGTGTCATTGTAAAGAAACATTGTTATTGATAATTATTGGTATCATGAGTGAAGAAGGTGTATCTGATATTGATAAAAGAGCAGCCGAAGTAGGTGAAGAATTGTTACCACCGAAATCTAGAAAACTATACGAGCAGCAGTACGATGCTTTTAAAAAGTGGTGCCGCTTAAAAAATGTTAGACAACCTACTGAAAATGCGCTGTTAGTCTACTTCGATGATAAATCAAAAGCGGTTTGTGCCTCAACTCTCTGGGCACATTACTCAATGCTGAAATCGGTTATTAACATTAGAGAAGATATTGATATAAGTAAATTTCCAAAATTATTAGCTTTTTTGAAGAGAAGAAATGAGGGATTTAAGCCAAAGAAGTCAAGAATTCTCACGTCTGAGCAGGTAGATCAGTTCTTACGGGAGGCTCCGGATGATAAATATTTAATGCTTAAGGTAAATTTGGAAATTTGTTTATATTCAGAAATTTTAAGAAATCAATTTTTTTGTAGGTTGCACTTATTTTGGGCGTTGCGGGAGCTTGTCGTGGAAAAGAGTTGGTTGATTTAGAAATCGACGATGTGAGAGATTTGGGTGATTCCTTCCTAATTGCGATTAGAAACACCAAAAATAAAATTGACCGAAATTTTGTGATCAAAAATTCAGAAAACAGTGCCATCAGTTTTGTGGCGATATTTCGGAAATATGTGGCATTGCGAAAGACAGGGACAACTCATTCAAAATTTTTTGTTCAATACATCAACAAAGAATGTACTACGCGAGTAGTAGGAAAAAACATGTTTGGTACATTTCCACGGCAAATAGCAGCTTTCTTGAAATTAGAAAATGCGACGTCTTATACGGGACATTGTTTTAGACGCACATCTGCGTCTTTGTTAGCTGATTCGGGAGCAACAATAGACGTGCTGAAGAGACATGGAGGATGGAAATCCTCCAACGTGGCCGAGGGATATATTGAATCGTCTATTAAAAATAAACAAAAAATTTCAGATAAAATATTTGGTCAAGTCGCCGATTCGTCCACTATAGTTATGCCACAGTCCTCATTCTCGCTTCCTGTTTCCGCAGGATCTTCGAAACAAACACCAGTTCAATATGAAAAGGACCTATCTGTTACTCGTCAGTTACCTGCTGCATTAACCCAGGAAAGACTGGTCAATATGACGAACTGTCACAATATTAATTTGAATATTAACGTTAATTACCATTCTTATTAATTATATTTTTCAATAAAATATCCCTTGAATTCGTTTGTTTGTGATTTAATCGTTCCGGGAGTTTCGTCAATATTTAATCCCGGAGGGATTAAATGTGACACTTTAGTACCTGTCACAAGGGAGTGAAGTTGTTACTTTAGGCCCGGAAGTACGAAAACATAGTTTATTCAAACTTTGAGGACGACTGTCACTCTCCATTTCATTAATGAAGTTACTGACGTCATGGAAACAATGACAAATGTCACGTCCCAGATATAAAACTGAAGTTAAAGTGTCCGTGAACTCATATCCCAAATAACCATTCTCTACAAAAGTGTAAAGGAACAGAGAAAATCCTACTTAGGGTCAGGGCCCATTTAACAAAAGTGAGCTACGAGAAAGTCTCAGAATGTTATGAACGATATAAAATGAAGGTTTGTACACATTCTGGCCTGATATAAAGTTTGGCTGTTAAACAGGTTTATGGCTTCATGGCTAAGTTGTTACTTAATTTTGGGAGAAACTCGGTGAAATTAATGTTGAACCTTTTTAAAAGGTTGTATTCAGTTTTATGCTCGGGTGAAATCTTTGGCTGAATGTTGGGAGTCTGGAAAGATTGGGGATGTGAATCATTCATTGATTATAACATTTTCTCAATCCATTAGGGAATTTTTTTAAATATTCCTCTGGATGGTAGTGAGTAGGTACTTGAAATATTTTGATTGAATTGAAGAGATTTTGGTACCTGCGGTAATAACCAAGTAGTGGTGGGACTGGCATAATCTGGTTGATTCCATTGAAACTGCTGAGAAATTATTGACGATACGTTACATTAACAGAGCCAATGATGGAACAATCATGAATAACAAATAATGCCAAATTCTGAACTTTGTGATCCAGGTGGAACAATATATTGGTTGAACGCCAATTTCAAACAGGGCCAATATAGGTTTCCGTACTGAAAATTCAGTATACCAATATAAATATTGATAGAATATCGATTTAAAATCTTCTAGTGGTATATTGTGGACGATTTTTTTTTGTTACTGTCGAATATATAAGTTCATCTACAGCTAGTTCTTCCCTAGCTCGCACAAGTCTTTCGGAGACTTCTGAGGATTGTTTATAAGGATGCAGTAAGTAAACGGAGAGAACACATTTTTGTATTGATCAATATTTGTGCCGATATTGCTCTAACGATATCATTGTATCAATATTTTTAGACATTGTTAAACACATTTAGTGTAAATAGTGGTTATATATTGGTATCAATGATAAAATCTAAGTGAAGATCCATTATTTTTTGATGTCACCTGAACTAAATTACGACTGAGAGAATTCAGAATCAATATTGAAATTGAAATATTATTTCAATATTAAGTAATGTTACCCGAAAAGAATCGATACTATTTAATATTGGTATAAGCATTCAAAATACAATTGTTGAATTCAAATAACGCACTGAGCACTGATATCTGTTGATATTGTAACGACCATGGAGCTGGGCTGTTGCATGACTTTTTTTGGATGATCTGTTTGCCTTCGTCCAGCTGGTGAGTCATCAAATCTTCCTAACTCTTCTGAATAACAGCTACCTCTCGAGTCGGGTATGAATGCAGGACCTTTGACCAGAGATAGCAGTTGTAGTGACAGTCTGAGTTCAATACAGCAAATAGACAATACGGAGTTGGCTTAGCAGTAGTGGCACAAATCACTGTAATAATGGTCTAAATAAGTAAGTATTACATAGTTGGGTGTATTTTCATTACGATATTGTCTGATCCTTATTGAAGTAAGTATTCATAATTGGGTAAATATTTTCATTGAAGTTTGGAATTCTTATTGAAATTTGAGTATTGAAACATCAATATTGGTTGAATATAATTATAAAAATATATAATATAATGGTGATTGTGGAAAATCATTATGGTAAGTCATAAAACATTCCATCCTTTTCAAATCACAACTTTTCATAATCAAAGATCATTGCCGGTTTGTCAGAGGGGTTCCATCAGATTTTCTTCATTTTGAAGTGCCTTTTCAAATGGGATTTGCGTTAGCACGCATTGTGATTGGCCATAAGACATTCATTCCTGCCTGAGTAACAACTTCTCATTCATTGTCGGGTCATCAAAGGGGTTTTGTCGAATTTTCTATACTTTGGAGTGTCTTTAAAACTAGGATTTGAGATGACGAGCATTGTGGTATATCACAAGACATTCGTTTTTGTTGATATTACAATTTCTCATCATCAGAGGTCATTGTCGTGTCGTCGGATGGGTTCTGTAGATTTTTATTTTGGTTTGAAGTGCCTCCAAAAATAGGATATTACGTTGGAGTGCATCAAAGTAGATGAAACATTCATTCCTGTCTGAATAACAGCTTCTCATTATCAAAGTGAATTATCGTGTCATCAGAGGGATTCTGTTGATTTTTTTATGATTTGAAGTGCCTTCAAACATAGGATCTGCATTGGTGCGCATGATGGAAAGTCAAAAACATTCATTTTCGTCTAAATAACATCTTATCATGAGAGGGCATTCTTGGGCCGTCAGAAGGATTTTGTCGAATTTTTTATATCTTCATTTAAATAATATAACATTCTTTTTTGTCTATATAACAGTTTTTCATCATCATAAGTAATTGTAGGGTCGTCAAAGGGGTTTTGTAAAATTTTCAGAAATTGGATATGCGTTGGCGCGCATTATGGCAGGTCATAAGGCATTAATTTTTGTCTGAATTACAATTTTCTATCATCATTTTTGGATCGTCAGATAAGTTCTGTCGAATTTTTTATACTTTGAAGTACCTTCAGAAATGGGATATGCGTTGGTGCGCATTGAACTAGGTAACAAAACATTTGTTTTTGTCTAAATAACAACTTCTCATTATCAAAGGTCATTGTAAAGTCGTCAGCGGGGTTTTGTCGATTTTTTATATTTTGAAGTGCCTTCAAATATAGGATATGCATTGGCGCGTAGCAAAAAAGTAATAAATCATTTGTTTCTTTCTAAACAACAACTCTTTTTCATCAAAAATCATTGTTATGTTATCGAAGGGGTTCTGTCGAGATTTTCATATTTTGAAGTGCTTTCAAAAATAGAATTCGCGTTGGTGCGCATTGTGATAAATCATATGACATTAATTTCTATCAAATCAACAACTTCTCTTCATCAAAGGTCATGATCGGGTCATCAGGTGGTTCTGTTGAATTGTTCATATTTTTAAAAGTCTTCAAAAATAGGATATGCATTCAAGCGCATTGTGGTGGGTAATAAAATACTCGGTTCTCTCTCAAAAACAATTTTTCTTCATCAAAAATCATTGTCGAATCATCGAAGGGGTTTTGTTGAACTTTTCATATTTTGAAGTGCCTTTAAAAATATGATTTGTGTTGGCGCGCATTGTGGTGGGTCTATATTTGCTTCTGTCTATATAACAATTTTTCATCATCAAACGTAATTGTTGGGTCAATGATTGGAATAGCAGAAAATTTAATGAAGTTCATTAGCAATATAATGAACATTATATGAATATTGGTTAAAATTTGATTCATTATTGTGATAGTACTTATTGAAACACTTATATTCTCTGGTTAGTATGGAAATATGTTTTCAACAATGAAATTTCGAATTACATCACAAAAAATAATATACAAACATATTAGTAAAATCGGCTTGGCAAAAGCAATACTATGAAGGTTGTACCAGGAAGAAGAGAAAATAGCAGTTCTCATCCTATGCCACTGCAAGAGCTTATCAAAGCCTGAGGTTCCTAATGCTGGAAGAAAAAGGAAACAAGAGCTGCCGGATACCTGGAAGTTTCGAAAAGTGGTTTACAGTATCTCGTAACTAAGAATTAGACAAAACATCAGAATTTTATTAAAGCAGAATATATGATATATTATGAGGTTAGAATCCACCATTGACAATCTCAAATTGAATGAGTTCAATCCACTGAGGTCATTCATATTTTCACCGTAAGCATTAATTACATAGAAGAAGAATTTATTCGTTCAAATAATTCTCCGTCAGGATCATCAGCGAATATTCTCATGAATGATATCACTACAGTTACTCTCAACAGAGCTCTCGATGCATCCAATTACTTCACTTCTTGTTTAATTCTCAGATCAACAAGCTTATACGGCAAATGACAACACTATTAAGGAATACCTCAGAACTTCATACCGGAGGATTTTCATCGCGAAATGATTCAACCAACATGTTACTTACAGCGCGCTCGAGTGAATTGAGTCAAACTGCATATTAATGATATAATTCTCTGTGAACAACTAACAAGAGGGAAAGTTACTGCTTACCCGTTTCACTATTAATTAATTTTACTCGTCGGAAGGAATATCCGTTGTAAAAAGGAGAACTGCAATGCAAAGGAAAATATGTATACACAGGTTTAGTTACATGGGTCATGACGTTGCGAACTTTCACAAAGTTTTGCGTCCATTTTCCAAGTAGAAGGTAATGTGAAAATGATTACGGTAAAAATAGAGGGATAATTGTCTACAGACCATCGTAAGAATTAATAATCCTAATAACCCTAGGTGTGACTACAATTCAAGAAATTAAAACTAACCAAAAAATAACGTCAATTTCACTCTGTGTTTCGCCAATAACCTTAGCAAATCCAGGGGCTACGACCAACTAGAACGTTTGAGTATTGAATTGAATTTCTTCAACATAAATGTCAATACACCAAAAGTAAAATTGTATCTTCATATCGGATCCTTTTTGACATCAATTGGAAGATTTAATTAATATACCTCCAGAAAATCAGCTATCATAATTCACATTTCAGCCAAGAAAATTCGACTAAAGAAGTATATTTCTACTATTGTGCCTCTGATCCTCGAACCAGTGGAAGATCATCGTGATAGTTCGGTTCCAACTATAAACAATCGATGTTACAATATTCAGGTAAAGTGGCCTCCTAGTTGACCTGATATGACATCACAATTCTTCTTTGTGTGAACTTTTCTGCTAAGCCACTTATCAACAGCATATAATCTAAATATCAAGTGATTCATGAAGAATGCAGATAATTCTTGTTTTGAATACGTTTAGGTAGAGTTTTCTAATAGCCTTTTATAATGCCAAGAAGATCTTGGTGAAACATTTTTATCATTCCATGCAAACTTGACCAAAGGAAGCATTATAATCGAATAAATATTATTTGAAAATATATGTTATTACATTTTTGATAAATTCATTATTTCAGAAAGCACCCCATTCAATTACTGCCGCTGAGTTCATTCTGTTTCTCATTCTATTCAATGTATCACTGAAGAACCTATTCAAATAACTGCCAATAAAAAAAAAATAATTATTTATATTTCAACTCATAAATAATGAGAACTAGGGCTAATTTTGCTCCTCCGCCATTTTTTTGACTGCTTCATTGACTGTGATCGAGAAAGTTGTATGTAGCCCTAGTTCAGTTACACAGAAGTTCAAATTCGGTTGGTGTGAGCAAAAATAATTGTAGGTTTTTAATATGTAATTGCCGATAATATGATATGATTGCCAATATTTTTGTATCGTTTGATTTAGTATCGAAATTTCTTCCTTCATTGCATTCATACAATTTTTTGGAAGGAAACATGCCCCGATTTGTATTTCCCTTGAGAAGAATGGATGGTATTTGTCTGCTTGAACATTTTTCTCTGTAATTCCCATTTCATTCTGCACGAAATTGAAAAGTACATCAAACACATTTGTTCGCCTTCACCTGTCATACCAAATAAGGAACTCAAATGTTTCATCTTTCCGACAGCTAGCGTTTCTCCTTATTTACAGAATTAATGATAGAGTGACTGACAACTGAAAATTTCAATTCTCATGTGTTCTGGTCTTCTCGTTCTTATCTCCCAAATCGTATTAACAGAGGTAAAGAAAAAGATTGTTTCAATGTTATGAAAAGAATAGCTTTTATTGTTGAATATTCTTGCCAAAATGAAACTATCACTGCTTGTTCGTTAGACTGAGTTACTCTGTAAAAATCCATTGAACATAAACTGTGATGAAAAAGCGTCCCTTTTAAGTAAATGTTATATGATTCAAATGTGATAATACGCTAGGTAGCTTATATAAAGAATACTAAGGGTAAAAGCAAAATATTACAATTACATTACGGAATAAATTCCGAACAACTCTGTATAAGTTCAAATTTCTCGATACCTATCTGACAGTGAAGTCGATAGTAGTTATAATCCTGAAAAATACGGAAAGAGTACCTTTCCCACATGCGACTGCCGTTACCCGAACGACGCAAAGTGGGAATAACTCACTTAAAGTTACTTAACCATGCGAGAAATTTTTTTCCGCATTAGTGCGAAAAAATTACATCCCTCGAACTAAATTGCGTGCGGATATAGGGTGAATCACGCACGCTTGTAGTAAAAAATAATATACAATACATTGGTAGAGAGTCATCATGAATTCTATTGTGGGGAGCTGCTCAATGGTTAGGCATACATCCACTTGAAGTATTACAAAGACGGTTCCTGGAATTAATTATTATTATTATTATTAGATGCCCCTCAGACTTGTTATATAAACAATGCGAAGTCGTAGATATGGAACAACTGTTTCATTATTGTGTGAACGTGAAACTGTATTCAACCGGAGACATACTACGATCCACACACGATATAACACACGAAAAAAAAACTTGTCAGCCCTATCACGAGTTGAAAAATCGATATCTCAAAGATCATATAGATATATTACAAAAAATACCCAATTGTGTCCCTGATATAATCAAAAGCAAAAACAAAAACAAAGCCAAGTCCAAAAGAGTACTGGAAAAATATATCATGAAAGAGGGGCGACACCTCTTGACGGAAGACCATAAAACTAATAATGAAATATGGTGGATTACGTAATCCAATCTTCCGCAATAAAACCTATACAATAGGTAAAGTCGTCGGCAAGTATTCAACAAAAAACAACTACTGTCCCCTACGACCATTGAATTATATTTGTTTAATACTTGGCAAAGTTTTCTACAAGAACCACTTTGCAATGCATTTCAAATATCAAAGCTGAAATTATTTTTCGACTTAATTGCGGGAACACCTCCGTACCGGTTTCATGGTCATTGCCAATCATCAGCGAAGGCTAGTTCGACCCAATTGAATCGAAAAATCCTTTCATACTAATTGGAAATCCCGAGACAAACACTGAGGTATGAATTCAGCGCCATCTCTGGGTTCCAGTTTAAAATGCACTCCGACTACGTGTCGACTTCAACATGAAGCCAGAAATATCATGAAAGAGGGGTGACGGAAGACCAAAAAACTAATAATGAAATATGGTGGATTACGTAATCCAATCTTCCGCAATAAAACCTATACAATAGGTAGGTAGTTGTTTTTTGTTGAATACTTGCCGACGACTTTACGTATTGTATAGGTTTTATTGCGGAAGATTGGATTACGTAATCCACCATATTTCATTATTAGTTTTATGGTCTTCCATGAAGTGGTGTCGCCCCTCTTTCATGATGTTTCTGGCTTCATGTTGAAGTCGACACGTAGTCGGAGTGCATTTTAAACTGGAACCCAGAGATGGCGCTGAATTCATACCTCAGTGATTGTCTCAGGGATTTCTAAAACTGTGATAGATAAGTAAACATAACTTAGGTTGTCTAAAGTCATAATCAGAAGGCCAATCGAACCATGACAAAAAAACATTAGGTTTCCATTTAAAATAAGAAAGTTGACGGACGTTGAAATAAATTCAATTCAACGTCCGTCGTGGTATTAGCCCAGGGAAGTAGTTGTTTTCTGTCAGATATCTGCCTAAATTGAGGAGAGAATAAGGAGTTTTTACTGAAACTTCAACCATGTTGCCAACGTTGAATGTTAAAAGATGATATGATAAAATAACCGATATTATTTCTTCGAACAGTTCCTCTTTAAGGGCAAAACTCGCGAGCTAATCGATTCAGAGTCGTATATTGTTTGTCGTGGTATTCCTCGATGATATCGCTAGGAAGATTAATTTTGGTTAAATCGTTTGACTAATCCATACAATTCATGTAGGTAGGTACCTAGGTTCATGTTCCTGTGACATCACAGATTGAAAGCAATAGGAAGGAATGGAGATGGCCGTTGTTGTCAACCCGAACTTTGAGCACCGGCTGGCATTTTGGAGCTTCCGATATGTATATTTTTCAATTTATGGTAATGATGTTCACTATGTCCACAGTAGTTTTCAGTTAGGTATTGTCATTCATGGTGGCCTTTGTTACTTATGTACCTACGATATGAGATTGAGAGTGCTATTTTTGGAGTTTATGCGCCACCAAACTGAAATATCGAGAACCGGGAAAATTTATGCGGGAAAATAAACGACGCCGTTCAACAGATGCGACAACGAGGTAGTTTTCAGCGTGCTTGTGACTCGTTACTTCGTCGTGCGAGACTCTTCATAGAAAGTGGTGGCGATCATTTCGAACACCTGTTGTGAAATCAAATTCCGTTAATTTTTGAGTAACTTTTTTATCCCCAGTTATGAAATGAGAATGCCTCAGTGCCATCATTTTGATTCAATTCAATGTTTTTATTTCGGTTTACTTCGAAGCCAAATGTAATAACTGGCAAGGATTACGAAATGACAATAAACTGGCAACAGTGTGGGAATACGAGTAATACACACAGTACTAGAAGATGGGCGCCATACGAACTCATGAATGAAACCAGTACTTCCCAAACAATCGTGAGTAAATGAGTATATTTTTGACAGATTCTCAAGTGCTTGAAATAAAAAGGTGAATGCTTTTCATTGTGTCATCATGTCTCATAGAACACCCCATTTAATTTTTTGCTTAAATTTGAAGTTCAGGAATGAGATTCGCCAATGTTAAACTTATTTTTTATAGTAATGACAATACAGATCCCTTCTAGTACAGGTAATAGGATCACAATTATGTTTCAATACCCAAGTGATATTGTACTTATATCGCTTTATTTGCTCATATAATGTTTGAATATTTTGCCAATACTGGAATGCAGGAATAGTTTTCCATAATTGCTCAATAAAAATCACACTGGGAGAGCTAGCCTCCATTGATTTCGTTTCAAGCAGAACTTGTGCGGGCAGGAGAGATCCGGGACTTATAGCTCACACACAAGTGAATTCCAAACCACTTTAGCTCACTGGCAGATGGTGGAAATCAAACCTGGGCCATCTGGGTAGGAAGAAAATCCTTCAACACCACAACCACTTCGGCATTTCCAATATAACGACGAAAATAATGGTATATCCCGTACACACAACATTTTCATTTGATCCATGTATGTTTTAGGAATGACATTTTTCCTAACCCGATATCTGTAGAAAATACTCTGAAAGACAATCTCTGTTCTGAATAATATTCGATATGAATAAAATAACTGAACGAATTCAGGTGTGAGTCTGAAAGATTCCATATTTAAAAATGCGACAGTTGGGACCCAAAGTGATTGTCACGTTATTCACGCACCTGCTCCCTCAAATTTGCATTGGAAATTCACTCATGTATGCTCGGCAATCTAGATAATGCCAGTGTGCTTTTTACAGACATCCAGCATTAGCTTTTGTCGACTGTTTCAAATCGCCATGAAGAGGAATGCAGATAAAAATGATTTACGTTTCAACAGAGTGGTTGACATATAAATCATGGGCTATATTGTGAGCTCAATGTTTAAAGGGAGTTCTAAATGAGTTGAAAATGTATGTAATTGAACTTGCTGCTGCTGACTATAAGTATTTTTCCCAGTGATTCATCTAGAATTATCGTTCAATGAAAGATATTCTATTAAATTTCAGCATCCGTCAGTTACAGTTCAATACATCAGCAGCTCATTGTTTGATAACATGAAGACGACAGAACTTATTTATTGCTTATATCTGCAATAAATCGTTTCTGAAAACTTTGAAACGATTGTAGAAGCCATTATTACTAGTTTTTCAATAATTGTGTTAGTCCCTTCAAATAGAATCACTTTGAGAAACCTTTTATTAAAACAAATATAGTGGAAGAGTCCTTAGAAGATCCTACTCGTTCTGAAAGTTGAAAGAGAAGCAAGTAGTTCAGGAAGAATTCCGAATAGATTCTCTCTTCACTACTGTCAATCAAGCAGCCTTATATATGGACACAAAGAATATTATCATTTTTGGTAAACGAATATACAACGCGCCATCATCGAAATCCTGCAAACACAAATGAATATATCTTTATGAATTCCAAACAACATTCTACGTCCCCCTATCTCAGTTCTACAAAATTCATCTTCAAATATAAGTCCACTTTCAACCACTGTTCCTCAAATACCCGAACGTACAAACCCCTTCAACCTGTCAAACTAGTTTGACCTGAAGATTTTCTGGATCGTTGAATTATACCAGTTCATCAACGTATCGACAATGCTCCTGAACAACTGTTGTTTTCAGAATCATGTATTGATACAAGGACTACTCATCAAACTCAAAGGTAGAGCCAAAGACATCATCTCAGTTAGTGGGTATAGCGACTGAAACAGCTTCAAAGGCATTATAATCGAGGACTCCGCTGACTCAAGAAACAAAAACTCCCTGAGAAGAGATTCATTCAGCGTGCACAACAAATTTTTTAACTTGACCACAAGAACCTATGGGATTCACCATAAGAGCAATGAAACAAATGGACTTGGCAACAGCGATGCAGTATATTCATCAGGAAACAATATCCGTTACATGCAAAAAATATTTGGACCTCCATGAGTTTTCAAAAAGTCACTCTAGACCACTCACCGAGCTGTATATCTTCAATTCACCGAACAATCGATACCATAACGGAATAATCAACCCATACTTCGAACGACCTGGACAACAACAATTTCATCAACCAATGAGACCGCAATTTCAACAACTAACGTTCAGGCCATACTGGCAGCAAAAAACCAGACACAGGCAAATGTGGCCTGAAATTCAACCACAACATTTTCTACAGTCACCCAAATGAACAGAACGGACAAGAAACAATGAGCATTAGAACCAGGAATACCTAAGGATCACTAACAAGGAACATAAGAACCCAAATTCAGCAAAGACCAAATTCTAATCCAGCTTTCATATTCAATATTGATCAATATGATGAGGACTTAGAATACAAATTGGAACAATCAAGTCGAGCACGACATTAAAAAGTACGGACAACATTCTGGTATACACCAAATCTCGCAGATATCGATATGAACCATAAGAAGATATACGGAAGTCCAGAAGAAAATATATTCATTATGTAAAGTATCATCAAACCCGGCCAATCCTTCTGGTCCCCAATTTGGGTTGTTCCCAAGGAAACAGACACCTCCGGAAAAGCAAATTGGCGTATCGTTGTAGATTTCCAGTAAAATAATGAGACGACATCTGACACCCTAAATAAATTGAAAAGATATCAATATTTTTACGACTACATCCCTAAGACCGCATTCTATGTTGAAAACAGGGACTACGAGTACCGAAGAATGCCTTTGGAAAATGCTCCAGCAACATTCCAGAGGGTTATGGACAACGTCCTAAATGGAATTATCTGCTTCTCTACATTCGTTCAAGAGCAGATGGTCAACCTTACCCCTTTCTTGCACCTCCTCTAAATTCTGAGCACATCTTCGAAAATTTAGAATGAGAAAGGGGGTTATGTGGCAACTTTTTTTTAAAAATATCGAGTTTTCAAAAAATCTGGATGAAACTCATAAATAAAAATTGAAGATAATGCTATAGGGATCCCTGATTCAGTAGGATGAATCTTTAGTATTTATACACGGTACTTGGTTGTCATTATCAATATTTTCCAGCCACTCAAACATATAAATATTGCCACCAATTGATTCTGAATTAAATGATCATGACTATTATTATGTATTCAGAAATCAACTGAGTCACAGAAAAATATGAAATATTTTGATACGAATATTTAATTTTTTTTAAGGTTGAATTGAAAACACTGGAAAGTTACGCTTCGCCATTTCGTTAGTCATTAATGAAGTAAATTATCACAATTTTCGTTATTACTCTTTATGACCATAGAAATAACGCCTGGAGAGTTTCTGAGAAAAAAATATTCTCAATGTACAAAGTAAATTTCAACAATAATATTAACGAAAATTTATAAGCTCTTCCTATTGAATATCTACTCACGGAGAGAACAATAAGTTTCCATATTGTTGAGATTGTTATTTTGAACTGAGAACAATGCCCAAGTGAAACAAGATAAATTTGAACATCTGGCAATTTATATTTTTCTGCTTGATTCATTTTCCCTTGAAGTTTCCTATTGTATTCTTTCTGGAATTGAATTTATGCATGTACGTAAGTACATTATGAATAAGTTAATTCTTTAATCTGATCTTGTTTGAAAATCTTCTTTTCTGTGCTTTAAGACAAGCCGAGACATGTTTTGACAAATTCAACGAATAATAATGGTCCATGAGATGAAGAAACAATTCAACTGAGGTATAAGTAGCCATGATAGTTAGTGATGGTGTTGTCTATGCTTATAACCGTTTTTCTGAAAGACAAATTTTCGAAAATAAAAAATATTGAGACGTGTTTTATTTATAACTTATAGATATCACGAAGAGAAAGAGCAAAAATTTGCTAGGGTAGAATAATCAAAGGGCATTAAAGGTTCGTCAGAGGAGTGCGATCAGATTTTGAATATTTTTAAATGATCTCAAAAATAGGATTCGACATGGCGCGACTGGTGGTGGGTCAGAATACATTCATTAATGTCCATATAACAACTTATCATCATCAAAGTTCATTGCTGGGTCTTCAGAGGAGTGCGGTCTATTTTAAATATTTTGAAATGATCTCAAATATAGGATTCGAGTTGGGGCGATTGGTGGTGGGTCAGAATACAATACATTCAATAATGTCAAAATAACAACTTTTCATCATTAAGGGTTATTGCTGGATCGTCAGAGGGGTGCAGTCGGATTTTAAATATTCTGAAGTGATCTCAAAAATAGGATTCGAGTTGACGCGATAGGTGGTGGGTCAGAATATATTCATTCTTGTACATATAACAATTTTTCATTATCAAAGGTCATTGCTGGCTCGTCGGAGGAGTGCGGTCAGATTTGGAATAATTTGAAATTATCTTAAAAATAGAATTTGAGTTGGCGCGATTGGTGGTGTGTCAGAATACATTTATTCTTATACATAAAACAATTTTTCATTATCAAAGTGCATTGCGGGGTCGTCAGAGGAGTGTGTTCAGATTTTGAATATTCTGAAAAGATCTCAAGAATAGGATTCGAGTTTACGCGATTGGTGGTGGGTCAAAATACATTCATTAATGTCCATATAACAACTTTTTATCATCAAAGGTCATTGCTGGCTCGTCAGAGGAGTGCGGTCAGATTTTGTATATTTTGAAATTATCTTAAAAATAGCATTTGAGTTGGCGCGATTGGTGGTGGGTCAGAATACATTCATTTTCGTCCATATAATAACTTTTCATCATTGAAGGACATTTCCGGGTCGTTAAAGGAGTGCGGTCAGATTTTGAATAATTTGAATTAATCTCAAAAATAGGACTCGAGTTGGCGCGATTAGTGGTGGGTCAAAATACATTCATTTATGTCCATATAACAACTTTTCATCATATAAGGTCATTGCTGGCTCATCAGAGGAGTGCGGTCAGATTTTGAATATTTTGACATTATCTTGAAAATAGAATTAGAGTTGGTGCGATTGGTGGTGGGTCAGAATACATTCATACTTGTACATATAACAACTTTTCATTATCAGAGTGCATTGCCGGGTCGTCAGAGGATTGCGGTTAGATTTTGAATATTTTGAAATTATCTCAAAAATAGGATTCGAGTTGGCGCGATTGGTGGTGGGTCATAATACATTCATTAATGTCAATATAACAACTTTTCATTTTCAATGGTCATTGCTGGATCGTCAGAGGTCTATTCTGTAGTACATTCCAGAAAACTAACCAGACATCTTGTGATCGAATAAACATAATGATAGGTTTGTACCCTAACAGTCAGAAAAATTATCTCTCCAACGTAATACCTCGCAAAATCAGTTTGGGACTATCTGACAGCTAGACTTTCTAAAAATTTTCGTTGGACAATGTTACCACTGAATGTTTTCACATTTCTCTCAAAATTATGAAAAAAATGAGATATTATCTTAACTTCACCGAATCAGCAAACTGGAATTCAAATAACTGGCAACAATTCCAGTTCTCAATATTTTGAGTATTTTGGGATGTTTTATGAAAACATTTGTCGATATCAGATACAATCATCACATTGGAGACGTATAAGAGAGTTCGTCCCAGAAGCCATGGATGGTAAACAAATTTCAAATGCTTCTTGAATTCGAAATCAAAAGAATCGATTTAATATAATACTGCAGCATAGGAGATAACATCCCAATTTCATCAAAATATAGTTGAAATAGATGAGTCATCCTTCACCAACTGTAGTGTGCTCAACAAAAAATAACAAAGCAGACAAGTGGGTGTTTGGTGTGGAATTGCATTAAACTTCATTGGGTCAACATTTATTGAATCTTTGAGAACCCGTGAAAGAAATAATGCAAATTATCAGTTTTTCATTATTCTTTTTAAAAATTTCTGATATTCCACATCTATTTTCAATCATCCTGTAGAATTTCAAATGAACAAATCAATCATCAGTCCGAAAATCATGACCTAGTTCAAAACAGCTCAATCTATCGCGAAGATTCTCCTCGCTTCGAATATAACCAACAATGCTTCGTATAAATATGCCAGTTGCTCCAATTCTTCAAGTTTACTTCCCGCATGATCGTTTCTATTCGAATTGATATGGCTCTGCATCACAATTGCTCAATTTATTCGATAACAAAGAGTTCATGGAACCAGAAAATATCGCTACATTCGGATGCAGAATTCACGCTTGGCCTCGATGTGTGCTTGTTCTCATGAACTTTCCGTCAGAGGAAATAACAAAATTTCAATAAACATTCAAAGTTTTCTTTGACGAAGTATTAGAGTACGATACTCAACGATATCTTGGCAACTTCTAGAAGTTTGAATATAACTAGATCGATGAAAGACAGATGATAAAATAACCTGCGCAATACTTGATGAAAAGCTCGAATGAAATTCGAGGAATATTTTTTAGCAGAGCACACAAGCTTCTCACATCATCAGAGGAGGAAATGTCAAATGGAGAAAGCACTTTTACATAAATGTCATCCTATGAGACTCTTCATCAGCTCTTTGTTGAAGGTTTCAATTGAGAAGAGTACAGTTTTGTGAAACCATGTCCAACCCCACCATCCCTAATATCCTATTTGCGTTATAAAAAAATCACACAAGCAATAATTTTTTCCAATAGATTTTCTGTGATCCATTCTGTACATGAATATAGCTCAGGAACCTTAGTCAGTATGCCCATATGTCCTGACTAAATGGAAGTGAATTTATAATAAACTATCGAACAAAACCAGAGCGATATATTTCATTTTACATCTTTTCCAAATTTCCTTTCCAATATCCTCTCAATCTTACTCCTTCATATAATAACATGGGAAATTCTGCTACATCAATGGTGTATTTGCATATCAATATCCCTCTCAATAGGTGCTTCATAATATACGATCAAAACGTTACTTTGTGCAGGAACTCCATTTTTCTCAAAACCGGAAGAGAAGCCGCGTGGGTGTATTCGTCCCTCATGTATACCAACCTCTGAGAGTTGAAATTTTAACATAAAATCACTATTAGATTTCTCCTGTTCAGTTCATGGAGTACAAGGTGGTTGAATTTATTTGTTATACGTTTTCCCAGGGTAACAAGTTACTTTAGCGATACGTCATGGAGTAGTCTCAAAAATGACATGGCGTTACATACAGTGTGTCAGCATACCCAACATATTTTGTTCGATTGGAATGTTGTTGCAAATGCTACTGTATTGGAAATAACCTCAACCCTGCCTATCTGATTCATCAACAAAGTTATCGTGTATGAAGGTACTATCATGTATGAAAGTTCTCATGGAGATACAATATATTTTTCATTTTCCTTTTTGGGTTGAATGGATGGTTGCGTCACCTCATACATGACGTGATCTGAACTTGAATTCTGCATTTAAATATGTTTAGGTTTATAGTTCTCAACTCTTCATGTATTCAATGTATTTTTTTATTATTATTATCATTCATGTCACTACTATGTAGGCAATTTCAAATAACACCGTGTGTTGCAAACTAACCGCGCCAAACTCAAATTGCCCTCTCTGGTTGAAGGATCTCTTTCTTTATTCACATCTAATTTCATCTTATTGATCTCGATCATTCGCGTCTAAATTTATGGGCTGTGATGGTCGTGTGGTAGAGCGCTCGCATTACAAGCATAAGGTCGTAGATTCAAAGCCCAGCACGGCCATCGGTCCTGGATCTTTTTCTTGCTCGCACAAGCTCCAAGGAGCTTCTGAGGGGTTCCTCTGTCTGGAAAATCCTTCGCTGATGATTGGCAATGACCATGAAACCGGTACGGAGGTGTTCCCCCAATTGAATCGAAAAATAATTTCAGCTTTGATATTTGAAATGCATTGCAAAGTGGTTCTTATAGAGAACTTTGCCAAGTATTAAACAGATATAATTCAATGGTCGTAGGGGGCAGTAGTTGTTTTCTGTTGAATACTTGCCGACGACCATACCTATTGTATAGGTTTTTTGCGGAAGATTGGATTACGTAATCCACCATAATTCATTATTAGTTTTATGATCTTCCGTCAAGTAGTGTCGCCCATCTTTCATGAAATAAAAATACACTTAGATTGATGAATTATGAATATAAATTATTTCAAATGAAATATAAATATTTATAGGTATATGAAAGTGGGAAATTGATCAGAAATATGCAATAAAACAATGACTGAATAACAAAGGGGTGTATCTCAAATCGCTCAGATTATATGGAATACCTTACGATCCATTCACTTCATTATGCCTACTTTAGATGACAAAATTATAGTTTGTTTGTAAAGGCCATTTACAGACTATACAGATCGGTTTGTAAATACAGCTCCAGTCAGCTAAAGACCCACGAGACCACCTCGCTACTTCCGGTGTATACCGAATAATATGCTCGTGCGAGTCTGTATACATCGACACTACCCTCCGTAGCGTAAAAAACAGGCTCTGTGAATACCACAAACGATATAGGCTGGCCCAGATGGAAAATTCCCCACGATATCCAGTTCCAGAATACAGAAGTGCTCTCGACCACAAGACACTACTATGCCCTTCTTGAACAAGAAGCAATATTAATACACGAGAATAATCTCAACAGAAAATAGGAAGATCAACAAAACCTGGCGCTTTGCCCTGAAAAATACGAAAATAAAATCATCAAATAACACCACCACCACCATTATACAACTACTTCAACACACCACAATCAAGCAGGTGAGACAGGGTAATCATGACACAGTAATCATGCAGGCAGATAATGGCAACATCCCATCCGGTCAGGTAACCCAAATAAATGAATTTTTTTAAAAACAAAGTAATTAGCCAGACTGTGACTATTTAATGCGAGGACCCTTCCACCGCTGTATCAGTATTACGTCGCTCTTTGAGAAAAATACACCCTAAAGATGCACACCGCAGTTGCACGCGAAACGTCCGTAGAAACAGCCTTCACGGAGGTGAACCGACCATGGCCACAAAGCCCGGAAACCATTCTTCTTGATCAATTTTCAATTTGTTAGTAAATAAAAATCATAAAGCTGTATAAAATAGGATGGAAGATAGACAGACATCCAGATAAAGGAACGACATGTCAGAAAATATTCCAAAAAGTAAATATATTCGTTTGTGATATATGATATATCCACGACTTCCCGAATTATTTTTCTTGCATGATATTCAAAACAGACCCACCTTTGTGTCATCTTATGAATAGATCAAATGATAGAGAAATTGCCAATTCCATTTTATGAATATTTATGAGTACTCCATACACTTTCAAGAAGTAAATGCGAAGATGAAAACAAATACGTTTCTTGCGAACATTTCAATTGAGCCGATTGAGGAAATTGAGTCTTCAGTATATGAAGTGTTCAGTCATTTGAATAAAGTTCCGAGGCAACTTGCAGAAGCGATAATTTCGAATCTAATTGAAAGTCGATGCACTTGTGACATATGCTATATCCGTACCTACTCTCATCAAAGAGACTCCTATATTGAGCGAAGGAATTCCTTGGGTATCAATATTTTAACGAGCTTTCTAACAAAGGTCTAACAAAGAAAAATTACTTAAGACACTACAAGTCAAAAAAGTTTCCAACTGTCAGTCAACTGTATTGTTTTGTTTTCCAACTTCTGGCTTGCTCGCCTATTTACTCTTTCTTGATCTTCAACTGTTCACCAAATTCTACTCAACCTGACAACTTCATGTCAACATCAACCAGTGTGACCTTCTCCTATTTTAGTTCAATGTATCCCACATAAATGATAAAATATTTTTTAATAAATATAATAATTCATTTACTTCCTAATTCACATCAATAAATATTAATGCAATGCAAAAGAGAAAGGGAATAAATTGTTAATCCTTCAATAGATTGAATTTGTACGTCTAGGGGATGATAGTGTTTAAAATTGAAGCTGATAAAGATGTTGAAAGTACATTTACCAAGAGTTGTGTTTGTTGTTGACTGCATACCCGAATTTGAAGGATTCTTCTTTAATTGAATACCTATAGAAATGGTAAAGAAGTCGAAGATTGTGAAATGAAAGTACGAATAACTTTCATAGTCATGTTCAAGAATACCAGTAAATGTCTTTGCTCCACCCATCAATGGTTATGGAAGAGTCTCCTTTTGATCAGATGTTATATTACCAATAATAGGTTGGACTTTGTATTTATTCGCATTGTCTGAGAATTATCGTTACAGGAATTGGTCCGGAACAATTGAATGAAATTCCATAGTCATCTTATATGAGGATCCATTCAATGATATCTAATTTAATGATATCGATATAATATAGGAAATATCTGTGTTTTTTTTTGAGTTTGCCTAACGTCTTCTTCTGATATGAACCATGACACATTTGTCGATCCCAAACTCTCTAGGACTGACGGACATCGTTTTCTCCAGAGGAATTTAGTATGAGGTGATCCATGTAGAACACATGGGTGACTTTTGCCTTCGGTAATTTTTTTTTCAGTTAAAAACTTTCCAGTCAGGCCCTGCCTCCAGATTTCTGACACTTCCGGATGGTACGCTGGATCATTTGCCCTACTAACCACTCTCCACGCTATTGAGTAAGTGACTATCGGATCCGAGAATCATGTGCAGGCGGTATGAACCAAGGACAACGGACTTCTGCATTCGACAAACCGGTATGATTTTTGATTTTGAGAGGAGTGTGTCCATCATTCCACCAAGGACCTCTATCATCAGAACAGAATGGTTGGGTAAAGCCTGTCGACTTCAAAGAGAAGATTTCGAAATTTAGTCCGATTTTCCTCCTCTTTTCGGACGATGTTCATTTTCAAATCGCCTTAGTCTGTTGGTCAACGAGAACTTCATCAGGCTTATTGGCTCGTCTTTGCCTGGAGGAGGGACTGAGTAGTTCCAATAGATTCAGCACTTTTCATTCTCCACAACGGAATCAATATCCCCTAGAGCACAAGGCAACACTTGTGTCTCATCTTTACCGGAGGAGTGTCGTAGATGGTAGTACAGCACTCATAGGGCCGCGTTATGCCTATGGATATAGGCTGAAATCGCATAAGCTGGACAAGCTGACAGCAAATGCTGCCTTGGAAAGGAATGCTCCAATCCCCGCTTTTTCAGTTCTATTATGTTGTGTAGACACTCCAAGCTTAAGAGTACAGAACCTTCCCGTTGTCTGGGGAAGTATGACCATGGAACTGACGATTTAGGATGCAAGATCCTATGAATTATGTATCATTTCGCGAGTATTTACTTCGAGTTGTCGCAGCTTTTCCTGAGTCCATTTCATCAATCCAGAGGAGTAAAGTATAATCAGAACAACAGGCATATTAGTTGAAACTACTTTGTTCTTCCCCGACAGTTCTGATGACCAGATTTGTCAGAGTTTATGCTGATACTTGCCGCGGAGAGAGTTTATAACAGTGGTTACCTCTTGGGTGTGGCGTTGTTTCACCCCTTGGTAAGAAAATGTCTTTCTGGCATCCAGATGATGTAGGATGCTACGAGCTGAACGTCCTCTCTGTATTCCTCGCTCTTTTGAGAAGAACCGTGGCAGATGTGTCGATCCCAAACTGCATTTCCATAGCATGCGTGTACTCTTGCACTACTGGTGAAGATCCTTTCCTCCGGAGGCATATAGTTTGGGGTCATCCATGTAGAACAGGTGGGTGACCTTATGCCTCCGGTTGCTGGGGGTGCCGCAGTTGTATCCGCGGGTTTTCGGTAGTCCAACAGACAATGGCAATAAAAGTAAGATGCAGAGAAGAGGGCTGAGGGAGTATCCCTGAAATACGCCTCTTCAAAAGATAACCTGCTCTGTTTGGAATCTGACTTGACCACATTTCATGGTGAAGTGAGTCTTCCAGAGCGAAATTAGCTCTTCAATGCATTTCACTGTTTGATAGGGAAACCACAAGGCATCTGAGAAAATGCATGTTGAGCTGATGCGATGTTGTATCAAACGCCTTGCGATAATCGATCGAGGCCATTGAAAGGTTCGGCTTATACTGCACGGATTTCTGCGTGAATATTAGTTGAGAAAATAAATTAGTTGAACGTAATTGAGTACATTTTAATCGTAATATAGAATCATCGAGATGAAAGTGTATGAATATTCTATTTTGATATGTCAGTTTATGTATCAAAATGTTTCCGCTCTTAAATTTGTCGTCTTATAAAATACTCAATTTCATATCAATTTGAAGTAGAAAAATTCCACTTCTATATATTTTTTCCCAACGAACGATTGCCAACCAGTAACTAACATTCTGGAAAATGATCGCTATGGAAGTTTAATATTTGGACAATTACTATAGAAACCTTACGGTGGAATTATTTCATATCTCGACATTATGTTGTAAAGCGTAACTTTTTTTATATTCTACCTGACTAATTGAGCCACAGTCACAATATTTCAATTGTTTTAAATATTTCCAAATCATTACTGAGGCTCGAAATAACAAATGAAATGAAATAGGGGTTTTTATCAAACTCTCTTCTCTTCATAAATCACGTCTAACCAAATATTTTCTTGACTTCTCGTATTTCACAATTACATGTTCCGCTGATAATGTATATTTTGGTGTTCTGGCAAGGATGTCAATAAACTTTGCCATGTAAAAAATCATATCAAAATCAAGCAACTATTTTGATGATTTCATCATACCACACGATGGGGAAATTTAAGGCGTATTTTTTCAGCCAAAATGATGATGGCTACAAACAAACAGTTCCTATGTAGATTTGAAAAAAACATGCAACATCGGTGAATGTGTTTACTATGTATAGCAATTATAACTTCGGCAACACCCCTTGTCGCCACAAACAATACTCGTTATCATGCAAATCAACCAATTGTATAAATTAGAGTTGAAAAAATTCATTTAGAATTGAATGAACAGTCTGGATACAAAGACTGCAAATCTCGATATCGCAAAATGCCAGCGCATATTGGCAGCTGTGCCAAATGCTGATGAAGACCCTCCCACTTTGGCATTAACTCATGTTCTGTTCCGTCGCGATATCAATTTGTCCTTTTCTCAACGTCTGAATAGCAGAACTGGGAAGAGCGGCAATGGAATTGTCATGTTGTAAGTTTCCATTGGTATTGATTGAAAGGTTGGTGTTCTTGATCTTTGAATATTCAGAAATGTAAAAACTCAAAATTATCATATCGATTTCATCGAGTGGAAATTTTCAATGCTGAAAACTAATCTGCAGAAAACGGAATCATCGTTTGTTATTTAAAAAAATCTATTTCTGAAAGTCTCGAAATCCTTGTTCCCATCAAGTTTTGGCGAAACAAATCCTAGTTATCAGTAAACAAATTATAGAAACAACCAACTCACATTTGTGAATTTAAATAAAATGTCAGATTATTTGAGAAACAATTTGAAATTTCAATTTCAAGAAGCAGGATCCATTTTAACGTATACCTGGGATTGTAAGCTGCTTGGTCGAGTTCGTGGAATGGTTGAGTTCAGAGTGATCTTAATATGGGTGCCATATCATTTGAATGAATTGGTTTATATATATAATATATAAAAAATAATTTATAAACAGTTTGATGCCTCATACATCAAATTTTTTCAAATAGGAATTAGTGTCAAGTGATATTTCAACAAAATGGACTTTTAATTCCCTATACACTGCTACTGTTTTGTTGAAAATCGATCCAATTGCCTAAAAAATATGGAGGTTTGAAATAACAAGAACACTGTAATGAGATAAAAACAATTCCCTCCCGGTAAAAACAAAATTGCAAAATATGTAAATATGTAACGGTATCAATGAATATTATTACTCTGTTGCAGAAACTGTTTCCAAAGATATTAATTTCTTTACCAATTCACTGAGATGTGCAAATCATATCTCTGTTTCTGATTTTTTTTTTCACGACTACTAAAATCGTGAAGATAGAACTATTTTTCAATGATATAAAGAATAAAAATGCGTTTGGGTGGGAATACTTATATTTACAAATAATTACATATCTTCTCGACTCCGCCTTTACGGTACTAGTTGAAGCAGTGAATTTTTTATTTCCCACAGCAGTTTTTCCAAACTGTTTGAAAAACGCAATTGTTATTTGGTAACATAAGGGGGGTGATAGTGATAATCCAGCAAACCTGTCGCTGGGCGATGACACAAACATTAAGAACACTTGTCTTCCATGTTTCCCACACCCAAAAATTATAGAAAAACGTTTAAAAAGAAGAATAACGGATTTTCTGAATAGACACAATACTATTGGTCCTACTAAATTTGGACTTGAAAGAGAAAAAGAAATGAATGATTCAATGTTTAACCTTCTACAAAATGTCATCTGGAAATGAATGAAACTGATGTTGCTGCAACGGTTGTTTTGAGACCAGACAAAAATTTTATTTAAAATCCATTAAAGAAAAAACAATTTTTTGTTAATATTTTCCTTTTAATGAAAAATTTTATTATCAAATATTGTAATCAAAATTGATTGAAACAAGAAAGCCTATTTTCATTAAAACAATTCCGATTCTCGAGAAAACCAGAAAAAATTGGTAATTGTGAAAAAAAGTTTCAAAAATGTTTGAAATTCATAAAAGAAAAAGAATAATTTCGAGAAAAATTAAGTCAAGCTCGAGTCAAGGTCAACTCCCGAATATTTCGGTCTCGATCCATCTTGCCAAAACTTTTCATTTCTCAAAAAAAAATAAAAAAATATATTGAAAAATTCTCCTCATTACAAGGTCGAGGTCAAGTAAATTCCATAGGAGGTTCTTTCTTCTTTCCCAGAATTCCAATAGGAGATATGAAATTGAACTTAATGAAACTTTCTATCGACCCAAGTGTTTAAAAAATGCTTATATTTGCAAGAAAGTGTTTAAAATATGCTTCTATCGTATTTATTTATCGGATTTGACATTCATCGAAAAATATATTTTTCAAAATCGAAGAATTTATATTTCGATTATCATCGATATATTTGTATTCCATATAATAATTGACTCACCCAGTCCTAGCAAAGTTAGCGATGTAGATAATGAAGGATTCCGCAAGTGCCAGTTCGGATCTAGTGTAGTTCTTCGGGAAGTGGTTGAAACCATCAACTAGAGGTGCACCAAATATATAGGGTAACTCCTCACCGTGAACTGTCCCCATCCGCTAAAACAAACATAATACAATAATTAGACTCATTCATATATTCAATACTCTTAGAGCGGTGTGCGTTTCCTTAAAAAATATGGTAAAAAATATGAATCACATATTTTGTTATACGTTGCGAACATACTGGTCATTCATAATACCCAATAATTCCAGAAACAGGAAAATTTTACTTTACGTATACCAGTCTACGGTTTACAAAATCTTTTGAAAAAACTGCATCAACAGATTTTCCTTTAGTACTCATCACACCGGGAAAGAAATCGAAAAAGAATTGATAAGCTTCTTAATATTAGCAAGTCCTGCAAAGTCTTTGTTAAGATTCCTCTTTTCAGTTTATTTAATGAGTACTTGAAGGCTGATATCTTGCCAGAAGGCTGAAAATGAACTTTGTAGTGCTCGTCTCAATCACAAGAAAAAGGAATGGAAATGGATAATTATTATCGGTCAATATTTCCTTTACCTTTAGATAAATGTTAGGCAATTACTATAATTGATTTGTTTTATCGACATTGTTGTCTGATCATGAATTCGATTGAGACTGGCAATTATAAAATTGTTGTGTTGTTCTCTTTGAGAGAATTAGGAATCTATGGTTCCAGCTCTGAATCAATCAGCAAAACTACTTCACCAGGAGATTCTGGTATGATAGAATATAAGGAAGGATTCGGTAAAATAGAGTTTTGAGTTATTTTTTTTTTTTTGTTTCGAATTTTTGCATCAAATCTTTTTTTTTATTGCACAGTTTTTATAAATGCCGAATAACCAAAAGTTTTATGCTTGTTTTCAATGAACCTGATAATGCAATTTTTTAAAATGCAGAAGAGATAAGTATCATAGAATATCATTATGCAAATAAAATTAGTCATAGTCAGTTATTTTTTCTCAATGATGTTATTAGAATGCGAATCTATTTTTCGATTGTCTTCAAAAACAAGAAATCGCTCTATCAGATTCCAAGAGAGAATCAAAATCATGTAGTTATATGGAAAAGTACGGTTTACGTATGCATATCATACCGGTATGAGTACATATTCCAGAATTTGTGTAAGACTACAAACAACTCCATTCACAAATATCACATTATTCACACTATCCATCACCATCACGTCTTGAATCACCTCATGGCATTGTTCTTGGATTCAAACATGAATTCTACACGACATTTTTCAGAATACTATCTCAAACAGAAAATGAAGTGGATTCGTGACATTCTCATGCAATGTACTTTATAGCGCACTGTTATATTTGATATGTACATCACTTCCCTGAAGACAAGTGTTCTTGATGCTTGTGTCATCGCCCAGCGACAGGTTTGGTGGAGTTCTGGAAAATAGTAAAGGCTTGAACTCTGCAAGAATCGCCCGCGGGAGTTATTTAAACTAATGGATGCTTCCTGGTTCATGTTTCACTTCAGTGTTATCTTAACGATCGATGAATATATGTTTTTGTTGTTGCTCACTATCCTGTTTGATCTTTTAGTCATTCGGTTGTACCCCTACATGGATGAATGTCATGAATATGACTACATCGTCTACTTCTTCTCAAAACCAATTATTGCTTTATCAGAGATATTTGCGCAAACAGTATTCTGTTAATATAAACATAGTTGCGATAAATGAAAAGAATGATTTCAGCGATCGTTGCGATAATATGTGTGAATGTGATTGGGAATAAGCTTTCCGTTCGAAATCATATAATATATGGAATTTGTTTAAACTGATTTCATTGAAATATGGAAACTATGAATCTGTTTTAGGCCATATTAGCGTGAATTTGCATTAATTCAACACATCATACATTTTTCATTCCAGTTTATTGAAACTTGTACAATTTTAACAACAAAAATGCTGGACTGGATTTGTAAAATATGTATGAAAATTATGTTTAGATTTGCTCAAAAACTCAAATTAAATAGAGAGCCACGGAACGAAGAGAAATATACTTTAAAAGTCTTTGTTTTTTCACAAGTTCCATGAATTGAAAATTGCATTTCAAATACATGATCCATACGGATAACTTCAGAGAACTCTCTATTGTAGAATCAGCAATTAGGATTATGTGTTGTTTCTTTAATATCTTCGTTGCGGAGACATCTTGCATCATGATTTTTGATCCAATATAATGGAAATATTGACGTGGAATAGACTTTTTTCTATCACTTGCTGGCACGCATTTGAAGAGAAATTTTGTACACATATTAAGAATTGATCATGAATTCAATAATATCGTTGAACTCCTTGAAGGCTGGATAGAGAAGGTATAGCAATTCAGATGTGAAGGAAATTCAGAAGTGGAAAAAATTGAGAAAATGATGATGATCCGAGGGCCTGTACTCTCATCCTTTTCGAAAAAAGTAACATACACTCTCGAAACGTAACTTGCATGTATATTATATTCATTGAGGTGGAGTACGTCACTAACTTGAATGTTGCATACTATAAGAAACTTTGCTATGCTGCTCCACTATGTGAGCAGATTGAAAAGCAATTCGAGTATCCGATTTTGATGACCATAAAATATTTGAGCTCATTAGACTAGTTGCTGTTTTGATATAGGTCAAAATCAGCTGAGTCTACGATATTATACATTGTGTTATACATTGTGGGTGAATGGGTAAAACCTCAGTCAGTATTTAAGGTTGAGCAAGGAACCGAGTGCACTTTCATTGAACAAGAATCACGTGCGTTCTAGCTGCGGTACTAGTAATTGTTCAATGTCCAGCAAGTCGACTGACACCTTTCCGTAGTGAGAGAGGGTCAACAGACGTTGTATTTGGAATGGACGGCAAGCTTCAGCGGCGTCCTTGGAGGAGGAAATAAGTACCTGCTTGCAGAAGACTCACGTCTTAACCCACTGCACTGCCCGGCCAAGAACCACCCCTACTAGAGCTTTCACGAGGAGGAGGATTGAAGGAACTCGCTCCTTCTACAAGCATCAACACTACACACAATTCACAGCGCTATATTTTGAGGAATTATCATGAGAGGCGAAATCACGCAATTTCCACCGAGCATGCCATAGATGAGGAGACTAGGGGATGGCAAAAAAGACCCATGGGGGCCTACTTGCCTGGCTGCTCTAGCAGCCTCCCCATCAACTACCACTACTACTACTTCATCGACGGAGAAGTCTTCCACCAATGCTGTTGTGGACATTTTGATATCCCCAATCAGGAATACGTGGCGCCAAATAGGGTAGCTTCCACCAGATCCCATAGAGAACTATGAGGGCTGATCGCCTATGCGGAGATGGACCGCGCAAATGGTGAAGAACCTGGTTTGAAGATATTCGGCCAAAAGACTAAGAAAAAATCCCCAACTCAATAATTGCCATCTTTTTCAACTGTTTCATGGGGAAAGGAACGCTTTCCGAAGAACTACATGCAGCTAGGCGAGTATCTATCACCAATCATCACGTCGGAAATGACCGACAAGCTCCACCATCTGTTTTCAGGCCTTTAACGATACCATGAAATGTTGGGTGCCACAGTCGAAGTGCAAATGGGATCATCAGCGACGAGCAGAGGGCCTTCAGTAGAAAGGTTGACGGTATTGCAGAAAACCTCTGCATATTGAGCATAGTCCATGAGGAACCAAAAAGCTGGATTAAGACAGTGACACTGTTCCGCAAGATGGCCTACTTGACGCTTGCCGAATAGCTAGTGTTACCGAACCCATGATTGATGTGAAAGCTGAGGCAGCTAGTTGGATATTCAAGCTGATGCGTAGGGTTTCACCAGTGCATTTTTCCTGGTCATTGACTATGTGATCTTTTTCTGGTCATTGACCATGTGATCAGCATACTTACAGGCAACTTGGGTTCATGATCAGAGATAAACGTATCTCATGGTCGGCATTTGCAGACGCTCTAGTACTATGCTCAACCTCCGAAGGTTGGCCTCCAATCATTTATCAATTTGCTGGATGCTAAGTTGGCTTGGTTTGGTGTTTTGCTGAATCGGACAAAGTGGTAGTTTCGGGCTACGACAAGAAAGTGAAGATCGCGGATCAGCTCCAGTATTGCCTCGGGCGGCGGTTAATCGGCCAACGTGATGTCTTGGACCTTCGGAGTTACTAAGGAGTAGATTTTATTGGTGCGATGGTAAATGGGCTGAAGGTGTCGTTTGCAGGCGCATTGGAGCGTGTGACCAAAGCACCGCTGACACCTCGATTTTTTTGTGGGAACCAGAAAACAGAACATTATTAGATGTGATTTATGTAATCATACAGATTGATAACAATCGTCAATATTTTTTGATAAATACATTGAATTCGTTTCGATTGCTCCTTATGGCGAAATAAGTTCATCATCAAAAACCTATGTTTTCCATTTCACTAACAAATGAAAATTTCAGTGAGATATTTTATGTGCTTGTTTTGTTGTTTTATTTTAATGAGATGATATTTATGTATTCCTTCTTTTTAAAATAAACACTATTCTATTCTTTTCTATATTATTCTATTGTATTGAATTGAATGAAAAATGAATCCGCGTATTTTTACTGTAGCTTGATCTTCTGAAGACTATGTTGCATTATATATATTTTGAATTCCTTGAAGGTGCCATTCTTCGAAAAAAGAAAGATTGTCCCAATATATTTCACTATTTTTATATTTATGTTTATATTTGTCTATACAATGGAATTAGTATGCTCCATTTTCATAATGAATTCGTCAATCAGTAGTAATGAGGTTCACTTGTCCAGATGATTACTACGGCAGCAGGAACACTGAGCAACCATGACCAACCGACCATATTCTTATCGGATAACTCACACTGAATGATCGTCTTCAACCGGTTTTCACGACCACGTTTAAAATTGCAATCTGCTGAAAATTTTCTTCAATCAGTTTGAGTTTGAAAGTTTTTTTGATCCCTTTCAATTTTTAGTCGTTGCTGAACGGTCGTGGACGGCCGATGCTGGTCGGTTGGTGTATGATGTCCTTTTCGTGTGCATCTGGTTTCATGATTGCTTCAATTATAAAGTCTCTACTTTGCTCTGTTAATATTCTAGATAAATTTTTGCCATGAGATCCCGCTACAATCAATATTTTAGGAATTTATTTACTAGATTTTTAAGTCTTGTTTTCAGTCAGGAAATAATTTTTCATGGTTCTGAATGTTTGACTGGTTTCTGTATTCCTGTCATGACCTGTTTGTATGCTGATGGTTATATAATTGTTTCTCTACTCTATTACTAATTCACTTTCCAGAATGATTGTTTGAAGATCTGTTTTATTTTAGATTTGTTTTTAATGCAGTCAATATATTCTTCGAGTTTTCGTATTTGGACCTTAGCTTCTGTGATGGAGTTTTTCTGACACTTGTCTTACCCATTTAACTCAATCTCCACTCTCAAGGCTTCTTGCATCAGAATACTCTTCTCAGTATTCTGTTTTTCAATGAATTTATTTTCTGCTTGTGTTTCGTCAGTAAGCTCTCCTATGGTTTGTTCCAGTATACTTATTCCATCCTCTAATTAGTGATTGAATCGATACGATATATATGCAACAAACTATTAGTAATACCTGCGATTTTTTGATCAAGTTGAGGTTGTTTATTTGCCCCTTATTAACATAATCAAAAATTTCAACTCACCTGTGGATAATCCCCATCTTTCGTCTGATAATCGAACACATAGAAAAAAGTCTTTGGGCTAGCTGGCTCCTGGCCAGGCTGAGGGGGCTTCGCACTCAACAAGTCACCAGTCTGCACCAACGGCGCCACAAACTGCGCGTCACTCAGCGCGGCGATGGCGGAGTCTCGCGTATTCACAGGGTGTTGCACCGTCCTCTCCCAGTCGGTGTATTCGTTCACTACCGTGAAAAATATCTCACTCAAATGATAAGTATACGCGTTTCTTACATAAGTCCGGACTATCTTGTCTCTACGTTCCCCCTCGAACCCGGCGGAGACGTCGGTGTTCGAAAACCTCCACAACGCCTCACTGGTCACTACTCCAAAGAGCAGATCGTACGGGTTGTTGCCCTTCGGGGTGAGAGTGGCGTCACTCCGCTTCATGTTGGCGTTGACTGGTCCCACGAAGTTCTGGAGATCTTGGGGTTTGAAGTAAGTCACCAGTTCTTTGGCGAAGTCCGTTTTGATGACCACCCCATCTACGCTAGGACCGAATGCGCTGAGGTATGCCGGGGGTATGACATCGGCCTGGAGGAGCTCTGCAAGAGATGTGTCTCGGAGACAGTCGACGATGGCTTCGTGGTCTTTACCGACGTCTTCGGGGATAGAGCAGTTCACCTCTTTGGCTAATTTGACGGCATAGTTAACAGGGTCCTCCACCTGAAATCATTTATCAATTGATAATAATTTTTTTGATATCATGCTTTCCAGCAGGTATAACGTCGACTAGAGAGCATCTCCAGTCTCATTCAGCGAGTTTATATCAAGCATCAGCGTTATTAAAATTCGTATGCTCAATTTTTTTAACAGTGCAGTCAATATTTTGTATCAGTGAAAATCGTGAATCTCTCTCAGATCAGAGAATAAGAGGTTTTTCACTGAACAATTTGTCTCTCTCCTGAAGCCATCAGACTGCGTCTGATAATTTCAAAAAAAAAAACACCCGAGTAGCTTTGGATTGCTTTCTGAGGTTTTCAAGAGGTGGCGCTGTGACTGTCTCCTCACGAGACGCCGCATGCACCTCAGAGAATCATTTCAAATACCAGTGAATTGCGTGGCATAACCAAGGACGTCGACGACTGTAGAAATCGTCTTGCACTGAAGAGTGGTCAAGTCCTTGATCACGTCAGGCAAGACTCTGCTATTCGAAACAGAAGGCATTTTCAGCTGTTTCCCGGATTGTAGGGGAAACGTTGCACAGGTATCTGTCAGATTCAGTTCAACGTTCGTCGTGGTATTAGCCAGGGAATTAGTTGTTTTCTGTGAGATATCTGCCTAAGTTACGGAGAGAATAAGGGTTTTTTTACCGAACAATCGTATTGTTAGAGCTGCCCAACAGAATATTTAATTTTTTGGAATTGTTCTGACTGTTATTTGATGGAAATCCATAGCATACAATTGGAATATGAACACGACAAGATTTCCATATATTTAACACGAGTGACATATTCTGCTACACGGTAGCTTTTTCAAGCAATAAGTATACTGAAAAGTGAAACATGTAAAGTGTAATAAAATCTGAAAACATCTCATCGTATGTAATGTAAAACATATTCAGTCAATCATTTTATTCATAAACGATTTGAAAATCAACACAAAATTCACTAGGAAATTCGATTCCACGACCTCACACAAATCCAACTCATGAAACAATATGATTCCTCAAAAAGACATCAACGTTTTCCTGTACTATATGTGACTTATTGCAAATCCTAAGTTTTCCCAACGTACTGTATTTTTTGTGGAATCATCTGCTTTCTTCACTTAGATGTCATCTTTCACCTCTGCTATTATTCCTAAGAAACTTATCAATTATTACATGCTGATAAATTAATTTCAACGAAAATGAATCTAGAAGAGTGCTGACGATGGTAACTAATGATAGTGTAACAAACGAACAAGCACATCTCGAGCTGATCACGTTGCCTTCGTCATATCTTCAGATGAGATCCTTCTCCAAATATTAGAAAACCGCTCAATATTTGATGGCTCGACGAAAACGATATTTTCACTCGTTGTCTTCGCCATATCTTCAAATGTCTTCCGCCAAAACTTGAAGTTCCTTCGCCAAATCTTAGAAAATCACCAAATAGCTCGACAAAGGCGATGTTCTCAACACAAGGGAAGATCTTTTTAACGTGATATCAAAAGAGGTGAAGAAAAATGTAGTCATTGACAAATCTATCATGTAGAACTTCATGCTGTAATTGAAAGTGTAATCTTTCGATGGTTACAAAGCGTTTGTTCGATACAGAATTGTAATGGCGTTTGCTCAAATGTCTTGCAGTACCCTATCTTATAGAAACATGTTTTGAACAGCTGATGCCACTCTGGTGTCACCACAAGGCAGTCAACACCGCTTTTCCTCGAGTCATATAGACCCACCGGTAGGTCAGATAAAAGGACTAGTCCGTCCCAGTCTCATAGAAGCATATTTTGTCCAAGGTAGTAGTCAATGGCCTTTCCCAAGTCTCAGAGACCTATAAGTAGGTCAAATGAAAGTTCTTACCCGTCTCAATCTCACATACGCATGTCTTCTCTGACGTAGTCATCTCCGATTTTTCCCAAGTCGAAGAGATCTAGTAGGATCAAATGAAAATACAAGTTTGTTGTTTTTGACAGCTGAAAGTATATAAAACACTGATGGAGTTTTCTTGTATTCATTTTTCTTAATTCATGGTTGCGAATTGAATCATTAGTTCAGTTGAGTTTATAAATCTTCCATCAGAATATTCAAAATTATTGAGAAACGTACACTTGGATTTTTTCTCGAATATATTTTTTTACAAGTTCAAATACATCAAAATAGAATGATAGGTTTTTAAATTTTGAATTTAAAAAAACTCACCAACGCCCACGATGATAGTGCAGATCCCGACAAGAGAATCGTTCGGTGGAATAGTCCAGGCATCACGGTTGGTGATATCATAAGAAAGTTTATACAAGCAGCTCCAGAGCCGTGTCCAGCCATGGTGACGTTGTCAGGGTCGCCTCCGAATAAAGCTATGTTTTGCTGAATCCAGTGAAGGGCTGCTATTTGGTCCATGAGGCCGTAGTTTGCCACTCGAGCCTTCAGATGTGGCGCTGGGTTCGCATTGAGAAAACCTGTGGATTAATGATAGGTGACATTATACCATTAGAATCCTTATTTACCGGAATATATTGAGTAAATACAAATTCATAAAAAAAAACTGTTGTCGACACTATGGTATGAGAGCAATCTGCAGAATTGAGATTCTCCTAAGGATGATTTTATGATTTTTTTTAGTAATTATTAACAAATATAGTGACACTGGAAGTTTATCTCATTCAGTGCTTATTTATCTTCGGTTGAAAAAAAAATTAAATGTGACACATCATTCCTTTGATTTATTCAAAAAAATTTCAGTTTTGTTTGAAAATCTTATCGTATCCTGACATGTAATGGTTAATTTTTGTGAAAAACTCAATGGTTACATGATAATCGGAATTTCGTTTTTTCGAAAAGTAGCTGTAACTTTTTTCCTGCCAAAAATTCTGTGTTTCTATAAAAACATTTAGCAAAATTGCGACACAATCAAATTTATGGTGGTAAGGTGGAAAAAAAGTAACAGAATGATAAGCATCAAATAAGGGATAGGGAGTTGGAATGTACGTTTTAGAATTTTGTTTCATATTAATTCACTAGCACCAATACTTTTTGATTGAAAATTCTCTTCGAAATATTTTGTTTCATTGGTGTGTCTGCTTTGAACCTGTCATATAATTGAAGAAAAGATGCACCAAAGGCAGACAGATGCTCTCAACTTGTCCTGATCCATAATCCACTTTGCCCAAGACACCTTATTTCGAAGGATTTCAACCCCATCCTGCCACATACAACAAAAAACTCATAGGCTAAAGTTTGTTGCTATTTTCTCTGTGTGTTTTGAGAAACTGTAATCTGACTACGTTTTGTAGAATTTTTCATGAATACCCCGTAGTTGATCAATAAATCAACAAGAATAAAATATGTAACAAAAACTCTCCCATAAAATACCAGTTTCCATCATTTACAAAAATCCATCTCGCTCCAGCTCTCCCCGATCGATGGTCGCTGTGCAACTGAAACGGAGCAACAAAAACAGCACAATCGTGCCGTTGTCCCAGAGGAAAAAATTCGAAAGTTAAATTTGGCGGGATCAGGAACGGTTCCCGAGAGTGCTATCCACTTTTTAGGCCTACTTCATTTGGGGCGGACGACGATATAGGACCTGCATAAACCACATGATTCGACCCATATTAGGGAGGGCTTCGAGCAGTTGCCGAGGATGTTCGGGTGAAAAGTTCGTTGGAAAATGTATGGTCCGTGCATTTCCATCAAGGAAATGCACGAGGGTGATTTTTCATGAATGACTGATCGGATACATGAGCTTTCATGAATATAAGGTTCAGTTACATCAACATATACATTCGAAGTTATTGCACGAGGAGATCTGAGCAGACGTGAGTGGTTTGATATCAAGTTAGACTAGGCCAGTTTCAAAGGGAAATTTTACGTAACGTTAATCATGCAAAGTTCTCAAATCGTTAATAAGAATAAAAATATGCTTTATTGTCAGAAGATTGATAATTATCATTTACAAGGAAAAAGTTCAGAAATAGATAATTTTGGCAAAAGAAATAAAATATTATTTGATTTCGTCTGCGGAGAGATTACTTTTTGGGGATGGTTAACTACTCTTAATAATTGCCTAGCTCTATCAAGTTACCAATATTGTTGAACTCAACTCATTCTGGTTTCAAGATATTTGAATTAAAAGCTTGATTCTTTGATAAATATTACATAATTCATAATACATAAGAATGTATTGCAAATTTTCATATAAAACGTTCATTCTCTTTGTTACACAATGTTTTATATTTATTTATTATTTACTATTCTTGAAAGTTTCGTCACATCATCAAATTTAACACAACTGTTCAAATAGTTCTGAATGTGTCGGTAAATTTACGAATGAGAGCTTCATGATCGAATTATTTTAGTGACTTCATAAGACAACAAGTATCTAGTATTTGGTTTTCAACTAGTTATACCTCAACAAAAAACTGCAGTATTCTCAAGATGTTATCACCTGAAGTGGAACACTAAAATAATTCAATACAATTTTCAATGTTGAAAGAATACAGAGGTACCCTTCTCTCTAAGCGTTTCCACAAAGTGGAAAATAAAGGCAAACATCTGTCAGAAAACAACTACTTCCCTGGCTAATACCACGACGGACATTGAACTACAACTGACAGATATTTGTGCAACGTTCTTCAAAGAAGACCCAATTGCGAGAGCTCGTCTCGTAATAAAACAGAAAATTATCCTAAAAGATGGGCGACACTACTTGAATCGAAATATCCTTTCATCCTAATTGGAAATCCCTGAGACAAACACTGAAGTATGAATTCAGCGCTATCTCTGGGTTCCAGATTGAAATGCACTCCGACTACGTGTCGACTTCAATATGAAGCCAGAAACATCATAAAAGATGGGCGACACTACTTGACGGAAGATCATAAAACTAATAATGAATTATGGTGGATTACGTAACCCAATCTTCCGCAAAAAAACCTATACAATAGGTATGGTCGTCGGCAAGTATTCAACAGAAAACAACTACTGCCCCCTACGACCATTGAATTATATCTGTTTGATATTTAGCAAAGTTTTCTACAAGAACCACTTTGCAATGCATTTCAAATATCAAAGCTGAAATTTTTTTCTCGATTTAATTGGGGGAACACCTCCGTACCGGTTTCATGGTCACTGCCAATCATCAGCGAAGGCTAGTTCGACCCAATTGAATCGAAAAATCCTTTCATCCTAATTGGAAATCACTGAGACAAACACTGAAGTATGAATTCAGCGCCATCTCTGGGTTCCAGATTGAAATGCACTCCGACTACGTGTCGACTTCAATATGAAGCCAGAAACATCATAAAAGATGGGCGACACTACTTGACGGAAGATCATAAAACTAATAATGAATTATGGTGGATTACGTAATTCAACAAAGAATTCTGTTGAATACTTGCCGACGACCATACCTATTGTATAGGTTTTTTTGCGGAAGATTGGATTACGTAATCCACCATAATTCATTATTAGAAAATTATCCTTCATTTGGCTGGGAATGACCACCTGCAGACATGCATGTTTTGAGGTTTACTGCCTCTCATCAGTGATAGGGTAGGTCGGACAACATTATAATTGTCCTGTCCCTGCCAAATGAATAATAATCAATTGTTTGATGTTGAAAGAATACAGGGGTACCCTTCTCTCGCTAAGCGTTTCCACAATGTGGAAAATAAAGGCAAACATCTGTCAGAAAACAACTTCTTCAAAGAAGACCCAATTGCAAGTGCTTGTCTCGTAATCAGAAAATTATCCATCATTTGGCTGGGAATGACCACCTGCAGACATGCATGATTCGAGGTTTATTGCCTCTCATCAGTGACAGGGTAGGTCGGACAACATTATAATTGTCCTGTCCATGCCAAATGAATAATAATCAACCGTTTAACTAATATTTTCCAATGGTGATATACGTATCATGAAAATTGATAGATAAATCATCATAGAGGTGGTTTTTTTGACTTACGAAGAGGGCGTTTGAAATCAAAATATCGACTTACTTTCAAAAAAAACTAAGAAAGTTTGGAATCGGAGGAGAAGTTTTCGATTATTTCCAGAGCTACTTATAAAATAGAGAACAACTCGTCAAATATAATAACATTCATTCGAATGTAGAAAATTTCAAGCATGGGGTGCCTCAAGGTTCATTATTGATACCAATATTATTTATTTTATCCATAAATGATGTAATATATCACGTAAGTGACTATGAGCAGAAACTTTTTGCTGACGATAACAATTCTTGAATGAAGATCTTTTCAGAATATTTTCACCTAGATTCTGGAATAATGGGTTAGGATCAGATTTCGAACAAGTGTTTGGTAGTGATCATTGAAAGCCAAATGAATTTCAATAGTCACTGTGACTATATTGAAGAAAATGGCGCAAAAAATTTGATTTCATCTATGGGCTTATAGACAAGTTGTCTCACTTCACAAAATAAAAAATCTGCAAGTCTACCATTGCACCTCATATCGATTATTGTGGTACTGTATTCCCTTTCCTGAATGATGAATTGTAAAAATGGTGGACATATTGCATCTGATAACCGTAAAAAAAATTCATATATAATACATTGAGTTTCACTTTCAAACTGAACCGTCTTATTTATCCAGTGAGCTGAATTATTTTCAAGATGTGAATTATCGCAATACTAGATGGCAAGCAGCAAATAATGATTTTTACATTGATTCTAAAAATGCGTTTTGTGATACCTCATCTACAAAAGGTCCAGTCATGTCGACCAACCCGCCATGTGGAATGAAAAAGTTTGTGACTTTAGATAGTTTCGTGAAAGGAAATTATTATTTTAAGTGACAACAACATATTTGAGAAAAATTGTGGATTACGTAATCCAGTCTTCTTCCGGAAACCTATACAATAGGTATTTTCGTCGGCAAGTATTCAACAGAAAACAACTACTGCCCCCTACGACCGTTGAGTTATATCTGTTTAGTACTTGGCAAAGTTTGCTACCGACGACGACCATACCTATTGTATAGGTTTCCGGCGGAAGATTGGATTACGTAATCCACCATTTTTAAAAATTTGTTAATGGTCTTCCGTCAAGTTTATGAAGCAACATATTTTTATATAATAAGTTATTATGATGTTGAACTATGTACATTATGTATGCATGCAGATGTTTTTCATTTACTAATTCATTGACATTTTCAACTTATAGTGTGTATACAACCCATCCACAATCACAATATATATTTCATTGTAATGAAAAGTATGTAAACTGATGAACACGGTCAGTGATAAATGGCCAAAGTTTGACGAACTAAATCACACTTACCTAATATTCCTAATCTATAGTTGAGGGTGACTACCACTAAGTCGGCGTAGGAAGCTAAAACGCTTCCATCGTAGGGATTTCCTGAATTCCATTCGAAGGATTCTCCGTGGATATAGACTATCACAGGATGACGTGTTTCCGTAGAAACTGAAACAAAGATAAGCCATGTTAAAATGGGCTGTGATAGGAACAGTCTGTATAATAATTGATAATTGTATTGGTTCATATTTGTTTTTCTCGGTAGAGAATCATGTTTATGAAAATATAGGGGGATTACCAAAATTATCTGATTAAAATTTACGGAAAATAAAGACAGAAAATGTCGACATACAGAACTAGATTCACTTCTTGCGTTCACTGATTAAAATTCATCTCCTAGCATAAAGTCCTCGTGAGGTTATGTTCACCTAATGACCTTGTGCTAGATATTAAAAATGTTACTCTAATAACACCGACTGCCTTGGCTTTCACAATCGAAAGAATTGGTAGAACTATCCAAAACACCAAAACAATGTCAATTTCACTTCGATACATATAATCTATGTTTTCTGGCGTAATTAAATATGAGTCGATGGCATAGTCTTTGTGGGTAGACGACGGTTATCATTATTACTATTTACTGTAGGTGACCAGCGAATATATTCACTGATAATCGGCCTTAAGTTTTGTATGAATCCATCATTTTTCTTTGAAACTTTTCCTGAGTTCACTGTTGTTAAAAATATATTTTTCCCTTTTATGAAATTAGAAACGGAAAATATTTAACAAAATAATTGATTCATTTCATATGTTCTATTGAAATTTGTAACATACATGCATTAATGAAACACAAAATGTAAATTTCATGTTGATTGATTGAAGTTCATTTGGAGGAAGAAAGGATTAATTTCCCCTTCATTAATATTTTCAACTTCTATTCGTTTTATTTTTGACATTGTATTTCTTTCAAATGCCAAACTTTGAATCTGAGCATAGGCAAATCATATATTTTTTGAATCTGCATAAAATTTTGTGTATACAGGGTGTTATTCAAGTACGTAGCCAAAGTTTTCAAGATACAGAGTGTCAAAATTTTTAAATGAAGTTGTTATTTTCGTAAATATCTTAATAATCCTTGAACCAATTGTATTGAAATTTTGCAGTGTTATCAAGGATCGTAAAGGGCTGATTTAGCCCCAGCTATATCAAAAGTATCATGTCAAATGGCGTCCCGGAAGGCACCGTAACCAATATTTTTCACAGGAAAAATGTGCGCCACTGATTTGTTTGCAATCTTTGTATTTGTTTCACATGAAGCAACTGAAATTACAACTCTTTTATATTCAGAATTTTGTTCGTATCTTGATTATTTTTTGAGAAAAAACATAAAAATCATTTATTGTAAGTACCTGGTACAACACAATAAAACATTTCAACTACTAATCCATCAAAAACTGGGTTGTTACTGGTTTTTTCCATATAAATAGTCTATTCCAGTCTTAGGATTGTTATCAAAATTAATTCAATAATAACAATAATAATACGACAACGACGATTTCTTTTGAAAATTTTGACACCCTGTATCTTGAAAACAAAGCATTACCGGACCTATGTTGATATGAACCTTTCGTCCCAGAATCACCCAAAAAATCACCCCTTCAAGTTTGACCACGTACTTACATAACATCCTGTATAGTGCGGATTATAAGTGAATCTGCCAATTTTGTATTTTTCATGATTTTCTTCGATTTCTCGAATAATTTTGTTTCATATTGATTGACTAGAAATTCACATAAACAAATTAGTATAAATTTGTTCATTTTGAATCGATTGGCGTCCACAAAATTGCTTTATCTTCAACCGTTCCCGAGATGAGGAGTTCATCTGGAATGGGAAGGAGTAATTTCCCTCCATATTTTTTTCCAGTCCTATTCGTAATATTTTCGCCGTTTTCTTCCTTTTAAATGTCAAACATCTGAGCATACACAAATCATATATTTTCGTAATCTGCATGAAATTTTGACCATGTAGTACAGATTTCGAGTAAATCTGCCCATTTTGTGTTTTCGATTCTTCAATTAATTTTTTTACGCTTTAAATGATCGAAATTCACAGGGTGTTCCAATTTCATCAATATGAATCGATTGAATTTCGCATAATTGCTCTATCTTTTACAGTTATCGAGTTGAAAAGTTCATCTGTAGTTGGAAGGAGTCATTTTTCTCCATATTTTTTCTTTACTCCTATCCGTGCTCCAAAATGTTGCGTGCCCACCCTGGATGATGAATGCTTGCCTGTCGACGTTCATTCCTGTGCCTGTCGGTGATCGGTAAAAATACGCTAGTTGAGCAGGCACCGAATTATGAAATGTTCTATTTTGAATATCATAAGATATAGTGGAAAATACGTCGGAATTATTTGAAAAACTCAAATGGCAATACTTCAGTATTAACAAAATTATTACAGAACTTGTATATCAGCTTCAGAGAAAAGAACGATAAAAACTTCTATTGAAACTGAGACATTACTGGTATGAAAGCAGTAAAATGGAATTTTCTTCTTTCAAAATTATTGAGAACAATGACCAGAGAATAATATTGGAATTGGTGGCCACTTTAAAGGCCTTTAGAGTGATTGACTACCGTGAAATTTTCCGGTACATTTTTTTGATCTGAAAAATCACGTTGCGTATAAATTTGCAGGTTTTTCACATAATTTTCTGTACAGGTAGTGGATTTTCTTAAGAGCTATGACTCATACCGTCGCAGAGAACGTTGTAAAGACCTACGAGCGTGTCGTGAAGATCGACTTGGCACGCGTCCATACCGATTAAAGATATAGTACAGTGATATTCATATATTCAGATACAGATATGTTCAAGGTCATAGCTCTCAAGAATATCCACTACCTCTACACGACACAGAAGCATTACCAACTAAGTATCTGATATCACTCATCAGGTCATATATAAATGACAATATAACTTTTCTTCACGTTAGTCTGCACCATAAATGTGCCGTTTCGCATATTATTCAAAACTCATCGTTCCGCAGACCACGCAATCGAAAAACAAAAGCCAGCCAGATATGCAAGTGTCTACTCGCAATACAACCCGCGAAATATATCGAAGCCATTTTTCCCGACTCCGTTTGCTCGCAATCAGGTCGTGACGTATATCAAATGGCCGTCGGCGCACAGTAAAGAACGGTACTATGTATGCAAATGAGCGAACGTAAACTTTTTCTATATGGCCCAACAGCACCTACAATAAATTGTACAGTTTACTGCAAGGTGTCGTTACCATATGTCCGGGCTATACCCCTGTCTTGTCCGAACACTGTTTTTGTACACATTAACTATACAGACGACTAGAAACGTGTTCATGAATCGCTCGTAAATTCCTGCTTGAACTCTTCGCGATGATAATGGAATTTGGGTCATTTTCGAGAAGGCAAACATTATTTGATGACATTATTGCTGCGGGGTTAATGTACTTTTTATGGAGCATAACTGGGATTTGTACAGTGTAGATTAAAAGTCTGTTGTCGCTATCCTATTAGTGATCTCACAAGTGATTCAATTCGAACAAAGTGATGGTTACTGCTCATTTTCTCATATGTTCATTCATCCGTATCTCTCAAGGACTTGTCTCCATTACCGGAAATATACATTGTGTAAGATGTGAAACCGCAACACTCTGTAATTTTTGAGTTCACGAACCGACGAGCTCTATTCAAAGATGTTATCGTAATTTGTTGAATAACATTCAGAGATATGGAATTCCGCAACAGTAGTTGTGTAGCTTTCTCAATTCAAGAAGTCAATGGTGTTATTTCTTCAAAACAAAAAGACACAATTGGTGTACCTCAGGGTTCAGTTGTGGGACCTATTCTCTTCATTCTGTATATGGATGATTTAGACAATCCACCAGTCTAGTCTTCTTCTTTTACTATTGTTGTTGAAATTGTTAAAATTTTTATTTCCGTCAACCAGCTGCACACCCTTGAGAGTACAACCCTCAAAAGTGTTCGAAAGACTTGTCCGAGCTAGGGAAGACGCAAACCTTAACTCATAACGTGTGGTGCCATGCACGAGACTGATGACCATGCTCTACCATCATGACCATTACGGTATGCAGATGATACGTCGCTGATTTCTCATGAAGTGGACGAGTTACATGTTGGCACAGTGGAACTTTTTCGAGTATGAAGGATTGGTTCAGAGCAAATCGCCTGAACATAAATTTTTACAAATCAAGTTCAGTACGATTTTACAATCGTCAAAAGACTTGATCAAACGTGACTATATCAGTTGACACTAACGGTGGTAATGTGAAAATGGCCCAGCAAGTCAAATTCCTAGGCCTTCATTCAGACGAATAACTCACTTGGAGTAACCAGTGTCAGATATTAGAATCTAAATTCAATTATCTCTGCTATCAATTCCGAAATCTCAAAGTTGTTCTCAGTGATGACCATGCAACTGAGTGAAGAAATTATACTAAGCCCAGAAAGATTCCAGATTGAGGCATGGGGAACGGTTTTGAAGTTTATCCACCTCATCAGGTGTTTTTATTGCCCAGAAGCGCATTTTACGTAGCATGATTGGAATATTCAAATTTTCTTCTTGTAATCATGCTCTTTTGACTGGCCCTGTATAATAAACTATACATTCGAAAAGGTGAATGACATTGAATATTCAGATACAAAGTTCTATCATCATTACCTGTACAGATGTTCCTAGTTCAACCAAAATTTAAATGATGAAGAAGTGTCATCCATATCGTATAGTCAATCAACAATTGTAAAAATACACCTTTGAGATATATGCTTTTTTTGAATCATGTTTCTCAACTCCGTGACGAATTTTGGCAAAATTTTCATGATTTCATTCCATACGGCCAATTTACATTATCAGAACTATAAGTTTTTCGTATCGGGCTTTGAAATCAAGTGGTCTTTTTTTTTCTTTGTAATAATTTTAACTGTTATCCTCAAAATGCTTTCCACGAGTATTTGGTGAAGTAAGTTATGAACGGGTTTTGCCAGTTTTCAAATTGGTGAATCTCCACTCAGACATGAGATTCACTTAACACATAAGCCATTTATGGACGTTATCTTTTCGTGAGACAGTTGTATCTAAGTGGAAAATTATTAGTGAAAACAGAAGGAGTTTTTCCCTTCACCACACTAGTAATTTCATTCCTAGATACGCATTTCGTTAACCAAGTTAACATCATCAGTAGGACTACTGAACTGTTTCAAAAATGAATTGATCATATAGTGCTATTTCTTATAGTTGATATAATATTGTTCAAATGAGATTTTTCCCAATTTTTTGAACCGCGGATGAAAATAGAGCCACAGTCTATGAGCAAGAACCAAGGCAATTGATTTCATCAATAGTTCCATATCACGACGATAATTTGCTTTTCTCAAGGAGATATACTGTATAGTCCAAATATATTAGATCCGAAATTGATGTTTCCAGGGAAATATTTCGCATATTTACAATACCCCATAATTCCAGCTGAACATTGACATTCAGGTCTTGTCGTGATAACAATTGCGTTATGTTGGATATGAAGTGGAAAGACCTCTCACTTTTAAAGTTGGGATACCGATATCGTAACACGTGTGGTTAAAATGTCCTTCATTATACTGTGATTTGGACTGCATGGTACGATCTGCGAAAACTTTGGGAAAATTGACACATAATTGAAACCAATTAATATTTTTTATCCAGCCTCTTTGTACGATTGCCTTGCACACATCGATCATATCAAAAGTATACTATAAAATTATTGCGTGCTCATAGTGAAAATGGTGTACACTTAGTTTTTCGGTCTCGTAATCAAATAAACTATTTCACTACTCTGACAAACGTCAAGACACGGCCATATTATCTATCCATTTTGGTCATTGTTAACAAGTTTTCGAACTCAGTATGAATTCATCAGGTGCAGGAGATAAGCCGGGGTTAGTAAGAAGCAGCTCAGTGTAATGTATTTGATGAAAATGAGCTCATATAAGACTGTGAGTTCATGAGGGCGTGAACGGAGAAGCAGGGAGTTTCCTAAGTTTCAAGTGGGTGATTTTCGACTTGTAATTACCCAAAGTCTCAGGAGGTGATGAAAATTGGGGTAGTCATCAGTTTCGGAATTCATTTCATTAGGAATACCGTTTTGCTTGGTTAAGATATGGTGTCAAACTTCAGTGATAAAGTGTTTGTTAAGAATAGTTGAAAAAAAAAATTGTTAAATTTTTTATATCCGTCAACCTGTTGCACCCCTACGTGCAACCCTCAAAAGTCAGAGACTTGTGCGAGCTAGGGGAAGACGTAGCTCTTACCTTTTAATACGTGTGATGCCATGTACGAGACCGGTGGCAATGCTGAGATTCGAACTCACGCTCTTTGGCTTATGAGGCGAGAACTCAACCCGCACACCACGGCGGCCCAAGGAATGTTTGAATGGGAGGGTTTATATAATTTTGTTCAGGTAACCCAATTGAAAATTGATGATATCTTAACTCATTAGATAATCTTTAATATGGTTTTTAAAGGTGATCTATTATCTTTCAACATTATTGGAACAAGCTTGAATATATTGGTTGATATTTTGACGCTGATCTGAAAACCATAGTGGATGAAAAAGTCCCAATCGAATGAAGAATAATCTACTGTTTAAGTCACGCACTTGCAGTTGGTTCTTCTTGGAAGAACGTTGCACAAATATCTTTTAGCTTTAGTTCAATATCAGTCGTGGCATTAGCCAGGAAAGTAGTTCTTTTCTGACAGATGTTTGCCTCATTTTTACACTTGGTGGATAAAGGGTACTTCGACTTCGTCGATTTTCTTCGATTCATTATCGTAATACTCTTCAGCTCATATTTTCGAACTTTGATCGAATTGATACCATATCATCCGTCGTTCCACTTTTGGTAAATTTTTCTACAGCATTTGCAACTGTGGATATGGACATGGAAGAAAAAATTTGAAAAAAGCATCCTCATAACTGATCATTTCCTACAACAAAATTAAGATATTTAGTACTTCAATTAGAATACGGTGAATTCCTTTTTTTCGAACACATATTCTAAACCATTCTTCTGTCCTTATTCATTAAAATATAATAAATGAAAAATCATGTAAATCAAGGTTTCCATCAGTGTTTATGAAAGCCTGATGTAGCATTTTTGTTTGAATAAACCCATAAACTAATGGAACTGAAACAAAATATGAGCAATATAGATATGAACTGCAGCACCAATGCTGACAAATGAATAAAATATTTCATCCAATCAATTTTTAAAGTAGGAATTAACGAAATATAAATATTGAAATTCTGAATGCAGTTCATCAATTCATTTCCGTTATATATTATTGAAACGTCATTTGCGTTCGGTGAAAATTGAGAAATTGAGCAAGTGGCAGTTGAATAGTTCAAAAATTGAATGATACTAGCAAAGGAATTGCGATTCTTGCACTAATTCTTCGAATGGCTTCGTTCCAGAAATACCTCTAACCTTCTCATTCACTCAAAGCTGTGAAAGACCGAAACAAATCGATTTATATCTCATTGTCTCCGAATCAGTCACAAAAAAATGTTCCTTCCATTCTGAGGTAGGTATAGAGAATCCATTACACAGTATTGATATACACTCCCGGATTTCTGTTATGAAAATCCTCCAAATAACCTTCCCGGATAATATTTCTTCAACTGAATATATTAGATACATTTCAAGTTCATCCTGACGTTACCACAAAGAATACGAGCAATAAAAGCTACGGAGTTTTCTTTTTATTGTTTTTATTTTGTCAAAGACCATAAAAAGATTTCGGGAAATGGTGAAATATTGCTTCTTTGGGATCTGTATGCAAATGGTTTGTTTGGATTTTCTCACGTGCGGGATTGGATAGAACAAAATCAGACTGGCATGGGGTGGCAAAAAGAACACATGGAGAAATGAATTCGGAATTAGGTTCCTACGGAAATTGGGAAATGGGGACAGAATTGGGGAAACGAAATACCGAGAGGGATTTCCAGGCGAGGAATTACGAAATTATGACACGAAATAGGGGATGGGTTGAACGTTAGGTGATGTCGAAAATGATTTTGATAAAGGTGTATGGAAAAATTGAAAATTCCGAAAAAATAAAGTGTACTAATCTTCATTTCTGCACTTTCAGTGGATTATTTATTCATTTCGCCTATTATAACGATAAGTAAAAAAGATGGTGTTCATAAGAAAGGTTTTCAGAAGTTAAATGACCAAATTTTCATCAAAAAATCTCCAGTTGGTTGCTTCAGTGTGAATCTTTGAGCCATTGTTCATTGAGTATATTTCTAGCCAATATAGAACAATTTCCCTTGAAAGAACAAATCTATAGAAACAGTGTAGATGACAAAACAACTAACAATCAACACAGATGAAACATGAATATACTGGAGTTTTATCCCAACACCAAACCACTATTTTCAACACCTCGAAACGTGTTTCAGTCACCGAGTGACCATCTTCAAGAGGAAGATTAAAAGTAATGTTTTTCTGGCGAGGTGGCTCTGGTATTGATATCCGGATGGCACAAACATATGAAAGAACGAATAGAAGCAGACGAAAAAGTTGAATGAGATAGTGAAGAAACAAACGTTTTTGAGGCGATTAAAAATAATTGAAATCAAGCATCAATATTTATGATTACCATATGCAAGATGATGTCGAAACAATTAAAGATTTTGCTTGAACAATGGGACTTAAGTAGTCAGAAGGTTTGTTTCATTTGCAAGGGGTATGGTCGCAATCGAAAACAATGCTAGCAGGATACCTTCATGATTATTACACTCATTTAGAAAAAAATATAGTATTTTCAAGTGTATTAATGTACATGTTGATACATGTTTGCATCATTACATTGAAATACCTTACCGCTGTTTTCTAATCGTTAGACACAATTTCCCAATTACGTACATAATTCCTCACCATTTGCGTATTTGACTGCATGATGGTGTGCTTTGTAGTTCCGATCTGTTGTCATACTATTTGGTAGTAGTGATACTTGGAAGAATATTTCAGTATGTGATGTTTTGTGGCCTCATTGGTTATCGTAGTTTGCAGTTAGTTGGGAAAAAGTCGAAACAACTGAAGTTTTGAATTATATTATTATGTCATCATCAGGGAATCATAATAAGGATTGGGATTGTGACACAGAATTAATAATTTATTCATTCATATAGTTTGATTGGCCATAGTTGTGCCTGATTTGAGATTTTCGATTCACTTGTTCGATATTGGCAACAAATCCATTGTGGTTTCGATTATTATGACCTTTCCTTCACAAACTTCATAATGGAAATGCTATACCTAAAGTAGTTTGGGTGTTAATTTCAATACCAATAATTCGATTATGATGTCATCGTTTTCCTCCAGTTGAATTTCATTTTGAACATAATCATTCACAGGGAACTGATATATCGCGACACCCTAGATTTCCTGTTCATGAAAAGTCATACGTATCTCTGCACTTGCGAATTCAGTCAAGAGGAGTGTTGAAAAGTAGCCTTCAGCTGGAAACGTTCAGATTTATATGGAAATTCAGAATCAATCCTGACCGGTCAGCATTCGAGTCCCATCCGAGCTTTCCCAACTTCCTGAAAGAATTCAATTCACTATTTCATTTACGAAACGAACTGGTCATGAGTTTACTGAATTTGGTTGGGAAGTCTCGGGATTACATTTCTCGTAACAGTGTCGCTTATTTGATTCCAGTTTCGCTATAGAGCGTTTCCTTTTTCCTATTGGTAGTTGGGAACTACAAGAAAACTTCGATAATAGTTATTCATGTATCTAGGTTGTAATATAGGAGTTTAGCGCCCAATGGCGTGAATATAATAGCTCAAAGCGAAGCCGTAGAACTGGAGGAATATTGCATGAATAGATGTCAGATGTGATGCAATGTTCGTAAGGGAAAGTAGTTGGTTTTTGAAAGATATTTATCTTGAATTTTCCGCTTTTTTAGACTGACTTGAGAATATTGTGAATACGAATGATCGAAACGTCGTGGCCTAAACTGTAGAAAATAAATTTCTCTCTCATTCAGGCATTTCACTCTGAATAACTCTTATGGAAAACATTAAGATATTCTTGTATAACTTCTTTTACACCTCCGTTTGCTCGAAACTCTCATATAGTCTCCTGAGGTAATTAGTATGCCTAGAAACGTTTGTCACCCATTCGAGGACTAGTCTGAAGTTTCATTTGTGTAACCAAACTTATAGATGACATAAGAACAGAAATTGTCACACGCAAAGGGAAATATTTTCTTCGGTCGTAAAAATAATCTATGGTAATATAACCTTGGCAAATAGTTCACTATTTGTATTGCATCTAAATGTCGACTATATTTTATAATAATTTAACGAGACATTATATTGGCATTGATAATCTGATGAAAACCCGAGAGCGAGGCTCGAGGGCTGTCATTTCTGATTATTAATGCCAAAATAATGTCGAGTAAAATTAATAAATACAAGAGAAATTTAGCAGCAATAAAATAGTCGACAATTAATCAAGGTCATGTTATATTTATGAAGATTATTTCTTGAATCCAATTATTTATATCAGTCATATGAATGACATTGTACTGTCAGGGATTGTAGCCTCGATTACACTATTTATCTCTTTGTTTTTGGTTTCTCCAAACCGATTTATTTTCAAATACTTATACAACTGCCACACCATTGATTCTATTTGACGTTTGAGATGTATTTATTTAGAGACTGTCAGATGCAAAGTTTCCTTGATATACAGGTATTATGCTGAATCGTCAGTGACTATTGTGCACCATGCAAATAGTCGCTTATAGAGCGTGTTGATTGGTCCTGTCAAATAGTAAACAAACGTATGATTGGTTGATGACTGATATTTAATAGACGAAAGAAATAATCGTAAATATGTTACCCTTACTGACCAATCGTAAAGGTATCGAATGACAGTTCCAGTTTCATCTTAAACTTTTCAAAACCCCCCAGAATACATGTTATGAAGGATCTTTCAATAAATAACCACTCGTGAGATTATTTTTAGTATTTGATAAATGCATTCTCTAAACAGGGACATTTCAGTCGAACTGAGCGTAATCTTCATGGTTTTGATTTCTTGATGTTTCTGTAAGACGCAAGATACTTCAATAGGCTAGCCCAAATGGAGGGGTCGATTAAATTCCGGAAATTGAACAATTTGTTTTTGTGAATTCTGGTAACTTTAACTAAGGCTTTTTGCTTCAAGTCTGATTTAAATATGAAAAATAACTGAAATTTTATTATAAATTATTTTGTTTTATTCACAATTCTTCTGATTATTCTAGAGAGTCAACTCTTCCAATAAACTTTCATAAGATTATGAATCATGATTTATGATAGGTTTCGGTAAAATCCAATATCAGTTTCTATAATAATCAATTTCTGAATGTACCCAATTAAATCTTTGATAATTTGTGATCATTTTGTTGATCAATTAAATATAAATGTTGTTGAATCTTGTTTTTCATTCGAAAAAGTTCATATATGACTCTTGCAGCTTTTTTGATTTGAGGATAGTGATCTCAATTATCAGAGTTGAATAAAAAATCAAGTTACAACTTTGTGAACCTAGAAAAGGGCCCCACAGCATCCTTATGGAAAATGGCTCTTGGTTGAATTTCCTAAAATTTTGCTACGTTGTAGGTTTTGACTTCATTGACAAAAGTGTCTATGGACACAAAGAAATCATTCAACTAGTTTTCGAGATACAGGGTGTCGAAATTGAAAAGTGAAGCTTTCCGTTCATAATTTTTTTAAATTCCGAGAAATGACAAAAAGCCTATTCATTCCGGAAATACCATGCTTCAATGATGGTACAATGTCACCTCGATCTCGTATCCGTTATGCTTCCCTGTTTTGTGCTCTACAACAGGGTGAAGGAAGAAAAACACAATTCGAATAATTCTAAACCAACCAGTATCAGTTCTCTGATCAGGAATAAATATTCAATTTAGCCTCGAGGAACTTCCTCAATCTTGATAGAATTCAGGTGACATCATATTTTTGTATACAGGGTGGTACGAAAATATAGGTACATCAACCCCTAGTTTTTTAGTTCGGATAAGGAAGAGTATGTTGAATATCAGATAAATCAAATTCGAGAGCCACCATTGGCATTTCGGAAACTGTAGGAGATATGAAGATTGTTAAATTAGAGCAAATTTGCGCATCTATATGACCAGCAATATACCGTTAACAATGTTTCAAAATTCCGAGTATATCCGAAGATATCAGAAAAAAACAAAAATTTTGAGAAACCATTTTTATTTTTATCTGGCGTTATTTGATAAAGGATATCCGACGTTTCATCTGTCATCATCAACTTTATTTTTTCTCACAGGCGTCATATTGAACAAATTAAAATAGTTTTTCATTCTGATTCCAACGTTATATAATATGTGATACTTTTTTATGTCATGTCACTACTTTGCATAACATTTCTGTAGTTGGCTTAGTTGCTATTTCATCTGAATGTAAGACATTTTATATATTCTGTTACTATTGATAATTGAACATAGATTTCGAAGAGAATTGATAATAAAAATCGATACAACTCCACATCCACGAAATTCCACATATATCCATAAAAACGTATCGAACGATAAGTTCAGGATTTTCATTTGGAATTCAATTATCTCCAATACGCGGAAAAAATGAAAACAAAACCCTCCTCTTTCATTAAAAGGGGAAGCGCAGAGGCCGATTACACCGTAACCAACTTCCACAAACCACGAATGGATTTCCCAGCACCGATTTGAATCAGAGTGTAATCGAGAAATGTGCCGTTTTCCATATTTTGATTGGTATCGCAATATAGCATGAGTATAAATCATCGAAATGAATAACAACGCCCCAACAATACGTTCTCAGTAGCAAAAAATTGAGGTAGTAGCAGTGGCGGCCAAACGTGATTCAAATAGCAGATATCTCCAAAGCCTCAAATATGAAATATTCAGGAACGAATTATTCGATCATATCTATGGCATTGAGGATAACATGATCATGATTCTTTATTTCTTTCGCAAATATTTTTTTTCATATTGCATGAGAGTGATTGACGAATTAAATGTCAACATATTATTATCAATAATCCCACTGACTACATCTGACAAATACTCGTTCAATTTTCCTCAATGGAGATTCTACAGTTGATGATTTTTCTGAACGAATACGATAATTTTATTTTTATCACTTTCTTATTTACTGGCTGTCTACGAAGGTTGGCTCGCCCCTATAACTTTTTTGTTTTCGGAGATAGTGGAATTAAACTTGGAGAATCAGGTGAAGGCATAAATATGCATTTTTTTTTCATTTAATTTTATTCAAGTAACTAATATCAGCCCTAAAATAATATTTAGATAAATACGACTTCATTGTTTTTGGTCAAAATGGTACAGCTGTTACATTTTAGGACTGAAATTGATTATATGAATGTATACATATATCGCCCTCTAGAATTAAAAATTAATTTCGAATTAAAATAAAAAAATGGTTACAAGAAGTAACGGATGACACATGGTTGTATTTTAAATGTCATATGAAATCCAAATAATTCAAAACATGACAGCTGTTTTATTCGAAAATCAAAAGTTTATGTCACTTCAGGTGAATCCGTAATTTGTATGAATTTGATATACTTGTCAAAATTGCAGTTTTATGCATTGAACAGATCCTATATTTCATACAATCATTTCCGAACACAAAAAAGTAATAGGTATAAGCCACCTTTTCTTGGATACCCGGTATATCATGAAACCAAGTTTGTATTTCAAAAAAAATTCAAAATTGAGATCAGATGTTCATAATGTCAATACCAGACAAAAATCTGGCCTTTTTGTAAAACTAATACATGTTTCAATTCTCCCAAGATCATGGGACCAAAATTTCTCAACTCACTACCAGATGAAAAAAAAAAATAGTAGTTTACAAGTGCGGTAAGTGGAACTACAACCATATAAATATATTTTGCAAATATTTAAATGTTAGTGTACTCCGTGAAAACTAGACGAATCCGCTTTTCCGCACTAGTGCGGAAAAGTGATACTTTCAAAACTAAAATGAGTGCAGAAAAGTGAACTTTTTCGCACGCTGGTGGCAAAAATGTTTATTGTTGTCTTCATTCATGAGTCGTTTGAAATTGTATTCAGCTGATGAATGTTCCTGTCGTAATATAATTCTGTTCTGTTTGTGAGTTATGATTATATTTTGTAACTTGATTTCGATTGTCTATTTGACTGTTTAACTTTTTTCACTCACTTTTTTTACTATTCCTATACAATAATGTATTGTCTGGAAGGAAAATGATGGAATTGAATTGAAATGCTGAACTGAATTGATCATAATGAGTCAATTATTATTCTTTGCTAATTATCACGTATTCAATACATTCTGGTGGAAAATCTAATCATGTGTGAACCATAAACGCTTTTAAAAACCTTCCCGCTATATTTATATCCTGAGGATGTCATCAGAATTCCAAAGAACGCACCTAATGGAATCCATTTATTGCATTAGGTATTTTTTCTTATTTTTCTTCTTGTGTGTATTTATTTCCTTTTTATTTCGTTATACGTTGTTTCAATTATGGGTTATTTTGGAGGATATAGAAGGAACTTTTAAATATGAAGATATCGGATATAGAGGACCGGAATTGTGTTATGGTAGTGAACGTACCTGAAAGTAAACTGGTGTAACGAAGAAATTTACAGTTGAGGATAAAGAAGAGTTCTCGCTTTGCCTCTTTTGACATTTTATATGTCTTTGCCGCCAGAAGGTATTTTTTGAGCTTTAAAAAAATAATTTTACATCTCAGCAAATTGGAAAAAACAAGTATGGGTAAATCCCCAGAAATCGCAAGGTATTTAGGATTGCCAAACCCATTTTCTTATACGAGAAATTGCATCGAATTGATGAATGAAACGGCGCGTATGTTGTCTGACATTAGAAGAGGCAGGTACCTCGACAGTAGTGAACGAGAGCTCCAGCCATACAAAAAGAAAAATTGTTTCAAGTGGCGGAAGTAATTTTCATGGCACATTTCAAAATGGTACATTTATTATTTATAATGACGTGAATAAATAAAACATGGTTCAGTGCATTTCTTATTTTATTTTAACTTCTGAAATGAAGACGGAATTATAGAATCTATAATGTCCCAAGAGAATTATGATCCTCGTCATTGATAGCGTAACCATGACGATAAAGTATTCCGGTCAGATATAAAAGAATTAACAAAAGCAAAAATTTAAAAAAATCAAATCATGAAAATAGAACGTGAATTACGCATATTTCACAGACATGTCTCCCAGTTTCTTGAAGAATATTCAAAACAGTAAATTTCACCGAAGTAAACACTTTTCTCACCCCTCATGCCGAAAATATTTACAGGCCACACTTTGTGAAGTAATCTACTGAAAATACGGATCGAGACTTTTCCCTAAGTCTGCCGTGATGGAATGGAAACACGCCAATGGAAATTGTGATTAAACTCCACTTACCATTAAGGGGAAAATGCTGCCGCAACACGGAAAATCAACATTCTGAAGTCATAAACCATAAAAACGTTCGAATACCCAAGGCTTTAAAAATTAAATTGTGTAATTTGATGTTTTTTATCAATTACGAGGGTTTATCTTTGTTTCAGCTGTTAGCGAAACAAAATTTATAGTATGATTAAAGTATCATCTTTCATATACATTTTTTTTTGAATAAGAACACAAAGTAAACAGTAAAGATGAACATATGTATGTTCGAAACATGTCTTGAGGATTTCTATCCTGACCTATTGAACTTCGTGGAGACTACTTTGTGTTCTTATTTCAAAAAAAAAACTTTGTTTTCCACTTCGAGTATGGACTACTACTATCTCATTTTTCACATATAAGATATAGAAATGAATTGAAATTTTAGAGGACTTGTTAAGGACCTGCTTATATCATATACAATTTCATCAATAAAAAAAGACGATTATCCATAGTGATTATAATTTTGTATGGATAAGAAACAACTACTCCTCTGGCTCTTACCTCATTGGACATTGAATTATGAATTGTTATGATATTTTGAGAGAACTTAGTTTTGAAAACATTTTTATTTGGCACACTTCATAAAATATAATACAAATTTGTGTTCTAAATCTCGCTGGCGTATGATCGAGAGAAAACAACTACTTCTCTGGCTATTACTTAACTGGACATTGGGTAATGAATGATATTTTGAAACTACTTGAGTTGTGTATAAACAAGTTTTAGTTTAAATTTTCCGAGACGTATGCTCGTTAGAAAGCAACTACTTCTATTACTATTACCTCCATGGATATTGAGTTGTGAATTGTTATGATATTTTGAAACCACATGAGTTGAGTTTTGGAAAAATTTTCATTCATTTCGCAAACTTCCTAAAATACATCAAATATGAGTTTGAATTTTCCAATTCAATTTTTTCTGAATTTTTTTCTCGAATCACTGCGAGCAAAAACTCTTCTTGGGAAGAAGAGCACTTTATGTTTTTTTGGCGTACTGACTCAGATGAGAACAGTTGGAGATAGGATATTTTTGCGAACACCAATCGATTCAGAACATCGAAATTAGTATAGTCTGTGAATTTCAATTCTATTGGCGAAAAAAAATTATTTGAAAAAATCCAAAATAATCAGATTCACTCGGAATTCGCACTCTATACCCAAAATTTCATGCTGATTCCGAAAATATATTATTTTTATATGCCCAAATACAAGGTTGAGCATGAAAGATGAATAAAACGTTAAAAATTCCCTAGAACGAGAGAATATACGAAAATTGCCAACACGAAATTACAGAGCTTTGGTAAAGAACATATGAAATCTTAAATTTATTAGGAATTGACTCTGAATTTGGTGTGCATATTCAGTTAGGATTGAATTTTACAAAAAAAAGCAGAAACAAATGTAAAAAATGTTCCGATGAAAATAACCCTTATTAAGTCAAGATGAACTCTTCAACGGTTGAAGATAGAGCATTTTTGCGAACACTAATCGATTCAGGATATCAAAATCAGTATAGTCTGTGAATTTCAATACGATTGACGAAAAAAAATTATTTGAGAAAGTCCTAAGGGGTAGACCCCTAAAAATCATGAAAAATACAAAATAATCAGATTCACTCGGAATTCGCACTTTATACCCAAAATTTCATGCTGATTCCGAAAATATATGATTTTTATATGCTCAAATACAAGGTTGGCCATGAAAGATGAATAAAACATTGAAAATTCCCTAGATCGAGAGAATATTCGAAAATTGCTAACACGAAATTACAGAGCTTTTGTAAAGAACCTATGAAATCTTCAATTTATTAGGAATTGACTCTAAATTTGGTGTGCATATTCCAAAAAGAATAAATTTTACAAATGAAAGCGGAAACAAATGTAAAAAATGTTCCGATGAGAATAACCCCTATCAAGTCCAGATAAGCTCTTCAACTCGAGAACGGTTGAAAATAGAGCATTTTTGCGAACACCTATCGATTCAGGATATCAAAATAAGTATAGTCTGTGAATTTCAATACGATTGACGAAAAAAAATTATTTGAGAAAGTCCTAAAAATCCTAAAAATCATGAAAAATACAAAATAATCAGACTCACTCGGAATTCGCAATATATACCCAAAATTTCATGATGATTTCGAAAATATATGATTTATATATGTCCAGATACAAGGTTGGCCATGAAAGATGAATAAAACGTTGAAAATTCCCTAGAACGATAAAATTTTCGAAAATTGCCAACATGAAATCACAGAGCTTTGGTAAAGAACCTATGAAATCTTCAATTTATTAAGAATTGACTCTAAATTTGGTGTGCATATTCCAACAAGATTAAATTTCACAAATGAAAGCAGAAATAAATGTAAAAAATGTTCCGATGAAAATAACCCCTATCAAGTCAAAATGAACTCTTCAACTCAAGAACGGGTGAAGATAGAGCATTTTTGCGAACACCAATCGATTCAGGATATCAAAATTAGTATAGTCTGTGAATTTCAATACGATTGAGGGAAAAAGAGTCTTTGAGAAAGTCCTAAGGGACCCCTAAAAATCATGAAAAATACAAAATAATCAGATTCACTCGGAATTCGCACTTTATACCCAAAATTTCATGCTGATTCTGAAAATATATGATTTTTATATGCCCAAATACAAGGTTAGCCATGAAAGATGAATGAAACGTTAAAAATTCTCTAGCACGAAAATTGTCAACAGAGCTTTCATAAAAAAAACTATGAAATCTTCAATTGAATAGAAATCGACTCTTAATTTGATGTGCATATTCAGAAAAGAATTAGTTCCTCAAATAAGACCAGAAACAAATGAAAAAATAGTCCTAGGAAAATAACCCCTCTCAGGTCCTAAGAAGTAGACTCTTATATAAATAAATTTTATATAAAATCATTAGATTCTCCTAAAATTTGCACGTTTTACCCAAAATTGTATGCTTATTCCGAAAATTTATGATTTGTATATGCTTGGTTTGATGTCAAATGAAATATGAATGAAACGTTGGAAACTCCCTAGCTCCATAATATTTTCAAAAAATTTCAACTCGAAATTGCAGAGGATCAGTAAGAACTCAACGAAATATTCAATCTACTCAGAATCGACTTCAAATTCAGTGTGGATAAACTGAAAAAATTTAATTTACGTATATGAGCAGAAACAAATTTGAAATTATGTTTCTGGAGATCGGTGAGAGGTGTTTTTGCGAGTACTAGTCGATTCAGAATGAAGAAATGAAACTTCGAAAATTTCCTAGCAGGATAAAATTTTAGAAAATTCCCAACTCAAAATTGCGGAGGTTTTGAAAAAACCTTATAGAATGATCAATTAGCTCGGAATTTTTTTTAAAAGTATTGTAGAAACAATTCCTAAAACACTACTATTGATAACAGATTTTATAGGTTTTCAGACGATGACAAAGTCTCCAATTTTATTAACTATATGAAACAGTGAATAATTTCCCAACTTGTTGGGTTAACCAATATTTCGGAATTTGTAACTGGCATCGGTGAATAATTAACATAAAATGCGGGATAATTAGCAACCTCGCATATTGTTCAATTAATTGGCGTACAGCCGATTCATAAACACAAACGAATCATTGCATTCGAATAGAAACACTATATAAACCTCTATTGTTATCATTCATATGCACTGAGAATTATCCAATATGATTAAGCCAGAACGATTTGGAGTGTTCATATTGGTATAATCGCTTGTTATAATCAAGCATCAAATCTAGAGCTCCTGTTGAACATTGAGAATATAATATAATCAACAAGTAGAATGAATCTGTTCTGGTGAATTTTATGTTCTAGGTATAGAGTGGATAGCTGCATATCAAACCAATAATTTAAGAAAATTAATTGCCTCATTGATCATGAGAACTTTTTTGTTCTACGTTTTTCACAAAGTGAATCAATATGGACTCTACCAATGGACGCTGTTATTATTATGATTATAATTATACAGCTGATAATAATACAACTGATCAACGGCGAGTATGAAACGAAAGCTAAAAATCATATACCCATTTCAAAAAACGTCAGAAAAGATCGTTTCAAAATCATTGAAAGTGAAGAAATAATGATAATATCACCTTCGTCTACTGTAGTCACGTGATGGGTATAGAGGTCCCTGACATACAGAGCAGATGCTGTGAGCTTGTCCAGCTCAGGCGGTCTCAGCCTATATCCACAGGCATAACGTGTCCATATGCGTGTTGTACTACCATCTGCGACACTCGCACGGTGTAGAAGAGATACTGGTGTTCTGTTATGCTCCGTGGGATATTGAGTCCGTTGTGGAGAATAAGAAGTGCCAAATCTATTGGAACTACTCATTCCCCACCATCAGGCAAATACAAGCCATTAAGCCTGATGTAGTCCACCTCGACCATCAAAGTAGGACGATTTTCAGCTCTTGGCGAAACCAACATCGACCGAAAAAAGGACTGAATATCAAGAACTACTATTTGAAATCCGCAGGCTTTACCCAAACCATTCTGTGATAATGGTGGTTTTCATAATAGAGGTCCTTGATGGAATGATGGTCACACTGCTCTCAAACTTAAAAATCATACCGGCTTGCCGTAATATGGCGGAAATCTTAGTCGGACGAATGTAGAAGTCCGTAATTCTTGGTTCACTCCGCCTGCTCAGGGCACACGATTCTCGGACCCAATAGTCACCCCACGACGTTGGGAGTGGTAATTGAGATGAATGCTCCAGCGCGACTTCCAGAAATGTCGGGGCTCCGGAGACAGGGCCTGACTAGTATATTCTTAACGGATACAAAAACAAAAATTCAAAAATTCTTTATCAGCTATGAATCATTGAAAATTGTATGGGACTTGTCAGTAACATAACAGACTTCCAAATCAAACATGACATTATCATTTTCAAATAGTAGAGAAGCATATTCAAGAATTCAAAATTGATATATTTTATCAATGCATAATGATAAGGGACGAAAGGAATAGTTGTACCCAGTGCCAGATTACGGAGTATCCTGGTGGTAAAGGTAGTGGATTTTCTCAAGAGCTATTGAATATATCTGCCTTGAATACGTCTAGGCGTCGCTTACAGGCAAAAACGCACAAAATGATTGAAATGGAAACCGAAAACATTGACTCAACTGCTTCACTATAATAGCCTAGCCTAGCCTAGTCTATAACAGCCTACGTCCGGTAGACGACTGCCGAAACGTAAATTTGTTCTCTGCGACTACCTCTAAAGTCCATATTGCGCTGTGGCCAAATTGGTACTATCACAGTATCCACCGTTACTATCATACCTTGTATAAGTGGAATATAAAAAATAGTACTCCTTTTGTTTTTGTTCTACATGTATTTGTGTAACAATTATATTATTGCTGTTTCGTCTTATATGGACATTCTGAAACGACTATTCCAAACTAGTTGCACGGTTCTGCAATGTGTTCTTTTCCGTGTTTGTTTCTTTACATGCTTTCTCTGTATTTTTGTTGTTTGTCCCCAATCTTAGAGACGCTCTCACTGTACATTTCGATACTCCTTGTATCTGCCTTTAGCTTGGAAGATTTTTTGAATCCTTTTTTGCAAGTTCGTCTGCTTTCTCTTCCCCTGCAACTCTTTGGTTTCAAGTATTGCCTTCCTCTGCACCACTAGGTGGACAGAAAGCAATCCCAGAAGTGCCTCAAGGGCTGTCTTTGGTGCTAATTTAACTCCTGTTTTCAGCTCCACTTCGTTGTATTTTGGGCCAACATACCAGTGATACGTTCATAATCGAAGGCATGATCACCATGCTGAGCAACCACTGCAGCATATGTGGTTTCAACAAATAATTATGATAGCCGTCCTCTACCTGCACAGGCTATGCCTTGGCCTATATTTTGATTCCAGGTAAACTTGGATTACTCCAGAACTGACTTTCCCTTCATCTGAATGTCCTTCTGCCTCAAAGTTGTCCAGAGCTGACCCAAAGAACAGTGCTGAGTGCTCATAAAAGCACTCAAAGCTCTCTTGGGCTTGTGAGCACTGCGCTCCCAGGCACTTTTTAGACCAGTGCTCAGTGCTTCAAAAAGTCTTTGTGCTCAGTAATCCCGAAAAGTTTCCACGAGCAATCTAGTGCTTCGGAACTCTTTTCGGAATTACTAACCATAAATGCATCTTGGCGAATATTTAAGTTACGGCAGATAACACCCGACAGGATCCCCCACCAATAACAACTCTCGTTCACGTCCCTATGCATAATATATATCACAGTATTGATATAAGCATTGTTCAGCCTTTTAGCTGTTGATATAATAACCGCTTGAAAAAGCTTCAGACACATGTTGCGATATAATATTATTTGTGGATATCTTACGAGTTTAACCAAGTTTCAGTAATTTGAGTATATAATTGCCTGAGAAAGGCCAAGTGCTTCCTGACTGAAATTACTTTTCGAAAGTGTAGCAATAGTGAGCATTTCATAAATAAAAATGCTTGGTGCTCTAGATTTCGGAGAACTTCACAAAAGTGCTTAGTGTTCAGGCTCGAAGAACTTTTTGTCAGTGCTCAATACAGCTTTGCTAGGCTGAATAATGGGATGGGTCAGAGGGATGAGCTTGACAAGCAGTCAGAAAATGTTTTGAATTCTAAGAAGCTCCACAACACGTTTTTGGACCTCCATTATACTTATCAAGCGACTACTGTAGCAGAGGAGGTTGAAGACATCATGTTAGCAAACCATCACAACTCTCTTGGTTTCCAACTTCAGTCCACTTTATTTGGATAAGCCAACATCTTCAATGTTATTGAAAAAGATCCCATTCATTAGCCATTCCTTGAGTAGCTGTGGGATTATATCAGTCATGTGATCTTTGGATAATCGTTTTACTGTCATATACAAGACCATGTTCATCGGCTGCACGGGCTGCTACCTTAAAAAAATAAATGATTCAAATGGCCGGCCTAGGCGAATTTTTAGGCCTCATCTGGTACAACTGATTTTCTATAACATGTGTCATGTACTTTCAATCCGCTGGCATGAACATATGAATGAAGAATATAGTTCACCTATACGAGAAATGAAAAGAATGTATTATGCTTCTTAGTTCTTCATGTGACGGCAATGATATATAAACCAACTTCAACCATGGAATATTTCAATCATTTCACAATATTTCACCACTTACTATCAAAGTCCTCAGAGTCCTATTCATTTTATAAAGATATTAAGTTCCAATATCTTTCCGAAAATTTGGTGAATGCAGTAAGGAAATTCTAAGAATGGTGAATTTATTATTACTTTTCATTGTGTGATACCACTGGAAATCAATTACTCCTTTTGAGATTTGAAATTGGAAAAACTCATTGATCCCAAATTTTTCTGTATCTAAATTTTTGCCATGCACAATATGAGCCGTTGGTGAACGTTATTGAAATGGTTGAAATTGAACTGTGAGGTCAATGACTCAATATCCTGCTGGAGTTCAATGAAGCCCAAGCCCATATCAAGTGGATATTCCAGTTCACACACAAAAGTCCCCTTATTGTTGGATTTTTACCGATGTATTCATGTATACGATCAGATATTGCCATTAGCATGCATGGCTATTGTAACTGTAAATAAAATGTTCGTGAATGGTTCATTATCATTGCTGAGCTGATTAGGTGCGTGGTAATTGTAACTATCGATTAACATCGATATTGCGAGTTAATTATTTGGTGCAGGATAGGGACTGTATTAGATTATGAATTTTCCAGAAGGATTTTATCGATTATGGATATAATTTAATGAATATAAAATCAATCTGTGTTTAATAAAAACTTTTGGGAGAGTAGGCATGTATCAAGTCGCAAATTGAAAATCAGAAAATTGCAAAAAAAATTAAAGTTCTTACTCTCTATTTCGTCCACGGAACGTACCAGTTATCTTTCGTGCTCTATTTGGAGGCGAAATCAATCGACCCGTTTCATTGATTTGCAGTATTGATGATTGTAAATTTCACGTTCAATATTTACGTATAAGTATTGGGTTATGTTCAGGGTCACTTTAGCCAGAGCTAGACTGTGATCCTAGACATAATGAGAACTTTGGTCTATATTTCGATACTTTATAATACATCTCGAAGGTGAACAGTTCTAAATCTATCAATGTCGATATACGTTTCAACTATTTCAGAGAAAGAACCGAATGATTATTATTGCTGTTATTTTTAGCAAAAATGCATAGAACACTCTGTACATCACTTAACGTCCACTATTCTGCAACCAAAATATATGTCAACTGAATCATCATCAATAATAATTTCGCACATTTGCCTATAATTTACCGCCAGTGCCACGAACTGGTGAAGGCGCCGTGCAAATAATAAAATCGAAAAAAGAGTGTATACAGACGTTTTCGGAAAACCTTATGTGAAATTACTAAAGCTTGACACTGAATTAGTGTGGGAGTTATTGAATGGTACCAGAATGCAGGTGATAGAACAGGCAGAAACCAGAAAGGAAGGTGCAGTTGACGAAAAACTAATAATAAAAAGGAAAAACCAAGAAATTATAGAGTTGACAGGCTGTAAACCTTATAATAGAACTAATAGACGCTATATATAATGAAGCACTAAGTAGAGTCGAATGACTCAATATTTTTTGAGACGTTTTTAAAAAGTATTTCTTATTGTTATGAGGATTATAACGCTCAAATCAGCTCAATCGTTTGAATATATATAATAATGTACCATGAAATAAAATCATCTGCAATTAACTTCTGTCTTATTGAAACCTCTGGAAAAATTAGGGCTTCGCGAAACCAAGACTAAGACCGATCAGTCTTGGTCTTGGTATCGAAAAATTAATGTAGTCTTGGTCTGGGTCTTGCTGTTTCAAGACGGAGACGAGACTGGCTCAGTCTTGGATTCAGTCTTGGTACTCTTAGTCTTGGCCTTGTTTGAATTTGAATTACTCGATTCAATTGTCCATCAGTTTTTTTGCATATAATAGGTATTTCATATTTCTCAGTCTTCAACAATTGTCAATTTGTACTGGTAAAGTGAGCGAAATGAATATCTTGTTTCATTATGAGAATATAATTTTTAAGAAATACAGATTAAATCAAACCCACACAGTACACAGGCCGACGCCTGTCAGAAAAAAGGTTAAAAATGGTCGGACTGTTCATTAGGATCGACCATTTTACAACGGATTATGGAGTAGTAAGATGCGGTTGCGGTAGAGGGGTGGAATCAGAATCCTGAAGAAATTACATTAATTATTGACCACTACTACCTTACAACCCAACAAGATCAAGACTTGTCACGAAGCTCTAGCCAAAAAATTGGTTCGAAAGACCGATGATATTTCTTTTTTAATATTCCACGTTGACAGTGGAACGATGACGAACATTTTCAGCACAATTCTCAAGTCAGAATGTTATCTCATAGACACTACCTATAACTTCAACAGGACTTTCTCTTAAGAAATGTTTTATTTGAACGACTTTTTTCTGGCTAGCATCAGGATATTCAATTAAGTTGCCACAGAGATCTTCTTGATAAAGTTGGCCTAAATAATTTGGAAAGCGTATTGTATGTATAAGCGATATTCATAGGAGAAATATTCAGGAACGAGATATCAACGATCAAGAACTCTTCTTGCATAGCAATTGTCCAAGTGATTTTTTCTTCACTGTACCGAACTCTGCTTAGACACTGCTTCTTTATTTAGCAAGGTAATGAATTTGCTATTGATTTATACCATTTGATAACGTTGTACAAAGGAATGTCTTCCGTCGTGAGAATCTTCAGAAATTTTGTCCAGATTGATGGGCCCGAGACTATAAAATACAAGCTAACCTTGAATATACATACACATTATTGAAGAAATTAATATTTCAGGGTTCCTAAAAGGTTTGCTGCTCCTGATGAAAACTTCTTCAATGCTGTTGCAATTTTTTTTATGTTTGTTATGAAGCTGAGTTTATTATCTGTTTTCATGCTCGAGTCTATCATATTGGTCACCTTCTGAAGATGTTTTCAATTGATTGTATGAAAGTTAATTTTTGTTGTTGGTTACGCAAATGTGACATTTTTACAGATTAAGGAGAAAGGATGTAGGTATCATTAAACTCAAAAAATTTTGCCTTCCTCGAGGTTGAATCAGTTCATATGAATCATGTGAGACTACATCCAGGATGTTTAAATTTCCCGAATCTAGGCGAATTGGGAAGAAAATATTATCTTACATTTCAGGAAAATTTTATTTTCAATTCGATTTCCATTCAAGTACATTGATAATATCGATTCATTTGGTGATATGGATTATGATTTTAAGGACATCCTTTTCAACAGTTGACATGGAATAATTATTTTAATTTTTCTCAACTAGCATTTTGAAAAGGTTTTCATATAATTTAGTTTGTTCCTTCATCCAAAAATTCGTTGGTATGCCAAAAGTATTCCTATCAAAGATTTAAATATTGAATGTACAATCTGAAATTTTGGTAAGAAGAAAAATATGAAGAGAAGAGAAGGTGGTATCTAGAAATCGAATAACTAAGTGGCTACTCAATTTACGTTGTTTGCTTTTCCATAATTTTTGTTTGACAAATTTTGTTTCAAAATGTTCTTCCAGTGGTCATTTTGGCACAAATATTTCATTTCACATAAGTCGCAAAAGAAATTCCTTCAACTGTGTTTCAGTACCCCATTTATACGCGAATATAAATGGTCATATATTCTCACTGGAATATTCATATCACTACTGTGTGCACCCTCGTTTTCGTAGTTCGTTGTATGGCAGCTCGAATCTAGATGGTTTCTCGTCTGATTACTTAGTATCAAGAGCAGGAAACAATCAGAGAGGCGTAGTAGACAGGTCCAGCACCATTTTGTGCCACCGTCATACAATTAAAGTAATGTAGTACGCAAAATCACCCCTTACGCTTTTGACAAGTGTCCAAAAGTTGTTAGAGTGACAGGGTAGGCTCGCGGCTAAGCTCCAGTGAAGAGGGGGGTGGGTTGAACGAAACAAAATGTCATGTGATATTAAAAATGCAGGCGCCAGTCATATGAATGCTGATCCCCCTGTATAGATACTTTTTACCAATTCCCATATAACATGAATAGTAATAATTTAGGCAAATGCCACACACTCGAATGATAATCAGCTTATGATAAGGTGACAAGGGTTTTACGATCACATAAAAGTCAAAGTAGCTGAAGGCTTATTAGGAAGTATCAGACACTATCAAGGTGAATTATAACAAAAGAAAATATTATATAACATGAATTGCAGAATAGCCCAGGGCTCAAACTATCTAGGGGTAGTTACCCACAGTTATCTTACTTACAATATACCTCTTTAGGGTAGGATATTGAATATCCGCTTGAGTTAGGTGCACCTTACCTGTAGCGTTTACATGAATTCAAAGTTATTATTTTCAATAAAAGGTATATAATATCGAGTGAACTGGTTAACTTGCGTGCCACATCAGATTGGTTTCAGCCAGGTATTTACGGTGGAATCTACCAGGTGGAAGGATACCAATAGTGAAGGTGCGAGGTACGGGTCAGCCTTCAGGGCAGTGACACCAGAATGAAAGATGAATTCTCCAGTCTAGTGATAAGTATGTTAACACCAAGATGAGCTCCTCAGTCTAACGTATAAGTACGCTGACACCAAGATGAGTTTTCCCCCAGACGGCTAGTGCTCTGGGATGACGATAAGTACAACGAGTCAAAAGACCCTGAAATTAAATCATTGAGTCTGATATAAAGATAAAGATAAAGATATCAACTTGTGATATCAAGATGTGGTTAGAAAGTGAGGTTATAATCCCCTATTGGGTATGTTTTCCAAAAATTAACCAGCTTCCCATCAGATCACCAACGTGACAAAATACGGAAAACATTAATTCAGTTCAAAGAATAATCCCATTAACTGGATGATATCAGAAATCCATAATCAACATTCAACTGAAAATGCCCATCACTCTCTCTGCACAATTCCCACAGTAGACAGAAAAGACTTTCTCTTCTTCTTTATTAAGACCGAAATCAGGAACCTTAGCGGAGTTGCCAATTAACTTCATTCCTCGAAGTGTCCACATGTCAACAAAGAATTCTAAAATGTTCCTTGCAAAATTTCATTATGTAATACTCAAACATACGGGAATTCGTCCAGACAGATAACTATTATCACGATATGGAATCTTTTTGAATTCATGTCACCGATGGCCTTTGAAGGTAATTTCCATTTATACATCACAGAGAAGTCGTATGTACCTGGAAAAGTGATCTATGCCCCAGCGACAGTCACGGAACTGAACAGCTGTTCTCTGACAATAGACAGCGCTGAAAATACAAATAATTGGAGGGAGTATAGATAATGAAAGATGCGAAATGACTGTGAATATATCCAAAGTAAACAAACTACGGAAGAAATAATGTTTCAATGACAAACAGAATTCATTAAGGTAGGCACATTCAAGCATCAGTCTGATAAATATAAATCGAATTCAATTTTATAACTAAAACTCTGAGTTGCTGATAGTGGAAAAATAATAATGTTACATTTGTGAGCTTGTTCGCTTCTTGAAAATATTTCATCCCTAAATTTATCCTTACAGTGTGTCGATACCTACAAGATTCTCCACAGTCTTCATGTTCGATTGTGGATTATTGTTAAAACACACCAAAATGTTGACGTCGCTGGATCATCTCGTCTCCAACTTACTTTGATTTTCATCTTTACCGATCGTTGTTTGACGATTTGAATCAAGATGAATTCTCGTCAGTACTATAAGAACCGAGAGCAGTGACATCATACATTCCTCACAAGCAAAGAACTAGTAGAAAGGTGAGGTAGACAGAGCCAACACCAGTCATTATCTTATCTTTGGTGATGATCAGAGAAAATCAGAGAAAAGCGATTGTATTCAGCAAGAAACCCGGTAACAAGGAAGCCCTGAAAATGATCTAGGTGTTTATTTAGTGATTCAGAGCAGCGGTCTTTGTCGAACTTGTATCGTAACTTTTTCGGAGCTTCCACAATCAGCGAAGAACTGCGAATTCATCACAAACATTATGTTCACTGGGTGCTTAGCATTGAAAGGAATCACTTGAAATTAATATTATTTCTTCAGAGATGAACGAATATCCCGTAGAGAGTACTACAATCCCTCAAAAATAATCAGATTTTCATGAAATCCATCTAACAAAGGCCATGAATTAATAATTCCTCCATTAATTTCAACGGACGTATATTAAACAAAAAGCCGAGTTTTGAATAAATTTCATAAAACAATTAACTCCATGAATGATGACTGTTTAATTTAGAATCATTTAAAAATAAATATGATTCGACATTTCAAAGCCATGTATGAACTTTATGGATGGTAAATAGATTGTTAGCAGTATTTCATTCGAACGATGTCATCGTTATTTTGTTTTGACATATCAAAACTGAAATAGTGTCGCTAATTGATTCAATATTTCACGACTCGGTAATACGTGAAAACTCCTAGTTGGCTTTGAATATACTGTAGGAGTTCATGATTTGAATATCTATACACGTGTATTTCACGTTCATATTTATTTTATCTGCAGCCTCACCCCAAAAACCGAGCAGAAAATTAATTTCATAATCATAATTTTTATGTAAAATGAAGGAAAATAATGCATCTCTCCTCGCGGATAGTTTGATAACCTGACGCGAAGCGGAGGGCATCAATATCCACGAGAGAAAAAGCATTTTTCTCCTGAGGAAAATAGTTTTTTCTATTACCTTTGAGGTCGTCCTTTCGATAATGCCCTGAGAATCACTTATGAGAACAACAATAGAAAGTTGTGGAACTATATCCGGCTGTATGAGAAAATATCAAGTACTTGTTGCTTCTTGAGGGAGTTTTGAATTTTCAAATTTAGCTAGTGTCTAATTTCCGAGTTTTTGAATCAATCTGATGTTCTGAGTGATCCAAGGAGTAAACTTACGATTTTTTTTTTCTGGGGCGTGATAATCAAGAGTTTGTAGAATGAATTCATCTAAGTGGAATACTTTTCTATCGATATCGTCTGAAGAATAAATTATGTACCAAGATAAATTTGCAACGTCACTTCTAAATCTATCAATGTCGATATCCTTGATATATCTATATAAAACTATTTTATCTTGTATCCGCCTTCACCAACTTGTAATGTGGTCTGTATTAATGCATGATCAGATATACCACAATCACAAATATTCATCTCAGGTTAAGTGGAAGAACAATTAATAGCGACTGGCCCCAGGGTTGGTCTCTATAAAAATTGAACTTCGCCTTTTATTTTCATTTCGTACCATTATATTCACATACCTTTATCTTGTTTTTTGATTTTTGTATTATTTTAACGAATGGAAATAATAAAGACGGTTATTATTATATACCTCCACAGTGAGAGATGGAAGATTAAGTCTAAAAATGACGAAAAAGTAGTAGTTGTTCGCGAGAGTTCTGTGACGATTTGTCTTGAATTGGAAATATCCAAAATGGATGAAAACCTGTTTGTGTTGTTTGAATTGAAATGCAACCAAACGCATACATAAAATTAATTTTGCTAGGTCGAATCTGATGTGACAAAACGCTATTCAATTATAAAGTAGCTTTTGTTATGGAAATCCAGTATATTCATATCAAGGTCGCCAAAAATGATAATATCATTGTAATTGAAGTATATATTCATGAAATTTTTTTCGATTTCATTAAAGAGTACTGAGATATTTGAATAAGGTGGTCGATTACACCTATAACAACAGAGTAGTTTTTTCCAGAAGTAGATGTTTGTATCCAAATGCACTCTACCAGGTAGAGTGCTCACCACATTGGCTAAAAATCATTTCATATTTATAGTTATTTTTAAGATGAATACTGACACCTCCGCCTCTGATAGCCCTGTCTTGCCGTAAAGAAATAAAGTCATCAAGACTTACATTGTTGCTGTCTATGCCTGAGTGCATCCATATCTCTGAAATTCCAACATCGAAATCAGCATTGAGAATCTGATTTTGATAGTAATTAAAATTCGCTGGTAGCGATTTTATGTTAATATGGCATCTAGAAAATTGAATTTCAAGTGTATAGGAAATGATAAGAACGAGAAGTTCGAGAGAGATAGAATGAAAATAATTTATCTAAAAAAATTATATCGTGGCGATATGGTAATGAAAACCAAGAAAAACCGAACATTTATTGTATCTGGTGATATAATAAACGGATTATCCGCATTGGCTTCATACCGAGAATATAAAAATTACTCTGAAGAACAATCATCTGTCAATGTGATCGGAGAGAATACAATGGCTACTATTGTATTCAAAATTGCAACATTTTTAAAATTATGAAACCCTCCAACTTATACCGGCCACTGTTTCCGAGAAATTCTGGTTACGCTGCTCGTCCATGTATGTGATGACTTAATGAAACTGAAGCAGCATGGAGATCTCGGGAAATTGTTGAGGGATATGTCGCAGAATCATTAAAAGAAAAAGGGAAATTGCAAGTAAAATCATCACTGGCAGGAAATCCACTTCAATGTCAGGTTCTTCTAGGGATCACCAAGGGATCAATAACTAATTTTCATCAGAAACGAATTATTCCAGAATCAGAAATGATCATATCGGACTTATGAAGAAGCAAAATTTGATGAACTGAAAAATCACAAGACGGTATATCTGTAATACCATTGAATGAGAATAAACACAAATGTATGAATAAATAAATTCTCATGTCCCCATTAAATTCCTTCTCATTTTTGTATAACCACCTGATATTACTAAAATGCTAAGGCTCACAATAAATTTTATCACCAGTATTAGGTATTCCGAATATAATATGATTCCGCCTCCAAATTTTTTGTGGATTGACACGCTACATCCTCCGAAAGCGTCCCTATGGTAGGTAGGTAGTATTTTGCCGATATATGGGTAATAATTGAAATCTGACTATTGCCAAGGTTGATCGTAGCATGATGGAATTATGAGTTCAGAGAAATTCAATGAATAATATTGGTGTTTTCTTCGATATTCTTGAAAATCACAACCCAGCAATTGAATTCTCGAATGAATCGAGGAAGGAACAAACAAATGAACGATCAATATGAGTCCAAACCAGACGATTCGATTCGTTCAACTATAAGATAGCGCCATCTAAAAGCTAATGGAGCAAGTTTCTACCAGACTGGTATATTATTCGCTAAAGTTTCTGATGGATTTCAATTCTGGTCATTTTATGTCTCACACATTTCGATTTCTTGGATTTTTCGATACTACATTTTTTTCTGATAATTTGTTGGTTTAACGTTTTTAGATACTATAAAATAATTTTTCGAAGAAATTATGTTATGTTAGTTTTTCAATTTAACGGTTTTATGATATGAATAGCTTAAGTTATTGAGATTTGCGATTACTTAGTTATATCATTTCAGTCAATTTCGTTTATTAACGAATTCAGATCTATGAAAAATTGTTCTTACAGTTTTCACGTAAGATGCTTTATCAGTTCTCATACATACACATTAGATGGATTTTTTCGGATCAAAAATCAGTTCTATACATTTTATTCAGCTATGTTTGTGTTTTTGTTCCCCTTCTTTAGGGGTCGAACATGAAGTTTTCCTGTAAGGTAGTAGAGAAAATGTATATTTTAGGGAGTTTCATCGATAGTTTTCTTTACTTACCAAGACTTGTTTACTTCCTCGTTGCTGTTGTCAGACAAATGCGGGATTTTCATGTTGCATATAATGAGAAATGTGTTCCCGAAAAAACTGACGATTACTCCAGAACAATCTGTCGTTATGGTTCCTACTTTGTCTCCAGCCTCTTATCTCTTCCATTAGGACGAAGTATTCTAAACCTCGAGGACTTTTCCCTCGAGAGGAAGTTCTTTATGACAAAGATGTCTGTGACAAAAATTCAGCTGGTAATTTATTAGTCAAAAGTTAGTCAAAGTTTTCGGGTGAGTTGTTTCGCCAACTTGCAACAATTAAACGTGAGCGGTCTGAAGGGAGTGAACTCATTTGAATCGTAATTCGTTTTGTTTCTGTTGTCTTCCAATTATCATTATAATGTCTGCAAAATTGGTTCGAGATACGGAAAGTTTGTTTACGCTCCAATGTGAAAACAAGTGAAGTGCGAAACTATGCGGGTCGTATTGAACTTGTCAAAGGGTATTGGAATTCAATAATGATAGCTTCTGAGGCAAATTTGGTTTTGGAACAATATGAACTATTTGTGTTCATCATGTTACTACTGGATTCTCGCTTTGGTTCCACTGAACTCAGTTTAAGGCTTCAAAAATAGTTATCATGAAGAGTTTTTACAGATAATACCACCAATGTTTCGTTTTTTACTCTCACGAAATCACGATATGTGATGTCAGAACCCAAATAACAATTTAAATGTCATTTGGTTCCATCATACTATCAGGGAAGTTTTATGAGGGCATGTTAATGGCCAATTTGATTATTGCAGGTCATAAATTGGTTCCAATACTCATCCAGATCAAATAAATTCATGAGCCTGTACTAAAGCAATCATAATACCGAAACTGTTAAGGCATAAATTGGACATTCTTAAAAGTCACGATACATTCGTTTGAATAACTTCGTATGTGAAAAGAGTTGTTATAAAAATAAAAACAATATATTATAGAGATGTCAAGAATAATGAAAGAATAGAAGCAGTTTGATTCTTCTTTATACTTATTTCAAAAGTACATTCTACTTCAAGAAGTCAATACATTGGTTAGAGGACATAATTCAGTGTCAAACCAAATGCAGTCACCTACATTCAATGATGATTATAGCAGTTGGTTGGAAGCTTAAGTTGACATCAATCGGTCATTATCAGAAATTGGGAAATTTCATTATTCATGTTGTTTATCGTTGGAAAAAAAAGAGACCCAAATAATCAGAGATTTTGATAATATTTCGAAAATTTTCGAAAATATTGTGCCAGAGAGGTATCAACAAAGTGAAATGAATACGGAGTACCCTTCTTTTCAAGCGTTTCCACCAAGTGGAAAAGTAAAGGCAAACGTCTGTCAGAAAACAACTACTTCCCTGGCTTGTACCACGACGGATATTGAACTACATCTGCAAAGTTCTTCCGAAAGGACTCAATTGCAAGTGCTTGTCTTGTAATTGAACAGGAGATCATCCTTCATTTGGTTTGGAATGATCACCTGCAGATAGGCATGTTTCGAGGTTTATTGCCACTCATCTGTGACAGAGTAGGTCGGACAACATTATAATAATTGTAACAGATATTTTATTGTTCATTATCATATTCATGCTCATTTTCAATTGCCTAGGTTACAAAATGAATCTCGTAGTTAGTTGGGGAAATAATCTGATGAGTTGTCCAGACATCTAAGATCTCTCAACACATTGGGAGAGAACACAGATACGTGAGATACACTCATAATTCACCTGGTTACCGATAAGTGCAATTTGGTTACACGAAGAGATTGGAGAGTTTCCAACAAGTTCCTCAAGATGAAAAATCAGAAATTACTGGAACTGAAAGGCGTAAAACTGTAGTAGGTGATACAGACTACAAAGAACAGTATGAATTTTTTTTATCAACTGTGCAGTGCATTTTCTGTGTGGAATTTTTGACGTTGCGGGTCTTAGAAGGAATAATGGGATCATCTTTGTCTAAATTGTTTGAAAACATCACAAAACAATCTTGTGTCAACGGAATCACTGTAAAATATATAATGAACATTACAATTTCTTGTTACATAAAGAGAATAACGTAATTTCGACTATGAAAACATCGGAGGAAAACAGTTCGGATTCATTTTTAGAATCTTCAAATGAAACGACAATAAGTAGTCACACTTCAAAAAGCCCAGGTGGGCCACCGATTGATAATTTCACAGATTTTATTGTCTGAAGTGCAGACAGTGTAGACAGTGGCTCACACAGTAATTTTTACAGATGATCATGCAAAAGATCTGAAATTGATAACTTCAGAAATAAATCATATAGTTCAAGATATAGGTAATACATTAACCAATATTGATATATTTGGGGGTTGAAAAATTGGGGCAATATCTTCCATGGCTCACCAGTCAATATTCAAACGGATCACAAAGCTCTTGTACAGGTTTTTTGGTGAAAAAAACAGGTTTGCCTCAAATGGCTCCAATAAACTGCAACAACAAGTCTAGGACAACAAGTTTTCAAACAAGGAGATGAAGTTGTAGTGAGAAATGATAGGATTAATAATGGAATAATTTCATTGAAGCTGTTCGTAAAAAAGTTGATAGCTGAAACTGTGTAAGTAAATCAAATGATTCTACCAAGTGGCGTAATAACAATGATCGAATTAAAACTTCGTGAATATTACGATGATCCTGAAGAGTGTAGGAATGTTGTATCATAACATGAACCAACATTTTCAGAACTATCAAAAATCGAATAGATTGTTATAGCGAAGATGTCGTTCATAATGAAACAAAAAGTTGAGTGCGAAGCATTGATGTTGATACAGAGATTACCCAACAATTCCATCGCTTCAAACGGAATTGATTTCATTCCAAGCATTCACAATTATTGACATATCACACTCGCTTTCGAAAGATCTTCCTCACACGATTCGTCGACTTCACAGAAAACCTCTCCTACAAAGAAAAGTCCAACTATTTATCGTGCTGATGGTAAATGTAGTACCATTATTAAAGATCAAGCACCGTGAAACAGTGGACACAAAAATTAATCCGACCAAACTTGGGTCCGAGGGTAAACAGGCAATTGTGCGCAAAGTAGGTAGGATGTGACATAATCCAAACACGAGCAATAAATAATGCTTAGGGGTGAAAATTGTAAAAGTGAGCGGTTGCTCTTTAATTAATATATTAGCAACTTCAGACTGAACATCGTAAAACCGACGGAAATGGCGGTCATCGGGAGCTGCGGGTAGGCGTTCAGTTCGGTCCTTTTATCCGAAACATGATAACTAGGGGATCAAAGTTTGGTCCATCGTGTGATGTATTATCGGGAGGGCGATAGGGTCGATGTTTGATATGATATTCACGGTGATAGCATTCGGTTTATGTATATATCTCTATTGTTGGGAGTGAATTGACATAATGAAATATGAAAATATCAAGTAACATAGCCTAAACTTTAGTCTTTGTTTATGTTCTGAATCTTATAAGAAGGGAAATATTGAAACGTCCAAAGAGCAAGGAAAAGTAAGGGAGACTGACATTCAACATGGATTTCAGCATGCAATAAGCATTTATAAACACATCGCGAGGCAGTGAGTTACAGAGCTTTGCGGTTCGTTGGATGAACGATCACTGGAATATTCCAGGACAGCTTGGATTGCAAAGCAAAAAACCAAGCTTCTGGAGGGCTTTTTTGGCTATAAACCTCACATGATTTCTTTAAGAAAGGGTACTGCTGAGGGTAATACCAAACATCGCATTGCTCTTGTTAGCATTCAATGCAGTAATCACTGCCCTTTCCCAAGTCACGCAAACCTACCAGTAACCCGAATAGAAGGCATGATCCATCACATCGTTAGCTCAATAATATAATTCCTTAAAGATAATATATATGGTGAATTCAATGATTTGAGCAAAGTATTTCATTTAAAAAATCACATAAAATGTAATATGAGATTATGACATTATCAACTCACTTAAAGAAAAGGCTCCCAGTGTGGGATCGGAAACAGTTGAAACAAATAACAGAAGAAATTGAAAAACCTCTTACTAACCTCGTAAATAAAATCTTCGAAACAGGAATTTTCTCCGATATTTTGAAAGTCGGTAAGTTTGATTGAACCGCTGTATAAAGTCGGAAAGGAAACCGAGATGTCAAATTGTAAACCGGGATGTCAACTATCTAACATAGTAGAAATTGTAGAAAAGATGGTGAGAAATCGACTAATGAGCTTCCAGGATAAACACAGAGTACTGAGTAACATACAGTATGACTTTAGAGAAGCTTCAGAGACCAAGGATAACATTTTTAAGTTAACATCTGGAATGTATGTATAATACATTATACAAAAAAATTTCTGCAATCTGTATTTTTGTTAACCTCTTCAAAGCGTTCGACACTGTCTGTCACGATAACCTATTAAGTGAGCTATCCTAATATGAAAATCTGGAAAAAATGTATAAACTCATGAAGAATTACCTTTCAAATAGTCAGCAAGAAGTCTTCATAAAATATACCATCAGTGAAACTAGAATAATTGAGTATAGAGGAACAATCCATCAAATACTTTGGAATAATAATTGACAGGCACTTTCGTTGGGATGTTCACATTGAAAGATAGGTAAATAGGGTCATAGGGATATTAACCGAATTTGAGATCTTGAGAGAGTATTTGGATAGTCGCCATTTTGAAAATAATACTAAGCATTGGTACAAAGCTTGTTAGCATATAGCATTTTAGTCTAATGCGGGGTTACGGACAACCACTCATATAGAGTACACGTTGTTCAAAAATGGATTTTGAGAATAATTTTTAATAAAATATTAGATATTCCAGTGATTCACCACATGAAAATAGTTGAATATATGATACAAGGTAGTTAGATATTCGCATATCAAAATCTCATTCATTTACATGAAGAAAAAATCCGAATATAATCGAAATTCCACGGATATGATAGAAGAAATGAAGATTTCAAAACCACTTTGAACAAATATGCTGAAACTCTAGGTGAGAATAGCTGCCAGTATATGTTCAAAATTATACAATTATTTTCCAAAATACTTGAAGACTATAATTAATTTTTACCACTATAAAAGAGAAGTTAAAGAAAGGCTACTGTCAGAAGACCGCAAGGTATATCATATTATGATAAATTCATATTTGAAATTTGAATCGAATAAACAATATGGAAATTTTATCGGGGGTAATATAACAAGACCTCGTTTATCAGCGAATATATTTTTCAATTTCAACGGGAACGATTTTGTTTGAAAATTTATCGAGATGAATTCGGAGATTTGTGTTCTCAATAAAACCCGAGAGCTTTCAAGCACGAGGGTTTTATTCTTTGAACATTAATCTTCGAATTTAACGAGATAGATTTTCTAAAACATACATGTTTGAGTGGAAAATCCCAAATTTATTTGATTTGATAAAAGACGGTCGAGTTATATTTGATCAGATTATTTCCCAAATATGTCAATCAACCGATAACATTTATTCCACAACGAACATATTCATTTTTATTAAATTAATGAACATGATATACAGTGTGTTTCATTTCTCATGGAAACACCCTCGTATCTTCTGTAATTTTTGACGAAATATCATGAAATTCTCAGGATCGATAGATACACTAGAGATGAACTTTCTGCACGAAAGGGGTCATCCTACGTGATATACGCTGCTCGCCAGCAGCGATGAAACCACCAATTTTTCCGGAAAGTAATATTAGGGAGCAAAATTGGCCCAAAATTCCTTCGGATTCGTGTTCAGGATCCCCAATTTACTACTAATACACTTGTCTCTTGAAAAAATTTCAGTTCTGAAAAATTTAATATTTTTTTTCAAATACTTCACGGATGATCAGCCCTTTCGTGCAGAGAGGTCATCTCTAGTGTATCTATCGATCCTGGAAATTTCATGGTTCTACGTCAAAAATTACGGAAGATACGGGTGCGTTTCCATGAGAAGTGTAACAAGTAACACGAATCCGAAGGAATTTTTGGCCAATTTTGCCCCCTAGTATAAGTTTCTGGAAAAATGGGTGGTTCCATCGCTGTTTTCGTGCAGTGTATATATCGTAGGATGACACCTTTTTTGCAGCGATTTCATTTCTAGTGAATCTATCGATTCTGAAAATTTCATGGCCCTACGTTGAAAACAACGGAAGATACGAGGGTGTTTCCATGAGAAGTGAAACACATTGAATGTCACACGACTCGTGAAATGTGTTGCATACATTTAGGCAAGTGTCAAGAAGGACCATGCAGTTTATTCGCAAAAAGATCGAAGCGGGTTTATCAGCCAATAAATTTTGACAAATGAGGGAAATAATCAATAAAAATATATGACAATTACTCTAAATGTGACTTATTCAATATTCGACATATATCCACCCGATTTGTGATATTTACTACACGAAATGTAATAATTTTCTCGTCGTCGGACAATTTCACGTCGAGTGCAATAAACACTTACTTTTTGCACTTGTTGCATAAATAACTATTAAGTACCACCCACGAGCTGACCCTTTATATCAGCTTCTGTGAAAATGAACAGTTTAATTACAGACAAACTCTACAAAAACTTCAATGAATTTATTTATTTCCTGTGAATGAACATTTATCATCATTATTATCATAGTGGATTACATCATATAATAAATAAATTGGAAATATCTGAGGCTCTCGAATAGAGCATCATTTTTGCCACTTTGGAAAATTACCTTCGCCAAATATTCAAAAAGTGTCTTCGCTAAATTGTAGAAATGTGCTTTCGCCAAATATTAGAAGACTACAAAAAATAACTGGACGAAGACAATGGTTTCAGCTCTAGGTTATGCTTACAGCATTTGTGGGCGCATTCAATTCACAAATTGCTAGGAATAAGTCTTTTTCATATACCCTACCCTATTCATGAACCACAAAAAGATGATTTTCGAAACATCCTCTGGCGATTTCATTAAATTTGATTCAGAGTGAGTGCAATATTCTTTTCATTGATTGAAAATAGGTTGGTTTTTACATAATTTCAAATCGATTCAGGTTCATTTCAAACAGCTGTGATTGAAGAGTTACAGATATTGTTTTTATCCCCTCAATTTTTTTAAATTAACCTTTATGATAATTCAGAACAATCACATTAAAAAAGGAACTGTTTGATGCAATCATCGTCTGTCTCTCTTCATGTTTTCAGCGTCCCCGTCATATTGATTCACACTTCATTGAAGTGATACGCAAATCGGGGCGACATAAAATTCAATCATTCAAATTTCAGTTTATGAGTTGTACAATGAAACCTGTCATTAATTACTCGACGTTGGTGATTCGAAATAATTTAATTCATATAATAATGAACAAATCTGATGACAATTTCACCGTCGATTCAATGATTAGCCAAAATAATTGAATTTTCAATTGATTTTCGATAATGAAAGTAGACCTTCTACCGCATTGTTCATGAATTTCAAACTATGTTTTGATTATATTATTCATTTTGTGCGAAAATCGGCATGAACATGTAAAGAAAAGTTGAACTCGAAAGTTTAAAGTTTTTTTTTCAGAAATTCAACCACAGCAAACCGTTTATCATTATTGTCGTATAGCCATTAATGATTCTTCGTTTTCGTTGGTCATGAAGATTTAATTCCAAAACAAATAACATCCCAGAAATTCATTTTATATTCAAGCATGCTGACCTGTCTGAGACATTTCATGTACTAAATGAAATACAAGGATGAAAACTGAACGCTTGCAAGTTATATTCAGGCACACAAGCAAAATTCATATTCCATTTCTGAAGGAATTCAAAATTACATTGTGGTTCAAGCGTGAGCTCTACGATTGAAGTTGGGCAAAGTATAATATGATTGTAATGTAGTATTCTCTAGTGCTACATAAGAGACGCATTAAATGAGTTGAGGAGTTCAAATATATTCTCCATACTACGAGTAGAGTATCAGTGGAAATATGATGTTAGGTAACTATGATTATCCTTCATTAATAGTTTTAATTGGAATAAAAGGAGTGAGTGATATGTCGTAACAAATTCGAAGCGCTTTCGTTCAAAATATCTCACTCCAAAAACATTACATTGGTGATAGAGTTATCTCCTGTTTCTTTTCGATGCTGGTCATAGAAAAATATGTTCAGTGAAATTTTCTGTTGAATATCATTTTCTTGGAAATATTCTTATCATAATATATCCCATTCTTATCATTCCTATTAAACTATGAAAAGAAATTGGCATGCAGATCTACAATCCCAGAATGGAAACCATGTTATTCTTGATACTCTATGTGATTTTTTTCCCCCAATAAAGATCTAGGTACTTCAAGAGAATGAGCAAGAATATGTCGTCAGTTGGTGAGTGTACGTCAGAATAAAAAAACCAAAGCACCAATATTTCGGTTGAAACAGGGACAAAAACGAACGAATCTTCTATATACTGGTGCTTCAAAATTAGCTGATCGCCAAGAACTCTTCACAATACAGTTTTATTAGGCTACGAGCTGACATCAAGAACTGGTTCGGAAAGTGTGCTGTATACCCTGCAATAACCTCGAATAAGATTTTACGTCTTGATGCGTCAGTACAACGTGGGCAGTCCATTTGAAAGAATCGAAATTGACATCGCTGGCACGGTTCTACAATCTGACCTCGGGAATGAATTCTTGTGGCAATGGACTACTTCATCAAGTGTTCCAAAGCATATGTCCTACCTAACCAAGTGTTTCTTTATTGCGGCATTCGCATCAAGGCAAAAAAACTTTGACAAACCTGTTTCAGATAAGACAACGGCTCTACTTCCACAGTCCTATGAAATAGTGGAGGGGATGAATAAGACGATGAACCGTCACCTGTCCAAGGTAGTCTCTGACCACCAGGAAGAAGGAAGGAAGGAAGAAAGGAAGGAAGAAGGAAGTTCTTGATAGCTTATCGTTCCACAGTACACAAGTCAACAGGCTGAACGCCTGCTAGTTTTATTATGGGTCGAGAGCTGCAACTTCCTTGTGACATAAAATATGGAAAGAAACCAGAACAAGACACTGCTGGAGAGGAATATGTGAACGAATCTTGACAGAGAATGGACGATATCTACGAAGAAGTTCGTTTGAACATTAAGAGTACCAGCGACAGAATAAAAGAGACATATGACATCAAGGCCCATGCAAGAGGATTTCAGATTGGTGAGATAACGTTCCAGAAGTTCACGTCCTTGAACTCAAATAGACAGAAATTGGAGATACCTAGAGAAGATCCGCGAGAACTTTCTGAGGTGCCTGCGCACTGTATAGCAAAAACCTTTGAATGTTCATAGGCATCGCCATGGTCTTTCCCAGAATGTTTGGTTGACTTGAAGAACTACAGGAACGAAATCCAGAATTTCAAGGGGTAATACTGAAAAAGGGCAAAAAAACATCTATCACCTGGTTTTTGAGAGGTATGTCAAACAAAGTATACGATGGTGGACCTGGCAATCTCAAAATCATCCGGTTGGATTGACGAGCTGGATCAGAGAGTTATAGGAAATGTTGGAAACGATATTCAGATCCAGCAGCGTCAAGATTCAGGTCTACTGTGACCATCTATCACGAACTAAAATGAAGACTATGAAGTGTTACTCCCATCACACTTCACGGTGCAGATATGGAAAATTTTAGAGATATCGACCTACTCCAAAGTGTCTTCAAAAAGGGAAAAACGTAATGATCCTGGAGCCAGACCTAACCGCTTATTGGGATAATCGAGCTAGACTTATAAACAATACATGACATTGTCACTCGAAAATAGCGCTAGACATTTCGAAGAATGAACGAGAGTCATCTGAGTATCATCTGGAGAAGTCACGGAGTGTTCCGAAGTGTTGCTCATAACGCTCACTGTCATCTGTGGAAATATTCAACAGAAGCTTACTGCAAGTATAAATGCTTGATCATAGAGGGCAGAAAACTGGTTACAATATGCGTTTCACAATTACAGATAGTGAGGGTTGGTGGATAGCTCAGCGGTAGTACTTCAGCTGGTTGAAATAAATTAGAAAAGTCATATTATTATGAATGTTTATATTTAGAGTTGGTAGTGTTTGGGTCATTTCTATAGTTTCGCAGCTATCTGAAGTGAAGTGTTAGCGTCAGTTATTGTAAGAAAACATTCAGTTGATCAAATCGTCAGTGGATATGGATTGTATGAATTTTGAAAACAAGTCATAGTTATAGTCTTCATTGATCAATAAAAAGGTATAAAACAGTCCATATAGTCAGTACAGTTGAAAAAGCGTTAGAACAATAAAACAATCAAGTGAATACACAAAAGCAGAATTTATGAAGAAATGTGAACATTTCATTTCTGTTGATATTCCAAAAAGTATTTGTTTCAATGACATTTTTGATTATTGTTTGTTGGTTATATTTTTGAGATCATCTAAAAGGGCATTTTACAATCTCAGACCCAAAAACTCGAATCTACACCTTAATTTTCGTACATATTTTAATATTTTTTATTGTCAATCGGCTTAAACAATGACTGAGTCTAGAACGCAATCCGTGGAACCGAGGATTCCAATTGATTCTCAATGTGACTGGAAAAATATCAAACCGTCTAGATTGGTCTGACCGGCGATCTCTGGGTGTGAGAAAGGGAGTCCAGAAGGCTGGACGGAAGTTTTGTAGTAGATAATATAGGGTTAGCATTGCAGTATGCACAATAGTATTTGGTTGAAATAAGTACAAAGATACATTTCATAAGTCTGGATGGATTAGTGGGACAAAGATAAGTATGTTTTCATTGCCTCATGGTGACGAAAGAGAAAATTTTATGAAGACGAATTATCAAACTTGTCTTGGTTGGTATTAAAATGATAAATTGATTGATTATATTCAAATAGTTTATCAAACGTAAGAACGAAGTATGTTGAAGTGATTTATTTGATTCATTGGTCAAATCAATGTCCAATACGTTAAGAACGCACTGATAGTATGAAGATTTCTGGCAGTGGACGCCGTCTCACTTTTCGTTTACTCAATTTCTCAACTTGAATTCATTTTATCTTGTGTCTCTAGTACTGAGCAATATTTCGCTGAAATTATTGTAAAATATTCTCACTGAACAATATACGGGCTATGCATTCAAATTAGCTTATTGCAACGAACACCCTCGTATTCAACAAAACGTTACGGATAAATAGTTATTGCTGCAACTTTCCCGGGAATGAAACATTAACGCCACCACTAAACTGGAAAAACGTTTTTCGACCTCAGAGAACACTTTTATAAATATCGCCTAATGAGATATGTACACATTACTGAGAAGTTACCAAAGTGAAAAGTTTCTCGTCTCGGCTTTTTGGCTGTGGACTTAGAAACCCATTAAAATGGAGTCTTTTTGCAGCCATCTTTTTTGCCGACATTTCCGTTGAAAATAATCTTATTCTCGACACTTCAGCTGAAATTCCTGAAGGTGAACTACGTCGATCTTTCAGTTGATTATTGCCTCAATGATGAATTGAAAATTCCGTATAAACATCAGTTGAAACGAATTCGAAATCCATATTGACAAAGGTCAAGGATTAAGCAGACTTGTAACGGAGGATGCAAAATCATTTCATCTTTCTGGAAGTGGTTCCTTAAATTCTGATAAGGATCATTTCTTCAAATTAGTTGAGAGTAAGATGGTATGAATTTTTTCAATAGTATCCTATATCTTGAACTACATACCTGTCTGAAAACAATTGATACGATGCCTGTTTTTTTAACACCTGTAATATATACCAGTCCATGGAGATATCATCTTAATGTCAGCAGTGGACATTCTGGAAACAAATTGGTAAAGAGGACAAAAAAAAAACAATTTGAAACCATATTACTCTTCAATTTCTACCTTAGTATTCTTGAATAAGTTATAGGTACCGGATATAGCAGCTTTGGGGAACTTCTTTCACAGTGTCTCCCCATGGATTCATTACCGTCGATACAGCAATAATTCATCTTCTAGCAGTAGAGAAACAACGCTAGTATGACCGTCAAGGAGCAAATCAGAATCGGTCGTCGATGGATCATACACCTTTGTCACTATAATTAGGAAAATTCTACTTTTATATCCTGGAATGAAAAATGAGAGCTGAAGGACGTCCAAGGTTATACCTGGGAAGTTTTTCCTGAGATCTATGTGAATAGAATCTAGAAAGCTTGCCCAGGTTGATACTCTGTATATCCGGGATGCATTGATTTGATAGTTGGCACGATACATTTAACACCTACTATAACAAGGTATTCGGAAATATAAAGCTCGATATACCCAATTGATCGGATATATGTTAGAACAACGACTGGCAAGGATATAAACTGAGTTATTTCCCAGTTTAGCATTGCTAAGGAAATGAGTACCATCTTTCTTGGTAATTCACTCAGGATCCAAACTTCCTACGCTTCAGCTAGTTGCTCTTAACAGCATCTACGTATTCCAGAAGGAATGCAGAGCTTGGTTGGGGATAACAGTTGGTTTTGAGTGCTGCCTGGCTATCTGAACAGATATAACATTTTTGCTCGGGCCCTCCTTCCATCTCTTGCCTCGTAGCTACTGGTAGGATCGCGAATACTACATCTTCTAACACTGTTGTATATCTTGCCATAGCGTTGCATACTCGTGAACGTCCTCCTCATTTGACGGTCAGACGCGAAACGTTCGTATAACAAATAGTGACACTCCACTGTATCAATTTTCCATTGTTATCTATCTATCTTACGCGATTTCCAATATGTGGGAGAAAATACGAATCTCCTGCCTCATCTACTTCGCGATTGTCGCATAACTCATCATCGCTCCCACGTTCTTTCATACTCCCGAGTCCCGTATCCTCAAATGTGCTGCCATTGCCTCCTCCTTGATCCAAACTGGAAGCGGTGGTAGCCTCGAAGGTACCTTCAACCCTACGGTTGAATCCGTTTTCATTGCGCCTGCTATTACCTCTGAACATCAACAAGATTTCAGCCTATTGGGTTGCTCTGTGCATCTGGATACCATACAACTGATCCATACTGGATCTTTGGTCTCACGATTGCCGAGTGAAGCCAGTGCATAATTTTTGGGTTGGTTCCCCAATCATTTCCTACAATGTTCCCCAGTTGCCATATAATAACTATCGACTTCTGAATGATCTTGTCTACATGCAGCCTCCATGAGACTTTGAAGTACAGAGCTAAGTATTCAATCTGAAGGACCAACTTCAGCCTCTTGGCCTAATAAACGTTACTTGGTTCATTTATCAGTTTTTCCCTACTCTCACACTCTAATGGTTTATATCCTCAAGGTTTGAATCTAGAATTGGTTTCACTTAATGAAGTCTGTCATAAGTGTAGTTATAACTAACCAAGCAAATTCAGGTTCTTACTAGATTCATCAATATGTATAGCTACTGGAGCCAATTTCAATGGGAACATTAGCTTTGTGCTTTGTTCTGGGAGAATGGAGTTATGGAAATAACTATCAGCTTCTTTTCGAAGTGCAAAAGAACTTCCTCAACACATTGAAGAACCAAAACATCGGAAAATAATGAATTTTTATGTCAAGATGTTAGTTACAGAAATACAGTTCTCCTACTCTGTGATGTCTCCGTTCAAACAACAAATCCTCTCATAAATAATGTCTAGAAATCAGTCTACTTCCACATACGCAAATCGAAAAAATAATTTTAAAGAAATTCTGACACAATCACAGGATTCTGATTTCTATTTAAAATTTAGTTTTCCACCCCAAAAATAATAAGAAAATTGAGTTAGAAAATCCGTCCCAGCGTTCAATTTTTAATTTTGTCAACACAAAGATTTCAGATGGGGATGCCGAACCATCCACTGAATTCATGCCTCTATCATTCATCAATTACATGATTTATTATTTTCCGGTACTACCGATAATCTATGTACTGCCCACACTAAGATGACCGTGAGTAAATTCCGTTGTGGCCCCAAAGATGGTGCTGATTGAGGAGTACGTGGATCCCCCAATGCAAAGTAGTATATTGCAACTACCAGCATAGTCAAATACACAGTTTTTAATGTGACTATCTTAATGTAGCTATCATGTTGTCCGAGATACGGGATGGTATTTTATTTCAATTCCTTCTTCCAGAATTAATTCGACTAGAAATCGAAAAATTCCCAATAAGATTTGGATTTGAAATTTGTTACAATTAGTGGCCTGAGCCCGTCTTTTTTTCTTCGTTTTTTCTGTCTTATTTATTGAGAGCCCTGCTTCACCTCACCATTTCCAGTTATTTTGCAAGTGGCCTTCATACCGTCGTAATTGATTTCAATGAATCGTATGCTGACTAAAAAAACTCCATTGTCCGCCATTGTCCAGCCTGCTACATCCAACTAAAAACTGATCCAAAACACTTAATACTATAATTGATGAATTTGTTTCATATATCCTTGGATAACAGCGATACTGAGGGTGGTACATTTTCAAATTGACACCCGGCATACGGATGGTATCAAAGCTGAAAGGATTCCGATGTTCATGAGAAATGAGGATATACATATAAAGAAAATCTACTCTTTCCATAACCATTTTTCCGAACGGAAACGAGATCCAAATTACTCTTTTGACAGTTCTATGCATTAACAGATATCCGCTTCCCCTAATGATATTCTCACAATACGAAATACTTTCGCGAGGCAGAAAATATCTTCGACGTGAACGAATGAAAGGTTCTCAGTATAATGGTTTCAGTTTGGGGCCGATCATTCTAGTGCCAGAAACAGTTTATGAGCACGGTCGTTCGCCAGTTCACGACATTCATTACTTACTTTTGATGTTGATGAAACTCATTTTCGAAACAATCAGGATGATGGCGGCTAATTATCTCGAAGAGCTGTGCGCTTTGAACTGATAGACACACTCATCTGGCCCCTGACAAAAAATATGAAAATTCATCAGTAATTATTTCGTAGTAGGCTGTTCCAGGTTCGGAGATGATATGAAAATGCGGAAATTGCTTACTTAAAGTAGCGAGATTTATTATATTTCAGCAAGGGCTCCAAAAAGTGGTTGGGCATAATTCAGTGTTGTGTACAAGAAAGGTACTTACATTAAATCAATTTATTGAAGACTCTTCATCAAGTCAATTCTGATCATAGACCTACAATAAATATGGACTGGCCGTCACGTGACTTTAACACACAGCTCCTTGCTCACTACATAAGAGAGAGAAGTGCTGTAAAGAATAGACATATGTAATGGCAAAAGATACAAGTTCGCTATAGTAATACATTATTGGAAAACCCCGATTTTGTATTTTTTTTTCAAGATAATATCAGCTATTTTTAATGAGATGAATATTGAAAAAGCCAAATGAATCACAGGAGTAACTGTATGTAACATATTTTCATGATATCTTAAATATCTTTCATAAACAAGAATTTCATAAAGCCTTAAACTAATGCAAATATATTTTTTGTACTTCCGGGACTACAGTGCCAACTGCTGCAGCATGTACACCGGAGAATTGTACGCTATAGCTGAAGCAATAGATTCATCAACAGACATCAATGATAAAAATGCAGTTATCTTCACCGACTCGATAAGCTCCGTACAAGGAATACAACAAGTTTACCCCAAACACCCACTACTGCATTACCGGATGTTTATATGAACTTTTCGTCTTAGAATCACTCAAAAAATCGCTCATTCAAGTTTAGCCACGTATTAACATAACACCCTGTACAATGAAATAATACCAAGGATGAACTTCGTAAGTCACTAATAATATGCGAAATCCATATCTTCCTAGTTCGTTCACTTATATGAGTGAGATGCATCTTCTTAGTTGTGAACGTCTTCCTTTCATACAAATACCATCAAATATATTTCAAGCAATTGATATGATATTTTGCTCTCGACACAATCGTTTATTTTGTTTGTTTTCCCAAGTGGAACAATTTGTTCCAGCTGGAATCTGCCCAACATAAATCACTTTACTGTTGAAAATGAAAGGGAAATATAGATTACGCCTGACAGGCCTTCATCCTGAATGAGATGGAGATCGTTATTCAAACAGACACAATTTGGATTCAAATGTCAGTGGGATAAAATAACACAAAAGGCTTTCTTTCAGACGAAATGTTTTTTTTTTCGGTAACAAAGATCGTGTGACCCTTTGAGTTTACATATTTCTTTCGTTCTCCTCACGAGCGGTATTGATCTACCGTGGAATACTTCGGAAACGTTTTATCACTTCATAAGATTCGCTTTCACACAATGAACAACAGTTCAATTCACAGTTCACCTTTGAACCGATCGATGTCAATGACGTTCAAACATTTCAGATAATCTGAAAATTCCAAAGGTGAATAAAACTGTTGGTTGAGGAACAGAACCTTGCACCATGTTTATCAGAGTTAGTAGGCCAGGGTGAAAAAATCACTCTTAAAATAATCTACCCAAAACTTGCTTACTAATTAGGTGGTATTCCTTTCCTATTGTCAAAAAGGGCGCTGATTTTAAAAAGAACATTGTTTCATATGATAACAAAATCACACCAGACACGGTCGATTCATAACAAAAACACCACGAGTGTCATTGGCACTTGGCATTGGTGTTTGTGTTTTTTGTTCAGTAATATTTTTTAACAAAAGGCTAATAGCAATGTTCCTTTCACTGAACGCCAAAGAAAAGAAGTGTTGATAATCTGGAATATGGGGACAAAATTAGAACGCAGAAGAATGTAAGTTCAAAACTAAATATCCTGATCATCACATTCCTCAATCTACCGTCAGTAGAATATAAACAATTTGAGACTGTCGAAGATATTCCACAACCAGGCATGACTTCAATGATTGACGATGGGAAGAAATTATATATTCTGGTGGACATCGAGGAGAATCAACACCTTTCCAATTATGATGTTACGGGTTAGATGGAAGAGCAGTCACCATTATTCCGGATAGGGGCGACTGAATCCCGCCCTTACATATTGTCAATTGTGAATTAATTACTTATTTAATTATAACAAATGAATGTTATATCTGGCAATATGAATAAAGACAAATTATTATTATTATTATTAATTACGACATAAGTCAAAGTTCAATATTGCGTATTTTTAAAAGTGAAGGGTAACATCCTTATGGAGTATTGGCACATGAACCCAACGAAACGACCCAGATAACAAAATTGAATTTTGCAAAATAATGAAAGCCAAGTACCTGTGGGAACCATCATTTGAAAAAAATATATTGTTTTTCGGCGAGTCAACTTTTTTTTTTCAAATAGAGCCGACAACAGATAGAACCGTCGATATTGAAGCCAAGAAAATCCCCATTCTTTGATGGATGCCAACGCTCAATATCCCAGAGAAGTGAATGTTTTAGCAGGGATCATACACAATCGTATAACTGGACCATATTTTCTCAAACGGCAAATATTACTTGAGAGTTTGCGTGTAGTCTTTCAATTCCAACGACGAAAATACATTCTCCAGGTAATGATCATCAGTATCAAATAGATGAGAATATCTGTTATTAGCAAAGAAGTGCTCCACCACATTTCGCAGCTGAAGTTCGTGCATATCCGAATGAAGTTTTTCCTAACAGATGGATTTGTAGACGAGGTGCCACAGTGTGGTGAGCCCGTTTTCCCGACTTGACACCGCTTGACTATTTTTTGTGGGGTTACTTGAAATCCAAAGCATATGTCAATAGACCTAACAATATTGAAAGTTGGCAAATCAGAATTGAAAAAGAAATAGAACATATCACTCCCGATGCCATTTAAGATGTAATCGATATCTTTCAGCAACGCCTTTATCATTGTCAAGAGAAAAATGTCTGTCAGTTTGAACATTTTATCTGGAATAATTCGTAACTAGCACATTGATTGATACCATTATAAAATATGATTTGTTTTTTTATGACGCATGAACAAAATAAATAATAAAGATATAGCTGTAGGAAAAATCATGTACCCTTGAAAACGAGGTATCACCGGACCCACCACTGCATTTCTGATGAGATAGTTTTTGATATGGTGGAGTTTCACTTCTTGCATTGGGAATAACTATGGATTTGTTCATTTCATTTTCTGATGAAGAAGCTGTGTGACGGGGTTGAGTCTAACAGTCTCTTTATTCGATATAGTTCAGTCTGACAATATGTGTGTCCCCTTTTATCAACTCTTCAAAATCTAGACGGCACTGGATCTAAATATTGTTTCCAACATACTTCCTATAAGTCTCCTACCCATCGATCTCACAGGAAAATTTTGGGATTGCCAGCTCCACAAGATCCTGACCCACCATCATACATTTAAGTTCAGTGATGCTCAAGATTTTTTCTCAGGACAGTTTATTTTAGAATTGCGTCCTGTGTACCACATCAAAGATATGCCTCTGGCCCTTCTTCAACTGCAACATCCCTCCAACTTCTGTATTCTGGTCCCCTAGTTCCCGGAGTTTACTACGTTTCTTGAAAAACACCACAGCAAATTCCTCGGATATTTGATTATCCTTCGCTTTTCAGTGATCTGCAGCGTAATCAGCGAGTACTTTGAAATTATCTCGTAGCTTATCTCTAGTTTCGCCATGCTGCACTTTCTGCCCAAATCACTACAGTGACATGAACTTCTGGAACGTCATCCATCTTCGGGTGGTCTGAAGGTGCGGAATTGGTAATGATTTTCAGCGCATGGATTCAAACTATTGGAACAGACGATCCTAGGTTTCTCTAAGGATTACTCCTAAATTAGGTAGATGAGAGTGTGTATCCCCTCTATTATTGTATTATGTTTTTCGTTAACCAGCTTTCGTCCCCCTATGAACGACAGTCCTCAAGAGTCGAAACTTGTGCGAGCCAAGAACTAACGAGGTATTGCATTTTAACGTGCGATTCCTACCTTGTACAGTGTTCCTTATGGGTTCTGCAACTCCGATGATAGGCCAAGGTGGTGCTAAGGACCAAAACAAGATATCCAGTTCAAAATCCTCCATCATCTGCCTTGATGTCATGGGTTTTCTTCTTTCAACGTTCACAGATGTTGTCCATTGTTTGTCAAGTTTACTGACGTGGTCATCTTCCGCGGTATCTTGTCCTGGTGACGCCCCAAACTTCAGGTCACAGGGAGGTTGCAGCTCTCATCTCATTGTGATATCAGTGGAGGGCTTGGCTAGTTGACTCCTAATTGAAGGTACTGTTAAAAGTCACATTGGTGGTCAGATACTATCTCGAAATGGTGGCCCTTTATCATTCAATTCATCTGCTTTGGTTTTCGTTTTTCGGATGTTCCACTAATATATTATTAACAGTTAGGATACGAAGTAATAAAATTACTCTAATTCAAGAAGATGTAGGTCCAGTTGATGAAGGTATTTCACATATTTCCTGGATCAGCAAACTTGGTCCAACTACAGCTCCAATGGGACGCCGAATCGATATATCCATACTTTCACCAATATATTGGCAACGGTGGAAGCTTTTTCCACAATTAGAATAGCTCAGATAATTCACACGCTTCTAGTTGGATTCTTGAAGTGTTGAGGAGCGGTGACAATCCATTCCTCACGAGCTGGTGCCAAGCGAATTGGTATAGTACACAGATAGCGCTCCAGTCCAATGTTCCTATGGAATAAATTGATCTTTCGGCTTCAGCCAAGAAAACGGGGAGCCACAAACGACGATTCTTATACCAATAATGCCATTTTCAATAAGCATGTTTCTTACCTCGATGCTGTTACAACGGACTTTCTCTGACTTCATACCTGCAGTGCATCTGAAGTTTCAATAACTGGTAGTCGTGACAAAAGATAAGGTGACTTGACACTTCAAAGCATCACCTGTTTTGAATGGATTACTGTAAATAAGATGCTTCAGACGAACTGGATTCATTTTGGATCACATCAGATATTATCCTTGAAAAAAATATCCGAAGTTTTTTCACAAAATTAGTTAATTTGGAGAATGTGTGTGTATGAAGCTGAGTGAAAACTTCAAAAGCCGTCGTATTGCTTACATTCCTTGCAAAATTCATACGTCAATCCAATTATGCCCGAACCAGATTCAATGATGAATTTCAACAATATATATTTCATAGCCAATCGTGAGCTGCATGTCTATTTGTAATCCATTCCAGAGTATTGTAGGAATTTCTAACCGCATGGTGGCGTACGAACGGGGGTGTATTTTAATCAGATGTTGTTGAAACCATGTGGGTTTATAATTAAAGAGGTATAATAATCCCATTTCGCGAATGTTTACTTGCAGTGTCGTTATAACAGAGATGGAAGTGTGTTGTGATACGTTTATAAAATCGATTTTTATTATGTTACAACGCAATTCAACTGTTTCGTCGGTTTTTCTTGAAAATAGTGCGAGATTGTTTTATCGACTTTTCTTGCATTTCAATATCTGGATATTTTTGTCATTGATCGCAAGCCCATTCAGAAGAATTTTTTTGACAGTTCTAACGATGAATACAATTTTGCCATTTTGTGTCATTAGGAACGCTTTTACCCAATTATGTCAACATTACACTGAATAATCCACTTGTGCTGAAAAAGAGTGTTTTGATTGGTTGAATTTTTTGTGTTGAAAGCCGTAAGCGAGAGCTGTTACCAAAGAAAGAGCTTTCGACTGTCATAAAATTATCTCGTCTATTATCAATGTCCTAGGGATATTACTACTGATAATGATTATAGAATGAGAAACTATGATTATAAATAAGAGATTTTTTTTTCAATCAATGTAACCAATACTTGATGAGGATCCAAGTTAAGGTTTGGAATAAAACTTCACAATTGTGTAATGTTGTCTTTGAATACCAATCGGTCCTCAATAATTACGATTTTCAACTGAACATAATAATTCACAGTTATTCAACATACAAAATGAGTTCAATGAAGGTGAGTGATCAAGTTTTGTTCAGTCATTAACTGAGTTCTGATAACTCATTTCATTTTCAATTTTCTGAATTTCCAACCGACGTAATTTCATTCTTTGTTTTCCACATGAAATATCTCAAAATCATGTTTGAAAGTATGACTTTCTGTGACATGATGGATTTGGTTCGCAGTTCCTGTTCAGTTATGCGTGTTTTGAAACTTCTATCAGTTTGTCTGCTTCAAAACACAAAACAAGCACAACAAGTCCTTTTTCTGTGTCCATGAGGCACCCTTTATGAGGTTCCGCAAGGGATGATATCAAGAACTATTCTTATTAATTAGTATACTGCGGACTTTCCGAGCTGGTTCCTGTTCTACTGACTTATGCGCAAAAATGCAAAGATTCATTCTTGAAAAGGCCAATTCAGTTAAATGCGTGCCCACTCTGCATTTTCGACCATACATGTGGGTTCTTTGAAAAACTTGAATGGCATTCCTCCAGTTTCGACAAAATTATTACAGAACCAAATAAAATATGCATAATGCGTGTAAATTGCACGTTTTTCAGAAACCCTGCATGGTCACGCTTTTATCTGAATAGGCCTGCAAACAAAGAGATATGACAGGATGAAAGTGAAACTGAGTTTTCAATAATGTTGTAGGAATTTAAAATTTTACAGATGACATACGTTCGTGTAGAGGTACATATGGGTATTTTTCCAGTATTACCCTTATGTCTGACGGGGTGAAAGTAACAGCCTTCACTATGTTTTTCATGCAAACTTTACAAGGGTATGTAACTGTATGTGACCAACATTTCCCAGTCATTGTTAGACAAAGTTACTTCAATTCCATTCAAATGCGCGAATGTATGCAATTTTCCAATATTTCATGATGCAGTGGTAACTTTGAAGGTAGTATTCAAAGAGCGATCGGAACAGAAAATAATTCATAAGCAGCAAACTGCGGTCCAAACCCATTAAAGTGGAACTCACAATATCCTTGCCTTAGGCTGCTACGAATCGAAATTTGAAACACGTATCGAATTTATGTCCAAACCCTCGCGAGAGTTCCTGTATACTAATAAAATGGATTTATTTTGCGTAACGACCAAACCCTTTCGAAAAAGGATACTGACCAACAAAATGACTAGGACTTGTTGAGTTTATCAGAACAGCTCTTTGACGATCGATCGATCATCGAAAACGTTAACCAGGTCGACGAATTCATGCACAAATTGAAACCGAATCATTATTTCTTGAATATGATGAAATATGATATTCTCAGTGAAAAAATTATCAAATCAACTCCAATGTATTCCAGTCCTGGCAGATGATTTCGTAAAATCTCCGACTTTCCTCTTTCTTCTGACCCTGGGAGTATCCAGGATCTGTTGTAGCTTGAACGAGGTTTTGTATACCACTTTCATAAAAAAATCAGAGATTAATGAAATAAGCTGCAAGTAATTAGAAAAGAAGTAGGTGTGTCCAACAAGAAGGGACATAAAATTACGGTTCGAAGAGACATTGCCCATATCCTTCCAAAAACATCAATGCTTTGGATCACAACCACCGATTTGATGACTTGCGTTTAAAATAATTCGAACAGGTTCATGACAATAGACTTCTCGATGCATTCGAATGCGGATAGGGGGCCAATATCATACAACCTCTTTTTCAAAATCAAGGAACAGTAAAAGAATCAATGATTCTCAAAACTGTTGTCATTGAATTCAAAACAATCTTGGTAGAAGATATATTATAGCAGGTAAATCAGAAAATGAAGTAGATGATTGAAATGGTGTACAATTCAATGTAGACAGGAGTATGTAAAAGTATAATGAGTTCAATTAGCCTCTTATATAAGTAAGTTAGTAGTTCAGCACGCTATGAGCTATTCAGGGAGCCAAATTTTTTGGCGTCGTGTGATATTGATGTTGTTTCTGGTGTTTTGGGTTATTTATATTCCTTTAACAGTATATTCAAGTTGGATAATAGGTTTACCGAAATTTATTGATATTTGTGGAGCTGCATATTATGTATGTTTGTGTGTAGCTACAAATGGCAGTATCGTTACAGTTGGTGTTAGAAGTGGGATCTACTACAGGCTGTATCCAAGTTATTTTTTGGTGAACCCGAAGAGACCTGCGATAATTGTTATAGAAAGTAGTAGTGATGGAAGTGAAAATATGCATAGAGCGTCGGAGGCGATACTGTTAATGGAAAGACAAAAATTCGAATCGAAATGAGAAGAAGATGATGAAAGAGGTCATGAAAAGAAAGATGCACGATGGAATGAAGATGGAGAACGATGACGTAAAAAGAAATAATGGAGCACAACATAAAGAAGAGTAGTGGCGGCAATTCTTCATATAAACGCCCAGGGAAATATAATAATGAGTGTTAATTTATTATCCCTCAATGAACAATTATCACTATATGAGTTTACCTTGAGGTGCAGCACGTGCAGCTGGAAAGCAATTATTATCATTTGCCGTGGCATTTCCAAGCGACTAGACACAAATATGCAAACATGTAATCCCCTAATATCTGAAAATGAGTGATGAAAGCATGCAGTCAATAGTAGATTGGTGTAGGATATGGCTATAACCGATTGAAATTCTTTTCCGAGAAACTATCAACAGATGTCTTCCTACCCCAGAGTAAAAGAATTATTGAAGAAAAAACTGATATATAATGGAGTTTTTCCATATCTCAAAACAGAAATATCACGCTATATTTCCTATCTTCCATCGTATTCTCCGTAATGGGGTTGTTATTTTTAGGATGAAAGGCTAATGATTATGATCACGAACAAATCTAATACTTTCGATATCCACGTGATCCATTCATTCCGTGAGTAATTGGGAATCCTCCTGGAGGGATATCATAGATGATATTTATAATTTGAAATCAAAGAGTATATTTGCTTCATTTATACTATGCGAATAATCATTGTGTTTGAAATAATAAAAATAATAATAATGCCCCTGAACAAAAAAATTTGTCGTGAAATTATTGCTGGGAAGTGAAGACTGATCAATGTATTCGGTATAATCATGAGAGCCCTAATTATTGATTCAACCAGGAAGTAAAGTATTCTAATCATTTTCTGGAAAGCTGGTTGTTGTTTTTCGATCATTATTTCGTTGTTTTCCTCAGTTAGAACAGATTTTTGTTCTAGTTTACAGCTTGAATTCTCAATCGTATGCAGAATTCACCACCTAACGTTCAAAAATGTATATGGAATTTGGATATTGTGAATCGATGATTTTGCTCAGTTATAACTGAACATAGTATGAAAGCTCGGGGATAACACTGAAAAAAAGCAATTTTAGATTGAAAGTAGGTAGGAAAATAGATAAGGAGGAATCAGTACCTAAGACCATTGTTTCTTTGTACGGCTATATTGCAGCATATATATCCAAATCTGATCCCAAATATTTTTGAAAATCACTGAAATCTTCAAACATGATTTAGGATTGGCAAACTCCCACTTGTAATATTTCTGTATCAAATCCCAGATCTTCTCCCACAGAATGATCATCTACTCAACTGGTATGATAGCCAGTTGAGAAATCGATAGATAATAAAACTTTCAATTCACACATAATAATTTATAGGCCGCGGTGGTGTGCGGGTTGAGTTCTCACCTCATAAGCCAAGGAGCGTGAGTTCGAATCTCAGCATTGCCACCGGTCTCGTGCATGGCATCACACGTATTGAAAGGTAAGGGCTACATCGTCCCCTAGCTCGCGCAAGTCTCTGACTTTTGAGGGTTGCACGTACGGATGCAACCGGTTGACGGATATAACAATTTTAACAACAAAAAAAAATATTCACTGTTTTTGCTAACATTAGTTTCGACACACTTTGTCATCATCTGGACCAGTTACAAACTTTTTTTTGTGATATCATTCTCAAAACGCTTGTAATACTGATTCGAAATTCAAAGATTTCCCGGAGATGCACAAAAAAATTACGAAATGTAGGAAAACCATTTAAATGTTTTTCTGTAGAATATCAAAATTAATAGCCTATTTACAATTTACTTTTACCCTGCTTAACGATGCCATTTTCGGATCCATGATCCGACGTTTCGTCTGGTTCATGGCTCCAAATTATGGAAATATCATCAGCATATATTGGATTTTTAAGATTCGAATGATTTTTGTTCTAGTTTTTTCATGAAGGAATTTGCAATAACTGGGCTTAGTGGGCTTTTCATTGAAACACCATCTAGTTGCTCATATGCTTTATTGTTAAAAATTGAATATGAAGATTTTAAGCAAGTTTTGAGAAGATTAGAATTTTCTCCATGACTCCATCTAACGGATTCTTCGTGAAAAGGGTAACTACATCGAAATTGACTTGTACGTCATTTGGAGTATTTCCATCGATCTGAGGCGGTTTCAATGTGAGCTTTCCTAGTTCCATACTGACCTTGAAATCTTTTATGTCTCTTCGGACTTAATCCAAGTTCACACTCAGATCAAGCGTTGAGTTTCTGTTGACAGTTTCTTTGGCGTGCGCAGAATCAATTCGCTTTTCTAACTCACTGAACTTTTCATTTATTTTTTACTCAAAGTCATCTTTGATTCTTCCACTTATGGCCTTCATTTTGTCCATTTCTGCCCCAAATTCATCTTTGATTTCATCTACTTTCATGTTCATTCGGTCTAGCTCTGTCTTGACGGTTCCCATTCTTTCTTCCAACCGAATCGCCACTCTACACACTTCTCCTTTTAAGCTCTTCGAGTTTTCTAGAAGCTCTTTCCTCAGACCATTTCAATTTTCCAGGAGCTCTTCCCTTAAATTCTCCGAGTTTTCCAGAAGCTTCACTTCTAGATTTTTCTTCAAGATTTTCTTCTATTCTCTTCACATTTATTTGAAGTTTCTCTTTTAGACTATTCGAATTTTCGAGAAGACCTCCTTTCAGGTTAACCGAATTTTCGAGAAGTTCTTTCACGGAATTTTTTGTTTAAGTTCGTCCTTTAAAACTATTCGAATTTTTCAGAAATCGATTCCTGAAACTGACGAATAAAAACGATTCCCGGTCTTCTCCTTCTTCAATCAGTCCATCTGAAAGTTTTTTCAGGAGTGCGGACTTTTTCCCAGTTGTTTCTAACTCACGCTTCTCTAATTCTTGCTTCAATTCACCAACTTAAAGGTCAACTAGGTGAACTCTCCTCGGAGAAACATTTTGCCTCTTATTGTCTATACCGAGATATCAGTCTATTATTCATTTCACACAATAAGTTTTCAGTTTATTTTCCCGCGACGCACAAAACTGTCCACTACGTAAACGCAATAATGTTCAACGGGTGACTAGTCTATTAGGCGCGATAGAAATAAAGAAGATTTTATAGAAAGATGTGCAACTTTGATGGTTGTTTGTGTTCGGTCTCGTTTCAGTTTTTTATATACAGTGTGACCCACTTCTGTTTTAAATAAATTTTTATGTTAAGCTGTATTTTCGACTTCATTACTTTATTCCGAATGTGAACTCGTTCCTCGTTCCTAGATGTTATAACTCGGGAACAATTTGTGTTATGAAAGCGAATTTCTATCAGAAACCTCAATGATCTACGTGTGTGTTGACAGTATTGCTGATTCTCAGAATTTGTCTGAAATATTCAAAAATATTGGCATGTTATCAAAATTAATTATGCTATAGCTTTGCTGCCAATGAATATTTTCAAATGAAATTTTAGAATTCACCTGAATGAAGAATGCTTAATCCAGTGGCTGAGTCGAAATTTCACGAAAAAAATTCGCTAATGAAATTTAGCTATTAAAACATAAAAAAAATCGTAGTATACCCTGAAATTTGGAATATTTTGCAAATGTTTTGTTCAAACGTAGACTTTTTGTTACTCTTCCTGCAAAAAAAAAATTGAGCCGGTTGGAAATTGTAAAAATATATTAATGGAATTTCAGGAAAATATCAAAATTATGTCCTAATTTTTTTTTATTTGTCAACAGATTTCGATGAAATTACAGTCAGTGATATTTCGAGACTTCCTGAATCCAGTGGTGTAGTCAAAGTTCTGATAGAAGTTTTGAAATTGAATTGGTGGGTTGATTAAACGGCATATTTTTCAAAATTAATTCCCTCATAACTTTTTTATTGATTGACGCATTCCAACGTTATTTACATAAGAACCATTTGAAAATGTCGCGAATCCAGTGGTGTAGTTGGAATTTTTCAAAAAAAATCGCTAGTAATTTTTTTAGATTTTTGACCTTGAAAAATGAGATTAGTTGGCCCTGGAAATGGAGATTCATTCATGAAATTTGGTGTCCTAGTAGACTTTCAGAATGTCTACCTAATGAAGAAAAAAATCATTCGAATCGGTTAAAAATGGATATTTTATAGGGGTGCTCCGGTCTTAAGTGGGTCACACTGTATCGTAGGTTCGAATAAATAATATATTTCATTGAAAAAGTCCTCTTTGTTTAAGACAGGTGTTGCATTACCTTCGTTAGCAGGAAGAACTGGAATTTGCTCATCTCTGTTCATTTCTTTGATAGCCTAATCGTCAGTTTTTGACAAATTATTCACGTAGTGTTCGCGTTAATTCCGTGCGTATTTCTTCTGCCTGCTCATCGGAAAAGGTTCCTTGTCTATACCGTACGAGTATCGTAGATGGTAGTACAACACTCGTAGCTCCGCCTTATGCCTGTGGCTGAGACCGTATAAGCTCGACAAGTAATTATTATCATTATCGTTATTATTATTCTATATCCTTTATGTACCTATATAACTTAAGTTCTGTTTAAATGACATGTGTAAAAACAACGTCAGTGGACACTTACTTTTGTCAACAAGAAAGATTTATTTTGTCGATTAAAAGTGAAATACAGTTATTTCTATTGAAAAGACATAACAAATATCATTCAATTACAGGAATCGCATGTAATTGTTTATTCCTTGGGGATCATAATATCATGAGAATAATTCAGATGTAATCCAATATCCGTCGCAGTATTAGAGAACTACTTGTTTTTTCCTTACCCCACTTTATATGATAATGATGTATCAATTTCATGACTGCAAAAGCATACTCTGATGTAAAATTCATTTTCCACAAAAAATATATATTTTCCAGAAAAATTCGAATTGAATTCATTGGGTGATTAAAAATTGAAATGAGTCGTTCGAAAAAGAATTTCTGTCCTGAAACTCTTGTCATTAAAACAATGGACTAGCTTTCACAGTCGAAAGTCGGCCAACAAACTGCAAACAAACGAAAATCGACCGTGCTCCGAGCAAAGACAACTCCTAAAGTGCTTACTTCCATAGTCTCGCTGCAAAGTGGTCTTGCGGTAATCCGTGATTTCCAGAACGGGGTAGTGGGTTAACGCCCATTCGTGTAAAAGCAACGCTTTACCATATAAATCTTTGCCTTTCCGTGACACCAACGTTTGTCTATGTCTGTCTGTCAGGTTACGGCGGACTATCAGTCCGTTTTGCCCAGTTTCCACTCTCGTTCTGATGTTTAATTGTGAATCTGTTTGGTTTTCAGGGTCGTAAAAGCCCGGTTTTTCAGTTTATTTATCGTTAAAGATTCACCGCGGATGATAAGAGAGCTCAAGCTAACTTCATTAGACTGCTTTGAGAATATAAATAGAGATGCGGAAGGATAGGAAACATCTCGAGTTATGATATTATGAAGCAGTCCACTCTGAAATTTTTCATTCGTTTTTGTTCTCTATGAGGTTATGCATTTTAACAGAATGGTTTTGGTATTATAGCTGCAGAGTTCGAAGAGTAAGTCTCGAAATTTTGTCCGTTTTTCCTCCTCTTTTCGCCAGAAGCCAAAAAAATCTTTGACAAAAATTGTTCTACTTTGATGGTCGAGGAGGACTACATGAGACTCATTGGCTTGTATTTGCCTGAGGGTGAGGAATGAGTAATTCCAATAGATTCGACACTTCTCATTCTCCACAACATACTCAATATCTCCTAGAGCATAAGGCAACACAGGTATCTCGTCTATACCGTAGAAGTGTCGTGAATGGTAGTACAATAAATACTTTTAGCGCAGTTTTATGCCTGTGGATATAGGCTGAGCCTGCATAAGTTGGACAGGCTGACTATGGTCTCAGCTGCCCCACGACACGCTCTGCATCTAGTATTAGGGACCTATATACCAATCATGCGACTACGGTAGACGAGGATGTTGAAGACAACGTCCTGGAAGGCCATTATGAATCCCAGTTTCTGACCCCAACCCACTTGACCTGAGAAATGCGAAGGTCAGGTTTCTGGATGAGCCAAGTCTTCACTGTTCCTACAGGAGATCCCATGCGTTGGCTTATTCTCATGTAACAGTGCAACTTTTTACTGAATGAGTTTCAACTCGGTGACAGAGTTTGGGTTCGTCCGTTCAGGGTCGAATACGAGACCAAGGTTATAGGCTGCACGGGTTGCAGCTTTTTCATGATCGTATATTAAGCAGAGAAGGGGATTTGACCTCCTGATGACTCAACAGGCTCCATTCAGTACCATTTTGTAACGTAGATATCCTAAGCTGGAATATCCAGGGCCTTCCCGTTGTCTGGGAAAGTATAACCAGTCCATCTCGTCACTCCAAAGGAGTGAAGTAGAATCGAAACGGCAAGCATATTAGTAGTAGCAATTCTGTTCTTTCCCGATAGTTCTGATGACCAGATTTGTCAGAGTTTATGCTGATACTTACCGCGGAAAGAGTTTTCAACAGTGGTTACTTCTTGGGAGTGGCGTCTCTTTGGCATCCTGATGGACGTCCTCTTCGTATTACCCGCATCGTCCTCTTTTAAGATATACCGTGGCACATTTTCGACCCCAAAATCCATTTCGATAGCATGTGTGTACTCTTTCACCACCTTCAAGTACTGATAAAGATACTTTTCTCCGGAGGCATGTAGTTTGAGGTCTTCCATGTGAAACAGATGGGATGGATTGTCATCTAGTTCTAAGATATCTATGAAGTGGATTTGAAATCGTTTTAATCATCCATACCGAAGAGGAGGACATTATCATATATTATTCCAATATTTTATGCAATAATATTGCTAGTTCTGAGCTTTGTTTGAAATTTCATGTCTCTAGCTCATAGGAATATTAGGTCAAAATTAATTACAAAATTACACTCAAACAGATGAGAAGAAAGCGAGTTAATGGAAACGTAGTAAAACGTTTGTGATTTTCATTCAATCATTTCATATCCTAAAGATCAATTCATTTCAACTGTAGATCAAAATGACTATGGTTGTCTAGCTAACGGATTTTTAAATTTGGTTCCTTGATGTGGAATGATTCACAACTTACACTCTCTTCCATGAACTTCTGCAGAGGCTAGTTTTCTCAAGAAGTTGATAAGTCCAAAAATGTCAGAAGTAAGGCCACATAACTTGGATTTCTGAAACCAGAATCGGGAATCTAATCAAACCATGCTTGGAAAGGCTAGGGTTCCATTTGACAGCAGAGAATGATGACAAATGATATAATGATATAATGATATAATGATATAATGATATAATGATATAATGATATAATGATATAATGATATAATGATATAATGATATAATCGCGTATGACTGCTTGCCAAACTACGTTCATAACATAATACAAGACGAGAAGCTCCTGAAAGACAGATACCCTGTAATATTAACATTGATCTATATTTCACAGTAGGTACTTATTCATTTCTGCTATTATCAACTTCATGCTAAACCCATAAATTGAATTTTTCTGTTTCTTCCAATATCATTGAAATTTCACCACATAGAAACTGAATTTTTGAATAAATTGTAAAAGGATGGTAATAAACGATTGTTATTAATTTTTGCGACGTGATTTGATTTGTCTCACGATCAGAAGTAAGCGCCATCTATGAGATGAGGAAGCAAGTTTTACAACGAATTGATCGTTTTCTACAAGGCTAGTTCAGTATACGTTCATCCCCTCTACACGTTTTGCTAGATTTCGGTTTCGATCCTTTTATTTCCCGAATATTTCTATTCTGATAATTTTGTATCTTAGAAATTCCGATTAAATGGATTCAACGTTTACTAACAATCTAGTTTTGGATAATTGTTTGATTTTACGTTTCTAGGTAGGATTTGATAATGTTTCGATGAAATTTTGTTTCATTAATTTTTGAAATTGATGGTTTTATGTTATGAGCAGCTTAGGTTTTTGATATTTGCGATTACTTAGTTTTCTCATTTATGTCACTTCCGTTTCTTTCTATGATCTATGAAAATTAGTTTTCACGCTTTTTTCGTATGAAGCTTTATTGATTCTCAATGCATAATGGATGTTTTTTTTTCAAATTATAAATCACTTCTGTACATTCCATTCTGCTGGTTTTGAGTACTGTAAAAAGTTACTCTGGAAAATTATTAATTTTCCATTTTATTAGTTTAACATAATAACAGTTTTCTCATTCAAAGTTATTACGAGATGAATCCTGCTATTCTATGATGAAAAATATCCAGTTATTAAATTCAAGCACAATAAATTATTCAGTGAAATAAAATTGTGTTCATTTTTATCTCAGTACCTTTTATCACATCATTTGGAATAATTTCGAATAGCAATCCACTACATGTCACTAACTACCCTTATCGAACGAGTTCACCCAAGATATAACATTCCCGAAATCCAATTTTCCAGGAGGAGTTTGTCTTCAGGCCGGCGCGTTTGACAGCGTAATGGATTTTATATCCCATCAGCGAACGCATTGCCCACATATTCAATCCTCACATTATAAAAAATCACTTGAGAATATAAACCCGCTCCACTTATCGTTCCTCCACATGAGAAACGAAATAACTTCCGGAAATCCCTCCCAGATCGGCAACTCAAAGAAGTCTATTGAATGGAGACTCAGGAACGAAATATCCTTCAGGACAAAAACAATCTATATTTCATTTTCAGCTACTTTTATGGAATCCGCAAAAAAGTGCAGGAGGCGAAGGAAAGGAAAAGTAGGAACGAATTCGTCTTCTGTGGAGACAGTATAATACCTTTGGAACGGAGAATATATATTCACTTGAAGGATCGTGCCGGACGATATATAATATCATTGTGAAAATAACTAGTTTCACGGTTCTTGCTGTCTGTAGTCTGTAAGTATTCAGATGTTTGCTAGTTTCCACGGGGAGCAGTGCAGAGTGATTTCTTGTAGAAACTTCGCTAGGTGTCGGTGAGATCTGATTGTACAATCGTAGAGGTCTGGTGGATTATTTCATGTTCGAGACTTGCCGACAAATTTTTTATATTATAGTGAAGTTGTGAAATTCTTTGACAATTATGCCAGTTTCATATATTGAAACATTATTTATTTCACATGCTCAGATATTATCATTATTCCATTGAAGATTATTTGAATTCTTAGTTTAGAAGAACAATGTATTCAACACGTTGAAATTATTATAAAAAAATGATTCTACCAAAGATAAATTTTCAATACATTCTATACATATTTTACCTGAAACCACAGTAAATCTGCATTTCCAAAATTCACTGTTAATGATATGTGGAATAATTCAAACCCAATAAAAGTATAAGATATCATATTAACTTGAAAAATACCGATAGTCTTGGCATGGACTGTATTTATACATGCATTATTAAAACTATAGTATGTTATATTGCAAAACCTTTGAGATATATCATCTATGTCTCTATCAAACTATAGAAATTTCCTCAGAATTTGAAAATTAGAACAATTATACCAATCTCCCCCAAACAAAAATACTACCAGATTCTGGAAAATGATTGACCGATAACTATTCTTACGGTTGTATGTGAAATAATAGAGAAAGGATTATAACTGACTCATGATATATTTTGAGAAATATCAAATCATCAGTAACAGGTTGGAACTCAATTTTTTCAAAAAAAATTTATATCCTGGGCATTAGGGGAAATATTCTATTATGGTGCAGTAATTTGTGTGAATGCAATGTAATTTGTCTAAATGCCAATCCCGATGTCTGAGCTTGCTTGAAAGGGGTCTAATTGATGAAATTATGGGAAAAGTACGTTGTTCCTACTTCTTTCCGTTAGTTTAGATTCGGATATGTCTTCTGGAACTGCTATTGAAATTGTTATTATAAAAATCAATGCCATTCTCCAAATAAAGAATATTTTCATTTGTAATATCACAAGAGAGTGAGAATAAAGTGAACATAATTCGACAGATTTTTTGAAAACTTGTTACCAGGCAAGACACGAGAGCCTGAAGGGCTCGAGTTTAATTTTCTTAAAATTTCATCGATTGATGATGTACTAAACCGTTTTCGAATCATTTTTCACTTTTCATGCAAACTGATGACATACGTCAGATCAAAAGTATCAGTTGTCACATAATAAAAACAAAATACCACAAAAAATTCCTGTGGCAATTTTCAAGGTAGAAAATTCCCACTATAATAATGCTGTGATTGGCCTGAACGTACATGAATGCTTTGAATTGATGATTTCGGTTGGTTGCAAGAATTGTCAAAAAATAATGATTAAAGTAAAATTATTGAATGTGTAGTATGTCTATGTGTTCTCTCGAATCCGTTAAAAGTGTTTGGTGATGTACATCTCTAGCTCGAAGATGTAAAATTAGACTTCCATTTGGGATAAAACGAACTGACTCGTTCAAACCATATTAAAAAGAAAATTGGTTATTAACGGATCCATGCATATACATCTATGAATATGTTTTGCTTGTTGAAAAAATCACAGTCATATACACATTATTCTTATAATCATAAGTATAGACTCGATATGGTAGCTTGCCGGTATAATTTTTGAGTTCAGAAGCAGTGTATCCATCATTTCACCAAGGATCACTATTATGAAACCACCATTTTATGGTTTGGGTAGAGCCTGCGAAGTTGGAAGATTAGGTATTGATATTCAATCCTTTCTTTTTTCGGATGATATCAGTTTCGCCAGGAGTCAAAAACTCATTGACGAAAATAGTACTAGTCTGTTGAAATTCAGCAATTCTCATTCTTCACAACGAACTCAATATCCCCTGGAGCATAAGGCAACCACGGTGTCTCGTCAATACCGTACGAGTGTCGTAGATGGTAGTAGAGCACTTGTAGCGCCGCGTTATGACTGTGGATACAGGCTGAGACCGCATAAGCTGGGCAGACTGTAAGCATATGCATTATGGTCTCAGCTGTCCCATGACACGCTCTGCATCTAGTGACAGGGAAGGATCCTCTCAACATGACTCCTAGTATTAGGTCCGCCTAAGATATATCAATCCTTATTCTCGTTAAAGACTTTATAAAACAGGTGACCATAGAGAAGTTTTACTCTGGTCATTAGTGGAAACTATTCCTGAGACACTTTATTTTTATACGACCTCTCCTATGTCATGCCCATGATCTGTAAGGATTAATGAACGTATCCATCTACCTATCATATCAATTCTCCGCACTATAGAGTGGATGGACAATTCCATTGAATTTTTTTTTCTAGCGATTCAACCGGAAACGGTGTTAGGCTACCGTGTAGTATTTTTTACTTTTTAGAAATGAAGACTACTCATGCTGACTCCTAGACCTTTGGAACGTAAACTAAGCAAAAGCTGGTCAGGAATATTCCTCTGATATTTGGGTGAGGAATTTTAGGCTTTCACTACCAAGGATATGGCGAAGTGCGTATCATCGTCGGTGAATAATTCCCCAGTATCTGTATGGCAGAGCATATTGGTCGTATTCAACTTTGCGCGGAAAGTCACCCTTCAAGCGAAACTTTCCATCATATGGTTTCCTCAAGGTTTTCATGGATGTCAGGACTCTCACGACTTTGTCGCATTCTGGAGGGAAAATCATTTTATCACAGTATGAACTCTTTTATTTTCTCTCTCAACTCATTCTCACATACGGCTCGCTGGTGTGGTGGCCCAAAGTGAGACAAAGGCAGGCAAAACTTAACCTCGGAAAACTTCAGAGGCTCGCCTGTCTGTGTATCACGGGTGCCATGAGCAGCACTCCGACCGCTGCAATGGAAATCATCCTAAACCTCCCACCATTGGACATCACAGTCATGGGAGAGGCGAGGATGAGCGCATACAGACTTATACAAACAGGTAATTGGAGATCCCAACCACAAATTGGGCACACCAAAATTACTCATGTAGTCAACATTACCGAACTGAAAATAATATCAGACTACATGTTACCTAAATACTCATACGAAAAACCATTCAGAACACAGCTCAAGTGGGACGAATGGGACTCGGGAGTAGAATCACTATCATCTGGCAACATCATCTGGTACACAGATGGCTCCAAAACAGAGATAGGAACTGGAGCAGGAATACATGGAGTGGAGCCAAATAAGAACGTAATACTTCCACTTGGCACCACAGTATTCCAAACTGAGACACATGCCATAAGGACATGCATACAGATGAATCTAGACAGTGGGTACAAAAGAAAACACATCTACATTCTTTCTGATAGCCAGAGCGCAATAAAAGCTCTGAATTCAGTACAGATTAAGTCAAATCAGGTATGGAAATGCCTTCAGAGCCTCAATGAACTGGCAAAACACAACAAGGTAACACTTGTGTGGGTGCCTGGACACAGAGGAATCGAAGGTAATGAAAAAGCAGACCAACTTGCCAGACGAGCTTCTGAACTACCATTCACAGGCCCAGAACCAGTGTTTGGCATCAGCAAAACCCGATGCGGAAACCTAATAAATGAGTGGAAGAAAACAAAACACCAAACATATTGGGACCAAATCGAAGGGCATCGACACAGCACAGCCATGGTGAGGCACTTAAGCCAAACACTGACGGCTGACATTCTCAACCTGAACAGACATAAGATACGCATACTTACCGGCTTACTAACCGGACATTGCGCCCTTAGGAAACAACTGCACACCATGAGAATAAACAGAGAAACCGTGGAGTGCAGACTTTGTGGTGACGAGGAGGAAACAGCCTCTCACATCATCTTCGAATGCGACGCGCTGTATAACAAGCGCTACAGAATATTCAGACAGACCAACCTAGAAATAGGCATGAATCCGAAACACCTAGTGAATAGATTACTAAACCTGATAAACGATACGGGCCTATTTAACTAGGAACTACTGACGACAGAATACAATAAACCCCAGTTGGTCTCAGTGTTAAGGGTCACCCTCACGGGTAAACCCTGCGTCTGGCTCGTCAGCCTCAAACCAACCAACCAACCAACCAACCATTCTCATACTACTTTTCGCGTTTTTGTAGTCCTTTTTCTCAAGCTCACTTCTAAGTCTCAAAGTAAAGTCTTTGTAAATTCCTGTAGTACGGCTTTGAAATTGGCGTGTTGATTTGGAAAAATTGCAAATTAATGATACTCTGATAACGAACTGTGAATAGCTTTTTCCTATTACCACACAGTAAAGCAACGCATATCACCCACCGAATGTGGCTTATATCCACACGCGTCCGAAAAGTCACTTTCCGCTCAAAAAATATCCATTAAAAAATATTGTACACCTTCGAATTTCTCACAAAAGCAGTTTCAATGTAAGGTTCAAACTGAGAATCTCATAGATTTCGTTCCGAATTTGTATATTATATGTGACAGATGTCGCTACTTCACATTTAATAGTCGAAATAATAGTAATTTGGTCCGAATAAAGGCTGAAAGAAACACAATGGAAGTTTTATGTTATAAGTTTTAATTTTCATAATATTGGATATTTTTTAACGGGAAACTATCATTGCCATTCATATTCTAATTACGCCTCCTAAAGAATCTTGCAAAATACAAGCATGGTTTTACAATCCTGCTTTGCATCTTGTTTTATTTTTAAAATTAATATCCAAAATCCCAAAACTTAAAAGTCATCATATAAAACTTCCATTGTGTCTACGGCTTAAGGCTACTTTCTACTACGATATCAGATATAGGATTTGTGGGAAAATTAATTTCTGGTTGAAATGAAGAATTATGACAATGTGAAAGTCACTTGAAAACCATTCTTCCCCATCGATAGCGGACTCGTAGACAACTATCGTCCAACTTGCGAAAAGTTATTATTTCGTCTTCTAATCCTAATTAAATTGAAGCTTCGACCCTTTTCCTCGCACAAACAACTCCATATGATTCTCAATTTACGATGCAGAAAATGAATGCACCATAAAACTCGCAACACAAGACTTTATCTGTTCCGTTAGGACTGGCATAAAACTCTGCGAGCTTGTGTACAGAACGCCATATTTACGTCCAGACATACGTAAGGGATAACCACTTTACTAGCAGAACCCATTAGGTGAACCATTAGTGAAGCAGAGCGAATAAGTTTCAACAACACCTACTACCTTCTTGAATTTTCTGCGGTTGCCTCCACTTTATTGATATTGTGTAATCAAACAGCGAGAATGTGGAGTCCAATCAACGCTGAAAATGAACCGACCGTGAGAAAAACATAATTGAATGTAATTTTTTTGATGAGAAAGTGCGGATATTGAAGCCATTTTAGTTTTCTCAAACAGTGAATTGATAAAAGTGAACTAACACCTTTTTCCACTGATGTTCGTACAGTTCGAATTTTTATTCGTTATAGCCCAAGAAATTCAATGATCAGGATCTTTCGAACGGCCATAGACGGTGTTGCGTTTTTAATAGTTGACAGTTATCCTCTTCTGAGTGATAGGCAATAGTTTCCCATTAGAAAATCAAAACTCACAAATGAAGATTCTTTTCATTTCATTTTATATACCTAATCATACAATGTAATTGAGCATCCTAATGGATCCCGTCTTATAAAATGAATGTCAATAAAAAAATGATGTTTGTTTCCTCGAGTAAATGAATAAATCGCACACTGAGAACCACAGTGGCGAAAGTCCCAAAAATTGAAAATTGAGTTAATACCATCAGGGTGATCCAAATTAAACCCTTTTCCATATGCCTCATCGGCTAAACGATGAATCCTCACTTATTCACCAGAGAGCAGTACTTTCATCAATTTTGGTCCTATTACAGAAAATCGTTGACGAAAGGTAAGTTGCTACGACTTAATAACAGCATTAACGAAGGGAGTCATCACGAACCTGAAGAAGAAAAAGAAGGGAGAATTGCTGGATCTTTCTGCGATGGAGAGAGTGCTACATCGACATCGGATGATTCTTCATCATCAAGCTGCTCAACGTGCAGCACCTCCTCTACAAGCAGTACCAGGACGATGACTGCAACTGATGATGACCATGCAGATCCAACATTTGAAGTAACTGAAGAGCTGGATGATATTTATGATGACAGCTCCACAAACGATGAATCAACTATGCCTGATGAAGCCACATTGAAGTCGAACAAAAGAAAGAAGAATCCAGATAAATGGATGAAATCTGTGGCTAAGAAACTGCGAAATTCAGGTGAAGAATACTATTTCCTGAAAACTGGACCACTGAAGCCTGCTAAAACTATGCTTACACCGTGCAATATTGAAAATTGCCGGTATAAGTGTCTCATTAAATTTTCTGAAGAGGAAAGACAATTGGGCCTTGGGGGATTTGCAAGCACAGAGAAATTTCGTTCTTAGGCACATGCAGTGTGTACAGCCACCCTCTCGCCGAGTGACAGTGAATCGACAAAAGAACCGAACCCTTAACCATTCATATTTCTTCTCAAAGAACGATGTGCGAGTTCACGTCTGCTTCAGATTTTTCAGAAGTACTATAGGTGTGTCTGAAAGATTCGTGAGAACCGTGAAAAAAAAATTACGGCGGATTTCTACAAGGGAAGAAATGCGGGCTCAAACCAACTAACGTACTTCCACAGGCAATAACAAATGGGATGAGGGAACATCTTGCTTCAATTCCAGCAATCGAAAGTCATTATGTTCGGGCAAACACTGAAAGGAAATTCATTGGTGGAGGAAAAAATCTTTCAGATCTGTACAGAGATTACGTTGAGGATTGTAAAATTCATAACGTTGAATTTGGCAAGTATTCCATGTATCGGCATATTTTTCTCTATCAGTTCAACATGTTTTTTCATTCACCTAAAAAAGACCAGTGTCAAACTTGCGAAACATTCAAAAACTCCTACGCAGAAGAGAAGAAAGCCTCAGAAGGAAGCTACCAAACTCATGTCAATGAGAAAGAGCTGTCGAGGAGAGAAAAAGACTCAGATAAAACGTTAATCAGTGATACTTATAAGGTATCTTGCTTCGATTTGCAAGCTGCTCTTCCAACCCCTAAAGGTGACGTCAATTCCTTTTATTACAAACCCCGCTTGAACTGGTATAACTTTACTGTTTGTCAACTGGAAAGTAAAGGATTAGGTCCAGTTTACTGCTACTTCTGGCATGAAGGGGAGGAGAAGCGTGGGTCCAATGAAATCGGCTCCAGCCTTCTGGATTATTTACAAAAAACTTCGTTTTTTATTCTGACAACTGCGGGGGACAGGGTAACAATAAATTCATTGTTTCAGCTTTCTTATATGCTATAGCTCATTTCAACATCAACAGCATTACTCACAAATTTCTTATGGTAGGACATGGACAGAATGAAGGAGATTCAAGTCATTCGGTCATTGAAAAGGCGATTAAGAAAACCCTCAAGAATGGTCCTATCTACGAGCCCGCCCAATATGCAACCATCATAAGCAACGCGAAAAAGAAAGGTGCAAAGTTCGTTGTCAAGGAAATGACACACGATGACTTTCATGACCTTAAAAAATTGCATAAAAGCATCGCCAACAGTGATTTCAACCGCACTTCAAGGGGTGAGAAATTCAATTTCAATGACATCTGTGTTATTCGTTTCGATAAAGACCACTTGGATCGGTTTTTCTATAAAATTTCTTACGATGACACAGAGTTTCAATCTGTTATTATCAGAAATCAAACGAAGACCAGAAAATCCTCTTTGAAAAACGTGAGTGATGTTGAATTGTTGCCTGCTTATTCCGAAAACATTCCCATCGGTAAGAAAAATTTTGATGACCTCCAATCTCTAATCAAATACAGGTCAATCTCCCGCTTCCACGCACCTTTCTTCGAAAATCTGAGGTGTGAGACACCTTAAAAAAGGGAAGGATGGCTTTTACATCTATGAATAATGATATTTCATATCGGTGAGCTTCCTTTAAACCATTTTGTTCAAAGGTTTCAACCAATTTTTGTATTTTTATTGTTTTCTCTTAGTGCAAACATAATGAAACAATGCGCTGTATTAATGTAGACTAATATTTGTAAGTCTTAGAGAGTTTTGTAACTCACAGGCCGAAGTTACCAAAAATTAATGACTAAAAATTTTTATGATTAGTTTATTTCTTTGGGCAGGAGTTTCATTGTTCGTTAGGTACCTACCTATTATGTTTAACTTGTTTGTGTTATTTTTTTCCACTTCAATAGGTGCAATGAATGTCAATTTTGGTATGAATGTTCAAAAGTAACTTGAAGATTGTGAGCAATAAACACGTGTCTTCATATTTATTCTGAAAAGTACTGATTGTTACTTTTTTTTGTATATAAGGTGAGACTGACTGTTCCTTTGTTAAGTAAATATAGTAGAACTAGTCCCATTTTTGATAAATATGTAAGTTTGTGAAACTATTAAACGAAAACTTCTTAACTTGGTCAACTTGGTGTTTTTTTCCTTACATTACGCCACTGTTAAACTCAAAGTCGTTGCGAAAGATGCATAATTTTTTTGCCAATATGGCGAAAGTACAAAAATAAAATTACCTATTCATTTCTGAATACTGATACTTATAAACCAAAGTAGAGAAAAAAAAGACAAGCATTCCTAAAAAAAAAGTACCAAAACAGGACCGTTCAATGCCTAGATATGACAGTTTAAAGTGTCATCAAAACTTTGAAAGCAATTATCTCGAAATTATGTTTTCATAGTTTCGCCACTGTGGTTCTCAGTGTGCGAAATGATGTTTGCCATTCTTCGTCAAATGTTAGAAATGTCCCTTCGCCAAATACTAGAAAACTACCAATTAGTGGCGAAAGAAAATGAGATTGCGTGAGAGCGCCAACTATCGGAAGACGATGATTTACGAAGCTCGGAAGGTATTTTGAGTTAAAAAATTAATATATTAAATTTTTCAAAAAATCTGTAGCTCGACTAGCTGATTTCTAATCGAACAAAAAAAAAATCATTAAATTGATATAATATAAGAATTTTAGTCGATTTTAGTCCCTTAAAAACCATCAATAATACAAAATCATCAAATTCACTTGATTTTCGATCTATTTTTTGAAATATATTTTAATTTGTTCGAAAATGGAATGAAATATTAGAAAATTTTCTATTTTATTTTTCAAAAAATTGCAAACATCCCTCAAATGTATCTTGACAAGCTGATTCCAAATCGTATCGAAAACATCAAATAAGATGCCGAATTGACAAAGTTTCAGAAGAGTTTCAGTCGATTCTTATCGGCTCCAGATAAACTTTCCAAATGAAAACTACATAATCCCCAGATTCACTTGATTTTTGCACTATATATGCAAAATTCGATGCTGATTCCAAAATTTTTGTTTGCTCACATGCAAGGTTTAGTGTTAAACAGGAATCAAACCTCAAAAATTCTCTAGCATGATCAAATATTCAAAAAAAAAATTATTACATTTTTCAAAAATCGCAAATGACCCTCGCATGTGTTTCGATGAGCTGATTTGAAATCATACCATAAAAAATCATTCATATTCCGAATTGAAAAAAAATTCAGGAGATTTTTATTCGATATTTATCTCAGTTCCAGAAAAACTTCCTGAATAGAGAACGGTTGAAGATAGATAAATTCTGCGAATGCCAATAGATTCAAAATGGAAAGATAATCTTCTATGAATTGAATATTGATGGAAAAAAAAGAGCTAATTTCAAATCATACCAAGAATATTGATTCAGATAACAAATTGAACAAATTTTAAAAGATTTCAATTGATTTTCAATTTTAGCTCCAGATAAACTGTCCAAATAGAGAACGGTTGAAGATAGATTAATTTTCCTAGCGCCAATGGATTTAGAATGATGAGATTAGTGAATTTTTTCATGAATTGAAAGTCGAAGGGCAAAACAGAATTACTCGAAAAAAGTCCACTAAAAATCATGAAAAATACAAAATCATCAGATTCACTTCATTTTTGCACTGGAACATTTCATGCTGATTCCGAATATATATGATGAATATATGCTCAGATACGAGGTATAACATGAAAAATGGAATCAGAAGTCAGAAATTCCCTGGCATGATCAAATTATCGACAATTTTTATTTTCCATTTTTTAAATGTGTTTTGACGAGCTGATTCAAATAATACCAAAAAAATTATTTAGAGGCCGAATTAACAAAATGCCTGCAGATTTTCAGTCGATTTTCACTCTCAGCTCCAGATAGACTTTCAAACTGGACGGTTGAAGATAGATCAATTCAATTCAATTCAAATGGATTCAGAAAGATGAGATTAGTGTTTTCTCTTATGAATTACAAGTCGATGGGCAAAAAACAACTCACTCGACAAAAGTCCAAATTTTCTCTGAACAGAATTCAATAATCACTAGTTTGGCTTACATTATTGTGGAATCTCGAGTTAGACAGTCCAGCCTTCCTTCAGACCAGAGGAGGGGGTATATGGGGGTCTGTGTGGATCTGATGCAATTAATCTTCTCAGGCGTACAAAAGCGGTACATGAGGGAGAAACTCAACGTCAGTCACCAAACACCACGATAATTCCCTTCACCAGAAGAAAAACACAGCTCCCCGTACCTTTGGTGAGAGATCACAAAGAAATTAAATACCTAGGGTTAAACCTACACTTGAAACTCATCTCAAACAAAAATCTGTAAAAAGTACATCTTCAATGAAGACCAGGAATTCCTTTGACCAAACATGAGCACTAAAATCCCTTTGGCTGTGCACAGCGATAGTGATGCCCTCGATAAGGTATAGAGCCCTGATATGGTGGTCAGAGGCGACAACCAGAGGAAGACAGGCTAGTTTACGAAGACTGGCCATGCTCTAAGCCACTTGTTCCATGTCCAGCACAACGACAATTAGCCTGCGATGATTCCAAATTCCTCATCTGCATTTTCACATTGCAGTAGAAGCAAGGATAAAATGATCCTCAATGAAGTGTCTGGGCCAATGGCAACAAACTAGGCCACTCCAACAAAATAGAACAGAAGAGTCAACACATCTAACATGTCGAATAATATTACTCCAACCTACTACTTTGAAATCCACCATCAAAGAAGATTGGAAAGCCCCATCAACGGACATACCGATACTGTCAAGGAGGTGGATCTGATATACAGATGGTTCTGAGACAAGCAACGGAGTAGGGGCTGGAAATACGGAGAGCGAGTGGGCCTCGGTACTGAATCCTTCATATTCAAGGCCGAAGTAATGACTATTTCTTTTGATAGTCAAACGGCATAAAAGATTCTGCGGTCATCAAGGATTTCTTCTAAATTAGCTTGGGAGACATAGAGAAACTTCAAGGGCCAAGGATCCCAGAACAGCATTGAACTGGTCAGGGTACCAGGTCACAAGGGCATCCAGGGTTATGCAAAAGCAGTGGCTGCAGCAACTCTCATTGGACCAGAACCAGCCTGCGGAATCCTGATTGGGAACATAAAGTAGGATACGAGTATACAGTAGGCATATTCATTCAAATACTGAGGAAACATCGTATGAAGATTAGGGAAAATAAGGGCCCCAAATGAGATCCTTGTGGTACTCCCATCCTTGCCAACATTCTGCAAGTAAGCCTGTTTCCATATAACGAATATTTATTCATGTCTTATGCTGGAATGCTTAAATTTTTTGTCCTTCAAGAAAATTCATATTAACCATTAAATTTCTCATGAACTAAACTGAAAGTTTCATTTTTCTTCGGTTAATTTTTTAGGTTTCCCTTTCCTCACAGAAACTAATTAGCGAATATCTGACGACTGTCCCACTGTATAAAAACGTTTGTTACCGAAACCATTTAAAATTCTGTAACGACTCCTGGAACCTTACTTCACGAAATCACTTGAACGCTCATTACTTAAAAATAACCCGAAACTATGCCGACGCCAAACCCCACGAAATAAACCAATTTGTATTCAAAATCGAACAGATCGGACATAGCTCAACCTGTCAAGACGGTTGCTAATTATTTGAAAGGTTCTTTGCAATAGACACTTCCTGAATTGTAAGTAGCTGGATGAAGGTTTAAATTAATTCTGGACACCGATGGTGAATGAACACCAGTATAAATCGTCGAGGCTTGCTTAAATTCGGAGTAGGATCGATTTCCGAAGGAATCGCTCTTCTTTTTAGTACCGGCCCATGGAGACGTGAATTGATACGACTTTTCGTTTTTGTTGGACTTAAAGTAGTTTTTTCAGCTGCGTCGTGAATAGAATTATTTCCAAACTAAAAGATCATGTAGGTAATTCACTAGCTCTCAACAGACCTAATAACACCTTTGCGGGGCCGAACATAGAATCATCATTGTTTGAGGACTGATATATCCTTATTACTTGTGTGGTGCCTGGACATAGGGGAATAGAAGGTAATGAAAAAGCAGATCAACTTGGGAGACGTGCATCTGAATGAATTACCATTCAGAGGTCCAAAACTAGTTTATTAAATCAGCAAAACCCGATGCGAAAACCTAATGAATGAGTGGAAGAAAACAAAATACCAAACAACACCAAAACAATAATTTTCAGAAACAGAGAAGAACTGATTTTGAGGAAATGCAAAAAGAACGAGAGGTAATTTTATGATACCAATATACAATAACTTAATTTCATCAAAATCAAATAATCTTTGTTTGTATTGATTGTTATATCGTGGTGGCATTTAGTACATGTAAATTCATCATAACTGATAAATATAGAAGAAAAAGAAACCAATTTACACTTAAAATATATACTTGTAAAGTCGCGCTTACAATTACGATAAAAGCTCACCTTCTTAAATACTATGACCTGTATAAAATTCCACTACCGACATAGTTTTCAAAAATTATTCCATAACAATGGCAGATACAAAATTCCAACCCATAACAATGTCAGGTACGAAATTTCATTTGAATTAAAGGGCATTTGATGAGTTGTTACTAAAGAGGTAGTTTATTATTGGAAAATTTAGAGGTCAATTTTGTCATTAAGAACTGAATTGCAATTATGTAAATGTTTCTTGATATCTATGCATTCTACTATGTTTAATTTTTGACCTATTGGTTGAATATGCGAAATTTGTGGATTATATGTGAAGCTATGGTTATTGTCAATAAGATGGTTGGCATAGTTAAAAACTCGTTTATTCAATCTGTAACTTCTCAAATGGTCACTGAATCTTTTGATTGAAACTACAGCCTGTCTGGCCTATATATACTGCATTACAATCCTCACACTCAAGTTTGTAAACTCCAGACCTCTTGAATTTACCCCGTTCCGACTTTGCGTTGTTAATAACAACTTATATTCATTTATTATCAAATCATGACAATGTTTGTTCTGCATTGATAAACAGAACAGACTTAACTATGTAATTATATGGAGGTTCAGTGTTTTAGACGAAACTTCCAGACCTTCATTTTCTTAACTGATAGAAATATCCATATTGTTATCTCGTAATTGGTACTGATTTTCCCCACAATGAAGAAAATGGAATACAATTTTGAAGTCAGCAAAAAAACTGAACAGGAAACATTTCGAATAACTCACCGTGCATTGCAGAAATACATTGCTCAGTTATTTTTTGGTTTGTAGTTGTACGCAGCTCATATATTGATGAAGGTTCAATGAAATGACGGATAAGTATGTTTTGCTTTGAATAGTCACTGACAGTAATTTCCCCAGTTTTTGTCTTTCATAACTGATAATTAAATTAAAGAGGGAGTCTAACGGTACACTAGTACTAGAAAAAGTGTGATAACCTACTTATACGCTAGCAAATCATAATACTCGCTCCTCCATTTTTGAAGGCTCAAATCAATGTCGTAGAATTTCATTAAATGAACGTGCTCGTAACAAAAATCTCCGGAATAACATAGTCCTCGATCTCCCTCCTTCAGCCACAAATAAATCTCGAAAATAAGAGACGATTGTAGTTCTGCCGCAAAAAGATTAAATCGTCTTTGTCAGCGGCTTGAGATATAATAAATCAAGCGGCAAATCCTTGATACAGCTCTGCATTTCGCTCATTGTCACTATCTGTGAGCGCTGAGACGCCGTTTATCATTATTGTTCCATGTTTGCACTAAAAGCCTCACGTACGAACCTAAATCACTGAGTTTGGCACGATGAAGATAGAAGCGAGAGTTTTGAAAGAAATGTTTGCGTTTTATTATGCCGTACTTTCGATACGTGAACTCGTCTGAGCCACGAAGTCATGAAGTAGCACATACGAAATAGCTGGGGTGCCAGCTTGTATGCTGAAAGTTGGGACATTTGACGAAGAGTGAAATTCAAATTTTGATGTCAGAGTAAGGAATTGCACAGTTCCAATTCCGTCCCTACTCTCTAATTGATTGGGTAATAAACTGAGAAGCTGAAATTTTGAAATATTTTTCCTTGTTGATGGAAGCTTCTATTTGGATATTTGGAGAAAGTTCTTCACAACTTATATTATCATGAATCTATCTGACAGAAATCTATCTGTGTAGCGTTATCAGAAGAAATCATGGAGACGCAAAAGCAGGTGTGTGACTATTTTGAATAAGAGCGGAACGTTAGGACTACCTGAATACCACTATACATGTACTTGCCTCTGTTGATGTAGGACACTCAACACACATACACTTTTCGACAACGTCATTTATTGCTCTAACATTTGAAGCAATTGTTTGAAATTGAAGCAGATACCTTCGATCCATCGTAGGTTCAAGTTTGTTCGCTCCTCAATCAGAAGATCATGAGGGTTCAGTTACCTGCACCAGAAGAACTATATTTTGGAAACCCAAATGATTCCATACGAAAAATGAAACACCCGTAGCTGATGACGCGATGAATTTTGAATCATCTCTCACAGATAACTGTGCAAGATTAAATGCGAGTTATAAAATCAGTGACTTTGAATTCATTGACTTTTTTCACGTAATGAACTGTACATCTCCTATTCAACTACTGGTACTCTTGGAAAATCGGAATATGTCATAGATTTTTTAAATTGTTCCAGAATTTATTCATACCACAAGAAACATTGAGACGGTAATAATGAAAAATTATCCTTCGATTTTCGTCATTGATATGGCCAGGTAGACTGAAGTCAACTACTTCAGATAATCGATTCATTTTGACATTACAGTATCTGCGACAAAACCGTTTTATTTATTTTATTTACGACAAGAATTTGGCAATTCATTGGACGATAGGGTCCAACATTCTTCTATTTTTTGGGAAAGAAAATTGTATTGGTGATAAAATCATGTCATGGAGATTATCTGTAAACCTAATGTTTATTTCATCATGTTTCATTGACCTTTTTACCAGGACACATTTTGATACTATCGATATCGCATTGAACCTTCCAGCATCATCTTTCACTTGTTCGCTAGACAAACGTGTGAGGTCCATTCAAGTTGTTGAAAAAAAAGTCAAGTATGTGATTTCAGGATATTTTTTCTCAATCAACATTTTTATCTCTTCAGGATATCTCTTTTCTCTTCCAGGTGTACATATTTTTTCCTGGCTCATCTCTTCTACTGACTTTTTTCTTGTGGAATATTTCCCGTACTTCCAGATACTTTTATTCTTCTTGGTGTTCTTCAGTTACAATATCGAACAAGACTATATCTTCGATAGTATGTGCATTTCTATACCCCATCAGCAGCATTTTAGCTAGGATCAGCCTATCTGCAATTAGTTTGTCAATTTTGATCAACTGAAATGTATGTATTTTTTTATTTTGAGCACCTGTTCACAACTTCATTTCATCTCAAATCAATAGTGAGTGTGATTATATTATTGATAGAAAACATTATTGCGTTACCTGATCATTTTAATAGATGTCTGAAATCATTTAGAAACTTACTCAGAGATAATTGAGTTCAATTACCAGTTTTTGCCTATGTGACATCTTTTCTGCCAATACAATAAGTACACAAGTTCAACCAATAAGCTGTTTGAAGTAAGTACGTTGAATCTATAGGATGAACTTAAAATCGAATATTTGGTGCATTCTTTTGATATCTCAGTGCAATTTGTTTTGTATGACCCACCCAGACATTTTCTATAGTCAAGTTGTGGGCATACACCATAACTCTGACAACTTTTGAGCCATCTTCAGAGGCTGAGGCATTCGAAATTTATTAGATTACGTCTTGGAATTTTTTTTCAAGTATAAAACTGACCAGCACCCAATGAACATTTAAATTCTATCGAATAAACTTCCAGGGAAAATTTCACGGATCAGATGAGATGCAAATGCAAATGCAGAATTATATATTTCTAGATCATGCGATACTTTTTGTTTTGTTCATATTTGTTTGATTTGCCTCGTTCTCCTTTTGTCACAGTATTAATAATATTTTTGGTAAAATCCATTTTAACATCAAGATATATCTTAGAGAACATCTACCGTATGAACCACTGGTGAAATGAAATGCCTACCTCAGTTGCATTGTTCACAATAATACATTCCATGACGCTCAGCTATTTACATGAAACAAACAAATCGTTTCAGAACCCTGGTTGCTTGAGTACTTGTGTTTGAATATAAATAACGCTAATTGGCCCCGTTTTCAGCAACTAACATGATTAGGACAAAGGCTCCAGAAATAATTCATAAAACATGGGTGAATGTGGCTGTATTAAATTTATAATTACTCATTAATCACATCATGTACAGTTTTTTGAATTCGTCAACGGCTTTGTTGAGTTGTTGCATTTTTCCTAGAAATGTGAGCTTTGAAGAAACGCCATTCCAAAACACATAATATGAAATTCGATGACATACTGCTTGAATTAACATGAAACGGTTGTGAAATATATTTGATGTTGAATGAAACTGTTTTGACTTCAATTGTCTGAAAAAGAAAGAGAAACTATATCTCTGTGGTTTCAAGTCAAGACATTTCAATTGTTTGTATCTACAATCATCTTCGTTATGTAAAAAGTGAGGCAAATATCTGCCCTTTACGAACATCTTTTGGATGCTACACAATTCGTGTAATATCCAAAGAATTGGATTACTCAGCAGCTTGCACCGCGTATTTTTCCATAATTGAGTCGCATTTGAGACATGGAATTTCATTCTGGGGCGCATGCAGCTCTTATCACAAAAATGTTCTTGTACTCCAAAAAAGAGCTCTGTTATTTGTTTAAAAACGCCAAGAGATTCATGTAGGCATTTAGTAAGGATCATAAAATTCTGACAGTAACATCTATATACATTTTAGAATCTGTAATCCTTGTAGACGAAAACAAAAATCTCCTCAATACCCATGAGTTTCACTATAACACGCATGTCAGAGCAACGGCATCCAAATGTACAATTACCTGTCTACAATTATAAACGATGTTCAATTGATTTATTTGTTTTATATTGTTCATATTTAAGATTCATTCATCGTTTGTTTGTATCCTTTCGAATATCCTAAATGTTTATACACCATATCTAAGAGATTTGGTAATGGTAATGGTAGGTATGGATGGTGACTGATGCGCTGCGACCTAATTAGATCTATTGTGCCCCATCTTCTTTCGCTATTTCAAGGTGTTCTCGTTTACAGCAGCCCCTCAATCACCAATTTCTTGAGGAATTTGTGGATTTTAAGGGGGTCTATTCGTGGTATTTCTCCCACAGTCAGGTGGTGTTTTCCTCTAAGCCTAGCATCCTTAAGTGTTCTTTGAGTCTGCTGTGCCCCAACAGAAATCCCGTGATTGTCTTTAGACTAGTTTTGCTGAGGTTAATCAGTGTCTTCGATCTTGCTCGGTTGAAGTTGCCGAGGAGATCTTTGGCCTGCCTTAGCCCTTGAAGTCTTTGACAGTATGTTGCTCTCATGGCTTCTTCAGTTATATTGAGTTCTTCTTGGAAGTGAGATTTTCCAAGTCCGCAGAATGGTTCTGGCCCGATCCGTGGCGTTGATGCCCCTTTACGTGCCAGCGTATCTGCTTGTTCGTTGCCCTCCACTGCGACGTGCCCCGGCACCCAGAGGAGGATCACCTTGTTGTTCCTGCCTAGATCATTAAGTTTGTTTAGGCATTCCCATACCATCTTTAAGTCGATGTTATATGAGTTCAACGCTTTAATGGCTGCTTGACTATCGGAGAGGATTGCGATTTCCTTCTTCCGGTATTTCCTGTCGAGGTTGAATTGAATATTGAATGCATCTTCCTATAGGGTGAATTTCCGATTGAAAAATACTGGAGAACTGGCCCATGGGTTCCGAGTATTTGGTGCTAGGCCCAAAGACTCTTGCTCCAGTTCCATCTGGAGTTTTGGACCCATCTATGTACCATGTTATGGTATTATTTCCCAGTGCTCGAATGCTCCATCCTTTCTTGGTATTCAATTCCGTTGAGAGATTTACTTGTAACATATTTTCATCTCATTTGATTTTCAGTTATACTTTGTATACACATGTGGTTATGACATATATCCTAGAAGTTCGAGAATTTATAGTAGTTCATAAGAGGCAATGGAAGTCCAAGCAATTTCATTCAGACTAAATCATTGTTTGCAAATCCCAAACATATTTGATGTTATTTTTGTATTCAGAAACGAAGAAGTGACATGAGAATAAGATTACTTAACTTTGAGGAATCAGTTCATTAGAAAAATGATGGGAGGTGGAAGTCATAAAACTGTTGGAATTGGCGCCCAAAATATTAGGCGTGATGATACTGCAGACTAGTCGAATTGATTCTTTTAGATCAGTTCATTCTTTCTCCTGAAGGTAGTCCCTTGATGACTGAATCACGTTTCAAGTAATCAAAATTAATACTAGTTTGTTGTTGGGATATAGCTTCATTGTATTCATCACTACACCAAAAGTTTCAAACAGTGGAGTGCAGTTATTTATAGACCATACAATTATGAGGGAGTGAACTGCAAACATGTTCTTTCAGAAAGAGAGCGGTGATAAATCTGGATATGAAAACAAGCACTATTTTTGATAATCTGAGGAATTATTATCAAAAAGATATATTTTGCTCTACTTTGCCAGAATAGTGGAGACTACTGGAATCCTGATATATCGCTGCACAATATTTGGCAGAAATTAAATGTGTAAAGACTTCGAACAAAAACATTATATCATCTAGTGCTACGAGCACGATACATCATGAAAATACTACATATTTCCCCTGTGACGCCACTGTCACCGGTGTTCGAGAGGAATCGATATAATTAATTATTCCATCAGGTGCACTTGTCATGTAAGGACGTATTTGATAGTGATGTCTCGACGTTCAAGTTCAGAGACCTGATGTTAGATTACTGAAGATTAATTTGGTACATAGACCTGAGAGAGATTCAGGAGTATCGCTGATTGTTTTTCAAAGTTATGCAAAGAATTGAATCGACAAAGGAGTGATGAAGCATTTCACAAGTACATTGTTAACGCCTCAAATCGTCCAAAACACGTTCAAGTATCCAATAGTATGTAGACGGTGGACGTAAATGGACATGGAACAAAATATGTTAACAAAAGATCAGATATTGAAATTTTAAACAACTCATTCTTCAATCTAATAGGAAAAATCAAACATTGATTCCGAATCATCAGCAGGCAACTTTTTCCAATCCCGACGTTCATTTCTTTCACGAGCCTCTTGTATGATATAAAGAAACGATTCAACGACAGTTCAGTTTGTTCATGCCTTCGATTGTGTATGTGTCAAAGTCTCTCATGAACCTGTGTATTCATTTATACTTTATTTCGAATCTATTTTTAAACCCGGAAAGCTACCCTAAATGTAAGTACCCTTGTTGTTGTTTTCTGTAAAGTGTCCGAAACGTTTTATTTTTCAACGATTGTTATTTTACATAATTCATTTTGTTTTAATCAAAATTACCTTTTATAATACCATTTTAATATGTATGTTCTTGTTCATACTTCAGTGTCCTGAAGATGAAACAATTAAGTTTCGAAACGTCGACAATTTAATAATTGGTTTTCTTCAACATTTCGACCGAATTCCCGCTAATTCAACAACTCAAAAAATAAATGACACTGTTGATGAGAACTACCATTCTATTCTTGGGTTCCGTTTCACAGTAATGTCATAACAAATTTTGTTCAGTTTTTTTTTTAAATTACGTGTACATACGTTTGGGGATAGGAAAACAGCGGAAAATTGTTTATTTGAGCTTTTTTCATGGTTGTGAAATGATGATGATGTATGTCCACTATATACGCAAATCTCGCTATCTCAGAACAACTTTTTCTGGTTTCACAACCATGATTTAATCTTTATACTAAGTCGATCAAAAATTGGTACCACAAACCTACTATTTTAAAAAAAAATTCTGACTACCCCTCACACCAAAATATCAATCATTGAACAAATTATGAAAAACTTGAAAGAATGAGTGTACAAAATCTCAAATCAAGAATTAAACAAAATCTTGAACAAATAAAAATATCCTTGGAAAATTTTCTCCTGAATATAAACCTCAAAAAGAAACAAAAAATTTGATGTTTCAATACGGGTAACCCACTCTGGAAGATTGTCAACTATTTTAAATGAAGAACTTTTGAAATCGTTTTTCCATATGACAAATTTTTTCAACAAGACAGTATAGAGTATAGTATACAGTAAAGAATTGAATACGGCCTATTTGAACTTGATTAGTTAGATTCCGATCTGACTTGTTTTCGGTTGTATTTTCCACTGTTTTAAAAACTTTTTTTGATACATCCTTTTATTGGCATTGAATTAATCCTTGATGCAACCATTGTCTTCACCACCTTTCTTGATAAATATTTGGATACAAACTGTTCGTTATAGATGGACCTAGTGAAAATAGTAAATCACAGAATTTTGTCATCAATTTGGAGAGAGGTAGAAAATTGCGGTCAACATTTCATTATCTGGCGAAGGCAGTTGTTCAATGAACCATTTAGCCAAGTAGGACACGAAGTGGTAGAAGTAGTACTAGATGCGCTACTTCAGCCAGGCAAGTAGCCCCCCATGGGTCCTTCTTGCCATCCCCTTTCGTTAAATATTGCAGCAGTAAATAAACACGTTTTTGACTTTTTCAGCTGAAGTGTAAACCATTTTCAATACATTGCTTCATTATACAACTATCACACAACTGTTAACTATGGTAAACAATTCAATGTGTTTTATTTCCTCATCAAGTACACTTTTTTGCATACTTTTTGAGACAACATTCGGTATACACAATAATTAAAGGTGAACAGAAGAAAAACTAGTAAGAGTTTTCATTTCAATGGTACGAAGCAGCAAACTGATTTTCCCAAATATCTCGTGAATGAATGAGGAAATTAAAAGGTAATGCTCGATAGCCATTCACATCCAAGATTTGGAATTTGGTAGCTCCCCCTTCCAGGTGATGAAAGGGGTACACTCTTTTTCTAATGAAAACTTGTCCCCTTCGATATATTCGTTGAAATGATCATCCTCTATATATAATTGAATGAGATGTTTAGAGATAGTTTATTATCTTGAATATAAAGATGCCGATGAAAAATACCAGTAGTTTGCCAATCAACTAAATTCGTAGTGTTAATAATAACGGAATTGGCATTGGTTCCGTCTTGATTCAGAACAGGCTGTACAAGGCAAGAACCTCTTGAAAAAACATAAATTAAGCTACTTGTATACCAGTTTAACAAACAATTTTTCATACAGTCTTCTCATTTTGTTGCATGCTGAACATTTTCAAGGAAAATAATAAGCATGACATGTATAACATTAAATTAATGGCATTCAATCTAGAGTGAATCCCAGTCGAGGCCGTAAAAACTAAAGCTGGTTATCTATCTACGACACACGTCTTCAATGGAGTAACAGAAACGAGAAAAGGAACACAGAGCACCATACCTCACATAATCAGATCCCTTACTCGGGGAATAGCAAGTCAAATTCCGACAAGACGATTTGTATGGAGATTTCCACGAGAAAAGAATTTTCGTACCATTTCTTTTCCACGTCGCTATTCGGAGTAAAATTTCGGGAATGCTTTGTCCCATGATACAACTAACACTTAGGTTTAATATTCTTTGTGCGGAGGAAAAACTAAATTGCAGCTTGGAGCTATTTATTTTCATTAGGAAAATGAATGGAATTTTTCTTGATGTTAGTTTCACCTTCGCGACATTCTCTTCTGTGGAGTTTTCTAGATGGAATTAGTGAAGGAAACCGAGGTCGAGATAAAAACTGAAGTTATAATAAGAATATACTCGCAATTTAATAAAGATTTAGCTCAAACTTTTGTAGTTTTCGCTGATGTAAGAGAGAAGCTAACGATGTTACAAACTCACAATGTTGTTCAACTGGATTTCTACAAATAGCATTACAGATATAATATATGTATGGCAAGAATATTTCGCGCCGCACTCACCTGATCTGGATTCATCAATTCGGTTCCAGCACTAAGTGCGTTCGTGAGTTCCAATTTTAGTGATATAGATCTGAACGATCTTATGCCAATCCTCTGGTTGAACCCCTGAGTTTTTAGCGATATGTTGATGATAATGGATGGAAAAATATGCTCAAGTAACGTTCTTTGGGTGATATAAGAGGCTACATTTCCCGACGTGGTCCTTGCATAAGGTCCAGCAGGAGTGAACATAAAAGGGGGAAAGTACCCGACCATGAGGGCATCTCATGGAGACCCTGAACGTGATGACTGAACTTTTATCAACCTAGGATACTTACAACCTTGTAACTGAAAATTTGTGCCGAAGAGTATCAACATAGTGTAATGAATGAACTCGACAAAGACGAGGAACCCTTCTTTTGAGGCAATCATCTGTCAGAAATCAGACTACTTCCCTGGCTAATGCGACGACTGACATTGAACTACATCTAACAGATATTTGTGCAACGTTCTTCCAAGAAAATTCAATTACATGTGCTTGCCTCGTAATTAACAGAACATTATTCTTTATTTGGCTGAGAATTACCACCTGCAGAAATGCATGTTTCGAGGTTTTACCTCTCATCAGTGCCAGGGTGGGCCGGACAACATTGTTATTGTCCTGTCCGAGTAGGTTCAGTAATCCTACTGATGATGTTGACTTGGTTAACAAAAAGCGCTCCTAGTAATGGAATTATTAGTGTAGTGAATGGAAAAACAATTTTTTTTCTACTTTTCTCTTATTTTGGACGTTTACCTTCATTGTGAATACATCATGCCTATCTGTAATTTCCATCAAATTGGCATTCACACGATGAATATGATCAATGAGAATGGTAAACTTTCACATCAACAAAAATGGCCAATCCAGAAAAAAATGTTGATTTGATATAGGTTCCAATGTTTATCTCAGGAATTTGCAACAAAAGTTAAACTAATTCCTTGATTCGATTGTAGGAACTAGCTGATGAGTGGAACTGTTCAAAATCTTCTGGTGATGACATTCTATACTGTAGAGCAAGGGTTGGTATCAAGAAACTGCAAAACTATCTATCAAAAAAGACACGAATGGTCAGATTTGAGAATAACCTGAGTGCAGCAGTAGATAAACAAATGTTCTATGTCCCATTTTTTTCATATTGACATTAACAGAATCAGTTTTTTTATCTCATTTAATATACATTTAGAAAAGTAGAGAAGAAACTATGACCTAACAACAACCTTTCGAGTCTGAGTTTTGAAGAAAAAACAGATCTATCACATTCACGATATGGCGAAAAGGTCAACCATGACAAAACATAATTAATATCTATGACAATATAATGAACAGCAATTTTACTGCATATAGGATGGGATTGCCATATAAATCATATTGTGAAACGGCTCAGCGGTGGGATTTGGTGTTCCATAGAATTATATAGACGACAGTTATGTCTCTTTCTCTTCCATGAATTCAACGATAATAGCATCTCACTTTTTTGATCGACTCTATGGTACACGGAATCGCAGCCCAGACATTGTTAAATTGTTAAAACTGATATATCCGTCAACCGGTTGCAGCCCTACGTGCAACCCTCAGAAGTTAGAGACTTGTGCGAGCTAGATTTGGGTGGAGAAATAAATGAATTGGAGATATCCTGGAATAGAATGGAAAAACGTAACCCTCTTATCATAGTTCATTGTAATTTCGACTTCGGTCGACTCATTCAAGTTTTTCAAGTTATCGCACCGTACAAGAAGTTTGATGTGTTTTTTTTTCATATTGATTGAATACTGATAATTTATTTCCTAGATCACATCTGAACATATATCAACCACCAGCATCGGATTATCTCGAATGATGTATCAAACATGTATGTAGTCGCAATCGAATTTAAATCAATAGCTTTCAGGACCACAAATCTGTGGTTTGTTCACCCAAATGGATAGTCGATGTCCGAGGAGATTAAAATTGGAGGAAATTTGTGGTAATTGAGCTTCAATTGTGTCCCGAATCTCAGCTTTTCGAACGGATTTCACACCAGGATTGCCCACATCCCCTCATTAATGGAATCTGATTGAACGATAAGTAGGGTCTATTGGAAAAATACGATTCAATTCGAGTATTCGCTTTGTATTATATAATGTGGGCTATGGAAGAGGTTCGAGAGTAGATTTCGTTCCTGGAGGAAAACCAAGGGGTCAATTAATGAAATCCAATCAGATGTTTACATCGAATTGCTTTTCAATATGATTTCGTGCGATGAAGCAGCTCTTTCATTTTAGTCCAGGTTTGATAAGAATTATCATATGTCATATACTGCACGAATGATGACAGTTTTACAGGAAATCAACGAAACAACGGATTAATTTTTGAAGGAAATTCCAATGATCGAAAAGGGAGAACCTAACCAACATACTGAACGAGCAGAATTAACAGGTGTACGTCTTATTCAAAAGTATGAAGAAATAAACATGGACAACCCTTTCTCAATATTGTAAGTAATTACCAATAGAATATTCCAAGTATTACTTTGATGACAAATTCATGGATTTAATTTGCGAATAATCCAAGAGGTATGCATCGAAGAAAGGTTTCCATTATTATTATTCTGTAACTGTGGAGAATTTGTATCGATATTTTGCAAACGTTATTTCATTTGTTTATGTTCCTTCTAGAAGAATGTATAGACAAATAGAAGAAGACACTTTCAGTTCATTTGTCAGCAATACAATGTCTATGAACAAACTTCTATTCTAAGGTTTTTGCACTTTCCTGATAACGATATCAATGCTGAAAATGATAAAGCTGCTAAAATAAGAAAACTTATCGACCGTCTGAATAAAATTTCCACTGAATGAAGAAATAATTTCCAACAGATAAAGCAATGGAGCCGTATTACGAAAAACCCAATCCTGTGACAAGATTTTGTGAGGTATAGTGTTGGAGTTAAGAAGTGTTAATTTTTTTAGGTATTTTCGCTCTTATTTCGCTATATTTCTTCTTTTGGCGTCGAAGGGTATTGCTTGACACGGAATTTTCATATCAAAATTCACAAAAATTGTTTAACCTGTGCAGAAATCATAAATGACAACTCCTAGTAGATATCAAGAATACTTCGAAACCCAAAATTCATAGTTTTGTTAAACATATTGTATAATTGAATATTTTCACTTGAATTTTTGATATCAATCCCAATTTAAAAATATAATTCATACACATCTATACCACAGACAGCTCATAGTTTTTTTATGTTTGTTTGCATTTACCAATTTGAGTGCACTGTCAAACTTCATAATTCATATTTTTATCATTATTATACTCTGACCTTCCTCTCTCAGTCAATTGAAAGGATAACTTTTCCTGTATATAGTTCGGGTCTGTTTTTGTCAGCGAAGTTACCAAGAAATCTTCGTGCAAAGTTAAAAATTCGCCACGGCGGACATGAGTTGAAAAGTTTCCCTCACTTTCCTGGTATTTGCGAGTGTTGAGATTGTCTCAAGTGAGTTATTTTTGTTTCCTCTCAAATTGAGTTATAGCTGTGAGGAAAAGTTACACCGATATTTCGTGTTGAATTTTGACGCAGATGGGAAATTCGATTTCACTTTAGAAGAATATGGTATTATTTTATTGGAGGTAATGGAATGGACATATTGTTTCAGAGAAATCATCCTTGTGAGAGGAAAGGTGCCACAGCTTTGTGTTCGAATAAATCATTCTGAAAAGTTCTGGCAATTTCTCCATCCGAAGTTGTTTTGATATATTTCAGTAATCGAAAGTATTTTCAATACCGGGGAAATATTGGGCAGTTACCTGTATATTTTAATGGATACTGGTGGATTATTCAGGAATTCAATAAAAATAATTCGAGAGTCTTGGAAATTATATTCCATTCACAGCAAATCTTGCGTTTATGCAACATTACACTGATTGAGAATCGTAACTTGAGGATGGTATAAAAGCCGAAACTGGCCTGAACAATCCACAGTTAAAGAAGTGAATACATATAGAAGAACGTGTGCTGACTCGGATCAATATATACAGCTACGTTAGAACAAAAAGGGAAAAAATTGAGGTTGAATGTTCAAAGACAGATGGGAGATAGGTCAACTAGACACTATAACTTCAAGAAATATATTCTTGTAAGTAGCAGCAAAGGTAAGGAACAGAAATGAAGAAAATGATATAGAGACAGAATGAAACAATGCTGAATAATAATAATAATAATAATACTCCCCCATAAACACTCGTAGAGTGTACCCAAAGGCATAGCCTGTGCGGGTAGAAGACGATCATTATTATTTGCCGTGGCGCTCCGGGTCGACTTACTGATATTGTCGGTGGTGTATTCACTTTTCAGCTATAGGAAAACCCGCAAATCCTATAGCACCATCCCGGTTGGTCGGTGCGCACTTCAAGCTAGCACCAGACGTCGGGATTGGCATCTAGGCAACTCACATCACACTTGATTCAGAACAAGGCATGTGGCCACCTAAAGAGACCCGTGAACTTGAGAAAAAAGACTCCGTACCCGAGCCTCGAACGTCTGTCTGATGCGAGCTAGAAGTTCCATTGCTAGAGACTTTAGCCACTGAGCCACCGACCGACCTTGAAAAAAGTGTGAAAGGAACAGCTGAGAAAAACGTAGGACTGGTGTAGAGTAATCCTAGATAGAAATGGTGCAGTGAAAAAACAAGATTAGGGCTAGGATTTGATGGCTAAGGGCCAATAATACCGAGGATTGAGGAGAGAAATATAATAATTGAAAAACAAAGTAAAAGATTAGGCAAAGTGGAAGAGACTGAAACAAGAAAGTGGAAATAGTATTACTATTTATACAGATCTGTTAAAAAATTAAATAAAAAATGCCAATGTAAAACTAACATGAAAAAACTTTGGGTGAAACAGATATTCTGAGAGACACAATACAAAAAAAATGTTTGAATAATACAAAGAATTATCAATACTAACATGAAGCTACGAAAGAAGAAAGGATGGAGAAAAAAGTGAAGAAGAAAGAAACATATTGAATATATGAGCCTACCAGAAATGAGTTGGAGAAAGTCTTGGTAAACTGTAGAAATGGCAAATCGTCAGGAAGACTTGAAAGAGAAATGAAGTACGGAGGATATAATTGAGTTGAGAAAGAGAATCTTGTATTGAATTGGCCGTTACTTGAAGGAAATCTATACTATATGACTAAGGTAATATCGCGACATGTTTCGATACACGGTAGCTTTATCGAACGATATTAGTACAATGAGTGTTCTAATATTAGTTGTAGCATAGAAAACTGAAAAAAATATTTTTCTTACCGCTGATGTATCTGACATTCATAGAGTATAACGTACCTGAAACAAAATAAAAAATCATTCAATGATATTTCTTCATATTAAAAGAAACGTATACAAATCAATCATCTTTCAAAGCCGCCCGGTGTCAGATAAAAAAAAATACAACCCATGTGATTTAAAGGCTATATTGTAACATACTAACAGGTAACACGTCAGATGAGCCCAAAAAACAGAACATAATGAATTTGAAATCAAAACTGAAGAAGTTTCCGACAATCGGGCGCAAAAAGCAGTATTTATAAATATACAAATATATAATAATAACAATGAATAACTAACACTACTGAACAAGACAGATTAAAAGCATTTTTTTGAAAATTCTTCATGCAAAATAACTTATGGAAGAATGCATCAATGAAGTGGTGTGCTTACAGCAGAAAATATTTTTTCAGACTGGCTTCAAAACAACGCAAGCTAGGGGCGGATTTGATTGAGTTATCAAGAGCTTTAGCACCAATCGAAGCCTAATGATTCTCAGACACCGATGGTCTAGTGAATGGTTGTTGTAGTTTATATTTTTTTTCTGATTTTATAATCATGAGACTGTCTTCAAGTAGGAATATTAGTTATATTTTTTCTCACGTAGACTATACAGAGTAATGTATAAACAAACAGGATAGAGTAGTTATACCAATTTTCACAAAAACTGGTTTGCGATGTTCTCTCATCAACCTCATTACTCTTTTCTGAATGGCGAATATTCCGTGTGCCTTGAATGTTGCACCACAATGAATGAAACTGAAATATACTAGTTTTGGGACTTCATGAGAGACAGCGTTTTTCAGTTGACGAAGTGAAAATATATGTTTACAAAGCTTGCTGATATGAGTACCCTAGGTGAGTTTCGAGTCAATATCAATTCAAACTCGTCGAATAGACTTATTAATCAGCTTCAATAAGTGAGGAATTTCTTGTAAAAAATTGATCATCTCCTGCATATACAATCGATAGAGAAGCACCAGAACACTAAATTGAAAGGTCATCGATCAATACAATGAATAAACAACACGGGACCGAGCACTGATCCTTGAGATACACCTGTCGAGGAGTTATTGTTCAGATATACTCCCTGGCTACGGCCACTAGGTTCACTTAAAATTCAATTCAATGCTAGTCCTCCCAAACCATATGGTCAATTCACAGTGAATGTTATAATGTTTTATTTTGAAGAAAATTATAATCAATTATTGGAAGTAATTAATATATTATTACTAGATTAATGATGATACTTCCTCATAAACACTCATTGAATATATCTGAGGTTATAGCCAGAGGACGTAGAGGACGTCTATTATTATTTTCCGTGGCGCTTCGGGCTGACTTATTTTCATTTGATCAATTCCACTATTTTCGTTCAATCTAAAATGTCACCTCAATTCCATTATTAATCACAAAAAATGCGTTATTCCATGGACAGCAAAATTCTTGATATGAAATAGTTCTTCAGATGAACATAAACCTTCAACATTTCAAATTGAGAATAAATGCCACTTGGCATATCAGAGCTATTAAAATGAAATGGAATTTGGTCTGTGTATTATTTTCACAACCAGCACACAATTTTGATGGCTTTATTGTTGCTATAAATTCTAAAGCTCAGATCAGACATCGTAATAGGGTTATAAAATATTGTAATTGAGAATTTAATGTCAATTCGATGTTGGATCGTATATGCTATGAATTGAATGAGTTGAAGACCCAGTAAACTAGCATTTTATTAAAAATTTCCGTTTACTCAAATCATAAAATAAAATTATATAGAATTCAATTAGTTCAACAATTTTTTCTCGAATGATTCATTAGAGGGAATATTATAACGTAACTTTTTGGTAGAAAATACTCCTTTCCTATATAATTAATATGATTTTGATTTTCGTTTGGTGGTTAGATTCAAAACTATGAGTAATGAAAATAGATAGTATTGATATATTTTACATTACTGAATATTCTACATTATAATCATTGGAAAACTAGAATTTTTTTATTTTTTTTTCAAACCAAGATCTCTTTCATAGCATCACTATTATTTTTCTTCATTATATTGAAATATACTGCAATCAAAATAACAATTATTCATCAGTGGTGAAACAATGGTGGTATAATGGTTATGATTTATGATACTGGTTCTTTTTATTTTCCAAAATATATTCATCGTACGATTTTGGTTGTGACTGATGAAACGTTTCATACCTAATTCGTAATTGATTCCGTTTTGACCAGTATTGAGGTGAGTTTGCAATATGTAGAACAACTTTCTCACATTTAGTAAATTTTTCTCTTCATACGATTCCTTACCAGGAAAAAACCTTGGTTGTTATCCTTGAACACTACGCAGATCTTGGATTACACCATCGAAAAACTGTATGGGGCACATATCTGGTGACCCTATCGGCCACTTGATAGGTCCTTTCCCTCCAATCCAATTGTTATTATAATGGTTAAACAACCTTCGTCTCACAAGGCTGAGAAAGACTATATGATTGATATGGAAACTGATTTTCACTGGAAACTGCCATCGATGAATAACTGCATCTTCATGAATTGCAAATCACGCATTCCTCGCAGCCTAGTATTTGCTAATTTCCACATCAGCCGCTTCATCAAGAACTATCTTTTTCTTAGTGACGTTCGTTATAATCGGTTTCAGTATTCGAGAAATATTTATCCTGTTTCGCAAACCGCTGAATATTTTCAGTTGTATCATCCATAATAAACCATTGAAAACTTCAACAGAACTGAGGCAATGGAAATATATGGAAAGGGGTTCATAACCCAATGAAAACTTGGTTGAATGAAAGAGAGCTTTGGAAGCAATACACTAGCAGAACATAAGAAAGCAAATAGAGCTTTTGAAAATACTTTGCAAAGGTAAAATAGCTTTTCCCGCACGGTTTTCAATCATCACAAATAAATTCAGAAACGACAGTTTCGAATTTTGAAAGTTTTTCATATTGATTTTCATTACTATTACAAGTTTCTAGTAGTTTTTTAAGTTCACGATACTGGTTTGGTTCGAGACAAACTGGATTGAAGGTTCGGTTATCAACTTTTTTCTTATTATTTTACTACTTCAAAATCTTAATTCTTGTTTGCTCTCCTTCATTCAAGATTCCACTAATTCCCATTATTTTCCAGTTACAATTTCAGAGTCCGGTGACAAGTTTACTTCCATCCACGATGTTTGAGCCATTCTATCAAGTCGCTCTTAGTCAACGCGCGTAATATATTCAATTGTTTCTTAGTTTTTTGATTTTTATTTCGAAATATCATTTAGTACATAGTATTATTGGTATCAGGGTGCTAAAATGAGTTCAAAGGAAAGTTTTCTGAAAATGTAAAAATGATATACTACTGTAGTAGACCTTATCACTATTTATCATCCGATAAGACTCAAAGTAATATGGAATAGTCAGTAGTGGTAGTTTCAAGTGGAAATACATAAAGAAAAAAAATGTTTGTGGTAGAACCCATATTTTTCCGACAAAATGAGAATTGAATTGATCTAATCCCACCTTCTGAAGGCCTCCGATCATTTTTCACCAAATGTTCCAGACTGACAGAAAGATGGATGATTCGATTCGAAAGATTCATCTTTATCAATTTTTCGTTGAACAACAAAATCCCATTACCTTCGCCAAAGACAAACGATAAAAAGATAATGTTCTCAAGCTATCGGTTTCCGGAACGATGTTATTCCATGCTTTCCAAGATTCTCCTCCACACATCTGTTCTGATTGATTTTGTATTGAATAGAAACTAGCTACGGATAACAGGAAGAAAAATCACGCCGAGGCTTCTCTACATTGAATCTTACATTATTTAAACTTGGAAATACAAATTTCCAATCTATATTCAATTGCGGCTCTGCATTAAAGATGCCAAAGTGTTATTCGACATTTGTGAAAAATTGCATTGGTGAAAAGTTTGCAATGGACCGCTTCAGGTGTTCCGAATAACAAAAACAAGGCTGACAGGCAGAATTTGTCAGGATTGGTTGAGATCAATCGTTAGAGTTGTGGTGATGTATTTGTGAGTCTCTCACGAAAAATTCAGTATATTCGAAATGTCGAGAATACAGAAAATGATGAATAGTCAGAATAATAAATTTTCCCCACATGGAACATTGGATTGAAGAATTTTTAGGGGAGTTTTCAAAACAATTATTACTTTCATGATTTTGTTATTTTGAATTCAATGAATCTTCCTTGAAGTTTGAAAAATAGAACACTTATATTTATGTTATATTGTTATATTATATTGACCTGATGGTAGATTGATCGCTTATAGCGACAATTTTTTATTGCATTATGATTTTAAGTTTCGAAATTGTGACACTCAAATTCATGTTTTGGAAGTCTACTGATATAGAAAGAGGTATATGAACTCGCCAACCATCTATAACACTAATTTAGAGTGTTCAATTACTACACGGCTACATCACTCAACATCAAGTCCTGTTTCATTATTCCGGTACATATGAATCTATTGAAATAAAACTAAAGAATAGTATACCACTTTGGAAACTGGATCACATCATCCATTCGAAACAATTCCGGTAGAAAACCTTTCTCCTGAGCGAACTCACAAAGTAATAAACCAAATTCACTTCACTCGCTTCAAAAGTATTTCATTTTTGCATATAGAGATTCCATGTTTCCATTATATGTCTTCCGAAGAATCACATTCTTACTTTAATACAGTCTAAAACGTTCTACTGATTTCCATTTTCAACGTTTTCCATGTATTGAATTCATTATTTCTTTGTCTACTTCAGCCTCTAGAGTGAATTCGACAACCTCACCTTCTAGAAGCGGTTATATCTCATTCCCTAATTACGATATATGTTTTTCATCCTTAATGATTGTGGGCAGGTGATTGTACATTTTGACGCCGTTGTAGCACTAAATGTCATTTTTTTTGAGCAGATTTTGCTCTGTTTTATCATGCCAAAGAAAGGTTGTAACGTCTGCAAAAAAGTGATCGTAGCAGTTCTATTCCGTTGAATTATATCATTGATATAGAGCAAAAATAAGATGGAGCCGAGTACTGAACCTTGTGGCACCCCCAATGTAATGTCAGCAATATTTGAGTCAGCGTTACAGCGCACTATTCGACTGCGTTTACTCAAGTAGGATCTTATCCAATCTAAACTTGTATCTCTGAATCCATACCGTTCAGCTTCTTTCAAAACTGAAAAAAATGTGTTGAGCTTTTATTTGCGTAAAAGATTTCTAAATCTGTGAAGGAGAAATAAGTCAGCAGTGGACAGCTCTTTCCGTCTCTCGATAGTCATCAACCACACTTGGTAGACAGATGTTCTTTGAAGACTGTGGAAATCCATCAGAGTATTTGATACTCTCCGTGTTTTTCAGGCTGGTATTCTTGTGTGAAAGCATCCGGTGGCTTAGTGTCTCAAGATTGATCGACGTAAATTTCACTATCAGGAAATGCATTGATGGGTGTTGGAGGAAAAATATTTAGGAACTTAAAAAACGTAGTATGGAATGTGATAGTGATTGAAATTTTTCCGTTCTTTGAAAAATTTATTTCTTTGTCATTCATAAAGAGTTGTGGAATAAAAATCAGACATTTTTCTAGACTCCAGTCGTCGCATGCAAGAATTATATTTAACGAGCAATTACTATTCAAATCATACGTTTTTGAATATAATGGAAGTTTTGCCCCCATCGCACTCTAAAGATGGTTTGATAATGAAATTACGAAACTTCTACATGCTATTAACTCCCTAGGGAGATCCAAAGTTCAGAATAAAAAGTAAATTCAACTCTCCGAAATATACGATGAACGGAATCAGGGTAAAACTTTTTAAATAATCTTAGGAAAGAATGATTGCGAATGGAAATATGAATATAGAACAGACATTAATATAAAGTTTCTCCTTGTTATTCATTTCGTATCACTCGTCTTTCAGTTGGCAGAATATATTGAAAAGTAATCAATCAAATGAACGGTTCGTTCAAACCCACTCGAATCTCGAAAGTCAAGTCAATAAAACTCACTGAGAAGTTCTCGGCAACTTCCATTTTTGTTTTGCTTGCAGAATTCAAGATGATATGGAAATATTGGAATTCAAAATTATTTTCTGGAATAATACTGTGTAAATTATTTTATTGTTTTTTCGTGATCAACTACACAAAAAAGTCAAATTTTGTGGAGAAAATTCGTTTCTGGACATGTATAAGGGCAAATGCATCAGTTTGCGTGTTTGAAATACTGCGTTCACAAAACATATTTAATTTTGTCAGTAACTCATATTTTGCAGAAAATGTATTTTATTGATCAGAAACACATTTTTCAAAAACCCGTTCTGCAAACTATATTTTCCTCCAAATTTGCTGGAAAATCTGATTCTATCAAGTATGGATAGTATTTATCTTGATATTACATGTGAGTTGGGGACGCTTTTGAGTTGCGGTAACTTGTTAGTTGAAGATTCTTGAAAGTTGAGCACGCTTGATAGTTGAAGACGCTTGAAAGATGAGGATGCTTGCAAAATAAGAAATGAGGATGCATGCTTGTTAGGAATCCTGAAAAAGTTGAGAATGCTTGTGAGATGAGGATGCTTGCGAGTTGAACACGCTCAGAAGTTGAGGATGCATGAAAGTTGGGGATGCTTGTTAGTTGAGGATGCTTGTTAGTTGGGGATGCTTGTGAGTTGAATACGCTTGTGAGGAGGGATCACCTGTAGTTGAGGACGCTAGAAAGAGGAGGATGCCTGTGGAATGAGAATGCTAAAAAAATGAAAAATAAGAAAACTTGGAAATCCTAAAGAATGAGAATGCTTGTGAGTTGAGGATGTTTGCGAGCTGAGAAGGGTTGGGAGCTAAGTACGCTTGGGAACTGAGGACGCATGAGAGTTGGGATGCATGTGTGTTGAGGATGATTGGGAGTTGGGGTTGCTTTTGAGTTGTGAGTTGAGGTGACTTGTGAGTTGAGGTCGCTTGAGAGTTGAGAACGCTCGAAAAATGAGAATGCTTGTGAAATGAGGATGACTGCAAAATGAGCATTGAAGACGCATGCGTCCTGAAAAAGTTGAGAATGCTTGTGAGATGAAAATGCTTGCAAGTTGGAGACGCTTTCGAGTTGAGGACGCTTCGACGTTAAGAACACACGAAAGTTCGGGATACTTATTAGTTGAGGATGCTTGTGAGTTGGATACGCTTGTGAGTTGAGGTCACCTGTAAGTTGAGGACGCTTGAAAGATGAGGATGCCTGTGAAGTGAGAATGCTTGCAAAACAAAGAATGATAACTAAATGTTGAGAATCCTTAAAAAATTAAGAATGCTTGTGAGATGAGGATGCTTGCGAGTTGGAGACGCTTACGAGCTGAGGTCACTTAGAAGTTGAGGATGTATGAGATTTGGAGATGCTTGTGAGTTGAGGATGATTGTGGGTTGGAGATGCTTATGGGTTGTGAGTTGAGATAACTTGTAAGTTGGGGACACGTTTGAAAGATGGGGATGCTTGTGAAATGAACATCATATCAAAATGAGGATTGAGGAAGCTTGCGTGTTAGGAATCCTTGGAAAATTGAGAATGCTTGTGAGTAGAGTAAACTTGTGAGTGGAGGATTCTTGCGAGCTGAGTACGCATGGGAGTTGAGGACGCATGAGAGTTGGGGATGCTTGTAATTTGAGGATGATTATGGATTGGGGACGCTTGTGAGTTGGAGTTGAGGACGTTTATGAGTTGAGAACGCTCAAAAGATGTGGATACCTGTGAAATGGGGATGATTGCAAAATAAGGAATAAGGATGTTTGCGCGTTGGGAATCCTGAAAAAATTAAGGATTGAAAAGTTGAAACGCTTGCGAAGTGAAGACGCTTGGAAGTTGGGGACGCTTGGATGTTGACGACCCTTCAAAATTGGGTATTGAGACTGCTTGAAAGTTTGGAACTATTGCGAGTCGAGGGCACTCGAACTGTTTTTCTTAAAATCCATTCAGGTTATTTCCAAATATCTCTCAGATATGAAAAAATCATTATTTTCTTAGTTGAGTCGTTTCCAATCAGAAAAACTGAAATTTTCCAATTTAACTATTCAACATGAATATATGAATTGTTCTATTCTAAGAAATACTCTGAAATAGTACTCAGGCATTATTTAAAATCTTTTACATGTAATTTTCCCACATAATAGGTATATTTTCATTTCTCACTTGAGTCCTTCAAATATAGCGATATACTAGGATGTTCAAAATTATTTTGCCACACACAGCATGTCAATACACAATTAGGTAGGTATCCACTTATCAATATCTCAAATAATATCAAATCCATCGATCCAGCGTGGAATGATTCTATTCATACAAAGCGATAGACGTTCCTCACACAAAGAAAGCAGGTGAACGGTTCTCGAATTGAAATATACCACGCCGAATGAATGTTTGCTGAAATGCTTAAGAATCGTATCGTTCGCTATATTTCACATCGCATCTCAGCGAAATTCAGCATTAGGTTGCTGTTCTGCACATTCTCTAATTTTTGCTCGTGGATTCTGATCATTTCCATTATTCGGAAGTTCAATACATCAAATGCGAGTGCTGTTGATATTGTTTAGTATTTATTGCAGTTTGAAATCCAATTTGTGTTCAACTATTATTGATTATTGCTGTCTGCGTGATTTTGTTTCAGTGCATTTGGATCCGTTCAAGTATCAGTATTTCACTTCCAAAAATTTATACGTACCAAAAATCGAACCATACATAAACAAAGTAGTTGATTTCGATGTGATAACGAATCACTACTGTTATTGATTGATAAAGAAAACATTCTCATTTCAAGGCTCTGTCGATTCTTCAAGATTTTTTGATTTCTTCTGCCTATTGAAATATAGTTCCTCTTACACAATTATCAACAAAAAATCAAGACCATAATTATATCGGTTTGTTCGACTAAAATGTCCCTGTTAAGAAATTCATTCATCAAGTTCTGAAAAAATAATCTCACAAGAGGCTATTTATTAAAGGATTCTTTGTAACATGTAATTTGGAGGAATTTGAAAGATTCAATTGAAAACTAAACTGTTATTCAATACATTTACAAGTGATCCCTCGAGGTATAATTTTCACGACTATTTTTACGATGGAGACAATTTTTCACTTCACGTGTGACAATTTTAGATACAATTTATGGTCTTATTAATGTTATCCGTACGTTTGGTAACACTCCTCCTCATTTTAGAAGCTCTTTATACTAGTGCTCTCTTTCATCTAGACCTTGAAAGAAATCTTGCTTCTTGAGCATCTTCCAATTTTCATTTTCGTATGCGTCTTTCTTTTTTATTGTAGAGAAGAAAAAACTTTCTATTTAAAATAGCGTTCGCAGAATTGCTCCATTTTGACCGTCCTGTAGTTGAAAAGTTCATCCGGAGTTGAGAAGGGTTTTTTCCCAAAATAAATTCATTTTCGTTGAGTATTTATCGATTTTTAAGGAAAACAACAATTTTTCAATATGCACACCGAATTTGAAGTCGATTCCAAGTCAAAGAATCTCAACACCCATAATAAACAAAACATTTGTCATAGAAACCATATCATAACCCCGATTTTGAAAAATTTTCCGCAACTGGCTCAAAAAGTCCTCAAATCATGAACACATATTCATATTTATAGCATATCAGCTGTGTATGAAATTTTGTATTGCATTTCATGTCTCATTATAATAATAATAATAAATCGACTTTATTCATCATCAAATCAAATATAAAAAAGAGAAACAAAAATACCCACTATTGAAATACGTGAAAAAAGGAAAGATGATGAACAGGCGGAGTATCAGCAGGTGCTGTTTTTCAACTCATCCTTAACATAAATGATATTGATTCCAAAAGTTAATCTGAAGATACACAAATGAGCTTCGAAATTCGTTATTACCATGTAAATAGCTGTGGTTATAGTTTATTCTTATGCTTATTATTTCATACTTAATTGGACCTTCAACCTTTTTTTTGAAGTTCGAGAGATTTTCATGAAAACTCTCCAGCTGGCGGTGATTTATATGGCTAATGAGAAACTCATACAATAAATAACAATTTTTGAATGAAGTTTAATAATTATATTACAAATTATTTGAAATGAAACCCGACAAATCAACTTTATGATCCAACCAACCCTGATCTTAACTAATTTCATCCAAATTAATGTACTCCGTCCAGATTGCAATATAATATTAGTAACAAATTTAGCAGGAACGAGCCAAGAACAAAATACTCAACACTGGATTTCTGATTTCATTAAAAGTATATGAGTTCGTCAAAAGTAAATGAACATTCCTATCCTAACAGCGCGTACTTGTTTGCAGTCTGTTATAATTTGAGGCTGGAATGAAATATAACTCGCATTTATATGTATATATGAACATGTCTGGAATGGATTTAAAACGAACATCGCTACTCTAATAGAAATATAGAATCAGCTCGTAGACGAGACGTTTACATTACAAAAGATATTCCAACTTTCGCAAACTATGGCTAGGTTCACAATCGTCTACTGATGGAATATATTCAACAGTGAACTTGAAGTGAAGTTTAAGCTGAATCCATCTAACGAAAATCTCATCCAATTAAATAAACTTCGGGCTTTGTGACGGAAGATCATCCTTCAACCAAAGAAGAATTTATAAAAAGTTTGGAGTCCGTAACACATTCGGAGAATCATGGAATGAAATAAGATAAACTTTTATTAAAATTGTTGTTGTTATTTTGTTAGAATTGTTATTTTCACAAACCGACTGTACCAATAGAAGCAACCCCCAGAATTCTTCTAGAGGCTTGTGCCAGCTCTGGGATTCGAACCCATGCACCTACTGATGACTGGATTGAAAAGTTTTGCCTGTGCGCCTCCACGGCAAACATTCATTCAAATTTATCAAATATATTGATAACACAGGGGAATGTACATGATATAGGGGAAATCTAGAATCAGGTAGCAGACAACTTTGAAATAGTCAGTAGCTCAGAAAACTACGAAGGACCATTCCTAAATTATGAGCTTGAATCAGAAAAATCTTTGAACTTTGATATCGATACTGTTTCATTCTCTCCGGTTTTCTTAAAACACGAAGCACCTACATGAAGTTAAATATTCACGTCCACAAACGCTAGAGCACCAGAGTTTTTTCCCTGCAATTTGGCATTTTGAGAGGATTTCCGTAGCAACCAACCAGCTTTAGTGAAAAAGTGCTCCATTTCATCTAGAACTATTCTGTCATGATTCTGGGAAATCTTTACGACAGACCTCATGACTAAGGTATTGAAGACAACATCCTGACAGGTCATTAGGAATTCCCTTGGTCTCAAACTTGAGCCCACTTGACCTGAGATAAGCAAATATCAATTTTCTGAAGAAGACCTCATGCACTGGCTCATTCTTGTGTAGCTGCAAGAGTACCTCAGTCTCCACCGCTTCAACAACTTTTTGCTGTACGGGTTTCAATTAGGTAATATAGCTTGGGTCACCACATTCTTGAATACGAGACCGAGTTTATTGACTGCACGAGTTGCTGCCTCAAAAAATATGCTCCGATTCTTGCTTTCATTGTCAAAGACAACGCAGAGAAGGTGATCTGAACTCCTGATACATTCAAAAATGTTATTGGCCTGTAGTTTTTGGATCAGACAAATCTCTGTCTTCGAGGAATAGCACGGTTCGCCCCCCGACAAACCAATCCGGAATCTGTTGCTCACCAGATGGTGGTGATAGCTTGAAATTTTTTTCCTCCAATAGTTATTCAGCCCATCAAAGCCTCGATCAGCAAAGTTTTCTGAGCTCTTGAGGACCCATTGAACTCCTTCAAGACTTATTGGATTGTGAGTTCATCGAGCTTAGGCAGTCAAAGCCTCCGGAAAAAAGGTTTGAACTGCGCTTCGTTGAGTGGTTGCGAATACTTTTTCTCTTAGAAAGTTTTCACCTGAACAGCGGACGATGGGTAATCCTCAACACGTCGAGGTTCTTGAAATAAACGAGGAGGTTTATCGCTACTTTTCTCGCAAGGCCCGACCAGTGAGTCCTTTACAGCCACTAGCATTCGTATTCAAATGTCGAGACAGTGCTGTGCAATAGTAAAAGAACAAGACATGATTTGATGTGTGTTAACTTTTCCTAATTTTTCGACAATTTGCCGCACTGTGAGCGTGAAAGGTCAATTGGCTCCCACGTAGTCCACCACACATTGAATATGAGATCATTATTGTCTCGCCAACCTGAGCCAGTTGCTGTGGCTTCAGATGCTTGGATTTATGGAGCGCCTTGCGGGATCCAATTTTCCCCCATTGGCATCAAAGCCTCCTCTTCAGCCAGACAGATTAAAAGCCACACTATTTGTATGAAGTGTTAAATTTAGGTTCTTATAGCAGGTGAATCGTATGGCCAGTTTATGATTTGCACCATATCTGATTCAGCCTTCAATTTGAGTACGTCCAACTGATATTTGTGTAGAAAATGACAGTATCATTAGTTATTTCCCTAATATTTTCAGTTCATACCAAAATTCGTTGAGGTATATTATAGAAAAAATTGTGCCCAAGCACTGTTCCCTGTGGAACCCCACACATAACTTGCCTCTCAAAGCTGTATATGTATAGAAGAGTTTGTGAAAAATTCCGCGAATCCGTAGTCTCCACAGTTCTACAGCATGGTATAGTCTAGTATGTCAAGCGCCTTGAAGAGATCAAGGAAAACGCATGTTCAACTGCTTGGTATACGCTTTTCAAAAAATGTTCCTCGTCTGAAGCCTTATTTCTTCAGGACAATAACTTAAATCCAGATATTTCTCTGGTCTCTATTTGAAAATTTGTTAAAAAAAATGAATCTTGTTGTGAGTGTTGTTGTGAAAGGGTAGCTGAAACAGTTACTGCGAATAGGAGGTCTATGAAAAAAAAGGGTTCCTCATATATATTGCATATCATCGTATTCTGCGTGGAATTTCATAATTTTTCAGATATTTTCAGATAACCTCTGACTTTTCTGGTGAATACTCAGAACAAATGTTCATTTCAACGTTGTCGGAATAATTTGCCTTAATAATTCAATACTGTTTAGCATAACTTCATTGAATTTGGATAGAAATCATTGTATCTGGAATACTTTACTGAATTCAGGACACCATGGACAAATTCGTTGAATGAAAATCAGGAATGGAAATCCTAATCAAAATCAACATTAGTCGATGCATCTCGCACCATATGGAACAGACTTCATCCTTCAAATTGAGATAGCAAATACAACTATACGTGTTTCATTTGCGGTCTCGACTATATCCGGACCCCATCAATTATGTGACGTCACTGAACTGAACACACTTCATTAAGCCATTGTCTCTAATCGGCTGTCATTCACATCGATTTTATTATTTAACCACAAATTTTCTCGGTTCAATGACCCATTTCGTTTCTTAAAAATATATTGTCGTCTGTGGAACAGATTCAGTCTGCAATTGAATTCAGTAGATCGTGTCGGCCGGAAAAAACAATGTTAAATTCATTATATGCTGGCTGTTGGTGTTGGAGAGTGGATTACAGTGAACCATTCCATTTCTGACATGGTTGAAAAAAAATTTAATTGCTATATCCGTCAACCGGCTGCACCCTTTCGAGCACAACCCTCAGAATTCTTCGGAAAACTTGTGCGAGCTTGGGAAGCAACGCGTGAAGCTATGCACGAAACAAGTGACCATGCTGGGAATCAAACCAATGCCCCTGTGTTTCGAGCACAACCCTCAGAAGTCTTCGGAAGACTTGTGCGAGCTTGGGAAGCAACGCGTGAAGCTATGCAAGAGACAAGTGACCATGCTGGGAATCGAACCCATGCCCCTGTGATTGAAAGGCAAGCGCTCTGCCATCACGACCACTACGGCCCATAATATTGAAAGTGTTCTTCAAATATCAAATAAAGTAAAATTATGTTTTTTTCGAATAAGATGAACTTGCCCTCACTGATGAGTGGCAAGAAGCATGAAAATTGTTCGAAAAGCATTGCAAATTGCTTGTAGAAAAGTTTCCCAAAAGTATCGAACAGATATAGTTCAATGGTCGTAGGACGCAGTAGTTATTACTGTTTATATTTGCCGACAAAAACATCTTTTCAGTTAGAATTAAATATCTTGCTTGAAGTAACCCTTGTCATTCAACGCGCATAAGAATTCTGAAGACTTCTAAGAGTTGCGGGTTGCTCGTAGGAGTGAAGTCATGTGATGGTAAGAACATTTTCTTTTCTGGTAATGATCCTCAAACTCTTAGTTTGATTCACTCTTTATGCCTGCTCAACTTTTCTCTTTTCTTTTTATTGCCATTCGCTGAATGATTTTTTTTTCTGAACAGACAAAAACTAATAATAATAATAATAATAATACTCCCTCATAAACACACGTAGAGTGTACCCAAAGGCATAGCCTGTGCAGGTAGAGGACGGTTATTATTATTATTTGCCGTGGCGCTCCGGGGCGACTTGCTGATGTTGTCGGTGGTGTATTCACTTTTCAGCTGTAGGAAAACCCGGAAAACCTACAGCACCACCCTGGTTGGTCGGTGGGCACTTCAAGTTAGCACCAGACGTCGGGATTGGCATCTAGGCAACTCACATCACACTTGATTCACAACAAGGCATGTGGCCACCTAAAGAGTCCCGTGTACTTGAGAAAAAAAATTCCGTACGTCGGTCTGATGCGAGCTTGAAGTTCCACTGCTAGAGACCTTAGCCACTGAGTCACCGACCGACCACCGAGCCACCATCCGAACTGAGCTCACGAATACTTCTCATCATCAACTACCTGGACTTTCCAATTATCCAGTTACGGTTATACAAAATATGCATGTATGGCTGATTCACCAAAATTCATTCAAATAAAAATAAAGTTTAATTTATACTTCAATATGCCACTAGTAAAAGTGAGGAAGATTAAATTCCCGACAATGTAGATCATGGATACCAATATCTACAACAACTCCGGGTGAATGAACATTTTTGCCCTGAATATGATAAAAAGCATAGCTTATAGCAATATTTCATTTCAATTTGAGAATTATTACCATTTATTTTTTTTTAGATATATTTCCCATTTCGACCTCTTTTGATCATCTGATTCAATTTATCATTTTAGAAGGAATTTAATTGTTGTATTCAGATTGGTTTATTTCAAGGAAATCTATCGTTTTTCTGCACAAAGTTCCGGATTTTAGTACATCCATCAACAGAGAATTCTATAACAATGAGTCCATTTTGAAGAAATGCAAAAAATTGTGAAGAATAAATGCGGCCACAAGTATTGGAACATTTACAGTTAACTGAAATATTGATAAAATAGTTTTTTCAAATTTAATTGAGAATAAAAACTATATATAAACAACCAAATCTCTGTACAGTTCATTTCAGATATTATTCATCCATCTCGAATTGCCTTGTGCTATTTTCGGAATACGTAAACGTCTGAAAAACTCCTCACATCAGAAGTCACTTTATTTATACATATATATTCAGTCTTCTCTATTTACTTTTATCATTGAAAATCACATCCGCCTGGGATTTATTATACCTCATCATATTATAATCACTTCCCAACAAACTCAGCAAGTGCTCTCAAACATATTTTATATGCAAAACACTTGCGGAAGAACATCCAACTATTCTGATAGACACTCCAACTTTCATATCTCGTCCGTATATTCCATTTTTACTGGAATCTCATTATACGTTTTCTGAAGATGCTTGAGATATACTTGATTTGTAGGGCGAGTCAAGAACGATACTTTCAAGATAATACGTCCAATAAACAATGCTGGTATCCTCGACAACCCAATTCAATTTAGTCTGGCGGATTGTAGAAAACAATAACATAAAGAAGGATATCTCGAAATGAAAATTTTGTGAATTTTGAGCACTGTACTCATTGTTAAAATGCGAAAGGGAATTGAGAATTCAAGATTCCATCCACCAATCACCATTGATACGATTCTTTGTGCTTTTCCAGGGAAAATTGGAGTGGCTCCATTGATATTATTCTGCATAAATCACAATACCCACAACCTTCGTAATTTTTGTTGAAAGTTTGTTCTCTCACCCAACATTCAATTAACTATTTATTAAAGTACGTTCATGTAGGCGAATAGTTTCGAAAAAATCTATTAACTTGTCTTGAATAATATAATAATATCGAGGACGTTGCCAGGTGCAAGCTTTACCGTATCATTGACAAAGATGATGTAAAAATTAAATCAACAGTTTTGGTATGGTCATTTTATGTCATTTTAGCGTGCCATAAAAATTAATTTAGTCTCAATTGAAACTTATTCAAAACTGTGACGAAAATCATGGCAGATATTGATATTCCCAAAAATATACTTGCAGCTGTAAGATCAGATTCGCATACGTCTGAATCAGAAATCCATTACGAAAAAGAATTCCTTCAGTTTTGTGAGTGGCGGAATACAGAACAAGTTCAAGGTGCCGGAAAAACGGTATTACTGGTTTAATTTGTGGTACTTCCAAATTAATACTCTCCATCATCATTGTGGCCTGAAAATTCTATGTTACGAGTTTGTTTGAAGTTGAAGAAAAGAGTAGAAATCGACAAGCATGGCGCTTTGATAGGATTCATTAGGAAAAAATGTGGGATATAGAGCGAAATAATCGAGAGTATTCACGAAAGACCAGGTTAGTGAATTTGTTGATACTACCCCAGACGAGGCATTTTTGATGATGAAAGTAGCTTTTTTAATTGGAATTGATGGAGATTGCAGAACCAATAAATTAACGGAAATGTCAATGAGACATATTGACTTTCTAGAGAGCCAGCTAGTAATCATAATTCCTGATTCAAAAACCCATAAGAAAAGTTTTTTGCGATGATAGTGACATTATAATTTTCAAAACTATATAACTTCATGTCCAGCTCATACTCTACATAGAATATTTTTCGTATCATACAGAAACGGAAAATGCACCGTACAGCATTGCGGTATTGATATCTTTTCTAAAATACCTGAGAGAATCGCAACATATCTCAAACTCGAAAATCCAAGTATGTATACTGGTCATTTCATCAGAACTTCTCTTGTCCATGCGGGTGGAGACATATAAGTTGAGTTAAAAGATTTCCATTGCGCGAAAAGTTCAAGTTGGAGACGTTTCTGTAAACACTATCTTATGTACGAAAGAGAACATCGAAATAAATGAGAAAGTTGCCAGCCAAGATTCAGCGGACATGCCCATCATTTTGGACAAGAATAGTGCAGGTGTATCTTTCAATCATGAAAACAATTCAATCAAATCAATCGTTTTCCTTTTATTTTTTATTTATTTATTCTTTTTAAGTTGATGTTGATTTCAATATATTGTAAAATGCTGTTGGGTAGGTCAAAATATACTTTTTCGTTACAATATTTTATTTCTTTAGGTTTGATGTTTTTCTCAGTTCGTTTGGAGAAGCATTAAAAATTTAGGTCCGAGGAAAAATTAAGATCTTTGTTTTCTTGAATAACTGTGCATTAAGATTCATGTTTGTAGCATATTTTGTTCGAGAAAATTTTTTATGATTTGAATACATTTTTTAAGACATTGGTGGGTAAATAGTAGTTTAATATTCAATATTTTTGTTTCTTGGTAGATTATATCAACGGAAAAACCTTTATTTTTTCAGGATAATTTTTAGGATTGTGTTTTGTGTAGTTTGAGAGTGGTATTGAAGGCCACGCCCTTAATTGTGATGCAGTAAGATAAAATCGATTCGACTAAAGAGTTGTATTGCGTTAAAAGGTTTTTAGTAAACAAAATGTCTCTCAAGATATCAGGGCTTTCAGGCGTTTATTGACATGTAATATATGATCTGACCATTTGTATGTTGATCTAAAACCACTCCTAGGTGTTTTATAGACGATACTTTCTGTATCATAGGACATATGCATGGTATATTTCTATTGCAGTTCATGGAGTGTAATTTCAAGGAAAAGTATATTTTTGAGGTTCGTTTATACCTAGGTTGGTGAAAAAGATACTGAAAGTGTCTGCTTTTTCTTCATTGTTTATTATTATACTCCGGTTGTTATTTTTTATCGATGTCTTTTCTAATTGTGTATTCGATTTTCTGTTAAATCATTTATGACATTCCATATTCTGTTACATTATGTTCCTGCTTCTGTTATTTTATGCTGTCAACTGTGAATTTTCATAAATAGAATTTGAAATATAATGGTATCCATGGTATCATGAAGTAATCAACCTATTATATTTAGTAACTAATGAATGTTAATGTATTGTTGTGATGTTATGATGTTAATAAATTGTGTTAGAGAGTTAACTTCATGGAAGCGTGTAATTTTCAATGATACGATAAACACATTCAAACAATTAGCAGGAACATAAACTCCAGATTTTTTGCTTTATCAATCCTAATTTATATTTATAACAGTAAAAAGGAATTTTGCCGTGGTCTTCTTTGGTTTAAATCTCCAAACGTTTCGACTGAAACTGAAGCTTTCGAGTCTGCCATGTTATTTATAGAGATGTTTTTTCCGCGCACTTTCTGTAATAGTGGTTTCGCGCGCACTTTTCGCGCGATTCGGGTGACATGGCTTCGTTTTGGCTCCTTTCAATGCTGTGTGCCAGATCTTTGGTAAATATGTTCTCTCTTCTTTTCTGTTGAAGTTCTCTTGGTGTTTGTGTATTTCTATTGCTTCTAGATACATTCTTGTTAAATAATGATTCGACGTTGCTAGTCTCGAAAAGGATCTTGTGTTCTCCGTCAGACAATGTATGCTCAGCGACTGCGGACTTCTCGGTTTGTCCTAAACGACAACTCCGCTTGTGCTCGACTAGGCGGGTGAAAGGAAATTGATTATACTGAGAAGATATGTTAATTCCCATATCACTACTGAATTAGCGTTTTGAAATATCCTTCGATATCATTTTATATTCGACTAGGAAACGATCTGTGTTCAAGATCAGGTGAGACGAAAACAAAAAGTTCGCTCTAACGCTTTAACGAGTCCTTCACTGCAGTCTCAGAGCCATTTATGAAATTCTGCGGTATCGTCGGGTACGTGATGTGGGTCCAGTAAAGTCGCTGGTCAGGTTGTCCACCTGGGAACTCCTAATTAGGAAACGGCCGTATCGAACAGAGAATTTGACATGCGACCGCGGTAAATTGCTCTCGAATTCCGCGATTTTCTGCAATATTGACCGTTTGTTCACTATGTAGAACATGATATGGGTCAATATATTTCTCACTGGAAAAATATGATAGATATTGACAAGAATGTAATCTTTCTGTATGATATCAAAACCCTTCGTTATTGTTCATGTTTCATATATTGTCATTGACGTTAATATGAATATTCTATTGTTGTTTTTAAAAACAACTGTTTAAAATTTTTTTTTCCATTAACCAGCTGTCGTTCCCATACGAACGACAGGATTAACGAGGTCTTGCCTTTCAACGTGGGATTCCTAGCACTTTGTATTATATCATTGAATAAAAATGCACGTAACAACAATAAAAAAACTGGATGAATGACAATAAGTAGGGAATTGAAACGTTCATTGCAGCTTGTTGGGAGTATGTAAAAACGATGGTATTTCCACCGCCGAACGGAGATTCTTCGTTGTCGATATATTCTTGTCAGTACGACAACGCTGCATTTGATATTTGACAGAACAATCATTTGAAGCTTCCAGAGTCGTAACTATCGAGAAAGGGAAACCAAATTGAAAAAGAGAAAAATTAATGAATTATGAAAAAAATCATGTCAATTAGAGCATCGGCTGATCTCAAATTCCTGTGGAGATTATTTCATCATCAATTCAGGTTTCCATTCCATATTTCTGTTAACAACACACGACACTGTCGTTGGGGGGAAGATAACCTGTCGACTAATATCGGGATAATGCATTTTTATATGGCTTTGTGTTGTGGGTATTTTGTTCTCAACTATATTACTTTTGGATCATACTGAGTCTGTGACTTGTTTCATTCATGAGTGGGTATACAGAAAAGAGACCAAATTTCCCTGTTTCTCTTTTTGACTTCGTCCCAACCGATAGGGCTTATAGCATTCCTGATGGCTCCATTTTCTACAATATGACAATGTGTTTATGAATTTGCAATGCGAAGACAATATTCATGATCTAAGGTGTCACTGTTTTTATTCTCAATTCTCATGAATTACTATCGTAGATGAGCTCATTGCAAAGTTGAGCATTTCAGATTAATTTGTGGTGGACTATTGAGTACACCACTGGTCATATAATAAAACATATACGAAATACGAAATGGAAATAAAAAGTGTTTCAACACACTTAAAAAAAATTTCAACAATAAATCAACGAGAACGAGAACAAAAATTAATGGCCCCAGGTGCTAGTGATTATGACCTCCATAGAATTTCTGTAAGGCTTTTAAAGAAGTACGAAGGAGCAAATGACCTATCCAGATATTGTACTATTCACGGATGAGGTATGTATGTGGCCATGTTTTCTTCCTTTTTGGTGATTGAAAGAACACTTGTTTGAGATAGGTCAGACTCATCGATAGTCAGACCGAAAGTTATACCTTTCCATGTGCATAAAAGTGGTGGTTTATGAGATATTTGCGAAAAACTGAAAACATGTCTTGAGGAGAGACATAATGGCAATAACCGTGTCGTCCCTCTACATGAATTCAACGTGTGTTGGCATAACACCTTGTCAATTATATCTACAATGAAAAAATATCAATTTCTTTTCATTTCAAATTTCGTGTATGTTCTATGCGTTTACCAGTGGCGTTATCAAGAATCGAAAGGAAATTGTTCGGATAAGTATGATTATATAAAAGCAAATCTACGACACTGTTTTATGAGATTTAAGAATGAAAATCTTATAATGAATAAAATATTATTTGACTTCGAAGTAGTTGATCAGAAGTTTCGGTTCGTTCAGTACATGTGTATTCCAGGAACTCAGCACCTTTGAAACAAAACCACTGCCACCACAATCGACTTGGTGGTGAATGAGAATATAGGGATCCAAGTGAACCCAGTTGCAATTGAATAGCAGGAGCCGAGCTAATTCAGCAAGGCTTCTGTTTCGTTAGAGGAACACTGATTGTGCCGAATTTCGAAGGCTCATGAGTATGCTGATTTCGATCAGAAGCTAATTGGACTATAGTTATATTGAAGAGGAACTCAAGCTCTGCTTCATGACATTCAAAAAGCCAGAGATGCTTCTATAGGGAAGATTGAGGTGAGAAAAGACAGAAAAATACCTGAACATCAAAAAGGGGCTAAAAGAACTGAATAATCCCACTACAAAACGATGTCAAAGAGCAGGTTACCTTATCGACTAGGGGATCAGAGAATCATGCTCCTTCTGGGGGCAAAATCAAAAAAATTATGAAGCCGTGCTCCGATAGGCGAAATTAACTTAATCAGAATTTATACTATTCAAGTTTGTCAGTCGCCCATCCAGCTGGTAGCCACAGTCAACGTTGCTTGACATCAGTTATCGACAGTACCCGAAGTGTACTGTAATGTGTAATTTATATTTCTTCATCAATTTGGGATGTCTTCCCATGGAACTGAGCAGATATGTTTGTAGAAACTATGAAGTTAGAGCAGGAGATGAGCAGGAGGCTCCATCAGATTCTGAATCAAAAAATCAATTATTTGACCACGCTAGGTAGTGCCAGTAGTTATGGCGCCACTTGAGACAATTCCCACTACTTCTATTTTCGGCCCCACCCCCTTTTGTAACCAACCTATCGAAAAATGCTGGGCTGTCACATGACACTACCACCATCTTTTCATTTTTTTATGGTCAGGTTAACGTGAAAGAAATATCGGGTGATGATCAGATCAGAGAATATCGCGAGAGCTAGGTGAATGTATGTAGATATTTGTATCAGTCCTAAATTTCTGTATGCTGTATGTATCAGAGAACACCTCTCCACAGAGTAAGTTCCATAGCTTTTCCATTCGTTGATCAAAGGATCTCTGAGAGAGAGATGTTCGGCATGTCTCCAACGTAATGACAAATGGATATGAGAGGATTGATCTCGATGAAACCGTTAACGGAATCTCTTACCTTCATGCGGTGTTTCAGAGAAGATAACAAACAAAACAATGTGTGCGTTGATGTCTGTGTCACACTCTTTTAATGAATCTGTATTTCATAACAAATAGTTTTTATTTCACAAAATGATTTGAATACTATATATAATTGCGTGAATTTGAAATTAGGTATTAGATAATATGATTTTCCGGAAACATCTTCCCGATATCAGTTATTTTGATTTTCAAAGAGCTGATGGAAATTATAATGACCAAATGGTTAGCAACTTTCACAAAAAATTTGCTCTATAGTCAGAATCAGTCTTCAAAGTGTTTGACATATATTGTGTGAACACGAAATGCACCATGATTTCGTTCCACTATTTCTGCTCTTTATGATAATTACTAATTAATTATCTCTCCTTCTATACACAAACGAAATATTCGTTTAGACAGATCATGCTATCATCCATCAAAAATATTACGTTATAGTTTCAAATACACTGCTTCGAAATCGCTATTGATCAGAAATGAGGTCTTTCTGATGTTTCAGACATCCACCATTCTGATAGGTTGAAATACTCAAACTCCTTCCACTATTTCACAACGTTTCGATTGCTTCTATCTTCAGTCGTTTCCTGATAATTATTGACCAGAAGACGATAGTGGATCTTCTGAAAAACGTACCTATTTGAGTTGCGGTTCATGCGCTCTGTATTTTGTTGCTATCTAAGCTGAGTAGTTTATTGTTTACTTGATGGAAGGACACGATTTATTATGATATAACGTAGTTGACTCCATTATCGAAAACGTTATCGGACTATGGTGTTTTTGACTAAGTCCTCACTAGGTACTGACTCGTCAGTAATAGAAGATTATAAAATCTCGAATATAAATTTTTGTAAAATTTGTTTTTACGAATCACCCAGGTTTTCGGAGAAAACCCCTCAAAAGCAGAGCTTGTGAGAGCAAGGGAGATCTGGGACCTACAGTTTAAATAAAAGTGGAATCCGAACCACTTTAGCTCAGTGGCAGGCTGTCTCGGGGATCGAACCCGGGCCGTCTGGGTGGGAGCAAATACTCTAGCACCACGACCAACTTCACTATAACCTAAGATATATTTTATCCTAATCCTGGTGAGCAGAAACAACTACTTTTCCCTACGGATATTGAATTATATGTGTCGTTCATTCGTGCAACGCCTCACGGACACACAATTTCCAATGCTAAATAGATAAATCGATTGCACTTTATTAAAAATCAGTTTACTTTACAATCAAAATTAATCAATTTATATAGAGCAGGTTAGGATATAGAAGAGAAATGAGCTATAGATTGAAACATCGTTATCATTTTTGTAAGCCACCTCTTCAAAATTTGAAAATTTTCAATCATTGGCTATCTAATATTCACGAACTCGGGGATAGCGTTGAACATAGACCCATAATTATCCTGGAACATTAACTTCATCTCAAAAAAAGACATCCAAATTCCGTTATTTGTAATCTCAGAAATTTTATCCCTATCAGCATTTTATACAGCTATTACTATGCTCTCTCAAGTCTCAATGATTGCTCAGTTTGTTGTAGTAATTGCAGTTAATTGAATGATTTCAAAAAATGTATCAAGGAGCATGTGTTTCAAAGAATATGGTATTCTTGTAAGCAGTTATTCATCGATTTGAAAATTTTGACTGTGAAACCAATTTATTTCATGAATTGTGTTACTTTCGCGACAAAGAAAACAACACCATACTTTCTGCATCTGAATCTAAAATTTTCACGATTTCTCAACAAACTGATAATCTTTTTGAAATTTTTCCATAATTAATTACATCCCTCTAGACGAACTATAGTTAATGGTTGGACTGAGATGAGTTGCATCTTATTGCATGCTTCTTTTAATTAGAAACCCCACTGCATAACATCATTCAAACTTTGACTAACAATGTGCATCGTTTAATTAATTTTAAATTATATCAGCGGGAAGGAAAAAAAAACATGGAAACCAACACTTTATAATTATAAAACGTTAACGGTGCATTTTGTGTTTCATTCTCAGGAACACTAGGGGATCAAGTTGGTGGTTTGAAGAAAATTATAGTTTTTTTTATTGTTGGTGAAAATAATTAGGAAACTAGATATATCGAATAAAAAAGTTGATGTATCAGATATCTCTGGAATAGAGTAAAATGAATTATAGAGTAACCAGACAGAACAATTTCAGCAACCATTGATTGAATGACTAAATATTGATTATTTTTTGGGAATACACCATAAAAGAAGCTTCATTGAAATGACACTCAAGTGAAATTACTAAAACTTCAAGCACGATGGAGAAAGGCGAGTTCCTGGAACGTGCTAGAAAAATGGAAGATCTTGGAATGAACCATACCAGAGGTTTCAGAATATTCCAGAAATTACTGAAAAATATCCGAGTGATATTTTCGACAGTTAGGCAAATGGGCAGGAAGGGAGTCGTGAGAGGTGACACTTTCTGGAAATTGTCAGTATATGAAACGCAAAAACGGTAGAATGTTCACGAAGCTAGTATGTATAATGTTAGTATATTGGAGAAATGAAATAATTCTCTCCTTCTGATATCGCTAGGTACCTTACTTCAATAAACAGTTTAAATAGCCCATATTTGTCAGAGTGGAGTGGCAATACAATTAAAATCAGTAGGGTAAACTCCAAATCCATCAAGAATTTACTTCATCCCCAATATGTATACATTCGGAAAGTTGATACGTACATAATCAGCACAAAAGCAAATAGTCTAAGAGGATGTTGAAGTTATGACACTAGCAATGGAAGAAAACATAAAAATCCTCACTTTTCAAATGGTCATCATTAATGTAATACCGAATAATAAAAAAGGACAGAATCTTTGACATAGCTGATTTTTTTTTGCTGGCTATTATGTGACTTGGGATCTGTTTTTGAAATCTCTTTATTTGTTTGTTTTTTCATCTATTTTCTTATGAACTTTTGTCTCTGCCAAAGATTTCCTGTACTATATTTTGTATTGTCAATTGATTTGTCCTGATTGTCAATGCTTTCTAGTTGCCTGAGACACTTCTGGATTCTGTCTAGAAATTCATATTCTTTTTTTTATTCACAGCCTCTAAGCATACTAGCTCGTTTTAAATATTGTCCAATCAACAGACTTCACCGCAGAAGATAATGCTCCTGAATTATTTCATCACAACAGTCATATCTCAAATTGAGCCATCTTCCCTTTATACATTAAGAATGTTCAGATATTTCGCTCTCAGGACGAGAATATAAAAATATTATGAACTTTGATGTGATAAATCAAGCTAACAAAGACGCCACTGGAAATAAAAACGTAAATGTTATGTCAGCATCGGGAAATCCTTTTTGTTTTGTTATAAAAACCTCAGAACACAAAGGAAATATTCGAACTTGGCTTCATATCCGCATTCAGTGAATGCAAAGAAAAGTAAAGGGAAGGCTGTAATAATTTTATGTGAACGAGAAAGTACGTATTATAAATTTTAAGGTTCGTTATTAACAAACATCGTGAATCTTCCTGTGCATCCATGAGTAATACCCTCATATCAATTTTACGTTTTTTCAGAGGTTTGGCAATGTGGAATAGTTTCAACAATACAGCTTTGCATAAAAATCAACTTCAAAAGATCAGTCATACGTAGAAATTGGAACTGAAGGGCTACAGGGAAGGGGGGTCCACCATTTTTCGATATATGGGTACGTTGGGCTCTTATGTCAAGATATAAGAATTATTTCGCAGGTTCTCAAGTATGATTACGTATATTTGGTTGATACAAAGAGTCTTCTTTCTGGGGAGCCACTCAATTATATTTTCGACCTCCTAGTAGTGGTCGTCATTTACTCCCGTAAAGTTGTCAGTGGTTTTGATTTATAAAGCTTATTCTTAACAACTTGTCGTTCTTGGCCTATCGCATCAATTAGGTATAATCAGAGCTGTCGGAATTGTTGGTAATAACGCAAAAATTATTCAGTTAGTCATGGAGATGGATATGAATTTTTTTAGGTAATTAATTATCATTTTACGGAAAGAATATTACTTTGCGTCCTTGTTTCTTCATAAGCTCCACCCAAATTTTCATCTCCACTGCACCGTTTATTGAGAAATTCTTAACAAAGAAACCACCCTATACGCATTGCCTCCACTCCAATATCAACCAAGCTGGCGACTCAATCGAGCTTGTATTATCCTTATCGTCGGTCCTCTTATCTTACGGCAGCACAACCGATCGTCTTCCAGCCAATGAATGATTCCATTTGCCGTTGTATTGCACCAATTCAACTGATTTTCCGGCCCTGATTGAATTTTGTCATTTCGCTGCACTTCCGGTCGGAGAGTAATTGTGAATTCCGAACTGTTGTTCTCCCAGATTGCGTCGTTTTTGCTCTATTCTGCGGGCTTTTCGTTCTGTCTGTGTGCTTGTGCGGAGTGGAAGCCGGCGTGATAACGGACGTGAGGATGTGCTATCGGTGTTGGTTTACGATTTCTGCAAGTATCTTTGTTGTGGATATGGTAAAACTCTTGATTTATCTCATTAGTGAGATAACTCTACGAAAACAAGGTGGAGTGTATACCAATAACAGCTTCACTCACAACTGTACAATGAATCATTGTCGTTCAATGGGTATAACAATTATGATATGTCACTGTGACAACCCTAAAGGTGAAAATTGATTAAGACCACTGAGATATATTCACTCTTTTTCACCCAGGGAGGAATTTTTGATCCCCTATTGCTCCTGGTAAACATCAATGATTTACTTCTTTGATTGACGACTGGTTTATTTTGTGGAAATACATGTTCACTAAGGAAACACTAAAAACAATTTTGTCCATTTTCCACGATAATTTCCTTAGTGATCAATGATCTACACCAATCAACGAACAATGGTAAAACATTAATTTATGCCGACAACATAACAATAATTGTTTCGGCGGGAAAGATGCAAGAATTACTTCCATAATTCTCAATCGATTGGCGTTTGCAGAATTGCTCAATCTTGAACCATTCTTGAGTTGAAGAGCACATTTGGAGTTGAAATATTTGTTCGTAAGAGAAATATATCAAAGGTTAGTCAATTCGTTATCGAAATTTATTTTGATAGTATGATTCGAAATCAGCTCTTTGGGATGCATTTGAAGAGAGTATACGATTTTGAAATAATTATATCATTTTATCCCTTTTTTTGACAAACCTTGGATCAGAGCATATAAAAATCATATATTGTCGGAATCAGCATAAAATTTTGCATATATTGTGCGAACTTTAAGTGTCTCTGACGATTTCGTATTTTTCATGATTTTTAGAACCCCATTGGACTTATTTCGATTTTTCGAAACATTTGTTTCTTTCGCCGATCGATTTGAAATTCAGAAAGTATAGTAATTCCATAATTCTGAATAGATTGGTGTTTGCACAATTGCTCTATCTTGAACCGTTCTCGAGTTAAACAGTTCAATTTGGAGTTGAGAGGGATATTTATTAGAAAAATCTTCCGAAATGTTGTCAATTCGTCATCTTAATGTATTTTCATGGTATAATTTGGAATCAGATCCTCGAAAAACATTTGAGGACAGTTTACAATTTTGTTTTAAATAAAAAGTAAAAATTTTCGAAAATACGATGTACAAGAGAATTTCTGACGTTTATTCCCTTTTCTGACAAACCTTGTATCTGAGCATATACAAATCATATATTCTCAGAAGCAGCATGAAATTTTGCATACTGGCGTTTACAAAATTGTTCTATCTAGAACCGTTCTCGATTGAAAGAGTTCAATTTGGAGTTGAGAGGGATATTTATTAGAAAAATCTTTCGAAATGTTGTCAATCTGTCATCGTAATGTATTTTCATGGTGTGATTTGGAATCAGCTCGTTGAGAAATATTCGAGGGAAATTTGCAATTTTTTGAAAAATTAAAAGTAAAATTTTTCGAAAATACGATCGTGCGAGGGAATTTCAAACGTTTCATTCCATTTTTCTGACAAACCTTGTATATCATATATTTTCAGAATCAGCATGAAATTTTGTATATATAGTGAAAACTTCAAGTGATTCTGACGATATTGTATTCTTCATGATTTTTAGGGGTCTACCCCTTTGGACTTTTTTTGATTTTTCGAATAAATTGTTTCTTCCGCTGATCAATTCAAAAGTCCTAGGGTATACTAATTTCACAATTCTGAATCGACTGGAGTTTGCAGAATTGCTCTATCTAGAACCGTTCTCGAGTTAAAGAGTTCAGTTTGGAGTTGAGAGGTTTGTTTGTTACAAAAATCTTTCGAAATGTTGTCAATCTGTCATCGTAATGTATTTTCATGGTGTGATTTGAAATCAGCTCGTCGAGAAATATTCGAAAGAAATTTGCAATTTTTTTTTAAATAAAAAGTAAAAATTTTTGAAAATACGATCGTGCAAAGAATTTTCGACGTTTGCAGAATTGCTGTCTGGAAGAGTTCATTCGAAGTTGAGAGGGTTGTTGGATGAAGAAATGTCAATACATCATCGAAATGATTATGCAGATGTCTTCGCAAAAACTTGCAATATATTTAGCAAAGTAAAAAAGCAAAAATATGCCGGCGCCTCCGCCAAAACTAGCAATGTATTTCGCCAAGAAAAGCATACATTATGTGCATGCGCCTCCGCCAAAACTAGCACTTTGCAACTGAGAAGCGTGGGACAAAGCAGCTCTACAGCAAGTAGCAATAGAAGACTGGAGAACAACCCTGGTACTCTTCGATTTCCTACAACCCTTGTCGCCAATCGCCAGAGCCGAGCCAACCCCGATTATGTGGACCAGCACCACATAATCGGGGGGTCGAGAAATAATCCAGAAAGTACACGGCATTGGGTAAATTCAACGACTGGTTATGGGGAAGTATTATTATTACCATTGTTTTATTATCATCAAGAGACGTGTATAGCAGAGTGTAATTCGACTTATATTATGTGAACTGCAAATTCTAACGAAGTTCGTAGCTGTACAAGAGAAAAAGGTGGGCGCTGAGATGGACTGCATCTTCAAATGCGATATAATCGTAGGCAATATCACCCATAGTCAGAGCCAACTTCCATCTGATTGAAATTTTTGTGTTGATAATTGTTTTCGATTTTGTAGTTCGGCTCTTGATTGGCTACTGGATTTGTATTTAGATCTACAGCTGTCAGTCAGTTGGCAAGTTCCGGACTCAAAGAACAACAAATAATTGAAGTCACTGGCCATATCAGGTACGGAAATAATGAAAGTTTTTTTCCAGATTGATGGATATGGAAACGTGATATAATAGTTATTTTTGTATCTAGTGCGCGAAATGCTACTTTGGTGATCGAGAACTGATTTTTTTAACAAGGCGCAGGCGAGTTAAAAAAAATAGCCGAGATCACCAAAGTATTTCGCGCATGAGATGCAAACAAATTTTTTTCAACCAACCTCAAATATTGGATCGTGCACTGGCTGCACCATTAATGTTAACATTTTAAATAATAAATGAAATTAGGTAGTGTAAAATTTTCTCACAATTTGAAAGCCTCAATTATTGTTATACATTGATTTCTTGGATTTTTGCTTGATTGAGGAACCTAAAGGTTAAAATATAAAAATCCCATATAAGTAGTTTACATGTAGTATGGTAAGTATTTATTTCGCACACTACTTCGCGCACAGTGTCATGGAAACGAAGGAAAATGAAAAAAAGGGTCACTTCGCATATTGTTGTTAATGCGCGATCCTTGTCATTTTTGGCGTTTGTAGAAAAATTATATTTAATTATTCTTCTTCGCTGCAATGAGCGATAGTTATTATCGTAATTCTATCCGGATAATAATGAGGGCTCTCAAAATCCAGTGGGATTCATTCCCAGATTCTGTTTCACTCCTACGAACAATAAATATTTATGAGAATGGCGCGAAAAAGTATAAAGCTCCCTATGGTACATTTTGCATGACGACGACATTACTTCGCGTATATTTTGATTTAGACCAGCTTGTGTTTGGGCGCGAAGCTTGGATAAATCCCGGGAACGTGTGCGCTACAGCGACTGTCAATTATTTGTCTCTAGGGTGGATTGTTGACATGCGGATTTTCACACTTCAAATTGGGAGCTGGATTTGTCTTTCATCAACCATTTGGTTTTTCGTTTGTTTGGGGATCGAAAGGAAATATATGTAGGAACTTACTTGAGTCAATTCAATAAATTCCTGATAAAATATAGACCCCACTCTATATTAATATGAAGTAACTTTTGTACCAATATTCGTCTCGGGTTGAAAAATTTACAGAATCGGTTTGTGATTTTAACTTTATAATCAATTTTGGAAAATATCAGTACATCTTATATGTTCATTGCCTTCATCATAGGCAGATATTTCGTAAACATATCACCATTACTAGAAAAGAAAACAAACGTCTCTGATATTTTCTAGCCATATATTTATGTAACAGAAATTAGTTTATAAAAAACATATCATATTTTGAAAACATATTTATTTCAAGGAAAAAACTAGGGGGCTTATAAAGTGTAACATCGCCAACTATATACAGAATAGACAGTATGGAAAAGTTCAAAACGATCTTTGTTGCTCAGTTCCACTTCACATAAAGAACAATTTCAATTGATAAACGTATCACTTATTTATCAGCTGCAAAGTGCACAGTGTCTTCTGATAGCTCTTGTTGGTTCATGTTCTTCATATTTATACAAGCTATTGAATAAATCTATGATATATTCAACATCTTACTTCACAATATAGTTTGCAAAACAAAGAATACCAATTCAGTTATCAAGAACAGAAGTGAAATATTTATCAACTCACTTATGAATATTATGAAATGTATAAGATATAAATATAAACTATACCTACGTACTCTTTATGTTAATCATTCCATATAAGATATTTCTGAAACTCTCAACTGAGAATTTCACACATATGTTATCCATATTGATTATAGAATCTTTTATTTAATTATTATTATATTATTAATTAATTTTATGTAACTAACAAACATTTTTACATAGAACTGGGCACCTATGAGTAATCCAATGACCTCAATCTTTTTAACCTACTTCTGATCGAAATATTGAATGGTTGGTTTATAAATAGCCTCTTTTCTTCGTCGATGTCTTCATCCTCATTAAAGCCTGTTTCTAATCTGATAGTTGGATCAAGAATAAGAGCGTTTTGTTTATCGTCGTATGCAAATAGTGGACCCATCATCAGGCAAACTAGTTACTTCTTTATAAACCTTTATTACATTTGATCTCAAAGAATCTGCTGAAGCTGAACGAATGGTATGATGTCTCGTGTTTCTTAACTGTAAGATGTGTGAGGGCACACACATAAAATGTGAGGCAGGTTTCAATAATATGAATTTTCAGTTGTAGAATAACGTCTACATTGGTTTCTTGCCCTACTTTTCCCAGAAGTCGAAACTTGTGTGAGCCAAGGATTAACAAGGTATTACCTTCCAACGTGCGGATCATAGGACATTCTCAGAACATCAGAAAAATATACTGCAGTCGCTGATCTTTGAACCTGCGACCAGCAGGCAGAATGATTGAAAAGCGGTGATTGTAATCACTCTGCTACTCGGCATCTACTTAGTGATGGTACTGAAAATGAAGCCAGACAAATTGTCATTGATGCATACATAGCCAGAAGTGAGGTAAAACGCGAAGTTGACTGCTGAAGTCAAGTTTAGTGTTATTTGCAGGTATTACAAATTCAGATGGAATATTCAGCTCAAAATACAACCACGAATATCGAATTTATTCTGGAATGAACCTTGCGTTTTTCCAGAGAGTCTAGTTCGTTGAAAGGAAAGAGAAATTTTCATTCTCACACACTCAAACAAGTCTCAAAGTACTGGAAGATCTCACCAGTAGTATTCCCGGCGATATATTGGGCTTTGAAGTATATAAATTCATATTAGCTTCAGCCAAGCGACTGTACCCGGGGGAACAAAAGTAATATAACGTCATAAAACTATTATAACTCGGAATCCGGCATGCTGCGAACATGTGGGCATTAGCGACTGTCAACTGTCGCACCCACCCGCATTATAAATCAGAACGAATAAACAACATGGCGGACAATAACACACAAAGCATACGACCGTAACTTCTGATTTAAGATTTCGCTGTGTGAATCGGATTAGTCTGAGCCTTATTCAGGCTCCTGTTTTGGGATGCGCTCTCTCCGCAAACAACGGCATTTTCTTATAGCTTGGGCGGCTAGGACAATGAATCGAGGGGTGTCGTGTTTCTACGGAAGGATTAGAATAGAGAATGAGATGTGGAAATGGAACTTCTGTACAACGGGATTGTTTTCATTGTGAAATTTTTTCCTTCAGAGGTATTTGGAGAGTTTCATTTCTTGTTTCATTTAAGTGAAATAGAAGTTGTCAATCAAGCAAATAACAGTTGATCAGCCGTATTTCCGATTATATTGGGATGAAAATTGAACTTGCCCCTGTCTATCTCATTCATTTGAATACTATTTCTTATAATATCATCATGCATATCACTATTTTGATTAACTTCTTCTACAAAATGTAACAACTGGAGACATGAGTGGATGAAGGTGTTATGTCACAATTTTACAGTTATATCAATCAAAATCATCTCAGATTCATTTGAAATTCGCACTGTATACGCAAAATTTCCTGTTGATCCTGGAAGTATCTGCTTTATTCATGGACAGATACAAGGTTTACGATAAAAAAAATATATCGTCAAAAATTCGATTGCGAGATCAAAATTTCGGAAGTGCCGTATGTAACCTATGAAATTTTCAAGTGACTCGGAATCGACATCAAATATAGGGTGCATATTCATGAAAAATTCATAAAAGATTAATGTTTTTGGAGGGAAATGACCCCCCTCAACTTTAGATGAATTTTTCAGTTCGAGAACTCGATATAAAGCAATTCTGCGATCGCCAATCAATTCAGAATCATGAAATTACAGAATTCCATACATTTTGAGTGGATTTAGAGGAAACAATTACTCGAAGAAAGTTCTAAGGGATAGCTCCTGAAAATCATTATCATCAGATCCACTTGAAATACGAAATATATTCGCAAAATGTCATGCATATTCCGAAAATATCTGATTTATATATGGTGAGATACAAGGTTTAGCCATAAAAATTTTATGAAACGTCAAAAATACCTTTACGAGATCAAAATTGCGGAGTTGCTTCACAAACTTTAATTGACTCTGATTCGACTTCAGATTTGATGTGTATGTTGAGGATAGAATACTTCCTACGAACAAGACTATAAATAACAAAAAGAGTGTTTGAAGGAAAATGACCCCTCTCAATTCTACATGAATTTTTGAACTTGAAAACCGTTGAAGAGAGAGCTAATCTACATTCCATGAATTCTATAGACAGGTAAAACATTACTTGAAAAAAAGTCCTCAGGTGTAGACAGCTGAAAATCATAAAAAATACAAAATCTTTAAATTTACCCGAAATTTGCACTATATGCTGATGCTGCTTTCGTAAAATTCTCTTACGAGTTCAAAATTGCGGAGATGCCGTATAAAACCTATGAAATCTTCAATTGACTCGGAATCGACTTCAAATTTGGTGTGCATTTAAAAAAAATATCAGTTATCAGGAACAAGATAACTAAAAAAAAATCCATACATTATTTTGGAGGGAAATAACCCCTCTCAACTCCAGATGAACTTTTCAACTCGAGAACGGTTTAAGATAGAGCAATTCTGGGATCACTAATCGATTCAGAATGATGGAATTACTATATAAAATAAACTTCAAGTATTTTGAAATAAAATAAAATTATTCGAAAAAAGTCCTGAGGTAGACCCCTAAAAAACATGAAGAATACATAATCATTAGATTCACTTGAAACTTGCTCTATAAACGCAAAATTTCTTGCTGATTCTGAAAATATATGATTCGTATAGGGTAAGATACGTTTAGCATGAATAAAGCATGAAAAATTCGAATTTTCGATAGTTTTCATTTTCAATTTTCCAAACCACAAAAATAAGTTCCGACGACAAATTGAAAAAATTTTAATAAGCCATTTCTCAAAATCAATATTCTTGTAAGTGACATGGTGTTCATGTTGAAAATACGAGCTGAATTTGCATTTTCAAGAGATCCGCAGATGGAAAAAGCTGCAAAATGACTAATATCTCTATTAGTGTTTCCTCAAACTTCAGTTACTGGGAAAATTACTACCGTGATTGGAAAAACATAAGTTATCTGATAACTTTAAAATCCCTTTGCCTCTAGATCCCATCATGATTAATTATTATTTTCACATTGAAACCGTATTTCTCACACATGAAACAGTAACACTACCCACATCACGAAAATATCCACGGAATTAGACCAAGTCTTGTTTGTCGTCATGGGAACCGTCAAAATCATTAGTGAATGAAGATGTCATAAAAAAGATCATAACAACTTCATCCATACTGATTGTACGTGTGATATGACACCTCCATCATCAATGAATTCGTTGAAAATATTGAAAATCCACAATTGTCTGTTACTTTGGGGTTAAATCTTTACCAGAGTTGTTCAAAAATTGCAGTTAGTAATTTTTTTAAAGAATGCGACATGGTACCTTTATCCACATATATATCTTCAATAATAGATTTGATTCCTGAGATTTCGATGCGATTTGATTTCACTTCCTATCAGTCATTACCACTAGCAATCCACACACGTAAAGAGAAAATTTTTCACTAGTTCCATTACCATTTCTTTGCTGTTCTTGAGAAATATTTCATTTGAATATGACAGCTGAGTTTTCTTTTATATTCTGAACAAACATAAAAAAATACAATTTCTTTTTATAATCCATACAAGCTCAGCTCCAACTCGATTTTTATTCACATCTCAGTTTTATTCGAAAAGAAGTATCACACAAAATGTAAATACGTCACTATGAAAGCGCCTGGTACGAACTGACAAGGCTTTGAATAACCTGTTCTAGACACATTGATGATAAATAGTCCCATCCTGGCACTTCTCTGTTCAGTGGCGTATCCTTGTAGTCAGAGGTGGATGATTATGGATCTTCGTGGAAAATAGAGTTCATTGAAACTCATTCAAGTTCAGTCATTTGTAATGATTCCGAACTGAACGTTGGTTTATGTTTTGTCAAAATGAAACAACTTCAAACTGAAATGCTGTTGTTTCGCCAGGACAGGTCATCATTGAACACATTGCGTTTTCAATTATTCTAGAAACATTTCAAAAGATTATTACCAAGAATTCCACTGAAACATCTTTCAGCACTCGTTTTTGTTTCATTCCTAATTTCGAATTTTGTAATTATATGTTCTCGAATTAGGATTCCACTAGGGAAATAAACCGATATCGAGATTCAGGAACAGTTAAAGCAACGGTTTGACTCTGATATAAGCAATTCATGAGTGTTTGAGATGTGTTTTGGAAGTGCTAAATCAGTCGAGTATGAAAGCTCATTTAGGAACCTCATTTGGTGGCAGCAGTAATAATAAATAATAAGGTGTGGGGCATAAAAAGGACTTATTCTGAATAAGATTATGGCCAAGAAGAACTTTTCAAAATAATACGAAATGCAGAGAAAGTTGGAGAAAGAGGAACGAGAGATGAAAAAGAGAAACAGGAGATTAAGGCGAGGAGCAAAAGGAACAGTGAAAGAGTCTCCTCAGTGCTTCTAGAATGTAATCACCAGAATATTTCGAAAAAGCCAAGGGTTGAAATGTTTGGTGATGAACGGTCCATGATACATAAAAAGGTGGCACTAGAAAAACTGGATAGGTCCAAGCTGTGGCTAGAAATTATGCACTTTTCACGGATACCTCCTCAAAAATCTCCATCCCCAAAGAAAGTGATCGTTTCAAAGCCTCTGTCTTCGAGGGTTACGTATCGACGTCAACTCGAAAAGGCAACAAACAAAAACAGCTGGCTTCAGGAAAAATTGTCACTCCACTTGTCCAGTTTCTACGAGGTCATGCATTAAATATTGTACAGAGCATTTCCTAGAATGGTCAGAGAGAATATTCCAAAATCATTGAAGCTCTGGAGATACGTTAAAAAAGCTTATTAGTGTTTGAAATGTCTATATCATAATCCCAAAGAAACCATGCAGGATTATGAAATCGATGTTGACGTGTGACTCATAAGTTTCGCCTACCTAATGAGAGATGAAGTGATCTTCAGATTGAATCAATAAGCAAGCAGAACGAAGTCAGCATCGATAGCATCAGTATAGTTGCTGGAAGTTTCTCAATGACTTATCAAATAGGATGCTTCTTTTGGATTCGTACATTATATGGATTTGATTCTATTTGATGCATGTTTCTTCTGCAAGTTTCCAGCATGAACTTAATTATCTGTATATCTGGAATCACCACCTCAATACCATTTTAGTGACACCTCTGAGATGGCACTATGATGGCTCTAGCTCTTTGGATAACTTTACTGAATAAACTGGTGAAACTGTCGAAGAGGTCACTATAGGACAGTCCTTCATCAGAAAGGTGACAGAGGAATTTGGTCTGTTAGGAATTAGATAGCTCGAACCCCATCACATCAAAGTCTTTCTACGTTGCTAGGCATGAAATGTTAGTCTTCGAGTAAATATGTATTTTTTTCTCATTCGAATACGAATTGATTAATCGATTCTGAAAGATTCGAGAAAATAGTTTCTGAATCCAGAATGGAATTCGTAAGCAGGAGAAATCTTGTGTATCTGTTAATGCCAGAATATCAGTTTTTTTGCCTGTATATGATAGTAAACGTTATTGATGATTTTGTTGATCCACGGATTCACATAATAAATCTTCCGATTTTTCAATCATTCGTCACCTCGAGTACATCTCGTCCAGAAACCCTTACGGAGAATTCATTTAGTTCTGGAGTAATTTACTACAGGCAACTGCCATCATAGTCGCTGTTAGAATAAGACCAGAAAATAAGATGAAAAAAGAAGAAAGTGATTATTAACAAAAGGAGGTCCTCTGAAAATATACAACTCTCCTCGTACTTTATGGATTGAGTGAGAAAATTGAAATTCAAATATCACTCCTATAATTCAGTATCCAAAATCTTATTGAAGTTTCATGAAACTGCCTTCATCGTCGCTGTTAGAATAAGACCAGAAAATAAGATGAAAAAAGAAGAAAGTGATTATTATCAAAAGGAGGTCCTCTAAAAATATACAACTCTCCTCGTACTTTATGGATTGAGTGAGAAAATTGAACTTCAAATATCACTCTTATAATTCAGTATCCAATATCTTATTGAATCATGAAATTCTTGAGTTATTCTCATTCAAGGATTCTGCTTAATATTTACATTATTTTATTGCTTTTCATATTTATAATAAGCTATTACAAAATTAACTCGAATTGTCTTTCGCATATTTCTGGATTTTCGCAAAATAGTTTCTTTCAGTCTGAATAAACATCGAATACGAAAAATACATTTTTTATTCGTAACTGAAGCAGATCGGATTTTTGGTCAGCTGTTATTATTTGCTATTTTAACACTCTTTCCCAAAAAATTATCTATAGGCACCAGGAATCAGAGCATGATACGTTTTCCAAGGATTTCCTTTGGTTTCTCATGACTGATATTCATCACGTTCATATTTTGACTAGTTATTTTAAATTTGTTGATATATATCTTCACGAGGCGTATTAAATTCCTACATTGCCTGATTTATGGCTGATATGAGTGTGATATATGAGTATAATTTGAAAGGAATTGGCATTTAGATCTCATATCATTGCCATTTTTACAGCTATGTCAGTTTATCTAATAGTGATCTTCGGGATATATACCTCATCCAAGCATGAAATTTTCCGCAGAAAAATATTCTTCGCATGTTGAGAAAACAGTTCTGCTCGGGAATATTTTTAGTTTCATCTTTCTCAAAATCATCAATTGCTACGGAAAAAATAAAGAGAGATGTAATCGGAAAAGTGTTATAACTTGATCTCTGCTTCAAATATAAAAAACTATCAATTTATCCTTCGTTCAGTTACACAAGAATATCTAGATGATAAAAATATACATTCTTCATGATTTTATGATGTGACAAATTTCGTTATCTATTGGGTACTATAAAACCAATAGCACCAATGGAAACAATGATCAGAAACTGATCTGGAATTAAGTTTTTAGGAATCATAAAATTTTCGTTGAATTTTTATCTGATACGTATACACATGAGAGAAAAAACATTACGATCCAAATACTATAACATTAGTGCAGTAATGGAATGTTCTATTTAGAGCATGAGAAGTTCTATTTAGAAAATTTTGTATAATGTTATTCATATATGCAAAGGGCGTAATTCAAGAAATAATTGTGCGTTTTCCATACGACCATATCAACTTCTGTAAACTCCTGCTTGGGTTGAAAATTTATTTCCTTATTTTATGTGATGTACTATTACTGCTACTTTCACTGAAGGAACAAATATATTGTGGTTTCATTTAACATTGACACATCTATACAATGTTTACATTGAAGGAATTTGTCAACTACCAATGAAAAATCATACAATTATTCTCTATCTTTTCTTAGACAAATATCGAACCTAAACGACCCACCGTCGTACAAAGTAACGAACATAAATGCAAGTTTTGAATATGCATGTGATGAAGTCATCCTGCTGAACACAATCACCTCTATTACTTTCAACTATTCGTTGGTTGAACCCGGAATTGTCATACAATAACGTAGTTTGAAGGCGTATTCAGTTCCTCAATATGTTCCACCAACGTGTTTGCAAGCTAGCACTATTAATAAATGGGATACGTGATCTTCTGAATGAGCAAACGATGCGGGTAGAATTTATGATGGAGTTGTCCTGGGCGGAAAGTTCTACAGGATTTGAAATGCGACTTGCTTGGTCCAAACACACTGGGGTGATGTTTTTTATTGCAAATATTGTAACTAAACGTACAAATTATATTTAGAAACCCAATGTAATGTCATAAAATGAGATAGTTTTGTATATTAGAATAGTTCCAGATACTTATGTTTCAGTTGTTTGAGTAATATTTATCTGGAAGAATTCAAAGTGTATTTCTTCAAGGAAGCTTATCGCATAAACTAGAAATTGAATGGGGAGTACCTCATGGGTCAGTCCTGGGACCAACACTTTTCACAATTTATGTAATTGATCTAACCTCGATCAACATTTCCAGAGAGTTGTTTCATAAACAGAGGATTTTTCTCAACTATTTACTTTGGTTGGTAATGAGTCTTAGATATTTTATTTTGAGGTCGTATTTTTTTTATAAAATTGACTATAATGTTTTGGACTTCATCTTGCTAGATGATTATGTGGGAATAGATGATAACCCCACTTCAAGGAAAACACTTCATGGATTTTTTTAGTTATTTATGGTGCTCCTCAACGTTGGATCAGTTAGATGATAATATTCACTCATGCCAAGAGTACCAAAACTCTATTACTTATGTCTGTCTGAAATCGCCTTAATTTTTCATGTCACGTAATCCCGGGCTTTTATAGTCCTACTACGGTGAGTATCTTAATTATTTGAACTCGCCACGTAATGTCCCTAGCTTCTAACCAACCCCAGTATTAAAAATTTTTCCACATTAATTCTCACCTCTGTTTCCATTACTTCTGCGGTCGGAGCTTGTACCTTATTTTTTATCCAGGATTACCCTTATTTCTCATCATTTCAGTAACAAGGCCGTCTATCTTTTTGTCACTGAAATATGGAATGATAGTGATACTCAGGGAATGGAAAGATTCTAGAGTCTGATAATCAAATGTTAAGACATGTTGATGGTGAAACATTCTTTATTCATTATTAGGTTTTTACTTTTATTAAAATAAAGAATAAAAAAGGAACAGTGACTAGAAGATGAGCAATACAAACAAGTTTGGATGGAATACTACAAAGAATTATTGGTAGATGGAACCGCAAAGGATGAACAGTAGTAAAAGACGAAGAGGAAAGGAGCGAAGAAGAAAATAATATATCTAATGAGCCCACCAGAGAGGATATAGGAAGAGTCATTGCGAAATCTAGAAATGATAAGGTGCCCGGAAAAGATTAAATTAACATCGAATTAATAAAATACAGAGGACATGAATGTAAGGAGAGGATGCTAACAACAATGAGGAGAATATGGACAGAGGAAAACATGCCAAAAGAATGGGAGAACGGAAAAATAATAACTGTGAGAATTCCGAGGAATGATACTACTCAACACAGCATATGAAATAATGACATCAATAATACAATCAAGGTTGGCAAGTATTACTAAAACCTAATAATAATAGGATCATATCAAAGCGAATTCACACAAGTAACTATTGACGCGATTCATATGCTAGAGCAAGTGTTAGAAAAAGCCCATGAACACAAGATAAACCTCAAACTGCTTTTTGTAGAATTCCAGCAAGCTTTCGACTCGATGAAAAGAAACCAATTCATGATAGCACTGAAAGAGTTAAAAATTCCACAAAAACTGAGAAAGCTGATATCAATGACGATGAAAACAATTAAGATCACAATAAGAGCACAAAAAGGGGAAACCACGAAAAACGAAAATATTGGGATTAGGAACGGAACAAATACAGGGAAAAATCAAAATAGGAGCAAGAGAGTTTGAAGAAGTAAAAGAGTTCAAGTATCTAGGAGTAACGGTGAGTAAAACGGGAGAGAGAAGACCAGAAATACAAGAAAGAATATTAAACGTAAACAGAGCATACTTCGCCAATAAAACATTATTGAAAAGTAAAATAATAACAAAGAATAGTAAAATGAATATTCATAATACCATAATTAGACCACGCATGTTATACGGAGCAAAGACGATGACAATGACAAAAGAAGACGAGGAAGACATGAGAAAATTTGAAAGAAAAATTATAAGAGCCCATATTAGGACCAAAGAAGGTCTTAGAGGAAAAATACAGCATAAGAACTAACCTAGAAATTAGGCAGGAATGATATGTAAAATAAAACAACACAGAATTAGATGGTTGGGGTATGTATGGAGGGCGGGAAAAGGGGCAGTAACTTACTCAATGTTACAATGGGACCCCGGCGGAGGAAAGAAAGATATGATTAGATGTAGAAACATAGCCAAAAGTATAAATAAATAGATTGGGCGTGATCTACCCAAAAAACTAGATCTAGATAGCTTTTGCGGCTCAACCGCACAAGGGGTGTATAGCCACTGTATATCTACATTATGTGAAATAAATTTTGGAATAGGTTGTTGTTGGGTACTGTACATAAACTAATTGGAGTACAGATCCTGTCTGAGTATCCAGAGATACCTTCGTTTATAGAAATTCCATCAAGAGTGAAATATTATTACAGCTCAATTATTTGCGATCATATAGTAAGTATATCTTATTAGAATAATAGATTCTTCTTCAGAGTTCTACACAGAAATCAATTTTTTCTGAGATAATGTCCAGCAAGATATATCTTCCTCTTTTCTTTTCACGATGACTTCATCTGAAATGAAACGGACTGATATTGGCCAAACTTTATTATTTCCAGAAGCGTTTTCTCCCAATATTTCGTCAGTTTGTTGATATTATTTCTAGATACACAATGATATATAACAAAATTCGTTTCCAATTCAAATAAAAATTGGGAAGATCGCACGCGATGGGCATAAAAAGAAGTTTTTTTTTTCTCAGCCGTTCGACATAATTCCATCCAATATAGTATAACAAGATTTGAGATTTCGTATTCAAATGTGAGATATTACATTGTGCGTTCATTAAAAAATATCACCAACGTGCACACATGCCTCCTGTCGCATGGTTCAGTGGCGGATCCAGACCAAAATTGAAGGGAGCCATCCATAATATTGAAAGAAATATGCAACCGAAATATTATGAAAAGAACAACAATAATATAACAAATTTATTTTTTATTTTGGTTCTGAGTAATATTAATAAAAGTACATGATCATATTATGGTGCATAAGGTGGAAGGGAAAGTGATTAGCCCCTCCTCAAAATACAGTTAAAAATAATAAAAATATTTGTAATGAATGAAATGGAGAATTGTATTAAAATAAATGAAAAATTTAATTTGTTATCTCACGAGCAACCTTCAGAAGTAGTTGAGAGACTTGTGCGAATTAAGGAAGACGAGACCATAACCTTTTAACATGTGATGATATGCACAGACGAGAATTCAAGTTTTTCGGTCACCCATCCAAACTGATGTCAACAGTCACTGTTGCTTGGCTTCAGTTAAACATTACCCGATTCGTCCTCTGCAGCTATCTTCTCGACAAATCTGTCAAGTGGGGTAGAATATCTGAAAATCATGTTCTGATATCTTTTTGTTTCACAGTAAAGTTTGCTGATATGAAAGGTTCCGAAGTTCTTTCAAGAAGAACTGGGTGACGTCTTGAAAATCACTCATACCAGTCCTCCTCAGGACAGTTGTTCTAAATGGGGTTTCTATTTCGATTCAAAGGATGTACGACTTATTCTCTATTATAGCCTTTTCGCAAGTAACAAAACTACAAACGGTTTTGAAACTGTCTCGTCAGGCAGGTCTATTACCACTGACCAAACAGTAATCTTACAAAAAAATTAACCAGTAACCATGGTAATGAATTCAGTAGTCAAATAATGAAGTACTCATGACAGTGAATATGTGATCACTCTCGGTACATATCAGTACGTGAAATTACCATTTTAGCTAATTAAGTGAATGAAAGTATTTCTGAGGCATCTGCAAAAATGAAATGATATGAAAAATGTGCAAAACACTATTCCACTAACTGAAACAGAGGATGGCAAGAAGATGTCAACAGAAAAAATACCCTAGATTAGGACCAGAAAAATATTGTCATAAATCCCCACAGGTATATGAGACAACTTATGATGAAGTGTTGCCATCTGCGTGCTCTATTCTTTCCGTCCATTTTCTCGGGAGAGCGATAGCGCTGTCATGAACAGAATTCCTAAACAAGCTCCGCTAATCACATTTGTGGCCAACGCCGTAATTCCGTTGAAATGAAAACCGTTTGATGTTGATAAAAACGGGTCATCAATTACCGGCCGACGATGCTGAGTCGGTAGGTTGAAGCTAGTCGGTGTGACTAGCAGCACGCCCACACGTGGGGAATCATTCTCGTTGATGAATTGTGGGTATTAAGTGAGGGAACAAATCTTCAAATATTCTGGAAACATTCCTCAATATTCTAGACACACTTGCAAACTCCTTCACTTACTTATACATTCATCATTTCTCTCACCTATCCCAATTTATTCGTTGATGAACCATCCTCCTTTCTCATATTGTGTAGAAAATAATTTTGGATAATTGAAAAATACATCTGGACGATATTTCATTGGAACGAATGAATTTCACGATTTTCTTTCAAATATATTTGGTTTGTGGAAAAAACAGCTTGTGAAACTTTCCAACGAATCTGTTTTCGGAGTAAATCAAATATGAATACACGCATGAATCAGGTATTGTATTTCCACCCCGTATGATATCATATTTTCAATAAAGCGTGAAGTTTTTCTGGACCTCTCATGGCTATTGATATCACTATAAAATGTATATCAGAGCCAGTTGCCAAAGTAAACCAAAAACAAGATCAAGACTAGCAACTAGAAAACAAGATGAGCTTCTGCAACAAATTAGCTGAAATCAATGGAGCCTGGAGAATAAAAAAAACTGATATTTCATAAGTTTATTCCAGAATATTTGAGAAATCCAAACAGTCGAAAAAAAAAGCCTTTACAGGAGAATGAGGAGTTCGGTAGAATGATACAAGATGGGGGCAGAAACATTTCAGAGCTTGCGATATTCGATGGTATTTTTGTGAACCAGGTCTTGATGTCAATTTTATAGCCTTGTGTGTTTGCTGACAGTGAGTAGTAAACATATTCCAGAGTCATGAAAACTCCGGAGATGAATTGGAGTAGATTGCGAGATAGAACTGAAGAAAAAGTCTGGAAGCCATGCATCGACAACCCCCACCTCAAGCACCAGAAACATAGAAGATATTGAATTGAGAGACACAAAAATACAACAAGTACTAAGAAGTCTTCAAGTCATGAGGGTAACTAGCGTAAATACCATCACTGTAATTATATACAGCCGAAACTCCTACAGTAGATACTGGAATTTACTACGAATAAGCAGTTGTTTTTAAAATAGAACCAAGCGAGGTCATGTTATCAGCCGTTTGTAAATAGGGAATTCAGAAATCGATAAAATTGGATACCACCTGCGAGTTCAGAATGCAGACGAAGTTGTTTCTCAGTAGACTCGAGATTTCACATATGAGAACCATAACACTTCACCATAATTGAATATGTTATCGGGTTGAATTCTAGCAAAGGATCTAGTAAAGTTCTACAACAGTTATAGTAGAATTAGTCTACTTCAGAATTAGAAAATGTAACTGCATTTCATTCACTGAAAACAATTAGGATTTTTATTTATAATTCAAAACTGAATGACAAAAATTCGGCGATCGAGGATATAATACGATACCTCAGTTGAATTAGAACACATGGTCAAAAAATCTTCGAACGAAACAACTGAATTGGTAGGAATTGTGTGAGTTTGAAACAGTTCACTAACTGTAAGAGAATTATGACTGTATTTCATGTTTCCGTCCATAGTAATCTTCGCTTCGCCTTTGATGTACGAAAATTCAAAATAAGTCATGCTTGAGATCGCACGTGAAAAGGTTACACACTCATCGTTCTTGCACAAGTCTTCTGAAGACTTCTAAGGATTGCTCGTGAAAATGCAGCCTGATTCAACCGATTCCAGAAATCCATACGACCTAAAGGATGTGAAACAATGGCTCGTTGCCATGGAAAGGTCGAATAATAAAACTGATATCATCACGAGGAAGATTATAACAGTAACTTCAAGAAATTATCAGGATTTGTTTCACCTCTGAAGATGAAAGCAGAAAAATATGAAATGAAAAATTATTTTTTTCCTATATACCTTGAAGATTAAGAAAAACTTTAACTATGAATTACTCCTTGTGTTGCCAATTTTTTCCAAAACTGTATCTTTTACTTTTTACTTCATTACCATTAGAGTGGATATACTTTTGCTTATATGGAATGTTTTCACTCTTGAACTCACTATATTCTTAGGCTAATTGATAACGATTGAGAGAAATGACCATTGCTTCAAATAAATCCATTCTTTATTCGTTAATTCATGAAACTGGTATTTATATTCAAACAAATGATGGTAAAAGTATATATAATAATAATTCCAAAGCTGCGGAGAGTCAGAGCTTCCTACATGCATAGGGTCTTCTTCAAAAACATTGAAGACATTGGCTTATCTAGAAACCTGACCCTCGCATTTCTCAGACAAAATGGGCTGGAGTCGGAAACCGAGAAATTCATAATGGCCTTGCAAAATGCTGTTTCCAACACCTTCGTCTACCGTAGTAGCGTGATGGGTCTAGAGGTCTCTGACACTAGACGCAGAGCGTGTCCTGAGGCAGCATTATACATTTGCTGTCAGCCTGTTCAGCTTTTTGTCATTGAGTTATCAGCTCCTGGCGAAATAAACATCGTTCGAAAAGAGTAGGGAAAACTACTAAATATCGAGATCTACTCTTTGAACACCGCAGGCGTTATCCAAACCATTCTGTTTAAATGGTGGTTCTGGTAATAGGGATCCTCGGTGGAATGATGGACACACTGCTCTCAAATTTGAAAATAATACTGGCTTGCCGTAATAGGGCAGCGCGCTCTCTGAACGTATCGGGGCTCCGGAAACAAGTCCTGACTGGTAAATTCCTGACGAATGAAAAAAAAAATTGAAAAATTAAAGCTTCTATGAAAGGGTTTACGAAGTATGTATATGTAAGAATGAAACATTAACTATGCATACTTATGAAAAAAAAGTAGATCAAATAAAAATTTGCTGAGAGTGGATTGTAAAATCATAAGAGTACAATAAGATATACATCATTCACCAAACAAATAATATGTATTAGTTTTATTATAATTCATAACTCCTGATGTCTCTGTCCTATTTCACTGAATGCAGACCGTTTTGTTTGCATCTTCCAGACACTGCAAAAACCTCAGAACAAGTATATGCTGTTGACAACAGCGTGTCAAAAGTGACTCCCAAATCCTTCACCAGTTTCTGCCTTCACTTGCTAATGCAATTGATGACATTCACTCTTCAGCATCTCCATGAACCGAGTTAGTTTTCTTATTTTCGTTTCCTCGGAGAGGCTAATCTAATAACTTTTTATTCGTCCCTTTCTGTTCAACCTAATCTCATTATAATTTGAAATGAGAAGTTATTCCTGAAATCTTTTCAGAAAAGAGATGCAGATGTTCTCTGTTTTTTTGTGGGTTCCATTCCGGTTCAAGGTTAATTGCTTTATGTTTGAAAAGACATCGCGTGATGAAATTGAATAAATCACTCTAGAATGTGGGGTGTAATCACCACAATTTGTGAATTAACTTAAGTGATTTCTCACGATACAGGGATTTTCAACGATAACGAATTTAACGAAATAATAATTAGTGCTGTAGTAGTTTTGGTGTCATCAAAAGTGTAAAATAATATATTCGAACTAGTTCGAATGTTCACAAATTTCTCTTCCCGGAGACTGTGCTGCTTGAGAGTGTTTTGTCTTGTTCCGTGCGGATGGCGCTTCGATCAACTTGGTTGTAGATCGTGGTGTTATCCGTGCGGAAATATTAGTTAAACAGTTGATTATTATTCATTTGGCAGGGACAGGACAATTATAATGTTGTCCGACCTACCCTGTCACTGATGAGAGGCAATAAACCTCGAAACATGCATGTCTACAGGTGGTCATTCTCAGCCAAATGAAGGATAATCTTCTGTTTAATTACGAGACAAGCACTTGCAATTGGGTCTTCTTTGAAGAACGTTGCACAAATATCTGTCAGTTGTAGTTCAATGTCCGTCGTGGTATTAGCCAGGGAAGTAGTTGTTTTCTGACAGATGTTTGCCTTTATTTTCCACTTTGTGGAAACGCTTAGAGAGAAGGGTACCCCTGATTCTTTCAATATTGTTGATACCTCTCTGGCACAACTGAACTAGTTATTACAAAGTTTTTTTTTTATTTTGTTTAATACTTATCATACCTGAAATATATGCTTTTCAATAAAATAATTACTCGCATAACATTTACACAGATTTGAAAATAGTTTGGGATTGAATACAGAATAAGACAAGAATGAGTTTCACTTTGGTGACCAGAATCTTGGTGAAACTTTTCACAAAATTAATGGAATCCATATTTTTATAGCAATAATTTTCATGAAAAAATGTTAATCTTTCATTTCATTGATCTAGTACCATCAACAATCATTTTAAGTTCATACAAATGATTGAAACGATAAATTCCAGCAAAATTAAATGTAGAAATCATTACTAAAATCAACTCTTTCATCATTCAATAAATAAAAAAATTAGGTTCTTCGAAAGCAAAAGGTATATTACGAATTTCAATTGATACAATCCCTCAAACTCCATGAAAGTCTGAATATCTAGACATTTCCGAAATTATTATCATTGCTTTGACTATTATAGTTGGTCGGTTATAGTTTTTGACAACGAGCCTAGTATGTGGTTATTCGTGATCAGATTTTGAGAATCGAAATTAGAATCCTACCTCACATAATTTGAAATTTTCATCACATCTTAATTTCTCTGTCGTTTTTTTCCATCTGGGATGTTTCATTTCTTTTTTATCTTCATATGCTGAAATTTTTCTCGTTGCAAAACTTGTTCGAAAAGTTAACAATTACTTTGGTTGTTCAACTCTGTTAATTGAGATTCCTCTTTTCAACTTGACAATGCTATAAGAGCCAGTAGGTATTATGAACTTCTATAAATAGAAGACATGAAGCAATAAAACCGAAATGTTTAAAGAAAACATTGTCACATCTTCCAAAGATTTATTTCAGTACTGAATTATTATTGAAACTAATTGACATACCATAAACTGATTACGAATTGATATGAATCTCATGTACTAACATTTCATTGAGATAAAAAACAAATATCTAGCTTATTCAATATACAATAAATGCGTTGAAAATTGGATGAAAGATTATTAATGACTTATGCGAGAGTTTATTGAAAGAATCAACTTCCAGAAGGAATGAAAATTATTGTTATTGAAATTAATAATTAATAATGAATACTGAGCAATTTTCCATACTGAAATCAGAGTTGAAACCAGAATCCTTATGATATCAACTAAGTTGGCACAGCGGATCTGACGTATAGTTGGTATAGTGTTAAAAATAATAATAATAATAATACTGTCGTTGAGTGTACCCAAAGGGGCGACTTACTGATGTTTTAGGTGATGTATTCATTTTTCAGCTGTAGGAAAACCAGGAAAACCTACAGCACCACCTCGGGTGGTCGATGTGCACTCCAAGCTAGCACTAGACGAGATTGGCATCTAGACAACTCACAATACACTTGCTTTTCAACAAGGCATGCGGTCGCCTATCGATCCGATATAAAGTTGTTGAGAAAAATTCTCTTGTACCTATATCGGGCTCGAGCCGACTATCGCTATGCTGTAGTTTCGAACGGCCTGTGCGTTAGACCGCTGATCCACCGACCACCATGTTCACGCAGTTTTTAGTTTTCCTGTAAACCCTGTTATTAGAGATACCACTAATTGATCCATTTTAGGGACTTCGTTATCATGTCTGCATCAAACAGAACTTTCTGTTATGAAACCAACTTGCATAACATCTAATTATACCGGCAAAATTAAAATTCTTCAATTAGCTTCAGTTTCCCTAGGCAGTCTTTCTAGTTAGCATTTCCATGGCGAATGTGAGAAAGCTCATTATTTCTGCCTCTGGGCGAATAACGAATATTATATATCACTGAAAGGATCTCATCATCACCAGGTGTAAGCCTCTCTTAGTGAGCTCGAATGAAAATCTAGCTCGTGCATTTTCGTATCTGTTCATAACTTGAATTTGAGTACTAGAGCGGAGTAATGAAGCAATGGAGTCTGGCTTCATAGCCCGAAGATTATTAATATTTCAATGACAATGGTCATAGACGATTGGATTCAGTGTAATGTGCATTTTAAGCGCATTTTCCACCTTGCTTTTTCTCACACCACCGTTTGGCATACCAATTATGCTTGATACAGAGACATGTTATTGAAATCCCATTAAACTAAGTCACGCCCAATAGAGTATGTATAATTTAATTTGCAATACATTCATTGCAAAATAAATTATAGAATGGTGTAAAAGCCAAAACTAGTCAAAACTAGTAACGAACAGCAGTTATTTACATACTAAGGGAGGAAAATAATACTTTTCCTTTCGCGGATATTTTATTATTATTTTTATTGATACATAAGTTACAGAATATAATAAGTTAGTTATTTTATAATACCATAAATTGACATGAATATTTTGACAGTTCAAAATTGATAGACCTGCATTATTATTGACTGAATCTTGGCCAGCAACATTCTTATTCAGTTTGATGGTCTCTTTCCTACATGAGACAGTCTTTACAGAAACGTCTCCAACTTGAATTTTTCATGCAATGGAAATCTTTTTACTCAAGTTATCTTCTAAATACCCTCTCTTGTGAATCTAATATGTCTCCACCTGCATTTACAAATTAAGTTGCTGAAGATCTTTTAATACAATGACCAGTGTACATAGTTGGATTTTTGAGTTTCTATAGGATGCGAATAATGTTCTGTGGACTATGAGCTGGGTGAAATGCTATATATTTTTTCAATAATGTCACATGATTAACGTCTCCGTCAGATATCACCGCAAAAAACCTTTCCTAATGAGTTTTTGAATCAGGAATTGTGATTACCAGCTTGCTGTCTAGAATGTGAAAATTTTGCATTGACATTTCTGTTGATTCATTGGTTCTGCATGTTTCGCCAACTCCAATTAAAATAGCTACTTTCATCATTAGAGATGTCTCGTCTGGGGCAGTATGAGCAAATTCACTGACCTGCTCTTTCATAAATACTTTTTCGCCCCATATCCTAGTTTTTTTTTCAATAAATCGTATCAAAGCGCCATACTTGTCGATTTCTACTCTTTCCTTCAACTCCAAACAAGCTTGTCCCATAGAATATTCAGGCCACAAAGATGAAGAGTATTGATTTGAGAGTTTCACAAAATGAGCAAATTGTTAAAATAGTTATATCCGTCAACCGGTTGCGCCCCTACGTGCAACCCTCAAAAGTCAGAGACTTGTGCGAGCTAGGGGAAGACGTAGCCCTTACATTACCAGAAACTAAGACCTGCATCTCAAAAACTTTCACCATTGTTGAAGAAAGCGAAATAGGAGCCTTGAACTTATTTAAAACGTACATTGCACTACGACCAAAAGGATGCAAATAACGTAGTTTTTTTTTCAACCTACAGAAATAATAAATGCATCGAGTTACCTGTAGGTGAAAATACTATAGGAAGTGTTCCTTCTGTCATAGCGAAATACCTCAATTTGGAAAACCCGAACGAAATGTTACACCGGACATTGCCTACGCCGAACGTCGTCAACGCTTCTTGTTCAAAGTGGTGCTTCCTTTGAAACACTAAAATTACATGGAAAATGGAAGAGTAGTATAGTAGCGGAGAGCTATATTGAAGAAAGTATCTCCTCGAAGAGAAAAATTGCTACAATGACAGCCCATTCCGTTACCGAAAAAGAAAATGTTAACGTTCCGCCAACTCGCAGAACTTCAAACTTGGTAAAAAAATTTCAGGAACATTTGAAAATTGTAATTTCTATTTGAGTGGAAATAATTAGTCCCTTTTTATGTACAGTTTTCTGAGTAATTAATTTATTGAACTACAGACAAAAACATTTTGCGGGCGTTATGATTCATAATGCCCTTCATAACGCCCCGGTCGTTATGAGTCTGTTAATAGCAACCGTTGCCAAGGTATTATAAAGCAATTTGTAGAAAATATTTTCTACAAATTACTATGGATCTTCATCAAGTAACGGCCGAATCAATCGGAAATATTATGAAGCAGTAATGGACAATTGAAAATCAAATATGTTTTCGTGTCCTCAATGTAAAAAGGTACAAAATTCGGAGACGAATCCATACAAAGTCTGCTGATAGTATTCTGAATGACTACTTAAATAAACACTGTAAGTCAGATGATCTCGATTTACTGTGTCTTATGCCGTTTTATCAACCAAATCACAATTTTGAAGGACTTTGTGAGTAGCAAATGCAATTTCCGTGGGAAATAAAGCAATAATGACAAACTACGTTCATCGGTTCTCCGAACAAATGACGAAACAGTCAGTAATTGGCGTCCGTGGAGTGAGTTTAATTATGTCGGACGAAAAAATGCAGGGTTGACTGGAAAACTAGAGATACAACGTTTTCTCATCAGTTTTGTTTACCTTTCTTGTTTGCTCTGTGAGGGCTGAATGGTCAGTGTCTCTTGAGAATGCTCACTTTCGAGGGCTTTAATTCGGTATCAAGTATCTGCAATATTCAGTGGGAATTCAGGGTCTATCAGAACTTTCAGGTTATTCTACAGGGCCCTCTAGAGACACGAGCACGACTGTTTCAAATACTGATTTTATGGTGCTTCTTTGGATGGCTTATTACACAGTAAACACAAATTATGAATATTCATTCGTGCTCCTCTAAATATTCGAAGATTTATAGTAGTGGGGAGAACCATATTACATCAGAATTTAATTGCTAGAGTTCAATGACAGATAGATGACTCAGAAACGAAAGTTAACGAGGCAAGAAAACACATTACCAGGATTTTTTTTCCGAATATAATAGACCAATCGAAAAAAACTCACAGGTTCGAAGGCATTTCTCCTAATAGAATGCCATGTGTCGTAGTATAGTTTAGTAAACTCCGTCCACCTCTTCAATATTCAATATCATTGAGTTTTCTCCATCCACTTAGAAGATGTTTTTTTTGAAATTATGTCATCTGCAAAGACGGAAGGTGTTTGAGGAGAAATACCCAGAATCAAATTTTTTGTTTCATCATGAAAAGTATCTGAATATCTTTCATGTGGTATTGGGTGTGCTTGACTAGAGAATTGATTATGAATAGCTTTACGTTAATTTCTTATAATATGAAGTGTCTAGGTTGAAGCGATATTTGAAAAAGAAAACAAGAGCAAAATGAAAAACTGTTGGCCAATTTCTTGAATCACTGCATTGGCAACAATATTCGAAAAAACTATATAATCAAGATTAACAAATTATTTCAAGAAATTCTGTATATTATCTGAAAGGTAGTTTGGTTTCCGAGAGAAAATGTCAACGGAAAATGCCATTTCATTTCTGACTTCTAATATTCACAGTTCCATTGATGGGAAAAATCCTACATTGGGCGAAAATTAAACATATTGTTGTTGATGTTATTGAATACATTGATGTTATTGAATTTATGGAAACGTTGGGCTCTATTATCAAGAAATCGAAGTCATACCTCACAGAATTGAAGATTTTCACGTTACTTTCATTATGAGAGGCTGGAATTGGACGCAAAATCGCTAGATTTGCTGAATAAGAACACTTGCTTTATTTTTTAACTCTTGAGATTCCCATTCTCAACTTGCAATATTCTCTGTTCTTTTCCCATAATACGTCAGAGTAACAAATTTTCTACTTTCCAATTGCTTGACCTGTAGGTATATTAATTTACGAGCAAATTTAAGGCGTTGTTTTGTGACTAAATTCTGAACTGTAACTGTGTTGAAACCATTGTTGTGTCTTCTCTGTATGATTGTTTTGATTTCCCTATCTAGATTGTCAGCCGCTAAAGGTAATGAAAACGCTCTGTCTAGCATTGAATTGTATGCTGCTAATTTTTGGCTCTCGGGATGAAAAGAGTCACTTGGGATTGTACTGTCAGTATAGCTTGGTTTTCTGTATATGTTGAATTCAAATTTATTTTGATAATGTGTGAAAGTTAGGTCTAGAAAGTTAATTTGTTTCTCTATCTTATTTTAAATTTGTTTATTAGTCTTATCAACCATACAGGTTATTAAAGACGAATATAAGAGAAATAACGGTTACATAATCAATCAATGCAGTTCACAATCACTAAATGTCATTGAGGATATCGATGTCTGTGAGAAATGATGTTAATTTTTTCATGTCATATCCTGCGTTCAGCATTGTCTTGATGGAATGTGGAATCTGATGTTTACCTCGTTGAGTGCTATATTTCAGGCATTCTTGCAAGTTATGTAGGACGGTTAGTTGGCTTTGACATACTTCGCATATTGGTGGGTCGCTATTGCTTATGAGGTATCCGTGGGTGGTTCGAGTGTGGCCGATTCTCAGTCTGGTGAGGGCGATTTGGTCTTTTCTCTTATTTGGGTATGATTGCCATGGGGTAACATGTTCTTTCACTCGGAGTAATTTGGAATTGGTATTATTCCACTGGGACTGCCATTTATTCAGTATGGATTCTTTGATAGTCCGTTTGAAGTCCGTATGTACGACTTCATCAATTTCGGAGAGTGAATCGTCATGTATTGCACACTTTGCTAGTCTGTCCATAGCTTCGTTGCCGTCTATGCCAATATGGGATGGCACCCATATGAATTTGATAATTTTTTGCATCAGTAAACTGTTCAGCTCGTTCTTAATCAGAAGTAAAATTGGATTTTTTGGGAACAGCTATCGATTGCACTGAGAGAGTCGGATATAATAATGATATTTTGTTGGTCAATGTTCTTCGTGTGTTCTAATGCCTTGAGGATAGCGAAAAGTTCTCCGTTGTATACGCTACATGTATTATTGAGTTTAAATGCCATTTTATCTATCGGAGTCATGAAGGCTGCTGCAGTGCCATCTTCTGTTTTTGATGCGTCCGTGTATATCTGATAAAATCCTTCATATTTTTGTATTATTTCGTAGAATTTTTGAATTATGATTTGGGGGTTCGTTTCATACTTGCAGTATTGATTTAGGGTATGGTCAATATAAGGAAGTTCGACAGTTCAAGGAGGAGGTGTGCGGATGTTGTTGGGGTACGTTTTAGGAAAGGTTAGTTGGTATTCAGGGAGGTATTGGTTGATTCTTTCTCTATCTCTGTCTCGAGTGTGAACTGAATGAAATGAAAAGTTGATTGAATGCTAATGAAAATGAAGTGCCACTTGATCCCCCCTTCCTATTCGAGATTCTGAGGGTAAGATATACTCCTCCTAGAGGGCTACCATTTTTCATTGACAGTGTCCCTCTCGATTTTTTTTTTTATTTCTCATATTATCTATAGGAAGGAAGATATTGAGGGCGAAAAGTTCTAAAACGAATACCCTATATATTCCATGTTACGTGAAATATCTTTCTCGAAAGCTAATCTGAGAGCATTTGGGTGCCAGCGAGCCTCAGGACCCTGGGATTTGAACCCGTGTCTGGAAGGAGAACCTAGGCTCTAGCGTCGCGATATTTCTTTTCGGACGTTGTATGCTTTGATACATCAAACTCAACACCTACTAAACATACATAGTCAAGTGATAGTAAAGCGTCGAGCAAACCCAAATATATTTCCCTATCATCTTCCAGGCTTTTGACACGCCACATTTCCACTAAAGCTATTCAGTCTATCTTTCGTCGAAAGTTGTACATTTTAGCGAATGGCAAAGTGGATAGGATGAACCGAGATTCAGTATTATACAGTACATCCTCACTTTTCTTGAGAGCACTCATGAAAATTCTGAGAGTTTTAAGAAAGTAGCATCGACATCGGAAAATCTCGTTATATCTTTTTGTGCATGGCTTTCAGAGCTTCGCTTCGTCGGTCGGAATACCGGAGTACAGAAAATGATAAAAATATAAATTAAAGGAAGTCGTATCGCTACTGTCCGCTGGGTTGAGTTGGTTATTAGACATAACAAGAAAATCCCATGAGTTATCAACTCACGATATTGAGGAAACTGAGACTGAAACATATCTTTCTTGATGTGACTATTTGAGAAGAAACTATGAAATTTTGATCAGAGCCAATATGGCGGAAACAGGGCAATACCATCACATAACATTTCACTGTCAAACACGATAGTTATTTATGCACCAAGTGTGCTATACTGGGTGTTTCGAATTGAATCGACATCATTGCCAACTCCGTTATTATTGATGCTACGATGCTACGATTGAATAGGCAAACTAGTGGCATTTTCACTGGCCTTCTCGATGCTGAAGGAAAAAAAATTGAACATTTTTTATTTTCATTTTGCCATGAAAAATATCAAAATATTTTTCATGTTAAACTGTTGGTACTTGAACAAAAGCAATAAATTCACAAAAATAAATATTGATTAAAAATAAAAGAGCCTTTCGTTTAATCTCTATACAATATGGTGACGGCATACATGAAACAGTAAATGATTCAACAACCCCATATTTCCAATCAATTTAAATTTTTGTTTTTCATTGCTTTGGATCAAGTACCCACAGTTCCCCATGGACAATATTTGAATATTTTCCATGATGAAATAATGTTTCTGTGGCTCCAAATTCTGGGTACTGGTCGGAAAGCTTTCTGTAGTTCCTTTACAGGGTGTTTCCTAACTACGGTTTCTAGTTAAAGTGTATTAGTTGGGTCATTTTGAGAAGAAAAATTCCTGAGAACAAATATGTCCAGAATTGCTTCGGTGTAAGCAGCTGAAACTACAACTTTTTGGTCTCTTGAACATTTTTCTTCTTCTGAAATAAAAATATCAACAATTGCGATATTTCAGAAAATGTGCAAAATGTCCATATCCTGATAAAATACAAGACCGCATTTCCATTTGCCACTAATTGTCTGACACATTCAAACATTCTTGGAGTAGTCCTTTTTTCATTGTTATTGTCAATTATTCGATTCCTTAAGTCATTCACATCTGAAACAAGAGTTTTATAAACGAGAGCCTTCAGATGACCCCATAAATATAAATCTAGAAGATTCATATCAGAACTACGAACTGGTTAATGTTGAGGTCCTGCACGTCCAATCCAGCGATTGGTGTAGGTGATGTCGAGATGCTGACAAGTAAGAAGAAGAATGAGCTGGAGCTCCATCGTGCATAAACCACATGTAGCCTCTTACACGTATGGGTAGATTTACCAACAAAATAGGTGAATGATCTCGCAAAGAGTCCGTGCAGAATTCACCTGTTAGAAAAAAGGACAAATTACCAATAACTCTTACCCACACTTTCAGCGGAAATTGATGCTGAAAATGATTTCCTCTAATAACCTGGGGATTTTCGTTGGCCCAAAAATGGTTATTGTGAAAGTTCAAAACTGCAAAACATTGATCTTGGATGAAAATCCAGAGGCAGTGATATGGGTGTGGGAGGTCTCTTTTTAGAAACTCCCAAACGATTTTTGGGCTGACTTCAAGCTGCAGTGCAATCTTCCTGGTAGTATTTGAAGGATCTTCTTCTATCGCATCAAGTATAGCTTCTTTCAGTTCAGGCATTGTTACTGTTTCTGGTCTCACACCCCTTGCATTTTTCTATAACAAAACTAATTATGGAAGAGAAATTTACATATTCAAATGAAAATTCAATAGTCATTACCTTAGATTGTCTAGTTCACTATCGTTTGTGGATTATCTTCTTATAGTCTATCATCAAACTCGAGCAGTCGTAGTCTTACGCACTGAACTCCCCTGTGTATGTTGAATGTATAGCAATATAACATTTTGTGTCAATTGGACCATTCATCAACACTATCTTATAGTGAAAATTAATTTACACGGATCAAATGCCAATACTTTAAACCGATAAATTGAAGTTCAACTTCTCCTAAAATCATTGTAGTTGGAATTCCAACTTCAACTACTCCACAGAACAAAAATACCCAATAACGACTCCCTATTTCATGATTAACTGAAGAGTTCTTCAAGAATGGAATCGGAGATTATTCGATTTCTTTTGTTCTCTTGTGCTCGAAATAACCCGATATAGGTTCTCAATGATTTGTTCTGTTCCTCGTTGCCTTGAGCATTTATCCATTACGTTGCTAATATGGTTTTTGTTTTCGAATTGGGATGAAAAATAATATGGGATATCCATTCTCCTCGATCTGTTGACACAGGCATATAAAAAAGCGACGGAGAGTTTTCGTTCCACGCATGGAGTCTTTATAGGAGTTTAGAATTTCGGTAAAAATAATATAATGTTTACGCGTGAATGAGGAATGTTTATGGAAGCGACCCTTCATGCAGAATTTTATTGAACGCCCCTCATCAGTAGCTGAATTTTTAATGGGATATAATCATGTGATCCCATTGCACCAACTCATTCCTATGTTTTTTGCACGGGACTTGAAATAATCGTTGCGTCTCACACTCTACCAACTGAGCTAATTAAGTAGCTATATTAGTCATTCATGATAACAATCAAAAATGACTCTTAACTCGTATGAATCGTCAAGGTTGTCACGTGGTCGTGGAAAAAATTGCATACATAACTTGTGAGAAAAGTTCAAATTTACACTCGTGGGATTAACATTCGCCTAGCGCTTTATGCGACAACATCCTCATTGTCGTATGAAATTTGTCACTTTCCTCACTGGTATTGAAATATACTATTTTCTACGGCTTCAACACAATACTGCTCTTCTTTTCCTGTTCTTGTTTCAATAATGAGGTGTAATGCATCTTCGGTTTCATTTCCTCATCTGATAACAGAGTCAGGTTATTGTGTTATCATTACCTATACAAAACATCTATTCCCTCATAGAATATCAAAATTCAAGAAACGAATACTGTCAGCTCAATTTCTTCATATTTCAATGAATAATGCAATGAACAGCGGAAGTACGAACCCATATTTCACCAAATAAACCCAGTTTCTTAACGTAGCTGATTGGTGTACGATCTTTCAGGTCCGATAGAGAGAGACAGAGAGAGAGAGAGAGAGAGAGAGAGAGAGAGAGAGAGAGTGGAACTCTGACAGACATCGAAAGTGTGTGCTCTGCTGTTTCGTCATCTTCAAGACTGAGACGACATGTCGGGTCCTCCAACAGTTTGAGTCTCGTCATGTGATGACTCAAATGGCAGTGACCTGTCAGTAGTCCTGTCAGACATTGCAGGTCAAATTCTCCAAGGAATGTATGAATGCCTTAAAATGATCCAATCCTGGTAGGTTTTGCCAGGAGTTTGATACTTGCTGTCCAGGTGTTCAATGTATATTTGGCAGAACTTGGTGAGATGCCAATGGCAGGTTCTCATGGCACCTTCTCTTGTAAGAAAGTCCACAGTTTCATTGCCCTCCATACCGAAGTGGCCAGGAATCTAGACCAGACACCTGGGTCTTCTCATTGAGTAGAGACTTTTCTGGCAGTTTGACACCAGCTTAGACGTTGATCGATACGAACCAAGTACTTTCAAAGCCGCTTGACTGTCCTAGAAAATTTTGAATGATCTTTGTGTGAAGTTGGTTTCTTCCAGTTTCTCTACACATAGATCGATATCTTGAATTTCCACCTGGAATACTGTCGCATATAATCCTAAACAGGTTGATATTTCTGTTCTAGGTATACGACTGTATACAACTGCACCAGAACCTGAGGGTGTCTTGTGAACCAACAGTAATCTGCTCTCAGTAGTTTCTCTTTTTGTAGGACCCAGTCGTCTCTCCTCGGAATTAGAACGGTATGAGGCAGGTCGAAATTTACTGTTGGAGGCATTATATCAGAGGTACTTTCCAGAAGGCTGTGACTTTCAGTGTCAATCAGCAGTCTGCTACTCTCTGTATAAGTCTGTTGCATGTAATTGGCACTATGCAAGATTCTGTAGGTTGTCCATTTAGCCTCTCTCTCCAGGAAGATGTGGAGAGAACGTAGGTTTGGTAGGATTTCCATAGCTGCTGAAGGTGTGGTGCTGATGGTACCAGTGTTCGCTAGACAAGTCTGTCTCTGTAAACTTGAGAGATTCACCTGGGCCGTTTGCTGTGAACTTTTGGCCACCAGGCAATGGCTCCGTGTGTGGTCTTACAACCATCATATAAATCCAGTGGATTTGTTTAGGACCTAGGCCCCAGAATTTTCCACAAATCTTCCTACAAGTCCATGAGGACATTCTGGGTTTGTGGAGAACCTTTTCCAAATGAGCGTTCCATGTGAGTTCTTTGCTGCAAACCTTGACATAAAAAGACAGTGGAGTTAGGTCTTCCAGATTTTTTCCTGGTAAAGGGTATCATCACAGCTGTGCTGTTGTTGATAAACATCTGTTTCATCTGGCATCAACTGTGAACGAGGTCCAACGTTCTTTGGAGGATATTAGTAACTAACTTCCGCTATTCAAGACTAAATCCTCCAGAAATTGATGAAACCGTTAAACAGTAAATTTCAGACGTATCCGGCATGAGGAAAAAATTGGTCTGTTTGGACCGTTCTTTTTTTCTCAAAACCCCTTACTTTTATCAGTGAAAATGTCAACGTCATTGAATTGAGCAAAAAAAAATAGTTTTACAGTTGCTTTTTTATAAAATTAATTGACAATATTCCACAGGCTATCGGTGATCATTTTTTTGCTGTCAGGTTGGTGATAAATTTTGGTTTTTAATATTTGAAATACTGTATTTTGATACACTGACATGTGCCATGTGTCAGCAATGACAAATGTCAAATTACTATTGGCTGGGGATTGGTTATAATAATTTGACATTTGTCATTGCTGACACATGGCACATGTCAGTGTATCGATATAAAGTGTTTCAATAATAAAAACCAAAATTCGTAACCAACCTGACAGCAAAAAAACGATCACCACTAGCATGTGGAATATTGTCAATTGAGACATTACCTTGATGCCACCCGGTCTGCACAAAAAAAATACTTCAATTTGGATCAGAATAAATGCGATCTAAATACCACTGCACCATTAGTCAAACCAGTTATTGAATTTCTTGCTCTTTCAAAGTTCATAATGCAACAAAAATTATTCAGTTCTGATTGATTATTTTTTTGGAAAATAAATGATTTTTTTGTGGAATATGGTCTTTTTGATATAACTTTTTTATTTGTTGACATTTTCCAAAACCGCAAACAGTAATATACTTTTGGGGCCAAGTGTTATTTATTGCCATAACGTTTACATTGAAGCGTGCGATCGCTTACCTCCCACCCGATCTGAAAATACATGTAGCTATGTGTCATTACCCTGATACCTCGCGGTCCTGAGGTTACATTGAAGTGAGACATCAGATGAATGCCATGCGGGGCTTAACGTGTTTTAATGTCAATTCAATCCCAGAATTCACAAAATAATATGTGAAAATCTATGAATTAATAATAATAATAATAACAATAATAATAATATTCCTTTATTCATCTTCACAAATAATACAAGTATTGAACATAATATTTGAAACAAATGAATAGGCGGGGTTTAGCTATTAAAGCTGGTTTTAAACCCAACCTTAACGTACACAAATAAATACAGTTATAACAGACGTACTAACTGAAAAATAAACAAAATAAACAAAATTTGAGATAAAGAAAGACATTAATTTATCAGTACAAGTACTAACAATACGCCAATTATGTACATACAAATATTGTTATAAGTGGCATCCCTTTTTACATAAACCAAGATTCATTGCAAGAGTCATAAGACTAGAATATACATCACTGCCTTGTTTGAAAAAAGACTTTCAACCGTTTTTTGAAGTTACTCAGACTATAATTTTTAAACTCATCGGGCATGGCATTGTACAGTTTAGCTGAATTATATGAGAAACCACGAGTGTACATTGCGGTTGTGTGCCTTGGAATCAATAACTGATGTTTTTTGCGGGAAATATTATTTTGTGAGAGAGAGACCAGTTTTTCGCGCAGGTATACTGGAGTTCGTGATAAGAGAATTTTATGGACGTAGGTGAGGAGGTGTATTTCTCTCATTTGCTTCAATTTCAACCACCCAGAGTCCTCAAAGGAGTCACTAATATGGTCATATTTGCGTATACCATATGCGAATCTAATACAGCTATTTTGAATCTTTTGCAACCGTAGCGCATTATGTTGATCTAAGGCAGGTCCGTAAATACAATCACAGTAAGCGATTCGTGAGAATATCAATGACCCGCAGAGATTTAATTTAAGTTTTTTTGACATCAAATGTCTACTGGGATATAACTGCGTTAAAAAATTAAATGAGGCTTTACACAACTGTTTGATATGTTTTGTAAATCTCATATCAGTATCGATCCATAAGCCCAGGCTCTTACATTCGCTCACAAACGAAATAGGAATTCTATCAATTCGTATAGAAAGTAAGTTGCGAACAGAATTTCTCTTTCTCTTGGCGCCAAATAGCATAACTTGAGATTTTTTAGAATTCAGTTTTAAATTGTGTGCACAAGACTCGTCAAATATAGTTTCAAAATTTCTGTTTATATTTTCCTCGGCTACTTCACTAAAACTGAACGACATATACAATTGGGTGTCATCCGCGTAGTGGTGTATTTTTATTGACCTGACGTACTCATGAAAATCGCTTATATACAGAGCAAAGAGAAGGGGTCCCAAGACAGAGCCTTGTGGAACACCATATTGTCTACTCAAAGCTGAAGAATGGTCACCATCCAGAATGACAGTTTGTTTGACCGGTCAGATAACTCTTCACCAATGAAACCGCACTTCCAGAAAAACCAAAATATTTCAATTTTTCACAGAGAACTGTTGGATCCAGAGTATCAAATGCTTTGCTGTAATCAAACAAAACGAGACAAATGAGGTTTCCCTCATCAATCGTTTCGAAAATGTCATCTGTAATCAAACTCAATGCTGTAGTAGTACTGAATTGTGGGCGAAAACCAGATTGTACATCGGTGATCAGATTTGTCCTACTCGAAAATGTTGACATCTGTTCTTTAATGATAATTTCGAATGCTTTTGATAAAGTTGGGAGAATACTGATCGTTCTTATATCTGAGAGTTCTGACGGTTCATTACATTTTGCTAATGGCCTGACATTGGCATGTTTCCACACAGAGGGGAATTTACTGGATGTGATGGCGAAATTAAGAAAATATGTAATATATTTCAATAAATGTGGTTCTATCAGTTGCAGCATGCGAATGGAAATCTCATCAGATCCAACTGCATTGCTCTTGATTTTATTGAGGTATTTCAGGACAGTTTTAGGATTCACGGTACTAAAGTTAAAATCATGCTCATTTAAACGGATTGAGTATTTATCAAGCATAGCAGTATGTTCCTGGGTTCTACTCAATACTGGTATATTGGAAAAATGTGCATTCAATAAATCCAAATTTTTCAATTGGAAAGGAATATCAGGTGTACTTTTATCACGGAGTACTTCAAGGGATCTCAGGGTGTTCCAGGTGTTCTTGGCGTTTTTTTGTTTCAGAACATAATTCAAGTAAGCGACTTTCTCTCTACGTATGACACTACCGACGTAGTTCCGTAGGTCCTTATAATAATTCCAAGAGCCACTTGTCTATAATTTTTTATATCGTTGAAAAGATTGGCAAGAGAATAATTATATCTTCATTTCAGAGAGAATCAGTGAATGACAATAACGGCGTTAAAGTATGTGATCAAAATGTTTAATGTAATGTTTATTGCGAAATTTTTCAATACTCTTGAATTTGAAGATCATAATTCTCTTATGGTATCATTTTGCTATCAAACAGGGGTGGTGCTGTAGGTTTTCCGGATTTTCCTACAGCTGTAATGTGAATATACCATTGAAAATATCAGTAAGTCGCCCCGGAGCGCCACGGCAAATAATAACACTAATAGCCGTTCTCTACCCGCACAGGCTATGCCTTTGGGTACACTCTATGAGTGTTTATGAGGGAGTATTATAATTCATAGGAATGCTCGGAATGCTAATTTTCCACTCGTATTCTGCCATAATATAAGCCTATCGCTCAAAAAGCAGATAACATACTCATGATAAATTACTGCTTGTTGTGAAATACACTGTTTCTATCACTTTCTAAACAAAATACGTCTGTCTGCGATTTTTAATAATTCCTTATCTCTCATCATATATTTATGCAAGAATTTCCTCTGTGTGGAGCATTTCAACAAGAGATTTCAGCCACTCCAAGTGTTACAGGTTTTTCTCTCGAAACTCTTAGGAGTTGTTTAAATATTAACGAGCTTGCTTGTGGAAGCCTCAAAGACACAACGAGAGAAAATGCATGTTTTATTTGCGGATTACCAGTCGTTACATGCTGCATTGAGATCGAGCTGTGAGACCCTATCATCAAGCGTTCTGATCTACAGTGTAGGGGAAACGGGAGTGAAAGCGGGTGTTTTGTTCTCGAAATAGTATGTCTATTCTGAAGTTATGATTGAGCTCCACATCCAATTCATGAATATCATGAGGATATTCGATATTGAAATATGTAGTATATAAATGCATCAACCCCACTATTTTTTTTTTCTAGATGTCAGTTGAGTTTGGGATTGATACGATTTTTGAGAAGGAACAAATCATTATCGACTAACTTTTGAGTTCAACTAAAAAATTCATTCATCCAATTTGTTGTTTCTGTGGTAAAATAAAAAAATAGTAACACTCAAGGACACATGTTACCGTTTTTTTGGCATACAGCTAGTATACTAGTATAATTTCTATAGAAAAGAGCAGTGCCTGAGAATGTAAAAGATTCCACAATTCATTTCACGTCAAGGACATTCTTATGGCTTATACTGATGTGTTTTCACTCAAAATGATTTTATTATCCCTATTTCCCTATTTTTCAACTGATACACCTGTATTGGTATCGTTGGATTGTCAATCTTTGGGCGGGACGGGATATCGACGGAAAAGCGCCGGATAGCTTTGCTTTCTATCCCGCCGGCCCAAAGTTGCCAGAATTTGTATTTGTTTTAGGGACTTTGGATTGATTTATTTTTCGACGAATTCTTATTTCCGAATAAGTCCTGAAAAGGACTCTCGGAATAACTTGCATCTCAATGTTGATACGAATTCTTTTGCTATTCGGGTGGTGTTTCCCACCGAAATTCCACTGAGCACACCAAAGCCAGGCCGTAGATTTACTATTTAACACCAGAATCACTAATTTTAAAATAATAAGAATCGACCGAAAACTGAAATATTCCGGACCCCCGTGGGCCATCGGAAAGAACTTCTCCTCGAGCAAGGCTCGAGCAAGAGAGCTCTGGCGAAGAAGCGAGCCAAAACGCTCCTATTTATATGTTGGCCAAGTTGGCCGATCATCGCGTCTGACCAATCAGAACGCGTGGTTTTTGTGGGCGGAGCTTATTACGAATTCTTTTCCAGAATTGCTCTCGAAGTCGGATTTTCGAGAGAATTCTCCTCTGAACTTTCTCGAATTTTATTTTCAATCGAAGGAAAATATTAGTGTTTCTGGGGGACCATAACAGGAGAATGTTCATTTGCTAATGCAATGACTCAAATAATGCCTATATAAAAAAGATATACCGTTTAAATCCAAATGGAATTTCATTTCTTCAAGCGAGAAAAGTCCGGAATCAATCACTTCACAAAGCTTCAATCATCCAACATATTCACGAGGTTTTGTCTGTTCTAGTTACAGAAACGTTCTTCTCACTTTTAGAATAAATTTTAAATGAATGTATTTTTTTCTTACTCATTGTCTTCAGCAATGCACTTCATATAACATACTTTACAATTCCTATAGAGACAAAGAAGAACAATGCTTGACAGTATGTATGACACACACCCATAAGCCGTACATACCAAGATAGGTGTTCCAAAACTGGGGATCATTATCAGCTTCGATGTCACGGTAAGGTGATCTTGGAAAGAAATGAAAAGATCTCTTAAACTTCTCCCGTAGTCGGTCGATAGTCAAATTATGACATGCTTCAGGGATTGTTTGTATATGTTTAACAACAAAGATGTAAAGTACAAACCTGAAACTTGAAACTTCATACTTTATTTTTCATGCAGGATGTGTATAAGCGATTATTTTCGACATTTACTAAAAAAATGCAGAGATTATTAGGGAGATAAGAGATGAGGCAGAAGTAAAACCCATTTTTTTGTCAAGTATGAGTGGGATCTGGGACTACTCGTTGCATACAGTCCAAAGAGGGTAATGGTTTCTGTTTTAGTACAGTTAATTGAAATATATGACTCTTGTCTCGAATCCTCACATTTTTCGTGAAAATGCCCCAACAGGTTATGTGAAGTAGGACTCTTATACGATATTGCCTTGTTTTGTTTATATGAAAAGGTAGAAGTCTTCAGGAACGAAATAACCCATCACTAAGAGTAATTTTTGTAGGGAATTGAATTGTGTTTTTAATGATTCTTGATATACTATGTACCTACTGTTTTTTAGACTGTATTGAAGATTCGCGTTCACAATCTCATCAAATTTATTCCCATGTACATTCATACTTCTCAAAATAAGGTAATAAGCTCTTGGAAAAATAGTTTACAAGTGATTTTTCTTCAGATCGACTGCAAATGTAATGACTGTGGTCGGTGCAATAACTTTTTTGAAAAAATTACAAATCATTGCTACGGATTTCTTGCTTCTTTTTAGTTATTGCCTTCAGTTCTATTCTAGAAAATATAGTATAAAAATATTTATATTTATCGAAAAAACATAATGTTATTGATTTCTCCATATTGACAAAAATTTCACATTTATCGATATAAAAAGAATCATTGTGAAAATACTTTTCAATTTTATAAGGACATGCGTAACTATGTTAATAAAGCAATAAAAAATGAGAAGGAAGCATACTTTCTGCAACAATTCAATACTATCAAAAAAAAAAAACGTGGGAAACACTTAAGATCAATAAAATGTTAGTTGATAAATCCCGATATCTGTCAAATTACCTCAAGAAAGTAGATGAAGTAATAGCTATTTGTATTACTAGAGAGGAAAGTGCCACTTTTCCTCCCGCAGGATGTAGTTTACTTCCCGACGCGAAGCGGAGGGCAGTAAACATCCAAGGGAGGAAAAGGCACTTTACTCCCATGTGATACATATGATTTTTCCTCCTACCCACTTTTTTTTGAAAATTTATTTTCGACACAAATAGGTAACGAATATAATTGAGAACACAAGAATTATTTATTAAACAAATTTATCAATATATGCTAGACAATTAAGTACATAGTATTGTTTAACTATATTTTAGAATTATTTATGTTAATATTGAATGTGCAGTTTCGAGCAGCACTTATATGAACACCATTGGAAGAAGATAGGGTTTGAACAGGAGCTTTAGTATTTGAAATAGTTTCGCTTAGCACATTGTAATGGTGGTAACTTCTAGAAGTGCTTGGCTGATTTTGATCAAGTTCAGGTTCTACATTATTTCCCATAATTTGATCAGAAATTATTCTTTTTTTTGTGTAAGATTGTTCTACATAACCTTCTGCGATATTGGTTGATTTCCAACCGCCATGCTGTTTTAGAGCTAAAATATCCCCACCAGCGTTTACTAACAGAGTTGCTGAAGTTCTTCTGAAACTGTGCCCTGTGTAATGTTCGGCATTTGGAAGATTGAGATATTCTGCAATTTTTATGTGGTATTTTGGATATACTATTCTTGCCAACCACTTGATTTATACATTTGCCTGCTTTGAAGCATACCAACAATCGTTTATGCTCAGTTTTAGGACGTAGACAGATATACTTTTTAAAGATTTGAACAAAATTTGGGCCGTTACCTGTTGTAGTATTGATAACGAAAGTTCGTTGTTTATACGTTTTTGAAGTGGGGATATTTATGACTAAAAGTTTGTCTTTATCTTCAATATCACCCATAGTCATTTTAATAAGCTCATCACATCGACATGCTCCAGAAATTCCAATAACAAGAACTACCTATGAATATTTTATATCAAAAATTAGATTATTTGCATGGGGCTTCCATTAAGAATGTATTTATTTCTTCTCTTGTAAAAGTTGTAGCTTTATTTGGTTTGTATCCTGCATTTTGACGTTTTAGAAATGCAATCAACTTTGGATATTTAATATCAACATTGTCCTTCATTTGTATCATTGTGCGTAGCATTGAATATTTAGACCAAAGTATTGAAGCTTTTAATGATTTTCCTTGTAGTGAAAAATATGCCAGTAAAACATTCTCTGAATATTTATGTATCTTGTTGTCTTCAGCCCATTGCTTATATTGTGCATATTGTTTTTCATACCTGTCTTTAGATTTTTGTGGTAGTAAGGTTAATGACGCTATGTTGGCTTGTTCCTTAATATTAGGTGGTGTATTTGGAAATTCAAAATCACTTGAATCGCTCTCCATTTTCCAAAAATTCAACTAAGTTTAATGCATGTTGCGACTTTGCACCTCAAAAGTCAATCGCCGTGTTTACTGTCAGTGAGCCACAGTATACTATGCTTTTCTCATTCTGAACTCAAAAAACGTATATCTAAGATTCCTGAAGTAAAAATTTGTATTGAAGAACTACGTTGAAGTATTATTAATGTTTGATTTTTACCAAAAAACAGGATATACATGATGTTCTAGAAATCATGGAAACAATATGAATATAATGAATTCACAAGTCTCATCGTTTACAACTTACTGGAAATGAGGGGGAGGAAAAGTATGAGTTTCCTCCTTGAGGGAGGAAAGTGTGTACTTTCTATAGGGGTAGGAGGAAAATGATTTTTTCATCCATTCTATTCCTGTTCATTCACCTCCTCCTGAACTTTCATCATTTTACAACTCTAACTGTTTGACAGAAAAAGAGTTTGTGTTCCAGGTGGTGAATGATCTTTTCATATATGATACAATTTGTAAAATCGAAACGAATGCTATGGGATGCGACTACTTGAACATAAAACTCATAAAATTATGCTGTCCCCATATTGTTTCATATATCACCCATATAATAAATACCTGCCTGAACAAAAATATATTTTTCGTATCATGGAAAAAAGCTATCGTGAAAGTTATCCCGAAAAAACAAGTACCAACTGAATTCAAAGATTTGAGAGGTTTAAGCATTCTTCCTGTCCTATCCAAAGCAATTGAGCAAGCAATGGAATTTCAGCTGAGCAAACATCTCGCGGAACATTCCTTATTACCTTCCATACAATCTATCTTCCGTAAAGAACACAGCTGCACGACTGCACTGTTTCAAGTAACAGATTATATTTTCAGGGCTAAGGATCGAGGACTATCAACTGCGTTGATTCTTCTCGATTTCAGTCGCGCTTTTGACACAATCAACTTTGAATTAATGCTAGCAATTTTTCACTATTTGGGACTGTCACGTGATTCAATAACTATGATGAAATCATATATTTTCAATAGACAACAGAAGGTCAAGATAGATAATGATGAATCCAATTATTTGACGCTAAAATCAGGAGTACCTCAAGGATCTATTCTAGGACCCTTGTTATTCACTATGTATACCGCTAATCTGGTGAAATATTTGCAATATTGTTCAGTTTATTAATACGCAGATGACACGCAAATTCATTATAGTTTTTCCCAACAAGAAGTTAACAATGCATGCTCGCCCATCAATAGAGATCTCGAATCCTTCGTAAAGCCGCAGCCGATCATTGCCTAAATATAAATGCCTCTAAGTCGAATATAATGCTATTTACTGGTAGAAATGACCAAGTAACCAATGGAATTGATGTGAAAGTAAACAATAACTCACTCACTTTAGTCAGAGAAGCAAAAAGCCTTGGTGTTTTGTTAGATGTCGACCTAAGATTTGAAAAGCATATCAACAAACTCATACAACGTTCTTACTCATCACTGAAACATATTTATGGTAATAGATACTTCCTTCCAACTCCAGTCAAATCTATATTTTGTGAAACGCTTGTTCTGTCATTATTCAATTATGTATGGCCATAATTTGACGAATACGTATAAAAATAAGATTCAAAAAGTGCAAAATTCGTGTCTTCGACTCATTACGGGATTCGTAAACGAAAATATATTTCTTATAAACTTCGCGTGGCTGGATAGCTGAACACTGAGAATAGGAGAACTCTTCACAGAGCTTGTATGTTTCATAAAATTCTGATTACAAAGGAACCTTCTTATCAGAATCGAAAAAACACCCATATAACCGATGTTCACAACTTGAATATTAGATTCAAGGGCACTCTCATACCGCCATTGTTCAAAACGCAAACCTTCAGACATTCATTCAGCTACCAAATCGCATCATTATACATATAATCATATTCCCTCACATTTCAAGAAAAATAATATGAATACATTTAAGAGGAAACTGAAAAAGTATTCGTTTCAAACAAAACAATAGAAAAAGATAAGTAATTGCGTTCTTTTTTTAATACCTGTTTCGTTTTTTTTATTTCTGTATAGTTTTTTACTCTTTGTTAATTATCGATCCAAATTTACATAAGCTGAAATATTTATTGTCAAGTTAGATTAGTTTTGAATATGCAACTTCTGATAGATATGGAGACATGTTATATGTTGAATGGAAGAAAAATTCATTCAATGAAGTATTCTCTGACTGAATTGAACTTGGCCCATTATTTTCATCAGAATCAAAATGTTTAGTTTATTATATTTTTTTGAATATGATTGAAAATAAAAAAGGCCTTTTGCTATTATTATAATTATTATTATCAATGATTCAAATATCACTCCAGTGAGCCTACTATATATATTATTATGGATATGTTCCGTATATCGCCTTGGTTGTTTTGGTTGCTGAATTTGCGTCCCGTAAATGTCTATTATTAGGTTGGAAACCGAAAAAAAGATTATTTACGGGACTTGGTTCCTGAAAAAGCGGTCGATTGTCTGTCACCAGAACGACCGACGATTTTCTTTGGTTGATCTGGTTTGAATACTTTTTATTTTTTGGGGTTAAAAAGCTTTGATTTGTTTTATATGATATATGAATTCAATTGAAGTGATTGAACAGATCGAAGAGGTAACAAATGTATTAATAATTTGATTTTTGATAACTTTATAGATAATAAAATTTTGATAGAGCGCGCATGCTTCAGGAATTGCGACAATTTTTCAATAGATTACAAAAACTTGAATATTTCATGCAAATGGAGAATCTGGCGCATCTATTCATTCCGGTAATGAGAAACCGATATTATCTCTCAAGGAGACTTCTACAGTCAGTAGACATGGCCTGACGAAATGGTGAAGCTGTTGATTTCAATCTACAAAGATCACAAACAAATTTGATTCTCCAAACTTCACCAAAAAAAAGGTGTGTGAAACAATCAGCCCAAATCTGATTACATTTGGATACAACAAAAGCGCTTTAAAATGTGATGAGAAGTATAGAAATTTGAAGAAAAGCTATGATAAAGTTAGAGGGGAAAAGAATAAAACGGGTAACTCAAGGTTACCTGGAATTTTTTGATGATTAAACAATCAAACATAACCACTCTGAAAAACTGAAGAGACAAATGACAGTGACAAATGTCCCGAAAATAAATTGCAACCGCAATTACCAGACAAAAAATAATGTCTGGTATATCCTCTTAAGCTGGTAAGCCCAGTGGCGATGAACATCATAACATGTTCAAAATAATCGTTTGTTATCGAATTATATACGGTTTCGGTTTGTTCAATTTTGACAGAGCATGTAGTAATTAGTGGTTCGATTATTGTTGCTGGTATGTCTAATCATGGAGTTTCCATTAGCAGAATACGCTCAACCATTATAGATTCTATTATCAATTCCTCGGTATATTGCATTAATTGCACACAGGCCAGTGGGTTTGGAATAACATAGATCACATTCAGTATAAATATTTTGATTGATTCATTTGTAGAATGTATCCATTACGGGGATGAATAATAATTTCGATTAAAGCAACTGTGAACAGGAACTATGAGCCGTTCCAGGAGAGTACGTTCAAATTGAACACAATTTATTTATCGGTGACTCAATCTGAACTCATCTTCAACATATGATGAGAATGTCGAGAATGCCGAGACCGCCTAAATATCCTCAGAAAGATCCAAGTGTGACGTAGTGAGGGATTTCCACAACTGGATCGAAACGGTCAAGCAGTAAGGTATTCCGTATTAGAGTATAAAAACATGCTGTACTGTAGTATGAGTCGAGTGGTGTTGATCCAAAAGACAATCAACAGTGGAAGGCACACTTCTAGTGGATATACTTGACCGTGCTTGGTATCGCACGGTGAAAGGTAAGAACTTGTCATTCACAGCACGTACAAATTTCCTGAAGACTTTTGAAAATGGATCTTAAGGGCGAAGACTGACCAAATTTTAGAATATTCTTTTTCCATCACTTATTCTCAAGACCAGTGAAAATGAACCTTTTGTATAGTCAATGTATTTACATATTTATTGTACTTTCTGCCATAATAATTTTCAATCGTATTCAAAATACGCACTTCTTCAAAACGGCGTTACATATTCTGAACACAAATACTTTCTAAATATTGTGCAATGATATTTTGTTTTTCGACTGCTTTTCTGAACTAGGTGGATAATTTCATTCTTTCATAGGTTTTTTACTGCAATTTTGATCTCACAGAAGAACTTTTTACGTTTTATCTATTTTATATGATGAATCTTCTGAGCAAATACAAATCATATATTTTCGAAATCAGTGTGAAAAATTGCGTACCTATATGGTGCGAATTTTGCATTAACATGATGATTTTGTATTTGTCATAATTTTAAGGGGTCTACCCCTTAGGATTTTTGTCGAGTGTTCACTTCTGTTCTTCGTTCATCTCACAATTCATAGAGTACACCTACTTCAACATTCTAGTTGAGAAGTTTTTCTGGTGTTGAGAAGAGCTCTTTCCCCAAGAAAAAAAAACTTATATTTGTGATTTTACATCTTTTTCAAATATGCACACCAAATTTGAAGTCGATTACGAGTCAATTACAGATTTCATTGCTTTTTTACAGCACCTCCTCAATTTTGATCTTGCAGAAGAAATTTTGCAGTTTTATTTATTTTTTCTACTGAACCTTGTATTGGAGCATATACAAATCATATATTTTTGGAATCAGCATGGAATTTTACATATGTGGTGCGAATTTTGAATGAATCTGATGATTTTGTAATTGTCATAATTTTCAGGGGTCTACCCATTAGGATTTTTTTGGAGTTTTTACTCTTGTTCTTCGATCATCTCAAAATTCACAGAGTACACTAACTTCAACATTCTGAATCGAATAGAATTCGCAGATTTGCTCTATCTTCAACCTTTCTAGAGTTGAGAAGTTTTCTTGCAGTTGAGAGTAGCTATTTTCTTCGAGACCAAAATTTTAAAACTGTTTTTGCTTATATTTGAGGAATTCGATCTTTTCTGAAAATGCACACCGAAATTCAAGTCGATTGCGAGTGAATGTTCCTACCTCCTAATTTCAATTTTGTATCGAAGGATGTCATATCTTAGTGAGTAAAAAATTATTAAATTTAAATAAAGTTCACTTGAATTGTGACAGCCCGTTTTATTGAACAAATTTCTTCTTTTAGTATTTTCACTACGGATTCAACAAATATATTTCAATCGTCGTGAGGGTCTGTTGTTTCAAGATTCACATCCATTTTCAATGATTTGTTTAATGGCCTAGAGTCCATCAATTATCTTTCCAGCATCTCAACGTGTGGGGGTAGGCACCCCAGAAAAGGGACCGAACGTACAGTCAAAACACGAGTTGGCAGAGAAATTTCTCAAGGAACTCCTGAAACCACCACTGAAGAAACACCTTCAGGTGCCTCCAACTCATCTCCATCCAAGTTAAGCCAAACATGTGGGTGCAACTCTTTCTGATACTACACCTTCTTTACATATTCTAGCTGAATGAGAACCACTCTATTGTTTACCACTCGTTTGAATGAGTTTATCAAACATGAGACCATTTTTCTTACTGATCCACGTTTTTCTTACTCATGGTAACCAACAAGATGAAATATATGACAAACAAGGATTTCAATCAGAAACATTCAATAGTGGAAGGTTTGGTGAAAGTTATTTACATTTTTTCATCTCATTTATGACGTGATATAATTTCTATCATTAGGATATCAAATTATAATCTATAATTTGGAACCCACTTTATTCTATCAACATCATTACTACGTACTGGATAAATCATATTGCGACCATAAATCTTCATCCTAACTCATTAGAAATAATAAGTACAAATTATACGAGCCATGGGCGTGCCAAATGCCAATATTTCTCCAATAACTCATCAGTTCAAATTTGTATTGTACCTCGACTCAGTGTGTACGTGGTTGATTCGGACCTGAAGCGATAGGAATTGCTTCTATATACTTAATACGCCTATTATTCAAACAATCATAGAATTGAGCAAATAGGGAGAGCAGATAGTTGTCGATACACAAAGGGACGACTTGGAAATTGGTCGATGAATCCTGGAATTGTTGAGTGGAGTGGATTGTTGGGTGATTTTCTATGGGAATAGACACTATTGTACGTGCGGAAACATATAATGGATGGTGGCTATAATGAGTTTCGATGACTTTGTTTTCTGAGATTTGATGAAAGGTACGTTGAAAGTTTTATTTGAATTGACCACGCGAATATGATATATCGATAGAGTTGTTTGAAAATGGTGAAAGTTACTGTTGTTTGCATAAACTGCACGAAAAAACTGACAATATTTTAATATTCATTCAACTGATATAGTTATGTATTTAATTTTTTTTTATTTATTCTATTCATTCATTAATTGCATAACATTTTATTGCTGTTGTCAAGGCTGAGGTTTTCAACGATGGCAAAAGAAAAGTAGTGTTCACATATACTTGAAATTAGGTGGACCCCTGCAGCGAAGAAAAGGAAATATGAAAGAATACTCAAAAAGTAGATCTGTTGAAGTCGCAGTGTAGAGATTAATAACGTAGAGTATACCCAAAGACATATCCTGTATTGGTGAAGGGCGGCTATTATAATTATCTGCCGTAGCGCTCCATGGCGACTCACTGATTTTTGGTAGTGTTTTCACTTTTTCAGAGGTAGAAAAACCAGGAAAACCTTCAGTGTCACCCCGGGTGTTCGATGCGTGGTACAAAAAAGCACCAGACGTCGGTATTATGATCTAAGAAAGTCACATCACACTTTATTTAGAATGAGACATGTGGGCGCCTGAAGAAACCGATGCATTTGAGAAAAATCCTTGCGTACTTTGGTCCCGAAACTCTGTATGATGCGAGCAGAAGTTTCGAGACCGGAGACATGAACCGCTGAGTATTTGGGTTTCCTTTTTCATATTGGAATTATCCGTTAGTTCATGAATCCACATGGAACCATGTCATCATGGAAACTGATTATGATGCGCTAGAAATAAAGATTTAACTCAGATGTTGATGAATATGCTGCTGATGAATTTTCCGAAATACTTTCTGAGTTTTCTTCTGGAGTAGATATTTCTGTAGTTTTTGAAGAGTAATATTTCCTGATTGAATTTGTGAATGACTTGTAACATTGTCTGTGTTTACCACTTTCAAATAAGTCAATAGGTAGGGAAATATCTTTCAATTTGAGTTTATGTTCCTTTCGATGTTATAAGATTGTTAGACACTTTTTCAAGGTCTCTTCGGTGAATAATTCTGAATTCATATCAGAATTTTTACAAAATACACAGTTCAATGATTCTGCAATGATATTTCTGGAATTCTGCAAATATTCTGAAAATTACCCTTTCCCCTCTTATCTATGAAACGATTTTACCTGAATAAGTCTTCCAAGCATTATCAAGACAAATATAACTGACCATTACACCACATCGTTAAAGATTCACGGTATCCATAATAATGAACCTACTTTGGTCTACGAACAAATTCAAGAAAAACTAAACCAACCAAAATTCCTACGCTACTTAGAAAATAAAACATGGACTGAGGTTTACAACTGTACCAATGTTGAAAGTGCAATATCTAATTTTCAAGTTACCCTGAAAAACCATTTAAAAATTCAACAACTCCTATAAAATGAAACAAATTCGGTAAAAAAGCCGTGGATAACATCCGGAATTGATTCAATCAAACACAGGGATAAACTTTACCAGGACCTTCTCAAAGAACCATTTGAAATCGCCAAACGTACATACAGAAATTACCGAAAACACTTGACCAAAATTTAAAAAAATCCAAACTCCAGCATTTCTCAAACAGAATACTACAGAACGCAAATAACTCTAAACATCTCCAGAGCGTCGTCAACGAATTCTCAGGTAAAAAAAACGAAACAAACCTAACGTTATAAAGAAGATAAAATCGGACTCTGGGGAAGTTATTAGTGACCCAAAACAAATTGCAAGTACCTTCAATAAATACTTCTCAGAAGTTGGACAAAACCTAGCGGCTCAAATCGAGACCAATACCGTTGACCCTGAAATCCAAAACGAAATTTCCGACAAAACTCTTCTTTACAGTCAATGTTTCTGGAAGAAATTGATTGTAATTCAGTGCGGAACATAATCTATGAATTAAAAGACCATAAAGCACCAGGACCAGACCTGATCACGAATGAAATACTGAAAATGAGCTTTGAATTCATAGTGGGATGCCTGACTTTTATCTTCAACCTCTCTTTCAAATCCGGAAAAACTCCAACTCACTTCAAATGTGCGATAGTGAAACCTATACATAAAAACGGCGACAAAATAAATGTTAATAACTACCGACCAATATCGTTAACATCGGTTATTGCCAAGGTTTACGAAAAAATCATGAAATCACGAATTATAGCTCACCTTGAAAGAAACAAAATCATATCATCTCTACAATTTGGCTTCAGAGAGAATACTTCGACCCAGGATGCTATCGCCCTTTTGATTTCAAAAACATATCAGGCACTGGACATCAGCCGTCCGTGTGTGGGAGTTTTCGTAGATCTTGCCAAGCCTTTTGATACGGTAAGTCATAAGCTTTTGCTACACAAACTTGAACGCCTTGGCATCCGCGGAGTTATTTTGAGCCTTCTTGAAAGTTACCTGGAAAACAGGAAACAAATAGTTGAAATAAACAAGACCCATAGCGAAGAGAGAACTGTACTATATAGGGTACCTCAGGGCACCGTACTAGGACCAACGTTGTTTCTTATATACATTAATAATTTACTGAAAATTCAATCTAGCGGTACAGTTCTGTCTTTTGCTGATGACACCGCACTTATTTATGAGGAAGTAAAAGAAAAAGTTGAAAACGACCTCGGATGGTTCAAAATGAATTTGCTCACAGTTAACCTTAATAAAACGAAGATCTTACCTTTCACATCGTACGAGTCAAATTTGCCGAACTTCTCCGTAACAATAGGCCAAGAAACTATTACTCTTGCTAACAGTATCAAGTACTTGGAATTCACATCGATTGCTTCTTGAAATGGAACATTCACATCACTGAACTCTCCAAGAAACTTCGAGCCCTCATTTATAAATTCTACCAGTTAAGACGTTTTTTCCCGTCTCAAAACTTAAAATAATATATTATGCTCTCGTTGAATCCCTACTTCAATACGGAATCATAGGGTGGGGGGGAGTTCGACAATACCAACTTCATCCTTAAGAAGTCCTTCAAAAAAAAATTCTGATATTGATAATGAGAGAACCACAAACATACTCATCTGACCAACTATTCAATGCAAAAAATACTCTAATGCAAATTAGTCAAAGAAAACTAAATATACAAACGGTTCAGTACACTTACAACACAAGGAGAACGCAAAACATATACTCACCGCGAGCAAGAAAAGCAATCGGGCAAAGATACTTTGCATATATTGGACCACGGCTAATGAACAAAATTCCGGAACCGTTGAAAGACCGTTTGTTTTCTCCTTCCTTCAAGAAGCATCTAAAAAAATTGCTACTCTCTGTTGAAAGACAAACAATCCATGCCATAGTTAATCCCGAAACCGTATGAAAAACACACATTGACTCATTGATCTCAACTGTATTGTAATTCTAAATTGGTAAATAAACATTATTATTATTATTGAGTGAAATTTGGAAACAGAATGTTAAAGGTTGTAAACTGATAGAGTAGATAATGATTTTTAAACCTGTAATTATTATCATACTGAAAGGAATTCAAATATTAATGTTAAAACTGCCATTAACACAAACAAAATTAGTATCATCGAATAAGTTTTTTCCTTTTAAAAGAGGTGTCGCTTGCTGTAGGGTTCCATTTAAAATTATTGGTCACAATGACCTTGTCATCTCTGACAATTTCGTCATCTATCATCACTAGTAGGGAAGTTAACAACCTTTAATATTCAGTTTTTCAAATTTCACTTGTTTATATATAATCGTTCCAAAGATAAGAGGGGGGGACTTTTGAGAAGCACTGTATATATTTTACTCAAACACGTTTTAACTGAAATAATATCTGCACTGAATATACTCGATAGAAATACTATATTCTAAACACCAAGACGCACACACATATAGAGTAGGAGAAAATAGACGGTAATTATAGGAAGTAATTGTAGACAGTAATGCCCATACGCCCATACGCATAGTGACCTTTTTGGTATATCTGGAGGGATGTTTGGTCCATTCAATTGGTTTGGCTGCATACAAAAAGTTCACCCAGTATAATATAAAAAATTAACAATGAAACACGTTATACAATGTTCGATATTTGTAGATATCCATGAAACAACTTTTTTTCTAGCTAATAGTCCGCCAGACATTAGCTAGAAACCTGTAGAATTACTTCTTACAGGTTTCTAAGCAATGTTCCTCACGAAGAGCATGTGGCAACCATTTCTAGTAATTCCTGTTTCCATAGCAATAGACAATGAGCCAGTTACTGTGCTACTGGTGAAAGTGACTCTTTGAGAAAAGTTGCAGATTGTGCCAAGTGGTATGAAATAAGTGAATCTAATAATTGCATCATTGTTGAAATAGCTTTCCCGAAATTATTTCGGCACACTTTTCTCTGTTTGAGTTGATGCGTTCACTCTTCCTGCAGTCTCTTACTGAAATGTACTTTTTGCTCTGCCGTGATTGGTGCTGCTATCCACCCATGAGTTGTGGCCTAATTTCTATAAAGCATGTTTTCTTATAATTAGCACTTGAAAATCGTTCAGCAAATAGAGGTCAGATGTAATTCAATGTCCGTTAGGAACGATAGTTGATTTTCATTTAATATTTTTTTCGTAGTTTTCATTTTATGAAGACAAATATTCAATTCAGGAAATCAGTTTTATCAGAATACCACAAACGGTACACTTTGCACACAAATAGAGAACTAGATAATACCCGTCAAGTACATCGCATCATATTCTGATATATTCATCGTAACTTCATTTGTTTTCAGAGCTGTCTTGGTTTGAATAATTAACGTTTCAAATATTTCCAAAATTAATAGAATGGTGTTCCATTTTGAATGAGGAAATTAACCTCCACCTCCGGTATAATGAAAATAACAGGAACTTGAAAATATATCCTTCGATTTTGAAACCCACTACCAAAATGTTTTTATTTCGAATGGTTCTCCAAATATTCCTAACGAACACTCCTCGTTGAAGACACTGTATATAGTGTCTAGACCATACCAACCGATAATTTATGAACTGTCATTCAATCGACGTCCATCCAATCAAACAAAGAGTAGTGAACAGAATGAAAAGCCGTCAGCATGCTGGTCCAATCGAATTATCTTACGGAACGTATTTGCCTAACATTTAGTCGAGCACTTCTAGAGTCAACATGGGATTGCTCAAAGGACTCGAAGGACTAAGTCGCCGAAGGAGACGAATTAGCGAAAACAAAAAATATCCTTTCAGTGTTTGCACGTAATTTCATTCTGAGACGTTATTGGAAACTTCGGGGTGAATTATTCCAGCGATAATAGGCCCTGGGGTCGACCTCAATTTTTTTGTCGATATTGATGGGAAATTGCCGACGGCACGATCGCAGCAGAGGGGTTGGAAGGGAATTCCTTTGTAAACACTCCCTGGTTGAACTGGTGTGCGATACATCCTGGAATATCCTACTTCAATTTGCACACAGGTGAATATTGATATCATGATATACGTAGTAGGTTGGTACTAATTAATTAATTAATGGCTTTTAGTTTCGAATATGAACCTCAAGTAACTAGGCTGGAAATATGCTATTATTCATGTCAATTCGCACTGAAATGAAAATTTAAAGCAAAAATTCCAATTTTCAATCAGTCTTGATTGCCTGTATTAAAGATCATGCAGTTTCATCTGACGTAAAGGTAGTAAATACCACTGAAATGCCTCGAGCAGTTTTAGAAATACAAACGAATCACTAAACAATTATGAACACCCCATTTTCGACAAAACACCGGAGGTAAACAGCATTAAAGATAAAAGGTGAGACGTCATAACGGAAGATAGAGATATAATGAATAGATGGAGAGAATATTCTCAAGAGCTATTTATTAGGTGGACACGAACAAATAGAAAAAGAAACGAACAAATACAAAGAACCTCAAGATAAAGGGGAAAACGAAGAAATAAATTATATACCACAGGAAATGAATGAAGTTATACAGAAACAAAAAAAAGGAAAATTACCTGGGGAAGAAAAACTAACAACTGAAATGTTCAAAAATATGGGAGAAACTGGGCTGAAAATAGTGAGTACTATATTTAATGAAGCATGGTCAAAAGAGCAGATACCTAATGACTGGAAAGTAGCAATATTTGTCTCCCTATATGCAAGAAGGGAGATAAGTATAATTGCACGAACTATAAAGGCATGAAAATGTATGAGAAAATTATAGATAAAAAATTAAGACCTATAGTAGAGAAAATGCTAGAAGAATCACAAAGCAGTTTTCGGAAGGGAAAACCATATATTTACGTTGAAGATAATTGCAGATAAAAGGCTCCAGCAAGAGCAAGATGTATATTTAGTACTCATTCACCTCAAAAAAGCGTTCGACAAGGTACCAAGGATGAAATTATGGAAAATTTCAAAGAATAGAGGGATTGAGAAAAAATAATCAATATAATAAAGAATATTTATAGGAATAATGTTAACTGTGTGATTTGACATAACAAAATATCTGAAAAATGTACAAGAGAAGGACTAAGACAAGGAGGAGGACTCAGTCCAATGCTGTTCACCATATTTATAGACGAGATAATCAAAAAATGTTCACAAAAAGTTAAAAAACTACATATTGGATATAGGCACCTACAGAGAATAAAAATATCAGAGGGTGCTTTTGCAGATGATTTGATAATTATGACAGAGAATGAACGAGATCTACAAAATAATCTAGATATGGAATGAAATTTTAAAGAATACGAGATGAGAATGAACAAAAACAAAACAAAAGTGATTGTGATTTCTAAAGACGAAAAAATAGCGATAAATATAGAAATTGAAGGAGTGTGTATGGAACAAGTGGAACATTACAAATATTTAGGAATAGAAATACAAGGTAATGGAAAACAAGAATTAGAAATCAATAAACACATTAAATCTATACTACTCAATGAATGAAACATTTATAAATAAAAGAGAAATTTCTAAGGAAACAAAAATGAATATTTTCAAAACAATTTACAGACCAATATTGACATTTAGTTGCGAGTGAAAGGAGTAACAAAATAAAAAAAGAAATAGAGGAATACCAAGACAAACATGGGATTGGGTAATTGCAGAAATTTCAAAGAAAAAAGGCAAATCTTACCTGTCTTTGAGACAAAACACCAACTCCACTCCTTAGCAATGTAATTTATGAACTACCATGCCAAGGTTGTGAAGGTAGTTATGTCGGACAGACCTCACAGTGGTTAAAACAACGGCTAGCTTTGCACAAGAGTGATGCCCAATTGGGAAAAAACTCCTGTGCAGCAGTCGACCACAGCCAGAAAACAGGCCACCGGTTTGATTATTCAAATCCAAAAATTCTCATGTGTGCGGGAACTTGGTTGGCGCTAAGTGAGCTGTGTACTGGAACTGGGTTGGTAGGAATAGAAAAAACAAAAATATAATGCTTTCAATTTCACAAATCATACGCACCGAAAAACGTAAACATTGGACAGCTGTTTCAAACTTCTTGGTTATCATCGGCACTGTGCATACAAATTAAGAATGAATAAAAATTATAAAACTGAGAGCATTTATATCCGAAAATTATCGCTAACACCACGATGAATATTGTTTCGTACCTACAAATAGTAGGCTGTATGGAAATATCAAATAGATGTGCCTACATTAAAATCGGGTCAATGTTTGTTGTTGTGACATTTGTACCAGGTACAGAGTTTTGAACCCAGATAGCTAATTAGTGTTAGCGATAATTTTTGGATATAAATGCTCTCAGTTTTATAATTTTTATTCATTGTTAATTTGTATGCACAGTGCCGATGATAACCAAGAAGTTTGAAACAGCTGTCCACTGTTTACGTTTTTCGGTGAGTATGATTTGTGAAATTGAGAGCATTATATTTTTGTTTTTCTTATATCTTACATGTCTTCGAGACGAGAACTCTAGTACTCTACTTGTCCCACAATTCTGTTTTCAATTTCGTGTTTTCGATAAACTTCGATGAATATTGTTTCGTACCTAAATATAGTAGGCTGTATGGAAATATCAAAAAGATATGCCTACATTAAAATCGAGTCAATGTTTGTTGTTGTGACATTTGTACCAGGTACAGAGGATTGAACCCAGATAGCTAATTAGTGTTAGCGATAATTTTCGGATACAAATGCTCTCAGTTTTATAATTTTTATTCATTGTTAATTTGTATGCACAGTGCCGATCATAACCAAGAAGTTTGAAACAGCTGTCCACTGTTTACGTTTTTCGGTGAGTATGATTTGTGAAATTGAGAGCATTATATTTTTGTTTTTCTTATATCTTACATGTCTTCGAGACGAGAACTCTAGTACTCTACTTGTCCCACAATTCTGTTTTCAATTTCGTGTTTTCGATAAACTTCGATGAATATTGTTTCGTACCTACAAATAGTAGGCTGTATGGAAATATCAAAAAGATATGCCTACATTAAAATCGAGTCAATGTTTGTTGTTGTGACATTTGTACCAGGTACAGAGGATTGAACCCAGATAGCTAATTAGTGTTAGCGATAATTTTCGGATACAAATGCTCTCAGTTTTATAATTTTTATTCATTGTTAATTTGTATGCACAGTGCCGATGATAACCAAGAAGTTTGAAACAGCTGTCCACTGTTTACGTTTTTCGGTGAGTATGATTTGTGAAATTGAGAGCATTATATTTTTGTTTTTCTTATATCTTACATGTCTTCGAGACGAGAACTCTAGTACTCTACTTGTCCCACAATTCTGTTTTCAATTTCGTGTTTTCGATAAACTTCGATGAATATTGTTTCGTACCTACAAATAGTAGGCTGTATGGAAATATCAAATAGATATGCCTACATTAAAATCGAGTCAATGTTTGTTGTTGTGACATTTGTACCAGGTACAGAGGATCGATAAAAGTTGGAGTTATAGATTAGTTTTTTTAAGATGTGTTTTGGGTAACCGTTGTGTGTAAAAATGTCGAATAACTTTCTCAGATTCGCTTTCAAAAACGTTTCATGGCAGATGTGGGTTACTCTGTTTTTCATAGCAATGACGGTGTTGTATTTCTGATTTAAGGGATGGTGAGAGGCAAAGTGAAGACAACAGTATTTTGTTGGATTGGTACCAAAAAGAAACAGCATCAGGACGTTTCATCAACTTTGCCTCTCACCATCCCTTAAATCATAAATACAACACCGTCATTGCTATGAAAAACAGAGTCACCCACATCTGCCATGAAACGTTTTTGAAAGCGAATCTGAGAAAGTTATTCGACATTTTTACACACAACGGTTACCCAAAACACATCTTAAAAAAACTAATCTATAACTCCAACTTTTATGACGGACAAACTGATGACGTTACAATACAATATAAGTACAAATCAATCCCATTCATCGACAAAGTATCCGACCGCATAATAAAAAATTTCAAAGACTTTCCACAAATTAAAATAGCCAAGCGTAATAATACAAAACTATCCAACTTGTTCTCCAAAATCAAAGACAAAACACCAACTCCACTCCTTAGCAATGTAATTTATGAACTACCATGCCAAGGTTGTGAAGGTAGTTATGTCGGACAGACCTCACAGTGGTTAAAACAACGGCTAGCTTTGCACAAGAGTGATGCCCAATTGGGAAAAAACTCCTATGCAGCAGTCGACCACACCCAGAAAACAGGCCACCGGTTTGATTATTCAAATCCAAAAATTCTAGACAAAGTCAGCAATCAAAAAAACAGGTTATTCCTTGAGATGGTCCATATCAACAAAAATCCTAACACAGTTAACTATAAAACCGATACAGGACAACTTAGTAGTATATATTGTAATATTTTAAATTCCATTCAACGTTGTGTGTAGTTTGACAGTTGAAGCAGTTAATAAAGGTTGACGAAATATTGAAGATTTAAATCGAATGAGTTTCATTGTTCAACAGACCGCTACCTGAGAATTCCTACTTAGTTAATAGAGTTCGGTCGAGAATACTTTGTTATTATATATATATATATATATATATATATATATATATATATATATATATATATATATATATATATATATATATATATATATATTATTTTAATCTAAAATATGAATGAGACAAAAAATGTACTTTATTGTAGATTTTCGACAATCACTCAGATAGTACTTTCTTCGATGATCAATGTGAAATCACAACCTCTAATGTTTTCATATCATTAAGGAACACCCTGCGACAAATTCTGAATCATAAATACCATTCAATGAGTGGATATTGGATGTCATGTTAACTATGTATAAATCAGTTCTGGGATCTTGACTGGAATCTGTTCAGAAACAATTCATTTTGGTCAAACAATTCTGCAAGATCATCAAAGGCGACCCAAGATCTGACACTTTCGGCTTCCTTACCCTCTAATTGTTTCAATCTCACCAAACCGTCGTTGGTATCTATCCCAATTAGACTAATCTCGAAACATCTTTACATTGCCGACATTCACTATTTTATTGCCAAAGAAACTCTCAGCGGAAACACCGCTGCAACCTACCACGAAGTGAGATGGAAAGATGACAAAGAAACAAAGAGGCGTATAATCAGAGTAATTGGGTTTATGCTATGACCAATTAGCTACACTCTTATAGGGTTTCTGAGCCCAGCAATATTTCACCGAGACCGAAAGTTTAAATTTGAAACGACCGCTCCAGAATTAAATTTCGCTTCATGGCCCAACTTTGATTCTTGATGTTCTTCATCTGAGTTTCAGTGCCCTGGTAGGTTGAAAGGGTTTGAGCATATTTCGTATATGCGACCAATTATTTTTGATGGGCGATACGTCGGTTGAAAGGGCAACTCATTTTCCTTTTCTGTACTATAGCAAGTAGCGGTCGAAAATAACACGTAGAAATAAGGTACATTCGTGCATGATACCAACGAAATGTACTCGGATTTCACAAATGATCAAATTCAGAATTATACGAGGCACATCATAAGAAAGTTCATCCTGAAACTTGTAAGGATTGATTTAGTTAGTCACTTTTTTGTCGATCACATAACCTTCATATGACTGGCTGGTATCCGTTCGTACCCCATGCCGTATTATTTTGCTGTATATTTGCAAACGCAAATTTGTAAACATTGATCTATCTATCATGAAGAATATGAGGTATTTCGTAGGTTTTTATTGGCTGGTTTGGACAAAAAAATTGTTGTATATTCCGGGGATCTCTTCAGACTCCGGTCAGCCTTTCACGTCCGATAAAATAATCCCTGTAACTGTTGATGAAGACATTGTCACAAAAGTAGAGGGAGGAAATGATGTAATAGTTGTTGATCGAAGTGTAGTGATAACGAACCCAGAGTAACCAACAGTATATATTAGACATGGAACTGAGTGGTAAAAATTCCAGGAATATGTAAGGCCTAGAGACATGCTCTAAGCCTTACAGATTAAAATTCTAACATCTTAAGTATTGAAGACGAAGAGCTTTTCTTATATTTTCTTCTGATTCTATCTATTATATATTCTTAACATAATAGTAACCGAAACAAACAGAAAGGCACAAACATATTATGATAAATGAAACTTTAAAGTTTTTGTTCCAGTTGATTCTACAGAGATTGAACCTTATATTGGACTGTTGCTTATTCTTGGCGCACTCCACGGATTGAAAGAGGCTATCGATATGCTTTGGTGTCAAGATATGTCTTACTGTCGTCCTACAACTCCTGCTGCAATGTCAAGAATCAGGTTCAAACAAACCTGATCCTGGCGACCATATTATGTGTACATGAGCACCTTTTGTCATTTAGGGGTAAGGCATCATTACGAGTCTATATGAAAAGTAAACCTGATAAGTATGGAATCAAAATATGAGCTCTTGTGGACAGCAGCACTTCTTATATTGCAAACATGCAAGTTTATTTGGGAAACTTTTTTAAAGAGCAATATTAGCAAACTTTATATTCCTATGTATCCATTAATTTTTAGGAAAACAAGGTGAAGGTCCTAGATTTGACAGACCATTTTGAAGGCGGATTTGGACTAGCGACCGATAACTCTTTTACAAGTTTAGATCTTGCTGACAAGTTATGGGAAAATATATTTCTTCGGAAAAATCAAACATTTGTTCCCAGGGAACTCCTCCCGGCATCGTACAAGAAAGAGTTTTCTAGAATGTTTGCATTCAGGAATCAAAGAACGATAGTTCCTACGTTCCGAAACAAAAACATACTGTCATCTTACTTTCAAGTGAGCATACTGTTGGTAAAGTAGCTGGAGGAGAACAGTACTATAAACCAGAAATTATTCTTCATCACAACAAAAGAAAAGGTGCTGTCGACACTACAACTAAGTTGGCAAAAGAATATACAGTGCAGAGAAAGTCAAACCACTGGCCAATGGCAATATTTTAGCATTTTATATATATCGCAGGAATGGTTGCTTATAAATTGTGGTTACTGAATAATCCGGGTTGGCGGAAAAACAGTTTGGATGAACGTTAAATGTATATTCTGACACTAGAAAATGAACTCATTGAAAAAAACGTTTCCTGGCAATATAATAATGAATACATTCCAGACGAATAGAAAACGGCATATGACGGACGTTTTTCCCGAAGTACTGGATGCAACAGAACATAGAGTTGAACAACAAAACATTACTAGGATGCACTGCCATACCTATGTGTCAAAGAGGAAAAGACAGAAAATACAGGAAAATATGTCTGATGTGTAATTACTTTATGTTTTGTATTTTTTCATGATGATTTTTGACTAATAAATGGTTAATAGTAATACTTCAATAAAACTTCTTAAGTATATATTTAATTTCTGCAGTTAGTCCTTTTCGTAAAATTTTGATATTCTTCCTACGAAAGTTTATTATCTTGATGAAACATGAAAGCAATGTCGAAGTATGAGGCTGGATAGCAATTTTTCTACATCCGCATGCAGAAGTAGCCTTCGAATACGTTGCCATCGACGATAAAGGTATTTTGTTTTAAAATTCAACGGTTCTTAAATCGGATGTACTAGGAAGTGTTTACACAGACTTCCCCTGGCAATTTAATCTTATGTAGTTTCTCATCAAATTTGGATGTAGAATTTGGGTTGTACCCAAGGCCTATCAACGGGTGAATAATCCATCCGAAAGTTTCCAAACTTGGCACGGAGTTGTGTGCGCAATAATTTCTCATTATCGCCGATGATACACCTTGGATATTCAAAATCGGATGCATTTCAAGTTATATTCGACGAATTACGTCTAATTTCTCAATTTCTAATTTGACAAAGCTTCGTATAAAATATAGACGAACGTGTCTTACAAAGATACTGAAATACATACATTTACGCACAGTGGAACTTAATGAAGAAAATATTCAACGAAATCCATTATAGTATAAGAACATAGTAGGAATATTATAACTGGTCATTATGAAATTGTGTAAGACTGTAATAGGTATTTTCATTAATAAAATGTTCTGAAATTTGGATAATTACTAGATATTTTGAAACGAATAAAATCGACGAAGTCGTATTACCAGATTTCTCAACACGTTTCCACCAAGTGAAAAAATGGGGCAAATATCTGTTGAAGAATAAATACTTCCCTGGCTAATACCATCTGATAGATATTTGTACAACGTTCATCCAATAAGACCCAAATGCAAGTGCGTATCTTGTAATTAAAGAGAAGAGCAAAGTCCCTCTAGAAAATTCCATTTTAGTAAGAAGAATTAATTATTGCATTCAGAATAGTTTGATTGAAGATGCTTCTATTCCTATTTTGCAGGTAAAGTCTTTGGTAAGTCTACAAATCACCTTGGAATTCATAGAAGCAAAGTTGGGTTGAATAATTTAGGAAATACTTGTTATATGAATAGCGTTTCACAAGCGCTACTTATGACAGAATCGTCCAGAGACGATATATTAACTATTAATAATAGTATTTCTCAGTTATTTTTTTTAGCTGAAACAGATGTTCAAATTACTTACATTTCCGAAAAGAGTTTCTTCGTATTCTCCTCATGATTTTATAGAGTTTTTGGGGCCAACAAGTTTTTCGTTGAAAACACTTCGTGAGCATGAGAATAATTCATTTGATGTTCTTGGACTCTGTGATGGCACCGATCCTATCACTTCTTCAATACAGTAGTGTTTTGAAGGGAATAACCTTACAGGTTTGCGTTGTAGTTGATGCTGTTAGGATAGCGGAAACTTCAGTTATTTTTTAAATTTGAGCTCCCAACCTTCCGAAAATCTAGTCCGTGCAGAACCTACTCGTACATCACCTGAGAACCGAACACCTAACAGGTGATAGTCAAGTGTATTGCCGAATATATACCAAAATAACTGACAGCAATGAAATAACGAATATAGGTAGTTGAAGCACCTGCAAATCTGATCCTAACTCTGAAACTCTTCAGTTATGAAGTATTAAATTATTACAACGTATCAAGCTGAAAGAACATACCAATCTAGCTGACTGCCGTTATGAGCTTTATGCAGTCATCGTCCACTGCGGTTCTGGAGCTGATTATGGCCACTATCATACCTTGGCAAAAGACAGAACGGACTGGTATAAATTTGATGATAAGTTTCGTCAATAGGATGCATTCTTTCGATTTGGAGCCTCTGGAGACTCCATACATCCTATTTTATAGAAAAGCAGATAATCTAGATTCGAAAAACACCCCCAGGAATTTTTCTTCAATTATTTACAACTCTTCAGATGAGGTGTTGCAGGTTTTTCCGGGTTTTCCTGCAGCTGCAAAATCGAATGCGCCACCGTATTCATTCAAGTCACCCCGGAGCGCAGAATAACTATTTTTCATGTTGATTTTTCACTATTCTATTGAATTTTTCAATAAAGTTCATGTTTAACAGTAGATTATCCTTCATTTGGCAAGGAATAATCACCTGCAGACATGCATGTTTCGAGGTTTTGACTCTCATCAGTGCCAGGGTAGGTCGGACAACAGTATAATTGTCCTGTACCTGTCAAATGAATAATTTATTTTTATTTATTTATTTATTCAAATTCGGGATACATACAGGTATAAACCCAAAAACAGTATCTACTCTTACATACATATCTCACAGTTTACAAGATAACTAAGTAACTTAACTTGTATACATTTCTACAGTAGATTTCAAATAGAAAATTAATGAATTACACAATATGTTTTGTGTTAGACTTAAAATTAGATAAAGACATATTGGAAATATCAATTTCTGAACAGTATTTATTGAAGCTATCACTAATCCTAGGGATAGGAGAATTCTGACCCAAGTTAGTATGTTTGAAGCTCACATTGAGATATAGGCAATATCTAGTGTTTCTAGATGGTACTCGAAAATACACTAAGGAAAGAAGTTCAAAGGCATCGTAATAATAATTAAGAATTTTAACATGAAAACCAAGTCGGAAATAATTCTCAGTCTTTCTAATGGTATAATTTTGAATCTTAGTCATGCTAAATGAATATTTTCAAAGTTATAAACACCGTTCACTCTGAAGCTTAAAAAATCTTATGAATCTATTTTGGATTCCAGATGACGCTAGCGAAACTTAGTCTACTATGTATATATGCGAAATATAGTATAAATCCTAACATCCTGCTGCATTTGTTCACGATATATTCATAATGTAAATTGAAACTTGATTTATTATCGAATATAACTCCCAAATCCTTTACGTAGTTGACTCTGTCTAGATTTCTCCCAAGTAAATTATTACCGATCTCAAACAGATACTGACTTTTGGTGAAGAGAGAAGAGACTGAGTTGATCGCAGTGCCATCCGCATGGAAAATCAAGTATAATCTCGAACAGAGTTCGAAAATATGTGTCGGAGAGTATCACAAAAATGAAACGAATAAAATCGACTAAGTCAAAGTAGCCATATGAAGAATAATCTACTGGTTAATTACAAGATACGTACTTGCAATTGGGTCTTATTGGATGAACTAGCCAGGAAAGTATTTTTGTTATCTGTTGGATATTTGCCTAATTTTTTGACTTGGTGAAAATGGGTGGAAACAAGGATACTTCGACTTTGTCAGTTTTAGGTCATCGTTAATGTCCTTGATTCTTCATGTAGAATCTCTCACCTGTATATTCGCATAGCATTGAGAAAAACTCTGAGTATATTTCATTCAACTGTCTCTTCAGTTATCTTTTTTCTACCAATCATCATCGATTGCTAACTATCGAATGCAAACATACATCTCCACACATCAGACAGCATAGAAAAAAAAACACTGATGCAAATCTTAAATCCATGACCTTATATTCCGGTGAACATTCGTCCTGCATATTCAAGCAGGCCGGAGCACATGTTTTTAGAGATTCGCGTCATGTCACAGTCCAATCGGCACACAATTGTCTGGATAAATCTGATTTCTGTTTACTTTTTTGTTCGGAAATTTCCTTTCTATCCTGACTGATTCGGCTATCCATGCTCAGTGAATTCCCTGAATTGAGGCTATTTATTCGACTTGTTTATATGCGGATATAAAGAGGATACGACGCCAGAATGGGTAATTCTACATTATTTGTTTTCAATCTCACGCTACTTCGTCGGGAATCTGCCGACATTCTCTCACGTGAGTTCCAACAAAATAATGCTTTGTATTTCGGAACGGATGCTACCAAGATTGAATCGATTTAATGGCCATGAACTACTCCATGCGAAATCGTTGTAAATGATCATGACGATGATAATGACGATAATGAACACCATTGGTACCAATTACTATACAGTTTCAGCCTGTATACATACTTCATCAATAACTCTAGGGGAAGGAATGTACAGTAGGGTTTGCGTGGTGGTTATCAATATGCTTCTCATAGCTACTGCAACATAGAAACAAGCTAGTTCTGGACTTTTGAAAGTTTCAGTTCTGCTCTTTACTGATACGTTGTAGGCCATCACACCAAGAGCTGGCAGTTCACAAGTTGTGGCTTGACGTCCCAATTTCTTTATATGAAGCCTTCCAGTCCAGTTTTTCCTCTGTTTTCATCATGACTGATGGGTTATAGATATGAATGCCTTCTCTTGAGAGTAGTCACTAGACGAGTCATCCAGTTTTCCGAACTATTTTAAGCGGCGACCTCTCACGTAGTCTCTCGGAATTTTTATAAACCTACTGCCGGTATAAATATAGGATTTTCGTAATTAGTTAGTTTTACAGTTATTAAGCTACAGAGAGTCAGAGTAAAGATAGAAAAACAGAGTTGGCTTAGCGATAGTGATAAAAATTACCATAGTCAAGCTGACCATGCAGCCGTCAAATGTCTATATTCACAGTCCGATGGAATGGTGGAGCGGATGAATAGGGCAAAAATCCGTTTTTGACCACCAGAAAGATGGCAACCAGTACCTTCATTTAGTCCTGATGGCCTATTGTTCCGTACATGAGTCAACCGGTATTATTATGGGTCAAAAGCTGCGAGTTTCGTGTGACCTGGAGTTTGGGACGCCACCAGGACAGGACAACATCTCTGAACGAGTCCGTTTGAACACTCAGTACCAGCGAGATGGAATGAAGGAGACCTATGACATCAAAGCCTATGCTGGAGGATTTCAGGTTGTTAGCCTGGTTTGACTTTACAACTCCAAACGGCGTATTGGATTATCACCAAAGTTGCGGAATTCGTGAAAATGTCCGTACAAGTTCATGAAGAGGATAAACGACCTCGTCTCTTACCCTGAAACCACGACCAAGTTCACAACCTAGGCCACTGGAGGATAAGATGACGTTCCAAAAATTCATGTTCTTAAACTCGAATGAGCAGAAAGTTCTACATGGGGTAGCTAGAGAAGAGCCACGAGAGGTGTGGTATTTTTCAGAAGTTGGAGGGGTGCTACAGTTGAAGAAGGGCCAGAGAAACATACACTATTGTATCTGTGCGTCAAGTTATATACCTACCGAACGAATGAAAAATTTGACACTTTTTATATGTAACCAACGAATGAAAATAAAAAACTGTATATGCTTAATACATAAATATCAACATGTTCAACTTACTTTGTTCATAGAAAGCAAGACAAAAGGGGCAAAGTTGAGTTATTGAATAACAATCACAGAACTGTAAAAGAATTGAGACCAGTTCAACAATATGTTGGAGTTCATGGAATGAGCTAGAGGCTTTTCGTCCGCTTTGTTCGGGACTTTCTTTGTATCATTTGTATCATATTAAGCAACTTCCTGCTGAAAAATAATAAATAAAAAATTCTTACACAGCTGCACCTTTACAAGCAACCCGAACAAGCCTTGTACGATCTAGGGATGAAAAGTGCTTCACGTTTTAACGTGCGATGCTAATCACCGTCAAAAATGAATTGTCTAGATACGTCGGTTACCCTTTCAAGGACTGGTGACAGTGGCGTTGCTTGACTTCAACCATCGATAATACTCGGCCTATGATCAAGTAACACAACCTAGATGAGTAATCACTGAAGGTAACATCTTTTTATAATGTTATCCCTAAAGTCATGACATTGTTGCCATGTCGCAATATTTTAAGGATACAATAAGCACGTCAGCTAGATTTTGATTTCTGTCGGGTATATTCATGGCAACAAAAACTCAAAAATGCTGTTTTGGATGAAATGTACCTATAACAATGAGAAGAGAAAATCAACTTCCTAGAATTGGCATTCTAACACGATAACAAATAACAATTCAATCACCCGGAATAAATTTCAAATTGAACAATAATGAATGACTAAAATAAGAATTCAACAAAACAATTACAAAACTGAACTTTGCGTCCACACGAAGAAGTTGATAAAGACAGAGTGTCTCTTGAATTCAAAAGCTCAATAATAATAATGAAAGGTCTTTATTTTTTTCAACAAAACAAAATAACAACTAACCTCAATTGAGGAAAACTCATGAGAAGATCCAGGAAAACGCCGAAGATCAGATAGAGGTACCGGAGCACCGACTCTCAAGAGCAAGAAAAGTTTAAGTAAAAACTCACGAATCAGCGGGTTGAAAAAATTTTCGATTCCTCTCTAGGCATAATACATAATTCATGAAAGGAAAAAAATTAATTATTGTTATGATTTCCTATATCGAATGAGATAAAAGATGTTAATGAGACAATAATGTCAGTCTCATACTCATGGAACTGATCGTTCTGTTCAATCTGTTTGATGACATTGCGATAGTAAATGTTCTTTTTTTATGTCAATTCTGCGTTCATTTTTAAATGATCGGGGATAGAGTTGTATAGGACCTTTTGAAGAGTTCACTCCTGTGGAAAGAACCGTATGTTCAGATTGTGTACATCTGCTCTATAAGTGATTTTTCTGCTCAGATAATTTGGTTTTTCAGTTCTCAGAATATTATGATATAAGCAAGAAGAGTGCAGTAGACGTCTTTTAGACTTATTCAACCAATTGATTTCTTTCAGTTTGTAGAATATATGTTGCCCTCGTCTTATTCCAGAGATCAATCGCGAGAAATTGTTTCGAAATACCTGTATTCTGCGGGAATCTTCTGCATCTTTACAAGGGCCATGCAGAATCAGTAAAATTTAATTTTGAAAGAACCAGAGCTTCACATAACATGAATTTTACCTTTTTATTTGAATAGTATCTGTTTGCGTAGACCACCTTGAGGCTCATATAGCCAAGTCGTATGCGGCTATTCACATAACCTTCAAATTTCAACCGTGTGTCGAACGTTACACCAAGATTTCTTGCACTATCTGTTGGTAATTTAACCTGATCATCAATAGCAACCCGAAAATTCACTACTTGTGATCTTACATTTTGTGATCCGAGGATCAGAGCAGTGAAGTTTTCTTCGCTTTCAAATTCGAAGAATGATCTTTTGCCAGTTTGACTAATGACGCATGGGATCAGTCATCGCATTCACAGAGTTATGAGGGAGGAAGAAAAGGTACAATTGTGTATCGTCTGCATAAAAACTGATTTCACATTTGTTGATAACATTTGTAAAGTCAGAGGTATACAAAGTGATATACAAGATTAGATGTTCGTTCAATTATTACTTCGGTTAAAACGATTAAGAAATAAATGTTTTTTTATAAACTGTTGCCAAGAATTATAAGAATCCTTGAAATACGACACAGCGAATACCAATATGGAGGACGAAAATTTAATCGCGATTAAACAGCTCTTGTGAAATAATCTCTTATTTAAACAAAATATATTCGAAAAATGGTGGTGTCTGATTGGTCTATTTCATCATGAGCTGTCATTGATTGAAATAGCAGAAATGTCACATTTTGACATTTGATAGGAATAATCACTTAAAAGTCTTCTTCATTAGATACTATTCATCGGCGAATTCAGTATGGATATAAACATTTGAAATATGAAAAGTATCCTATTTGCGATTGAGGAAGTGTCTAGATATTTTGTCATTGAATAAAAGCGATAGTTTGTTTTGCAGTTTTAATGGGGGTTTGATTGAAACCTAGATATTCCGTCACTACTTTATAGAATTAGTAATGATCAATAATTTTACACATCTTGTAAGCCTGCAGAATGTATGGTAATGGTGTTGTGATGGAAATATTGTTGATATACTTTACCAATCCAAATGAATAATAATGATTGAAATTTATTTGTTGGTCCTATACTTTGCAAGCATTTTCTACTTGCAATTAATCTCGTTATAAGTTACCATGTGCTATAATTTGTTCACAGATTCCGTGGATGAGAATTCATTGTTAACTTCACACCAATGACACGGGATAGGTGGTTGTATGGAATTATATTTCAAGAATTCCACGTTGCTATTGAATGCATAGTAGCTATTCAACTGAACTATTACACTCACAACTCACTTGCACTAGCCTCTTCAGAGCGACCACTTGAGTGCATTGCCAAGAATCGTCCTCGGACAAATAGAAAAAAAATTTCATGACAAATCTTGACTCGATGCTTGAATTTCATATTTCACAATCGAATACGCCAAATTGAAATGCTTCCGTTAAATACATATGGATATATCACATTCTGAGGCTGCCGTGACAGGCGAGATAGATAGAAGTGGTGCTATAAAATGTTCGAGTGTAAGAGCTGCGTATAAAAATATATAGGGTACGCCTTCGTATCTGAATAGAAACATCTATCAACCGGAAATGTAGACGGCATCGAAGTGAAAGCAACATTCATCACAAGTTCTTGCTTCACTTTGTTACAGAGTTGAATCTCTATCTGTCACGATTTCATCTCTGGAAAGAAATAGTTTTGGAATCTTTCATCACACAAATTCCCCGGCGAGTGATAGAGCTAATTTTTATTACGGCGTTTTTAGTGTTCCACCTCACATAAGTGAAACTGAAGAACAAAATTAGATCATTCCACCAACTTTACTTCTCCTTCAACACCTACATTTTCAATGAAATTCCATCAGAAATATTGAGGTAGAGATTCGGATGAATGTTGATAATTATCGAATCTCTTTCAAGCTGAATTGTCGAACAAGGCAAAAGTCTAGTTGTACAATGTGTAGAATGCCTAATAAACATCGACTTCGTAACAAATATTCTATAAGATTTTCCTGTGAAAGCGGATTTTTTGATATACAGGCTGATTCACGTTGGATGGCACATTAGAAGTTTCTGGTGAACCAGGCAACGGATCACTTTGAAAATTTAATGGAGGGTATATTCGGACATTTTCAAGCCAACTAAAATATTTTCGACAATGCGGTGTTGCCGCTTCTATTAGAAAGCAGTAGCAACTTTGATTTTTCAAATGGAACACTCTGTATAAAATATTATTTTTGGAATCTCCAACAATTGCCCGACAACTTTTCTTGATATTTCCCTATACCTATCTGTTACCGTTTTCGAAATAAAAATTAATTTCAATTTTTTTCTTCGAAAATCATGACTTCTAAATATGCCGATATCTTTTAGTTAAGAAGTACTATGATATCGAAATTTGGTTTGGAGTTAGGTGATACTTGGACACTTCCCACACGTCAGCCTAATCTCCGTTACTTCAATACAGGGTGGTAAAAAAATACAGTTTTTTCGTTTGCTTGAAAAAGTTGCTGAAATTTGATTATTTTAAATGGAACACCCTGTATATTATTGAAAATTCGCAAAGCTGCTGAAATTTGCTTTCTTTCTATGTATATCATACCTATACCTAACTAGTCAAGTTTCGGACTTATGAGCATTTATTTGTGAAAATGTCCCTTCAGAATGGTATTTCCATTCGGTATTTGGTAAGCAGGCCATGATTACTATTTGACAGTAGCGTTGTGACATTCTCCTAATAATATCGATATTTTCGTCACTTCAGAAGTTGCAAATACCTTCAAAACGATGGAACAAAACTATTCAAACGCAGTTCTTATGAATTTGTTTATTATTTTTGGACAGTGTGATAAAATTATCAGCAGAACATGTAGAAAGTTCAATGAAATGTATCCGAATCTACCGCCAATGAACCTCAAGAAATGTATACGAATTCAGAACAATTTCAATGCATTTGGATCAACTTTAAAAGCACCAAGAAACTTGCATCGACCCGTAACTTCTGAAGACAACCAGATTAATGTCTTAGCATATTTTCACGCATTTCCCGAGTCATCGATAAGAAGTGCTGAAGAAGATTTGGGTATAAAATATTCATCGGTTCAAAGAATCTTGCGAAGACATAAAATGCATGATTATAAATTCACCAAAATTCAAGCAATGAAGCCTCAAGACCCTCAACAGAGAGTAGAATTTGGTGAAATGTTGTTGACACGCATTCAAGAAGATCCACTTTTTTTAAATAAAATTATTTGGACTGATGAATCGAAATTTTCGAGAGAAGGGATTTTCAATAAAAAAATTGGTCCAGTGAAAATCCTCACGTCACAAAAGAAGCCGGATTTCAAGAAAAATTTAGTTTTAATGTCTTCTGCATCTTGATGGACAACAAATTGAGGTACGTGATATACGAGGAGTCATTAACATCCAGAAGCTACCTGAATATTTTGGAGAATACTGTAGAGAGTTTCGTGGATAGTCTGCCACTCGAAGAATATCGAAACTGTTGGTACCAACTAGACGGAGCTCCTGCACATTGCACAAGAGAAGTGAGCGCAGAACTGGAAAGACTTTTTGACGATCGGTGGATAAGGCGCTTGGGACCATGGAATTGGCCAGCGAGATCACCCGATGTTAATCCATTAGATTTTTATTTGTGGGGAATGTTTAAAGAAAAAGTTTACAAAATACCCGTGCGTTCGAGAGATGAATTGTTAGAAAGGATTGCCCAAACATTTGAAGATTTGGATCCCAATGAAATCAGATCTGCCTCCACGAAAGCAGTCAACACCCGCATTTTAAAGTTCTTGGAAGTGAACGGCCAGCGATTCGAACATATTTTGAAATATTCCACATGATTGTTTTACTTTTTTATAATTATTCATATCAATATTTCCAATTTCAAGTTTCTTGGTGCTTTTTTAAAGTTTATCCAAACATATTGAAATTGTTCTGAATTCGTATAAATTTCTTGAGGTTCATTGGCGGTAGATTCGGATACATTTCATTGAAGTTTCTACATGTTCTGCTGATAATTTTGTCACACTGCCCAAAAATAATAAACAAATTCATAAGAACTTCGTTTGAATAGTTTTTTTCCATCGTTTTGAAGGTATTTGCAACTTCTGAAGTGACGAAAATGTCGATATTATTAGGAGAATGTCACAACGCTACTGTCAAATAGTAATCATGGCCTGCTTACCAAATACCGAATGGAAATACCATTCTGAAGGGACATTTTTACAAATAAATGCTCATAAGTCCGAAACTTGACTAGTTAGGTATAGGTATGATATACATAGAAAGAAAGCAAATTTCAGCAGCTTTCCGAATTTTCAATAATATATAGGGTGTTCCATTTAAAATAATCAAATTTCAGCAACTTTTTCAAGCAAACGAAAAAACTGTATTTTTTTACCACCCTGTATTGAAGTAACGGAGATTAGGCTGACGTGTGGGAAGTGTCCAAGTATCACCTAACTCCAAACCAAATTTCGATATCATAGTACTTCTTAACTAAAAGATATCGGCATTTTTAGAAGTCATGATTTCGAAGAAAAAAATTGAAATTAATTTTTATTTCGAAAACGGTAACAGATGGGTATAGAGAAATATCAAGAAAAGTTGTCGGGCAATTGTTGGAGATTCCAAAAATAATATTATATACAGAGTGTTCCATTTGAAAAATCAAAGTTGCGACTGCTTTCTAATAGAAGCGGCAACACGCATTGTCGAAAATATTTTAGTTGGCTAGAGAATGTCCGAATATGCCCTCCATTAAATTTTCAAAGTGATCCGTTGTCTGGTTCACCAGAAACGTCTAATGTGCCATCCACCGTGAATCAGCCTGTATATTGAAGAATGGAAAGGCAATTTATTTCTGAGGCATTGTTTTATGTCTAGGTTCGGTCAAGTTCCAACATCATGCGTCGCTGTATTTCCTAGACATTTTTGCGAGAAAATCGCAACAATGAGTAATGATGACGAGTTCTTTGTTATTGAGCAAGCTGTTGAAGCTGCTTTGTCAAAGTTAGTGCTCGAAAAATTAAAAAAATCCATACGACAACTCCTACAACAACTTCGAAACCTGAACCAAAGAAATAAATTGATAATTTTACGGAGAAGGTATCACTAGCACATTTCTTAACTGTATCCAGTACCAAATTTGACAGTAGAGGTACGAAGATGATATCACTACTTCTAGACATCCTCTAGACTTTTTCCGAATTGTCTTCTCATCTCTTTTATTTACAGGTGAACTCAAAAAATTATCTCTTAAGTTTTGCAGTCATAACTTCTTGCCTCGTCAACCGATTTTCAAAATTTTAGCCTCATTTTGAAGCTGAAACTTCAGAAAAAGGGATGTGAAGTTCAGAATTGACTCAAGATGAAAATTAATCATCAAGGGTTTCCTCAAATGTGACTCAAATCTGAAACACCCTCGAAATTTTGGTTGGGAGGAGAGCTAAATGAAAATCAACTTGTTTTCAAATGGATCATTCATTCTGGTTACTTCCAGATCTGTCTTGCTTCTAGTAGTCAATAATTGTGCGTGAAAAAACCCAATTGAATAGGCTAGTTTTTGAAAAAAATCAGCCTATTGTTCGCCTGGAATGCATGGCCAGTAACCAAGGTAACAAGAATCACAATAAGTGACTGACAAGGCAGGTTAAACTCTTATTTTGATGCCGCATGTAACGCTCGACTTGCTGGAACGGATTCCACTTAAGATGGAATAAAGATTATCTTCCTTCCAAATTGCCAATCTGCTTGAAACAATAGTAAGATCCGTCCAAAGGGCCTACGTCCAAGCTAACAATGAGGATATTCAGTACAAATCTAGGGGTCCAAGAAGGGAACAAGAAGAAGAACAACTCCAGCTCAAACCGCCTTATTGAAAGATTGGTACAGCCGACCCAGACTTCAACCGCCCCCAAAATTCGTCGTGAATTGATCGAAGCTACTAGAGTTCAGGTTCCAAGTCAGAGAATCCGAGATAAGCAGCCTGCCCCTTACCGAAACTTGTTAATCGAGCTGCAAGGCGATTGTGGGGGAGAGGATGTAAAAACTGAAGGATAGCAGAGTGAAAAAGGTGTATGTTTACGGATGAGAGTAGGTTCAACTTGTTTCGGAAAGATGGTCATGTGTTGGTTTGGAGAGGGAGGAATGAAAGGTTATTGGAAGGGCATATGGAGGCGAAGGTGGGTCTTGGAGGTAGAGGAGTGACTGTATCGATGAATGGGGGAGTGAATTGATGCGTCTGAGAGGAGAGAGTATGAACAATGAGAGGTTGAGAGATATGTGTCCCTTATGCCGCATATCGGCGACACCTATCTTTCCGTTGATGAGAACGCGAGAACGCATAGGGCTCAAATTGTCAACGAGTTCTTGAGGGGTCACAGTGTTGAGCAAATGGCCTGGCCGCCTTTCTCTCTGAATATGAATCCAATGGAGTAAGGATGGAGTATTATGGAACTGAAATTGAAAGGAAGAGGAGGGCGAATGGATAACTTGGATGAACAATTTATTGATAGTCTGATAAGAGCATGCTGGAAAGGGTCAATGAAGAGATTTCCAATAGGGAAGGGTCCACTGAATACTGAATTTTAAAATATTTTTCAATTCTTGTTTTCCATGTTACCGTTTCTCTTTGTTTTCAATAAAAAGATAAAACCTGTTTTCTTGCTCTCGCTTACATACACGATCAATGCTTCCTGGATCCAAAATTCATTTATCCCACGGCGTGGAAAGTGGTTATTGAGGTAAATGATCCAGCGTGCCCTCAAGAAGTGTTGGGACTTCGGGAAAGGAGAAAAACTTGACTGTTAAAAAATATAAAAATAAAAATAATTATAATGATTTCTCAAAAACACCCATAGAGTGTATCCAAGTCTGGGGTGAGATTCCGTGTACTATAGAATTTTATAGTCGACAGAATAAGTGAGATGACATAATCGTTGAATTCGACTGTAGACTATAGAATTCTATGGTACACGGAATACCACACCTGTGCGTATAGAGGACAGCTATTATTATTATTTGCCGTGACAGAAACAAATTAGAACGTGTTTTCTTGTTGCCAAAACATCTACGAAAGGAACAAACAACAAACGAAGTATTTCGATCATAAGAAGAATTCAGAAAATTTAAAGAAAAATATGTCTGTATGAAGAAAAAAGTGTTTTTTTAATCCTGTGTGATCTTTGAACTGATACTGCTAGATTCTATCTGGCGTTCATGAGTTGAAGCTGATTTGTTTCAAACAGAATTTTTCAATCAATTATCGCTGAATTTGTCCTATACATCCCGGAATTTACGGAAAGCTGATAATCTATATTTAATAAATGAACAACAAGTAAATCACGATAGCGGAATAATTAATTAGCAGTCAGATTGAGTTTTTATGTTCAAGCCTTGCTGAAGACTAATGGCTTTTTCAGAGTATCAAAGTAACGATAATTAAATAATTCATTAAAATCTCTTCCTTTGCGAGTGGTATTATCTACAATATGAATATTGGAAATGGTTCTTTAACATCTTCGCAAAAATATGGAAAAGATAAATCTGCATAATGTAGCTGCAGAAAAATAAGAATGTAGATGTATTTGATTTCAAAAAAAAATTATTTGTTAATCCTATCACATCCTTCATTTAAAACACTTTGATTTACAAAATCTCAATGTTCAAAGTTCAAACTTCAGACCGATCTCATTAATTAATTTCAAGCTTGGTTAGAGTTTTAAAGTTGTGAAAAAAAAAGCTCAATACGATTTTAGAAATATACCAGCAAATTTCAAATTCGCATTAGGGCTTTAAATAAAATGAGTAAACTCAGGACGTGATGAAAGACTTGACGCACAAAATTTACCAATATCAAGATGGGTCGAAACCATCAATTCGGTGTTTCATAGATAACCCTTCGAAAATATTTATTACTCGATACTGATGGAAAAACTGAATGAAAAGGGAGTGAGAGCCATACCACGCAACCTATTTAGAAGCTATTTCATGAAAAGCGAACAAAAAACTATAAAAGGAGATCACATCAGCGAAGGAAAGACTATCCTATGGCGTAACTCAGGGGACGGTACTGGGTCCAATCTTATTCATTATTTTACCTCGATGACCTTTTGAGTTAAGTATTCATTGAAGTAAGTTACATTTTCAAAATGTTTTTAGCACGTTAGAAGAATACATAATCGTCCAAATTTCACATTATCCAGGTCCAACGCAGCAATGCTAATTAAATTTTTTTATTTTTGAGTTTGTTAAAATTGATTTTGTTTTTTATTGCAAAAAACTACGTTTCTTCTTCACTATTTACCCCTAAAGTTAATCTCTCAAGTTCTAATAAGTTCTCACAGGAGTGAATAATACAGATTTATGTGGGTTCGTAAGACAACTGAATTTAATCATATAAATGATAAACAAAAGTGGCCCCAAGAATGCTCCTTGAGGAATACCATGCTTCACAAGTTTGAAATTTGAAGTGCAACTATTAGTAGTTGCAGCTTGATGACGACCTTCCACATATGACTCAATTAGAGTCAAAGCCGCTTCACTAATGTCAAAGTAAGACAGTTTCTTCAATAAAATGGCATGAAAGACGAAAGAGTTTGGATAGGTAATTGCTCTATGCCCTCAACTACACCGACTTTCAAAGCAGCCAGTGTCCTCAAGAACACCAAATTGCGAATCATTGAAAAAAATTACTTTATCAAAATATGCGTGGAGGCGTTGTTCAAACATTTTTCAATTATTTCACCAACTATAGATATAATAATAATAATAATAAGTTTATTTCTCTTGTTGAAAAGTACAAAATAGAGGATGATTATTGAAAAATTGTGGTCTAAGAAAGAGAAAACTTTTTTGGTATAAGGTGGTTCGATGCATGTTGGGTATTAATAAGTATTTAGAGCGAGTCGAGTATTGATGCTGATTGATAATCAAAACTGAACGGTATTTATCGACAAGTGAAATATCACCGATTTGTTTCATGAAGTCCATAACTGTTTTAGGTATTACTAAAGATTTCCAAAGAACTTTTCACCTACTTATCAGTAGTAACATTTCATCAATTCGAAATCGGAATATCATACGAGTGTGGCCCACAAGAGAAAATAAATACCTTGTTATCATTCACCTCAGATGGAACCCAATAATAAATCACCTAGTAATGAAATATATTCCAGTAAAAAATTTGTAGTCATGATCTGCAACACATTTCACAATTTGAGTAAACAAATTGATAGAATTTTGGTGAACTGTAAAGTATTATGTAATTAGAAATATTCTCCACTCAAGAGATTTGAATATAAAGTATTTGTTGATGCTCAATGATACATTTCGTTCCCGTATATTGCCCAAAATTGTTTGCTGAATATAAATAGACATCAATTCAGAGGTGAACGAGTCAAAATTCAATAATCAAATCAATTCTAGAATATTGAAGGATATTTCCATTAAACTCTGGAGATGAATTAATTTAATGGAAATGTTATTGAGACCGGCACTGACTTTACGAATTGGGTCATAAATCCTTGACAAGTGAGGCAAATTCTTTCGAAAGCAAAGTTCGAGGAATTTGTCAGGCACTGATAAAATATGAAAGAATATTGTTTGTAGGAATTATTCATCCATATTTTGTCACTCGTCGGCGAATTCTTGGGGTGCTTGAAATAAGCTTGTTTACTCTTCTTCGGGTCTTTGCTTTGGAAGATTGCTTCTTGTTTTGTTCGCGAGATGAATCCGGGACTGCTGGATAGTATACATCGCTTCAATACAATAATTCTTGGAAAGTTTAGAAATATGGGAGATTATTAACACAATTGATTTCAATACTGTACCAACGAATTATTGTTGTTCAAATATATTCATAGAACCACACATATATCAATGATATTATATGAAATTGAAAATTGCAAATTTGTTAATTTTAAAGTTATTTAAAGAATAGTGTCATCTATACCGCGTTGTGGATATGTATTGGTATGTTTGAATAATAAATATTCAAATTTTATTCTTTGTTGAAATCTAATACTGGTAGAAAATTTTGTATTTCGAGCATGCATTCTTTAATTTGGTTAGTACATATGCATAGTACAGAGTCTTTACAATACGAACAGTCGGGAATATCTTCCAGATTCAAACAATGAAGCCTAGCATTTGTTCAGATTCGGATTTTTTGGCTAACATGAGTGTCAAAATAACTCCCCAGTCCATAATCGTATTGACATGTCCAAGAACAATATCAACAAATCAATTTTGGTATTTACTTCAAATAATTTTGATTTAATTCTGCAAAAATTATCATTATACGTTAAACTCGTTCACACAGATTACAGAAACCCAAATCAAATTGTAAGGTAAAGAATGTTCAACGTCGACTAGTACAAAATATAAGGAATCTACGAGATCATCAAGTAATTATAGTATATTACGAAACAAGAGATGTAAGTAACCCATTACGCACGAAATGAAAAAGCGCAGCGGCGAGTGCATAAATTTCATGAGTGCGTAATGGGCTTACAACTCGTGTAACGTACTATACTTTTTCTACGCCCATTCATTTTCTTCCATTAAATAAAAATCATCGCAATCATTTAAACTTAATTATAATAGTTGTTAATTGAATTGAGAAAATGTTCGGAAACAATTATATTTTGTTCAAGAAATTGACAATATAAATGGCATGACATTATAGCATGCTACTTAAGAAAACGTGTCCTAATTTTAAAGAAATTGCATAACATACTGCCTACGTTTAGGAGCATCACTCTTTAAATCCTGAATATATCTCGCTAAAAGTTTTTATGTTATTTAATTGACTAAATTTGTGTAAATAGTCCAAATAAAGTCTTACGTAAATAAAAATTTTACTGTAATTTAATTAAACCAAGATGTTTAAGTTTTCTCCTCAAAACGCACGTGTATGTTATGAGATGTCATTACGTGCATGTTATTGTTAAATGTCATTTACAAGGAATGTTGACAGTGCGATGTTTGACGTTTACAGATATGGGCGTAGAAAAATTAATTTATGTGTCAGTGTAAGTCTACCAGTCGTAGACCATAACGATTGACTTCTTGCGAATTCTAAAATGCTCTTGTTCAATAGTGAGCGAAAAACTACAAATTTCAAATTTCTTCTCAAGGCAAACAAATAGCAGGAAGAGGAACAGTAGTCCAGTTAGATAGTTCAATTTCCATGGCGTATAGTTGAATAATCAGTACCGGTTGACAAGCTACAGGAACAGAATGAAACTATTTGATTGATGAACCCCATTACTTTTTACTCCATTTCATTGAGAGATCTGACTAGTTTGAGGGGTTGAACAGATTCACAATATTCATGAGGATCCCGACTGAATACGGTAGTTTTATGAATAGGAAAATAGGTTTACTATTCCAAGATATTCAAATAATATCAACCAACTAAATGCAGGTCAATGGTTGGAGGGAAATGAGAGTGTATGGGCCAATGTGTGAAAGTTAGAGAAGGGAACAGAACTGACGTCACAAGTACTTATATGAGAATTTGATTATCAAGTTATTCCTCCAGGCTTTCCGAACTCGAAAGAATTATTCAAAAATAGAAACGTAAGAATTAAAGATGCTCTTTAAGATGACATTCAAAAAAACATAAAACGACCTCATTGTTATTCCAGCGTATTAGACTGATTCTATTTGGATGGTCATAAAGATTTTGGTAATTCCATACCCTACAAGGTATCTAACCACATTCTCCTTTATCAAGCTGATAACAGTGAAAACAAATGCTTTCTTCATCGGATAAATTCCATTTCTCAAAGAAATGATTTTGCCAATTATTAATATCGATAACCATGAGTTCAGCAATTTTGTATAATGTTAGTGTTTCGAATAAAAATACCAATGAAAAACTAATTTTTTGAAATGAGTATTTTAAATAAAAAGATGCTTTTTAGCAAGATGAATCAACAACAATATATGAATCCAATATAATTATTATTATCTTGATTGAAACAATTATTTGAAGTATTAGTTATCAAAACACAATTGTTATCAGAATGTGTTAAAAATACTCAACAATCATAGCTGACAGGAGAGAAATTTGGGTGGGGGTCACTTGCCATATTTGAGGTGCAGGCAATTCTCTCAGGAGAAAAAGGATTCATTCTTCATCAATAAAACAAAAAAATTGAAAAACAAATAATCTCGATCAAGTCAAAAATACTCTTCTCCCCACAGATTTTCCACGAAGTGGAGAAATAAGGCAAATAACTAACAGAAAACAATTACTTCCCCATGCGGACATTGAATTACATCTGTGCAATGTTGCCCAAGGATAACACTATTACAAGTTCTGAGTGAAATAAAGCCATTGATAATTCCTTCATTTGGTTGAAAATGACCTCCTGCATACGTGCATGTTTTGAAGTTTTTTCTTTCATCAGTTCTAGGAAAGGTCAGACAACGATCGGATAACATTAAAGATCCTACTGATCTTCCAAGCCTAAACACTTCTCGAACCTTGTTCGATACATTCATTAAAACAGAAAGAGGTATATAAATCTACGTTATCTTGGCGCATGTTGAGAAAATCCATCTCAAAATGCAGTAAATGTGTTCTAAAGATTTGAAAAATTAACAGCTATGACTTCAATATTCTCCTTTCTTTCAATTTGTGTCATCAATATGAATTTATATCAAACCAGCATTATTATCCTTGTAGAATGCATTGAAAAGGATGCCAAATCTTTTGAATTATGCCGTACTAGCATAGTGCTAAGTAAATATTATCAACTGAGCGTCTGAAATTTTTTTTAAACAATTTCAGCAATACGTATATTAGCTATACTCGATTAGATACAATGAATTATAATGGAATTACGTTTATTCGAAATCCATTGCCACAATGGCGCAATGGAAAATAGCGTATGATTCACTTACAACGTTAAGGGCACTCCGCTTCCTGCCGTGTCCTCAAACTCGTTTCGCCTGCTTGAAGACTTAAGCTCGACAGGCCAACTAATAATGACATATTTATTGATGGTTAAACTACTTTGTTGAAATTTAATTTGAGGTGAAAAACTACATTCAGGTTCAAGTTTGCCATTCAAGATTCCTTACCAATGAAATTTGGTGTTTAGACTTGAATAAAACAGTTGATGATATGCTGAAGATATCTCTTATTCGATTCAACTAGATATGAGTATTTCTTTATCGCGAATGGAGTTGTCAACCCTTAACTATAATGCGAACTGAGATGTTGTAGCTACTGAAACTCAAAGATAATAACGGAGGAAAAACAATAAAACTGGGAAAAAATTAATTGCAAATTTTTAATAGTGATTCTAAATTATATTATTTGGCATATAAACCTATTCATTCACCTGACCTTGTCAAATTTTTTAATCGAGTTCTGTTTATTTGTTCAATCAATTAGTAAATAATTTTTCCATATTCACTCAACATTCTTGAGAGTGCCATCCATGGATAAATATGAGAACGCAATGTTCCATTATTAAATAACACTCCTCGGGTTATGCTAGCTATAAATTCTGCATTGTTTCTGAGAAGGATCGTGGAGAATCTTCATTGTCGATAAATTCGGGGATCCTCACTTACTATTTTATTACCAGCCAGATAAACTCCTTCATTGTTGGCTTGCTTACAGCGCCGATTCATCCGAGCTCTCAGATATGCGTCTGCGAAGTTTGAATTTGATATCCATCCCAAATTCTTTGAATATTGCCGGTTCAAGGTTATCTATTGAGTTCATAATTGCTTCTTGTTGTATCTTCGTCTGAACCAATATGCGAACAATGAAAAATGGGTTGTATAATCCAATCTGTCGTTGAAAAAACCCATACAGTAGATATTTTCGAAGTATTCTGATTATATCTCTCTAGTACTTGGATTTTCTACAATACTTTGCAACAATCTTGGAGTTTTTATTATTTTTGAACCTTGTTCATCGGTATGTATCGAATCATTCATGAATTAAAAAAAAATCAAGAATATATTGTTATTCATGAAATGAGAAGTGGGATCATCACTGTGACTGACAGACAAACTTTCAAGAATATATGGTAGCATTTTTTGAGCCAATCCTAACTACTTTCCGCTTTCTTGTCGTTTTTGAACGAGAACCTAAGTTTTTGCTGCATTCCGCAGAACCGACTGACTGACGATCTGCTGTGATATATAACGAGTCACAGACAACTAGATGAGAGAGTACAAAACCTTTCATCAATATAGAAGTACCCCGGGTTGCACAGCAGTTTCTGTGTATTCACCATTTCGATTGGTGCTTATATCGTATAACTCGTATGACTCTAGAAATAACTGTGTTCAGGAATATACATTTTTTTCTCAAATGGGAGATTGTAACAGATCGTGCGACAAATGAAATTTCTCCATGATTTCAGATATTCCCAGTTCGAATATATAGGACGAAACGGAAAATATATTATTTCAAATGCTATAGTTTGCTTTCTACAAGTTGTCTGTCGATTTTAATACTCATAACTCTGTTGACAAACAAAACGAGGGAACTGACTAGCGGAAATAGGAAGGTGGAAATTAATGACGTAAATATCCAACACCCTTGTTTTCGCTCAATTATTTGCAGTTATCCACATTTTCGATAGGCTTTCGTGTAAATACAAGTTGGCGTCTCCATCGGAACATGCAAAATAATAATCAGGGGAATTATTACATTACATTTAAACTGAACACGCTTGTTATTAGGGGTGGTGGTGAAGTATGGAACAATCCTACCAACAACGAAGTAACACTCAAGAACATATTTCAACCTCAGACAAATTTCAGTGAACCGCAGCTGGCTGAATTCCTTTCACCTAATTAGTTGTAGGGAATGGACGAAATATAATACTTGGGTGGATGAAAGAGTTCACATTATTCAATATTAATGGATGAATGAACTTTGAATGATTTGAAAATATAAGATATGTAGGTTTAAAATCCAAAGAAACATATATGAATGAAACTTTCAGTATGTCAAGGAATATAAAGTGAACATCACTTACTGCTTGTGGTTTGGAAGAATTATGCCAAATTGGTACGGTGCCATAGTAACTGAAATTGATCTATCATTTTGATAGAGAAGTAAGTGAAAATGAAGTTTAATAAAAATTGAATACCACAGTAAGAAATCAACATGAAAAAATATCTGAATAGTCATTATATATGTATATTGTATACAGGTTAGAAATTGGTTGGAAGCTTATCAATTAAATTGACACATAAGCATTATTCAAGTATAGGTATTGAATTATATACTTATCTGACATTCGTATTTAATTTCAACTTGCTGTATCTATCAGTTGAACATTACTTCATTTTATAAACTTTACGATCACAAAGTAGTGATTTGCAATAATTGGTGAAGGAAGTTGAGCATTGGTTCTGTAAACAGTATGGGCGAAATGGGCGGACACGTTCTGTAAGAATTTTCAAACGTGCTTGGGATCGCACGTTAAAAAGTAAAGCCCTCGTCATACCAGAAATTCTAAGGGTAACTAATGAGGGTGCAGCCGGATGATGAAAATAACAAAACAATGCAAACACAACAGACCAAAATCTTCATCTCGGAGAAAGTGTCAGCCGATATACGGATTCATTAGCAAAATCTGTGTATATTCAGCTTATATTCTGAAATTATTTTTTCGATCGATATCAACCATGGTGAGAATTATTTTTGACTATCTCACTACGTGAATTTTATTTTCATTTTATTTTATTAGAATAGTCAATGGTTAAAGTCGCAGAAACACTATAGTATTCTACTTGCTTATAATGACTATAACTCACTGTAGTGATTTACGACGCAAACTCCATATTCATTAGTGATAACAATAATTACACACTAGTTATTAGACTTACAATGGAATATGGAATTTACTCTCACCTAAACATACATGGAAGTTATCACATTCCTTTCAGAAGAATGTTACCGTTCAGCCTAACATGCTATTTTCCTTTCTAGAATACTGACTGTGTTAAGTTTCATTGAGATCGACCCAACGAATTGAATCTTCACAACCATTCGTTCCCAACTTGAGAACTCACCAAATCGAAAACATTCGAAAAGCATTGAAAGATTGCAACCCCAAAATATTCTATAATTGTGCTAGTTCTAATCCCCACTCTTTTATTCACACAATGTTATCCAAATGGAACATAAGGTAAGCTCGGGTAAGTGTGACCGTGATTTTCATTAGTTCGCATTGCATTTAGTCCATCTGATGAACCTGAACTAATTTAACAATGAAATTTTGCAGGTATTTACTTCGAAGATCAGTCTTTGTAATACGCCACAGAAAACTGTTGAAAAACGTATTATATGAATTTTATTTATATATTCAGATATACATCTCCATAGGTCACACTTCCCCGGAAATTTGGGGCAAATGTGATTCTAGCCTAATTTAAAGATAATGCACGTAAATTTCTCTTTGGGGCAGGTGTGAGTGAACAGTAAAGGAACTTTCACCACAATTTATTTGTTTCGAGATATCTTTATTCAAAACATAGTTAGGAACTTTTTAATTTGAAATGCCCCATTGGAATAAAACAAAAAATAATCGTGAAAGTGAACATTTGTTGAAAAGAAAAATTTACAGGTAGAAATCTGAAAAATCGAATGAGAATTTCATTGATCCTCATCTTCTGACGAGTGGTGATGGAAGCACAGTTGTTATTTCATCCTCAGAAAGTGTATCAATGTCTTTCACATCTGGCCAGGTATATTGTTTGGCTCTCTGAGATTTCCCTATATAATATCGTACTATAGCTGAGAAAATATTACTGTTTAGATTGTCCAAATAAGCCAGGTTCACAATTACCTCGACAGATAGGTCACACTATCCCCAATAACATTTAATTTCGGGGTAAGTGTGACATGCAATTGAAAAATGTAAAAAAAACAACTTCATGAAAAAACGGCAATCTATAGTCAGATTCATTATTTAGGCAGAAGAAAAGTGTATAAAATGGATTCTTACCTTAGATTTTAACTATACATTCAAACCTTGAAATAAACTTGATATACTCGTTCGGATTGATAAATTGTAGGTTAGAAAACTGGGGAAAATATTTGGATTTCACAAGATCTCTTTTGTATTTTATATGATGGTTATGGATTCATTATAAGTGTAGGCCATTCGTCAATAGACGGCATTGGGCTGTCGCCCGGTTTAGCGAAGATAGCGAGAGTTATACACCTGATCCACCCTGTATTCCCAGTACCGGAGCACCGAAGAGATGCTGACACAGACTTTTGTCCGTTTCAATGAACTTTGCGGAAACGCAAAACGTGTAGTAATTATAATCTATTTTACTCAGTCTTGACGAACTATTCAGAAGTACTTTTATGTTTTCTGTCTTTTCCAATTTTGAAAATAAAACTTTTTAAAAACAGTCTTCGACGTTCAGAGTATTTAAGTGGCGCAGTCGGTAGGATAATTTTGTGGATATCCATCGTGGAAAATCTGAGAGTTCCAACTCTTAAACGAAATATCCGAACTCTATATACAGTGTGTCTTCCAAGAATCCAGCCAGGATAGCTGAAAGAGTACGCATGGTTCCGGACGTCGCAATACTGATGCTGTAAGTTGATTTTCTTTAGTTCATGTCAGACTCCTCTTCATTTAGTGATTCCTTTTGCGGAAACACTCAAGATTTAGAGTCAAATTCTTCTCGTGCTTCATTTTGCGAAAACACTGAAAATTTAGAATTAAATTTAGTCGAAATATTTGATAATTTAAAAATTGCCAATACAGAATTAAATATGGCTCCTCCAGCATTAGATATCAAGAATTTATCAACAATTCCAAATTTTGATGGAAACCCAAATAAACTTCATAGATTTATTAGTTCCTCCGAATCGATTCTCACTCATTATTGGGACACAAATGTCAATAATTTTCACACTTTTGTTGAACGGAATTATGAATAAACTTGAAGGAAGGGCTGAAGAAGTTGTCGCCATCTATGGTATCAAAAGTTGGGCCGATATTAAATCAGCCTTGATCCAAAATTTTGGAGATCAAAGGGATGAAAACTGTTTGAATCAGGACTTAGTTAACTTAAGGCAGAAGCCAAATGAATCACCTTCTCAGTTTCATGAAAACGTTTTGCATTTATTAAATACAATTTGTAATCATATCGACCTCAATGTAGAGGATGCTGCTCAGCGTGAAAGTAAGAGACAATTCTTCAAAAAACAGGCACTCAAAACATTTTTGGCAGGTTTGAAAGATCCATTAGGTCCAATTATACGTGCTATGAGGCCTACATCGCTCGCTCAATCCTTACAATTTATAATCGAAGAAGATAATATTAAATACCTTCAAAAATATAACCAATCCAATCATACAAATATGACTGTGAGAAAACCGATCAATCATCCTCAATTTTCATACCGACAACCTCAAAATAATTTTATTTAACGACTTCCGACACCACAATGCAGAAAAATTAATTTTACCTCACCACAACAACCCCAATTTCCAAGAGGGCCAATATATTTGCCAAGACACCCAAACCCACCTACCCAAAGATTTCCTTCAAATACCCAAGTTTTCGGAAAACCCCGAAATGCATGGAAACCATCCCAGAATGTTCCTCAAAACACTATGACGACACGTACCAGGAAGAATCTCATGAAAATTTTCTAGAGGACCAGACAATAAACGGAGAGACGTGATAGAGTATCATTTGTCGACCGACAAAAAAGAACTTCCCTATATCCAAATTCATCACCCCCCTTTGAAACTTCTAATCGATACTGGTTCCACGAAATCCTTTATCAACCCCGAAATAGCCTCCAAATATTATCACGATAAAATATTTTTCGAGCCGTTTATAGTATCTACGATTTTTCAAACCTCATCCCACGACTACTGTGCAGAGATCCCAGCATTCCCAGAAATCAAAAAAAATGATAGCCTCAAATTTTACCTATTCAATTTTCACAATATTTTTGATGGTCTCATCGGACTCGATAATTTGAAACTTTTGAATGCCCAACTCGACTTTGTCAATTCCAAATTATTCACCCCTACTTGCGTTATTCCGATACGCTACCAACCATCCCTTCAAAGTATCAATTACAAGGTGTGTATCAAACCTCATACAAAATTGATTACCAAAATCCCAGTTGACAGAAAAAACGGTGACGTCATCATTCCGAAACAATATATCCAAAATTGTGAAATTCCCGAAACTCTTTCTACAGCAGAAAATGGCCTAGCTTCAGCTGAAATTTCCAATAAAACAAATCAAGAAATAACTTTGTCCTTATCGAATCCAATAAAATCAATACATTTTGAAGAAAATAATTACGAAATATATCATGTTGATGTGACCCCAAAAAATGACATTCCGAAAATTGACATAAACAAATTGATTCGAACCTCTCACATGAACGACGAAGAAAAACGTGAAATACTCCGGTTATGTAGAAAATTTTCCGACATATTTCATTCAGAGAACAGACCACTGACCTTTACCAACCAGGTCAAACATTGTATAAAGACAAAAGATGAAATACCGGTTTTTACAAAATCATATAGGTACCCTTTCGTCCACAAGCCAGAAGTTGAAAGACAAGTCAAATCGATGCTAGAACAAGGTATTATTCGTCCAAGCAATTCGCCATGGTCATCACCGATATGGATTGTCCCCAAAAAGATGGACGCATCCGGAAAAAAGAAGTGGAGAATAGTCGTCGACTATAGGAAGGTCAACGAAAAAACTATAGACGATCGGTATCCCCTTCCGAATATAACGGATGTCTTGGATAAACTTGGGAAGTGCAACTATTTTACTACGTTTGATCTAGCTAGCGGATTCCACCAGATAGAGATGAATTTTGAAGATATTCCGAAAACGGCTTTCAACGTTGAGAATGGGCACTACGAGTACTTGCGTATGCCATTTGGGTTAAAGAATGCTCCAGCGACCTTCCAGCGAGTCATGGATAACATTCTACGAGGCCTCCAGAACGAAATTTGCCTAGTATATCTCGATGACATCATCATCTATTCGACTCTCCTCCAGGAACATTTTGTTAGTCTGACAAAAGTTTTTCAACGCCTCAGAGTCACCAATTTCAAGATACAACTCGATAAATCGGAATTCCTCAAAAAAGAAGTAGCTCACCTGGGCCATATCGTTACACCAGAAGGAGTCAGACCAAATCCAGACGAAATCGCCGCCATCAAGAAATATCCAAATCCACGAACAACCAAAGAAATTAAAGGATTCCTTGGCCTACTCGGATACTACCGAAAATTCATCAGGGACTTTGCCCACATCACCAAACCCCTAACATTATGCCTGAAGAAAGATGCCAAAATCGAACATACCCCCCAATTCATTAAATGTTTCGAAGATTGTAAAAACATATTGACCAACGAACCCATTCTACAGTACCCCGATTTCTCCAAAGACTTTAATTTGACCACAGATGCAAGTAACGTTGCCATTGGGGCCATTTTATCTCAGGGGCCCGTCGGAAAAGACAAACCAGTGGCGTACGCCTCGAGGACACTCAATCATTCAGAGCAAAATTACAGCACACTCGAGAAAGAGTTGTTGGCAATAGTATGGGCTACGAAATATTTCAGGCCATACGTTCGTAAGTTCAAGATAATAACGGACCACAAAGTACTAAAATGGATGATGTCACTCAAAGAACCAAATTCGAGACTAGTGAGGTGGCGTCTGAAACTTGAAGAGTTCGAATATGAAGTGGAGTACAGAAAAGGAAAAAATAACACCAACGCAGATGCACTTTCCCGTATCGAGATAAATACAAAAGAATTTTTCCAATACGTAGATGAATTCAATCAATCATTAGCTGGACCTAGCAATCGGAAATCGATATCTGATGATAATGAAGACAACCTCTCTACCACAGGAAACGTTAGTGACCCACCAATAATGATAGATGTGAGGGACCAACAACACCCCTCTGAGGAACCCGCCACAGCCGAAGAAAACGAAGAAACAGACGGAGATACAATACACACCAGCCATGAAGAACCAATACTGGAAATGAAAACCTCCGAAAAACCACTCAACACCTATGATCATCAATTAATGATAAAATTCGTCTTTCATTCACCAACAAAACCAAAAAGAGAACAAATATTCCCTACAAAAAAACTCATTCTTTTCCAAATATCGATCGCTAACCTCGAAAATGATATAATCAATTTTTTCAAAAATTATATTGATCCAAAATTCACATACGCGGTTTATTACGAAAACGACACGTATACTCCTCGTATCATCACTACCATACAAATGACTTTCAAAAACTCTGCATATGAATTGATAAAATGTAATTCAGTTCTAGAAGACATTACAGAAGAAGACAGACAGACAGAATTAATAAAAAAATATCATGAGGGTAAGACAAATCATCGCGGAATCGTAGAAACCGAAACGAGAATCAAAAGGTCATATTATTGGCCAGGCTTAAAGAATGATGTAACCAAGTATATAAACTTATGCGAAATATGTCAAATCAATAAATATGATAGGAATCCACCAAACCAAAAACTTATGATAACGCCCACACCTTCGAAACCATTTGAGATAGTACATATCGATACTTTCCAAGCACAAGGTTAGAAATTTTTAACGATAATCGATACATTTTCTAAATATGCTCAGGCATACCCACTTTCAGGAATTTCAGGACTAGAAGTCGTGAAAGCATTTTTAATTTTCATCACCCATCACGGTATTCCCACTATTGTTATAATGGATAATGGATCGGAATTGAAAAATTCCGTAGTAAAAGAATTTTTTAAAACACATCAGATTAGTATTCATTACATAACAGTCAATAATTCCCAATCGAACGGTGCTATTGAAAGGTTCCATTCAAGTCTAATCGAACACTTGCGAATTATTAGATCCAAAGACAAGAATAAATTCGATATTTTGAATCAAATGCCTTATGCTATTTTAGGGTACAATCACTCGATTCACACATCGACAAAACAAAAACCAATCGATATCATAAACGGACATTTGAACACCAAAGGTCCATTTGACATTGACATCAACGAAAAACTTATGAACAATTACATTCACGAACATCGCGAAATGACGAGAGAAATATACAGAAACCTAAACGAACAAATGACAAAACGCAAAGAGAAAACGATTGAGAGACATAATCGAAATCGACAGGAACCCTTAGAATATCCCCAGAAACCGATCTTTATCGAAAAATAAAATCAAATACAAGAAACAAACTGTCACCAAAATTTACGAAAGGAAAAGTTGTCAGAAATAAAAATATTAAGGTCATTGCCCTTCACAAACAAAATTTAAAAAGACCAAAGGCTAATCAGAAAAAATTGTTACAGGTGCCACCTACTGGTACCAGCAGTACCACAGGAGGTAACAATAGCCAACCTGAACAAGAACCCAGGGATTCTGCCGTTCAAGCTAGGAACGACTAGAATAAAAATCAAAACCCATAGTTTCATCCACTATTACGACCTAAAACCTATCGAACATCAAATTCAATCAATAAAAAATCTATACAACAATATCACAGCTACCATTCATAAAAAACAAAATATCTCCGATATGTCCGAGCTTGTAAACCTTGATCGAACACTTTTGATTCAAATAAATTCCGCGGAACAGAAATTCAATTCATTGAGTCCAAATGGACGAGTAAAGAGAGGTCTCGTAGACGGTTTAGGATCGATTATAAAATGTATTTCCGGAAATCTAGATGCAAATGATGCCGCTCACTATGACGAGGCAATTAATGATCTTCAAACCAATCAACAAAATATCATTAAAAAATTGAACAAAGAAATATCTCTTACCACCGAAATAATCGAAAATTTCAATAGAACAATCACAACAATTGATCAGAATCAGAAGGCGATAACTTCTACGTTAAACAAATTGAATACCAAATTGAACAAGTTAATCTTAAATATCGATGAATATTGGCAAATTAGAGACGTACTGGACCAAATCAATATTTCTCTCCAAATTATCTTGCAATTATTGACGGATATTGAAAACGCAGTTACATTCGCTAGACTCAAAACAACACATAGTAGTATATTGAAAATTGATGAACTTCAGTCTATAGTTGAAACGATTTTGAGTTACTATCCTCCAAATCAATTGATTTTTCCAAACGATCCAAAATTCACTCATAGATATTATGAGCTATTAGAAATTGAAGCATACCATTCAAATACTAAGATTGTTTTTGTGCTCCACTTTCCTATTGTCCATCCAGAAACCTTCCTTCTATATCATCTCTATTCCATCCCTACCGCCAATTCAACTATGATTGTTCCACCCAGTACCTATCTGATAATGAACGAGAACTTCTACCAATACACATCAATGCCATGTATGGAACTGCGACCAAACTACTATTGTCCAAATAACAACCTTATTGACGGCCTGAGACAATCAGACTGTGTATTCCGACTACTCCAATTGTCGTCCACCTACGTCACCTGCCAGCAGACACCAGTAAGGACCTCAACCAATTTAATAGAGCAGATCGATGAGTCACACTATATTGCGATACTTCCCAACCATACCAAAATCCAAACCACCTGCAAACGAAGTGATTTTACAACACTTCTGAGAAACTATTTGATTGAGCTACCCACCGGCTGCCGATTCGAAACCGATGAACGCAAATTTATCAACGAAAAAACCGTCAGTCATGGACAACCAATGTTCCTTCCAGAAATCAATGTACCACATAGTCCACCCAGGGAGAACGTATCCGAAATCATCATCAAGAACATCCCTTTGGACAAGATCCACGAACTTCAGAAGCAACAGCACAACCTAGGACCGATCCACACTGTTTATAAAGAAAATTCGTCAACCACCCACTGGATCATCCCTATCTACATTACAATTATTTTTGGAGCTGCCTACTACAGCTTCCAATTCATTCGTAACAAACGAAGACCAAATCCGGCAGGGCCAACAGATAACCAACCCCATGAGCATTTTTCAGTCCTCGAAATATGCTTCCATTTGGCGATGGACGAGTTATACACCTGATCCACCCTGTATTCCCAGTACCGGAGCACCGACGAGATGCTGACACAGACTTTTGTCCGTTTCAATGAACTTTGCGGAAACGCAAAACGTGTAGTAATTATAATCTATTTTACTCAGTCTTGACGAACTATTCACGTTGTTCAGAAGTACTTTTATGTTTTCTGTCTTTTCCAATTTTGAAAATAAAACTTTTTAAAAACAGTCTTCGAATTCAGAGTATTTAAGTCGAGCAAACTCACACTTGCCCCAAATTCACACTTACCCGAGCTTACTATAATTACTGATTCCAAAAAAAAACTGCTTGAAAATTGACGAATCTGATTCCAACTGAGAGAACTCTGGGGCTGCAGAACTTAATTACGAAAAGTCAATCGATTTCTACAAATATTGTAACGGGAGGATTTATTTATACTGAAATTTCTTGAAAACTCGAATCTGTTTTATTGGCAAAATATTTTTCTGTGATTTGATGTGAAACTCCCCTCCAGTAGTTTCAGTTAATTAACTATTTATTTCGAATGAAAAATATTCTCCCAACTTCCATAACTCAAAGAGACTTTAATTAACACCTCGTTGCAATGAATTTCTATATGGAGTTCGAAATGAGTCAAAGGAATTACTTAATTAGAGAAAGTTTTGGAATGGAACTTTTACAAAGGTATTTTCTTTCACGGACATTTTCTTACGTCGGAAGCTTTGATTGGCTGTTTACAAGGTGAGGAAATTTAATTAAGTTCAAAATTATGTTATATATCTTCGAGAATAATGGAATTATCTTAGATGTTTTTGCTAGAAATTTCGAGAATCCAATGTTTGGAGACTTATTTGTTACATGGAATACTAGAATATTCACTTATCTGAGGTCAATAGAACATTACACAAAATCAATTGGTTTGAAAAGGTCTGAACGTCATGATTTGGATAGTATATTGTTTAAAAAATGCTCGAAAAATATACTGTTGTACAGGCCAAGTGTAATACTGTGGTGTAGATAAGAAGAGAAACACTGTTAATTTGGTGATATCACCACCAACAAAGTTCAGGTAATGAGTGCCTGAAAGTGACATGATATAACTTCAGTATCTCGTGAACTATATACAGAATATTTGTCTGCTCACGTTTACTCCTGTTCAGAACCCCGAGTTCAACAACATATTGAAACTTCGAATAATTCGACCGAAAGACTTTTTGTATAAGAAGTGTGCGTGGTCCTTTTTCCTATGATATGTATAGTCATTGTAGTTATTTTATACTATTCTCACATTATATTTTTTCAATATAGAATTGATAGTTTTCTGTAATATGAGGGAAAACAACAATAAAAATATATCACACTTGCTTCCTCCACATTTTTGCCAATATTAAATCGATATCAATTGTGAATTAGCCAAACCATAATTCTCCCATCGACTGCACTATTCCACAAATGACCCACCGGTTAATTTTCGATTTACCGTCCAAATAATCGGGCTTGTTCACAGCGTCAATAAAAACCACCACCGTTGATATCGCTTTCAACATGCATTATATTTCATGTAGTTCTACTTCCAACCGCGATCTATATCGACGATAAATTTCGCCCTCAAATACAACCAACGATATTTCTGACCCAATGGTAAACAGATGTATATTTTTTATGCGGGTCATATATAAACTTTCTATGCGGGTGCTGGCAATTTATTTGAATTTGCATCACACTTTGCGGAATTCTATTCCTCAAATGCCACACACCAGTCTCAGAAGTTTTTGGTGGAGATATTTCGTCGATATTTATGTTGCGCAGCTCGATGGTTTCGATATAGTTTTTGTTGGTTGCCCGCCGTTCCGAATTCTTCAGACTCAGTGTTCTGAATTATTTATACATTCTTATATTTTCCGTATAGGTCAGGGAAATATTGAATGCATTCGATACCAGGCAGGAAATAATAAACCAGTTTTATTATTTCTGTGGGCTTTGTATCATCTGTGACTATTCATGGTATAACATATAAGAAACATGAAAGATTGCGTATCATATGCGAGTGTGATAACAATCCTTCCCACATCCCAGGATTACAAAAAAAAATTCATAAATAATGATTTAATTTATTCGACGTGGAGCAATCTAAATGATTGGACTGACATATATACAACTGCTTTGGTATTTATTATATTATCATAAATTGACTAAAGCTTTCGCGGCCGAAATTTTCACTACCACTATTTTAATTCGGGTTTAAAGGACGTCGTGATTTGGAATAGTTTCCTAACGTTTCGCTAGGGCAAATGGCTAGCTTCCTCAGATATCTGTTCATCTCCGCTCCTCTCCGATGACTGAAGTAGGTCTGTTCCTCAAGTCCTCAAGGCAACTTGAAGATGCTGTAATTCTTCCTGAAGATGCTCCCATTCACATATACTTTGAGCACAATCCGCCAATGTGGAAATAATTCCTCGTTTCTGACTGGGATGATGGTTCGATAGTGCATGCAGATATTCTACCTAACCGTGTTCGTTGATTTTCGGTACAATTTATGAGCAAGTCTCGCGCCACATCTTCCGATGAGTACATCCAAGAAGGCTATCCGTTGGTCCTGTTCAGTCTCCATGGTGAACTTGATGTTGGGGTGTTGAGCATTAAGGTGGTCTAGAAAAACGTTCAGTTTGTACCTTCCGTGACTCCAAATGACAAAGAGCAATTGATTTTCAGCTTTGAAGTCTCCATATCAGAAAGTTACTGGAACTGGATTTGTTTCTGAGATAGCTGCCCTTGGTTTCGCGTTCGAAGATCATGACTTATATAAAGAAATCGACCTTTGCCTGCCTTAGGACAAAAGGGGTAGAGTTTCGAACTAACGGTTAATGAACTGCCAGAATGATGTTTCTCAAAATTTGATTTTTTCTTGGTCGACTTCGGCGATTAATAACAAAAACAAAACGATGTGTTATTGACACGGTTATGAAGATCTCAACACGAAACTTGAATAAATACAAGATGAGGGATGACGATGGAAGACAGTTAAGAGTCGACAGTGAAGGGTCAACAGTCAACAGGCGAACCCAAGGTGGGTTTGCGAAACTGTCGAACCCAGAGCGAGTTTTCGACGGTAAAGCCTTCTTGACAAACCGCTCAGAAAGATGTCCTCAAGCGAGTATTTATACTGTTCATTTGATAAGAGACCTTCTTATGTATAACCCTTAGATGCCTACTGTTGATAGAGCTTCACTAAGGCCCTAGTCGCGACATGATGAATTTGCTTTCGACGTCCAGATTCTGAGGTCTCAGCATATCTCTACAAGCACATTGCGTCGTAACAATTGCTATATTACCATCTCCAGCCATTGTACGGTTTAAACGAGACCAAAGTACCTCTGTTCTTTGTGGTATATTCAGTTCACTGCTTGTGAAAAGTAAGAGATGCCGAATATATTGTGAGATCACCACCAGACAAATACAAGCCAATAAGCCTGATGTTTACCACTTCAATCACCACCATCACGCGCAAGGTCAGGAGAAAAATGCAATGATAGAATTCAAAGAAAGCTTGCGTCAGTCACTAATTAACGGTGTGTTATAGATGAGCTTATCCTTCACAATAATTATCGTACTCCTTCAATTCTTGTGTTCATTTGATAAAAAATGTATCACCTAAACACATGGAGGTCACACATAGAAGTCACACATGGATACTATCGTTATAGAAACAATCGAGTTCAGAAACGAAATCTTCATAAACGTGTAGAGAATCTCCATTCCCTGCTATGTCATCATGAAAAAATTTAACAAAATCCCTGAATATAACCATACGATATTCATCGAAGTCAACAGACCAAGTCATAGCCACACTATGTCACCTACGTACAAGACATACCCCTGGAAGATACTGCGAGGTCATTGACGACATCAGAGTGGAAGGGAGGTGCTCAGAACTGGCTGTGGTACCTCACTTATTTCTCTTACATCATCTCGTGAAGTGAAACTGTTGTCATTGTATATAGAGTAACAAGATAGTGAGACAAACATATAGGATACTGATTGGATTAGATGGGAGACGACATGTAGATGGCGTTAGTACTCTGGTCTCCCAGTCAGTGTTTGGGGATGCAATAAAACTACCAACTAATAGGAGGCAATTCAATTATGATACTGGAAAGGTGAAACAAAATTTCCATTCGTAATCTTTTCTTTGGACCGGTGCAAAAATGGGATAATTGATAAACACAAATTATATGTGTTGAGGAAATTCGAGAATTGAGATAATTCAGTTTGTGAAATATGTTAGTTTTCCACTAAAAAACGCTAGGTGACACTAGTGTTTTGTTCCAATGCATATTCCACAGGCATTAACTAACTATCTTTGACTCTTTGAACAATGGTTATATCGTGCCTATATGAGCAGCAAGAATGCTTCTCTAGAATTACTACATCCGAATCTGCTCCATTTACATGATAGTAGTAGAATTGTGTCTATCGACATGTGCCGAATAGCCATCAGTCAGAAGTTTTCTTGTGGGCTTGTTGCTAAATCCATTTGCCACCCTAGAAGTAGCACTGATAATTTGAACCCCAGAGTGAATGGGGGCAACTCTTCCTGGTCAGTAACCAGAATTTTGAAATCAGTATACTACTCTTATTAAATGAAAAAAAAATTGACACAGCCAGAAATCGATCCACGGATTCTCAGCCTATGATTCGGGTTCACAAACCACAGCACCAAGCCGCCGTATGACAAATGATGAATATATTATCATAAAAAAAATTATTCTTATGTTTCCTGTGTCACAACAACGTAACAATCTAGCAGCATCATCGTTTGTTGGAGCCAACTGGTTTTTACATGAGTTACAAAGTAGATGAGCAAAATTATTTAGGAGTGAAGTCGACGATTGATTGTATACACATGGCACTAAACTAATACAGCATTAAACATTTACGAAAGAAGCCCTTAGAAGTCAGCAACACAATTATAATAAATCGATATTACTATTATTCCTGTAGGGTTTCGTTTCATTTGGGCCTGAGCTGGAGTGCTGTGAACAAATTAAAATGTGTGCGATATCAAACATTTTCCTATAACTGCCACAATTTGCGAAATGCTTTTCCTCCATCGCCACAACAAATAAGTTATTATGGAAGACAATTGGTCGATATTCATGTTTGCAGCTCGATGGTTCCGATATTGTTTTTGTTAGATGCCTTGTCGGTCTGGATTCCACAGAGGCAGCGTTCTGAATTATTTATACATTCCTATATATCATAGCGGGTCAGGGATATGTGGAATGCATTCGATACCGAACAGAGAACAAATATCAAAATAATAACCCTTGATCTTTTGAATGGAGTGGAGAATGGAAATTCTTCTTGAAAATACCCTACAGGGAACATGGTAAGACAGATGAAGATTCAAAATAAACTTTTTCAAATTTTTCAAGGATGAAAAATTTACCAAAACTCATAAAAGTAGGTATTGTCTGTGAATTGAGAGAGTGAAATGACCATCTGATCTAATCTTTCACTAACGACACAATAATCGATACCATTATAGAAACAGACAAAATGTATATTTTGTTAAAACGATCAAATCTCATTGTACAGGGACATTGGTGATCTATCCTACATCCAAACTATCATAACTCCCAGAAAGTTGTATCAAAAACAAAAAATCCACAGGAATTCAAAGATTTAAGACCAATCAGTCTTCTTCCCACTTTATCTAAAGCATTTGAAAAAATATTACATATTCAAATCAAAATGCATCTCAGTAGACATAACTTGCTGCCTGAAAATCAATCTGGCTTCAGATCCTCACATAGCTGTTCCACAGCACTGTTACCGATAATATATTGTCTGCTACCGATAAAAATATGTTGACCACTCTAGTCTTATTAGATTACACGAAAGCGTTCGACAGGATCAATCATCGCTTACTGCTGGCAACACTTCGTAATATTGGCTTCAGTGAGAAATCTCTTGAACTTATGGAAAGTTATGTTTTAGGAAGCAGTCAATATGTTAGTTACAAACTTAACAGGTCTTCAGTACTACAAATTCCAAATGGTGTCCCGCAAGGATCTATACTGGGACCCCTCTTGTTTTCCATATATATTTCGTCCTTCGTATCTCGTATACGTCACAGTAAGTGTCATTTTTATGCGGACGATACCCAAGTATACAGTGCGGTCCAAAGGTATGGAATACATTCATATTTAGCGTTATTATGTATTTTATGAAAAAATCCTGAAACAGGTCAATTTTTATTGGCAATTTGACAATTTACAGTATGAAAATATTACCCCCTTCTTGCACCCCCTCTGAATTATGAGCACCCCCTCAAAAATTTTAAATGAGAAGGGGGGTCGTGTGGCATCTTGTTCGAAAGGGATTTTCATTATCTGTTCAGCAATACTAAGTGTTTCATATTTGGTGCAACCATAACTGAGAAATTTTTTTATTAAAATTTAAAAATATTGACACTGTAAATTATGTATCCGTTGAAAAAACCTGAAACAGGTCGATTTCTATTCTCAATTTGACAATTTATACTTTCTTATCTGTCTTGATGTAAAAGTCAGGAAAAAGTCGTTGAAGACACCAAAAAATTATTCACAAAACCCATAAATAATATAATGTCAATCTAGTAGACTATTGTTATTTTGATATTTGTGAGTTGCTGGCAGACGTCAGTGTAATGAAAAATATTTTTGTGTGTATTCGATTCATCTATGGCTCATTTATCCGAAACTCAAAGAATAGACATTTTAATTATGCTTGGATGCGGTAATAAAACACGAACTCAAAGTTTGTGAAATGTTCAATAATAAATACCCTGGTCAACACGTATCACAATCTACAGTTAGCAAAATAGAAACAAAATACCGTGAAACTGGACATGTAAAAACTCGTCAAAAACCAGGTCGAAATGCTGCATTGGATGAGGAGAAAAAGTTAGATGTACTGTTAGCGATTGAGGAAAATCCGCATATGACAAGTAGACAACTTGCCGCCGACAATGATGTAAGTAAATCATCGATATTGAGAGCTTTACATAAAGAAAAATACCGTTAAATTAAATGAGGATGACCCTGATAGAAGGCAACAATTCTGTGAACTGATGATGGATAGAATCGAAACAGATTTGCAGTTCATAAACAAAATTGTGTTTTCTGATGAAGCTACTTTTTATTCAAATGGAACGGTTAATAGACAAAACTGTAGATATTGGAGCAGAGAAAATCCTCATTGGATGTGTGAGGCTCACACACAATATCCCAAAAAAGTGAACGTTTGGGCTTGTATCATTAAAAACAAAATTATTGGCCCCTATTTTTTTGAAGGCGCAATTAATGGTGAGGTTTATCTAGGTTTTTTGATGAACTTTTTAGTGCCTACATTAAAACGACTTTTTCCCGATGTTAATGATCCAAATGGAATAGATAGATCAATTTGGTATTAACAAGACGGAGCTCCACCGCATTACACACGTATTGTTCGAGATTATTTGACAGAAGTTTTTCCCAATAGGTGGATTGGCAGACGTGGACCGATTGAATGGCCGCCTAGATCCCCCGATTTGACTCCTCTCGATTACTTTTTATGGGGTTATTTAAAATCAAAAGTATATTTCAATAGACCAGACAATATTGCAGATTTAAAAACTAGGATATCGGAAGAAATTAACAACATAACCCCTGAGGTCCTACAAAATGTTCTACGAGAATTCCAAGATCGCCTTGCTTATTGTCAAGAAGTGAATGGTGGTCATTTTGAACATTTAATTTAACTGTAAAACAAATTGAAATATACTTCCTAAACATTATGTTACATTATTTCCTTCGGTCTATCAACATTTGACATATTCAGAATAAATTTTCTCAGTATTGCTGAACAGAGAATGAAAATCCCTTTTGAAAAAGGTGCAACACAACCCCCTTTCTCATTCAAATTTTTTGAGGGGGTGCTCATAATTCAGAAGGGGTGCAAGAAGGGGGTGATATTTTCATACTATAAATTGTCAAATTGAGAATAGAAATCGACCTGTTTCAGGTTGTTTCAACGGATACATTATTTACAGTGTCAATATTTTTAAATTTTAATAAAAAAATTTCTTCGTTATGGTTGCACCAAATATGAAACACTTAGCATTGCTGAACAGATAATGAAAATCCGTTTCGAACAAGATGCCACACGACCCCCCTTCTCATTTAAAATTTTTGAGGGGGTGCTCATAATTCAGAGGGGGTGCAAGAAGGGGGTAATATTTTCATACTGTAAATTGTCAAATTGCCAATAAAAATTGACCTGTTTCAGGATTTTTTCATAAAATACATAATAACGCTAAAAATGAATTTATTCCATACCTTTGGACCGCACTGTATATTTCATATAAAGAATCAGAAGTTGAACTGGCTAATATAATGCTGAATGCTAATCTGGATAATCTTTTCACACTCTCTGAAAAATACTGCTTATCACCCAACCCCACCAAGTCACAGATAATGTTATTCGGAAGCAAGCCAGCTAGGATGAGGACTGAAGCCTTCGTAGATATTAAGATTAATGGTATTTCACTGGTTCTCGTAAATACAGCAATTAATTTGGGTGTATATTTTGAGTCGGACATGAGATTTTCCAAGCAGGTGAATCACATGATAAAAAATGCGTTCTACAAACTCAAGCTTCTTTTTAATAATCGTAGCTGTTTTGATCGAAATACAAAAGTTACCTTATGCGAAACTCTTGTACTGTCCCATTTTAACTATGTAGATACCTTATATGGGCCATGCCTGACTAACGAAATTCGCAGAAGAATACAAACGGTTCAGAATAGATGCGTCCGTTTCATATATAACATTGGTAGAAGACATTCGGTATCTAGTAAACTATTGGAGTTGAATTGGCTACAACTGACTAATAGGAGGTTTCTACATATGGCATGTTTATTTTATAAAATTATAAAAAATCAAAAACCTACATACCTAGCACGTAGAATATCTTTTCGGGCAGATATACACAATGTTAATGTAAGAAGAAAGGATATCCTCACAATTCCACATCACTCCAGCTCCATGTTCCAACGATCATATTCTTACACAATTTGCAAATTGATAAATGGCTTACCCTCTGATTTAATGAACTTACATTTTAAGAAATTTTAGGAAAATTTGAAAAATAGCTTGTTGTATAACAGTAATATCATACCAAATTTCAATTTCTGAACTAAGTATTTCAACTCTGTAGTAATTCTCGTTTCTTTGATATAAGTATGATAATTTAGCGTTTTTTTTTATGGTATTGTGCATTTAATTTGACCTTATGTTCTAATGGTGTACGTTCACAAGGGTTATGGGGAAGATTGGTGTCAGTGTACATCTCTATGTACACTGAAACCAACTATAACCCTTTTCAGTCAGGCAATAATGTTCTACTTAGAGTGTAATATTGTGTTTTTTTGTTAAATGTATATTATTGCTGAATTACTGAATAAATGACCAAATAAATAAATGAATAAATAAATAAATGGATTGAATTTACCAATATACCAGAAAAAGTTCCTGTTTGGTACGTTTCACAATTTTTGTATAGTTCTCTAACGAAATTGGACAATTTCTTCGGGTAAGTTTTGATTTTTCAGACAGAAACCACCTAATATTTTTGTCATCTTTTTATTGATTTGTGATAGATAATTCTTGGATTATTGAGAACGTTTATTTTAGTCAATAAAAGCTCTTGGTGGATCGAATTGTTAGTGTAATCGTTATAAAATATTCTACAGCTCTTCCTGGTAAATTGGGCTGATATTATATTGGATCGCTCAAATTATCACTTAAGTAACAGGACATAAAAAGTATATATTAGGAGAGAAAATACTGAGTTTTCTTGTTATACTGGAATCGAAAAAGTCTTACCACAGGGAATAGTGCTGGATCCTTGACATTCTATTGTATATATTGATGATTTCTCAGAAACAATCAAATACTACAGTTGTGACCTATGGTGAGAACTCAATTTTAAACAACATTCCTACAGTACTACATATTTCAGTACTCGCAAGTTATTATTGAACACCTCTAAAACAGACTGCATTATTCTCAAAACTGTTCAAAATAATATAACAATTCCGGAGTATGTTCAGTTCAGAAACGATAGATTATCTCTTTGAATCATTTCCCAAGCAGAAATGCTTGCTATAGAAAGGACCCCGCACTTTTTGCTATATAAAATAGCGTTCTTTCAAATGTTTAAAATTTTTGGTATTTTGTAGGAGTCGGTCTCCCTAACTCGTATGTCCGGGCCCAACTCGATCCTATGACTAGATTTAGAAATACAGAGTGTTAAAGTTGGGAAATGACGACTTTTCCCCATCTTGTGTCTCTAAAGATAATCAATTCATTTGAATTTTTTGCATGCAGTGATTTGGAAATATCCTTTGGCAACTATCCTCCCAAAAAAACCTCAAGAACTCTTTTCCGTTACAGGGTGATTTCAATTTATACTGTTGCGATTTTTCGAATTTCGAAATATTGATGCTATATGGTTTGGAAACATTTGCAGTATGAAAATTATCACATTTTATCTTGTTGTCGCTTCATGTTATATCATCTCATATCTGAATCATACCATGCGATTCACAAATGCTGTAATCAATTTCGCTTGAGTTTTCTCTCCCTTCTTGTATGTTTGAGTTGATAAATTGTATCCATTCCAGTTTTTGAGAATATGTCATTGAGGAAAATAGAGCATACAGGGTGTCAGTATTTCTAAAACCAATGTAAACCACACGAAAATATCAGAAAACCACATTATTTTTCATCACTCTGTATTTTGGAATTATGACCGTTATGTTTGTATTTTTTTTCATTATTCTATTCAAAATATTGTTAATTAGAAGATATAGAATTTTCAGTTTTTTTCTATGACTAGTTTTTGATGGATTCAGAGATGAAGGTAAAGGAAATATACTTCAAATTGACGAGTATAACAAGGAACCCAATTTTTTTAAATTTAGAATATTTTCTAGGTTTGGGAATGTCACAAAACATATGTTGTGGGTAGTATTCAGGGATGTCCATAGTGAGAACTTAGAAGATCCGCCTATTTCAGGATACTACTGCACTTGTAGGTCTGGTGCTAGTACTTTAGGGACTTAGCTAGTGTGATATGGTTCATGGGTTACACAAGGCATCAAGAAAATATAACATTTTCATTTTGTCGGCTCTTGAATTCTATTTCAGATGCTTCAGATCGAATTCAACTGAAAATTTTGAACCTCGGTCCGGAATTGATTTGAGTTTTAGGACAATATCTTTGATACTTTCATACTTTCATGAAATGAATTCAAAGTTAAATATTTCAGAGTGGACTAGGCCAAAAGGGGATACCACTAAGGGAAAAAAAAGGGCCGGAAACTCTACCTCTTGGGTGGTGTGGAAACGAGTTTAAATATTAAATATAATACATTGATTTTTGTCACACACTGAGTGAACAATAATCATTAAATATATGATGTGAAATGACTCATCATTAGTACGCTATCAATTCGTGTAGTTCATTATTTTTTCTTTCGAAAAATATCTCAATTTTCCGGAGCGATAAAATGTAAAAAGACCACATAGTTCAGGAGCATAAAAGGTAAAAATGAGGTAAGTAATTAGATTCTTCAATAATTTTCATTATCACGAAAGTAATATTCAAATCGTAATTTTTTCAAAAAATTCTACCTGACAATATCAGTTTCAACTCGAAGTACAAAGTACAAGAAAAAAAAGAATTTCCGTGAGGTTATAAAAGTATACATTTTTTCAAGCTTGATAATGTTTTCTGAATCCATCAAACACAAGTCATAGAAAAATGCTGAAAATTCTACAGCTTCTGATTAACAATATTTTGACTAGAATAATGAGAAAAAAATACAAACATAATGATCATGATTCCAAAATATAGAGTGATGAAAAATAATGGGGTTTTCTGATATTTTCGTGTGGTTTACATTGGTTTTAGAAACACTGACACCCTGTATGCTCTAGTTTCCTCAATGACATATCTTCGAAAACTGAAATGAATATAATTCATCAACTCAAACATACAAAGAGAGAGTTTCTCTCTCAAGAGAAATTGATTACGGTATACCACGGCATTTGTGAATCATCTTGTATGTGATAACTCTCATCCTGCAAGTGTTTCCAAACCATAGCATCAATAATTCGAAATTCGAAAAATCGCTAGAGTATAAATTGAAACCACCCTGTAACGGAAAAGAGTTCTTGAGGTTTTTTTGGGGAGGAGAGTTGCCAAAGGATATTTTCAAAATACTGCATGCAAAAAATTCAAATGAATTGATTATCTCTAGAGACACAAGATGGGGAAAAGTCGTCATTTCCCAACTCTAAAACTCTGTATTTCTGAAACTAGTCATAGGATCGAGTTGGGCCCGGACATATTCCTTGAGGAGACCGACTCCTACAAAATACAAAAAATTTGGAACATTTGACAGAACGCCATTTCATATAGCTATTTACTTTCATATGTTATATATATTAATATATATGAATTATAACAAAGCTAATTTTGAAAAAAACATATACAGACATGATTTTCCTACCGAAAAAGAACCAAATTTTATTGTCCGTAAGCATAATCTGACAAAAACAAAGAAAGGGCCACGTCATGCATCCTTCAAATACTACTATTGCTCGATACTGAGCCATATTCAATTCAAGAATTCATGAAGTAAAAACTTCATTTCAGCTGAATGGACTTTTCAAACCTACACCAATGACTGTGATATTTATATATGTGTATATATTTCTTACATATTGTATCACTTTCAAGAGGGGTATTTCTAGGTATATTGAAAAATATTTGTATTTAGACTGTATTGTATAATACGTAACAGTTATTATAATCAATTTGAACGACTTCAGTTTTTCAACTGTTTATTGTTATCTGATAAATCCATCTATTTATCTCTTGAAATAGCATGGAAATTAAATTTCAACTCACATTTCAGGAACTCACTCAATTTGTTGAAAAAATTATCCAATTATTATCATTGTGGTACATACTTTATACTTGGATACTTGGATTACGTAATCCACCATAATTCATTATTAGATACTTTATATCTCACATCAATGAGCCAACCGCTGGTATCTCAGGCGTCATAAAATATCCAATTCAATGAAATTGCGGTATACGTTTCTTTCGTGTTTATCTCTAAGGTAACCTCCTAAATGTCCATTAAATTTTCCGGTTATAAACTGTGGCGATAAAAGCAAAATGGTAATCAAATGGTCTGTACTTGGTTCCGTATTTACTCGAATTCACTGGTATCTGTTTACATCAGAAACTTATTAGCAAGATTTATGTGGCCTTGTCAAAGAAGGAATCTATTGAGCTCGCCAGTTTAATTCTGCAAAACTCAATAAATTGCAATTCTCCAGAGGTAGAACAGCTTGTGACGGTTCTTTATTTACGTGGAAAAGGAAATTGAAAATGTTGTCTCCCCATTGATTGGAGAGTGCGATGGAGAATAGTTTCCTCAATTTCTTGTGGCCTGTCATCAAAAACGGTTTTTGATGGTTTGATATGAATAGAGTACGTGCGCTCTCGATGGCTTTTGATTATTTTCATCTCGAGAGTGGTGAGGATAAATGTGCAACCGAAAATACGTGAAACACTTCGAATATATTTGCTGAACATAATTGTAATTAACAGCCGAGGTTGAAGTTCAAATACCATCAGAATTAGGAGAAGAACTTGGGGAGACATGAGATAGTGACGTTGATAACTTCTAACGAAATTCGTAGAATGAAGAAATTCAATACGAAAATCAATATTTGTTCGCAAAGATTTTTGAAGATTGAAAAGTTCCTTCATTTTCGGTGGACAAACTCTCACCTATCGACACTTTCCGGTTGTGGAGAACTGTTAGCGGCTAGCATATATTGTTCAATTTGATCCTTACTATTTTCATCGATATTCTGAAAGGAATTCCTCATTATGGTATATCTTTCATATCGTGCCTTTTTCATCTGACTTCAAAATGAAAACTACAGGTATGGTAGAGTTAAACTGTGTTCCAGAGTTTCTTTCCTTCATGGGGGAAAAAGTGAAGAATCAATAATTGGAGAGTATAACTTATATGAGGTCCAAGTGCAACTTTCTGCAATGTTATGATTTTTACATCAAAACGGCCTAAGTGGCATTCCCAATATTTCTATGAACACGCTTATTGCCTAAGCGAAATTTCTGCAATCTCTTTCGCCTTACAGATGGCTGAATCGAGAATGGTATTTTTCGTTATTTCCAGCAGATTTTCAAAGTTCTGGGCAACTCTACAAATGAGGTGGTAGAAAGGTAGAATGACCAGAGTTCCGGAGATCTATACCAACGCAATTTCGTAAAGTATATGAAAAGAATACAAAAAGGAGGCCTAAAAAATTTGTTAATAAAATGTATGGTGGAAGGTTGAAATTTCCAAAATTGTGATCGATAGAATTGAGTTCAGAATTTCTGCATTATATATATGTTTTGGCATCTTCCGCAGATGTTCACTGAGGAAGTAAGTATGAAATGATTACCGTAAAATTATTCAGGATTTGAAAATACCTATGCAGGTGAATAAAAGATTCATGATGCGTTTTATCATCTCATACCCATATGGAGAAGTGATCACAAAAATTATATTTAATTAGTTGTTCAATGAGGCGGGGTAGGGGGCAGCATTTTGTAATAGCTAACCAATGAGGTAACAGAAGTAGAGATTTGAATTGAAAGTACTCGGAAGCGGATGGCTGTAAATCAGGGGGTGTGAAGGGCTCGATGGAAATGAGGGTGAATATTCCATGAGTTATTTCGGTTTAACTTCCATATTCTAGTAACAGTTGTGAACAATTCCTAATAATTATAAAACTTTGTTCATGAGATATAGCATTTGTGAGCCTTTAAATTATCACTATGTACATAGAAAACTATATACTGCAGTTAATCATATGAATCCTCATGTAGTTGATGGAGACCCATACTTTTCAAAAAATTGGCAAATTCAGCAGTTTGTTTTCTAGTTCCAATGGATTGAGTGAAAAAAATTGAAACAATTATATGTTATTGATATTTATCTTTTCAATAATTCTTGTCTTGCCTTGCTGTAAAGCAACACGCTATGATTAATATAATTTTTATACTTGCAGACATATTCATGGACAAACTTGAAACAATAATACACAAATGCGGATAAAATCGACTTTTTTCATAGATCTGAATTAGTTAAGAAACGAAAGTGACTAAAATGATAAAACCAAGTAGTTGCAAATCTCAATAACCTAAGCCATTCATATCACAAAACCGTCAAACTGAAAAACTAACGAAACATAATTTCATCGAAACATCATTTATAATTATCTGAAAATGTAAAACCAACAAATCATCCGAAAAAAAATTTAGTATCGTGAAATTTATGGCAACGTAATGTGTAAGATATAAAATGATCAGAATCGAATTCCAGCAGAAATTTTATACCAGCCTGGTGGAAACTTGCTCTATTAACTCTTCGATGGCGCTAACTTCTAGTTGTACAAATCGAATCATTTGGTTCGGAATCATGTTGATCGTTCATTTATTTGGTCCTCCACGATTTATTCAAGAAATCAATTGCTGGGTGGTGATTTTCAAGAATATCGAAGGAAACAGCAAATGTAATTCATTGAGTTTCACAGAACAATAATACAAAAAAAAATAGATGTCCTACTGCGATTTGAACTCATAATCCCATCATGCTATGATCAACCTCAGCAATATAAGATATCTCGATCATCACTCATATTATCGGCAAAATACTACCCACCACCTACCTATCATAAGGACGCTTTCGGAGAAAGAGGATGTTTGCTGCTTAGCGTGTCAACCCACAAAACATTTGGAGGCGGAATCATATTTTTTTGTGATAACTAATACTGGTGAAAAAATTTAATGTGAGCCTTGGCATTTCAGTAATATCAGGTGGTGAGACAGGTATGAGAAGGAATTTATTGGGGACTTGAGAATTTATTTAATTACATAAGCCACACGCTACGCCATCTCTGAGAGAATAGATCAACCGGCGTTTCACTACGCTATAACATCTTCAAGATCTGAAAATTTTTGGTTTCTTCATGCCGTTCGAAACTCCAGCATAGCGATAGTCGGTTCGAGCCCGATGTAGGTACGAGAATTTTTCTCAACTACTTTATATCGAATCGATAGGCAACCGCATACTTTGTTGAAAAGCAAGTGTATGGTGTGTTGTCTAGATGCCAATCTCGTCTAGTGCTAGCTTGGAGTGCACACCGACCACCCGAGGTGGTGCTTTAGGTTTTTCGGGTCTTCCTACAGCTGAAAAGTGAATACATCACCTGAAACATCAGTAAGTTGCCCCGAAGCGCTACGGAAAATAATAATAATAGCCGTCCTCAAACCCGCACAGGCTAAGCCTTTAGGTACACTCAACGACTGTTTGTGAGGGGGTATTATTTTAATTATTATTTACTTTTCGGTATTTGCATTCACTCTCCTGATGATTTTCGATATGCCAATTTTAGGACTTGTGGTATACTTATTCGACGATTTTAATTCCTTTAACTGTCGAATATTACGATTTGTAGACTTACAATATTCTGTTATTAAATTTTATCATTTTTATAAGATATTGTTTCCTCAATATGACGGTTTGATCGAATATCCGTCTTCACATTTGTGTTTATTCTCATTTTCGTCTTATGATTTTTCCGTTCATCAAATTTTAGTTCTTTAAAAGTCTGGTGTGATCATTTTTGATTCTGAAATAATTCATTTTAGATGAAAATTGGATATTGTAATGTTTTGGTTTCACAAATTTATTTTTTAATTCGTTTCCATTACTGTAAAATTACTATCTAGTTCGATTCTCCATAAAATCGTTACTGAACTTCATTGGTTCGATAGTTTTAATTCATAGACAATTTCAGATCTCTATTTTACAATTTTTATGGATTATATGTAATCGTCTAGATCATTCAAAACTTTAAACAAAATATATCTGATTATTTCTTTCGTCTATTAATTATCAGTCATCAGCCAATCATACGTTTGTTTCCTGTTTGACAGGACCAATCAACACGCTCTATTAGCGACTATTTGCATGGTGCAAAATTGTCACCGACTATTCAGCATTATACTCATATCAAGGAGCCTGAGCATCTGACAGTACTCTAAATAAATACATATTAAACGTCAAATAGAATCAACCGTGTTAAAGCTGAATAATTATTTGAAAATGAATCGGTTTGGAAAAATCAAAAACGATGAGATATCGAGGCTAAAATCCCTGACAATACAGTGTCATTCATATGACAGATATGAATACATGGATTCAAGAAATAATCTTCATAAATATAACACGACCTTGATTAATTGTCGACTATTTTATTGCTGCTAAATTTCTCTTGTATTTATTAATTTTACTCGACATTATTTTGGCATTAATAATCAGAGATCGAGCTTCGCTCTCGGGCTCTCATCAGATTATTAATGCCAAAATAATGACTAATTATTATAAAATACAGTCGAAATTTAGATGCAAAAAAAATAGTCGACTATTTATCAAGGTCTTGTTATATTACCCTTGAATAAATTTGATGATTTTCGGTACTGAATATTTTTGTTTTCAGACTGTGTATGATTGCAATCGCTAAGAGAACCATGTCAAGCATCGACTTTCCATCAAACTCTCAATCGATGCATACGTTGAATAGCTTTTTTAAAAACAATTCAATATGGTGCAAAATCTACATATTCAGGAGAAATACTGAACTGACAGCTGTAGTGATTTTGTGTTTGAATGAAACATTTTCTGCCAACGAATTATGTATTCCATGTTCGTCCAAAGTCGAAGCTACTACTGAAAATGAAAAAAGTCTTGTTGTGGAGCATTCAGAACATTGCTGAAATCAAATTAAAAATAACCGGAAATGAAAATTTCATCACGAAAAAGTTTTGAGACCGGACAATGAAACACAACAGTTAATATGAGATTCACGGCATACCCTCGCCAAAAGTTTCAGATGAAAGCAAATTCTCGGCATGCAAAGTAGGCGGATAAATATTCAGGCTTCGTTTAAAAATGGAATCCAATCAATAGCAGACCGAGCGAGCAGACGCCAGATTTTGCTCACTATTAGACCCTCTTAATGAATACTGTCGATAATCTGGAGATTCTCGCGGGTTAAGAGGTTTGTCGCATCAGTCCTTATCGTAGGTAATCTTCATAGTCGGTTTCCCAGCGCTTCTGTTCTTCCTTGTCCTTTATCGCACAATGACAGTGAAACGTAAGTGGATTTTGGTTCTAGTGAATATAGTTTGCTGACTACTAATAGGTGATATTTCAAAAAGTTTCATGAGGTGCAGAGGTATTGAATCAAATGAAACCAAGTTCATTTTTCAAATTGGCTGATATTGTATTATGTTTTGGGGGCAAGGGTCGTAAGGAAAATGTGTGAGTTCAAAAGATTTTGTAGGTGTTGTTTCTGAGATTGGAGCAATCAAAATTCGTGGTTGTTGGGTGGAATTGACAGAAAAAAACTTTATTGCTGGTCGAAATAAGGCATCAAGATAAAAATGAATTTATCGAAATTCGTTAACATGTCCAATTGACAATATTCTACAGGCTAGCGGTGATCGTTTTTTGGTGTCAGGTTGGTAATGAATTTTGATTTTTAATATTTGAAACACCGTATTTTGATGCTCTGGCATGTGCTATGTGTCAGCAATGACAAATATCAAATTACCATAACCAATCCTCTGCCAATCCATTGAATCTGACAGATGACAAAATTGGTTTTTTAATCAGTCTTTCCAATATTAAGGAAAAAAAATATTACCAAGCAAAAAAAGGATCACCGATAGCCTGTGGAAAATTGTCAATTCAGGGGTAACTTTGACACCATTAACAATTATAGCCCACTTGATTACGATAGTGCATTAGAGTCTATAGGGGTATGGTCAAAAATATCGTTTTTCAGATTTTTTTAGCACTATTCCAAATAAAGCAAGTCATATTTCAGTTAGACCTCAAAGTTTCAGTCTATCCCAGACAATTGAAACGAATTTTGTTTTTTGATAACTCTATTTTGAAATATGAATTTTCAAAAGAGAGTTGGTGTCAGAATTCTGAGAATCACAGAATATATTTCACTCCGGTCATAACATATCAGAAACGCAATGTTTAATATCGAAACGAAGCACCATACATTTCAAATTTTGATGTAATGCAAAGTGCTCTGCCTTGTTCCATTAACGATTTCGGGAAATACTTGTTGTATGCCGACAACCAATAAGTACATTACAATTTTGCGTTCAAATCCTCTATTATGGGACATATTGATATTGCAAATTTCAATTATTGGAGTGGATCCTGTTCACCAAAGCCAATTGCATATATTCGATGTTAAATGAAGCTTGACTGTTTATTCCATCTCGATAATTTCCATAAAGTTCGAATGTGTATTTCGAGAATTCGCTACCTCATTGGTGAAATTTTGCGAAAGGGCAGTAAATAGAGACATGGGAGTCGTTTTAACTATTGGGAGTGCTTACAAATTATGTATGAATGAATAACTGCCATGTTCGATTGTAGTTCAACAAGTAAAAACACAGACGTTATCATCCAAGCTTTTTGTAACAAATAAATATTATTAGAATATTCTATTTGACAAATTCAAAAAGTTTATCAATTTTTACGTGAGGACATAAAATTGTCCCCTTCACCTCACTAGTAATTTCAAGATCAAGATCATCTAATTCTTGTAATCATCAACTACTAATTTCAACAATTGAATGTCGGCTTCTATTGGGTGGTTGGTCAAAATCACCCCCATTATAGCTGAAGCCTAGCGTTACATATATGCAACAAGATTTAGTGGTTCTGAACCATGCTGTAATGAAAAACGCTTCACTCTGCCGGATAGATGGCGACAAATGATCTTACCATCATTGGGATGTTTTTCTGTACTGTTTAAATAAAAAAAGTGATTTTGTGTGCTAATTTAAGAAAAAAAAAAAGGCAAATATAGACGTGCAATTAGCTTAAGTGAATTTTATATATTCTATCAAACGAAATTTAATGGTACATTATTGTTGAATTGTTCAATATGGATGTATTAGTGTCATGTCTATGATTTTGTGATTAGGTTAGTTGAATTCCGAATGACGTTGGTATAAACACGCATGTTGCATATATGCAACGCTAGAATAAAACACTAATACGGTATTTTGTTTCCACAAAGAATACCAAGACATTGAAACTATTGGGAGCCCCTAAAGTAAGCGCCCCAAGTGATGAAGATGCTGGAGATAAAGTTAAGGATAGGAATCAGAAGCATCTTCCTAGATGACACACTTGAACAGAAAAGAAACTGACCTATGTTTTCCATCATTTCTGAGTTTTTTTTTTAATTTGAGCGACTTTTCGCATTTTTTTTCTAGTGGAATGGGGTCCAAGGTTTCCCTGGCCGACACACATTTTTTCCGCCGTAATTTTCCACAACCACAACCATTAGAAATTTTCGAGAATTCCAAGCCTTCGGGGAGCGGAAGTAAACTATTTTTTGAATGATTGTATTGTTTTCGGTTGCTATTCCTGTGCATAACTGAAGTATACATGTGAATTGTCGAAGAAATGAATTTATTCATATAGAATTTAGACTATTCTTGAAAACGATAATCAAGTATCACAGGAAACTGACATATTCATTGAAAGAACTAACACGATATTATAGTGATGGATGTAGCTGTTACTACGTGGTAGGAGATCATCACAAAAAATAAGAAAAGAAAATTTCCATGTTTTTATACCACTTTAATTTGTAACACTTCGTTACTGCAGTTTCGTCCTATATGAACATTATCAAACAACTCAAATGATATTGTGATATGAATGTATTTTTTTATATTTCCAGCCACGCAGTTGTTCTGTTATTGAGCTAGTTAATCGAATACAAGAAAAAAACAAAGGAAAAAGGATGAACACAGTAATATTTCATAGGTACATAACGGTTATCCACGCAAATGAATTTTAAATTCGTTTCATGGAAGTAACGTTTGCAAAAATTAATTTCGCTAGATTTCCGTTTTTAGGATTCTATTTACTCGTGTTCAAGCAAATATCCAATATCATTGCCAGCTAATAATGAAATTTCAGAGAATAAGTTTATTCACCAACTAACCATTATACTGAAGTCATCTGTATACTGTTACTGAAAATTGCACAACCTCTTGACGAAAAATAAGTTTTTTCACTTCTGAAAAGTCTAATAATGAGAGTTTCAGCACCATAGTTCTATTTCATGACTTTGGATTCAGAGGAAAAGGATAATCCTCTGTTATTCAAAGAATAGCGAAACCACCAATGAAAACAAAATTGAAACTTGTATAATCTTGTGGGATATGGCTGATGATTTCCAAGGCAGATATTTATTGTACTTTGATGTTAATTGAATGGTAATGGTAGGTATTGATGGTGACTGATGCGCTGCGACCTTATTACATCTATTTTGCCCCATCTTCTTCTGCTATTTCAAGGTGTTCTCCTTCACAGAAGCCCCTCACGCCTCAATTCCTTGAGGAATTCAAGGATTTTGAGGGGTTCTATTCGTGGTATTTCTTCCACAGTCAGCTGGTGTGATCCCAGTATATTCAATCTCTTGTGATGTGGTATTTCTGGATGTTCCCCACAGAATCTGCAGGTACTGTCCAAGCTTCCTTAGGTATTCTTTGAGTTTGCAGTGCTCCGTCAGAAATCCAGTGATTGTCTTCAGACTAGTTTTGCTGAGGTTAATCAGTGTCTTCAATCTTGCTCTGTTGAAGTTGCCAAGGAGATCTTTGGCCTGCCATAGCCCTGGAAGTCTTTGTCAGTATATTGTTCTCATTGCTTCTTTAGTTTTATTAAGTTCTTCTTGGAAGTGAGATTTTCCACCTCCGCAGAATGGTTCTGGCCCGATCAGTGGCGTTGATGCCCCTTTTCCCTCCAATCCGACGTGCCCCGGCACCCAGAGGAAGATGTTGTTCCTGCCTAGATTATTAAGTTTGTCTAGGCATTTCCAGACCATGTTTGAGTTGATGTTATATGTTAATTGAAAGAATGTATCCTGATAAATAGACCTCAGCAGACGATATCAAACAAAAAAAAATTGTCGAATTTCATTCTATATTACTCATTGCAGTACTTTTCAGAATATGGAAATATCCATTGATTAAATTTAATTCGTATCAAAGTACTTATCAGAGATGTAATTGAAGTTATCTTTATGATTCACGAAATTTATACCAAGCGCCTTTTCAATTGGACGTTCAATAGACAAATGGAAATATTTGCCAAATCTATTAAGAGTCACTGAAACTCTAGACAATTATTTTTCTGTATGCTGCCATTGCATAATATCTGAATAGTACCCAAATACTACCCAAAATTATCATCAGCTCCCACAGGATCGCTACCGATTTGCAACAACGGTGTTAGACCAATGGGCCTGGTGGATTTTGCTACTTTATTAGTTTTCTCTAATTTTCGGTATAAATAATACCCTGGTTCATTTCCAGACCTTTCGAACATAGCCCAGCGTTATACTGGCTCGGAATATCCTCCCCAATGGAGTGAAAAGTTTCATGCTTCCTGCTGCATTGCCAAAAAAATTCCTTCAGGTCCTGCTGTCTCATATGGGTTGAACCCTGCCTCTGACGACCTATGAACGTCGTTCATAACGATATTTTTTGATAGGTGCTTGGGAAGTTTACCTCCAGCAGATGTCTGAAAGAATAGTCGGAAGATATTCTTCAAGTTTCATCTGGTTTCTTTAAACTTTCGATGGCAACTGTTGCATCTTGAGTCCCCAGCTACATCTCATGAACCTCTTCAATATTTCCTTCTCATCTACTTTGACCACTGATAGCAAGATACTCCTCCTCAGACCCCTCACTTCTCCACTAAAGACGCAAGGCTTCTATATCTGAGAACGATCACGATGCTTTTCTGTTCCTCGGTTGCATGCATCTGCGATGCAGCTTCATTCGACCTACCTTCACCATTGCGTCCTTTCAATTGGTTCCTATACGAAGTATTAGATCCATGCCTGGAGGAGCCTGGCCGACAGCACTAAACGTACCGCCAAGGACTAGCGTGTGAAAAGTGCCATATCCTGCTCATCCAAAATTCAAGCCGTCTCCCGGCTCACCCCCTGTCTTTCTTATCGTTTCCTGATGCTACCACCCCTCTTAGTTGACAGAAAGGTTTCAGAGGATCAACACCCGCGTCAGTTTCGGAAGTTCCGTTCTTTGGCTCCTGAATCAGAGCCGTTAGGCTCGATGAAATCCAGTCGTTGAGAAGCCACTCCAGCGACGTAGTTTTGGACGATTGTTCTAAACCATTTCGAACACCAGAGTTCCTGAAACGCAGATTCGGGTCTCGGGGACACCCTGCAGAGCCTTCCGTGGTTCGCAATATCTCCTCAATCAGTTTGCTCCTGATGGCTTCGTTCTCTTCTGGAAGGATAGTACTGAACTCTTTTTCACTTCGGTTGACTACTTACATTTTCTTCTGCAGGGCTGAGTTTTAAGAGGTCGTTTGAGTCTCCACATCCTAACCCGCAGGTGAGACGTTTGTCGTCTGGCCAGTGAGCCGAGGCCACCCATGCTATTCGAACCTTCTGGCGAACCTTTCCAGGGGACTCTATGCTGAGCAGCCTGGTCCACTCCAGTTCTCATCAAAGGGGTCCTCGTTAGGTCCCTCGTCCCTCATCGTCCTTGGCAAAAATCTTCACCTGCCTTCTGAATTCCTTGACTTTCTATCAAGTTTTCGATTCGCGATGCCGAGCCTGAGAGTTCCTGCTGGGAATTTCTGGTCCGGCATCGCTGTGTTTAGCAAACTCTTCAGTAACTCTGGAGGAGAGCACCAAAAAATCTGCTGGAACTATTCCAATATTCAATTATTGTCCCAGATAGATATCAATAATTAAATACTGACATCCTGATATTGGAAAATACATAGATCGACCGAACTTCAATTTCTTCAGGAACTTCGTCAAACGTAAAGAGAACTTCCAGCAGTAACAATACAAAAACTCTGACAGCAGGGGTCGAGGAATTTTTTTTTATTCACACTCGAACATTTTTTATGAACGAATTCACTTGATTGGATTTTCTCTTTTATCTCTAGTCTAATTCAATCTCTGTAAGTTTCCCCCAGAGGAGTGTTACCGATGCAGTGAGAGGGTTGATTATACATTCCATATTTTGATGTTGCAGATATTGGGTTTTACGACGAAGTACGTGAAACGATCGGAAAGCAGGAACATTATATAAAACAAAAACATTTTGAAGAAGAGAACATAAACTGTGAGAATGTGTAATGAAAGTTTAAGTTGAAATGAATGCCAAGTTAATTAAACTATAGACTATCGCATACATGAGACTGGACCAAGATGAGATATTTCAACTTTGTCTCTGACGGTTTCGAATAATATTTCTAGTTTTATATGTACAGATAGAAGTACGTTTGATTACCAAATGAGCAAGTAAAAGCTGAAATTGGTCATCGAAATTCTAATGATAAATGAAATTGAATGAACATGTACGAATTAGGACATCGACGTAATTGAAAGATTATAACAAAACAACATTTTGAAATTTGATAATTAATCATAGTTGAGTTTCACAATCATAGGACCAGAATTGATGTGCATATAAATATAAATAAAATGAAAAACATGTATAAATCAGGACATAGAAGCGACACAAAGATTATTACAAAACAAAATTTTGAAATTTGATAATTAATCACAACTGTATCTTACAAATCATAGAAGGACTAGAATTGATATGCAAAGTATTCATTCAAACCATAAGATCTTTTTCCCATCAAGAGGTGTTTGACAGATGTTCTGAATTGTTTCAGACCATTGATGACTGTTATTTGATTCGGTAAGTGGTTGTAAATTTGTTTACTTCCATTAATTGGTGTTTCGTGAGAGATAAAACAGGAATAGGAAGAGAAAGTTGTTTTCCGTTGCAAGTTTGTCTTTTACTGTTGACGAATTTTTCAATGATTTTAGAAAGAATTGACATAAGTGAATCGGTCTCTAGTTACCAGAATCATCAGTGGCAAATCCTTTATGAAGGGGTATCAATACAGCAGTCTTCAGGCAGAAAAGAAGGGAAAACACCTGTCCCAAAAGAATCATTCATTGCCCAAATGCTTAAAGCTTCATTTGATAAATGTAAGAACAACTTAGCTGACAAATGGTCTTCCCTTGAGGATTTTTTTTTTATTTTTTTTATTAATAACTCTGTATCGTACAGGAACAATTCATTGGGGAAACTGTTCTGCTACTTGATACAGAAAGCATTCGTGGCTGTCTCCCAGATTTAATTCAACATCCGTCGTGGTATTAGACAGGAAAGTAGTTGTTTCCTGTCAGATATCTGTCTAAATATAGGAGAGAATAAGGGGTTTTCATTGAAATTCTGTCTCTCTCCTGAAGCCATCATACTTTGTCTGATATTTTCAAATAAACTCTGCCCCGAGTTGCTTTGGAGTGCTTTCTGAGGTTTTCTACAGGTGGCGCTGCTACTGCCTATAAAATAAAATATAATATATAATAAATATAATATAAAATTTGAACGTTCCAATTTCTTCTTTTTCTTCATTTCTGCAACAAAATTCCATAACAATAATGTATATTCGCAGGAAAATATCATATTGGTGCTAAGTAACAACTCCTGTGACAAACAAATTTTCCAACTGAATATCAAAAGCACGATCGTAATTCTCTTCCTCCTTATATCTTTATACCGAAACTCGTTCACTTAGCAGTTATCTGATGATATAGAGCCTCACACTTATTACAACAAAATTTGGAAGGATAGACTCTTGTAAGTTAGGAAGTTTCTATAGGATCTGTTAATGGGTGCAGAGTGCTAAATCGTGTTAGATTGATAAACTTCCCTCTGATCTTTTGTGATCAGCAAAGTAATTTTGACAACCATGATTTAATATTGGAAACTTCCGACCTTGTGTTGCTTTATAACTAATTATCGATCTGATATGTGGAGTGTGAACTTCTTACTTAGCTAACTAGCAGGGATGGGAATGTTGTCAATTTTTGCGACTTCATTATGAAAGTTCAATACTCCTGATGAAGTGCAAGATGGAATTTTTTATATCCTGTATATTTTTTCGTGAATATCAATTTCATAATTATTGCCTATAGCTTACAGGCAGAAAAGAAATTGTAGAACGAGCTATTTCATCTGTAGATACAAGTCAATTGAAAACGAGGGAATTGTTGAAATTACAAGGAGATAACTTGTCGGACAATTAATTCTACAAGAAAAAGAAGTTGACAGAGTTTTTATGGGTTCCTTTGAAAATATTATCTGATTATGTCCCAAAATTGAATCTTTCTATTTATATGATTATACTTTTGTTTACATCTTGTGCTATCCATTTACTCAATCCGGTAAATTCATTATTTACCTCATTGAATCTTTCCAATAACCTCCTTTTACTCACCCTCTTGTCATCACTTTCTGAACCACTACTTATACAGGGTGTCCCAAACTGCCAGGTTCTAGTTCCGGGACTAGCAGAAATATTCAGCTATGATTTTAATCTCAAAGATTATTTCAAAATATCACCGCAATTTTATTTTATTACGAACAGCTACCCTTAAAAATTCACTACTACAGTAAAATTTCAAATGGCACCCTATATATTTTCAACATATTCTTATAGGATATCTGATTCTGACTTCACCAGTTTTTTGCCGATTATGAATCGGTTGATAAATAGCTGGGAAAATTGATATTTTGGTTTTAAATCCAGTTACTCATGAAATTTTAGTTAAGTTGAAAATTCGCTGAAAAAAATCACAAAATTAACGATTTCTCTTCATTTCAAGGTTTAACAAATTGTATTATTTCATCAAGTGTTCTAAATGGAGGTCTTCAGCAGTAAAGAAATCTTCAAATTTTGTCAATAAGTTACGAGTACATGTAGCTGTTATCATTTGGGGCGTTATTCTGCGACAAGCATTCTGAATGTTATTCTTCAGGTTCTCTAAGTCTTGGAGTTTATTCAGATATACCATATCCTTCAATGATCTCCATAAGAAAAAATCTAAGGGGATGAGATGCGGCGAACGTGCAGGCCACCTTATCAGAAGAGAAGCATTGGCTATTAAATTATTACCAAACCTGATTTGAAGGAAGTTAGTAGCCATATGTGCGTTGGGAACAGGAGCAACGGTATTTCTTTCGAAAATTCGGTTTAAATATGGTAGGAAGTGTAGATACCTTTCACACGTTAACGTTAATTCGTAAAAATGAGGTCCAATGATCCTTCCATTAAACAATCCACACCAATGTTTTGAGATCCAGTCTTCTTTACCATTGACAGGGGACCAATAATTAGAATGAAAAATTATAAATTTCTTTCCAACCAAATAGTTTTGTTCCGGTTTCGAAAAATAGATGTCCTGGGACGCCGGTATTATGCGCAATTGAATGAAAGGGAACGAATTTGAAACTCGAGTGCATACTTCTGATTAACTGCGCGTGATCTTGACGTCTCAGAACCACTATATTTCAGAACCAGAACAAAGCTAATATCTTGGACAGTTTAAGAACAAGAACCTGGTGTTTGGGACACCCTGTATAGTTTTCATTAAACAGATGTTTGGTTGCGTATCACAGATAATAAGTGACGTATGAATGGTAACGAAAAAATTATATGATCAGTGACTAATGATCGTAGATGTATGACAGATGCATGATAAAAGACAACAAACTTGTGAGAGATGAAAATTGACAGATGACATGAGACGGATGACAGGTAACGGATATATTGACTGTAAATAAGGAACAGGAGAAGGGTGTGGACAGTGCTCTGATGACTCCATGTCGGAAAGAAGTGTGGCTCAAATTGAAAGTGATAAGAGAGTCTATAAGCTTACTGGGGTTCTGTATGTTACCTTATACCAATTCCACTATCCATGTTTGTAAACTGCAATTCTCATACGAAAGATAATCGCACAAGAGGTATGTAGTATCGGGAAGTGTACCACATATACTTCTAAGAAGCTATGAGGTGTTTGAAATATCTGTCTCCCTACATTCATCAGCATCACTATATTTTGTCATCTTCCCTCTGTTCAGTTTCAAAATATAGATCTCAATTTCACTTATATTATTCGATGCCTCAATTTTGACGGGACGAATTTTTCAAAAGTTTGATACTTTTCGTCATTCATCATTTAATCAAGGTAAAATTTCCCAACGATTGTCATCAAAAACGTAGGTGAGAGTTGAGAAAAAAAGTTATAATCTTCGAATAGTAATTGACCACTGCTGAGTTTCCAAAATCATTAACATTAAAGATACGTTCAAGAGTCAAATTGATGGTTCCTGAAACTTGTGCGAGCTATGTAAGACAAGATCCTTTGGCGTGTGATGCCATGTACGGCCATTACTTTAATTCACTTTTTCAGTGGATTCTGAGTTGAATGAAAACGTCTCTGTAAAATTTTTAGAGATAATCTCAAAAATGTATCAAGATGTGCCATGACAACATCGTAGACTTTCTCTTCCACTTTATAAAATTATCGAGTTCAGCAATGGAAAAATTATAAACTGGAATGAATATTTGTTCAATTCTCGTTTCTCATCATTTTCCAACCTGACTGATAATATGCGAAATATCAATACGAAGCTCAGACCCGTCTGTTATATCCTACTCACAAATCACGCCTCAATTTATGCCTTTGAGGATGACTTAATATAGATTTCAACCACCGTTTATATCCTGAAAGAGAAATTCCAAAAGATAAGATCATATTCTCATCATTAAAAATTGGGGATAGGATTCAATCTCCGTTCGGAAATAAATGTTGTTAAGAAGGTTTTAGGAATCGATTTCCGCCTCAAATATTACTCAGGTGTCCGTCCATATTCTGATATTTGAAGTATACAATATCGCAAATGGGTTTCGATTGTGAAATTTTTGAGAAAGGTTTCAATTGGTTGAGAGATGTAGAGGTATTTCGCCATTTCGAAACTATAAACTACGAAAGCATAGAAGGGCCACGAAAACTTTATGACTTGGACTACGGAATTTCGACTTTTACGTCTCAATCCCGACTCAAATCTTATAGTTCTGACTTGGTCATAAAATAATTATCATTTCAAAGACCTCAGATCTAAATTCTAGCATGTAAGTTAGAATTCCGAGAAGTGAAAAGATTTTTTTTGAAATGAACATAAAAATTTCTGTGGTCCTATTAAGTTTTCATAATAAACTGCTGCTTCAAAGTCTCAGCTTTCCATCCAATACATTATTGGTCTTTGAGAAAAGTTCGATATGTCATAATATGAGCTATAAATCTTTCTGTTCGAACGAATACACTGAAATCAATATCGTTCTATTGGTTTTTTTGTGATTTTCCCAAGAAGTAACAAAGAACTTTTCTAATTACATGCAAAGTTCAAATATAAGTGCGTTATATGAGGTTTTATGGAAGGGTATTATGTTCCTGTGTGCACCCCTGGCTACAAAATTATTTAGAACTTGTTTACGAAACCACAATTACAAACTTTCGAGGGCACTCAGGATGCCCCGTAGTTAGAAAAGCGGAAATAACATATTGCAGGGTATGAAACACAATATATGTGGAAATTTTATTTGAATGAAAACTATTTCTCATCAATATTCGTGTTTTATACAACCGAAACTATATACTTGTTATTCTAGTTGACTGTTCACGAATACATTTCACTTCGCTTGAGTTTTCCATCTATTAGAATGTATGTTTTTGAGGAAAAAAAGAAAATTCGGAAGTGCTAGATTATTCACAATACTCGAAATTAAAACGTTCTTAAAGAATCTTCATTGTCAATTAAATGAGCTTCCGCAACAAATCAACTCTGAGAGATCGATGTGAATCTAGAGGAAGTTGCTACGAATACCATTTTACCTAAGCTTTACAATTAACAATAAACTCAACTGAATGGAATACTCTCCACAAATTGATCAAGGTTTTATGTCCTAACTATTTTTATGATGGATTCGACCAGGTCTACTATGAGTTCAAAATGTTTGGATTTGTTCGTCAGCCACTTGTAGATGTATGGAATTATAGTTGGGATCATTTCAAGAAATTGATAAATGAATCTTTACAAATATTGCATTTCAGTGAAACAGCAATATTTTCATGGTTTTTCACATGATAATAATTTTCTAAGGGCCGTATACACTTGGAAAGGACTACCCAAAAAGGGTAATTCTCGGAGCAGTAGAAAAGGTCGAAAAATGGATCAGTCTTCGTAGATTTTCAGTTTGTTTTTCTTCCATTCAACTTTCATATCAGCCATTATGATTATTTCAATACTACTAGGTCATTGTTTCGAATCTCGTCACAATTTATTGAAATTATTTTGACTCATTTATTTATTTAGGATGTGTTCTTATTATATTTCAATATAAATTCCAATAATGAGTGAATTTCTGGTGATTGTGATAATTTTCCTACTCATTTATAATAAATAATATCGTTTATTTCAGTTTTCCATTTATAAAAGTTCTTATACTGGCTGTTATAGCATTTGAATCTCAATTGACAGAATTGAACAAGCAGAGTAAGTGTTGAATTCTCAAACCTAGTAAGTTTTGTGGCCCAATTTAAGTCTACGAATGAAAACAGAAACAAGAGAGATCAATACGGAAATTGGGGTGAGATAAAAATCTTGAATTCTGTGAAGTATGATTTTGATTTCTCAACAATAGAGCCTAACGTTTTCATATATTCCGCACGGTCGTATCAGAAGTGGCACTATGCAAATTTATTAAAAAGTTGTTTTTGTTGCTGATTTCAGTTGGAACAAATGCCAAATATTTGAGACATGGTTGATAGAGTTGATAGTCTATATGAAAACTGATGGCCGTTTCGAACATCTTTAGAGTAGTCTTGTAGGAGCAAATATTTTAAACACACTACAAACGTGCGACAAGTAGTTTTGATGTTTTTGGTGATCTCCATTTCTTGAATGATATTCAAAATATTCATTTATTCTATCGAAAAGGATACACTAGATTATCAGTTACTCACTTTCAATAGTCAGAGTGTATAGTTCCATAGCATATTTAAATCATTTCTGAATAAACTCAGATTGCAGAATTCGTTCATGTGTAAATCGAGCGAATTCTTTGAGCAGAGTTTCCCGAATAGAATCTATGCATTTACATTTCCAGTCAAAGCTTGCACAAACGAACTCAGTTCGAGTAGTTCATCAATTGGAGCACGAACAAGATGCGGATATTCTTAGCGGATGGATAAACCACAGATCGCATTCCAATCCTCGATGTTAACTGATGTGAATGCCAATCGATTAGTCTGCCAGTCACTGATATGCGGAGTTTCGTAAAATGTCACGAACGTCAAATTATACAAAATTAAACGATGGCATTTTGATATTCGATAACATCTCAAGGATGCTGAGGAAGTTCTACGATTATTTTTATCCCGATTCAAGGCCGAATTGTGATTTTATGTTATATAAATAACTAAAAGTAATATTCTAAATCTGATGCAGAGGTGAAAATTTATCTGGAGTTGAGTGGGGTAGTTTCTAGCTTTTGTTTTGGAATCGTTGAGATACATTTTAGGGGATATGAAATAAAAATATATATTTTTCTTCAATTAAGAACTTTACATTATTTGACTTTGATGGTCTGCAAATATCATTGAAGTACTGAATCAGCTCCTATTCTTGGATTAGAATGCCATTTCACTCAGAAAATTTGGATTCTGAGTGACTAAATATCCTGTGACATTTTTCGTTATCTATTTTTGTGGTATAATTCGTAATCAACTTTTGCTATTTTCAAAACTAGGAAATGATTGTTATTTATGTACCAAGAAAATTATAAGGGCCTTGATTAACGATTACAAATTTTGCGTCCTGAGGGCCTCTGGTTGAGGGTGTTTTCTACCCCAAATAAAATGAAGGATATTTAATAAAAAAGCAAGAGAATCATCAATTCCATCGAAAAGTGAAACCGCATGCCAAAAAGAATACAAGATATATCTGGAGTGGTTAACACGGAAAAATGATATGCCAAAAGATGCCACTGAAACTCTATTTCTGGCAAATTTTCATGAACTGGTAAAGTATTTGGTGAAACTGGTAGTAATTGTGCTTATTCGTTGCAGTCTGAATTGCTTATGAAATGAAAAAGTAAGAGTTATATGCCGAAAAAGAACGCTTTTAATGAAATTCATTTAGTGCACAAGGTAATTATTTCTTATTTTCCTCATTGTGTGCATTCATTTCCTTTTTTTTGTAATAGCTTGTTTCGATTCTGGGTAATTTTGGAGGATGCAGAAGTCAGGAACTTTTGAATTTGAAGGTATCGGATATAGAGGACCGGGATTCCGTTATGGAAGTAAATGTACCGGAAAGTAAAACTAATGTATCGAATAAATTTACAGTTGCGGATGAAAATAAGTTCTTCGCTTCGCCATTAATGAGACTTTATATGTCTTTGCATCATGAGTGTATTGAACGATTTTTTTTGAGATTCCGACAAAATGAATGTACATCTCAGCCAATTGGAGAAAACATGTTTGGAAGAATCAATGTATTCAGGATTGCCAAACCCATCTTCCTATACGGGACATTGACTTTGTCGCACTTCTGTTACTGCTCTGGCTAATGCAGGGGCAACTATGACTAACTTAACAAGACACGGAGGTTAAAAAATTTCCTCTGAGGCTGAGGGGTATTTGGAGGATATAGCATCGGATTGAGAAATAAAACGGCGCGTATGTTGTCCTCTTTGCCATCAGAAGAGGCAGGTTTCTCGGCAGTAGCGAACAGAAATTCCAGTGATACAAACAAAAATTTTTTTCAGTGGCGAAAGTTATTTCAAGGGCACATTTCAAAATTGTACATTTATTATTTGAAATGACGTGAATGAATATAATATGGTTCAGTTTTCACTTCATAAATATATACATATTTAAATATTAGCATTTGTCATTTCCTTTTCACTCGTGAAATGTAGAAATAATAATAGAATTTATAATGTCAAAGAGAGTTATGACCCTTTTCATTGATAGCGTAACAATGACGATATTAGCTTATAATATCACTGTCAGAAATAAAAACTTCGAAAATTTCAATCATTCGATGGAATTTTTGAAGTTTCATTAATTTTTTATGCTAAACCTTGTATATGAGCGTGAAAAACATTTCATTTTTACCACAGTCTTTCCCAAAATCTGCAATGATCTGACACCTGATAGAATTGCAATAAAAAATTCATGGTTGAATTCAGAATTTTACTTTAAAAATCTGTATTTATTGAAACGGTCGTATTTATAAAAGTCAAGTTGATGAAGGTAACTCGATAACGAAACGTCGGATCGTAAAACTTATACCATTGCCAGAAAGCTGATGAAAACTTTATATGAAGTAGATTGTCCTATTTTATGCCAGCGTCGACAATGAGCAAAAACATTCATGAAATAAGAAAATTCTGAACTTAATCGAAAATTTCATACTGCCGTTGTTTGGTCCTTCTGTCAGTCATTTATTTCACTATTGAATCAAAATTATTTCAGTTCCTTTTTATGATATGTAATAAGTTAACAACGATTATACAGAAATTCAAGAATATTCGACCATTTAACTGAATGTATTGTAAAATGATTTGATGGAAGAGGTCTTAACAAATTCAAAATCACTCAAATTTGGTGGATGGATCGAAATCTCAAACAGAAAAAAGTTTTCGATTTCGTAATTTGAAAAAAATGTAAAATTTGACAAGTAGGTACGGCCGATCGATAGAAAAAAAATTGGCAAACCCATTTTCAATTATTGTCAAATTACCAACTTCTCATCATCCCTAAATTTTCGGCAACTAAACATCCAATGAATGAATTATGTTATTTTTATTATATTCATCTCCCATATATGCATGTGCCAACCGGGAAGTTCATTATCCTCCTTTCGTGTTGAATTTTATCCAGTTTCTTCAGGTATATTATTTCCTTCACAATTCACAATAATTATCAATTCATGGAGCTCACAGGTTTGGTGGATGTATGTAGTACATGGAGAATGATAAATAAAACTTCCTATGTTTTCTGAGTGAAGTATCCGTTTGATAATGTGCATATAGGAAGAAATTGCAGTATCACTATTGATTCAAATATAAATGATATAAAAATAGGATGTTTTAATTCTCAAGTTTTCATTAGTTTTTCCTTTTAACTGATTCCTTACTACTTGTTGATGAATTAATTTTCCCTTTTCCATAATTTTATGGATATATTCCCATTGCGTAGCCGTGTAGGTTTTGTATTACAGTTGGCTCTGGTCCAATAGGAATATATCATGATTGAATCGATACTTAAGGATCTAGTTCACTAGAAATTCGGTCGCTGTTTGGATATGTGGAAACTTTATGGAAGCCATTAAATGTACAGAAGATGAACGCTAATGCGATATAGTGTTACGGTTGAGATGAAGTGCATTACGTACTCGCGAGGCATTAAGAGGTTGTTGTTTTTCGAGTTGGCTTTCAGGAAGATCCGAATGGAAAGATCCAAAATTTTTTTATTCCTCCTTCAATTTTGTGATTCAGGTCATTGTTGATATAAATCTGTCATTTGCTATGTTATCAAAAGCATTACTTTTAAAATTATATATTATTGACGGCTAACTAGTGTCATGCCCCAAGTCATGGGGCTTTCAGTTTGGAGTTCTGGTAACCAATTACCAACTTCCCCATATTGGGGTGTCACTCCAAATGAAGTTCTCTGCATTTATGAGACCATTTCGATAGGTAAGGTGATGAACAATTGAAACAGTTCGATAAATTTAACACAACTCATTAAAAATTAAAAGACAATGATAATGGCACATACAAAAAAAAATCTGTATTGGTGGTGTGTCGCACCTTGAGGAGACCCAGCTAATAACTAATATTTTTCAAAATTCTCTTCTCTTTTCATTCAGAGTATTCCAATTCCCCTCGTGAAAAGCCAAAAATCGCCATTATGCTGAAACAGTGCTTTCAGTAATCCTTGTCAATATTACTTGATACGATGTGAATTGAATACTTCCTGATGATGTACCTGGGATTCGAGAAAAATCAATATTTTTTATATGTAAAATTTAATTTGATTTTTTTTCATCAAGTAAATGTTGTATTGATTTCCTTCAATAATTTGACATAGGTGTGATTTCCGCCATCTGAAGATATCATTGTCGTTGCTCAGAATTGACAGGAGTGAAGATTAAAAGTTTGGGGACGTATAATATCGGATAACAAAAATTATATCTATTGCAAATAGCCAGATTCGATGAGTTCAATAATGAATGTGGAATATATACCTTCGGGCAAACATCTGTCAGAAAACAACTACTTCCCTGGCTAATACCACGACGGACATTAAACTACATCTGCCAGATATTTGTGCAACGTTCTTCCAAGAAGACCCAATTGCAAGTGCTTGTCTTGTAATTAAACAGAATATTATCCTTCATTCGGCTGGGAATGACCACCTGCAGAAATGCATGTTTCCAGGTTGGTTGCGTCTCATCAGTGACAGGGTAGGTCGGACAACATTTTGATTGTCCTGTCCCTGCCAAATGAATAATAATCAACCGTTTAACTAATATTTCCCCACGGACGATCCACAACAAAGCTGATCGCAGCGCCATCCGCAAGAAACAAGACAAAACACTCCCAAGTAGCACAGACTACGGGGAGAGAAAACTGTATTAATTCGAACAAAGTTCGAATATATTGTGCCAGAGAAGTATCAAAAATATGAAAGAATTCGGGGTACCCTTCTCTCTAAGCGTTTCCACCGAGTGGAAAATTAAAGGCAAACATCTGTTAGAAAACAACTACTTCCCTGGCTAATACCACAACGGACATTGACAGGGACAGGACAATCATAATGTTTTCCGACCTACCCTGTCACTAATAAACTTCGAAACATGCATGTCTGCAGGTGGTCATTCCTAGGATAATCCTAGGATTCTGTTTAATTACAAGACAAGCACTTACAATTGAGTCTTCTTGGAAGAACGTTGCACAAATATATGTCAGATGTAGTTAAATGTCCGTCGTGGATTAGCCAGGGAAGTAGTTGTTGCCTTTAATTCTCCACTTGGTGGAAACGCTTAGAGAGATGGGTACCCCGTATTTTTTCACACTGTTGACAATGTTGTCAAGCTTGTCTGTTGGGAAAAATATTTCCAAAAATTCAGATTGATTATCTCGAACCTTGATCACTTGAAAGACTTTTGAGACATTTATAAAAAAACTTGCATGAAAAAGTCTAATATTCGGTGAAGGAGCCGGTCTGGAAACTGTATTTTGGTGAGTTCACCGTAGTATTTCAGAGATTGATTAATTTGACATTTTGAGGTTTCATCAACAAAAAGGAGAGCATCATTCCCAGAACTTGGACACAATATTCCATCAGATGAATTATGATATCAATTCATCCAGAAAATCCCTAAAGCATATAGATAAATGAAGATGGATATAACAGGATCTTCAAAGATGCTGGAAAGATATTTCATGGATTGAAAATGGATGAAAATCTTGAAACAACTGTCCCTTATGACAATTCGAAATGCATAGGAACCCTGGTGCGATCTCAGATTTGATTTTGTTACTACCAAAGTTTTTGATACTGTAATTGCATTGATACCGTTGGCTTCATTCGTCGATGGATGGCGCTGAAGTCGAACATAGCCGAGTTTTCAACATTCCACGGTGCCTTGACTTGTCATTTGATTGTTTTTGAATGTTGACATGAAACTTGTCGCTTGTCCAATCGTCAATCGTCAATGAAAACTTTAATCTGTAATTTTGCCGCCATCTGTCCTAAAGAAGTGGAACGGTACCAATGCAATAAAATAACATGAATCAAGTAGGCCGTACATCAACACTTTTGTATGTCGGTGTCACAGGTATAAGAGATCACACCACGGTTTCTATGCATCTTGTGAAAATTGAAATATTTTTGTGGGATCCTCAGTAAAATTTCTAAAAGATGAAATTCGTTCAATAAAATGGGCTGGGCTGTCACCATTCAAGTGATTTTATTTTAATTGAATTATCTTTTATTGAACTTACAAAGATATGACTCCTTCAATGAAAGAGTTAAAATATGATTCATATTGGATGTCTCATATCTTCGACTGATGAAGTTAGTAAACTCTATGAATTTCAAGTTGATAGAAGAACATTATCACTCGAGAAATCAAGAAAAATACATAATCATCAGATTTATTTAAATTTCGCACCACATATGCAAAATTTCATGCAGATTTCGAAAAAATATTCAGTGTGCATATTCGCAAAAGATAAAATTTCATGAATAGTAGCAAGAGAAGATTTTAATCGTTTTTCAAGGGAAATAACTCACCTCAACTCCAGAAGAAATTTCTCAAATTGAGAACGGTTTAAGATAGAGCAATTCTGCGAAAGCCAATCGATTCAAAATGATGAAGTTGGTGTACTCTGTCAATTGTGAGTCATTCGAAGTGAAAGAGTAAACACTCAAAAAAAGTCCCAAGGGAATGCAAAATCATCAGATTCATTCAAAAGTCACACCACATATAAAAAATTTCATGCCGATTCCGAAAATATATGATTTGAATATGCAAGGTGAGGCATAAAAATCAATGAAACCTCAAAAATTTTTGTGTGAGATCAAATTGCGGAGGTGCTGTAAAAAACCTATAAAATGTTTAACTGACTCGTGATGGACTTTAAATTCGGTATGCATATTTAGAAAACATTGATTTTTATAAACATATGGGCGAAAAAAAGTTAATTTCTCAAATCAAGAACAGTTGAAGATAGAGCAACTCTGCGAACGCCAATCGATTCAGAATGATGAATTTAGTGTACTATGTGAATTTTAAGTTGATCGGAGAACAAGAGTAAAAACTCAAAGAAAGTCGTAAAATTATGAAAAATACAAAATCATCAGATTTACTTATAATTCGCACCATAGATGCAAAATTTTATGCTGATTCCAAAAACGCATGATTTGTATGTGGTCAGTAACAAATTTTGGCATAAAAAATCAATATGTCATCAAAAATTCTTCTGTTAGATAAAAATTGCAGAGGTGCCATAACAAACCTATTAAATGCATATTCAGAAAACATTAAATTTTAGCAAAAAAAGTTTTTTTTTGAGGGAAATAACTTATATCAACTCCAGAAAAATTCCTCAACTCGAGGACGGTTGAAGATAGTTCAATTCTGCGAACGTCGATCGATTCAGTATGATGAATTTAGTGTACCCTGAGAATTTTAAATTGATTGGAGAACAAGAGTAAATACTCAAAAAAAGTCGTACGCCTAAAAATTATAAAAAATACAAAATCATCAGATTTACTTTAAATTTGCAAAATTTGATTCTGATTCCAAAAATATATGATTTCTTTATGCTCAGATGCGAAGTTTAGCATAAAAATCAATAAAACCTCAAAAATTCTTCTGTAAGATGAAAACTTCAAATTCGGTGTGCATATTCAGAAAAAATATTACTTCATAAATATGAGAATTTTTTTTTTTATTATTCGATGAAAATATCTCCTCAAAGGTGGAGTACACCAAAAATTCGGTCAATTTTCGGAATTTTTTTCATGATAAATCATCTTCTGTAGAAACTTATTTGATTATGTTATTAAGTCAGTTTGCCAGCATCCTTTCTATCGAGATAAAAATGTCTGTTTCTCTTATCTAGAAAGAGACTGCTACTTCAATTTCCCTCTCGTGAGCTATGATTGTTGAGTATTATTAAAATTGAAGAATTTTTCAATTATATCCGTCAACCGGCTGCACCCTCACGAACGCAACCCTCAGAAGTCTCTGACAGACTTGTGCGAGCTAGGTAAGACGTAGTCTTCACCTTCTCAAACGTGTTATGTCATGCACGACATCGGTGATCGTGCTGATTCAAACTCATGCACCAACAAGTGATGGAATGAAGAAGCGAGTGCCTAATCCGCACGCCACCACGGCCCATAGTGTTGACACAATATAATTTATGTTGGGGAAGTTTTATCTGAACAAATCACTGGAATCAAATATCATATTTTTAACAACTGATCATTCAAAAACTTTTTTCAATGTAGTCAATCACCTATTATTTTACTGCATTTATATATTGTAGTTGATTTATCTTGCCAAAAATACTCGAACGTTTTTTCATCGAATAATTTTGCTCAAAAAAGTGATCTCAAACAAAAATGTTTGACCTACGGTCCGCAGTTTTTTCATGTTACTCCTGTAAAATCACTGAGCGACAAAATTATTTCAATGAAAAATAAATATAAAAAAAAAATTTAATGTCAACGAAAAATATTACTGCAAATAATATCTAGTCGTATAAATTCTTTCATACGTTTTTGCTTACCAACTGTTCAGAATCTACACCTGCGATATCACCATAGTTCCCGAACATACAAATCAAGTAATGTTTCCCGTTATTCGGGAGAAGTTATGATTTGCCGACACTAATCAATTATTCAGAGCGGATGGTAATTACAGTTCACAAGTTCTGTCTTCCAGTTCTAAGGCCACAGATTTACTGCATCTTAAGTCAGACAATGCGTTGACCTAGTGGATAAACTTCTCTGAATTGAACTGTTCATTGTAATCCCCTCTCAAATTTGCTGCTTCCGTGTGGACATTACAGACAAGGAATGTGGAGAATGTTTCAGTTCAGAGAGTGCTCTTAGTGTAGTAGAGTTTTTTCGTGTTTTTTTTTTTTTAAGTGAAGTTCTGAAAGTTTTGTCTGATAATTTCTAAAGCCATCGATTCGCTTTCCATTCAATTCTTTTTCAATTATGGAAACGTGGTATTTAGGGATGAAGTTCGTGATTCAAAGAAAATTTGGACCAATCAGTATTCGGGTCATTTAGGAAATACATTTTTAATATTTTGGAATAATGAAATAAACAACATCAACACACAATCCTTGTCCATTTAATTACCTAATCAAAAAGTGGTTTATTGGTATTTTTATGAAGCTATTATACATGAACTTCGACACAAATTATAACGGAAATGGCGAATAACGTTGACGTTATTTTTAACGGAAGTGATACAGCATTGGGCTGAATACTGAGGAAAATTTTTAATAACCATAGCTAGGAATCCAATAACTCTAGCAAGAAACTCTAATAGCATAGGGGACAAGCGAGCTATCACCTGTGGTTATAAAGTCGACTTTGCTGAGAATTTCAAGCAACTGTCAGAAAACCAATGAAGATGTTTCAAGGTGGGTCAAAATCATGTACTCCAAGCAAGTGGCTGGCTAATAAAAAATACTGCAGATCCCGATATTTGCCCTGTTCGTATATTCCACAAAGTGAGGGAAAAACGCCCAGAACAATATCCCGTCCGACCGCTTGTTCCTAACTCCAAATCCTAGATGAAAGGATCCTGATAGTATTGGTTGGTACAAAAATTGTCCTATTGGAATACACTCTATGTCAAAATGGACTAAAGAAACTTGTCATAAAATGGGTTTGGATATTCAGAAAAAAATTCAGCAAACAGCCATAGGTCTACCGCTGTCACTCACCTTGCCCAAGCTGAAGTGTCTGAAGAAGAAATGATGAAGATAACAGGACACAGCAGTTCCAGTTCTCTACAATCTTATATGAATATGCACATTAAAAGACACTCTGAAATCCTAACAAAATTGAGAGCGAGTTCCAGTTCTACATTCAGAGATGCCAGCAAATACGTTTTCTCTTGTAGCAGCTCTAATGAGACGAAGAATGAGCAAATTCAAAAATAGTATTTCAGAACTGTTCTTTCAATGTTCAGAATTTCAATTTTAATGAATTGTAATTATGTATGTATGTATCTAAATGAATGGGAATAAATTCAAGTTCCAATCATTAAAAAAGAAAAAGAGCACAAATTGTGAAATTCTTATATAAAATACAACTCGTGTCCTGAATAATCTTCTCCTTCACAATTACTCGTTATTATAAAATTTTTGAAAATACAACTTCTGCTACGCACTCGTTAAATTTTTAAATTTTATGATAACTCGTCAAGTAAAGTCGAAGAATAATCGGCAATTTTATCGTCACTTGTTATATTATACATGATTATAACTCACTTGGGATAAATAGAAATTATCAAATAACTTTGCTACAGCTATTTACCTATGACTTTCTATCTGACTTTGCTACCACTGGTGTGTGCAATTACCCATAGGGCATTATTCATGTTTTGGGTATGCTATGGTAACACATATGTATTTCTGTAACTGTATAGTTTTCAATGAAAAATTATTGCAAAAAATCTGTCGGAATGTGTTCTAACAGTGACAAACAAGAAATGAGTTTCGAAATGAAACATGTGAGACAATGGGTCAGGTAAATAGGGCATGTTTTTATATTCACCAAATTGGTGTGGTGGATTGCAAACTCGCCCTTTGATTTGTCAATTTGAAATTTACAGTGTTACTATTGGTGGAATGGAATCCACCACACCAATTTGGTGAATATAAAAACATGCCCATACATTTCAGCAGAAGCTCCTACTATTTATTTATATTTTGCATACTTTATTGAAACGAATATGTATGTCTCGAAAAAACTTGAGTAAAAGCATTTGATTATATTCATTCTCTTCACCTATTATCACATAATTCCTATGTTGCTTGTTTGCAAGGAGCAACTATTCGGCGATATGGCTGGGCTAGAGCCGGCAACACTGAAACAACAGTTCTTTGTTTTCTCATTTCTACACGTAACAACCTTTAAATGTTCGTTAAGTTCGTGATGGGGGTAATTTCCGTAAGAATTTCAGCAAAACATCGAATACTCACAGCATGGAACAACGAAGCAGTCATAAGTAGGTTCTTCGAGTAATATTTTAGTGGCAGGATAACAACTGTATTATTACTGTGAGTGGATGAACTTCTATGCGATGATCCATTTATCGTAAGCGAAAACTTTACGGCCATAGGCATGTAACTCATTGGTAATTATTCACCTGTGAAATTATTATTCTCTGATTACTGTCCTAGACTAACTGCCTAATAGCGACAGCATTATACCTACCTGTGGCAGAAGAACCACCTTCAGCAAAATCGTTTTTGCTGCCATAGATTTGAATGTGTTACTTCTATTCTATAATTTGTTATAGTAACAGTATTTCTTATTACAGTAGCAAGAAATATTCCAGCAAAAACTTCAATAGCAGAATTTTTCTCCGGTGAAGGATATTCATGCAAAAAAATAACTCACCTTGTGCCGGAGCGTATATGTTCAAGTAGAGACAGTCTTCACTCTGATTCTTCAGATAGGGCAGTAACCTCCTCAAGTATACCAGCCTCCCCTTGGGCATCCTTTCCAGGGCCGCTGTTTCGTTAGATATATCCGGGAGCTTCTGAGGGCACACCGGACTCAACTTATCTGAAACCCGAATCCCGTCCCACGGACTGGGCGTCCTCGTTGGGCTGAACCGATTCGATTGTACAGGGGGGGTCGCGTAAGGGACACCCAAGAACACTTCGATAGGTTTGAGAAACCGGTGGGAGTCCATCGGGAGGATGAGACCCTGCAGACGCCCGTAGCGTGTTTGGACGAATCTAGTGCTGATTTTCGCGTTTTTCATGAAACTGTTGTCACATCTCGTCCCCAAGAAGACCGCAGTAAGAATCAAAACCCGCAGGATCGGCCGACTCTCGATTTCCATTTTTTAAGTAGGAAACATTATCCCGAGTAAAGAAATATTAGGGGATATTAATCCTTCGAGAAGTTTTAATGAAAACCCACACTTTCGAACTGGAAAGACGTTAAAAATACCCAACACGGGAAAACACTAAGGAGACGTCGAAGTTCCGCAGTTTGGAATTAATTATTGTTTCATGAAAACTGAGTTTGTGATTCGGCTTTGTGATGTTCGAGATCCGGAGGGAATGGCCGTTGTGGCTGCTGCTGAGTGAGTGGCTGGTTTTTGGATTTTCTCAGCTCGTCCTGAAACAAAATTTTGAATTAATTTATGGAAACACAGATTTGATAATATTCTCGACACTGCAGAGGTTCCATGAAAAGTCTATAAAATCTCTATATGATTGAGAATCGACTTAAATTTTGGTGGGCATATTTCTTGAATCTGACCAGAGGAAATTTTTTGAAACTTTTTTCGAGGTGTATTACACCTTTCAACTTCAGATATAGGTACTCTTAAATTCAAGACCAGTTAAGAATAGAGCAATTATTTAACGCCAAATGATTTAGAATCACGAATTTAGTATGATCTGTGGGTTTGACTCACAGACAAATTTTCAATTGAACACCAGAGCAGATTTTTCGAAAATTTTCAACTAGACACTGTAGAGATTCCATAAAAAGCCTATAAAATCTTAATTCGATTGAGAAACGGCTTGAATATTAGTGTAACTAGTTGGAAAAGAAAAAATTTTCCGAATATTGGCTGAAAATTATTTTTTAATTGTTTCCGACGTGTACGACACCTTTCAACTCCAGATGAACCCTCCAATTCAAGAACGGTTGAAGATAGAGCAAATCTGTGAACGCCAAACAGTTTTAAACGATCGAATCGGTATAATCTGTGGATCTGAATTGAAGATATTCACAGGCAACTTTTTAATTGAGCATCTTAGCAAATTTTTGAAAATTTTCAACTCGACACTGCAGAGGTTTCATAAAAAGCCTATGAAAGCTCTATTTGACTGAAAATCGATTTCAATTTCGGTGAGCATCTTTGAACATGTTTCCGAAGTGTATGACACCTTTCAAATCCAGATAAACCCTTCAATTCAAGAACGGTTGAAGATAGAGCAATTCTGTGAAAGCCAATCGATTTGAAACGATGGAATCAGTTTAATCTGTGGATCTGAATTTAAAATATTCACAGGCAAATTTTTATTTGAACACCTTAGCAGATTTTTGAAAATATTCAACTCGACACTGCAGAGGTTTCATGAAATCATATGAAATCTCTATTTGACAGAGAATCGATTTAAATTTTGTTGTGTATATTCAAGAACGATTACATTTTTTGAATCTGTGCAAAAAAATTTTTTCAACATGTTTCCGAAGTGTATGACACCTTTCAACTCTAGATAAACCCTTCAGTTTAAGAACGATTGAAGATAGAGCAATTCTGTGATCCCCTTAGCAGATTTTTGAAAATATTCAACCCGACACTGTAGAGGTTCCATGGAGAGCATATGAAATCTTTATTTGACTAAGAATCGACTTCAATTTTGGTGTGCAGATTCGGAATAGATTGAGTTTTTCGAATAAAAGCAGATAAATTGTTTTGAGAATGTTTCCGAGTTGTATGGCACCTTTCAACTCCAGATAAACTCTTCAATTCAAGAATGGTTGAAGACAGAGCAATTCTGTGATTTGAAACTATGGAATTAGTATAATCGGTGGATTTGAATTGAATTGACAGGAATTCTGTACTTTTGTACTATATTATAATCTATAGAGGCTGGGCAAGCAGGAAAAACAAGTGTTTCAAAAAGTTTTGCTTTTATTTGTTTTTTATACAAATGTGTAAGAACATGCATTTCATTTAGATATTTCTGTATATGTGTTCCAGTCTCAAGTTTGACAACTTACTTGAGAAAGGAGTTTATTAAGGATGACATATTTTCATGCCTGAATTATAATCCGAGCACAAATATTTTCTTTACTTTTTGTTCATTTTCTTCGCTAACAGCGTAGGGCTTGCAGCCAAACGTTCCCCATCCCGAACTATATTTTATAAGTAACAGCATTATCACCACCATATTTCATTTTGAAAATGTTATTCAAGTACGCCATTACAACACCAGAAACAACAAAAACTCGACTTCTTTTTGTTCAGTTAGCACTTCTGGTTTTACAAATGGTATAATTTTAAAAAGTACACTTTCCGGACAAAGCGAACCGGTCGGGTGACGTAAATCAGAAGAGCATTGTTTCAGAAGTAAGGCCGCCGTATATTTTCCACAATGCACACTGTCGCGGTTTTGCTTTATCGGGAGAAAAGCCTCCGGAGGATGTGACAAACTTTGGCGTCCCTGAAAATCATTATTTTAATACAAACGAATAAAAAGGTCCGTGAAACCGGCTGCTCGAATGCGAATGAATAGATTTCCCTTTGGCTGTTCCGCGAGAGGGAGAAAATCTATAAGATAATTTCTGCATTGTTTACCTCAACTTCCATAATATTTATTGAAGAGAGTAAATGTTATGGTGTGTTGACGCGTAGGCCTAGGCAATGTTCTGAAAAACAACTCGGATTTCAAAATCCTTATGACAGTGTTATAAAAAACCTCGTTCGAGCGACAACATATCCTAGATACTCTCAAAGATAAGACAGAGAAAAAGAATGGTCGGGGATTTATGAAATCAGCTGCAAGGAATGCCAGGAGAATTATGTGGGTCAAACTAGAATTGCCATGAATGTACGGTTCAAAGAGAATGCAGCTCATATCCAACTATATGTGGCCCAATATAATTCAGATCATGGTCACCGACTCGTGAACACAACTTCAGAATTGATAAAACAGGCCCGTGACAATTGACTTCTCGATGCATTAAAGAGTCTGGAAATTGCAAAATGTGGAAATGATGTGAATCCTGAAGGAGCATAAATACAAATTACGAAATAGGAAACTTCAAGTTATTACTGCAATATAAATGCGAATCGTGGATTGACGTCTGTTCTAATGAAAATATTGATGTACCTGCAGATCTCTTGATAAATAATTTGAAAAATCATATAAACAATTGCACCACTACCATAAATATCAGAAGTTAGGCAAGGAAAGAAGAAAGAGCCACTGATGAAAACATAACTAATTATAAGACTTTCAGAAACAAATTCAATTCAATTCAACAGACAAAAAAGCAATATTATCATAAAATAATTTGTCGAAGTACAGCGAGCTCCGCACATGGTGGAGGGTTGTTGATGAGATCAAAATGAGAAACAAAATCCAGTGATCATGAAATATCTCAAATGAAAAGGCAGAATGGAGATTCAACTGAGAATACGAAAATAATCGCAAACGACATCAATACCTACTTTTCTACAATTTGACAAGATTTGGCAAATGACATCAAAAATCTCCTAACATTCCACCTGACATTCGACACAATAGGATGCCAAATATATTTTTTCTTTGGATAAAACGAATCGTTGGTATAATATTCAGCTTAAAAATTGACAAAGCACCGAGTATATGGCCTTACATCAGAAATCCTGACTAATGTTCGATTTTAAAAATAATTTTCAATATTTGTATCTTCAATATCTTTCTCAGGTTGTATGTATTATGGGAATTATGGGTGCTTGTCGCCGTCAAGAATTATATAGCATGGGAATAACTGACGTAGAAGATATGGTATCTACTGTCCTATAATAACAATTCCTGATACTGAAAACAACATTACATTATAAATTTGCAATAACAGGATTGTTTAGGGTCATAGTGGTCGTGATGGTAGACCATTTGCCTCGCACCATGACCCGGTTTTTTGCATCAGCCTTTTCCGGAGTTAGCAACAACCGCCTCTGAACAAAATTAGACGACAAAGCAGTATCTACATTGAATGCTACCGACCGACGACATGCATAAGCTTTGCAGGAGGCATGTATCATACGTACTACAACCACTATCGTTTGGAATACTCGGGCAACCGCTAACACCAGCGGAGGTGGACACTAGCGCCCCTGATCGGGACCCTATGTGCCCCTTGGCACAAGCGCTCCCTTGCTCTGCAGAAAGCAATGTCTGTGGAGGAAGGGAGGCGGCTCTCAGTGCCCTTCCTCTCTCCTGTGCCCTCTTGGGCGAAGAATTGAGCTAGGACGGAGTTTGAAGTATATCAAATGATGTGTATGAATATGATAACTTTGTAACAATAAACCTTTTATTTATTTATTTATTTATTTATTTATTTATTTATTTATTTATTTATTTATTTATTTATTTATTTATTTATTTATTTATTTATTTATTTATTTATTTATTTATTTATTTATTTATTTATTTATTTATTTATTTATTTATTTATTCATTCATTCATTCATTCATTCATTCATTCATTCATTCATTCATTCATTCATTCATTCATTCATTCATTCATTCATTCATTCATTCATTCATTCATTCATTCATTCATTCATTCATTCATTCATTCATTCATTCATTCATTCATTCATTCATTCATTCATTCATTCATTCATTCATTCATTCATTCATTCATTCATTCATTCATTCATTCATTCATTCATTCATTCATTCATTCATTCATTCATTCATTCATTCATTCATTCATTCATTCATTCATTCATTCATTCATTCATTCATTCATTCATTCATTCATTCATTCATTCATTCATTCATTCATTCATTCATTCATTCATTCATTCATTCATTCATTCATTCATTCATTCATTCATTCATTCATTCATTCATTCATTCATTCATTCATTCATTCATTCATTCATTCATTCATTCATTCATTCATTCATTCATTCATTCATTCATTCATTCATTCATTCATTCATTCATTCATTCATTCATTCATTCATTCATTCATTCATTCATTCATTCATTCATTCATTCATTCATTCATTCATTCATTCATTCATTCATTCATTCATTCATTCATTCATTCATTCATTCATTCATTCATTCATTCATTCATTCATTCATTCATTCATTCATTCATTCATTCATTCATTCATTCATTCATTCATTCATTCATTCATTCATTCATTCATTCATTCATTCATTCATTCATTCATTCATTCATTCATTCATTCATTCATTCATTCATTCATTCATTCATTCATTCATTCATTCATTCATTCATTCATTCATTCATTCATTCATTCATTCATTCATTCATTCATTCATTCATTCATTCATTCATTCATTCATTCATTCATTCATTCATTCATTCATTCATTCATTCATTCATTCATTCATTCATTCATTCATTCATTCATTCATTCATTCATTCATTCATTCATTCATTCATTCATTCATTCATTCATTCATTCATTCATTCATTCATTCATTCATTCATTCATTCATTCATTCATTCATTCATTCATTCATTCATTCATTCATTCATTCATTCATTCATTCATTCATTCATTCATTCATTCATTCATTCATTCATTCATTCATTCATTCATTCATTCATTCATTCATTCATTCATTCATTCATTCATTCATTCATTCATTCATTCATTCATTCATTCATTCATTCATTCATTCATTCATTCATTCATTCATTCATTCATTCATTCATTCATTCATTCATTCATTCATTCATTCATTCATTCATTCATTCATTCATTCATTCATTCATTCATTCATTCATTCATTCATTCATTCATTCATTCATTCATTCATTCATTCATTCATTCATTCATTCATTCATTCATTCATTCATTCCTTCATTCATTCATTCATTCATTCATTTATTTATTTATTTATTTATTTATTTATTTATTTATTTATTTATTTATTTATTTATTTATTTATTTATTTATTTATTTGCCTCGCAACCACAGGGACGTGGGTTCGATTCCCAGCATGGACACTGGTCTCGTTGGTTGACAAAAAAACTATTTTAAACCACAATTTTTTTTTATATTTTAAATTTATGTTCTAAAGTGGTGACCACATGGATACTAATCATTACAGACCAATCTCAACTCTTTCTAATATCGTGAAAATATTCAAAGAAATCGTGAAAAAAGGATTAGTAGTTTTTTGAGATTTTATCGAACAAACAATATGGCTTCAGAAAAAATAAATCGAGACAAAATGACATCGCCAACGTTACTGATAAGATAAATGAATCTGTTGATGAAAAATTCACATTACTTGGCATATTTGTTGATCTTGAAGAGCATTACATTCAGAGGATTATCATATAATCTATTGAAAAATTACCTGGCAAATAGAAAGAAACACGTGAAAATTGGCAATTGTCTCAGTTCAGAAGAATTGGTTGGATATGGAGTTCCCCAAGGAATGGTATTTAGACCAACGCTCTTTAACATATACCTCAATAACCTATTCGAAATCGATATCTACAGAAAGACACGTAGTGAGTTTTACTGACGATACACTTTTATTATATAAAGCAGCAGACTGGTGTGTACTGAAAATGAAAGCTTGGAGAGACTTTGCCAAAAAAGTAACCGTCTGCTCACTGTGAAATTTAGCAGAACATACTTCATAACATTCTGCTCTTATCCTAAATATCTGCCATTATACGAGACGCTAAGTATCATGGGACAAAATACATCGTTCAAAATATCATCACCATCACCTATAAAGTATCTTGGCATTTTTCCTGAACTTGAGATGGGATGAACGAATAAATAAACTGATGAAGAAACGGAGATTCACCCTATATAAATTCAAATATCTGAACGAAATACCTGATAAATAGCAAATGAGAATACTGTACTATGCTGAAAGTCATCTACGTTAGAGAATTTTAGTGAATATTATTATAATCAAACAGCTTTCGAACCGACTTTCAACTTATAAACTCGCTAATTTCCGAGATAGTATGAATATTGACATATTTTGTGAACATTGCCAGGTTGCATTTTCTCTTATTCTCGACTTATAATCAATCTCGAATATTCGCTGTTTATGAATATTTTATGCTTTCCTATCAGATCTAGAATTTCCAACTCATCGTTTTCCAGAGGAAAATGCATATTTACATATTCTGTGACAATTTTAATGTTGTCTCTCTTATTATTGTCGACTTATAATCAAATTAACGGAACCAAAGGTAGATATTGGAGATTTAAGATTATTTTCCGCTTCCATCCATACCAACTTTGAAAAATTTAGCTCATAATTTTCCAATAGAGCAAACTGATTTATATAATCTGCGTGCATTTCTATATTCTTCTTTTAATTTTCCTTGACTTATAATGAAATAAACAACAATAATCCCGATTACTCAAGGTTTATAATAATTGTATTCTGATTTCCTACCGACTCCAAATCCTACCTAATCATCAACTCATCATTTGCTGTGAAATATTGCATTTTCACATATTCTGTAAATATTTCAAGGTAGCTCCTCTTCTTATTTTCAACTAATAATCAGAATAATGAAACAAATTTGGAATATTGTTAGTATCCGTTTTCCTACCTGGAAATTTCAACTTATTATTTTCCAAGAAAGCCTGAATTTTTCAACAGTTTGTATTAATTTGTAGTTGTATTTTTGCTCATTATGAATTGATCAAATTAATGACACAAATTTGGAATATAATTATTTTTCGCCTTCCTACTTACATTAAATCTCTCAAATAATCAATTTTCAAAATAAAACTTGCATTTTCATATTTTTATTCATTCCGGACTAATAATCAAATTGATGAAACAAACCTCAAATATAAACACTTTATAACTATTATTCGCTTTCCTATATAGGTAGTCCCGAATTTTCAATCCATTATTTTTTCAAACAACAACAACGTTGTTGATATTCCTCAACTCATTTCTTCTTATTTTTGACTTAGAATCAAAATAACGTAACAAATTTTGAATGATAACGGTTAATAATTATTTTCTGCCTTTTCACCGATGAAAAATAAAATAAAAGTTAATCAAACCGATCATTTTGTTACATGCGACAGTCCGGTGTTTTTCACTATTTTCATGAGATTTTCTGATTTCACTTTTGCGAGTTTTTGCAGCACGTCACCATTTAGCAGGCGGGGGTGTAGGAGGGTAACATTTTCTGCGATAGAATTATGCTAGTGTCCATATTTTTAACGGTTTTTGTGGATTTTCTCGATTTAATTTTTACCCTTTCAAGAAATGGATTCGTATGACCAACAGTTTTTTCCACCTTGATTTTCCGCAACAAATCGTTTGGAAATGTTCCGAATTCCTACAAGTTTTCTACTCAGCTTTCCGGAGGACAGGAAAAATAGTTTTTGAAGTGAAATTATTGAAACATCTCATTTTTTTTGTATATTTATGTATTTTTATCATTTGATTTCTCTGTTTTTTTCTTCTACCAATATTAAAAAAAAAAAGTTTTAATATGATATTTGGTAGACAGCATTTCTAAACTTGATGTCCAATAAACCCAACAAAATCTCAATGTTTGCTAGTAATACAGTATTTTTCTCCTCACGATATATAAGAAATCAAGGAATAACGTGAAAAGAAGGGTGTTGAGATAGAAAAATGTCTCGTAACCCACATAATGTCATGAAGTGAGATATGAATCAATGGAGAATTATTAAACAATCCGACACATAATATTACTTTGATGAAGACACTTATATTATTTGAAAACTCCATTCATCTATGAATGAGTATTAAATACACTTCCGTAGCTTCTCGAAGTCTTGATTTGGCCTCAAAATCTTTTTTAATATAACATTCTTTGATGATGAATATTTGATACAGTTCATGTTCTGACAATCCCCACACAATGAAATAGGAGGATGAGAATTTAGGAGTACATTAATTAGCTAACCAAAATGTTCTAAGGTCACTCTAAATGTTCTATGTGTATGTATACGACCTTCCCAAATTTTGGAGAAATTTTTTCTGAATAAAAAGTGGTCCGAATGTTCTCCGCTTTACTTTGTTTTTCAGCAAATTAGTATTCCAGAGCTCATGCTCGAGATGATATGACATAATTGGGCTACTATTAAATCCGATGTTACATACTAACAGGGTTGAATATGAATTGTATAACCGAGGAGAGGCAGAAATATATAATTAGTCCAGTCCAGAACTGATTTGCATATGTTTTTCAGTTCGTTTTATAGTAGGTATCATAAAAACTATCATATATTTCATCACCCGCTGAAACTTTTGGAATAGATTATGCCCTGGGAATGAAATAAATTGATGGAACATGAGGAGTTCATTGTTTTGATTTGACCACAAAAACATTGTACGTTACATCTAGTCTGTCTGAAGAAATGAAATGAAGAGCATAGATTGTTACATGTGAGTATGAACAAATAAAGAATGCACCCTCATGCTCACCAATTTTCATTTACTGAATCGAATGAAATCAAGTTTTGATTCGGCGATGACAAATAAAAAAAATATATTTTCTCCTCAGAAATGAATAATTTTTTTGAATCTGAACGTGATATGTAGCTAGGCTGTCTAGAATAAGGAAATGAGTAAAGAGCAATTCAAATATGACTAAAAATATAACCAAAACAAAAATATTGAGGCAATTTTACATTTCCATGTCAAATTATCATCAATTCATATAGATTAACCGAAACAACCCATGCAGAATATTTTTATCAGCTATACAGGGTGGGGCAATAGTGCGTCAAAGTCCGATTGCTTGAGTTCTAAGATAGTTAAGACGATAATTCAAAAACCAAATATAACTAGAAATGAAATGAAATTCTATGTACTTCAATCCATTTTTTCAAGCATTTTAGTGGTCTCCATCCACACCTCCAATATCCTTTACTATCTTCCAACCACTTGGGAGTTACAATTTTTTCCGTTCCGTTCTCAAGATTATGGAATGCAGGAGGTCATGATTATAATCCTATTCGTCAGACATATATATATAAATAGTTCAGGTGAAACCATCGTCAGTTATTTCTTATGAATTGTTGAATGATGTTCATTTCGTGGTGTGAAATTTTCCTACCGACCCCCCCCCCCCTCCCGCGTGCTTGAATTAATTGCCGAAAGTTTTTTTTTTTAAATTCATGTAAGTACTCGAAAAATTTTTGGCAATAATTCAAGCACTTGGGAGATTATAAGTGATTATTTCCCTCATCTGTCAGAATGTATGTACCCACGGTAAATGTTATTCAATTAATAGCACACAATAGCAAACGAAAATAATTCCAAATCAGGAATCAAACACACGAAATGAAGTTGAAGGATAAAAGAAGTTGAGATTCGTTAAAATAATTGAACCGATGTGTTTCCATCATCCTTATAAGAGGTGTCAGTAAAAATGAGCTACTAAAAATTGTCCGAGTGGATAACTCGAAAACGGCTAGGAAAATCCCCAGGGATGTACATACAAAAAATATTCGCCTCTCAATCCTATATCACATGGTCGAAAAATATACGGAGTGTTCCATTTGAAGAACTCGAGAAAATTTAATTCAAAAACTTCCGAATTGAAAAATCATTTTCAGTCATCCTGTATAATTTTTGGGAATGATAATGATTCAGAAATATTACTCATATGTCTGACGAATAGGATTATAACCATGACCTCCTGAATTCCATAATCTTGAAAACGGTGGTTTTTTCGGTCTGCATCTGCAGATAGCATTATTTTGACAAAAAAAATTATAACTCCCAAGTGGTTCGGAGATAGTGGAGGATATTGGAGGTGTGGATGGAGACCACTAAAATGCTTGAAAAAATGGATTGAAGTACATAGCATTTCATTTGAAAAAAATGCAATTGACCCTTTAGATTTTCCTTGGTTCACCCTGTATATCCGACAATAATATTTAGATATAGACACAGTTCTCTAGTTATAGTTGGTGTTTGAATTATCATCCTAACTATCTTAGAACTCAAGCAATCGGACTCTGACCCACTATTGCCCCACCCTGTATTTTGATAACATTCGTCTCTTGTTCACTAGAAACTAAAGTAGTTTTTAGGTTTCTCTCTTCTCATATTCTTCATTATCTTCTTTAATAATTTTATTTTGTGTCCAATTTTAACGACTTTTTCAAACCATCAACCTACTTTGATTTTTTTTTTCGAGGCCAAAATTCCGAAAGCAATATTTTGTAATAAAATTTGACTGCACCACTGCATATGAAGGTACGTAAAATATTGTGAACAATTATGAATATTAGTCTGTTATGAGATGAACAAAATTTCCTTGAACCAAAAGAGCATACACAATAGTTCAATCCCACAATGAAATAAAATGAAGCAGCACTTCAACGAAAATACGAAGCAAAAACAAAATACGGTTCACATCTTCCTGGAGATAAAAATGTTTCCATGTTATAAAACATTGGCTGAAACAATTGTAACGGGATAACACACTCAGATAAAATTTAGGTCACAAGTTATCTTTACGAGAACTATATCATTTTATCTTGGCGTTTTCTTTGGCCCAGCTTCTCGAGACTACATAGAAGGATTAAAGTTTCAGATAATATTTCAGTTTCAACGCTCTTGTAAAGTTATGCGGTATGATGCCATTACGAGGTCAGAATATCTGAAATATGTTTGTATATGATACTCGAGTTATTTCTCCCGTCTGTACAAATTAGAGATTACCTACATTGAGAGAAATTTCGTTATTTCAATTTGATAGTCATATTACCAAATCTACCAAAGAATAATTTCTCGAAAATAGTTCATAGTGTGAGTGATAATGATGTTGAAATCTTATAGGTACAGATTCTCTTAATGCCTTTCCCAAACAGACGATCTCTTCACTAGATTTTTTATGTTATTCTCCTTTCTGTGGTGTACATCAAGGGATGGTGTTGGGTCCATTGCAATCAACAATTCATGTAAACAACGTATTTATTGAAGAAGGAAGGTCAGATCATCAATCAATCAAGATAAACTTCAATTTCAAGAGAACAAGTTCTCGTGGACAAAGCTTATAATTTGGTAACAATGCTCAAATGATTAATGTATGGATAAAAGTGGAAAAATATGGAAACTACGTACATATACAACAGAAAATATTTCAAGGCACATTGGGCAATAGAAAACTACAAACAATCAGAGGGTTATGTTCAACTAAAAATATATATCTATTATTTGAAGTCCAGTGAATGCAGGTTTGTAAAAGTTTATAAAATAATATTTTTTTTGTCATGCCTCAAGAAGATATTATGATGGGATTTTATGAATGTATATAATACAGTTGTTATATTTTCTATGATGAATTAATTTTATTCTATTCTATTGTATCGTCTACAAAAAGAATGATTTTTGACTGGCGATATCATTCATATTCAGGCGAAAAGATGGTTGGGCCAAAAACTGACCCATGAGGTAGTCCATTTTCAATATTCACTATATTTTAGTTCGTAATACAGCGCACTTGCTGTTGCCGATTCATCAAATAGGATTTGACGAAATCCAGATTCCGCCAAAGATACTATGATTATTTATAGAAACATCAACTGGTACAAACGGAAAATTGAAATTGAAAGTGAATCGGTGAGATGAAAACATGATTGGACTACAGAGTATTATCAGTGGATTGAAAAAAACGATGTTCCCATCATTCGATAGCATAGAGTCTTCAAAGCAAAACTATAAATAGTTTTTCTGAAATCAAGTGGGAAGTGGTAATGCATTCGAAATTTAAAGGTAACTTGAGCAATGGTTTTTATAGAAGACGATTCAAGGTCGAATTGTTTACTATTCTACCATGGATTCTTGTTATTACTGGACAATATTCAATGTTTTCAATGGATTTCAAGGTTACCAGTGTGAGTAACTAAGAAATAATTACAATAATCGGAAATGAAGATAACTATTCAGAAGTGTTAGGAATATGGACATCAATTTTCACCTATTTAACATCAGATTTCAATGTTTAATACATCGGGTGTACCACAGGGGTCAATACTTGGTCCCATTTTGTATATAATATATGCAACCCAACTGACTTAAACAGCTTGAAGTGTCATATGTACGCCGATGTTACACAGTTGTATTATTCATTCAAATACAATGACATGCGACATAGTGTAAATATAATAAACGAGGAACTGACCAATTTAGTGAACGTATCGAACAAACATGCACTACACATATAGAATGATGAGTGCTCCGTAATAAAATTTGGGAGACAGGGCACTAGGTCGAAAGTTGGTGATGTGAATATAAAAATAGGTGCTGTACATCTTCCTGTGAAGAATCGAGTGAAAAACTTGGGAATTACACCCTCAAATTTGATAAGCATACTTCACTGTTGGTTCAGATGAAGCCATCTGAACCAACAGTGGTGAACTGAAATTATTATACACCCACGTGAAAACGAAATTGCTACTCTGTGATTTCCTGATTATATTCACTTTCAATCGCTGTTCTGAAATACTAATGAGCAGCAGAGAATTCAAAAGGTTCAAAACTCATGTTTGAGATTTTCATTTTATTTTAGAAAGAGGAATCACATTTAACATACCCTTGGGAAAACAAAATGGTTGAAAATGGCTTACAGGCAAGCACTTCACTCTGCGGATTTATTTCATAAAATAATTTTCCCAACCCCATATTTATATGATGATGTGCATCATGTAAACATAAGACGTAAAATAATTATTATTGTTAGACACTTCACAAAACAATTCAAACGATCTTCTACCTACACTTTCCTCCCTTCTTTCAATTAAGATATGTTGCGTGTTTTGAAAACTGTTTCAAACAGAATCTGTTATAGAAACAAATATGACATAACGTAGAATATTCAACACTATATCAATCGAATAATGTTCGTAAACTTTTGTTTGTAAATTTGTATAAATACTCTAAATCATTTTCAATATGTCTTGTTCTTTTATATTTGATTCTCTTCTTATTGTTATTTATTTTGTTTTGTTCTATGCGAGGTGTAAGAGAGAGAATGGTCGATACCAACCTTGTGTTCTGTTGACAGGCTTTCATTTTTTTCTTCCGTAACGACGATGTATTTGGAGCTTTAAAATATTTTTCTCTCAGCGGAAATCAGAGAATGAAAACATGAAAACTTCCTTGTTCGAGCTGAATGCTAATCAATTGAATTGATCAGCAACTCATCAAAAATACATTTCATCCAGTGCGTAATGTCAGGAAATATCTCGCCTGAAGAGAGCTCTCAATCAAAAATCCTGAATAATGCATATAAAATCCTCAACAACATCTCCAGATCAACTGAAACATTAAAACGAGAAGGTTAGTGGAATGGCATGACCGAAGATTTGCGGATGGAAGGAAATGGCTGTCTTAAACGTTTCAGACGCCCGTGAATTATTAATAAAACCACCACTTGAAAAACTCCGACCAACCGAGCTTAAGACTCCAGTGAGACCCGGTTAAATGAAGGACGTAATGAAGGACGCTCTCTCAAACTAATAGCTCTTAATAATAAGCACAGTAATGAACAAATGAATAATTTAATCCAAGGGGTAGATCATCCGGACGATTCGGAGAAATGAACTACGTGATGAGAAAAACATTTGATCGCCTTCCACAATAGGGAAGCTTACTGTTTCATCAGTGAAAAATAATCGTGAAAGGCCTTACAGATTGTAGTGATTGATTACCCCATTAATAAAAGTTCGAGATTAGTTTTTTTACCCCCATAAATGTATCGAATTCTAAGCTCGGAATAACACGGACACCTCGATTACAACTGGAGTTCTAAAGCTTGTTTCAGTCTGAAGGATTTTGAATGTTGATGATGTTGAGGATCTCATTTTTCTATGATTGATTACTGCTCAATTCATACTTCAGTTTTTTGTGCTCTATCTGTAATTAGTATAATGGATGGTATAATGCTGGTTTTTGATGATGCTCGATTCAATAGTGATATCGGCAATGTTGCCAAATCAACAGTTTTTCAGATATTGTGGATAACTCAATTTTTCCATATGGAACACCCTATTTGTTTTCATTGCAATCAAGTCAGCGACGCCTCATTACTTATCTGTGTCTCCAAATATCACATTTTAAAGTGATGTAGTTTGAACAACCAGAAAATTAAGAATTATTAAAAAATAAAATATGTCAGGCAGCTCTTTTAATCACGCCTCAAATGCTATCTAATACCTAGAGAGAATTTTATGACCGCTGGGGCAATTGTTTAGCAAATGATGGCAAACATTTTAAGCACTTGGTCAGATAGTTTTCAGTTTCTGTTATTTGATTCAAAATAATTCAATTATTAAAAAGTTTTTCAACAATTACCATTTTGTATGAAATTTCATGATATTTTCTCGAACTCTTTCGAAAATATAGAACCGTTCGTAGACATTTCAACGAAACATGTTCTCATGTTTCAAAAATCACATATATTTATAATCTGGTATTTGGAGACATAAGTAACGACGGGGCGCTGAATTCGAAATTTTCGTATATTTTCTCTGGGCCGTTTCTGAAATATGAGACCGTTCCCATACTTTTGAAAGACACTGTATATTGTTTGTGTGAATTCATATGTCATGATGTTTTCAGCTCGACTCTCAGTGCATTCATGATATTTCCATTAAACTAGGTCATTATTTTTAATCCTGTGAAAATGTTAAGTTAATCATATTATTCATCCCAGATCATGAACAGTTCCATCTTAATTCACAATTAGGAGTTTCACTAACAATCAATTGCTGAATGTCCTTGACTAAATGTTCGGTAGTTGTGATCATATTTTATTCATTTAAGATAAATATTTTAGTCTTGTTGACTTATTTCTATCATTTATGACAATTCATATATACTGCATCTTATAGTCTTGTCAAGTTGGGAATCAGGATATCAATTGACAGAGTTGAACAACCAGAGTAAGTGTTAGCTTTGCGAATATAGTAAATCTCACGACGAATCCAGTTCCAGCCAATGAAGAGAAAAAGAAACAGAGCATCCAAGACGAAGAGATTGATAGAGAAATTGGGATGAGATTGAAATCTCAAAGTCTATGATATATAATTTCGATTTCTTGACAACAGAATCCCCATATTACTGATATCATTGGATGTACTGCTCGGTTGTATCAGATGTGAAAAAATTATATTTAAATTTGTCCCAATTCCCTTTGATTTTATTGTTTTCCACTTCACTTTGAGGAATACGGATTATTTTTATTTTTCAAACAAGTCCTATAATGACCCGGTGATGATGTAATAGACGATATGACATAAGAACCATAATGATTGTTTATTCATACAGAATTTTATTTTCCGACGATTTCTTTAAAAATAGATTTCTTGTTGCATTACAGTAAGTATTGTGAACGTAGCTCAATTTCAGTAATGTTCAAAGCAACGTAAGGTAACAATAGAATTTTTTGTTTTCATTCTCATGTCATTGTCAAAGTTACATTACTCATTCATAATTTCATCAAGCACTGTAAAATTGATAATTCAGCACCAGAAATTGAAAATCCAGCCGATAATGCAGTTGCTGGATTTATGCCTGAAAGCTCTAAAAGTGTATACGAAATAATCAGGCCAATTATAGAAGTTGGTGTCACAAGGAAAACTTTGAGAAGCTTGCACATGAGAAGACACTTTCAGCCTTTTTCAAAGAACACTCAGTAACGAAAAATTCTTCAAGTCTTAAAAGTTATTACTCAGTGTTACAAAGCACGTTGTTAATGAGAAATAAAATGTTGATATAAGTAAATTTAGTCACCTCACTGTTTTATAAATGAAATTCCGATATTTACAAACCCAAAATGTACAGAATTTTTACAAAAGAGCATATTGCCAAGTTTTTACAAGAGGCATGGAATCAAAAATATATGCTACTGAAACTGTCAGTGATAATAGGTTTAATTGGAGCTTGCCGAAGAAAGGGGCTGAAATACTCAAGAAGGGAAGATGTTCACAACGGAGAGACTGTTTTTAGAATTGTGATACTTAGTACAGAAAAAATGTGTCTAGAGAATTCACCGTAACGCATGGTGATATTGAAGGAGTAAATATGGTACAATTGGTGCGAACCTATGCATCAATGAGACCCACTGATGCCGAAACTCCTCGTTTCTTTTTGTCCTTCAGAAACAACAAATATAAGAAACTGCCAGTAGGTATCCATACTTCTGGAGCCATGTGCAAGACAACTGCTTTTTTTAGTTAACTTATTTTTCCGTATACACGGGTCACTGTTTTCAAAGATCTTTGGCTTCATTTTTGGCTGATTCGTGAGTTGATCTTCACACTATTAAAGGTCATGGTGGCTGGAAAAATGACATAGTTGCTGACTGAAATATAGAAAATTCACGCGAAAATAAATTATTATTTCGGTATCCACTTTTGGAGAAAAATCATTACCGGATGTTTCACTGATTTTTTTCTCATCACAAAAAACAAAATTGATACAAATAAATAACTGAAACAATGGAAACATTTCGACGCCTTTGTCCAACATTGATTTAACAAATTGCAGTCATGTAGTAACTAATTTTGGTTGTTGAATATTGTTTTGAACAGATGTTTCATATCATTGATTAGTATCCCTAGATATTTTTCATTATGATCCTCAGTACTCTAATGAAATCATTATAGTACTTAGTCTAATCAGGTATGTTATTTTAAATGCTGAAATTTTCATCTGGAAAATCTCAATGATATCAAAACATGATCGAAATACACATTGGAATAGCAATTGAAAGATTAATTATTCCGATAAAAATATTTTCATGAGTAGTAACCATCTATTTAATGTTTGAACTGCAGATAAATTGAATAACAAACGGTATTCGTGACTCGTTATAGAATCACTGCATCTGAAGTGACTCCATTGATGGCGAATTGTTCATTCAGTTCCGCTATTTCTGTAACATGACTACTGAATTCCTGAAAGTTAACGAGAAATCTGGATCTGATGAAACAATGAACCAATCCACTCCGAAGTTTTCATATTTCATGAAGAACGATAAAAAAGCTCTTGAATCCCTTAAACACCCTAATCGCGGAAAACTTGGCTAATTTCAAAACGACGGATAACAACCAAAACGGCTTACAAGCAGACCATTTCCTTTCGAGCTGCAATTCTCATGCACAATTTGACTATAACGTTCAAGCAGACATACCATTTTGCAGTATTCAAACCAACAGACTCGCTAGCGACTCCGTAAGTGCTTCATAGAAATGTGAACGTCTTAGAAATGAATGGGTGTTCGCTCTGGCAGTCGTTCTCATGCTGATGTTCGCCACGGAGATATGAGAGATTGGTTAATTTCATATTCAATTGTGAATCAGAAATTGATTCGAAGCCTTTTGTTCTTTATTTCTAATACATATATCAACTGTGTCAACGAACTGATTGGTTATCCCTTTTCTGATACTACAACATAATTCAACCGCTTATATGCTCGTTATAAAACGGAATACATATCCAATTCGATATTCATTGATTCGAAATTTCAAATTTTGATTGGAACCTATAATCTGGTATATTCTGATGAGTTTAAGGTGGACAGTTCCTCCAGGACAAGAACCAATGAAGATATTGTGTTGTGTATTGTATTGCTTTGTGTAATGTGTATTCTATTGTGTATTGAATGGTGTATGGCATTGTATTGTGTAATGTATCGTGAATGATATCGTGTATTGTATATTGTATTGTGTATTCTACTGTGTATTATATTGTGAATTATGTTGTGTATTATACATTCAGAGAATTCCATTTATAACGAGCCATCCTGAATAACTTTTGTTACAATAATTATCAGGCAAAATAAAAAAACACGTCAACAATAGTATACAGGGGGACACATTTACATTTGATGTTACTTACCCTATCGCACCCCCAGAGCATGTCACCATTTTTTTTAATGGATCAGCCTATATTATTTTTCATTATCAGATGTTCCATGATGAACAGATTTCAACAAAGTAGAATATATTATGGTCTGAAGCTCATAGTTTGAAAACTGAAAATTACTTGAGTTGAAATCGAGCCACCCTGAATGAACTTCTGTTACCTTCGTTTCATAGGTGTTTTTTTGAAGTATACTTCAGAAAATCTTATTTGTTTCTGTTTTTGTGAATTCTTGAGAAGCAATGGTTCATACGCTTCGATAACGAATTGCAATAGTGAGTTTGTACTACCAGAATGGAAATAGTGCTAGAGCTGCTATCCGTATGTTCAATAATAATCATCCAGGAAGAAATGTATGACAGAAATACGTTTCGGAATTATTGAACAAATTTATGGAAACTGGATCTGTTAATAATAAAAAGCATAACCGTTCAGGAGTTGTCAACGATGGAAAATACGCAATCTCTTACTGAGTTATCTCGAGAATCAGGAATCAGTCGTACAAATGTTTTCAGGATCCTTCATAAGTACTAATTTCATCCATATAAGATTAAACTAGTTCATGAATTGAACGAAGATTATTTCGATGGACGTATCGAGTTTTGTGGAAGTCTCACTAAACGGATCAACTTGCATCAGAATTTCTTGCATAAAATTTGTTTTTCGGATGAAAGTACGTTTAATTTGAATGGAGAGATGAATCGGCAAAATTGTCGATATTGGAGTGATACGAATCCTCATTTGTACTGTCATTTCCAACAACCTCAAAAACTGAATGTTTGGGCAGGAATTTTAGGGGACCACATCATAGGACCTTTTTTCATCGATGATAATTTGACTGATGAGGAATATTTGGATATGTTGGAGAATCGAGTAATACCGTGAATCAGTAGGGCAATTGAGGAGGATATGAATCTATTCGAAAACGAAGTAGTTTTTCAGCAGGATGATCACCCACTCATTATGCAGCTCCAGTGCGACAATTTTTGGATGATCATTTTCCTGGTCGCTGGTTTGGCAAAAGAGGTCCTACTTAATGGCCACCAAAATCTCCGGATCTCACTCCTTTAGATTTACTTATATGAGATAGAATCGACAACATCAGAAGATTTGAGAGAGAGTATCATGAGGCATTACAAAGAAATAACTCCTGAGATTCTCAACCATGTGAACCATTGTATGGAAGTTGGTGGAATCGTTTTTAAACATTTACTATAGAAAAGTTGTTTCTTCTCATTTTCAAGTCATCAGATTTGATCCAAGAACTTAATGAGAAATCTCTTTTTCTGACTTATTACTTCCATATTTGTCTCTAGGACGAATATTTTAAAATGTGGCCTCCTGTAAAATTGTTGACGTGTTTTTTTATTTTTACTGCTAATCATTTTTTCAAAAATTATTCAGGGTGGCTCGTTTTCAACTCAAATAATTTGTAGCTCCCGAACAATAAGCTTCAGACCATATGTTTTATACTTTGTTGAAATCTGCTCATCATGGAGCATCTGATAATATAAAACAATTTTCATTCAAAAAGAAAATGGTGACATGCTCTTAGGGTGCGATAGGGAAAGTTACATCAAATGTGAATATGTCGAAATGTTTCCTCCTGTATACTATTGTTGACGTGTTTTTTTATTTGCTGGAATTAAACTCTAGTGAATTCGTTATTACACCAACGGTGCCAAAAAGTGCATTTCAACGTTAGTATAAAAACATATTAATTTATGTTACTGATTGAAAGTTTGAAATGAGTTCAGATGAATTGATACTAACGAATAAACTAGATCTCAACACCTAGCTGGTGGAAAAATTTTAATTCTGAATAGTTACTGTATTCGCCAAGTAATTAAACTTATCCAATTAACAAAAACTCAGCACGCACTAACATTATCCATTTAACTTATCTTTTACGTTATCAATTCTCCTTTCAAATTCGAATACAATTAAACTTTGAGTCAAGAGTAAGCGATAATTGCCGTATAAAACAATATCAATACTTCTATGACTACAATATACAGTGACATTCAAAAATATCGCTTAATTTTTTTTTTTTTTATATTTGACAACTTATTGCTTCCAGATGGATGAAAAGTTACTTAGTCAAAAGTGGACTCATGCCTTTCACTACCTGTTGAAGTTGACATAGATTTCTGAAACGGTTAGGATGACGAAATTCAAAAAAAAAATCTTAAAAAACAGTTTTTTCTAGCTCCTGTCAGCCTTAAATAGAATTTTTGATTATGGAGAGACATTTTGACTTTCAAAATTAATAGAACTGCAGGAAACTTCTTACCTTCTAGCTAAACCAATTGCATATCGATAACTCAGGTTAGTTTGTGGATCAGAATATATTTTTCTAGAGTCACAGGTATATCCAAACCAAGTCCAAAAAGTGTGTTGGAGAGTATCAATTGAAGAAACTAATTATTTAGACAGAGACGAAAATAGCCATCTCTTCAAACATGTGAAAATAAAGTATTATAAGGTAATATAAAGTAACTAACGTTTTATATTTTGTTACTAATGTATTATGTGTCATTGTGATGTTATGATGTTAATAATTAGTAAAAAAGAGAATTTATTGTTCAATTCTCCATTCCACTTAAATTCTTCCTGCAGAAACACACCATGTTGTGATTGTAGAAAATATCTGGATAAATCAAACAAACTGGGGATTATTCATTATGTGTGTTTATAGATTCGTCGAGCACTTTAACACTGTAAACATCATACTCGTACTCTAGTGCCAGAAACTCCATTTTCATTCATTCCCAGTTGATCTGAAAATCCCTGGGATATATGAACATGTTGATAATCCACTTTTAAGCTACACAGATCAGAAAAGCTCATGAACAGTTTAATAACATGGATGAAAATAATGCATACAGCGATTTTGTTGAATTGACTATGATTTCACTACGTAGTGGACATAAATAATCACAGTTTTTTGTTTCATCTCCGTAAAAAAAACATTATTGATCTATTGCCGACGTTTCGACTTATGATAAGTCATCCTTGTGGCACTACAATAGGAACTGTGGTGAATTAAAAATCAAAAGATGTGATAATTTATTCCAGACTGTGAAAATGTCATATTATGTAATAAATATCAACATGAATAGAATTATAAAATGAAATATGTAGATAACAGCAAGAGAACTCGGAGCTGTGATGTTTTCAATTTGAATTTTTGAAATCTCGTGGCTTGACTGGAATCGGATCGGATCGGATCGGATCACGTCATACTCGCGAAGATTTCCCATTTTTTAAATATTTATAGACGATCAAAGTCGAGCAATACAATCTCAAAATTTATGTTGGACAAATTATTTACGGGATCACAAAAATTACCCTCATTTCCTTAATCGTTGTCGAATTAAGTTTTCGATGCATGATTTTCTGATTTTCCGAAAAATGCAAAATTATAATTTTCGAAAAATGGTTAAACTCAAATTGCAGAGGTTCTGTGAAAAGTCTACCAAATCTCTATTAGATTCAGATTTGATTTCAAATTATTTGAGAATATACAACAAAAGTAGTAGTTTACGAATATGAAAAGAAAAGTCGAAATAAAAAAAATCATCTGATAGTACAATTCTCAACTCCGGATGAACTTTTCAACTCGAGAACGGTTTAAGATAGAGCAATTCTCTGAACGCCAATCGATTCAGGATAACGAAATTAGTATATTCTGTGAATTCGAAGTATATATGGGAGAAGAAATAAATTACTCAGAAAGGTCCATGGGGGTTTACCCCTAAAAATCATGAAAAGTACAAAATCATCAGAATCTCTTGAAATTAAAACAATCTACTCAAAATTTCATGCTGATTCAAAGTGTACCATAAAACAGCGATGAAACGTCGAAAATATTCTCGTATCATTGAATTTTCCAAAAAAAAATAATTTTTTTTTTTAAACTTCAAACTCTCCTCACACATATCCTGACTAATTGATCCCCAGTAACGTCTCAAAATTTGAATTCGACTAAGGACTAAGGACGAAATGAGGGCAATGTTTTCGTTATATTCGCAAAAATTGACGTTATTTTATTAGCTCTTTTTCGAATTCAATTTTTGATGTATGATTCGGAATACGCTCGTCAACATACGTTTGAGGAAACTTTGCAGAAATTCTTGAAAAAGTTTTACAAGATATTGCTGAGGTTCCGTGAAAAAAGGTCAAATGAGGAAAAATGAATGAAAAAAATGGAGGTAGATTACAGCTCTCAGTGAATTTAAAACTTAAATATCTACGGACAAAAATTTTCACATGCCACGATTTTTATTTAAAAAAAAAAAAGAATAAGAAACAAGAACAGAAATAACATAATTTTTGAAAACTAGTAAAAATCAATTTGATATGTCGGATCTATCAGATCATTTGAATAATATGATATCTGAAGATATCTAACAGTCGATCATATGTGGTAAAAATATTATTCCTATATTAATGCGTTGATAATTTGTTGGATTTTTTTTTGTTTCACGCAGCTATTATTTCCCAGGCATGTGAGTACAATATCCTATATATATGAGTCAGTTACTTTGTGTGGCCACGATGCCTTGCTCCTCCCCTGTTGTTTTATTTCCGATATATCGTGTAGTACTAAGGGAAAGACAAAATATTTCGAATTGTCCGCCGTTGTAATCCATAAAATTGTGTTTAGGTTCAATTTTGTTTTCAAGTCCAATGTTTCATAAGAAAACCGAATTTTGTGATTGCCTAGTCTCAATTGAGAGACCCAAATGGAATAACAATTTACCCACTAACGTATGAAGCAGTTTACATTCGCGACATGAACCAAATAAAAAGATACAAACGTGCCATCACATTAATGAAATGTTTTCTGTAAACAAAGATTACAATCAAACTCATCGAAACGTGAATCAAGTTTCGAAATATCTGTGATGGTCCGAAAATATGTGGAATGATTCAATATTGAATGGAATTTCACAGCCAGCAATTCAGGATGTAATTTCGCGGGGTACAAACGATCAGAGCTGAAAATGTTTTCAACAGGAAAAATATAAGCTTCATTTGATGCCACGAATCACGCAGAGTTTGATTGTTTCGAACGATATTCGAAATTTATATAATTTCATTGTAAAATGATCAATTCTGTCATATGAACCATGAGAGAATTGTTTGAATGTGTGGAAGAATGAAAATTATGAACATATCAATAAGAGTGTGTGACAAGCTACTGGTATTATTGAGTTTCGTTGAAAATCAGGCAGTTGTGTTCCTAAAAGAGAGAGTTGGCTTCAGATAATCCATTCGTCAATCAACCAATACATGTTTTGTTGTCGAAAAAAATTTAATTCTATTGAAAAAGCGAGTAGTTGAATTTGAACATGTGAATATCTAAACAAAATAATTATGGGAATACAGTCATAATCACGTTAATGAATTAAACATATAGAACATATTCATGGAGAACACAAACAGTAACAATTCAAAATTATAATTTGATGCAAATTCTGAAAGTCAATAAATAAAATGAGCCCAATAGTCAATATCAAATCATACAAAGAGTAACAAGTACAGCTGATTTAGCAGAATTGGAAGATTTTAGTGTTGAAACTAATAATATCACAAAAACTGTAGATTCAATATGTGAACTTTATGAAAACAAAACATTTTGATGAGCCTTAAAACAGAAAAAAGAAGTAGCTAAGTAAGTAAAAAAGTAATATCAGATAATACAAAAATTAATATAAACTGGAGGAACTCACACTTCTTAATCATCTCACCATCAGGCGCTACATCAATTTTTGGTGCCCTCAGCAGACATATATAACGATTATATGAAAATGTTATGATTATTAGGGTCCACAATCATACATTAATTCACCACTAAACGTTCAGGAAAGTAGAACAATATTCTCATTAAGAAAAAAACTGAAAATCCACTTGGAACAAATCCCCTTAACCCACAATTTGATAAACCGGCCGGAAATATGATTTCTGGACATTTATATACATATAGTAAATTGTAGATTGTTAGGGGATCGTACAGGCTATGCATGCCTCACAAGCACTTCGACCTATAAGTTCTTTTGTGCGTTCCTGATGTCGGATGGCGTTAAGGAGGTCCCTTTCAAGAAATTAAGCCTCTTGCCCAGCGCGCATTCGCACAGCAAATGTTCTGTTGTTTCCGCGAAGTTCTCGCAGTAGCGGCAACTATCACTCTCTGATTCACCCATCTTTTTGAGGTGGTACCCCAGAGGACAGTGTCCAGTGAGAAGTCCCGTTACCATCTTCAAGTCTTTCTTGTCCAACTCGAGAAGCTGTTCAGCTTTCTTAGGCGATAGAACACACTCTTCTTTTCGCTTGTCTTTGTCCTGACACATTATTCCAGTAAGATTTCATTTCAACGGTTTCCCAGAGTCGGAACTCTTCCTCTAAGTGGGCTCTGGAGAGTCCAAAGAAGGGTTCTGGGCCGGGAAATTGTGTGATTGGCCCTTCTTTGGCAAGGCAGTCTGCTCCTTCGTTGCCTTCAATTCCTCTGTGACCTGGCTAGTTGTTTTAGGGATTGTTTACAGTCCCAAGTCAACTTAGACTCACAGGTGTATGACCTCAGAGCGTTTAGTGCTACTTGGCTGTCTGACAGTATATAGATTTTTGCCCTTCGAGTGCCTCTCTGGAAGGCATCCCTGGACACATAATTCTATAGCATGTACTTCTGCTTGAAAGATGGTTGAGATGTTACCAAGGGGTTTCGAGAGCCTGAAATTTGATCCTGTGACGCCCACTTCAACCCTTTTGTCCATCTTAGATCCATCTGTGTAACTCACTTTCCCAGTTGAGGTCCGTTCTCTGTGCAGGTTTGGTGCAAGTTCATATAGTAAAGTATTCTCTTTTACAATATCATACTATACTCGTTCTATATATGTATATAATACCATATTAAATCCAATTTCAGTGTTTTATATCCAAGGCTCGAGGAACTTTTATTAAATTAAACTATTTTAATTCTTTGTGTTACAAAACAAATCTCTTCGATAAAAATCATTTTAATAATGTAATGAAGATTTTAAGGTTTGAGTCTCTTCCATCTGCAAAGTTCTTGTATTGAATTGATATTCGAAGACTATTGAAATTTCATATTTGTAGTTAGACAATACTCTCGTATCAAATCATTATAATATCCCGAATTATTTCAATTTATTATAACTCCTTAGGCATTGTTGTACTGCTCTGTTAATTAATAATTTTAATGATTTTACATATTTTAGACATCATATTTTATTTCTTGCTTTGATTAATATACTTTGGTGAATTATCTCTATGAAATCGGAGCTTCGAAAAAAAGAAGATTGATTTTTACATTCGACCATTACCGTAGCTGAATGTATCATCCGGATGTCCTGGGATTCCGCAGTAATCAAAATTCATGAAAACTACAAAAGGACATCAAATTACAATCGAAATATACCTAGAGCAAAAATGTGGCAATAATTCTCCCCGACAAACATCCATCCAGAAACGTCCAGTCCTATCATTTACATGACAATTATTAAACGCCATAAAAGCGACTGTACGATTCCAGAATGCTTTCAAAAGTTGGATGTTAAAAATTCCCCGCCAACAATAATGAATAGCACCAGGTTAGTCTTTGATGGATGTTGACTTTTATTCCACAGGTTGTCAGCATTTTTATTAATGTTCCCTTTTATTAATACTTCACGTCTCTATCGAACGGTATTTTTTCGATTTTTGCATAAAATATGAGAGACACTGCTGATAATGGAAAACGAGAAAGGTTTTTTGATACTTATGAAATCCGGGATGTGCAAGCATACTTGTTTGCATACTTAAATGGGGAAAAGTATTTTTCTAGGGCAAACATATTTTTCCAGAGCGGATGTATTTTTCCTATACTTGAATTTTTTATAGCGAATGCAATATGTTGTTCGTATATGAAATTGCTCAAAAAATATCAATCCAGTTATACAAAAACACTGTTGGCTTTCGTGGAATTCTCTGCACGATGTATTATTTAGTTTGGGTACGAAAGTTACTGAAAGCAATAGATTTTCGGGCAGATCTTAGAGGATTCGAATGAATCGAGTACATACCCCAACAATTCAAAGAGAATTTGACATTCCTGATATTCTGGTACAAACTAATGAATCTTTACGAAACTACTCATCAATAGACGAGTTTTCTATACCTACAAAGAAATACTGCTTATTGCCGATGTCTCGTTAGTTATTAGGACTATACATGACAGTTTCAAAGCTTCTTATTTTTCATCAGTGCCAGGATAGGTCAGATAACGTTAGAGTCATCTCATCTGAGCCAATCCAATTGTAACAACAGATCAATTCTATAAGGGTGCACACCCTTGACCACGCTCATCTACGGCAACCTAATTAACAGGTAACCACCTCAGTACATATAAAAATTCTCCCCATTACTCTGGCTGTTAGTTTGACAATTGATAACGATTAGTGATACTAAACCGATTGAAACGTCGTGCTCATAGAAACACTTCAGACAATGGAAATCCTCAGTGGAAGTAATCAACTCACAACATTGTCTTAAACTTATAAGTATTGAGTGTTTGTGAAGTCCGCCGTTTCACCAAAGGAAAACAAAAGAAAGAGTGCATACATTTTTCATGTTGGAGAATTGCCAAGACCAATACCGTCTCCCATCCCTTCACTAAGTTTCGAGCAGTAAGTAACCAAGTTTGAGTAAGGTAGATCCCTAAATGTTGTGGGAGAGCTGCACACGTGCGACACCAGGGAGCAAGTTCCAAAATGGAGGGAAAGAGATTATATCATAGAATGGAAAGGCATGATTCGAATACATTTTTCTTTCATTAATGCTCCTTCCTCCTAGGATAACCTTGGCTAAAATGAGAATATTACCAAATCAGCTAGTTATCAATCAACCACTAGATTCTACTGAACAACGCAATTTCCTCCAACTCTTCAGCTTCCTATTTCCTTGTGGTGATTCTGAAAATGGCTAGCTGTCAGAAGCATATTGAATGATCCATAAACCTTCCTTCCTATGTGAATTATCTCAGAAGTTTCGAAGTTAGGTATTCATTGCTCTCTTTCAATATATCATTAGTTGGAGTTAGCATTCATAATCTTACGACAGCTTGGGAGAGTTCCCGTCACGACAGTTTCCTTTCATCGATTTGTCATTCAACAGAGAGCGGTAAAAGTTCACCGTTGTGCTGAATGGCATATGAGAGATTGAGGTTGAATCCGTATCCATTTGAGTGTGGGTATTGAACTCATTATCCAATGTTCACTCAGAAAGATGTTGAATATTCTAAACTCTTCCAAGGGCAGATATATCCGTGAACATTTGATACATTTATTGACAACTTTTTTTGGATTCTTCATCAGGAATTAACACGTTCGCTGCGGTGCGATATATTTGAAACTCTGTGTGAAACGGGGCAAATCTGTTACGTGCAGCTGAAGCCAATAATCTTTTTCTGGAGAAACGAGAAAATAACAATATGAAAAAATATCGAATCAATAAACCAATTGATACTGAGCATGCGTAGGACGGGGTGCCGATGACCCTCACTAATTCATTAGAATTCCAGAAGACAAAAAAAATTCAAACAAAAACAGAACTAACTCTAACCATTCAATACAGAACGTATAGGAATAATCTCAATCAAAACCAAAAACAATTTTTTATGAAGACAAAATTGGGAAATTAAAAAAAATGTGAAAAATTATGGAAAAAACTAAGGGAATCTACAAATCAAAATAATGAAAGAACTGAATTAGAAGAAACCCTCCTACAAAATGATACAATTTTTAATAATCCTTTGGAAATAGTGATCGAGTTTGTGGATAAATACACAAACGTAGGAGAATTTCTAGCACAGCAAATTGAGGAAGATATTAAAGAAACTATAAAACGCATTTCAAACACCATATACTTGGAAGAATGTACTAAAACTAAAAATAACAAATTATTCATGAAATGAAAAAAATAAGGCACCTGGATTAGACGCAATAAGCTCAGATACAGTAAAAATTATATGTGATAGTTTATGCAAACCAATTTGTCATCTTTAGAGTATTGTCTTGCATGAAGGTATGTTCCCTAGATGATTCAGAAAAAAAACAAAATCAAACTGATTTATGAGAAAAGTGACAAGCTGGAATGTCCGATCTATAGACCCATATCCTCAATCTCCTGCCTTTCAAAAATAATCGAACAGTCTTCAAATCACATATGTGCAAATTCCTCGAAAAATATGATATCATCTCCCCCCTTCAGTTCGGTTTCAAAGAAGCTAGGTCCGTTCAAGGTGCAATAGCTACTCTTACTTCAAAGATTTACAAATTCTTTGATGAAGAAAAACCATCACTTTGCATCTTAGTGGACTTGGCTGAAGCTTTTGATACAGTGACATTGCCTTGTCTGGAGTTATTAAAGAGTTATTTAGAGCAAAGAAGCTAATGTTTCGATATCCAAGGTACACCAAGTGATATTTAAACAATGATGTACCGGAGGGCACTGTTCTAGATCCCTGACTTTTCAATATTTAGCTGAATGATCTATTTCACCTTGATATTGAAGGCCAAATTGTAAGCTTTGCAGATGACACTGCGGTTTTCTATAGCGCAAATGATTGGACTACATTGTTTGACTCCAGGATAGTAACCAATATATTTGACTAAACATATTAATTGCCGTTCAGTATGTAAAAAATAAATTCCTGAAACTTTCCCCCATCTTGCGAAAAACCACATCTAGAAACTTTTCGATACTAACATTTTTGCTCTAGCCGGCGCTCTTCGCAGAGCGGACCTTATGACAATCACGCTTGACGATACTCAAGATAAATGAAACCTAATTGTAGTGAAAATTTCACATTCTTAAAACCATTCTTCAAGATCCTTTGTTACATCTGAAGACATAAATGATAGCACCTTTTTGAAGCTCTATAGAATGTATGCAAACTTACGGCCTCCTACCACGGTAATTTTTTTTTGTTTCAATTACAATAAGGGCAAATGCTCTGTTCAGTGCCTAGGTGTGCCTAGGTGTTAGGCCTACATAACCCAATAAATTACACTGGTCACAGTTTTAGACGATCCTCGGCAACGTTTCTAGCAGATCCAATCAACATAAAACGTCTTGGAGGCTGGAAATCAACTGCTGTTGCTGAAGTTTATTTGAAGGACTCCGCAGAACAGAAGAAAATTAACTCGAATAAAATTTTTTCATGTAGGTACTGACAACTTGCAACTGATCATCTTCCTGCACTTTGCAATCTACAAGTGTTACCACCAACTAACTACCGATTATTCTAACTCATTGCAAAATGCAACACATTATGTTTCTTACATTTTTATTAATAATAATTAGTGGATTTTCATTGAAAGTTTTGTATGTCGAAATAAAATATATATCAATGTACTTTTTGAATCTTTATGCGGTCGTAGACAAATTAATGTTTCTAATTCATGCGTAAAGTGTCTTTTCCGCCCTTCACTCCTTCGCCTAATTTTAATCAACGGCAGTCGTGTGCGGAAAAATATCACTTTCCGCACTTGTTAGGCAAATAAATATTTTCTTCTCATTGAGTTACACCACAGGCGTCCAATACCCCATTTTTTAAAGCCAATTACCATTTCTCAAGTTCAGAAAAGGGCATTTTCCGTCATTAACAAGTGTACCACTCTTATATGACATCAAATTAGTAATATGAATCTTCTGTACGATGAAATCATGTCATATTTTAACGATAACGGAATGAACTGAACAAAGAGTGGAAAACAAGACTGCAAAAATAAACTCCGTAAACTAGGGAAATTATCCAAATTATTGTCATTATACAGCTTCCTTCTGAGCGACGCAAATTTTTCCGTTCCAGAATTAATAGGAATTTTTAATTGGATGTTGACAACTCCGTCCATTATCGACCAAACCGGGGTGTTAAAATATCCCTCGAAAGTTTTCCTACATTGAAACCGAAGTGGATATAAATGCGAGACCTTTCGTTTTTTCTGTTTGATTAATGATATTCATTGGTTTATGGAGTTAATTACTGGTGAAATTCGATTGTTATCGCAAAGTGAATTATGGTAACGGAGATTTTGATGGAGCATTATTGATAATTCAATATTGACAGCGGTTTTTACAATCCAAATTAGCGTTGGGTTTGATCTGGGATCAATTAAGTCGGGAGACGTCTGAAAATACTCTTTTATTATTTTGTTTGTCTCTTAAAACAGTTATTCGTTTACACTTACTGTGAAGGTTGTGATTATAGAACTGAGCAAGACAGTTTTCTGAAAATTTCCTATCACAAAACACTATGAATTTCAAAAAGCAACCGAAATACTATACATCGCATCCTTTCAGTCACGAGAATTTTGAACACAAGTTCACATAAAAAAACAAATTGTATTTTTGTTTCATTCATAAATTGAGGATAACTTTTTTTTTTGTCAAAATTATGCCCTATTATAGCTCTAGGTATGTTTTTGATATGAATTTTCTCAACCAACACGACACATAAGTTTAGTAATGCTGGTTGCATACAGGTGAATAAGAACAATTTCGGGTGCAGAAAATGAAACCGCCATGAATATCTTCAGAGGTCCAGAATATTTCTTCAATCTACTTTCATTGTTGCAACTGATATGCTTGCGGTTCCGATTCTACTTTAGTCCTTTGTAGTTAGTTATGAAAAGGACTCAGGAGGAGCTACAACCAGACGTAAATACTCGCAAAATTATGCAATATTCCAGTCTTTGACACGAAACTATTCACAATTATTGATATATAAACGGGGTAACTCTAATAGATTCATATTCCGTATTTATCACCATATCAAAATAGATGATGAGCCAGTCAATTTGATCATCATTATATCTGTCATAGGAATTGTAATAAAATATCCATATTGATAGCGTTTAACATTACTATCAATAAAGTAATTGATAAATAATTTTGAGTTTATAACGCATAACTAACATATTTTTGAATAAAAAAATAAGTTTAGGGCTAATAGAAAAACTATTGATTAAAAATATAGTTTTGAAAACTTCAACATCAGCCTGTGTATGTGTGATTGGCTTTGAGATAAACTGTGTGGCACAAATGCCATCCTGGTATAGTCAACATATTATGAATAAATTAATGGATATATCGATTCCTCGTTTATTTTTGGTGATCACATATCTGGTGGATCAAAAATAAGCAGGTTATTTGACAAAGACCAATATTTGTGAACGTGGATGGATTTGAACCAATTATTTATTGTTGACATAATTACCGATTTCCTTGTGCAAATCATTGATATTTTCTGCTGGAGTATTATTTGCAATAACAGGGAAGATATGGCAATGAGAAGAGTATTACATAAATAACGTGGAAAAATTCGAGCTATTCAAATTGAGAAACTCGAATAGAAGAACTCTCTGCTATAAACCCTTCAATTCATTTTTGGAAATTTGAAGGGTAGTGTATGAAGAGATTTAGTAGAAGTGAAGTAGGGCCATTCAACTACGTTATATTTTCGAAATATACGTAGCACGTCAAAAATACATGAATGTACAGAAAAAACAAATCAATCAATTGAAATAATATCAGATTACCGTATATACTTTGACAGAGTAGAAGTAAGAGGTCACTTTTCAGGGAATTTTTAAAATGGTGCATAGCCATTTAAAAATATAGTGAGGTTAATGATGACTGAGATTGAAGTCTCATGAATTTCTTTGAGATTTACTGAGCTGGTAGCCGATTTGTACAGACATTCTTTGCGGATCTGGTATTATCGTCATAAACGTCACATTTCTTGATTGGCATATTTTCGTTCTCATGAATTGTTACCAGGACAGTGTGAAGTTATAGGGTGGGTGAAGTTTCAGAAAAATAGGTTGCCAATGATTTGTACAGCCTGAGTTTGTGATGATTCTGATTGCTCTTTTCTGGAGTTTAAAAATCGTTATAGCTCCACTTGAGTTTTTCTATACCATAACTAATGTCAGAGTGGAAATGGGAGAAATATGTAGTTTTCAGTGTATCCCAGCTGGTGATATTCTTCGGTTGACTTAGAAGAAAAAGCTTACTACAGTTACTATCTCAAGTTTAAAAAGTTATTATCACAGCAAATAAAAGTAATATTGTCGGCAAACAAAACAGATTCATGTAGGTTTATAAAATGACTGATATCATCCACGTAAATGATACAAGAGTGGCCCCAAGACTGATCCTTGAAGAACACCATGCTTCACAAGATTGGAATTTGAAGTAGAACTAAAAGTAGATAGAGATTCATGACAACCCTCTCAAATGATTACATTAAACAAAGCCACTCAGGTCAGAGAGTGTAATTGCTGTATGGTGCTCAATCCCAATACCCTCAACTGAATCGCTAACGACTTTCAAAACAGAGAAAATATTGTTCTGCGTCAAGAAACTGAAACTGAACTTGACAGTTCGCTTATGTTATATCTTCACTTTCCTATACATTGTATTCAACTAAATAAGTTTTAAAATTATCTGACATTCAGGGTATCAGATTTATAAATGAAACAGGATGCGAAACATAACTGGAAAATAAAGCTTGAATTCTACCAATAGAACTGTTTGTTAGGCGTGATCGGAATAATAATGGCAATTAGAGTTTCGTGTTGAGCGGGAATCTGAAATTATAAAATTAAAACGAAGAGCATAAAACTTTAATTCTATTTCAGTTATTATGAAGTGTTATATTCGATAAAACAAAAAATATTATAGACCAAAGATTCAACGGAATAGAATATTTGAAGAAATTTTGATCACTTAAATGCTTTTTCGCAAATAAAATATATTTGACAAGTATTTGTCAAACTGGCAAATTCATTAAAATCGAAACAACGGAGATAAGTAAGACGATAATTGAATTTTTTTTATCACCACTGTGATTCATGACATGGTGCATTTCGATTGTGGTTTATATAGTCATATCTTCAGACAATGGTCATTAATACAAAAATTATTATAATTTTCTTTACAAATGAGGAAGCTTCAAGTTTTCAACTGAATATCATCGTATATTCTTTCCACTTAATTCATCATCTTGTTTTTTCTGGTTTGAAATCTCGATATCAAATGTCAGTGACATGGAAGACGACAAAAACATTTCCAGAGAAACTTGACACAACTTATATGAATTGGATCACACGCCCCACAAAATCTCCAAAGCATGCTTTATTCTATTTCATGGTATTTGCTTCTCCGAAATTTGTATTACTCATGCCCTGAAGTCGTGGAACTTCGAAACTTCAGAAACAATTGAAAATAAGTTTATTCAGTGAGAGACATTTTCAATACTTAAAGTTCGTGAAACAGTCTTGCTCGGAGCAAAATAAGGGTTTTATTGAGTTGGACCCTTGTACATGGTCTGGAAAATTTTACGAGAAATATCAAGACCATGGAAATTTTAATTTTCATATTCGCTTTTCTTCTTGCTAGTAGACAGAAGTCATGATTTTATTGGATGTGAAGAGTATTTGACCCATTCAAACATGTCAATTGAATAACCTTCAATAATGAAGGAACCTTTATACTATGTGTTTCCATGAAACTTGAAATACCAACTATTCTCATTCAAAATATCATAAATTTGGTCAAATTTGGTTGTATCTGCAGGGAAATATATTTTCATGAATCTATTTAAATTAGAGATGCGACGGAATTTTGAAAGTTATTTATTTATTGAATAAACATTACCAAACTGGAGTTAATTTAGGCATTTGGCGCCAAAAGGCATTTCTATTTTAATATTTATAGGTTAGTTGTTTTCATATTTGTTACGGAAACCTTCATTTCGTGAGAGAAGCCGCAATTTCTTTCTCAGACATACTGGAAACTTTGGTGGACATAGTTGATCCAGAAGCTGAAAAGTGAATCAAAAATTAGTAAGTTACCCAAAAGCGCCACGACAAATAACAATAGTAGCCGCTATCAAATAATTATTATTATTACTATTGCACGGAGAATGGAGTATGGCATGTCTTGATACGATTTTTATGATTTTTCTTTGAAATGAGATAATGGAAATTGACTAGTATTTACAGGTAGGCGTTCATCATCCTCTGTGGATACAAAATACCTTGAAGAAGTATTTCACAAAGAACTGGAAATGAAAAAGTTATTGATTTTCAAATTGAGGGGAAAAGGTATTCACACAGACACTATGTCGTGACAAACTCTCAATAATGTGTTTATCATCTGAGAGAAGAAAATCATTGATGGTACTTGATCTTATTTCACCGTATTTGAAAACATCAATGTTTGGTCTGTCAGTATGATTGTTATAATATACAATGGAGGAGAAAACATATCAACGCCAGTGACATTCAATAATTGAGATGATGAAGTTGAATCACAGATTGAAAAAGTCGTCATTTAAAAATCATGGTCTAGAAGAAACCTTTTCAGGGTTCTTTTGAAAACTTGGATTCTATCTGTAGCTTTCAATGATTCAGGCAGTTATATAGTTTTAATCCCAAGTAAGGGGGTGAGTAGGCCGTTATATTATATTTGTATGGATTTAGATGGAAATCATTCTAATTTTTCGTATTCAGATTATGGTAAGAAGAATTGGGATCCTCTTCGACTAATATGTGTGAATTCACACAGATATATCAAGAACGAAAATATCCAGAAATTTGGAAAATTTTAAATGTTTATATAAGTAGGAGGTTTCCTGACTAGACCTGTAAAAATTCGTACAATCTTTTTTTGGCCATTGTAGATTAAATATAGATGAAGAGCAAGTTCACTTTCGGTAATGTGAGGAATGTCATTATTCTGTTAGGACTGGATGTCTGTACAGTTCGAAGAATAATAAATCAACAGGCCTAGGAAGCGAAATATTTCATATCGCAGTCCTACATAGTTCTTTCACAACAATTAACTCCAAATTCAATCACATCCGCTGGTGATTTGTTTTTGCCTGAAATCCTTTCGAAACAAGGGATTATCATCTGTCCAGACGAGCAACACTGACGCAAACCTATTAAAGTTGGCATAGCTCCGGGATTTGCGAGAGTAGACGCAAAAACAATGTCACAATTGACAAAGCTCCAGTCCAGGTTCATATAGAAGTACCTGGCCCTAAGGCGGCTGCCAGCTTTTCCCGTAATAGCTTTGTCTGTAGCACTGAATAAGATGAATCTGTTTATTTTCTCAGACACAATCGTCGGACAAAATAAATGATGCGTTTTCTGATAAAACAAAAAGAATTTTATATTATGTGTTTGGAATGGAAAGAACGAGGTGTCAGTATATTTGACAAAATTCTATTTCTTGCATATAAAACGTGATAATGGAAGAAACGCTATAACGTTTTTTATCATTCATCTTGATGTTTCTTACAAAATAAATTTTTGTAACGTTTCTTGAAGAAAAATAATTATTGAATTTACTAAATGGAAATGAATACACCATAGTTACATTTTGTTTTCTTTGCTATATGCACCTTTTCATTAAGTCATCCATGTAATTCATGGTGAAACGTGAAACATTTTAATCATATTCTAACTAACATATGAAAACTCCATTTTCTTAGAGAAAACAAAACCCCTGTAAGTGACAGTTCGCTATTCCATTCGTCTTGATTGACTATGAATTTTTCGAAATAATTGAAATATAGATGTAACAAGCAGATCGTGCATTTCAATTCAATATAAAAAGGCATTCTTTTAGGCCATGATAAGGCTTGTTTGTCAATAGCTGTCTAACGGCTTTCTTAATTGTATAAAGTGGTGTGATATCTTTTACATCATTGGGTAGGTGATTATAAATGTCACATCCATTGAAAAATCAGAATTTTTTGATGAGAGTCAATGTGGGTAGTGAAAGTTTGGTGTTTCTATTTTGTCGAGTATGGTAATGAATAGGAGCTGCATTTAAGTTACTTAATAATAGAAACAGTTTCTAATATGTACAAGAACATCAATGTAAGTATCCATATCTTATAAAAAGAGGTTTGAGTCCCGAGTTCTTGCTTTGACCATGTATCGTAATGCTCTTTTCTATAGGATGAGTATACTGTTCATGAATTGATCATTACAACTTCCCCAAAATAGAACACGAGTGGTACACCATCTTTCTAGATGAGATCTCCAATCCTTGGGCCACTAGCTTTAAAATTTAACATCCAGAAGTCTTTCTCTGGAATTTTTTCTCAGTAATATGATATGTTCCTCGAATTTCAGTTTGTTAAAAATGTGAACATCTAAATTTTGTAAATCATTTGGTGTCAATATTACTTGTATTCAGCGTACCATTGTCAAGTACACATTTGAATGTTAATTGATTTGAAGAAGAAACGATTGGATTCACATCAAATTTTGATTTCAGTTATATCTTTTTTTACAACTTCAATTCTTGAGTATTTATACTGTGCCATATGATATCGTGTCATCCGCAAATAATATTCCTAAGATATTATTCTTTGTTAAATCATTAGAGTATAGTAGGAAAATTACCGGACCAAGAACGGAGACCTTTGGAACCCCACAACTAATTCCTGCTATTGAAGAATACTCAGAAGTTTTCATAATTTGCTTACGTTTCTAGAAATAAAATTGAATCCATTGATAAGACAATCCTCTGAAGCCATGGTAGTGCAGCTTCCGCAGTAGTATCATATGATCAACACAGTTAAAAGCTTTTTACAGATTACAGAAAAGTGCCGCGACAGCTCTGCCACTGTTGACCCCTGTATATACTTGATGGAGTAGTTTAAAAATGGCGTCCATTTTTTTTTGATAGTTTGAAATTCGAATTGATCATCACTAACCATGCTCTATTCAGCAAAAACACTAAGGATTCTCAATTTCACTACTTTTTCTGTCAGCTTTGCAAAGGTGGGGATAAGTGCAATAGGATGATAGTTTGAAGGTTCAATAAATTCACTTTCCTTGTGCAGTGAAATCATAACCGATATCTTAAGTTTTTCAGGAAAATTTCCTTTATTGAATGATTGATTTATTAGGTGAACAAATGTTGGCAATGCTTCGTCTGGGAGGTTTTCAATAATCAGTATGATGATATTTTATATATTATCGTGGACTATTCCCTATGTCATCTTTCATAGAAACGCTACTGAATTATGGAATGGTTGAAACACAGACCATGCTTTTGCACACATAAGCTCCTGTACTGTTGTGTCACGTACAATCGCCGAGTGCAGACTAGAAGTCAAACAGTAATGGTGGTTGTACAATTTTTCATTGATTGTACACCAATTGCATAACGAATACCCACTGCGTTTGTAGATACAGAGAAAATTACCCAAGTTCTAGAAAATCGTCAGCAAACACCATAATTTTTTATCCACTCTGTACATTCCAGGCAACTGCGAAGTGGTATTTCATCATGAATGATAGGATTTGTCATCGGGTTGTCCGGAATATAATATCTTCTTCTATCATTCACGACCTCTATTCCTACTCCGCCTTATTCCCTACGCATTAAACGGTGGGCAAAAACTAGCACCAGGACCGAACCCGTTTCAAGATCTACATGAAAACATCCCTTATCGATTCACACCAATTGCCCTGTACTCGACCCGGACCATGAAAAACCACCTGTTTATTTAATGAAAGAGTTTTTGCCATGTCCAAGGGTACCTCCTAGCTAAATACCGAGTGATGACCCACTTTCGGCATAATCTATTTAAACGTAAGATGGCAGCGTAAGCATATTACGGGATTAGATTCGGCGAGTGGGGCAGAGATGCACAATGACTTCGTGCGCTGCCTACGAATTTGAGATATTAAGAAGGGTGTTTGGAGATGAGACAATTATATAGACAATGGGTTGATGACTCAGGAGCGTAGCGTAGGGATAAGATGCCGCACATGGAACTTTTTCGTCAAGCTTGTGAGGGCATAAATCGTTCAACATCATTATATACAAGGTTCCCCTGTCGTCCGATGACAAAATTGCTGAAAAACTGAAAGTCATGAGAGTTGTTTCGGGAAGTATTTATACTTATTTATACTAGTGTGTTATGTTGAAAATAAGTAACGCGAAAAATATTCATACCACGGAGAAATTCTCAAGTGACTTAGAAAACAACATACGAGTAGCATACAATGTTTCATCCAACAAGTGGAAGAAATCTTTTTTTATGAGATGATAATGCATAAGTTTCGAGATCAAATCAAATCTACTTGCGTCTCAGTACCCTATAAATGTCAGAATGACTTGACAGTGACTTTTTTACATTTTGGTCAAAGCAGGTTGTTTGGTTGCCACGGGCATTATATATTGTTAGCAAATGTTTAAATAAATTTTTACACTTTTGACACTGAAAGCTTTTTTGAAGGAAAAAGCATATAGAAAATGGAGAAAACCGATGAAAATTACGTTCCTGAGGATATCCTTACGGAAGCGGAAGAAGCAGCAATGCAGATTTTGCCAGAAAAGTCCCGAGATGCTTACGACATTACAAAATATGGCAAACTTACGAGCTTTTTGAAAAGCAAGTCACAGGGATACAAACGAAAGAAGTCCAAGACATTTCTGTATTTGTTTGGTTAGGAAGAAATTGGGGAAACATTGACAATAAACGAAATTCAAAAGCATTACATCTGTGAAATAAAAGAATGTAGATTTCATTCATGAGTCACCACAATCTGTCACTTCAATTATTGAGGTCTAACTAAAAAGTTATTTAATTACGTAATTTTCTTCCTGATGAAGAATTGATCAAGATAGTACCTATTGAGAGATGTTGATGAAAACTGTCATAGAAAACATAATCTAAATGTTCAACATTTGCGACTAGATGTGTTTCAAAATCAATGAAGAAAGTTGCAGCTAATCGAACAGTTACAACTGCCAGCAAAATGGCATCAGATATATTATTAACTTGAGAGGAAAACCACCACATAAACTCAAGACAAAATGGAAACGAAATGAACAGTAGCTCCGCATGAAAGTTCATCTAGAAACCACATGTTTCTTCCATTCAACATGTCACCAAAGTCATCGCCACCGGAATAATCTAAATAGAATGCCATTTAGTAATGCAGTTACACAAAGAGTACGTGATAATTTGAGTGTCTAAGACATAGTGCTCTTGAGTGATGAAGCTACATTCAATAGCATATGAGTGGGCTAATGAAAAAATCAGTAGGACAATTCAATTTTCAAAATAAATGGAGCTCATGTGTTGGGAGCAAAAATTGATAACAGGTTGTTGGTCTGCTACTTCCGATAGGTCACTCTCCGACAAAACACATATAACTTTTACTTCAACTTGTAGATCTGCAAACTTGTATAATAGAGGTGTATAATCTAGATGATGGAATATCTACTGCTTTCATTATCATTGACGTATCTGACGTAGATATTGTCGGAGAGGTCGAGGTGGACACATACCCTGGCCTGCCAAATCGCCTGTTCTGACCCCTACATAATTTGATTTCACTCATACGCTCTAGTTACGAGAACGATGTACGTTCTGTTATGGTATGTGCGAAGTAACTAACAGGTGTACTGTCAATTAATTTCAGACGTAATAACATTATGTCTTAACAAAATCATGAACATATTTTCTACATGTTGACCAATACAGCTATGTCTCTGTGATGCATAAACAATAAACAAAAAGAGTGATTGTGGGATGATCATCGGTTAGTGTGCATCCAGTATTCAAGGATAGAGCTGCGATGATTTTCATTATCCTGATATTGCACGAAGGATCGATCTATTGTTTATTGATTGTCTTGTGTTCTAGTGGGAAAAAGCCCACCCATTCGATTGGCAATTAAACCCTGGAAACCAAAATCAACACCGATTTCAATTATCAGATAGTAATTAGGTATTAGACTGGACTAACACCTGCAGAATCAGCCCTCTCTAAAAACTTACTGAAATTTCAATGGAAAACATTATTCAAAAGAATGATTGCAATAGGTACTATAAAAAAATTCAAAATTGTGTAAAATGACAGGAAAGAAATTAAATATAAGGCATACACATGACAAACAAGATAAACACCTAACTTTCTTTCAGTTCAACTACAGTATATTCCAAATACTAGGTATTTTATTTGGGTTAATGTACATTTTAGTCACTGGTGGTGCTGATTTCAAAGTTACAGTTGTATGGAGTCTCTCACTCGAAAAATTAAAAATATATCCAATGCCGTCAAATATCGGAAATAGAAAATTCATTTATTGAAGTTTCACGATTGTTTAAAACCAGCTGAAGAAAAATAATTGTTTTCCTTTTTCGAAAACATTTATTCAAGTTTTTAATAATGAACTGTAATAAAAAAAATTCATATTAGAATAGAGACACTTTGCATCAGCTACGATATAATTTTCCAAGCACACTGTTTTTGTTTTCAAATATCCGAGATAAAAAAATTTCAAACAGAAAAAATTTCATCAGATGAGTATATTCAAGTCTCAACTGATCGTTTCTGATTTCATCGAATTTGAATTAGCCAAAAAGTTTCAATGTTGGGAAAGCAGGAAATGAATATTTTTTGGGCCATTACACCAAGAAAGCATTGGTTAACGAAAATGAATTATCACAGAATAATTCTTTGCGGAATTGGAGACACAGAGAAAGGAGACAAATAATATGTTTATGCTTTATGGCATTCTTTGAGTCTTTGATTCCCTTTGAAATATTATCCTTCAACATTTCCATCGAATTAAAGTATGGAATAGAGATTGGGTTTCCTTTAAACGTCATTTCTGAATGGTATTTCGATTCAGAGGTATTTCCAGAGACTTCTTTTAATATGTTTGCTGAATTTGATCAAGTGAACTCGGATAGAATTTTCTTTCGGAAAAATTTAAACGTATCCCTTGATATTTTGAACGAGTAATTGAAGCCAAGATTTCCGCTCATAAGTAAGAAATGGGAATTAATTAGGTATGAGGAAATTCTTGCCGTTTGAGGTTCAGGCAGATATTACTAGTCATTTCCTTTTCGCACATAATTCGAAAATAAATTACATAACTAAGAACTCACCAAAATGCACATGAGAGTATTGAAGAGAACAATCAGTAATGAAACATTGATTAATTGAGAAAGAAATGGGAATAGCAATTCCTATATATTTTTTTGGAATTTCCACTCTCGAATTTCGAAGCTTGTAGTCTGTTGTCTTCAATTTTTTTTGGTAACAGCACCATCTATATTACTGAAATAATCACTGGATTTATTTGATGTATGTCTGAGTTTCACCAATTAGTTAGTCATTATTCAGAATTATCATAATAATAATAATATAATAATAATAATACTCCCACATAAACACTCGTAGAGTGTACCCAAAGGCATAGCCTGTGCGGGTAGAGGACGGCTATCATTATTTTTTGCCGTGGCGCTCCGGGGCGACTTACTGATGTTTTCGGTGGTGTATTCACTTTTTAGCTGTAGGAAAACCCGGAAAACCTACAGCACCACCCGGTTGGTCGGTGCGCACTTCAAGCTTGCACTAAACGTCGAGATTGTCATCTAGGCAACTCACATCACACTTGAGTCACAACAAGGCATGTGGCCATCTAAAGAGACCCATGTACTTGAGAAAAAGATTCCGTGTACTTGAGAAAAAGATTCCGTACCCGAGCCTCGAACGTCTGTCTGATGTATGCTAGAAGTTCCACTGCTAGAAACCTTAGCAACTGAGCCACCGACCGACCATTATCTCAATTTTTTTTGCACACAAATAATATTGACATATTTTGTAGGTGTTTCTGCTTTTTCCCAAATAATATAATTTTTTTTTTCTGATTTTTGTACAATTTTGTTCAAATAATTCATGTATATACTCACATAATATAAATGACTGGGTCTCACTGTGGATTTCAAACTTTGCCTTTTGTTTTAGTTTATATACTTCATTATTATTGAAAAAAATATTTACCAAATACTCGGGAATTTTTTTGTCAGAGATCAACTGGTGACCTGCTTCTATGTCTCATATATAATAATGATAACAGTCTTTACTATTTTGAATTTTAAGTATTTGGATATAGATAAGAAATAACCGAATATTTGAAAATTGAAGATGAAGTTCAATTTGTATATTGACAAGTCATTGATAATTGCTTGTTCTCTCAACCTTGAAGTCGCTTTGGTGACCAGAGTAAGTGAAATGGATAATAAGCTCAGAGATTTGATATGAATGAGAATGAATCGGAAGTATCATTTACGTAACCACATCATTATTATAGTTGCCATCAAATGAATTTTGCCTGAATTTCGGTTGAAATCACTGTAGCCCACCATTTCTTGCAATTCCAGAAATGGAATTATCGATGTCATAGATCTTAAAGCTGAAGCTGCGTCTGTCATGATAGGAACTCATCAAAAATAGCACGTTTTTTTATAGGTGAACGTTACAGTTACATCTTATCTTTGTAACTACTCTTCAAAAAGTATTTCAATAATTCCGGTCATCACGATAACAATGTTGTGGTCATGAATAGGTTACAATCAGTCATATAGACACTCATTTTCCTCCAGTAAAAAGCTTAAAAAGTAAAAACTATAGAAAATAACATGATAAAATTGATCAAGAAAATTAATTTTCAGGTAATTCTAGTCCTAAAAGTGCCCTGAATCAACAGAAAAAAAGCTTCCCTACCGAATATGGAGCCTTCTCCAAGGATTTAACTGTTGCCACCTTCAGACAAAGTGGACTGAATTCGAAGACCAAAAGATTTATAATAGCTTGCAGCAGCTTGGTTGTGTGATGGGCATAGGTGCCACAGACACTATAGTCTGATCCACATTGGGAAGTCAGTTAACGTGACATACGTCAATGCATTTCAAATGGAACATTTCACGACAATGTTGCCTACGTCGCTCACAGGTCAGGCCGAGCAATAAAATGTGTCCCTAACGTTTTTGATCTGTTGAAACGTTATGAGAAATAAATTTGGTTTTTTTAAAAATTAGTACTTAATGAGGGTACTCAATTACCTGGAAAATAACAATAATGTAACAGTATGACTTTATCAAAAATAGTCTCTGATATAACTGGAATTTGTCAGCGATCTGTGTATCGATATCGAAACGTATATGTTCATGGTCCCATTCGTAACCCAACAAGGATGAGAAAAAGATTCAGTTCTTCCAATATCCGTGTGAAAACATATTGTAGTAAAAAGATAATTTCGCTAATTTTTTCAAAACACTACTTAAGTAATTATTCAACTGAAACATTGACTTCACTATTTATTTCTTCTGTGGCTCTCTGTCTGCGGACTCTGGAACTATATCTGCAACTCTCTGCGCCTTATATACCCACAAGCAGATTCTTCTCACAGTTCTCGATTCATCGGGATTATACACTCATACAGATGGCTATAGAAGTTGTTGATCCACTAGCCAGCACAAGTTGTTCATTTAGAAGTTGAGGGTACATAATCAATGAGGAGATCAGGGCCGGTCTCGAAATTGTTGCAATATAATGAGAGTATATGTTCATACATACAGAAAATTTCACATCCATTCTGAAAAACTTACCTCCAACTCTCAACAGAATTTTGAAACTTGAAAGGGGTGAATAAGTTTAAGCAAGAGTACCTACTTTAAGAAGGTTACTACACGATATGGGTTTCATTTACGGGAAACGAAATAGAAATTCCATTGTGATTGAGAAAGCAGAAATAATCTTTTGGAGTCATCAATTCCTTCGAGAAATGAGGAAGGAGCCAATATAATTTATATGGATGAATCGTGGGTCAGAATATCTATCGAATATTCCATTTTTCCAAACATATAATCAACATTTTGACTTTTGTAGAATATACTTTCAAGTGGCCGTTCTTTTCAATTCACTTTCCTCATAAAGGCAATAAGAGAAACTCTAGATTAGTTCCAAAAATAATGCACCTTTTCGTTGTGGCGCAAAGAAGAAGAGAATACCTTGTTTAATTTATACTTTGCAAATTGTTTGAAGTAAACGCTACTGTAAGATCAAAATAATTTCACAGTCAACAACACTCCTACCTCTAGAACCACAAGGTGAAACTACATAACAATTATCACAACGACCCATTATTATTTCCAAAATGAAATATATCTTCGAGTATATTTAGGTTTATTTATCAAAAAGGTGTCGAATTATTCCATTCCCTTCTATGTGCTGTAGAGTTTAGTCAAAAAAATTAAAATAATTGTACAGGTTCGGACAAAATATAAGATGTACTCATTTGTGTAATAGTCTTTTTAGGATGCCATAATTAAGTTTAAGAGAAAGTAGGGAATGAAATAGTGTTTTCTTTTATATTTTACAATCTTCACAAATACTGAATTAATGTTCTGCACACATATTTTTTGCACAGTAAACACAAACATGGCGGCCTTTCCTATCGCGGCGTCTTGGGCAGAAATCACATCGACGAGACCCTTTCTGAATATTTGCAATGGGTTGTTCATCTGGATATCCCAGATAATCACGCATAGATTGCCTCAACTTTTTTGGCAGCCGTAGATTACTTATTCTTTGTTTCATGTAATCTTCCACTAATGAATCAGCTAAGGACTTTATAAACGTAGATCGGGAAATTTTTGAATAAGGATGTTTCAGCCTATGTAGAATCATTGTATTGACTGCACCTCCGTCTAACATCCTATAGAAAAATCTCAGTGGCCATCTCCTTGTTTTCCTAGCAACGGTTTTTGAATGGCACAGCTGATCGAAGGTATCAACACCCCCTTTAGTACTGTTGTAGAATAAAATAACTTCTGGTTTTCCTGTCTCTTCGTCAACTTCATCTTGTGAGTGCATAGAGCTAATTAAGAGAACGCATTTGTTCCGTTTTGGGACGTACGAAACAAGTGTCAGGTTTTGAGTAAATGCGAAAGCTGAGGACGGAATTTGTGAACGTTTGGATACCAAATATTGTGGTGGTACTTCACTTTTGTTTTTTCGGAGTGTTCCAACCATTATTAGTCCTTTTTCTAATAATTTTTTGGCCAATTCACAAGATGAAAACCAGTTGTCCATGGTTATATTGCGATTGGCACCCTGAATATTTTCAGTCAGCTTTAAAACATACTGTGTAGGAATTGAGCCTGCTTGCTTATCTCGCTGCTCTTTACCAATATATGGTAGAGCTGTACACATATAGCTTGTTTTGGCATCGCACATCATAACAACTTTTAACCCGTACTTATCAGGCTTGTTAGGAATATACATTGTAAAGGGGCATCTTCCTCTGAAGCTCAGCAGTTGCTCATCTATTGTGAGATACTCTGAAGGGGTATAATTGTCTTGACAACCATGAAGAAATATGTTTCATATGTCTCTTATAGCTTCCAATTTGTCCAAAGCTTTACGTTGTGCGCGAGTGAATTTATCATCAAAACGTAAACACGTAAACAGATAATCAAAGCGGTTTTTGGGCATTGTACATCTGAATATGGGGATACCGAATTTTTCAGACCACATATCTGCAAGCGAAAGATGGGCGTTTTTCAGGACGCCAGCAAAATATAGTAACCCGAAAAGAGCTAGCAGCTCATTTCTATTTGTTTTCTGAACATAAAATTGTTCTGTGGTGAATCTTGCTGCTCGAACTTCAATTTCAATTAGCGAGACAGGAAAAAAAAGGTGAAATAATTCTTTTACGCTGGTTTTATTCCTAGCTTCTCCCTTCGGTCCGGGAAGATGAAGAACGATATTCTTTTTTGAAGTTCTAGTTCTCTGACTAATCATAGGTTGCTTAAACCACACATATTTATTCTTGCCCAATATTCTGGGACGTTTGTCTTTTTCCACATCGTGATCCATGGAGTTTTGATCAACGTCAATATCATTCTCTGCATCGACTTCTTGCAGTTCGCTCACATCAAACTCGTCGTCAAGATGATCGTCTAGTAGTACAGAGTCTTCATCTTCACTTTCACTTCCATCTAGAAGATCTTCCTCGTCATCATTGGAATCACTGTCATAAAGGGCTCTCCACAGATCTTCATCCATGAGAGGACGTTTACTTGGATTCATAGTGTTATTCTAATAAAGAAAAATTTCAATTAGATACCGTAAAATTAATACTTTGTAAAACTTACCGACGTAAAAAGTATTGCGTCAATCACAAGGTGAGGTCAAAACCCAGAAATGTACTGAAAAACACTACTTAACGTGGGCTAATATAAAAACGCACCCGATCACTTTCAGATATCACTGAGTACTAGGCGGGAGGATAACCCTGCAGATCCAAAACAATAGCGCACATGTCAAAACATGTAAGTGGTCGGGTTACCGGCGACCCCACCTTGTGTTTCTAGGGCTACCGTCTAGCGTTTCTGCGTACGGCTCTGCCCTTTATACGTAATTAATGCCTCTTTTTGATGTATGAACTCCGGCAATAGTGTTATGCTATCTTGCATTACTGATTTCTCAATGAGGATCCGACTATAGATATCGTGGGTCACCTAAGACCTAAGACATGATATTAATTTGTCCATAAATTGCAGTCTCAGCTTTCATCCACTGGGATAACATGCAGCTACAAATGCTACACCACCATCTTCGACAACATATCTGTGTTGCCTTAGACTTCAAGGGAAATTGTCAAATGTATTCAAAACTTTCTTTTCGTCAACCAGCTGCACCCTTACGAGCCACCATCAGAAGTCTTCGTAAAACTTGTGGGAGAAAAGATATTTTGAAGCTACCTATTCAGCCCGATATAGTCTTAGAGTGATCCGCTACAAGCAGAAGGAATTACGCTCAAAGAATGTAATAGAATGAAACATTTCAATACATTTTCACCAATCATTCAACAAGGTATCTGACAAAAATCAATATCCAATTATTTGTAATCGGCAAATTTCTGGGTAATGTTTCTCAAGAAAGGTACTCTTCAAACAACATCATCCAGTATCCCTCGTAGTATTAGCTGGAAAGTTGTTGTTGTTGACGTCATCAGAATTATTAGATTTTCTCTTACTAATTGTTTCTTTTCCTGCCTCGACAAGTTATATGATTCAAACTAATAACATTGAATTTGACATTTGCTATCGAGTAATCCATTGAAAAACGTAATGGGATCATTTGAGAAGACAGGACTTATTGGTGTCACCGAATCAACCTAACCGAATTAAAAGTTTTCTAATTTTCTCTTCCAGAGTTAACATCTTCGTAATAGACGTCACTTTTCATAAAATATATCAGTCCGCGGGTTATCCCACCATTATCAGGATATTCCTTTCGGGACACTGTGACGATAATACCCCCACGGAGTCGAACTTTTCCAAGAAAACTTTGTTTTTACTCTCAGTTTGTATTCGAAATGATGAAGTTGAACAAGATCCAGTGTTTCTTGTGACGACCGTTCATAGTGTTTTGGATATAAATTCGTATGCTTTACGTTTGAAGCAGCCGATTTGAAGATGTGCATTCAGATGACAGCCATTTGTTATTTCGAAATAGTATACCCGAAAGCTGAAGGCACATTGAATGAATGCTGGTTGTTGAGATAATCCAGTTTCAGAAACATTGCTGGAAGAGTACAAACTGATAATGATGGTAATGAATAATTTTAGTAAATAAGGTTTTTTCTCAACGACTATCGAATTCTACATTGATGTTGATTACTATTGATGAAGATTATTCCAAGATACCGTAGATCCTAACTCCGCTAGTGTGGAGATAATTCTCCGCTTCTGACTAGGATGGTGGTTCGATAGTACATGAAGGTACCTATCCGTGTGACTAAGGTCAGTGTCGCACCACATCCGTCGATGAGTATATCTGGAAATGCTATCTATTGGTCCTGTTCGATCTCCATGTTGAACTTGATACTGGGGTATTGAGCATTTAGGTGTTCTAGAAAACGGTTCAGTGTGTCCCTTCCTTGTCTCCAAATGATAGAGGTCATACACATAAAATAGCAACATGGCTGGTTTAAAATCAAAGAATACGTGAACCTGAGCATCTTCAAGATGAAATGGAACATCTTCAAGCAACCTTGAGATCAAATGGATACAGTGTACCCGAGATCAACACGGCCATGAAACCCAGGACTTTCTACGAGTTGAAGTAGGGAGCAGGCTCAGGTAGTTGCGTATCTACCATATATCCCTAGGGTTACAGACAGAACTGGAAAAAATCATCTCCAAACCCACCAAGAAGATACGGCAAAGCCTTAGGTCGACAAAAGACAAAAGAGACTCACCAAGAATTTACGCAGCTGGGGTATGTCGCACTAGCAGAAAGGTGTACATCGGAACTACAAGAAGATCCATGGAAACAAGACTGAAGGAGCATAAGAGAAACTGCAGATCAGGACAAACGGACAAGTTGGCAGTGATAGAACACGCGCTCAGTGGAGGAAACCACAAGATTCTCTTTGAGGACTTAAAACTTCTTGCCCCCACCCTGGGATACCATAGCCGACTTAAACCGGATGCAATAGAGATCCAGAAACACAGGGAGATCTACAACAGTAGAGAAGAAGCTATAAACCTCAACCTAATATGGAATTCTTTTCTTAGAAATTCTGATAAAGCAAAGGAAAACTACGACATAGAGACAGCAGATAGAAAGGGGCCAGCTGATGTTATTGAAAATGTACCTATTCCAGATACTGCAATTAGTGCACAGAAGTACACGTGTCAGAATGAATGGCCATTCGCGCTAACGTAATGTCAGGAAGAAAGTCCAAAAAACGACGGCCTTCAAACCAGATTAAAAATAGTAACACTGTTGAATAGAATAGTTTTTATTGATCAGTCAGGTTCATTATTTCAATAGCATATTTTCCTTACTACTTCATGCAAATCATAACTGTTACAGAGAGATCTAATACACAGAAAAATTGGAAATAAAAACGATTTGTGTAGATATGAACAGTTTTTTTTTCATAACACGAAGTGATTCTGTTATGGACACTTTTTTTTCATAACGTGGGAATATCTGAATTATAAAATATGTCAGAACATATTGCATGAGAAAATCAAATTTGATTTGATTGGTTACTCAATTATGGAACAACCCTCAAATTGAGATCATAACCATGTCCAAAAAGGGATTTCAAAGGTAAATATTGGTCAAATGGTAGTCCTAATTTGAATCCGGAATGAGTAAATTGTTTGTATATTTAAAAAGTTACCGTTTTTGGTGAATCATCTGTAATGAATTGTCCATTCAATATTAAAGTTTAATGGATTGATTATAGCTGGGTTGGTAACGTATTTTGATGATGGATCTATTTGAGGATATAGAAAACTTCTCATTTATTCGTGACATTTCATAATTTTTTCTTTTTGGTACGATAAACAATTCATAGCCGATTGTGTGTTTCCTTTCAAAATTTCATCTCTTATCCTAATCATAAGTTCACATCTTGATAATTGAGAATTTGGGAAGTCAATTTGAGAAGTTTATTGGAACAGATTTCAATCTAGAAAGTGTTGAAAATAAAAATAAATTAGTAACTTGGTTAACTGAAAACTAGTGAGTGAGTAGAAATCATTACAGCTTTCTGGAATGGTTTTCAATGAATGGATTGCCAAGAACATAGAAAACTACTCAATATCTGAAACTGCATAAATGCCACTAGGCGCAAATTTGGCCGACAGAGATAGCATCATCAGTGAATTCAATCTGGATTTAGATATAGTTAAGTGAATTCCATATCACCTATGGATAATTACCTAGAATGTAGCTCAGTGAGGGGAGCAGAGGTCAGCCTAAAAAACAATTCATCAGAAAAAAAATCCAATTGAGGCAACATGGCATTCCGTAAAACATGCAAACATAATGAAATATCTGCTCTATTTATTGAATTGCAAATCACGCATACAATACAAATTACGGTACAGCTATCATTAACTGACCCAAATTAAATAATATTATAATATTTTCCCGATATCAACAATAATTCAATTTTTCATCAAAATATGGGATTACGTAATGCAAATCACAACACACAAAGTTCACCAATGCAGAATATTGCGATATAGCAGGGTTAACCATGTGAAAATCAATAATTTGAAATATACATCGTTCTTTCCTAAATATCTCAAAGATTCTTTAGCACATTTTGTTGAAATTTGGTGGTATGAGCGGCTAATTCACCTATTAAATATTATGCCAAGTGCGCTCCCGAGTTTTTTACAATTTTTGTATTTTTTTCATATTGACCAACTGAAACGGTGGGCCAAAGAATACTACAATTTTATTCGTAATAACAATAAATGAGAAAACTGTTGATACGTAAAACCAGTAAAATGGAGAATTAATCATTTATCAGAATATCCTTATATAAAACTTAAATATAGTAGAATGAAATGTATAGAACTGATTTTTGATCCGAAAAGGAAGCCATCTAATGTAATCTAATCTAATGAGAACTGATAAAGCGTCATACAAGAAAACGGTAAGAACAATTTTTCATACATCTGAATTTGTTAATAAAAGAAAGTGAATGAATGATATAACTAAGTAATCGCAAATCTCAATAACCTAAGCTATTCATATCATAAAACCGTCAAATTGAAAAACTAACGAAAAATAAAATGTAAAACCAAAGAATTATCCGAACAAAAAATCTAGTATCGAAAAATCCAAGAAACCGAAATGTGTAAGATATAAAATGATCAGAATGGAAATACAGCAGGACTTTCAGCAAATAATATACCAGTCTGGTAAAAACTTGCTCTATAAGTTCTTAGATGGCGCTAACTTCTAGTTGAACAAATCAAATCGTCTGGTTTGCACTGATATTGATCTCTTTGTTCCTTCCTCGATTTATTCGAGAATTCAATTGCCGTGTGGTGATTTTCAAGAATATCTAAGAAAACAGCCAATGTTATTCATTAAATTTCACTGAAATCATAATCCCATCATGCTACGATCAACCTTAGCAATATGTCAGATCTCAATTATTAACCATATATCGGCAAATTACTACCCACCTACCTACCTACCATAAGGACGCTTTCAGAGGATGTAGCGTGTCAATCCACAAAACATTTGGAGGCGGAATCATATTATTTTCTTGATACCTAATACTGGTGACAAAATTCAATGTGAACCTTAGCATTTTAGTAATATCAGGTGGTGATACAGAAATGAGAAGGAATTCAATGGGGACATGAGAATTTATTTAAGTATATTAACCGCACGCTACGCCATCTCTGAGAGAATAGATCAACCGGCGTTTCTACGGCCTCTGCGTTGTCTGGGGAAGTATGACCGAGAAACAGGCGATTGAGTATGCAATCTCCTATGAAAATGCATCATTTTGCGATTTTCAACGTCGAGTTGTCGCAGCTCTTCCTGAGTCCATTTCATCACTCCAGAAGACTGAAGTAGAATCGGTACGGCAAGCGTATTAGTAGCAGCAACTTTGTTCTTTCCCGATAGTTCTGATGACCAGATCTGTCGGAACTGACTGACTTCTTCTCTGTGAGAATTCGAACGTTCAGAAAGCGATTGAAAACTGACAACATGTGATTGCATTTGTATTTTATATCTATTGCAACTCATATTATTACTCATATCGCATACTCATCACTTGAAACCATTATTCTGATTGTTGATAAGCGCCGTTCTGTTATTGCATTAGTATCTGCTTTGATTCGAATAAATGAATGAAAAAAAGTAATGTACGTCAACCGAAAATAAATTTTATCAAGTTTAATGTCTCTTTAGAAAATTCGGCTGGATGTTCCCGAGATGAATTTGGGAATGACCGAATAAAAACAAAGAGTCTCAGTAAAATGGATATCCTTGGTAAAATAAAGCACCTAACAATGTTAGTCCACAATATCCCATTGGCTGTTCCCAATCAGGTCCCCAGACATTGCAGATGTCAGGAAACGGAGGAAGGGTCGACCCGATCCGAGAAATGGGAAACGGGCCTGACAGATGAGAATTAATGGAGAGTATTTTTCTTGCTTTAAACTGATGGTAAGATGTGGCCGAGGCCTGCATGCACAACTTCCCTCGACAGTAAGGCTGATAGATAATAACATGGGTTCTTTTATTGCCGCCGCGTATGTTTTCAGGTATTTCACAGGATATTACCACTATTTCAGGACTATGAACCCGCAATCTTATTTCCGCACGTATTTCAGTCTTATCGGTTATCTTTTTCTCTGACTCGGGGTATTATTCCGTGAAAGAGGGGCAATTTTATCTGATAATTGGCTTCTCCAATTGTATTGTTCGTTCGATGTTCGCATTTTATGGAATCGATTGAATCATAAGAAGATGAAGGGAATTACTTTTAATTGAAATTGAACGACTGAATTACGTTTTACAGGCTTGTTGGTCGTGGTCGTGAGGTAATTTTATCAGGCGTTCCGTCTACATCTGTTTCCAAAGGCGGTGTGGTAACGATAGAAGCATTCGAGTCATTTCTCAGAGAATGACTGGTTCGAAATTTGAACTTCGTAGTTCATTATGGAGTTGAGCATCTATGAATGCTTGCTCTTTGAATTCATCCTATAAACATAGGTTGAAAGGGCATAAAATAATGTGAGACATACCCAACCTTAGTAGAGGACTTATGATGTTTCCATGATCCATAGCGACCTCAAGAATTTCCGTGTTTCAAGTCTGTATGCTCTGCTACAGATCTTTACAAAAATTGATTAGTGGAATACATGTCGTTTGCAAGAGGATATTTTCCTAGGGTATTTAAATTATCTACAATTGTGCCTATATACAAAAATGGTGGAAAAACTGAAGTATCTAATTACCGTCCAATAGCACTAATTTAAAACCTCAGCAAAATTTTGGAAAATATAATAAAAACGAGGCTCAACAGTTATTTAAATAAATATAAATTAATATCAGAAGCGCGGTACGGCTTTAGAGAAAAAAAATCCACAGACGATGCGATAAAAGAACTAACTGGGAAAATTTACAAAGCTATAGATAACAAAAAACCAGCCATAGCAATCTTCCTGGACTTAAGGAAAGCATTCGATACTGTCGATTACGCTATTCTGTTAGGAAGCTTGGAAGACCTGGGAGTACGAGGCACAACACATGACCTCTTTAAATCATATCTAGCTGACAGAGAACAGCAAACAAAGATAAAAGACGCTGTTAGTGAGAAGCAGACTATAGTATGTGGAGTACCTCAAGGAACGGTTTTGGGACCTTTACTCTTCAATATATATCTAACAGCCTATTTGCAGTAGATACAAAAGGTAGTGTGTCTAGTTTCGCAGATGATACTGTCATATTTTATGAAGATGACACCTGGAACGAACTGAAAAGTAAAGTTCAACATGATTTTACTAAGATAAAAAAATGGTTTGATAAGAGAAAGTTATCTATCAACCCCCAAAAAACTTCATATCTACCTTTCTGTAGCTTATCTTCGAATCTCCCGGCATTTAAAAAAATATCAATAGGAGATGACTTGGAAATTTGTCAATCCGAAAATATTAAATATTTGGGAATAATGCTAGACAGTCACCTCAGATGGGACGTCCATGTGAGTTTTGTAATCAAGAAGCTTCGGAGAGTCCTGTTTTAATTTAATTTTAATTTTAATTTAAGAGAATTGTACTTCATCAAATTAGCAACAACGCAGTATCTACATCCAATAGAACTCATTACACATTCTCACAAGTATGAGACACGCCAAAAAAAACAAATTCATTCTCCCACTTATGAACAAGTCAATCGGACAATGCAGCTATCAGTACCTGGGACCAAAAGCATTCAATAATATTCGTGAAAATGTCAAAAATGAACCAACAATTCGTCGTTTCAAAAAATCTTTAAAAACCTTCTTAAGAGGGCTACCGTTTCTTCATATTTGCTCATTTCTTGAAAGTTGAAGGTATCAATTATCACATATATTTGTTTTCATAGAATTTTTTGTACACTGCTATTATCTCACCTTATTGTAATATTATGTTATTTTTTGTGGTTAACCTTCATGCACCCATATTTTACATTTTATACATACAACTTTTTAATTATTTCTAACCTCACCTAACTTTTATATTACCACACTCAGCTTTTTATCCTAAATTTAAGCGATGTGATCTTATATTTGTATTAATCATACACTTTTATTTTTATCTTTTATGTCGACAACTTTCAATTATGTCTATAATGTATCTATTTTATTTACAATTTGTTGAAACCTACACACAGATATATGTATATCTACATTTATATGTATTTCGTAGGTATGTCTCTTTATTCATACACCCAAGTTATAAACTGATATGACTCTTTGTGAAATTAACTTGTGTGAATAAATTATTATTATTATTATTACTATATTCTGCAAATAGATGCCGCCCGGTTCTTTCATTCTGAAAGCATATTTACCATTGCAACAACTTGACGAAGAAGGACAGAGATGACACTGTAGGCACGTTAGCCGGTTAATGATTTGCTTGGCACAAGATTTGAAGAGTTGATATTGACAGACGAAAAACTGGCCCCAGAAGTTCGAAAAACGACAGCTTTCACCTTTGAATTGTGGCAGTTCATTAGTATGCCATTTGGGCTCTGTAATGCTCCTGCCACATTTGAGAAATTTATAATAACGGTTCTGAAGGAAGGTACCAAGTAGATACCTTGACGAGGGCCGTTCTCAGTATGCTACTCGTATATAATTGATGGAAGTACGCTTCCCTAAGATTCCCATAATTGAATTTATTTTGTGTTCAGGAGCGACAATTCAACTTGGACGTGGTATGTTATGTGTGGCAAAGAACAACACATTCATTTCACTAGATCTTTGGCAAGCCTAAAGTGAACCATTTGAACAACAGGGTCGAAGGCCTCGGATATGTCTTGTATGAGCGAGTTGGCACACTTGCCTCTATTTAGGGCTGTGATGGCTCTCTCGACTTTTTTTTAGGGCTTTGGAGTTCAATGGCGGGAATCCATATCGATTATGATTGCTTCTTTCTTTTCATCCTACTGAAGGGGACGCTGCTTGATTTCGTCTCCATTTCCAGTAACTATATTAGTTGAACTTTTTCACAAAATCAACATTTTCCCATAGCAATGGTGTTTTGATTGAAAAATCCGACATGACCACGCATTTATAAGTTTCACAGTCGATCAAAATCAATGCAATATTCGATATTGAGGAAAACCGAATTGAATTAATTTTTTTTCAAAGAATCCTCAATTACAGAATAAGCACTTGCAATTGGGTCGTCTTGAAAGAACGTTGCACAAATATCTGTCAAATGTATTTCAATGTCCGTCGTGGTATTAGCCAGGAAAGTAGTTGTTTTCTGACAGATGTGTTCCTTTTTTTTTCACTTGGTGGAAACGCTTAGAGAGAAGGGTACCCCGTATCCTTTCACAAGAGTCCTTAGGACTATTCAAATGTATCCGATTGGCTGATTCCGAATTATGGAAAAAGTGGACCAAAAATTGCCCCGAAAACCTTTGAAGAGCAATTCTGCAAAAGCTGATCGATTCAGAATGATGGAATTGGTATACTGAGTGAATTTTGTGAATTTCAAGTTTGATCAAAAGAAAAAATAAAATGAAATACCACAAAAATAAATTTTCATGCTAATTGACAAAATTTCAAAAAAATTTCAGTTAAAAAATTCTCATAACTGACATTTTAATAGATCCATATAATTAATGTGGGGCAATAGTCGATATTGAAAAAACACGAATTTGAAGAAAAAATATTAAAAAATCTTTTAAAGTAGCTGAGTTCCGGTTATGAAAAATATTGGCGGGAAATTACACCTTTCAGCTCCAGAATTTGTTTTAACGGTTGAAGATAGAGCAATTTTGTGAACGCCAATCAATTCAGAATAATTAGATTATTCATGTGTATGATACTTTCATGAAGATTCTAGGCAACTGCAAAAGAATGATGGTGGGAAGCTAAAATAAACAGTGTTTCGACGATCTATACTTACATTCATAGGGATACGAAAAAGGAGCCTCCGAATCCTCCCATGAATACTCATTAGTTTTCTTTTCATGACAGATTAGACCACTCAGTTCTGTACAACGAAATTCAGTGATGATCCACAAAATATCCAACTTTCTGTGTCAAAGATATAATAAGGGATTTATTTGGAAGATATACAAATTATTTATCATAATTTTTTTTTCATTAAAAAATAAAATAACAGAATTTTATTTTGTAGTAAGTAGTTAATGAACCTATCGACGTTTAAAAAGATCAGTTTGTCTAGATCAATCATGATAATCACCAATTTTTCAAGTGTTTTTGTGATACGCAATTCCATGTATGTAAAGAAAATCACAAAGAACAATTCTAGTTTAATAATTGTTATACGGGTTGTATAGGTTTCAATTCGAAAATATGATTGAGATCCACTCTGTTTTGAATGCGAAAAGGAAATAAAGACAAAAGTCAATTATTGAGATATTCCAACAGAGATTCAGCTTTGCAATTGAAAATTCAAATTCCTGTCTTGCCAATATTTCACATTCTGAATTCTATGCCTGCCCGATATTTGAATCTACATGACACATAAATTTGAAGCCACTTAAATATTACATTCACGAAGTAGCTAGACCTGACAACCTTATTCATGACATGACGAAGAACCGCGAATATATTTTGCAGCTAATTAATTGAAGCGGGTATTGAAAAAAATGTAATAAATTCAAAGTTTCATTGAAATGAAATGATAATTGGGATATTTTTATACAGGGTGTCCCGAAACTATGGTGCCGAATTGAAACAGAAGATTCCCCTTGAAAATTAAATAGGACTTTCCTGATATTTCTTTCCCCAAATGTCGTTCGTTGCAGAGATACAGGGTGTTGAATATGAAAAATTAAAAGTTATTTTTATTCATAACTTCCAGAGTTCTGAGAATTTCTCAAAAAAAAATTTAAAGAGTATTTGTGTTCAATAGGTGCTTTATTTCGAGAAAGAAAACTTATTTTTGTTGTTACCAGTGGCGTACAAGAAGGGCATCATGGTCCCTTTTCTCCCATATTTTTTACACCACTGGTAAAATCAGGAAAATTATATATTTTTCGCATTTCTCATTCAATTTTCAGTAAAAATGTATACTTGTTTGAATCCGAAAAAACTAACCGTTTTCAAGATAATTGCGCTTTTATGAATGAAAATATGCTAGTAACGAAAAATTTCTTCGGCAGAAATTAATTTTACAATCCTGATTCAAATAACATCTAACTGATTTCTTTCAAAAATAGAGCACCCATTGAAGAAAGGCATACCTTCAAATTTAGTTGTTTTTTTTGTAACTATGAAAGTTGCCTTTTTATTTTCCAGTTTCAACGCCCTGTGCAAGAAAAAATGCATGTGGAATTTTCATTGATTTTTTTGGTAGAATAACTAGTTGTAAGTTTAACCAGTAATTAGGATTGTAAAATTCACTTCAGCCTTTTCATTACTAGTTATGTTTGTATTCATAAAAGCGCAATTATCTTGAAAACGGTTGATTTTTCTGAAATGAAACAGGTATAGATACATTTTTTACGCAAAATTGAAAGGGGAATGCAAAAACTTATTAATTTTACTGATTTCACCAGTGGTGTAAAAAATAGGGGAGAAAAGGGACCATGATGCCGTTCTAGTACGCCACTGGTAACAACTGAAAATGTGTTTTCTTTTTCGAAATGAAGCACCTATTGAACACAAATATTCTTTAATTTTTTTTTCAGAAACTTATATAACTGTGGAAGTTATGAATAAAAATCACTTTTATTTTTTCATATTCAACACCCTGTATCTCTGCAACGGACGATATTTGAGAAGAGAAATATTAGGAAAGTCCTATTTATTTTTCAAGAGGATTCTTCTTTCAATTTGGCATCATAGTTTCGGGACACCCTGTATATCTACTATCTACCATCTACTATATACATTTTTCAAAATCAATCCACATAGCAAACTAAGCTAGGTCAAGTGGTTTGGTGTGGTGACCAAAGATTTGCTATGACAACCAAGTTGTCATCAAGACGTCAAAGTTTCAAGTCGAAGTGACAGATTCTGCATTCTTTCAATTATTTTTTAATAAAAGCAATATATTGATGAATTCATGCGGCGAATCTGTTACCTGGTAAATCACGAGAAAGATAAACAGCAATTCAACCAATTTTCAAACTGGCGTAAGGAAATAGAGGTGAATAGCTTAAAAAATCAAATGCTCTGTTCAGTGCGTAGGCGTGACCTTATTAGTGAAATACCGGCAGAGATCGCTAGCTTCTCAGCTACCTAATCCAGAACGTTACACAAGTTACAGATGAAAGGATAACCAACATAAAACATCTTGGAGACTGGAAGTCAACTACTGTTGCTGAAGGTTATTCTGCAGACTTTGTAGAACAAAAGAAAATAATCTCGAAGTATTTTTATTAATACACTGAGAAAAACATCAACATCATTATAAGACAGAAATTATATGAAATATTGCCAGACTACCGTGTATGCGGTTCCTTGTTGCTTCTTGGTATTTTTTCATCTAGTTCTTGACTTCTCTTCAATAATTAAAATTTTTGGATAAGCTCTTCTTGTTCTTCTCACCTCCTGTCCTCTTCGTTTCCCTTCATTTGAAATTTTCAGGAAAACTTTATGTTCTTGTATCAGATTTTTCCTTCAAAAACTCAAGTTTATCAACTGGCGTTGCCATCTCGTAGTAATTATTGGTACGGAGATATTTATTTATTTATTTATTCATTAAATCCATAGATGCTTAATTAGCTCAATTACATGGATTCCTTAACGAAAACTACATATTTGTTAACCATGTTAATCAGAGGAATACAATAATAATAATAATCAGAACTGTAGATGTATCTATTAGATTCATTAAAACGTCAGAAAAAATTATGAGTCCAGTATGTGATTTAAAATTTATTTATAAAATGCTGGCTGAGGTATTGTCCAGTCGATATCAATTAATACGATATCAAAAAGCTATCAATTCTCATGTAAGCACTTGGTCATATTACAAAAATTTTGCGTTCATTATGGAGAAAAAAAAGTTAGAAGACTGTAACGTATACCCTGCGAATTGTTGAACTGTTCTGAATATATTACTCGACAATCAACATTCCAGTAAAAAGTGGTAGCGAAGATCGCCGTTCCAGGTGATTACATGCGAATAGTATCAATTTGTGCGGACCGTCGAGTGACATATCCGACCTAATAATTGTATTTTATGTCTAGAGTCACGGCCTAATCGAGCAATTTGGTCCTTCACCTCGTTAACGCCACGACCCACCGGTCGAAGTTAAGCTTTAAGAGTACGTTTTCATAGCTTTTGTGCCTTCATTTAATTGTCCATTAGAACTAGTGGAAACGGAAAGGATGGTTGCTACGTAAAACTCTATATAATTGCTCCTTCCAGTGTAATCTTGATTATCTTGGCTGGTAGTGATAGTACACAGTTCAGCACGAGCAAGACGCCAGCGTCGAGCATCAATTGTCGAAGTTCTAACAACCATTGAAATTTTGTCATTTTGTGTGATATGAAACAATTTAACCCAAGCATGTCAACATTACACTGAATATTTTCCTTATGTATTTGTCAAAAGAAGAATGCAATTGTTAAAAAATCACAGCGGTAATAGGGCTTTTCATCATGTTACAAGCGCATGCGCAGCCGCCATGTTGAGTGAGCGGGAATTCAAAAGTTTCGTACTGTTTTGTGCAATAATGGCTGGAAGTGCAGTATTATCTTCGCAAAAAAATCTATTACTGAAAAAGGTAGCAGGAGTTTAACGTCATTTTCAAGGAAGAAGAGAATAAAAACTATGAAAAGACGGGAAAAATATTTTATAACTCCATTTTTTCAAAAACAACACAAGGCGGGGAAAAACCGTGTGAAAAAATTGGAGAAGCGTGAGGGAATTATGTCAGATTGATTCTTTATTACTATAAACTCCTCTTGGGAGTCATGCAGAGCATGGTATAAGAATATTTCTGTAAGACGGAATACAATGAGTTCCTGGACAACTCAACAAGCAGCAAAAGTTGGCCTGGACACAAAAAACGTGAAGATTACTAATCATTCGATACGATTTACAGCTGTCTCAAGTTTAGCTTAGAGGCGTCGATGAGGAGCAGCTTATCAAAATTGTCGGCCATTCGACCACTGATTTCATTACACCGTATCTGTAGTTAGACGAAGGCCACCATGAAGAAATAGTTGAAAAAATACGTGGAAATGAATTAGCACCACAACTACGTTCTGTGTTGAATTCCGATATGCCTGTATCGGGTCCACCCAGTCCGAATGCCAAAAACTTTCACAACTGGTTCCACTGTAATTTTTGTAATTTTTAATGTGTGTGTTAAAAATAAAATTGTTTTAAAGCGTGTCTAGCAAAATTTCATTCATAGTCTTTGTCAGTAAGTGAATTCTGTGATTTTTTTTGTAAAAAAAAATCAATACTTATTTCTTTATTCCTGAAATATTCCATTGAATTACACTCGTACATAAAAATGACTAGATAATTTTACATTCAAGCGTGTTATAAAAATTGAACTCCGTTATTTTAATATTTTGGCGAAAGAGCCCGTCTCGTGCAATTTTTATATAACAAGCTTCCTTGCAGAATTATCGGTAATTTTTATGTACTTGTGCAATTATAACCGATAATTGCATTAAGTGTAATTATCAATCACTATGACAACACGATTGCGTTTGACAACTCCATTTCAAATAAATCTCAAAACGTCACGTTTTGGCAATTCGAATGTTGAAAGTATAAATGCGCTAATCAGAAAAAAAAACAGAAATTCAACCTACAGTCACAAATATAATCGAGGAATATTTATGGAATTCGGCTGCGAACGAGAATATGAATTAAATAAAAATAAGCTTAGAAGAATTGGAGTTGATACTGAAAGATTGGGCGGTCTATATGAGAAAGAAAGACGGGACCGAATTTAAAGAAGCAACGGTGAAAACAATGCCAAACGTTTCGTGAAAAGAACTCTAATGACTATAATATTATGATGGACCCGTTTAACGGTGAAGTATTGAAACAACTCCGAGATGCCCGCGATGCAAGAAACTTCAAGCAGATCCATGTTAACGTAAGTTCAGTTCAGTTTCGTTTAATTCGTCTGAAGTTAACGAAATGATATTGCTATGGGATGAAAATTCTCCTGAAGGTCTCATGCGTGAATTTAAGTATATTGCTGCTGAAGAATTAGCGTGGCGAGGAGGAGAGGTAGTTACATGTCTGGTGGATTTTTCTTCAAATCGAGAAAAATAACGATGACTTTCCAACAAATCGCATTTAACCCTTCACTGCGCATTGTATCAAATATGCTACATGGAGTTGAAAGGGAATATATAATTACAGAAATCTATAAATCATGTCCCAGGATATGGCATTGTGATCTTTAGGATCTACATCCTTGTACGTTCAGTCTTTTACTCACAGATGTCACTAGAAGATGTATGACGCCTTCTTTATTGTACCGCCAACTGCCAAGATGAACACCTGCCATTTCTGTTGAGTGTTTTATGAGAGAAAAATCATAGTGAAGGAAGCAAGAAAATATTAGCCTCTTCCCGAAGGTTTGTGGATTACTTTATTGTTTGTAGATTTAGGAAATTATGATTATTTGTCAAGAAAGAATCCTTTTTCACATTGTTGCAGATATGCAACTTCTCACAGTTTCATTAAAATTAGTAAGTAGCGTATCAGCAACAATTCTCACTTCGTTCAAAAACTTTATGATATTTTTTAAATTCGATATTCCATTGAAAAATATATTTTTTTTATTCAGAAATGGAAAGAATACGAAAGAAGCATAAAACTGCGCCTCTATCAAGAAGCAAAGTTGAATATATGGCAGATAATTGGTCAGAAGCAAGTGATGACTTCTATTCCGAAGACGAAAATATATTAGATGATACATATTGATTTTGAAAATGATGATATACTTTAGAGTGATCAATATGATGATGAAGAACCATTCGACATAGAAAGTATGCCGATAGTATTTTTAGACGGTACAAATATAAATGAGGAAACTGCAAGTCCAACAAATGGAGATAACGGAAATAAAGATAATTCAAAATCAAATCACAAAGATGGAATAGAACCCAAGAGAAAACGTCTGAAAACAAATCAGAAGAGCACAAATAATAGTAATAAAAATGTCAAAAAGAAAAATCTTCATGAAATAAAACGGAAATTAAACAAACTGAAATGGTCGAAAACTAATTTGCATGTTTCGGAAGAAGACATAATATTTTCTGGCAATGACTCCTTTCCTAATAAAATATTTGAACTTCACACACCCTACGACTTTTTTACATACTTCTTTGATAACTCTGGTCAAAATAATTGCTGGACAAACCAATCTATATTGTTTGAGAATATTAGACAAAATTTACACTTCAATGATAATTCTACTATGCTTCCTCGTGAAAATCAGGGATATGCAGACTTCACAAAATTCAGCCAATAATTGATCATTTGCTAAAAAATTTCAAAACAATTCCTTACCAACCATGCTTGTCCATAGATGAGCAACTGTGCTCCACAAAAGCAAGGAATTTCATGAAACAGTACATGCCAGTAAAACCCCATAAATGGGGATACAAACTTTTTGTTTCATCAGGAGTCTCTGGTTTTTCGTATAATTTTGAAATATTTACAGGACAGAAAAATGATGATAATAATCGTTTAGATAATGAAGAAGATCTGGGATCAAGTGCAAATTCAAAAATTATAGAGTCTATTTCGACAATTACTACAGTCAGTTGTCATCACGTGGAATTCACTCATTAGGAACCATTAGAATAAACCGTATTCCGAACTGCCCTTTTCCCGCTAAAGAAGAATTACAAAATGCTCCAAGGGGAACCGTCTATGAATATGTCATCAAATTGGATAATACACCCATATCTTTTGTTGTTTGGAAGAATAACAAAACTGTTCACCTGTTATCCAGTTTTTGTGGAGCCTTGCCTGTTTCATCTGTGCGAAGATATGACCGAAAGAGACGTCAATATGTCTATGTCGATTGTCCCAATGTAGTAAGCCAATATAACAAGCATATGAGGGAGTAGACCTTCTGGACTCTCTTATTGGTAGATACAAAATTAAAATTCGTTCAGAAGAGTACTTTCGTCTATTTTATCACCTTTTGGATATAACCGTTGTTAATGCTTGGCTTTTATACAAAAGGCAAGCTATTTCATTAGGAAAGACAACAATGTGCTTGGCGGATTTTCGAACAGAATTAGGAACATCCCTTTGTTTAATGGGTGCCTTCAATCATAGGAGCAGAAGATCAGAAGTCGAAAAAGAACTATCAAAAGTAAAGAGAAAACCATCAACATCACTGCCTCCCGCAGAGGTCAGGAAGGACGAGTTCTCTCATTGGCCTTTATATATGGAGTACCCGAAATGTACAGGCTTCACTTTTGTTAAATGTGAAAAGTGCAGTACCTCTTTATGTTTTAACATGAAAAAAACTGTTTTAAAAATTTTCATAAAAACTAACATTATTTTATATTTTCAAAAAATACAGTGTGAAAATCTTTATACTTGATGTATGTCCCGTTGGCATTTGAATAAAATTTAATTTGCAGTGTGTTTATTGGTTTTTGAACAGTTAATATGCAATGAATAACTTTGTATTTTATAATGAATATGACTCTAATTTTGATATTTTTATAATCAAAAGTGAAATGCACATATGCAGTATTGGCAAAATTTGAAGAGTGTGAAATGTATCATTTTTGCTACATACAAAATATTGACAAAAACTAAAAAAAATCGACTAACTGTATTTTTTTCAATATTTTTTCCGTATTCTGGAGAAAAAAATGCATAGAATACTTTTTTATGAAACAAAAAAAGTTTTTACGCAGTAAGGGGTTAATACAATCCGATAATCAGTGAAACATGCCAAGGTGGTTCTAGAAGCTGTTCAAGGAGTAAATGGTTTTTCGGTAGTGAGAGACGAAGCTGCCATGTACTTTTTTCCTTAAACTGATATCAAAACGAGGCGACAATATTACACTGAGGAAAAAGAGGTCATTACATTTTTTTGTCTGAATGAATAACTGTCATTTGATTTCCTATGACATTCATACACGCTAATAAGTCGTATGGGTTGTATGTCTATAGTGTTATTGATCATATAATAAAAGTTCTAAAAATAGTGAAAAGTGCTTGTTTTTATTTGAATATGACGGAATATCAGCTGCAACTGATATAATGGGGCCTGGGAAACTATACTCCTATGTTTGAAGTCAAAGCAGTTACTTCTGAACGTGAAATGGACGAAGAAATGATGTGATGTTTCTGAACTAAAGGACCAGGCAGCTGGATTATGGACAGGATGGTTTTGATGGAATTTCCTGAAATATTTGGATTTGTTGCACTTGTCAACTTTCTCAATAATTGTGAATACTTTGTGTTTCAAAGATACAGGCTGTCGAAGTTGTAGAACAACAGTTTTTGTACTTGTTTAAGGAGGATTTCAAAGAAGAGAGGAAAATAACTGCATGGCCATCAAAGAGTAGGTATATGATCAATGAATACCAAAGAGTCACTACATACAGGGTAACATTTGATTGAAAATGGAGTTTGAAATACTACTTTGGAAGAGTAAGAATTAAGAATTTGAATTTTTTATAGGGTTCACCGAAAAATCTCGTTTTTTGCTTATTTTTTTGAATAGAATTTCATATTCATTTCAATTCAAGTAAGAAATAAAACTATCCACATGATATGAGTTCGAAATAACTTGCACAAAACCAAACTTTTATGCACCCAGTATAAAATTTCAAATTCCCAATTTTGAAAGGGCAGGAAAATAGTTCCTTGAACTTTTATGAATTTCGACATTACTATCGTTTAAAAATAGAGTTTAATTTTCATTATAACCATCCGTAGTTTGATGACATTGGAGTTATTCTCATGCAAGGTACCTGCAATCGAAATCCTTCGTTAACAAGACAATTGTTGGAAAAACTGTTTCACAACTTCAGCACCCTCATGTATCTCCGCGATAACTGTAACATCCCAAAAATTTGTGTGATTTAAAAAAAAAACACATTTTTTCTCAAGCCAACTGCCTGGATATTCAACACTAGTTGATTCCCTCATTACTGCCATAAAAAGTCGAGTGCCTGCCATTGGTTACAAGAGTAATAGCTAATAGATCAGTTAATCACAATAATGCAGTTTTATGAGTTGCTAGTAAATGGTTCTACCAGGAATCAATGTGGTGTCTTGAATCTCAGTTATTGAAGAGCTCAATGACCATAATTGAAACCTTTGATTGAATCAATACGATTCATCTAATAACGGCAATTCTTTACTCAGATACTTTCGAAATACGCCAATTGATGCCTTTAATAACCCTTATCGAGTCGTCATAGCAAAGTGAATTGAATTGTAGTTATAAGACAGCTAGGCTGTCCCCTATTTAATTGAAGTTTTTTATAATTGTAACTTGATTTCTAATAACGGTTATAAAAGTTTTTTCTCAGTGTACCTTACCACTACTATTCTCAAAACCAAATCGATACATAGAAAATAATGTATCTGTTGAAAGAAATACAATAAATGGATAAACTAAATCTGATGCCCAGGCAATTGGCTTAAATGTAAAGGACGAAAAGATAAAAAATCATTCGAATAGATCAACTGCTGTTGGCGAATTGGTGTAGAAGAACAACAATTGCTGAATATAACTGGTCACAGCAACGAAAATTCTATAAAACTATACTTGAATCTCGATCAAGAACACTACATGATCATAAATATTATACGTGGCCGGTGGCTTAGCGGTCTAATGCACAGGCCGTTCAAAACTCCTGCATAGCTATAGTCGGTTCGAGCCCGATGTAGGTACAAGAGAATTTTTCTCAACTACTTTATATCGGATCGATATGCGACCGCATGCCTTGTTGAAAAGCAAATGTATTGTGAGTTGTCTAGATGCCAATCTCGTCTAGTGCTAGCTTGGAGTGCACACCGACCACCCGAGGTGGTGCTGTAGATTTTCCGGGTTTTCCTTCAGCTGAAAAGTGAATACATCACCTAAAACATCAGTAAGTCGCCCCGGAGCCCCTCGGCATATAATAATAATAGCCGTCTTCCACCCGCACAGGCTATGCCTTTGGGTACACTCAACGAGTGTTTATGAGGGAGTATTATTATTATTATTATTATTAGATCTTCTATAGTAGAGAACAGCAACGACACTAAGGTTGAGTTCAATTTCAATAATGGCACTTTCAATAACTGTTCTTTTAATATATGAATAAATGTTTCGTTATGCTGAGTTATGAATTTTTTTGTGAAAAAAAATTCCGCCGAATATCCTTCGTATATAACTATTTCAGTATATTATTCGCACCCAAGCAGGTAAGCTTCATGATCGAGTTTCTATATAGTTAATGAAAGCCGCTCTTTTAAAATTGAGTCATTTATTACGGTGTGTGTTTCATTATATCAAAGTTAGGTCATTACTTCGGCTCATGTTCAAAATAATTAAACATCCTACCAACAAAACACAATTCATTGAGCTACATCTAAACCTGATACGAACTTTAATGTATTGGAGCGTTCGTTTTACGACTGCTGTGAGTTATATACATACCGGGTGTTATTAATCTGATGAAAACCCCCAAAAGATATCATTGATTTGATCTGGAAGCTCGATAGAATGCTTAGTTGTTAAAATGATAGATTGCGATGGAAAACAAATGGAGAAAATAATCCCGAGAACTTGGCGATAGCTCAAAATCTTACATTATAGTTTGTTCCTGAACAATCTGCTTGTCTCTTGATGAAACTGGAGTTTTTCCGGAATTTCAAGTTTAAATTATTTACGCCTTTTTATGCTTTTCCTTCTTTCTCCGATAGATAGATAACTACTGTCTGTGTGCACTTTAATATCTTGGATATATTACTAGAAGCGGATGATATAGAATGTGCTTCAACTTATTCTGAAAAATTGCGAGATAAGATAACATCATATTGTGTGCGCTGTGAGACAAACATACGAAATGGTCTCTCTTTCATTGTGTACTTCTCTCGGACAAAGACGCTATAATCTTGAATTTTTGCAAAGGAAAAATTAATGTTTACGAAAAGTGACTGAAATTGTTGGTCGCTGGATAAACACATGAATATTTGGACGTCAAATTAGATACACTGGAACTTTATTTCAATTCCAACGATTTTCAACACTATACACTGTGAATCATCGTATTGAGGTATTGAAGGTATTGAATTCAGTTATTATAAATATGGCACGTAAATTTCAGTTGATTATTTTTTGTTGTCTACTTCTGTTATATCAACTATTGACATCTTGATAATCTTCAAACTTTTGAGCCAGAAACAAATCTGTACAATTCTCTCAGAGAAGTATAATCATCTACCAATTTATTCAAACAATGCTAATAAGGCCTTCCATTTCAGAAAAGTTATAAGAAACCTCTTCAGAAAAAGACCCTATATTATAGTTAACAAGAATACCAAGGATCTTTTATAGATAATTTCCATGTCTGCAAATTTTTATATTTCATTTCCATTTAGTTGGGATAATTTTTTGAATTAAGACTCTGATTTATTTATTTCTTAACGTGTTTATGCTCTTTTCATGAATGACTCCATGTTTTTAATACATCTAGCTAAGATTGATTCAAATCTATTTTATTTATTCACTCGTCAATAAGATTTATTCTATGGACAACAAAGAATATTTATTATTATTATATTTTCAAAATATATTAATTTGGAGATGAAGACACCCCTGTCAGAGTTCTGGATTCCATAAATTATCATCAGCTCGCATTTTACACAAGCGATACGGGTTCAAACCCAACATCTGTCATTGATCTGGTTCGAAATCCGTTTTCACTGTATGTGCTGGATCATCCTTGCTCGGTCAGCTCTCATATGAGTTCCTAATGAAGTTTTTCAGTTACCCAGAAGACTCATTAAGGCCTGCGACCTACGACACTCGTACGGTTTAGACGAGACACCGGTGTTGCCTCATGCTCCAGGGGATATTGTGTCCGTTGTGGAGAATGAGAAGTACCGAATCTATTGGAACTACTCATTGCCCCTCCATCAGGCAAATACAAGCCAATAAGTTTGATGTAGTCCTCATCGACTATCAAAGTAGGACGATTTTCATCATTGAGTTTTCAGCTCCTTGCGAAACGAACATCGTCCTAGGAAAAACAGATTTACTCTTTGAACTCCACAGGCTTTACCCAAACCATTCTGTCAAGATGGTGGTTCCTTAGTGGAATGATGAACACACTGCTCTTCAACTTGAAAATCATACCGGCTTGCCGTGATGCGGCAGGAAACTTAGCCGGAAAAATGCAGAAGGCCTTAAATCTTGGTTCACTCCGCTTAGTTAGGGCACATGATTCTCGTACCTAGTAATCACTCACCTCACGGATATTCGGAAGTGTTCACTAGAGACAGGGCCTGATTGAAATATTCCTGTCCTAAATAATAATAACTGTTAATGACACACGAGCGCGCCCTCTGATTGTATCGAGGCCCCGGATATAGGAACTGACTGGAATATTCTATATTCACCACAGTGTTTACAGGAGTAACGAAATAATTCAGTTAATAACTATAATGATGTGGTGAAAGGGCGGAATTCGCTCTTTATTAAATATTGGGCAGGTTTAAGTATGCAGTTATTGTAGGTACTCGGTGAGCTACTCATAGTATTATTTTCCATATTTTGACGTGTGCGTTTTTAGTCAAGTATGGGGAAGGTCTTTTCTTATTTATTTCACCATTACGATCCACGTAGGTTCCATCATTACAAATTTCCTAGAAGTTTTTGGTTTTCGTATAAGAATATTACCTATATCTTATATCTTCCTGCACATCTACGTCTGTCAATTCCATGTTAGACAGTTCATCTGTTTGACACGCTGCTGCAATACATATTATTGTAAGAATAACCTTGAAACTAATTAGATAGTTTTTAAATTTCAGGGGTTAAATGAAACCAATAATTCAGATGAATTGAAAGAAAATATTCATCAGAATCTTCAGTAATGAACTTCGTAATTTGATGTTGATCAAAAACTTCCGCAGTCTTTCCACACAAGACTAATTTCTTCGTTTTTAAAAGCTATTTACCTACATCATAAAATTCCAATTCATCAATGTTTTCTTTCAATTTTATAGTTTGTTTCATCATCGAAAATAGAGGCTAGTCTGCTTTAAGCTCCATTTTTGAAATATACCAACACAATATTTTCCGATGCTTTGAGAATAATAAATAATCTTTCGATTTTTCGGACAACAATTTTTCAAGAATTTAATTTCTTTAATTGATCAACTATTTACTCTGTGGAAATTCATGATGAATGTAGGATGAAAAAAATAATAATAACTTTTGTTTAATTTCCACTACGATTGTTACTACCGGTTTCGGTTTATTAAATCGTAGTGAAAATTAAACCAAAGTAATTATTGTTTACTCTATCCTTCATTTCATGAATGTAAACTGCTTGTGTGCGAATTTCAGGAGAAGTGCAAACAATGTCCCCTTATCTTTCTGCCATTTTCAAATTCCACATTGCACCTAGGGATAATACTGAAGATCTGCTGAGAAAAATATCTTCATCCTTAATGTATAATATACTGTTTCGTAAAATAAGTATCAACAATACTAAAGAATATTTTTGACAATTTTCAACAATGACATCAGAATATATGCTCCCATATTTTGTATTCGCCTACTTTCCCAATGAAAATCATCTTCCAAATAGCTACAAAATGAAATGAGGAAACGAACGGCTGTTCATTGATTTCTACAGTAATTGGAAACTGAATGCTAGTACTGTAATGAAGTGTCTCGTAAAGTTTCAGGGGTATTAAGTTCCAGAACAAATACCATACGCTATTTATTAATTTTGTGCTACAAAATTCAACTAACGCAAAAGTTCGAGGTATATTTCATTATCCTTCGCTAACGTGCAGTTAAATTGCACTTTGGTAGCGAATGTGGTTTCATGAATGCCTTCAGAGAAAACTTGTTGGATTTTGATTCATTTCACACTAATTCCAATTTGATTAATGCTTGACGAACATAACCGTTGCACATGTTATTCTAAGAGGATTCCCACAACTGATGAATTACCTCATTCCTGGTGAAATTATTGAGAAATATGCTGACAATATTCGAAATGAAGTTTTCACCTGTAGGCATGTCTTGAAGTGTATACAGCTTCTCAAGATGTACTCACCTAAAAATCATGAATAATATTAATAATGAAGCTTCAAAAGAACTACATTTACGAGACAAAGTTTATTATTATAAATTGATTCAACAATAAGAAAAATTTATTCGACTATATGTAAGAAAAGAATAATATAAATTACGCCAAAGAATATAACACATCGATAACTTCATGAAAGTACATGTCATAATAGCTTAACATCAAGACCACAGTAATAAAGCATATACAGTAGTCTGACTCAGCGTCGAAACCTTTGATGTTGGTGTCCAGGAATTTCGTTTTTTATAATGCTGACGTCAATGACAGTAATGACATTTCTCCCTACTACAATCCCAACCACAGCGTATTTACACTGCTCGACATAACAACGATTGATATAAACTGCTCGAAAAAATTCAGATGATGGAATTCTCGTTAGGCATATGGGTAATTGAAAAAAAATTGTATTGCGTAGTAATTAAGTAACCCAGGGCATTTGAAAAATTATAAAATATAAGTCAAAGAGATTCGGAGAATTAATGAATATGGCAGATGTTGATATTCGGATGTAACAAAATGCATTGCTATTTGAACGAATTTATTTGTAATCATTGTCCGATTTCATTCAACATTGGTTTGTAGTAGTTTTTTGGGCCAAATACGTAGAATATTTGTTTTAGTAGAAAATAACCAGGAAACGATTTGATCTTCACAACTTTATTTTAAAATATTACATTTAAAATATCACGACATGTTTCGCTAAAACATTAGCTTTATCGAGTCGAATTTTCTACAAATTACTATGGATCTTCATCAAGTAACGGCATATTCAATCGGAAATTTAAAAGGAAAAACATATTTGTTTGTTAATTTGAGAATTTAAGATGGCGAACGAGGGTGCTGATTCGATTATATTCAAAATTAATCATTCATCAGGGTCGCAACTACAAAAACTACGTTAATTTCACCCAACACTCGTTTTGCCAACAAAGTTAACATCGTCAGGAGATAAAAGTTTCAGTTTTACTCAGCGCGCGTTAAGTGAAATTGACGTAGTTGGTTTGTAGGGGGTTTCTATTTTACTTGAATTGTATTCACACCACAGTTTCCAAATATGTATTACTCTATTTGAGGTACTTCATAGTTTTTGTGGTAAGATCTTAATTTTCATGAAAAATTCAAGATGTTGAACAATTATTGTGATCAGTTTCAATTCTATATTGTTAACAAGGACTGGTTGGGGTAGGAAATAAAAAAATCACAATGAAAAAAATATATCTTGATTTTTGTAAGAAAATTGTATCTCTGATCGACAACAAAATTCTAATTTGGACCTCTAAGGCAACTGACCATTTAACTTTTTCTGACAAGTAAATTGTATTTAAATACAATTGCATATTTCCAACAAACATTTATAAATATACTTTTATTTACTCCTTTTAGGTAATAAAAGTTAAAATGCTAAAATTTTTAAACAGTATATTTCCTTCTCTGTCCATCTTTTTTATAACATTTACTATATTTTACAATGTCATACTTTGATTAACATACACATTTCTGTAGTAAGCAACCTTTCAATCAACAACTGCAGTTTCTATATTTTTTTTTATAGAATTTGTCACGGCAGGGAGAGAGAGATTATGGAAATTCAACTCGGTACCTTAGGTTACTTATTGAATTTCTAGTCTCGCTACGCTTGGATAAGAACTATCAATCTCAACAGTCAATCTACCTATCTATGATTACCACTTTTTTCCCTTTCAACAATAATATTAACTATTTCCTCTTCAGTGGATTTGAATAAAAGTTCATTTAAAATTTCAAAAGTATTTATTTCAAATTTCAAACATAATCAAATTTGAAATAGAGTGATAAAGTCAATTTTAGTATTCAGAAGAATAAAATCATCATAATTTTCATAAATCTTATTCTAATAAAAAATTCATATGTATATATTGTATATCAATAAATTTGACTGTAGTAGTTTAGGCGAAACTTTTGAAATGCGACAACCATGTAAAAATTGCGCTCATTCTCAAACTCGTCGTTTGCGCAGAGCTGGGATACGAGCTCTGGGCGATGCGTATTGAAAATTCAAGCCAGAATTTGGTTGGAGTAGGAGTACTGTATATGCTTTACTGTGTCAAGACCAGAACCGTACTAGCACCACAAAATGAATGATCAAAATGATGAACTCATTCTGATTTAAAGAGAGTTTTCATCACTGAAAACGCAATTACTGATCTGGGCGAAATTATTCAATGCATGAATATTTTCGATTGAACATTTTTCTTCTTCAGGCTCTGCAGGGTTGAAATGCAAATAAAAAAATATCAAGATGTGAACATACGTTGAAATTTACAAATATTCCATTATTTGTGATAATTTGTAAAAACTTTTCTAGTAAATGAATATTCAGTTAACGGTAAGCGGAGTTTTATTGCAAATTCATACCATCCATCACATCACCGTGTTTCACCCTCCTCGACATCTACTCTTAATGAACTGAGGAGAATTTAATTTACGTAAATTTATTCGAACTGTATCAATTTTAGACAGTCTGTCAAAAAGCGAACGAATGTTGATGATCTCAATAGTTGAATGAAATGGATCCAAAGTAAATGTAAACAATGAAGGGAAACAACCGTGACATCGAAAGTTCATTTCATCACTGTTGAGCATTTGATGGAATCAGAAGTACCGAACTCTTGTGTTTCAATTGTTTACCCTGCTTCCCCATCTTTGGGGATGGAGAGGAAAATTTCGTTTCGAGAGGTGTTGACAAACTGCCTCAAGACAGAGGATTATTATTTTGATTGGAATTCATTGGTTTAAAAAGGCGAATCAATAAAAAAAGCTTAACGCAACAAAAATCCCTTTCGCATTTCTAGTGTGTTTGAATTATGGATTTTTCAAGTCGTTTTTGGGAGAAACTTCGATGTATAAAAACCGTAGGTGATATTTTCGAATCAGTATAAATGTTTCTTGACATGTTTTTTTTTTTGGAAGATTTTATATCCATATTAGATTAATATCACTTATACAGTGCCCGTCTAAAGTCTGTTTGTAGAGCTGATTTCGAATGAGGTCCCAAAAATTGAATTCGACGAAGAAATAACGGAATGATGGCAATTTTTTCAAAACTAAAAATTTTACGAATTTCAGGGTATACGTAAAATGTTATACATTAATATTTTTTTTCCAAATTCACTCACTTCATAACTTTGGAACTATGAAAAATAATATAACATGATCAAAGATTCAGTTTGCCTGATTGCAACTTTTCCCCCATATTTTTGTGGTGTTTTTCCGAATGTATCATTATTGACTACACTGCATTTACTATCCATTAGTGAAACTTCCATATCTCTAGTCTTTTCAGGACCTTCAGTCTGTTCAATAATCTTCATTTCACTAAAACTCTGACAAGGAATTTGAGTACACGATACAGTGAAACTTCTAGGCAACGTATACACTGTGTCTCACATCTTTTGGAACCACCCTGATAACTTCCGTAATTTTTGCAGTAGAGCTCTGAATTTTGTAGCACATTCTCACCAGAGTATTCTCCATTTTTTCATACTTTCTCTGGCGAGTTACTGTTTCTACATAAATTGCAGTGCTCACAAGTACTTTTCAGTGGTGCTGTAGGTTTTCCGGGTTTTCCTACAGCTGAAAACTGAATACATCACCTGAAACATCAGTAAGTCGGCCCGGAGCGCCACGGCAAATAATAATAATAATAGCCGTCCTCTACCCGCACAGGCTATGCCTTTGGGTACACTCAACGAGTGTTTATGAGGGAGTATTATTATTTTTATTATTACTCAACCTGTTTATTTTGTTGTGAAATTTATGTATCTAGAAATTTGTTGAACATATATTTTTCTGAGCGTTTTTTATCAAACAGGATGCCGTATTGGAATCGAATCATATATTTTTGGGTCCTGCAAGGAATTCTGCATATACAGGGTGGTAGGTAAGTACGTGGCCAAACTTGAAGGGGTGTTTTTTGAGTGATTCTAAGACGAAAAGTTCATATAAACATAGGTCCGGTAGTACTTAGTTTTCGAAATACATATTATATTATTATTAGCATTATTGCGTTGACTTCGAAAAAAATCCTAAGAGTTGAACAAACTATTTTTATGGAAAAAATAACATTAACACTCCAGTTTTTTATGGTTTGGTAGTTCAATTATTTTATTGTGTTGTTAAAGGCACTTACATAAAAGTGTTTTTTATATGTTCTCTCAAAAACAAAGCAAGATACGAAAAAAATTTCACAAATGAAAAAGTTGTAATTTCAGCTGCTCGATATGAAAAAAATACAAAAATTGCAAAAAAATCAGCGGCGCACATTTTTTTCTGTGAAAACTATTGGTTACGGTGCTTTCCGGGTCGGCATTGGACATGATACTTTTGATATAGTTAGGGCTAAGTCAGCCCTTAACGACCCTTAATGACACTGCCAAATTTCAATTAAATCAGTTGAAGGATTATCAAGATATTTAGGAAAAGAGCGATTTCTTGTACACCCTGTATTTTGAAAACAAAGCATTACCGGACCTATGTTTATATAAACTTTCAGTCTTAGAATCATTCTAAGAATAACTCATTCTAGTTTGGCCACGTACTTAAATAACACCCTGTATAGTGTGGATTGCGGGTGAATCTGGCTTTGGACTTTTTACATCGATTGACTCGAAATTTACAGATTATCCTAATTTTATCATTCTGTATTAATTGGCATACGCAGAATTGCTCTATCTTAAACCATTCCCAAGCTGAAAAGTTGATTTGGAGTGGAAAGGAGTAATTTTTCTCCATATTTTCTTCTACTTATTTTTGTGGCATTTTTGACGTTGTATTCCTTTTATACGCCAAACCTTGGATCTGAGCATAAACAAAACATATATTTTCAGAAAATTTTTATATATAGTGCGGATTGGACTTTTTTCGATTTTTCGAATCATTTTGATTCCAGTCGATTGACTCGAAATTTGCAGATTTTTTAAATTCCATCATTCTGAATCGATTGGCGTTCGCAGAATTGCTCTATCTTCAATAGTTCTCGAGTTCAAAAGTTCATCTTAAGTGAAAAGAAGTATTTTTCTTCCATATTGTTTTCTATTCCTATCCGTGGTATATTTGACACTTTATTCCTTTTATATGCCAAACAGAGCTGTGCTGAGCTCTGACATAAGCACTAATTACTTTCGAGAAGTATTCCAAAATCTCAAGCACTAAGTAGTTTTATTAATAAAATCCTTGCGATAACTTGAACACTTTCGTAAAGTAATTCTAGTCAGAGAGTACCAATCACTAAGCACTTCTCAATCTGATAGATATATGAAGGCCGATTCATATACATGCGTGTCCACCCTACATTTTCAAATATATATTTAATATTCATAATTTTTCTATTATTTCTTTACGATGATTATTTACAACCCCAAGAGTAGTATAAAACTAGTGAAATAGGATTTTAGGGCCTCCTTCGTGAGGGCCCACCGGGAAAATTTCCCGTTTTCCCAGTGGTACAATCCGACACTGTTTCTCTGCAGTTTTTCATCAACAGTGTCCAGTGGTCCAGTTTTCCTTTGTCGAAGATCCTTATTAATTTAATCGACCGATGGTGCCATTGAAAATCTTATTTAATTTTTGTATTTTCCTAGAAAAATCAGATTGCTGCCTGTCGCCAACCTAAGTAGTGATATCGACACGTTTAGATGAGGGGGAAAACCTAGAAGCACCTAACATTTTTGTCTGATTTAATAAGATTTTCAATGGGACCATTGTCAGACAAAATAATAAGGATCTTTGGCAGTCCGACGCTCGATTTGGCGACAAAGGAAAACTCAAGGACTCTTCACACTCGAACAGATACAAAGTTACAACTTCCGATTTTGTACGAGGTCTCGCGTACTATCCATAAAGATGAAGTTTTCAGGATTCATTAAGATTCTGTGAACGTGACATGGACGGCTTCTTCACTGATGGTGAGTCAACTCAGAAACAGTATCAGAAAATCATCGAAATTTGTGAATGTGGTGAAGATTTAGTCGTGAGCAGAATGTAAAAATTTGAATGTGACGAATTTTTAAGGTATATTAAAAAAACAAGATTCGAAGATATCACTCGCTCCCAAGTAAACCCGAATGAACTTTCAACTCGTGCTCAGCTCAGCACTCTCTCGAGTCACAATTAAGATCATCCCCGGATAACCCCCGATGCTAAAGCAACTGACGAGCGCAAACAAATTAAACTTGCACTGAAGCTCAACTGCATTCAATTAATAATGTACGGTGCAACCATTTTATATCGAACGATGCCCTTCTAACAGTTAAGCGCATTTGAAACAACGCAGAATTAATCAAACGGTGAATGTGTCATTTATAACGCTGCCGCAGACCGCAGATGGTGAGTTAGACTCTACCTTATCGTCGAAGGTTTCGACGCCTGGCTTCAATTTGCATTTCGTGTACTCAACAAGCTGAAGACGTGCTGATATATAAATGCCAAGTCTGAAATTGATGGTGTATGCTAATTCGCAGTCGCTTTTGAATGTCATGGAGCGCAGATAAAGCGATTTCATCGAACTTGATGATGTTTTGTAATGAACTCGCCTGGAGGGTAATGTTCGAACAAAAAATAGTCAGTATTTCATGCAATGGTGGGAAATAGCAGTTTCCTTAACAAAGGAGAAAAATAATGCCTTTCTTCCTGTGGATAGTTTTATGCCAGACACGAAGCAATACAAACTTAATAGTTGTCATAAACTGTCACATTTTTTACCCTTGAGTTGCGTATTCCATTGGTAATAGTGCGCACCGAGTGCACTTTTTGTATTCCATTGGGAATCTGGTGCACCTAGTTTTGAACTCAGTGCAATAATTTTAGAACGAGCTCTTTGAGGTCGTGCGGAGTCAGTGCATTTGTGAAAATGGTGGCAAACTTTTAACAAGACAGACTGCTCCTAGAAGCATTTTTTTAACATGTCCATAAATTCAGTGATGACGCTAAGTAAGAGGAAAATATATTTATAATATCATCTGCTGGCATTTTTATATGGTATGTGACTCTAAAAGTTGATTGGTGTAATGTATAAAAAAAAACAGAGAATAATTATACGAATTGAATACTACAATAAATGAAAAATATTCTACTTTTTTGAGGAAGTATTGATAAAGAATTGATGAGGGATTTCATCCTGAAGAATACACTTCCATCAAGTTAGATAGGTACTGCCCTATGAAACATATTAGTTGATTTTTGAAATTTGAACTTTGTATTGTAAAAGCTATAGGCGTCTATCACTTTTCATCTTTATATATTCGCAGGAAATTCTAAGATTTTTTTTCGGGGTGGCCAAAAATTTTCAACTTTGAAAATTATTATATTACAATTTTCAATTTGGAAATTGTAAAAATCTCATTCGAATACTTGAAACATATCTTACAGACGTGCTTCATTTGTCCAAGGATCCTTCACAACATGTATCCTGGTTTTAACGAAATAAACTTGAAAACTGAAACTAATCCGATACATTTAGAAACCATCGTTATGCATATAATAGCTTTTTCGACAGACGGTTGCTTTCACGACCAAAGAGGATATTTCAACTTTACGTGTGACAATTTCACATAATATTTCTGATCTTATCAAGTTATTTGTTCGTTTGGCTACAGTACTCATCATGGAGAAAATAACACTTATTCATCATCGTTATCTATTACCCTACTCCTTCAACTACAATTCCCTTCATAAATAAAATCACGAGGAATATTTCAATTTATTCTTCCGGAATTATTGTATAAAGCTAATTTGGCGCCATATCATTCCTCTCATACAGAACACAATAGCACATTCTAGCGGAAACATATACAACAAAGATACATTGCGTTGTAAATAACCTCCATTCATGTGTTTCTCCTCAAAGCAATAAAAGCTTCTCAACCATCGTAGTAATTGGGGATTAAATATGCATATGGTAATATGGACTTTCGCTCTTTCACTTCGTCAGCGCTGTCCATATTAAATTATCTTTCTTTTCTTTGTGTGCTTATTTTTAGATATTTTCCTTTGGTATCCGTTTCTCGTATTTGTATTCAGCCACCAACTCACATTAGTGCCCCTCGAGGGACATCTCGAAACCTCTCCTGCTAACAATGATGTTTGGACATCATTTTTGTCCCGTATTCAATGAAACTCCCCATTACCCTTCGTTATTGTCCTACTAGAGTTTCGGGAGAAATATATTTTCCATGACGTGAACCACGACCAGTGAGATGAGACAATATTTCTAGAACTGTGGCGTGTTTTATAGGCCTAGGACTCACCAGGTGACTCGAGAGAATTTTAGAAGACGTTGGCTATTTTCAAAATAGGATGAAAAAGATAGTTTTTGGAATATGGTTAGTTGGAATGACAGAATATGTCCTCACACAGTACACGCTCTGACAAATACCTACCGCATTGACCAGAAAACTACCTATAATAGTAAGACTTCAATAATTGTTACACTTTCTAGAATACGTCCAATATAGTCAAATCAAGAAAAAATATATAAAAAATTGTTCTTCTTCAGCGATCACCAAAAAATTATATTGACACCATAACTTATATTCAGTCATATTTTCTCTTCTTTCAATCACTGTTTAAAAAATAGACCAGTGTCACTGTATTAAATATTGATAAATTAAAAAGTTGATTTTTTGACAGCTCAAGAAAGTGTGATGAATTTCTGGCAGTGACAGGAATCTATATGGGGATTTCGAAATGCTCCACATGAAATAAATACACGTTGTGCTTACATTTCAGAGTTGCTTAAAAACATTTATTTTCAAAATTGACTTCGACACCAAAATTTCAACGGAAACATGGAAAATTGAGAATTTGTCGCAAATGAACCTACTCCATTATGATACGGTTTATAATAATGACTCATCTTAAAATTCTCACTTAATCTGACCAATCGCAAAGCAAAGACAACTCGTGTTATCGCGATAACACCAGCTGTCTTTCAATTCTGATTGGAGGATCAGCTTCGGCATTTTCAACGACGTAACCATGGCAACACAAAGTTTGACAGTTCTATCAATAATAATTGTACCTGACTGTGTCAAAATGAGTCGCTTCGGTGCAAATTCAAATGAAATTATGAAAAGAAACATTATAATATTGACGATTTTGATAATTTGTTTATGACTGCTATACATTGTTCGTATTCATATTAATGAAGAAATTTTATTCGTGAAATAGTCTAATAAAATTCAACTCGTGATTGAATTTTTCTCATAAGTCTGTCTTTCATTTCTGAACTCAACCGAATTGTTTTGAGAAATCACCACTCGTCCTGCGGACTCGTCGTGTTTTCACGAAGCAATTCAGTTTCTTTCAGAAATAAATCGTTAGACTTATCGCGAAAATTCAATCACTCGTGGTAATACTCCCTCATATTATAAAAACCAATCAAATGCCATAATTTTCTCAATTCGAACCAATGAGAACAGGACTTTTTGAAAACACTTCCTCCAGCCGTGGTATTTTCCAAACGGTGTTAGCTTGTGTATACATTTCCATAGTTACGACAATCAAGGTAAATATAGAAACGTCACTTTGACGGTTCAACTCTTCAACTAACATAGATTACACAAGATGAACCGTTCTTGCAATACGCATTTAGTCTATAATATAATGTATTCGTGAAAGTTTCTGACCGAATATACCTTCAGAATGCAGAATTTTCAAAATACTTTCACCTTGCCAGGCACTCAAACTGTGTTGCTGTACAAAACACCACTAGAGCAATCTCTCGTGGTGTTTCTGACAGTTTTCGTGCCAGCAACGCGAAAGTATTTTTCGAACATTATGAATTTTGTCGGGATATAACTACTGAAAATTTTTATCAAACGACGGTTTTGATTTGGTTGGACATGAAAAATTCTAAGAATTTCGTTTTAGAAATAAATGACATATAGAACTGCAATGCAAAACAATCAATGTTAAAACAGATATTGAAGGAAACAAGTTTGACATCATTACAATATATCGATGGTCATAATTTTATCCATACGAATTCAACGATGCGCTTTAAAGGAAAAATTAGATAAATAATATCAGATTTCGTAATGATTGTTGGTGATATCAATATCAATATTGGGGACAATAAAGACTTTGCTATTGAGTACCTCAATATTTGGGTAAATATGGCTACATGTCAGCAATAAATGAGTATACGAGAGTTCAAAATGATTCTTTAACATGTATTGATCACATTTTTCTGGAAGAGCAGAAGAGCACAAAAACGATGGTACATGAAAGTGAAGAAAACACAGAAAATAAATTCAAATGACACCTTGATGATAAAATATTGAACATTGGCTATAAAATGAAAAACTGTAAAAATTCGAATGAGGTTCGAATATATTGTGCCAGAGAGGTATCAACAATGTCAAAGAATACGGGGTACCCTTCTCTCTAAACGTTTCCACTTGGTGAAAACGTTTAGAAAGAAGGGTACACCAAGTTTTATGAAAATATACAATTATATTTACTTAGAACAGTGCAGTGAAGAATAAAGAGAAGTGATTCTTAACCTTGAAATGAATAAATAATCAAATTCGCAGTTACATAGTGAAACAATCAACCAATAAATTCGATATGTCAATAAGTAGACACTCTAACACACAAAATTATCAAGTTTTTGTATAAATGAGGTGATAAAATGAACCAAGCTTACTTCAGGCCCATATCTCTAATCAATCGTAAAATATTTGAGAAAATTCTGAGAATAAGAATAGAAAAATACTAGGAAAAATATGAAATACTATCAAGTTATCAATACGGATTCATTTAACTAAATCAATCTACCCTTCTTTAACATGGCAAAAGCGTTCGATACAATGTGTCATTACAAAATACTCGAAATGTTGGCGAATATACGTTTCAGAGGAAGGTATAGATTTTGAGAATACAATAGTTCAAAAACGAATTTCGAAAACCTTGACATGATTCTTATTTCGATAGTAAAATGTTAAATCTTTCCCAATTTGATTTACAATCTTCTTAACTCTCAACTTGTGTTTCTGACTTACGCTTGATTGAGTTTCAACTCTGCTATTGCGAACAACGTTAACTCTTCGCAAATTGCTCTCCACAAAATCATTGTTATGAAAGGAAGAAAATGAATTGAATAATAGTATTCACCGCAGTTTCCGCAGTACTCTTAGATGAGAGGAAAAAGACGATGTAATTTCCAAACTAATAACCTTCAATTGTATGAGCTTGCTTTATTGTGTTTACTTAGTCGCCTGTGCAAACGTGAATTATACTTTTGGTGGGACTTGTAGACAGGGTGATATCCGGAAATATTTAATGAAAATGTGAAATAATTGAAAATTACTATGGAACTGTTATTTCTTGGGATCTCTGTGAATGTTCTGTCAATGATAAATAGAATCCTGAGGTATGGTTTCCGGGCTTTGAGGCCGTGGTCGGTTCACCTCCGTGGAGGCGGTTCCACTGGACGTTTCGCTCACAACGGCGGTGAGCATCTTGTAACATGTAAATTGACCCTTAGATAAATTTCCTGTTACTCCCAACTGACCTGAAGGCAATGAAATTTGATATTTAATTTAGCGTATTTATTTAAGGTAGAGTCGAATGAATAGTACATGAAACAGAATACTCTGTGCAATGTATTCGGTCATGTCGGGTCGGAGGTACGATGACACCACTAGCCTTATTTGTTATAAACCCTGGTAGAACTGTCATCTTTGGAATCCCTCGACTATTTATGTGTTCTGTGCTCTCAATCCATAAATTTCACTTAGGGGCTGACCTCTGACATGAATAAGTGTTAACGATAATTGCTTTGACTTTTGACAAGGGAAATGATATCCCTCGATGCGCCAAATTCAAATAGCAGCCAATCAGATTGCAGTGTGTACCCACGAGAGGATACGTGTATGCTCGACTGTTTTTTTGTTATGAAGAAACGCCATTTCAAAGTTTTTAACTGAAGAGGCGAAAAAATGAAAATTCGCGATATCTATATTCATTTGCTGCTGTACTTTCTGGGGAAAGGGGCCATCTTCTTGGAAGGTGAGTTCAACTGATTTTTATGAGAAGTGTCTATTTTGCTGGGGTGCAAACTCAATGAAACGAATCTTTTTAGAGATCAGACGGCCGTGCTTTCTGGGCTCCAGTTATACGAAGCCATCGAGAACACCTATTAACCTGCTGAGGAAACCGCGTCGGTGGACTCGGGAGATTGATTTGCTGCTCTATTTTCTGGGAAAAGCGGCACAAGTTCTAGACAGCGTTCCATCTGAGCGCGAGTTCTGCAAGCGTGGGTGGACTCGTGAGAAGTGGAATATTTCGATGGGCCACTGACCACCTTTTAATTAATATGGACATATTGGGTTTTATCGATAGAAATTAATACCGTTTTGGCAGGCCACATTCTTTACCAATTTACATTTCACGTTGGGAATAGTCTTTGTTTTTTTGAACTACCACCTTTGGAGATCAGTCCACGTAGGTATGGCACCATAGGATATTGTCACAAATTCAACTTCATGTTCTGGATTACATCAAGGTTAGATTGTTCCGTTTTCAAATTCGACCATTCAACGTATTGAAAGTCAAGATTACTTGCTAGTAGTACCAACCTCTTCAAGTTTACAAAAACTGTATTTTTTTAATTAATGTAAGTTTTGGGCATAATTAATTGTGATAGGTACCTTAACACATCTTTCCCAGTTTAATAGATATTAAATTGATTGATTTTTAATATATAAATGTACAGCCTGGTATAGATCGCTTTTCAGTACCACAGTGTGGTTTTAGGACTTTAAACATATTAAAGTATTTTCCTTCACAGATTATTTTATGTATAGAGAAAGCAGGGAACCTACGGTTCTCATTTTCAGATTGAACTTTGTTAATTGATTTCATTGTGACTACCTTTGCGCAATTATTAATGTAACTGCTACCAAGAGGGTATTTGGTGTTTGGATATTCCAAGTTACAGATTTTCTTCGTTTTCTCTAGACCAAAATTGAGTGGTGCCCCAGGACCACTTGACAATTCGAAGCCAAACTCACAACCATTGCTCCCAGATGAAAAGCTGTCGGTGCCTATGAAGCAAGCTTCAGGGTGGGAAGGTAACCTTCGAAAACTCTGAAGATTGTGGCTTTAATCTTCAGCATAGCTTTAGTCTTCTCGAAGAGCGACGTAAAACTGGATAGGTTTGGAAGTGTGATTCTAAGGAAAACTATAACTTCTTTTTGAAATCTAAGGATACGTATCAAATTGTTTGTCAATAATCAATGAACGGCACTCAGCACCCATCAGTACTCTGAACATAATAGTTTACTGGAAATCACAATTCTCAACTAAATCATACTTCCAGTCTTGAAATTTGTTTTAACAATTCCAGAGATCGAAAGTTCACTTGTACCTCCGAAGTACCAACATTAAGTTTCAAAACGTACAAAGCCAATTCTTGGAAGGTTTTCCTGAAGAAACTGCATTGAAATATTCAATTTTCGAATAGTTTCATCAGCTTTCTTGGGTGTGTTTTCTCATTTTCATTGTTATTTCCTTAAACCCAAACATTTTCCAATCACATTTTTCACTCACTGAGAATTTTACTAAACAATTGTGAATTTCCAAATGAGACAAAAATACCGTAGTCCTAGCTGAAATTTCTCAAGCTCTGCCATCGCTAAATGACTTGAATAAGGTACATTGCAGACACTCATTGGATCGGCCTTTTAAGTAAATTTGCATCGGGAGGCATTGAGAATCAGCTTTCCTTCTGATAACGAAGGAGGCTTCCAAGGAAGGCCTTTCGAGTAGCCATCAGATTTGTTTTGCAAATGTGTTGGGAGTTAGAGGTCAGGACCCTATAACGTTAATGGATTCCTGAAGTTCCACTGGAAGTTTGGGATATGGTGGAGGTATTAGTGATTTAGGAGTTTCATGATTTTCTTCAAAGAATCAATACTGCTTTACATAGTCAAAATTATAAATTGAAGAAAATGATAATGTTGAAAATAATATCGATTTTTGACAAAAAGCGCAATACATATCATCTGTAAATATTATATGAGCACGGAAGTGGTGTGTCAAAAGGCAGAGTTCAAAATCCTATTTTTGCACAGATTTCATTGTTCCACTCAACCACGTAGAACTACTCATTCTGAAAAATGTCACGATTTGTTATCAATAATTTATATACAAAATTGGCACTTGCAATCCGAACTATATACGAAAAATTCCATGCAGATTCCGAAAATCTATGATTTGTGTATGCGCAGTTGAATAGTTTGACATATGAAAGGAATACAACGTCTGAAATGTCACTAATAGGACTGGAAAAAAATATTGATGGGAAATGACTACCCACTCCACATGAACTCTTCAACTCAGGGATCGTTGGAAATAGAGCAATTCTGCGAACGCTAATCTATTCAGAATGATCAAATTAGTAAAGTCTGTGAACTTTGAGTCGATCGATATAAAACAAAATGAATTAAAAAATCGAAAAAATTCCAAAATTTCTAAAATTCATGAAAAATACAAAATTGACAGATTCACTCACAATCCACACTATCTACGTAAAATTTCACGTAGATTCCGAAAATATTTGATTTGTTTATGCTCAGATGAATGGTTCGGCATCTAAAAAGAATACAACGTCAAAAATTTCACGAATTGAAGTAAAAAATAGTATGGAGGGGAAATGACTCGTTCCTTCTCCAAATAAAGTCAATGAAGTCCACACGATATTTTTATTTTGTGTTTCATTAATGCAAATTTCAATAGAACATGTGAAATGAACAAATAATTTTGTTGATTATTGTCCATATCTCATTACATAAAAATTTAGAAGAGGAAATTATATTTTTATTTATTCCGCACGAGCATTTATTTTCGCAACAGTGAACTCAGGAAGAAAACAATAAGAAAAAATTTAAAAGAAAGACAATGTATCCATCTGAAAATCAGGACCGATTAATATATTCGCTGGTCACCCACAGTAAATAATAATAATAATAACCGTAGAAGAGGAAGATCTCACATACAATTTGTTTAATTTATTCAAGTCTTCTGCCTCAACATATCTTAATAAATTCAGTTCATCTTATAGTATTTTTGTTGCAGTTTCGTCGATTTCATCTACCACCTTCATTCGTTCAGGACTTCAACACCATACCAACTCACATAATATATGTTTGAAGACATTTCCCCTTAGTTATGAATAGGGATAATTCAAGGGTTAAAAAGAATTTCAGTGCAAGAAACCAGTCAACAAACAAGAGTTTTGACTTTCACAACGGCACTTCTAGCCCTTCAACCAATTTTTTTGCAACGTTTCAGAATATATCACTGACTTTTTATGATCAAGTTCCACTCAAAACTGAAAATATTGATATGCAACGAGTGATAACTCGTCAAAGAGCTTCAATCTATTAAGTAAATCCATACACTTTCCCTACTAGGTGCCATTAATCTCAATCTCATTTCATTATTGAAAGCATTACATATAAGAATAATAAACTCCATGTTAGTGCATCAGGTTGGAATGAATTCAATTTAGTAGGAAATCTAGTGGATATCCTGCATTCAAAATGCTCATCCACCAATATATCTAATTTGTTGAGTTCGATATTGAAAGAAAGAGTGTTTCAAAGAGAATAATAAAGCAGAAGCACTCGGAAGAAAATTTCTTCACCCACTTCTATAACTACGGGATATTTCAAAGAATATGATTCATGATAACAGCACAAAGAACTATTGAATTGTAGAAATAACGGCTCGAATAATATCCCACAATGCGTCATAATAATAATAATGTTCGCTGGCTGAAATTCATGTCCGCTAGATATTAATTTTGAGAATGGCCGATCATATTTCTTCCAGAGCTGTGGAGCTGTCTTGATAGATAAAATTCATTGCTTTCCAATAAGCCGATATCTAGTATTCTGGTAGAAACAGTATCATCAGACATAATAATTAATGAGCGATAAGTTCGGCTTCTAGCTAATTATCAAATAATGGGTTCCGGGAGAGATTGATGATTTATATATTAGTTTGTGATCACATATAACTGAATAGACAGATCTGATCTGTGCGTTATCTCAATTTTTCGAAAAATCTCTTTCTTCTTCTACTCGAGCAATTCCTCGAATATATAGTGGAAGGTGAGTTGTCTCTTTTTACTTAGCTCTCCTCTGGTTTGAGCTTAAGATATTTCAGTCAGATCACCTGAAAATTGAGTCATATCGATAGTACCTGGTCTTTCCGATGGACCTAAGAGGAAGTTATCCAAATTCTGTCAAACTTCATCTTCCTGAACTCCTGTTTCTGATATTTTTTCAATATTTCTCCTCTAATTTTGTCCATTTACATATATTACGTGATAAACAACCCATCTTTCCAGACAAATCTCCCAAACTCCCACTTCCTATCTTTGTACGGTAGTTTCGAATCCTAACTGGAAATAACGAATTTGCTAGTTTCACGTTCAAATTTGTAGAGTTATCCATAGTTTTATACAGATAATTTTTCAAGGTCTGAACCAAATGTTCTACTTGCCCAATTGTAGCTGGGTGATATGGAGCTGACAACTTGATTATGTTGAATTTCATCAGATTTCAGCTTTTTTTTTTCAAAATTTTGAGACCTGAATGAAGACCCATTATTACTGATTATTTCTTTCATCTATTAAATATCAGTCATCAACCAATCATACGTTTGTTTCCTGTTTGACAGGACCAATCAATACGCTCTATTAGCGACTATTTACATGATGCACAATATTCAGCTTGATACTCATATCAAAGAGCCTGAGCATCTGACAGTACTCTAAATAAATACATATTAAACGTCAAATAGAATCAATTGTGTTAAAGCTGAATAATTATTTGAAAATGAATCGGTTTGGAAAAATCAAAAACGATGAGATATCGAGGCTACAATCCCTGAGATTACAGTGTCATTCATATGACAGATATGAAGAAATGGATTCAAGAAATAATCTTCATAAATATAACACGACCTTGATTAATTGTCGACTATTTTATTGCTGCTAAATTTCTCTTGTATTTATTAATTTTACTCGACATTATTTTGGCATTAACAATCAGAGATGAAAGCCCTCGAGCTTCGCTCTCGGGCTCTCATCAGATTATTAATGCCAAAATAATGTCTCGTTAAATTATTAAAAAATTCAGTCGAAATTTAGATGCAATAAAAATAGTCGACTATTTATCAAGGTCTTGTTATATTACCCATGACTAGTCATTGGTATTCCAAGTCTTTTAAAAAAAAATTCATGTTACGATGAAGTGGTATGGAAGCTGTTGTTTAATTTACGCAAATGAATTCCGGCCTGTTGAAAAATACATCTACTACAAAAATGAAATTTGTTTCCATGATTAAGCGAAATACACATGAATTCTCTGCCATGAAAAATTTGGATATTCCCACTGCTTTGTTGTATTTGTACACTCTTGCACGGTTTGCATGTACTGGCTAATCTCTTTGTATCTGAGTCTATTTTGAGTCACCAAACATAGGATCTAGCCAAAGGTTTCATCTTCACTATTTCTATGTCACCTTGATGGAATTCCTCCAGAATTCTTTCTCCTGAGTTGAGAGAGGTATTACTACTCTTGGTCACTTGGAAAAAAACTAGCAAATAGAGAAAACTCATGGTCAATTTCTTCAAATCCTGTAAGTTTGATTTTTGGTACAGATTTTCGTAAACTGTTTTCAATACAGGATCATCCAGACCTCTAAATTCTTCAAATAGACAGAGGAGCTTTAATTCGCGTTCCAAACAGTTTATTGAACTGATCACCATTCATCAATGATTTCGAGTTAGTTCACCTTCGTCGCCACTGTTTTATCTTCAAAACAATCCTCTAAGTGAGATTGCAATAAAAAAAAAATATTGATCACATGTTTCATTAGGAATCTGAAGAGTTCTTCAGGACCAGTCTTGTGATCCATTTCAAAGTTCGATATCACCAACATGGAAAAACCATGTGAGATCAACTGTCAGAAGTGCCTTCCGGAAACTTGTTTGTCCATTTCGTGTTAAGAAAAGTTCAGCCCCGTCAACTGAATATGACTCATGAGGCACAGATTCGACCTGTCCTAAAATACAGCACTGGTCCCAGACTGCAACTTTGAGATTACGTCCAAAAAGGAGGCGTTTATTTCGTGAGTGATGGTTTGCTCACGAGCTCACTCACTTTTCTGAAATATCGGTACCAAAAAAACTGACTTCTTGATCAACATCCACTCATCGTTACATTTTAAACTAATCGATCATATATCTTTCAGGGCTTGCTCTTTCAGTAGACGGCAAAACTCCCAAAAAGTGTTCCTTGAGGCATTAGGCCTGCAGATATTCAAGGAAAAGAGGAAGTTTTCTGAGCATAAGAGAAACCAAAATAAAGATGATTTGTTTTATTGATCTTCAGACGTTTCAACTGTAATGTTTCAGTTGATACAGTACTTCACAACTGAAAATGACTGCCGAAATCGAAGTAGAAAATTTCGGAGATTTCAATAAAAAAAGAATCCGACAAAACTGGAAAATTGACCAAGACTTTCAGAAATATATTTGCCTACGACTCTTTGAACGAAATTGTGATTTATAGAAATGAAACGAATATTTTATCGTGGCAAACATTTTTCCAACGCCGACGTTAAATCTAATCAATATATTCGAAGTGTGTAGGAGCTACTAACTTTCAGTTAACTTCTTTTGAGAAAGCTATTTCACTAACAATTATAAAAGTTTGAATCAGGGAATTTATCAAACTCCAAGCTGTTCTCCTCTTTTTTCGGGAATTTTAATTAAGGAAAATTGTTTTTGTTCAATCTGTGCTTCCAATTTGGGAGCCAAGATGAATTCAATTATGATTGAATGCCGAATTAATGAAATAATCCTTTTTGAAGAGAATGCCGATGGATGGAGATGTTCTATAGTCCCTTGTGGATATTGTGAAGTTATGCATGATTTATTGAAAACTGATTTCCGCAACAACATTTTTTGGTGTGTTGAAGGCCTTTGAAATGTTTTCATTAAAGAAAATCCTAAATTCTGGTCGTAAAAGTATCGGTTGATTTTTGCTGAGTTTGAATTGGAATTTTGATATAGAAGGAACTAATAACAGAAAAATGTATTTCTGGTCAAATATGTCATTGCATCAACATACTTGAACATTCATTGCTTGTCGTCAAGTACAAACAATTCCACATGAAAAATATTCGAATATTCCTCATGATGTGTGGCTTTTAACAGAGTCGGGGTACCAGTCTTAGTGCGTTCTGTGATTTCCAGTTGACAAAACCAACTGAAAATCGTTTGCATGTTGTGACCGGGTCTGCACTGATGATCGGTGAACCATGAAACTAGTATGTAGATAGTCAAACCTGTTTTTAATTAACATTTAGTACTTGTTACAGGAAGTATTCTGTATGGCAGAAGAAGCAATGAAAAAGCAAATGACATAGAGTTGGGTGTACATGAGAGAGAGATCATTGTTCTCACATCTCTTTTGCCTCACCCATTCATACCATTCCATAATCTTTTACTCCGCACAAATCATGCTCATTAGATCTGCGAATATCGGATTTACTTTGGCAATTATGATGGATATAAGGAAGAAAGTCAGGGGTCATCATGATTTCTTTTTTGATAAAGAGAAAGGAGTATCACCATCAAGATGGAATTGTTTTCACTATGGTAAGCGATACCCCAATCAGTAGACCTCTTGCAGCTGCTAAAAAACAGAAACAAAAAAACTATATACATATACATTTCTCTTCCAGAAGTCATTGCTAAGACCATCACCACACATGAGGAAGGGGTGGATCTCTACGTCAATGGAATTTCAAACTATAGGACTCATGTTTTCATAAACTTAGAAGATATTTCTATTGGGAAATGGCACTTAAGCAGAAAATATCACAAGTAGGATTCAAATGGAATCCGGAGGTTACTTTAATGGAAATACAGGATACCAATGATAATCACGGAAACCCAGAAGGAGATGCAGGCAATGAGATTTTTTCTACAATAAATTAGCCTTCAAGGCTTCTGGATCTCATCATTAAGTTGATGATTTCCGAGAAATATAATTTTATGACAAAATCCTCGCTCTAGAGCGAAACGAATATTTCTATGCTTCTGTCGAAAGCTGTTGCAGAAACCATCAGCACGCATGGGGAAGTGGTGATGGGAAAATGGTGGTGACCTTCTTTCATCAACTTGAAAGGTATGTAATAAAGCAGTTGAACAGAAAATATCACGAGTAGGATTTGGTGCATTTTACGGTAGTGACTGACCACTTCAGTCTTCTGTGGCTTCACAACCTCAAAGATCTGACGTTGGGCTGTTCGCCTTATACAGTACAATTTCGAGGTGATTCATAGAAGAGGCAAGGAGCCTGTTGATCTTCCCGTCTTCAATAACCTTGAGTATGAGTGGTACCAGTCTATGGTGGATAGGGTAAGGAAAAATTCTCTGAAATATGCCTGGTAACGGAAACGTGATGATCGTTTGTGGAAGCACGTGGAAATCGAATATCCTTCTTTGGGTGAACCAGAAGACTCTTGGAAGCTTGAAGTTCCGAAAGATTATCGCCATTATCTTATTGTTGCTGCCCATGAACCTGCTGTATGATTATTAGTTTTAATTGTAGTTTTGTTAAACTCCCTGTCTCCTGTATAATACACCTACCATTTCTGAACACACATGCATATACAAAACATTTTATAGGATTGCAAGTAGGTTTTGAGAAGCGCAGACCCTGATATTGATTGTTTAGTCAGCAAAAGACTCAACTATCAGGTATATTGAGATTAGGGAAGACCGGACTATAATATTGAAACCCTTTGTCAAGGATTTGATCTGCAAGTAATGTGGTTCTTAAGAGATGGAGGACGGTGAACTAGGTCCATGAGGAGACTGCGCAACTTATGAGCAGGGAAATCACTGTTCCTATCAAGTAACATATTGACGAGATGTTGCAGGAGAAGGAAGTCCGGAATGAATCTTGATGGCGAATGTCGTGAAATATTCGAAAGGATTCGACCAGTTACAGAGGGGAAACAAACGGTCAGTGACGGATTCTACAAAGACTAAACTGTTGAATAGGACAATATTCCAGCAGTACACCGCAGTCCACCTGACGTCAATGGGGACCAGGTGGGGTGCTCGAGGCGGATCAACCTGATCAACTGCGAGAGACACATGTTTGACATGATGACGAACAAAGTGCTCCGTATGGACACAAAAAATTACATAATCTCTCTCGGATACCTTCCGAGAGATCTGCGACGTCAACTCAGTTCCGACATATATCATAAAGTTATCTTATAGTTCTTATACGTTTTCCTAACCAACGGGCAATCTCACCAGCACTAGGGTGTATAACAATGCTCCAGTAAAAACGGGAGCCTCATCTTTCAAGCTTTGGACTCATTCAGGGAACGATACAAGGGGTTGGGCTAGTTAGAGGCAGTCCATAGTATGAGAAGATCCAATTTCTGGAAAAAATTTTTGGTGTGAGCTTTTTCTTGGATCAACATCATAATACCAGCTGCATTGGAGAAGTTTCTTAATTCTCTGTATAGAGTTGGATTCTGTCAAAAAACAACCTAGCCTCGAAGTATTCACGGACCTGCCCTCTGTCATCCTGGAGGCGTCTCAAGTGTCTCTTTTCTTAGGGGATTAGGAGGCGTTTTGGTGTTATAACTGAGGAATAGACTGACGATGGTCTCTCTTCTATACACAATTGCCTGTACTGATCCTTCTCTCTTCACGATGGAGGCGAAAATCCAGAAAAAATTAATTACTGTAAATATTTCAAGACCTGACATAAAAACTGTATAAAATAGAATGCTTTGAATTTCAGTTTGGCGAAGGTTATCAGACAGACGATCCGGATTCGATTTCCGCTACTAGTGGTTCAAAGTCAAAAGTCAAAAACAGCTCTATTGTTTTGAAATATAAATTTTTGTAATAAAGCATGTCATAAATAAAAACATAATTGAAACAGAATACCTCATGGTATTCGTTTAAAAATATACATTTTTGTAGTTAGGCAGTCAATAGAATATATAAATAAAAACATAAATAAGACATAATACGATTTCGTATTCACTTAGAACACATATATATGTATATATAAAATCTATATTTATAAAAAACAAACAAAAATAATACATTTTAGAGAGAAGAAGATAAAAACTCTTCTATAGAATAAAATGGCTGTTCTACAAGTTTTTTTTTTGTTGCCCTCGTGAACTTACAATAGCCTTCAGTATTTTTAATTGGTTCAGGCCAGTGGTTGAACATTTTCAAACCATTATAAATAAAAGAATTCTTAACAAGAGTTGATGTTGGAATTGGCAGTCTTATGTTGTTATCATGACGTGTGTTATAAACATGTACTCTAGTAGGGAATGAACTTGTATATTTATGAATGATGCAGACAGTTTCAAATATAAAAAGAGCTGGAAGGGTCAATATTTTATTTTTGACAAAAAGGGGTTTAGATGATTGTCTGTAGTTTGTTTTGCAGAGATATCTGAGAGCCCTCTTCTGCAGAACAAATATCATATTGAAATGATATCGACTACATGCTCACCAAAATGGTATACCATATACAAGGTGAGATTCTACTTGTGAAATATATACCCGGTCTAGTTGCTGTTGTACCTAGCTCACTCACAATAACTCTTATAACATAGGCACCCTTCGAAATTCTTTTTCCAAGGGCAACAACGTGATCTTCCCAATTCAGTCTACTGTCAATTTGTATTCCCAAGAATTTGTTGCATTGTTTGGATTCAACGGTATGGTCATTTACAACAATGTCCCGCTGGCCACCTTTGAAGGTCAGAGTGTGCGTTTTATTGAAATTGAATGTGGATTCATTAGCAGCACACCATTCTGCAACCACTGCGAGGTCTTTAGACATGTTATGGTGGAGGTTCTTTCTTTGTTTGAGTTGTCAGTTATTGTGAACAATTGGATATCTTATATATAGGAGATAGCTACTGAGTGATAATTTTTTACAGGTGATATCATGTGTATGAGTTGAATGAGGTCTCAAGCGTTTTTTGTTAATGGAAACTGCATTTGTAGGAAAAAATTTGTGTTTATTTTGAGCACGAAGTGTCATTGTTTCTTTTTTCGTCGAGCGGCAATCTATCACTTTGCACTTTAGATACACGAATTGCTATCACAAGTGTACAAAATGACGGGTACATCTTCGTTCAGGCTGTTTCAAATAATTGCACACACCATAATCAAATGCATGTATTCTGCAAATCCCATCGTGACGTGAACGCAACGCCCTACTGTGTATTGAAGTAACGACACATTTTTTTTATTGAAATATTAGCTCTTTGAATGTATTTTTATTCATGATGATTTGTTTATTCATCAAAAAAGACGTCTGGTGCTTGCTTGAAGTGCGCACAGCTGAAAATTTGATACGCCTCTAAAAAAAAAAGTCGCGCCGGAGCGCCTAGGTAAATTTTAATAATAAGTATTGTTCTCTACCCACACAGTCTATGCTCTTGGGTACACTCAACGGGTGTTTATGAGTTTCGGAAATCAATGAGTTGTTGGGGAGTAGGATGAAGTTGCACATCGTTGTAAAGCCCGTATCCTATTTTTGATAATACGTTCATTTATTATGAATTGTATAAAAGTGACCAAAAAGTTGCTTTCAAGGAGTAATTAGAACTTGTCTATTGATGACCAAAATTACGTTTGTAATCGCCTGAATCAACTGAATGAACAAAGGAGATTTCAACTGAGTAACCAAATAAGCAGAATGATAATGATCTTGCCATAACATTTTCAACTCATTCATTGATCCTATCGATTCGAAGGGAAAGACAAGCCAGAAGCAATCCCAAAAATGTTGTATCTACTCGCTAAAAGCATTTGGGCAGTGGTTGTTATTTCCCGCAATACGAGAATGTTAACTTCTTTCATACATCGCATGATTCCATGATAAGAATTTGTTCACGCCATATATCATTTTCCAATTCCACCTGCCAGTTTGGATCCATCCACCAACAAAAAAACTCAATTTGTATTCTTATTCGGAGAATGCCCTCCGAATGTCTAGCCATTATTCATCTTCAGAATTTTCAGCCTATAGAAAGGTTGAGAATGAATGGAGGTGTAGAATGAGGTCTATAAAAATGTTTAGGACTATCATTTATTATTCTCACATAAAAACCAAATGGATATATAATGTTACAATCTTGTTTGACATACAACAATGAACTCTGGAATATAAAACGTTAAATTTGATATGCATGACACAAACTTTTCTCTTGTTCATTCAAACTTGTGATTCATATGAAATAAAGAGTGAAATGATTGAAGCAGCGTAGATCAATTTGGGATGGAATTTCTAGAAAATATGTTGGCGAAGATTTTGATGTGACTATTTACTTTCCTGATGTGAAGTGTTTTTATTTGATCAACAAATCGAAGTATCCAAAAAATATCAACAAATTCACAACTGATAAAAATAATATTGAAGTGCCACGGTTCATCTCAAAAGAGGGCGGTGCTAGGAATACGGAGAGGATGTTCAGCACATAGATGGAGGTATCCTATATCATCAAACTGGAAGTGATTTTTGTTTTTCTCAGTTGAAGGTTCCTCAAACGAATTGAAGATCATGAAATTTCAAAATTTTTATCTTCCGAAATGGCTGAGATAATCCATTGGTACAGATAGACTAGGACACCTGGTATATTGACCAATGCCGTCCCCGGAAGGACCTCTGTATAATTTTCCATGCAGAATAATCCGTTTTATAAACGATTTCGTTTGTGAAACAAGTTCAGCTCGAATGCTGCCATGAGGAAATCGAGGCACAAAACGATCAAAACCATCTTCGAAATCCAATTCAAAACTCGCCGAAAGGCGGACTACAAAACTGTTGCATTTTCAATCTGTAATTCCAGAGTTCCGTTAACGATGCAATTTCCGTTCAATTTCATGCTTAATTTGGAATGGATTATTTCCATTCAAACATAAATATGCGTACTTTCATCAGGCGCAGGCGAAAAATTGACAATATCAAGCACGTGTCACCGCAGTGGAACCGAAATTCGATGTAAATATGGAAATTGCAAACATTATTTGAGCCGGCATCTACTTAGCATCTAATTTTCGCGGATACGCGGCTAAATGAATATTTCAGTCGTCAGTCATGGCCGAGAAATATGCTTTTCGTAATGGAATTTCGGGATTAAACTGTGAAAGCTGAGAAATGAAAACAGATGCAGTATAATCGTTTATTATTTCATTATCAGTTAGCGTAGATGCATGTTGATGAATATAAAACAACGTTACAAGGAGTTTAACAGAAATACTTCCCTCGGTGTTGCTCGAATTGAAAAATGAGTGGGTAATTATTGTTAACGAATCGTTATCATTTCGATGTAGTTCACCAGAGTTGACAATAGATAGTTTTAACATTACAAAAACTCAAATTTGACATTTGACAACCTAAAAATAAAAAAAAAAGTTGTATCGGAATTTATCCATTTGTGAAAAGTTTAATTTTTCCCTTTCTTCCCCTTAGAGAATTCAAGAGGCATGTAATGCTCGAAAAAAGTATAAAAAATTAACATAGAACACATAAATCGTTTTATTGTAACTAATTAACACAACTCGAATTTGAAAATTATTTCATTGTCATCTCTTTCAATATCAGCGCCAGAATTGTGTGTCCATTTGTGACATGGTGAACATATTCATGCTTCGTTGGAAGTTGAATGAATTTCTTGGCAACAGAAACATTCTGCATCACTATCATCACAGTTGGATTCAGTATCAGCTGACCTTGCAACATTGTCAGCTCTTTTCTGGCAGCTCTTCCTTCTTCAGCACTTCCTTCTGCCTCCAGCACGTTCTTTTTTTTTTTGAACTCAATGATAACTTTTTGTTCCTTTGCCATTTCCAGTTCCTCCAAGTGAAGAGATAACGACAAAATGGCTGTTTTCCTGCGTTTCTTTCAAGTCTTTTTTCATTCTGTTGAAATTCAGGTGTGGGCGAAACTAATTGAGGAGAAGCAGTTTAAAACGCTGATATATTGGTTATAATTGCAGGCTCTAGAGGAATGTCTGGCCTCCATGAACATGAAGGATATATGGAGTCATTTCCATTATCTGGTACAAACGATTTCAAAATTGTTAATTAATAAATATACTGATATCTGCAGGCCACACACCCGATTTTTCAATCAATTTATCGCTGTTTTCTTCTTAGCTGCATTAAGAAATGCTGCTCCAAGAGCGTTGAAGTTTGAAATAAACTCACTTTCTTTTTCAAGGTTATATCTCAACCATATTCGCACCTCTTCGTAATAAATACTGATGGATTTCATCAGCAGGTCATCGAAGGTCTGAAGATCGTGTAAACAGTGGAAAGGAAGGCAAAGAAATGTCACTTCATTGGGTAGAGTATTGTCAAGCAGCTCAATGTTTTTGGTGTGCGTTGCATGACCATCGAACAGGGGCTTTCTGTGTGACTTTGGTAAGGATAATGAATTTTTTGTACCAACCAAGGAACCTTTCGGTTGTCACCCATCATTAATCAGTCACTTCTGTTCATCCAATAGTCACAGTTTCACCCCTTTCACATAGAGTTTGTGTTCCAACCTGCCTTTTTCCTTCTGTCGCGATTATATTGGAATGGAATAATGGATTTTTTAATACCAATCTTGTCGCTGTTGAATATTCTTTTAGAAGATAATTTATATTTGTCGAAACACTCTTTCAGTAATGTATGAAATGGTGTTATGACTATTCGATTGAACCCCATGGCACGAGCTATTTGTATCCGATCAGTCACTTTGATTATAAAATCAGTGGCATATTTTGTACCTCAATACTTGATTCAATCCATAACTGAGGGTCATAGAGAGATCCAGTGCATAGAATAAATAGAAATAAGAATGATTCGTGTAGAGAGATTTTTTTTCATAACGCGGTGTAATTCCGTTACGGTTTTTTTCTCATAACGTGGCTATATCTGAACTATCTAATATCTAATGAATATGGAAATGACGCTAAACTTGATAAGTCACCTAATTATAGAACAATCCCAATGTTGATACTAGAACCAGAACCACGTCTGAAAAAGAATTTCGAGGGAAAATATTGGCCAAAAGGCATTTTTTTAAATCTAGAGTGAGTAAGTTGGTGTATATTGGAAAAGTCACCTCTTCAAGTGGATTATCTGTTCTGAATCATCCATTTATTATTGCAGTGAAATCTATAGGTTTTGAGTTTTTCAATAAAGTTGATGTATTATCATTTTGTTCAATAATTTGATTCAAGCTAGGTTGAAAATTCATTGAAGTATATTTAATACTCCCCATTTATTCTGTATGTTACATTATTTCTTCATTTTCGGCTCAATAAAAGATTCATAGCCGATATGTGTGAGTCATTATTAACCTATCTTCTATAGGAAATATTATTCCACATCGTGACCGATAACAGTTTGATGAGTATATTCGAGTAGATCTCAATTCAGAAAGAGTTAATAATAAAAGTAAGTGAATCTGTTTACGTAATAATGTTTACGTTGAGCTAATTCATGTTAGGAATATCAGTGGAACGAAACAAACATTCGTAACAAATAAATATTGCTGAATCCAAATTAATATTTTATATTTTTTTGTTATTTTCATGATATGAAATAAAATGTGATAATAATATTCTATTTCGTAATAGTGGATTTGAATGGACTCTTTTCGCAGGGACAGGTTCTATAGGAATGGCCCTGTTTTGTGTCATTTTCTGTAGACTATATATATATATATATTCAAGGATTAAAAGTCACAGACCAGTTCCTATGTCAATTTCAATCACACAAAAAATTACATTCAATTTCCAACTATAAGACTTACAATTACCTATTCTCATTCATTTTCCTACTTTAATTTTGAACTGAGTACTTTTTGAAAATCTATCAAAAATTTCTTCAAATGTCACGAGTCTTTGATCATGGAATCTACCTTCCAGATTTTTGTATTTGAGCATGGCTGAAAATGTGGCTTGCGCAAATTTCATGAGAATCTCAGATCCCATGTCACAGCATTATTCAATCAGATATTGTTGTTGTTAATGTTGTAATTTCCGTCAACCAGCTGCACACCCCTAAGAGTACAACCCTCAAAAGTCTTCGAAAAACTTGTCCGAACTAGGGAAGACGCAGCTCGTACCTTTTAAAGTGTGATGCTATGCACGAGACCGATGACCATGCTGGGAATCGAACCCACGACCCTTAGGTTGAGAGACAAGCGCTCTACCCTCATGACCATCATCGTTAATGAGCTAGCAGTCAGAGAAGGTGCTTGCTCAAGTGTTCTCGAATTGCAAACTCATTGAAATAACTAATCCTACGTTTTTTTATATGTTAAATATTCGAAACTATTCATTGTCTTCATATAAATGATGTTTATGGAACATTCGCATTAATTGTTTGTTAAAACTCGATGTGATTGCTGCATTGCTGCCTCAGGAGTTTGTTTCTATTTTATTTTTACTTAAAGTTTTTGAAAGGTATGTTCGACCATCTTAAAAAATCATTACAATAAATATGTTTGCCTTCGGAAATTATACCCCAAAAAAATGAATCCTCACGGAATGTAGGTTTTGTATGAAATCTTCCACCAAGAATAAATCACACACTTCACTCTGAAATCGTTTGAAAAATAATTCGAACAAATCTGCAATGATAATCCCATATTCATCCGTTTCCGCTCGCTAAATCCTCGAATTCGAAGGAATCCAGTGAAAAATCACAATCGACATTCCTACGAGCGACAAAGCGTGAATTTCCACCCCGAACACATTTTTTCTGATTTGATGCTTGTTTGGGAGTGCAAACGCCCCGAACATCAATACAACAATAGTTCACATATACTTTTCTCCTCATCCCACGTGTATCGAACGATTTCGAGCTGCCTCCGATGGATTGCTATCTGAACAAATTGACGGGCCGAGACGACGACTTACATAATACATGTTCGATCAGCAACATGGATCAGGAACACTGAGCTTTGCCGATAGACTGATGGATCTCAAGCATTTGTTACGTGTGACTATTTGATGTGAACCACATTTTATGCGGAAGAGTGTTTTGTTACCTCGAATTCGTTGGGGACCTGTGAAATATGCAAAAGGGTGTGCGAATGAAAAAATAGTACGGTCGTTATGGTTTGGGAATCGGTCTGTGGATGAATATTCTATAGATTGATATGAAATATTCATTGCTCTGATTGACTATTGTCACGTTGGAACTAAAAGACTTACTTGGCCCCCTAGCTGTATAGGATGCCCAAAATACTATTTTGCTTGGTTTGCAAGAGGTTTAAACATTGTACCCTGACAACCCTGATGTAGTGAAATGAAATATTGAGATAAAATTATTCACTTCATTAAATATAAAAAGGACATTTGAACAAATAAAACGAAATTAAATGAAATCCAAGTGAACTGAACAAATGAACGAAATAGTAGCAAAACAATAATATCATATACAACAAAATTAACACTTTGTAATCAGAAATAAGGGGATGAAATGTGTTAGCCCATGATTGAAACTGGAATTTTTTTTTTCGTGTGTGTCACCTCTCAGCAGTCTCAAAACGACAATGATCTCAATAAATCCTTGACTTTCCACGACAATGATTTCAATAAATCCTTGACATTCCAATTCCCGTGAAAATATTGCTGAGTATTACCGCTGCATCAGCATCTCAGCCATCGAGAATCGACTTACCGGAATGAAACCCAATACCTGGTTAATTACTGACGTAGAACTTTAAATTGGCAGGAAATACTATTTCGATAAATGTATCACGCGATGATGCGATTTTAACGAGCACTTTTCAAGAGCGCTTAGTGCTTAGTACTCGAAGCACTTTTTGTTAGTTCTTGGCACAGCTCTGCGAGCCATGATAAAAAAATTTGATTTTCTCTATTGGTGAATACTAACAACGACATAATTGATGATGTTTCTCCCACGGAACAAATCCAACCAATATTCAACTTGTGTCTTGGTTCAATGACGAATTACGGAAACAAAGAGATACTCTATCCAAACTGAAAATCATTTGTGACAGTACCAAGACACCTGATGCCAGTTGGAACATTGATAATTTCTACAGTGAGAAAACTAAACAGAATTGTTTTTCTGAAACTTTCACTGAACAAGACATGCATTTTTTTTTCAAGTAGAGCAGCCAGTATTATAGAATCCTTGCCTTATGAACCTGTCTCTGAATTGATGAACTTCAGAAATTTCAATCATTAAATAATTGAAAAACTCAGCTTGCCCTGATATACATGGCATAAGTAGTTAAGTCATAAAAGAAACCCATGATATAATTATTCCTCCATCAACAAATTTGATCAATTCAATCTTTCAAGCAAGTGAATTTCAAGAAATTTTACAAAAATGCCACTTCACAAAAAAGGAAAAGGAGATAATTGATAATTACAGAAATCGATTAACTCGAAATTCACAGATTATACTAATTTGACCGTTCCCGAATAGAAGAGGAAAGGAGCCATATTTTCTTTCATCCTATTCGTGAAATTTTTGACGTTGCATCCGTTTTATATGCCAATCCTTGTATCTTAGTATACCTAAATCATATACTTTCGGAATCTGCATGAAATTTCGCGTATATAGTGCAGATTGCAAGCGAATCCGGTAATTTTGGACTTTTTTCGATTTTTCGAATATGTTTGTTTAACAGCAATTGACTCTAAATTCACAGAATGAAGGCTTTCACGGCCGGAAGTAGAATCCTGAGGTATGGTTTCCGGGCTTAGAGGCCGTGGTCGGTTCACCTCCGTGGAGGCGGTTCCACTGGACGTTTCGCTCACAACTGCGGTGAGCATCTTCAGCATAGCTTTAGTCTTCTCGAAGAGCGACGTGAAACTGAAACAACGGTTTGAAATTCTTCGCAATTTATAGTCGCAGCCTGGCTATTTTGATTATTTTGTTTTCTTTGGGGTGACTGGGTTACCTGGCCGGGTGGTATGTTGCAATTGTCTACCTGCTCGATTATGTTATGTGATTGTTTTATCTTCGTGTTTTTCAGGGCTGGGTACCAGCCTTTGTTCATCTTTAATGATTCCTCTTTTCTGTTGAAATTATTTCTGTGTTTATGTATTTCTATGGCTTCTCTATTGAGGCGGGCATGATAATGTTTTGTTGTTGAGCCAATGGTTACACCCGGCAAGAAATTGCTAGGGCTAGTAACCCTAGGTTGCATCGAGAAGACGGCATTAACGCGATAACGCCTACAAGCAGAGCTTTCCTTCCTTATATCAAAAGAATCACGGACCGGATTGGTAAAGTACTGGCGAGACACAACGTCAAAGCCATTTATAACCGACCACGGCCTCTAAGCCCGGAAACCATACCTCAGGAATCTAAATTAACGGATTATACTAATTTGATCATTCTGAATCGATTGGAGTTCGCAGAATTGCTCTATCATCAACCGTTCCTGAATTGAAGATTTCATCTGGAGTGGAAAAAAGTAATTCCGCTCCATATTTTTTTACAGTTATATTAGTGACATTTATGACATTCTGTTTCTTTTATATGGTCCACCTTGTATCTAAAAATGCACAAATCATATATTTTCGGAATCTGCATGAAAATTTCACGTATATAGTACGAGTTGTGAGTGAATCTGACGATTTTGTATTTTTCATGATTTTTAGGGGTCTACCCCTTTGGACTTTTTTTGATTTTTCGAATAACTTTGTTTAACTGCGTTGGTCTCAAAATTCACAGATTATACTGATTTGATCATTCTGAATCGATTGGAGTTCGCAGAATTACTCTATCTTCAACTGTTCCTGGATTGGAGAATTCATCTGGAGTGGAAAAGAGTTATTCTGCTAAATATTTTTTACGGTCCAATTGGTGCCATTTATGACGTTGTATTTCTTTTATATGGTTCACCTTGTATCTGAGCTTGCACAAGTCATATATTTTCGAAATCTGTATGAAATTTACCGAAATGAAAATCCATCATGCTATGTCAATTCCTTGTTGGAGTGAACAAAATTCTGGAGTGAACAAAATCCTGTAGTGAAAAGGTATAACACATGATATCAATCAGTGTTCAGCTATATCCTATACAGTGTCTTTCAAAAGTATCGGAACGGTCTCATATTCCAGAAACGGCCGGTAGAAAGCTTGCAAAAATTTCAATATCAGTGGTTTTTGATGATGCCCGATTCAACACTGATATCGGTGATGTTGCTAAATCAACAGTTTTCCAGATTTTGAGGGTTACTCAATTTTTTCAAATGGAATACCCTATTTGTTTTCATTGCAATCAATTCAACGACGTCTCATTACTTATTTCTCCAAATATCAGATTTTAAATCAATGCAGTTTTTGAAATTTTACAACACGTTTTTTTCGTTTGAAAGTCTGGGAATGTTCCAATATTTTCAATACAATTCGTGAAATTTTATACAAGATGGTTTTTAATGATGTCTGATTCAAAGGTGATATCGGCAATGTTGCCAAATCAACTGTTTTTCAGATATTGAGGGTAACTCAATTTTTCCAAATGGAAAATCCTATTTATTCTCATTGCAATCAATTCAGCGCCCCGTCGTTACTTATGTCTCCAAATATCAGATTGTGAATTAATGTGGTTTTTGAAATATGACAACATGGTTTTGTTGAAATGTCTGCGAACGATCCAATATTTTCAAAAGGGCTCGAGAAATGTTTTTTGTTAATACCATTTTTTTAATAATTGAACTATTTACCAATAATCAAATAACAGAAACTGAAAACTATCTGACAAGTGCTCAAAATATTTGCCATCATTTGCTAAATAATAGCCCAAGCGGTCATAAAATTCCCTCAAGGTATTAGTTAGCATTTGAGTTGACCTCAATATCAGCAAAACTGTTAATTTGGCAACATTGCCGATATCACCATTGAATCCGGCATCAACAAAAACCGTCCTGTATAAAATTTCACGAATTTTCCTAGAATCGTATTGAAAATATTGGAACGTTGCCAGACTTTTGAACGAAAAAGCCATGTTGTCTTATTTTAAAAACTACATTTGTTTTAAATCTGATATTTGGAGACAGAAGTAATGAGGCGTCGCTGAATTGATTGCATTGAAAACAAATAGAGGATTCCATTTGGAAAAATTCAGTTACCCTCAATATCAGAAAAACTGTTGATTTGGCAACATTGCCAATATCACCATTGAATCGGGCATCATCAAAAACCACCCTGTAAAAATTTTCATTAATTTTCTCTAGGCCGTTTCTGAATTATGATACTTTTGTTGAACTTATACAATTGTCCGCTGACAAAATATATGCCCTTTCTCATTAAAATTCCAAGAAGCGTACTAAATCATGAAATCATCTGCGATACAGATAACATTTTCCGTGAACCACAGTAAACACGTCCATCCGAGTGGAAACCATACACAGCACTCACTGTATGAATAACCCCAAAACGCTTTTATGATAAAGTATAAGGAAGGATATAAAACTTTCAGATAGTAGCACGTGATGCAAAATCTAGAGAGCTATGGGTAACGGAAACAAGACAAATGGCGTCATTACATCCCTCCAACATAGATTCTGATAGCTATAAAATTGAATACTGCAGAAAACTTGCTTGGTCCGCGTCTAAAGTTAGATGCTGACCAGAAAGTTTTAATTATGAGGAGGTTTTGCTTTATTAAAAAGTATAGATGAATCCAGGGCATGATAAATTGAGCAGGGGTGTTAAAATAAATTTTGTCCTCATTCGAATCATTTGACGAAGGAATATCTACGTTCAACATACCCGATTGATCAGAGATTTGATGAAATAGGTAATCCATTCCATACAAACGGTTCCGAAAAATCTTACGTGCTAACATGGAGGAACCGTTATGGGTTCAATGCCCGCTTTTATTGATGATGAAGTGTTGAGCACTGAAAAGGATATAATATGAAAAGTTTTTGATGATAATCCTGCGATACTAGTCCTTACACCATTTGAAAACTCTCCAAATTCGTGAAAATTATAAAAATTACTACCAAAAGGTAATTGATTTTATGGTGCTTACTTAGACTGCGCACCGACTATCCAGGGTGGTGTTGTAGGTTTTTCCAGCTTTCCTCAAAGCTGAAAATTTTATATAACACCAAATATATATTTATATCGTCAGCAAAAAAGAGAATTTTGCAGTTATCCATCTCAATTACAAAGATATTATTGACGAACATTGAAAAGAGTAGATACCCAAATACAACACCTTGTGGTACTCTACTGCTCACCTCTATGTTTGCAGAATATTCTTCTCCAGTTATTGTCATTCGATATCAATTCAACAAATATGATTTTAACCACAAGTTACAAAATAATGTTTCGATTTCAAATTTTTTTTATCTACAAGTTCAAATGATCCTTTCAAGTTTTGAGACCCTGAGGTTTGACGTCAAGATCTTTCATCGAATGAAATATATGAAGAGTTATTTGCTTCACAATAGTTTCAACAATAAATTAACAACTTGATAACTTTCGTAAAAAAAATAAAATCGTTTTCGAAACTGCAGCTCATGTTTGTATGTATCAACTCTCTAAGGAAAAGCCTTCAACACTGCTTCATCCACTTCTTTTACAGTCTCTAGAATACATTGGCGTTAGAAATAACTCTCTGAAATTTCTTGAAATCAATTTCTTCAACAAATGGGTGATGTTGATTGTGGTGTACAAGGCACCTTACTAGGCCCAATCCTTAGCAATAGCCAGGTGGCTTGTTCTCACTTTCAAGTCGCGAAGACACCCTTAATTTTGCAGATTCTTTACAGAAACAAAAATTGCAATTCTCTTAAATTGAATTAAATTCAGCCGTAATCAAAAAGTCACATACCTGCCTACTCATGAATGAAACAATGATCTTTCGAAAGAGCTCTTGAAATTAATTGTTTGGAATTTATATAGCATTTCTGGACTTCACTGTTTGTTATTGATGTGGGTTCATTAGGAATTCATTTTTATATACTAGTATTCATATTATGCCTGGAATGTATCATATTTATTTTACGAATTGTATTTATATTCCTTCAACACCTTCATCAAGCAGTTAAATGACATTAGAATGAAATTATTACAGTTCGAATGAGTTTTTTATCGACTTCAGTTCAGTGAAACTTTTGAATTGTTATTTCAATATTTTTTACATTTGTGTGACTGGTTTACTTACTCATATATTTATAGGCAAATTTTCATCTTGTGAGTATGACTATATTGCATTCACTAACGTAATTGTGACTTTTTATATAATTTTTTATATTTCGTCTTTTAGCATAGTTATATTCATTTTTATTTCTACTTGCTCCAGGCTTTGTCGATAAGAAATGTATTCTTTTGATATTAAAGCATGTTTTGACTAAGTTCCATAATATGAACTGATTGTCCTTGAGGACTCACTCATTTGGAAATGTTCATTCCTTGGTTGAGTAAAAGAGCAAATTCCTGTTTCAACAAGAAGTATGAACTCAACTTCCCGATGAGACAGCAAATTTTCTGTTTGGCAAATGAAGTCAAATATAATATTTATCATCAATATATAGTTAATGTTCCACTTTATATTGGGATCCGTCTCCCAGATTTCTAAAATGTATTCTGGAAATGGAAGTACTCTGATTCCAACTAAACTTTGTTGATACGTTTACGTTCGTCCAATAGGAAACAGATACCAAGAAACGAAAATAAATTATAATTTGCTTGCAGCCGCCATCAGCATTTTCGTAAATGAAAATTGGTTACTACAATAAATATCAATACCTGTCCCTTAGCCTCGTGCCGATATTTCTTCAACAGTCCTGGAAGCCTCCCATAAATCTTGGCTATATATAAATTAACGACGTAAGTTTGGATCGGAATTATGTGATCACAACGGTCTTTGAGGAAAATGGTTTTTTGTACAGGGTTGACCCCTGAACTGTAATAGAGTTCAGAAGATTCTGTAGCAACTGAAAAAATTCACACCCGAACGACACTTCTGCATTTCTTATTCTGTCCATATTTCAACTTCAATCGAGAAGGCAACACTTTTAGATCAGCTCTCATCATATTTTTTTCTTTCTAAAATATATTGTTCAAGATAGATGAATGCGTGGCTTGAGAGATGAACAAGAAATTCAACAAAGATATGGCTGAGATCAAGGAGAGGTTGGAGATCATGCAATCTCCACATTTGGAGTAAATATTCTCTATCAAAACCAATCATTGCTGATATCATCAAGGCATTAAGATCTGAACACCATAAAGACTCAATATTGGATGGACCATTTTCGTAGGCTAAGCTGATTCCAGGAAGGAATAACTACTTCGCTACAGAGCCAAGCATCCGACATCTTGCAGAGATAATTAGAGTGTGAACAGAGATAATATTCCAGAATCCTTCAGACAAGTGTACCAGAGTCAACAAAATAGTCCAGACCAGAATACAAACAAATCCCTGTAAGAGTATGAAGCCGTTGTAATACGGCTGACAGTTGGGTATTATCCATAAGCTACGAAGTTATCAAGTAATCGAATTAAAGTGCAAAACTCCTTTGATGGCTTGGAAGACCTGGATGAATCCAAATCATAAGCATGGCGCTGATGGCATCAATGATAACAACAATTAATGCATCAAGACGAATTTAGAGAAGATTTTTCTAGAAGTGAAGCACTAATGAATGATCTTTGAGACATCAAATTCAATCAAACATTCGCTTTCCAAAACGAACGAAAATGGACACTGTCTCAAATGCAGAAAGACTGGTCATCTGCACAAGAGCTACTGGGTGTGATCAAGATTCAGAAGTCCAAGGAGATATTGGTCCAAAGGAGAATTGGGGAAGAAGAGAATATTGTTGAAAAAACTATGCCGTTTTACCGGAGGAAGTTTTGGTAGGTCGCCCACATCAGAAGGAAGTCCTTGATCACCTAGGATAAGACTGACTTCAAAGATCCCGATAACGACAACAAAGAGAGACAGCATTTGCACCTCCACCATAGCTACAGAAGATCAGACAAAAATCTGTGTTGAGCAACATTGTTTTCAAAATGGCTTTGGAGTAAATTGCAAAAATACTTGAGAAATTGCCTGTACACATACTGGTTCCCTTTCTGTGTAACATTCTATGTTTGTTGCGAAACTAATGAATGAAATTTCGGTTCTGGATAACAAGGAAGATCAATGTTCCACAAACATAAACCTTTTTGGAAAACTACCAATATTGCCTGAGTAGAGAGAGTGCCTGGAGAAAAATCAGATAATGTACTATGGAATAGCTGGAAAAGACCAAGGAATCGCACGTTAAAAGGTGAGACCTCGTTAATCCTCGGCTCGCACAAGTTTCGACTTTTGTAAAGGATCGACAGCTGGTTAACGAAAAAAACCTTTTTTTTTCAAATAATTCCTGATAAAGAGGTGATAATGCGAAGTAGTCGTGGTGTTAGAGTGTTTGCTTCCCACCCAGGTTGTTCGGGTTCGATCCCCACCGACTATCACTAAACTAAAGAGTTTGGGAATCCACGTTTACGTAAACTGTAGGTCCCGGATCTCCCTTACTCGCACAAGCTCGGCTTGTGAGGGGTTTTCGCCGAAAACCTGATTGATTCGTAAATAAACAAAAATGAAAAGATTGATAAATGTTTTAATTGAAGGTGATGGAAATGGGTTGAAACAAATATTTCTACTGTTCTATTGGGGTGCTCAGCATTGATTCACCGAATTTACCCCATCGGTGTCAACTACAGGGCGACGAGTGAAACTACGACCTGCTCTTAGGAATGCAACGCAGGAAATCAGGAAAAGAACTGTTCTGAAAATGTCGAATAATTCATATCTTTATCTATTACCAATAAGTATTTTCATATTATAATGATTGTTTCATTGTTGTTTTTGTGTTAAAATTGTTATATTCATCAACCGGCTGTACTCTTATGAGCAACCCTCGGATGTCAGAGACTTGTCTGAGCTATAAATGATGTGTTGCACTTTGGAAAACCCGCGGGTACAACTGCTGCACCCCCAGCAAGCGGTGGTATAAGGACACTCATTCTTTTCACCGTGGATGACCTCAAACTATATGACTCGCGAGAAAAGGATATTCAGCAGTGAGAGTGGTGAAAGAGTACACGCATGCTATCGGAATGCAGTTTGGAATCGAAAAATGTACCACATTTCACCTCGAAAGAAGACGAAAGCATCCTACATTATCTTGATGGACGCCACTCCTAATTCATACTTACAAACTCTCTTCTCGGCAAGTATCAGCATGAAATCCGACAGATCTGATCTTCAGAACTGTCTTAGGAGAATAAAGTTGCCGCTACTAATATACTTGCCATTCCGCCTCTACTCTACTCCTTTGGAGTGTGGTAATGGACCCAGGAAGAGCTATAACAATTCGAAGTGAAAATTAGCAAAATTATACATCTTCGTAGGAGCTCGCATCCTGAATCGTCTGGGTTGGTATTTTTGAACGTTCGCAATGATAAAGTGTACTCGTCACTTCTGCGAATGGTCAAAAATAGTTCCCCTAATCCACGGTTTCACTACCCCAAACAACGGAAAGACCAAGGACTTTTGAGTTTGGAATATCCACATGTTAGAATGGTACTGGATGAAACCTGTAACCATGAAAAATCAGGAAACGGACAGTTTTTCAACGCAGCAGCTTGTGCATCCGATGAACTATTCACAAGTGTTTCTGAAGCATCACAAGCCAATTTAGGTATTCTTCAAGAACATTGACTCATCTATAAATGTTACCTTTGCTTTCCTCAGGTCAAGTGGGCTGAGATTGGAGAACGAAGGATTCGTAATGGACTGTCCGGATGGTATTTTCATCACCTTGGTTTTCCTCAGTCACTTAATGGATATAGTGGTCCCAGATGTAGGTCGTGTCCTGGGTCTACTGAGACCATAATATATTTGCTGTGAGTAAAATGTTATTTCGACATTCATTTTTGAAGGACACTGTATTATTGTGAGAATTGAAAGTTTCTTTATTCATCAGTGGAAATTCCAAAATTCAGGAACATACCGCTTTAAAATTATTGTGATCTCAGAAGTATCAAACTTTACACATTCAGATTATCGTCATTTCATGTGGAAACACTGCCTGAAAAAAAATACATTGCAACCATAGAGGAAACAGCATTCTATTTAGCGATATTGCAAATATATATCCACAATGGCAAACACTCGTTTTTTATTTTGTCTGGACTAGCTCGAACAATTCGATTCCAATGAATTCGATCTCGCTTGGAAAATATTCAATGATTATTGGAAAGCTTGCATTTTCGGTATTACCCAATATTGCTTCTCTTTGTTTCCGGACAATGGTTGTATTGATTAGAATGCACCAGAAAAATTCATCATATATGTGAGTTTCGGGAACAGGATGATTAGAGTATTAAAGCAATTCTCTGGAAATAGATATGTACTATTCAAAATTTTCGAGTTGTTGGAAATATCCCATTTCCCAGAAACCCCAGAAAGTGTTTCAAGCAAACAAAACCATAATATTTATGTTTGACATGCCTATAGAGGATTATAATAATTAATAATTAGCGACAAAGCAAATGATGACCGACCATGGATTTATAATGTATTTGTTCGTTTTTCCGCAGCACTAGAGAGGTTTATGTTTGAATTACAAATTGATTTTTTTTTTGAAGTATTCCAAGAATGTGTTCAATTTGAAGAGTAATTTGTGCATGGTTATGCTATCTAAAGCGTTTCGACATCGTTATTTTGAAATACATGAATATGGACGCTTGCGGTTTCATACTAGTAGAGGAATTTTAGGTACTGGTGAAAATAACTTGTATATAGAAATGCGCATATACCAAGAATTAGGTATTGAAAACCTGTATGCTGTAAATCCATAACAAGTCATCCTAAACAACTCGGAAATATGAAATTACCAACCAACTTTTGACTTATGAAACTGTTGATACGTCGCGAAAAATAGTTCGTCCTCACTACTGAATATGATCAGAACTACCAACCGAAGAAGAACATGGCAAAACCCGAAAACCATCCAGGAGAAAGTTTGGTGAATTGGTTTTATCTCTAAGTTTCGACAAAAGAATAGATTCTTGAATATTTTGAAAACAGCGTGGGAACCAAGGAAAAGTACAAAGGAAGTAGGGTTCCACTTGAATTTTCCATAAAGTATAAAATATTGTTCAACTCTGACAATCATTTTGGTTGGTGTGGCTGCATATGCAAAACAAACCAAGCAATATCTGCGTAGAATTCTTGTAGAGATTTGCTCGATTTCTGCAAAGCTGAGATGTGAATAGTCTATGTGTTCATGGTGATCTGGCCATACCGTTGTTCTACATGTTCAATCAGCTTTGCCTTTGCTTTTCCGTGCCAGTGTGAGTGATAGCTTTTCCCCTGAAGTTCATTCATTTGCTTTGGCAGAAGATTCGAATTTTCTGCGTTAATTTGCTTATGAATTCTCTTCGTCGAACTGAGATGGCTTCATCAAAAGCTCTCCTGTTGTGGTACTGACCTTGATGTCTTTCATCATAGCTCTTTGAACTTCAATTCTTGTTCAACTTCAGGACCAGCACTGAATTTTTGTTGAGAGTTTCTGTGGCAAGAGCAGTATAAATTCGGTTTTTCAACCATGTTTGTCTTCATTTCGTACGTTTCCGACCCAATTCCGTCTTCAATTTGATCACTTATTATTTGTTTAAATTTTTCCATTTCGTTCTCGAACTCATCTTTGATTTCATCAATCTCTGTTCCCACAGTTCCTGTTCTTCCTTCTTATCGATTTGCTACACTACACTACAGAATTGTTTTTTGTTTTGGAGGAGTTCATCTCATAGAAGTTTGAAATTTTCTAAAAATTCCTCTTTTAGTGACTTCGAATTTTTTTGGAGTTTATCAAGACTGGCAAGTGGCCCAGTAAAACCGTTGCTTCATTTTCTGAATGATCTCATCGTGCATTCCGTCATACATTTGATCACTTATTATTTCCTTCAATTTTACTATTTCGTTCTAGACCTCATCTTTGATTTTATCAATCTCTGTTCCGACAGCTCCTGTTTTTTCTCATCGATTTGCTACACTACAGAATTGATTTTTGTGTTTTGGAGGAGTTTATATCATAGGGGTATGAAATTTTCCAAAAATTTCTCTTTCAAGGACTTCGAATTTTTGTGGAGTTTATTAAGAAATTTCTCTTACAGAAGATTCGGATTTTGTTGAAGTTTCTCTTCCAGACTATTCGACTTCTCTCAAAGTTATTCTCTTAAGCTCATCAAAATTTCCATAGGCGTTTCTTTCCATAAATTGGTAGTCTCGTCGACTCTGTTCATTATCAAGCTCAAATGAATTCCAGAAACTTCGAATAAAGAGGTTTCCGGGTCTTCTTCTCTTTGAATCGAACATAAAGGAGTGTTTTCCGGTTTTCTTGGTGTTCCTCCAGCTCTTGCTTCGAATCGCTGACTTTCAAATCAACCAGAAGAACTTTCTTTGAGAAAAATTTGTTACTCAGTTTCTTGGACAAAAATATCAGTTCATTTCACCTGAAAAGTTTACCAGTTTATTTTTCCGTAATGCACACTTCCCGAACACCTATTTGTTTAAAGGGTCTCTGGCCTATTTCAAGTGAAAAATGTCTCATTCACAGTTTTTTTCGTAACAAGGAAACTGTATAATACGCCAACATTTATTTGGTTTGAAAATCCTACTCCTGGGACCACCTATAATAAAAATTGTCTGAACTGTGTTCTAATTTATTCTCAGTTGTAAAATATAACTACTAATTTATTTGAACTAAAGGTGGATTTATGCAATGACAATTAACAATTATCGATTAACTTTTATCAATTAACATAAAGCAATCTCAGAAGTAAAGGAAATATTGCGATTTATGCAGACCTAATTAATAATGTATAAAAAAATAGTACGCTGGCGCACAAGCCAGAGATTCGGGCTAGCAGAACCATAACCTCATATTATTGTTTATTACTATTTACCAACGTACCAAATTTTGATTTTCAAAATGATTGATGATACAGAAGAGGTTGAGTTACTCTGTTTCTAATTATGATATTTTTTATGTTGAAAAAGAGGAGAAATAGGAGATGGGTTGTCAAACCCATAAATAAATCAAATTACTTGGTCAAATAGTTTTCAAGCATTTTCTTTCACATCTTTGAATTCTCTTGTATTCTTTATGCCATAAATGATGGAAAATTGAGATCAGATTCGTTTGAAAAAAATGTTCAATCGCCCACAACAATCACAGAACAAAATCACTGTTTTCAGTGTTGTTGACGTTTTAGGTTGAATTTTTCATTTCTGTCAGGTAAGGTCTGACCAATCCGCGTGAATCTGCGCACTAGTTGCGTACTAGTAGATATTTCAGTTCAAATAAAGTAACAAAGTTAAAAGTTGTCCAACTTCTCACTTGTTACTTGTTAATTGATAATTGATGATAATCTGCATAAACACAGTCATTTGAACACATGAAGTTCAGTTTATGATTGCTAATTTTTAATTGATAAATGATAATTGATAACTGTTAATTATAGCTGCATAAATCCACCTTAAGTGAAGTGAAATTACGGCTCAGCCAACTCTGCAATATCTATTTAAACCACTGAACTCAGACTGGAACTTACTGCCATCTATGGTCAACATTGATACCTGCAATGGACTTCTTCCGGAACTCTCCAGATACGCGAAACGATGACAGAAGAAAACACTCTAACAGCGCAGACGTTTAGATTGTTTTTCGAAGTGACGAGAACGTTAAGATAATCATTCAGATTTCTTGGTCATTTCGAATGCCACAGTAACCCATTCTAGTGTACTCAGGAACGATGAAGCAGTCAGGTTCAGGATCGTTGCAATAGTTATGAAACTTGATTTATCACATTCATATTCCCATCACAACTCTGAACTTCTGTGGGAGCTGTGGATAGGGCTTCAGTTCATTCCGAAACAACAAACAATTAACGAAAACATCAAGGGAGTTGTCTAAGAAAAAGCTTGATAACGAGGTACATAACTGAAAGGGCATATCATTAGCCACACTAAATTAATTCCACCATTGGAAATCAGTCGTGACAATAGACTGCTTCCACATTAAATTTAATTCGGTTTGTGTATAAGTAAAACTCAATAACTTCTCTCCAACTTTCTATATGGCCTTCACTAATGACTGGATCCTTCACTAATAAAACACCGTAAAGCAATGTCATCACCTAATAGGCCATGAAGAGCTTCTAAAGGGCCATTTATTCGATTTTACATAAAGCGATTGTCGTTTGGATTGTTCAAATGAATTTTTCACAATGGAACACATGTTCACCTACGATAAATTGCCTATTTCCTGCCGGCAATTCATTGTTTATGAGCAGCAGAAAATTATTCTGATATATGTAGTCAGTTATCTACTACGAATTCGTGATCATTTATCCGTGGCTATATGCGATTTGTCATTGTGCGCCTTTCTTTCCGTTGTTTGGTTAAATAATAATCCGGAAAGTGTGGGAATCGTTTCGGGATACTCAAAGGTTATTTGTTGAAATCGATTAGTTGGAATAAATCCCTAATCAATGCTTTATTTGTTGGTAATATCTGATTCATCAGTGGATTGCAGGCTTGTTGAACGCGTCCCAAGTGCTCATCTGGGTTGCACAACTCGAACGTATCCGTTAAAATAGAAACTTGAGGATCCTTCTACGATTCCTATTTCAGTATGGTGATTGACTTCGATTATTTCCTTCCTATCCCATTCTCAGATATAGCGTATTGCAATATGTTCTTTTCATTTGCAAGCCTAGGGGATTCTCAGCTTGTAGAATTCCCAAACTCTCTCCCCTCCCGAACTCTCTTCACACCCAAACTCTCGCATCTTCCAAACTCTCTGCTGTCAAACCCTCTACGCGACTCTGCGGCGAGAATCAGCGAAAATTCAGATAAATCTGGTCATTTGGAAAAAGAAACAAAGTTGCTACAACAAATATGTTTGCTTCTCCGTTCTCTCTCCACTTACTTCAGGAAATTGAGAGAAATGAATTTGTTCAATGGTTATTCTCTCATACAACAACGGGGCTGATAATTTTTGAACTTGCGACAGGAGACTTCCACCATATTTCTCGAATGAATCCTGACATATTTGTGAGTCATAAGCCAACAGGTCACTAGTTGACCCGAAAACTATATTGTCGATAAATCGAAGACTTTTTTCATGACCTAGTGAGGTTTATGGAATAGTAGTACATCGGGGATCCATATACAGTATGTCCACTTGAGTTCGCAGCATATGGAAAACTTTTTCAATAATGATTTTACGAACACAAGTTTTTCCTTATAAGAAGTTCTGCATGATCTAAATCCTGAAGTACCTACTTTCATTTTTGACAATGTTCAAAATTGTTATGAGAAAATAATGTTTAAAAAACAAGATGAAAATGTTTAGAAAACTACGTCCAGATGTTTTTGTAGGAAGAAACTTACGGTTCATGAAAAATTCTGCATGAATATCTGAAGGTAATTTTCAATCCTTAACAACTTTTTCCATAACAAATTTCGACATGGTCAAAAATAAAGGAACTCAACTCCTGCATAGATTCCATAATTTTCAAGAAACGATTGAAAATAATGTTTTCATATGAGTCTGTGATGAACTCGGATGTATGATGTAATCTAGTAATTATTTTCAGCAGAAGGCTCTCAATGAGAACTTTCAAGAAATAATCAATCCAGTTAACTGCAATCAATATGAGATATATAGAATCGTTCCTTTTGTCAATACAACAAATGATCGGGAGCAAAAGTTATTCATAAAATGATGTTTGTTGAATACCATGCTATCATTCCAAGGCACATTCATTATTCACATAAATATATTGACAGTTTATGTCATTAAAATATAAATAATTCCCCAATTTGCTTTTCAATTGCAAGAACCGGCAACACTGTATAGAGCCGAGTCTGATAGAATACGTTTCTGCTGCCTTCACTATCTGATACAATCAGAATATCATCAAGTTTCATTTGGCTTGATTATTGGTCGACGAATTTCCAATCGCTGATGGTTCCGATGTAAATATTTGTGGGTATTTTGATATGTTGGTTTTTTAAAACATCAACCGAAGAATGTATGGAATCGAAGATTCATATTATTTCAAATTTCAATTCTGCCTGCGTTAAGTCCTTTAAAAATCTCAGGTGTATCATTTGAATATATACAGTCGATACTTTTCATTCTGCTGATGTCCAGTCTGATTAGAAACGGTTTGATATGCTGGAGTTTTTTTACTATATGGATTTGTTCATTTAATTTTCTGATAGAGAAGCTGTTTGATGGGTTACAGTTTCTATATTTGCTATAGTAATTGCTAGCTGGGGTCCTATTCTCTTTTTTTGGTATTCGATTGTACTGTAGCAATTACCTCCAAATGATAAGAGGAGTTGAATAATTTGCCAAAAAATAGTGTTAGCATGCGATCACCCCTCTCAAGAACTATGGACGGAATTTTGTCAGATTCACTGACTTCAGAAGCAAAATTCCTGCTAGTTTATTAGCAGAAAATAATCCTATTCATGTGGCTAGCAATCGAAATGATATTCTGGGGTTCCCAATGAGTCCAAGATTGAAAAGTCTGATTTGAGTAATAAAACTTTAAAGAGATCGCTGTAGTATGGTTCGAAGGTATCGGTGGAAAATGCTGTTTGGTAGTATTCAGACTGAACCACGAAGTCTTCCGGTTCTAAGCTTTCTTCGCGTTGGCATAAAAGATAAGTGTTATAGTGAAAGCAAACACAAGCTTCGATTGTCAGTTGAGAATGGAGTTCATAACTATAACTTTGAGCAAACCTGGTGGAAAGTTATTTCTCTGCTTCTACTGAATACAGAGGAAAAGGTAAATGGATAAATGAAAGAATAAACTTCATTGTCTAAATTATCGCAGTTTTAACTGTCTCAAGAAAATACTCCCATAAAGACTAAAACAATAACCGAAAATTTATAAAATAACGAGGAGGACACGAACGAAATAAAATATGAAATATATAAAATGTTTCTTATTGCAAATATCTCTGACTCAATTTGATGAATGATCATAAATCTGTTTGCCTTCATAAATCAAAAACTATATAATTAGAGTTAAGGTGAAATGTGGGAGTGTACGTTTGTTTATTTTTCTCCTGATGTATGAATCTATTTGTGCTGAATTAACGGATTTGTCTCTGTATTCGTGCATCAAGCAAGCTGTAGAGAATGACGTTTCTACAAAGAGTTATAATTTTTTTACTGAAGAAAGTTGGCTTGCACGATTCACGAAGCTTCACTTAGGAAATTGATATCCAAGCTCGTTTCTAGAGAACGATTATACCTTGGAATAAAGCTTGGCTGCAATAACCCCAGAATGGAATTCCATACCTGGGGTTGGACTCAATAAATGAGTAGTATACCGATGAGGAAGGCGACATTCCTAGTTCGCGGAATACTTGGAACTTAGCAGCCGAAGGAAATTTTTTTTAGGGACATTATATATGACTCAAAATTCAAATAATTATCAATGTGTAAACCGAGAAATTTTGGACAATTTCGAAAGTGACCAAATGAAGTTTTCCAACATTGGATACCAGCATATTATCCTCACACTATATTTTGATTTCTCCTATATCAATAGGAATAGCTTGAAAGATCCTCATTGTGCCAAAGAATTGTGGTATAGTCATATTGTTGATGTGAATCAGAAATAGAGTAGGACTCAACACTGAGCCCTGGGGGACACCATGCCCAATATTTTCCCGTCAGAACTATCAGAACTATCATTGTTTAGTTTAACCCTACTGCGACCCTATAGCTCTGCCACAGTGAAACAAAGTTTCCCCATCTACTCATGGGAACAAATATAATATGAACGTTGAATTGTATTTTTCGAATTGTTGTCAGAGCTTTTCACTACAGCAATCGGTAAAAATCTGGACTGGTGTCAAAGTAAGAGCCCATCATCAGGAATTGAATCGAAAATTACCCCTTTCTTAAGAGAGGGATTCTTGAGATAGATACTGTATTTTGAATACAGCACTGTCGAGTTTTGTACTTCAATATTTCAACACATTCATCCAAAAATACAAGAAGAGTTGATCTGAACAACCAACAATTTCCACGATTCAAATAAATGGACAATCTCATTTGAATTTCATGTAACCAAATGCTAGCTCTGTCATAAAAACCTGCACCTGTTATCCAATACTGATACTTATCATGTGTAAGTGTTGTGCAAAAAGTGAAATTACAGCCTTCATTAAAGATAATGGGGGTATTATTTAAGAAACAGTAATTACAACGATCGTAAATGTTCTCGCGGAAACGAAGTTATTAAGTAATTCAACCGCTGTGAAAACACAAGCTTGTATCTAACTATTACATGTATATAATGAAGAAACTCTGGGAGCGTGTTATAGAGCGGAAGCTTCCAATTACAATTATTCTTGAATAACTGGTCAAATATTTCCCATTATGAGTCTAAGCTGGGAGAGATTGTGGTAGAGGAGAGTTTGGGCAAATCTAGTTCATCATATTAGAGCAAGCTAGTGGAATGGACGATTTTTCCGTTCACAGTTATCTTTTGATAGCCTTCATCGTTTTTACCGCAATGCTTTTGACAACATCATGTAGTCACTCAGATCCTTACAGTACCAGATTAAATAGTCAAAAGACAACAGATCCATCTAAGGAACCAGTTTCACTATAACATCTACTCAAGGCAGCATCCAAACAGACCTTCAGGGGGAAACTCTCCTCCTCCTGCATCTCTTTATTGCCATTTTCCATTCCTCTCAAGAAAACCTATGTAACAACAGCAGAATCAACAGAATACGACAAGTGTGGATACACCTTGGAAGACTGTTAATCATAAGAAGAAAATGAAAGCAAAGTCGTTAGGAATATTTGGCACACATGAGAGTTCAGCTTCTCCACGAGGTATTCCAAAAGTCCCGGTTCTACACGTAACCTGATTGAATCCTATCACTACGATCGAAACTCTCAAAACCTTCTCATTACCAAATTTTCCAAAAGTTAATTGTGAGTCATGAAAATCCAAATTTCCGGAAAAGTACTCATCCTTCAAGGTAACAATACACGAGCAGAACTTCGGAAAAGCAATGGAACCATCAGTATGGCCAAAAGACTCATATGTTCAACGTTTTTTATTCAGGACGGAAAAAAACACTCCTTCGATGATATTTGATAATCATAAAATTAGTGTTTGTGATAAACTGCTTGAATCCTCTCTGGTAAGATTTTTGCATTTAAATATTCAAAGTCTGTCAAGCAAGGTAGATCAACTACTGATGTATCTTGGTATGTATAATGTTGATATATTATGTTTGAGCGAACACTGGCTGGAAGAAAAGTCTTTGAAGGAGATAAATCTTCGTGATTTGAAATTGACCACTTACTTCTGTAGGAGAGTTTGAATCCATGGAGATGTATATATTTTCGTTAATGAGAAATTCGAATGGATATCTATTGAAATAGACCAGTTCAGTACAGAATTGCATTCTGAGTTTTGTGCAATTGAAATAGTATCTCTTCAAGTTGCGATAATCACCGTCCTATTGTGACATTGATATATTTTTTGAGAAGTTTTCAGAAATGCTTAACTATATTTCCAAAAGATATAAAAATGTTGTTGTTTTGGGTGATTTCATCATAAACCTGAAAGAATGTTCAAATAAAACAAACAATTGGCTAGATATAATAAATTCTTTCCGACTTTTAGTCACCATTTCTGACTATACAATGGTCACGAATAAATCATCTAGCTTGATTGATAATATATTTACCAATATAACTGACTACGAATTAGGTGTTATTGAAACTGGTTCGTCAGATCACACTGCACAATTCATGAATGTCAAATCGAACATAATTAGTAGTAATAATGGCAGAGTGAGAAAAAAAAATACAAAATCTGGTATGGAAAAAATTAAAAATTAATTGTTGAATTGGTCTCACTTTTATGACTCTACTGCTGAAACGACACCACTAGCTGAGTATCTCTTGAATGCCTATACTTCCTTGGTTCAAGAATTTTTTCCATTGAGGATGTATACCTCCAAAAATAGCCCACCAGTTTGTTTTTTTAATGACTGCGACTGATGAGAGACACATTATCGTCTATTAAATATTTGAGTGATTTTACCCGCGATCATGTAGATCAAATGGCATATAAAAATACAAAAAAAAACTACCTGAGAGAAATAAAAATTGCAAAAAAAACTGCCAATGATAACTTTCTTGCCAATTCGAACAATAAACCACGTGATAGCTGGCGAATGATTAACTATGAAAGGAACAGAAACGGAACAAACAAAAAATATAGCAATTCGAAAACTACTGATGAATTCAACGATTTTTTCTGAGATTGCACGAGATATTGTAAATTCGTTACCGGCTGTCAATCATCTTACATCAGATCTTTTGCAAAATCTCCCGAAACCCAAAGATTCTTTCTTTTTTTTACCAGTGACAGAGATGGAAGTGGCGGATGCTATAAAAAAACTGAAAAACTCGATGTGCTGTGATGTATATGATCTTAACAGCAGAATCATTAAAGAGACTGGGGAGATACTATTAGAGCATCTCACAACCCTTATAATTTATGTTTCTCAGAAGGGGTCCTTTATTAACAAATTGTGAAAAATGGTGGATTGCGTAATCCAATCTTACGCCGGAAACCTATACAATAGGTATGGTCGTCGGCAAGTATTCAACATAAAACAACTACTGCCCCCTACGACCGCTTTGTTTGTTCAATTTTGTTTATTTTCACTTTTTGTCTAAGAAGCTGAAGTGTTACTAAAACCTTTTTATATGTTAATAATCTGTTATGTTTCTTGTCGATTTTATTCATCGTTATCATCTGTCAAGGAACTAATATGTTTCTCAAACTTTTCAACTTTTTAATTTGTTAGTAATTTGTATAGCTTTTTCATTGATTTTACTTAGATTATTTTGGGTTTAACAAGCTTTGTCAATGAGTGATATCCTGCTTATGACTATGAAGTATATTTTGAATTAAATTGAATGACAACAAGATACAGAAAGACCAAGAGTAGGAGACAAATCTTGGTTCATTCATCGGCTGGAAGAATTTTATCACAAATAAAAGTAGGTACTTTACTTTTGTATATAACTTATATGTTGACTATTGACAAATCTTGCGATTTGATCATCACAAATTAACAAATTAGGTTCTAGAACACATGGGTGGAACTTCTTATGGACAATGACTCTCTTCTAGAAACAATTTTTTTTTAAGTTTTCCCTATGTCGCCAACAACGTTTTTATCATAGATAATCATCGAATTATACCAACTTTCTCTTAATGCTAATATACTCTTCCCCTTCGACATTTTCAATCAATGAGGTAACTTAGGGAGGAGTCAAATTTCGGCTGGAGGGCATTCTTGTCTGTGAAGATATTATAAAGTAGCATCGGATTTTGAAGTCGAACAAAAGAGAGATTAAATTCGCGTTATACGTCTTTAATACCGATCGATATGATGTCCCTTGAGAGTCTGTAGTTATAGGATGATTAAAACTGGTAAGTCATCGGCTTATTTGGAACTTTCTGAATGGAAACTTAACTAGAAAACATGGCTTTTTGGTAAATGACCAGATTATATTCGGAGATAATATGAAGAGTAGAAAGAATATTTGAAAATAGACAGAAGAGTCGGCTCAGACTGATGAAGTGTTCATTTTTGCATTTGTTCCATTCAGTTAGGTATTCTCCTTTTTTTCACTTTATAACTATGATTTTGGTAATAACATTTGGTTCTGTAGTAGATTGGTTCGAATTGACATTTATCATCTGAATGACGAGAATATTGTTTCGACACAATACATATGATTTTCGACAGCATAAACTGGCTCTTCATGATTGGTGAATAGAATTTATGTAACTGACATCTTCATGATTGGTGAATAGAATTCATGTAACTGACATCTTCAGGACTCGAAAAACTATTTTCCTGATATCGAAATTATGGCGAAGGCGTAATATTCCATAAAAAGGTGAAGGTAGACTCATCAAAGTTTTGAAAGGATTTCACATGCAGTAAATGTGAATGGCCATTATTACACCCACATAAATATTTCTAAAGTTAGCGTACTATCTGAATTTGAATTGATCTACTAGTAAAATATATAATTACGGATTAGAGCGAACGTCTGAATATTAACTATCACTGTTGACGTAGAATGTGCCCCACTAGTTCCTAGATCCAAAACATCCTGCTTTAACCTGTGAAATTACTTTGAGAAGGAATATCAACTATAATCGTAAAAGAAATGATTTGAGCAATATGTACAATTTCAAACGAGCAAACTTCCCACTTATTATTGAACTGCTTCGTACTGCTGATTGGGCACTCTTAGGTTACTTCACCAATGTCAATGATCAAGTGAAGTACTTTTATGATACTATTTATGGAATATTAGATTCAGGTGTGCCCAAATATCCGGACATGAATAATAAAAGAAGACCTTTCCACCATGGTTTACGTCAGAGATAATAAATAAATTAAAACAGAAAGATTTCTCCAGAAAACGTAAAGGCACTTCTGATTTCCATATGAATAATTTTAAAAAACTTCTCTGAATTCAAAAAAGACATACGTGTCGCGCATGACGAATATATAGCTAACGTGGAGTTAGGTATAATGAATAATCCAAACGTTTTCTGGAGTTTTGTGAAAACCAACAAGAAAAAAAGACAGTCAGAATCTGAATTTGTAGTAAATGGTGCACCTACAGATAATGCTCAGGATATTTCTCAGGGGTTTGCTCAATTTTTTAGCTCAGTCTGTGACAATAATATCTCTAGTAATAATATTGAAAATTTGAAGAAACTTGCAACAAATCTACCTTTGCAAAGTTCAGAACTATCGTCTTTCACAAGAATTTCGGTGAAGGACATGGAGACAGCTTTTAAAAGATTAAAATCAAAAAAATCGTCTGGTTCCGATAATATACCAAGCTATTTGATTAGATGTAAGGAATATCTTTTATATCCTCTAATGATAATCTTTCAGAAATCACTTAGTAGTGGAATTTTTCCAGATATTTTTAAATTTACCAAAATTACCCCAATACATATCAAACTATCATCCAGTAGCAGTCCTTAACGGCATAGCGAAACTTTTTGAGTACATTATCTATGATAAACTTTATTTTGATATGAACAATATCATCTCTGACAGCCAGCACGGATTTCGTAAAGGTAAATCTATAGAAACGAATTTGGCAACATTCGCGAATAAAGTTGAAAAGTTGATGAGTGAAGGGCATCAAGTGGATGTCATCTACACTGATTTTGCCAAAGCAAATTTGATTATGGATTATGGCGTTTGTATAAGGAATATCAATTATGTATAAGAAGAATTGAAAAACTGTATATTAACTCTTCAAGTGATTCTTTGGTTCATTCAAAATTCTCAACAGTATCAACTGGCTCTAGAGAATGGATGAAGAGAATTTATGTATCGAATAATGTAATATTCAATGAAATGGTGAATCATGATATTTTGCTAGCTAAACTGTTTGCTTACGGAGTATGTGACTCTCTCATTTGTCTGTTAGTTTCTTATCTTAAAGAAAGATTACAGTTTGTGAATTATATGGGATATACATCGACAACGATTTTGGCAAGATCAGGTGTATCGCAAGGATCCAATCTTGGTCCACTTCTTTTCTCAATTTTTATTAATGATCTACCAAATGTGGTAACATCGGATTGTCTGTTGTTTGCAGACGACTTCAAATTTTTCAAATGTATCAAGGACATTAACGATCACTTCGAATTGCAGTCGGATATTGATGAGGTGCACAGTTGATCAATTGCTAATAAATTATACTTTAACTCAGGTAACTGTAATGTTATGACATACAGTGCGCATCGTAATCCAAATAATTACGTGTACTCTATGAACAATCATCAAGTTAGTCGTACAACTGATATGAGAAATTTCACTACTGATCTTAGATTCAGGAATCACGTGAATATAATATGTAACGAGGCCATGAAATTGCTAGGATTCATTAGGCGAAACACTTCAAAGTTAAAATCTGTAAACGCTATCAAGATACTATATTTTGCTATAGTACACAGTTGTCTTGAATTTGCATCTGTCATTTGGGATCCCAATCAACGAAATCAAAAGAAAGCTCTTGAAACCCTACAGAATAAATTCTTGATATACCTTCATTATAGAAAATATAACATCAATCTAGGTTACGAACCAGTACAACCAATCCGTGAACATTTCAAAATATGTCGACTTGAGCAGCGGAATTGGATTTTTTGTTCCACTAAGTAGTTTATGCCCTCGCCAAATGCTATTTAACAAAGAAAACAATAGCATCATTATGAATCGCCTTCTATCTGTGTGCAATATTTACTCCAAACCAAGACGGATTTTTCGGTATCAGTTTAGCCAAGCTTAAAATTCAGTTAACTCGATCGATCAGATAATACTACAATAAATTCGCTAAACCTAGTGCAAGCATATTTTCTTCTGACGTATTGTTAGTCACCATTTTTTTACCTCTTTATGTTCTCATGGGTGTTTTGTTACTATCACTTATGTTTTATATGTTATACTCGGTTTCATCTTAGTTCCATATGACGTTTCTCACTTTTTGATTTTGCTTTATTTTGGTATTTTTTGTTTTCTCAATAGTGGAAAATAATATGTGTAATATTATATAAGGAAAACATATAATTAGGTGTGAACCTGTTTGTTTCCTGTGAAATAAATAAATAAATAAATAAACTATATACAGGTATAAGAAATATTAAAAACAGTATAATAGCTCAATTCTCACTGCTGATTCTTGAGTTGAATCAGATTTCACAACAGTATTACCTTTCTCTTCGAGATTGGTGAAAATAGTATTTATGTCAAGGCTAAAAAAACGGTTTTCCTGATATCGAAATTATGGTGAAGGCGCAATATTCAATAAAATGGTGAATGTAGACTCGTCGCACTTTTGAAAATATTTCATATGCACATAATTATTTCTGAAGTTAGCGCACTATCTGAATTGATCTACTAGTGAAATATGTAATAACGGATAAGAGCGAACGTCTGAATATTAACTATATGTAGGTATAAGAAATATTAAAAACAGTTTATTAGCTCAATCCTCACTGGTGATTCTTGAGTTGAATCAGATTTTACAACAGTATTACCTTTCCCTTCGAGATTGGTGAATGGTATTTATGTCAAGGCTAAAAAATCGGTTTTCCTGATATCGAAATTATGGCGAAGGTGCATTATTCAATATCATGGTGAGTGTAGACTCGTTGCACTTTTGAAAATATTTCAAATCAACTGAATGTGAATTACTATCGCACCCACATAATTGTTTTCACGGTTCGTACACTTTCTCAATTGAACGACTGGTGCAAATTTGATTATGGATTATGGCGTTTGCATAAGGAATATCAATTATGTATAAGAAGAATTGAAAAACTGTATATTAACTCTTCAAGTGATTCTTTGGTTCATTCAAAATTCTCAACAGTATCAACTGGTTCTAGAGAATGGATTAACAGAATTTATGTATCGAATAATGTTATATTCAATGAAATGGCCGTTTTCTTGAAATTCCTGCGAAAGCCTCTGATTACCAAGTACATGGAAATAAAAAGATCTTCTATGCACTAAACTGACATTCAGCCCTATGCTGTATCACTTCCGTTCAAAATAACGTCACCGTTATTCGCCATTTCCGTTATTTTGCTATTACCAATCATCTATTGCTTGATAAGAATTAGAATAATGAAATAATCATGAATGTATCACGGTTGGAAAACTTAATATGATGACAGGTTCACGAAACCGAAAACGAAGTGAATGTGCGTATTCATCGTAAAATAAAACGGAGAGAAAAGAATCATTCAGAAGGAAAATAACTCAGAATTCATTATACCCCTCAATGATCAAATCTCCTGATTACAATCACTAACGAAGTCTCGGCTATATCCATCAATGACCAATAACGCCAATTCATTGCCTCGTATTTCGTAATGAACCCACAAAATCGGGCCGATACCTTTATAGAAGATAACTCGACAGTGAGGGTGGACAGAAAGTAAAATCTACCGTCATGAAATACCACCGCTTCGACTCTAACTCTGTGGAGGTTTGATTGACACGATCTTTGTCACGGAAGGAGGGGCTATAACGAGGGTCTGCTGTATTTCTGCGGGTAACCTTAACATTTTGGTGACGTTAAGTTTATCAGTTTATTGGAATTTTCACAGTGGCAGGAGATAGTTTTGATTCAGTTAGGCGGCGAAAAAGGATTATCTGAATATGAATCGATGCATTAATTGTGAAATTCAACTAAAAATTATCTACGGAATGAGAAATTAATGAATACATATTTTCAATTGTTTTGTCAAACAATACGTTCTTTAACGTGAATGTATATCGAATTCAATCATTTCCTTGGGCCAGGGAGATTCAAAAGCAACATGCAACAAATTTCAATAAAATATAAAATTTGTATTTTTTTTTTCAACCATACTATTAGGAAATGAAAGAATAGATTAATACTGAACAGACTAATGTACTTCAATTATGTTAAATGTCAAACAAGATTCGTTCTCTTTTTGTAATACATCTTTCTTTCTTCAATTATATCGATATTTTAGTAAAAAGCACAGTAAATCTTCAAACTAGGGTTTTTCTGAGCGAATTATATGTAGAAAAGTATAATGGGATTCACGCAAAATTCAATTTATTTGTTGATGTTCTGAGTATTCGTTCTTAAACTTATCCAGCATCTTGTCACACTAGTATGAAATTCCTATTTTCGACACTAGTTGCACAAACTATAAACGGATTGTAAGCTTTTATTATTTCGAAGGAATTCCTTGACGAAGGAAGTGTCATGTCACACGTATACCCAGCATTTTCAGTGGATGAATGTGTTTAAGCTACATTTTTTTAACACGACACCTTCATCCAATGAAAGTTTCGAAAATTCTGATGACGACGGACCAAGAGATTTGTCTCATTTGTGGTTACTATGGTACTGTGGTAGTGTTACTGTGTTATCCATATAGTTTTGATGTAAATATATTAATATATCATGATGGGATGTACAGACAAATAATTTCTTGACTTACTGAAAGTCATTGAAATTTGAGCAAACACTGATTGAGATTGTTTATTAATGAGTTAAGTTAAGCGGAAGTCATCTTTGAGCTGTAAAATGGTATTAGTCTGGATTGTCATTTGAACTTTGAGAATACTGTCAATGTACCTTCAAGAGTACTCGAATTTATCCTGTATCGCGTCATATATCTGATAGATTATCATAAAAAAAGTACACCTTCAAATAGTTTATGTGTAAATATCGAACATTTTTCCTATAATTTTGAAGTGCTTCCAAATATTTTTTTATATAAGGAGCCATTTTCACAAGTTGATTTACGCAAGAAATTTCTCGTTTTATTAAATAAGAACGCCATTTCGCTTGGAAAATGTTTAAATTTTTTCTCCTCAAAGTTTTCTGCAACTGTATCAAGCGATTTTTTAAGTAATTTAAGATGAAATCTTTGGAAAACTTGATCTTTTGATGAAATTTCTGACGTTTTTATGCTAATCCTTACATATCAGCTATTCAAATTAGTTATCTTCGGAATCAGCATTACGTATAAAGAGCAAATTTCGAGTAAATTTGTTCATTTTGTATTTTTCATGATTATTAGGTGTCTACCCCTTGGGACTTTTTCGAGTTTTTTTCTTGCTAGTGGACTCAAAATGCAGAGAGTATACTAATTCCATTGCTCTGAATCGATTGGTTTTCGCAAAAATGCTCTATCTTCAACCGTTCTAGAGTTGAAAATTTTATCCGGAGTTGAGAGGGGTTATTTCACTCGATTTTTTTCTTATTCATATTCGTGAGATTCTGCCTTTCCTGAATATTCTGACCAGATTTGAAGTTGTTTCCGAGGATTAAGGATTTCATAGGATTTTTACCGAATCTCTGCAATTTTTATTTGAAAATTTTCGAAAATTCCTCCATTGGTATAAAAAAAAATAATTGAAGCCTGCTCTGGAACTCCATTCAAATGAACAGGGTTTCCAGAATCAGCATAAAAGGTAGCTGCTTGAAAATATAATGAATCTTTAGTCAAGGACTGGAAATAGTTTCTCCTGTAATCTCTTTTCCCCTCACCTTTCCGGTGTTATTTCATCATAAGAGTTCTATCGTTCAGAATGCATCGAACACCTACTCCTTTGTTGGATCAATAATGGTGGAAATACGGTCACGAGATGAATTTCTATTGATTCGTGAAATCAAAATTTTATGATGACTTTAAACTCATTTCTTCTCACTCTACTCATTGAACAAGTGTTCTCAATTCTATGAGACTTGAAAATTTCGAAATCTACCGTTCAAATGTAGGACAAGAGTCTTCTTGTGATGTTGATTGAACTGGATGAGAAAACTCTCATTCCAGACTTAGTTGATCGATGGATTGTTTATTTTATGGAGTTTCATGATGAATCAAAAAATGAAGAAAAATATATTATCACTTCATTCATTTACTTTTCACTATCACTATAATCAACCCTGTGATCTTCATCGAAGACTCCTCTGTTATTGCTTCTTCCTTTTCTTTCAACTGGTTGTAGCTAAATGTCTCTCCATTAACAATCAAATAATTTTTGCCAATCCATGCTTGTGGTTTTTTTCCCTGTCCCACTTCAAATGTTTTAACAACTTTTGATGTATTTTCCTTTCTTCCTCGGTTTGCTCGTTGGTGATACTCCTCCCATATCCCTTGAATTTCGTAACTTTCTTGAAAATTTCTTTTTTCGTATCAATTCTGATGAACTCAATCACTACTGATCTGCTTCTCTCCTCGTACTTTGGTCCAAGCCTCTAATCATCTGCTACGTGTTCTTCTTCTACAGGGACTTCTTATTTTTCTTTAACAACTTTTATAAAAAACGGCACTAGGTTTTCGTTCTAAGGGATACCGTTCACTACAATGTCTTTTTCTTCTCAATTTATCATGTACTACTTACAAGTTTGCTTCCAGTTGAATGTTTTTATTAGCTAATTCATCAATTTTCCCTTGTGATTCTATAATCTTTTTTGATTGCCTCTGTAATTCGTGTTTAATTCTTCTAATAACTGCCTTTATTTCTTCGTTACTTCTTTTGATATCTTCGAGAAGGTTGAGTACTCCAGCACTTGCCATTTTTGAGTGATCGATTCAAATTCGTGATTCAGCAGAACACTGTTTTAATAAAATACGAACTAATAAGTTTAGGAAAACATTCTCCAAATTTGTGCTCGTAATTATCAGTAATTCATTCAAATCAACTGTTATTACATATTATTCACTTTTTAGTGCTTTGACTTGGTATTTTTTGGTTGATTTTCCGTATATGCACTGATGGTGTCTTTGTATCGATTATTTCTGGATTATGTGAATTTTAAATCAGATGATTGACGTAAAACGATTAATTTTTATTGGAATACTCTTAACATATCTTTCTCGCGCCATGGCATAGTGATTCATTTCACGAATTGAAAAAGGTACTCCTAAAGCAGTAATATATGGAAACATCACCACTATGTGTTTTGAACGGACACTCTAGATTTGAACAGGAAGGCCATTATTCCAATTTGAATGAAATCATGACAAAATTTAATTTCTCTAATACTGAACATAAAAAAGATTACGAACTGGAGAATATTCACGTGAACTAAATGAATAGAAAGGAAGCCGAAACTTTTTTTCGAACATCAACGTAACAATACTTCATGAGCTCATGCAAACAATTTTGTATGAGGGGTGATACAGAGTTACGGCATAGAGTCCACGTTCAGAAAAAAGCATAATTAGAGCTTCAAAATATAAATATCATGGCTGACACAGAAACTTCGAACTATCAGCACATAAATGACAAAATATTGATCTGGTGTAGATCTACGGCATCCATAGAGTCCAATAAAACTTCAGAAAATTAAGTCTTGTGCAACATATCGAACGACACTCGTAAAGTACGCAATGCAGATCTCGGAATACCATCACCCGAGGAAAAAATCCAAAGTTTTGCTGGCAAGCATTGAGCCGGTCTCCAGTGCTTCAATAGATTACACTCAGTTTGAGATTGTATCAGAACAAAATTATTGATTAGCCAAGTTTCAGTGGCAGCGCCGTGTGTGATATCGAAAATATGTGCATTTCAAATGATATTTTTGTATTACAAACAACTGGATAAATCCGGTCAGATATAACTGAATGAGCAAACTCGTAGCTTCAACGGAACATGACTGAACATTAACGACCATTTTGGATATTGACATATGCAAAGTTGGCAGTTGAATGCTCATTGATTCGAACCCCAATGCAGATACACCAACAGAACGATTAATGTTCAATCGTCCTCGATTCGGTGATAACCGATCCCCACTTTTTAATCACGTCAATCAAAACTTTGGGGAATATGCACTGCATTTAATACATAATTGAAGCCCATTGGTCTGCAACGGTTTATTGGGGTGGCTCATTCATGCGACGAATGAAAAGATACCGCACATATAACGTTTTTATTCATTTTATACTGCCGTCCTTCCACCGCAGGAAAAACTGATGGTTCAATAAAATAATTATTAGGTGATTCGCACAAACCTGTACAATGTGTGTATCCGACTGTTGAATCATATTTTTAAAATTTTCGGCGAAGTTTTTAACAGAAGTTACTGTGGAAAAAAAAATCAATCGAAAAACTTCTTTGCTTCAAGCTAGGAATTCCTGCGAACACTCAAATATTGTATACAGCGCCATCTCCAGTTTTCAAAAGGAACTTTCGATAGTATATCGACTTCAATCCTAAATCAAATTGTTTGGAAAGGTCTGTTTTGTTTTTGATGAGCATACTTTTATTGTCGATACTTCTTTGAAGTTATATTCATACTGTAATATAATTTAAATAATTCGTAAAAGTTGAACAACATCAACAAATTTACAAGAGGATTTCAGGAATTAATGAATTATTTTCGGAAAAACATCGAGTATCTCGGAACTTCTAGAACTAAAGTCCCTTTTCACATAAGGTGTTTATAGAGTTTGCCTTCTAGTAATCGTAACCATTCAATGGACTGTTTCGAGAAAAATTGTGCTTTTTGCTGACATTCTATTATGTAAAGCCACCTATTAATTTTTTGTTATTTTGCCAATAATACCCATGTCGATAATGGTAGAAAATTCGCTTCGAAATATTTTACCGATATTAGTATTTCAATATTGAATTGAGGTTTTCGTAACAGTTTTGATCAATGAAGATATGATTTGTAAAATTTCGGCTAAATAATATTCTATGAAATTTAAAAATCCAATAATATTTTTCATTCCCAGAATTGGAATGAGAGGAATGTTGGAATTGCACTAGTCATTTAAGATGTTGGTAACAATATATTACCAATATTGTTTTATTCTATTCGTAAAAATTATTCAACCAATATCAATTTGATTTCTTCACTATATGTGAGATGATATTTATCCAATATCCTTTTAAATATGGATAAACAATATTAATATCAGTTACTTGAATCTTGCGCTGAAATAGAATCACTTTCTCTCCTTCTACAAAGTTGAAATTTTACTAGAAAGAGAAAAATTTTTAGACAGTTCTGAAGATCACAAGCTACGACAAAAAAAGTTATTTACTAAATTAAATTCTGGAAAATCCGTGAAACATATTGAAAAATATCTGATCGTCGAATATGATTTAGTAAAATATTACCCCTATCCTCTCAAGGCAAGAATAGAGAACGTAGGAAATAGAAAAATTTTGGGAAGCCGATTCTGATTATTTTGGAATTTACATGATTTTTAGGGGCATACCCCTTTGGAATATTTTCTCGTAATTTTATTCCTTGCCGAACGACTTTAAATTTACAGAATACACTCATTTTGTTATCCTGAATCGATTGGTATTTACAGAATAGCTCTGTTTCAAACCGATCTCGAGATGAAAAGTTCACGAAGAGTTAAGAGCGTTAATATCCCAGCCAAAAAATTTTTTCAAATTTTTTTGTTCACATTCATAAAATTAAATTTCTATTTGTGTATGCTCACCAAATCTGTAATAGATTCCGGTTGAAATGGAGATTTGGTAGGCTTTTAACGAAACCTTTGCAAGTTCACGTTGAACCTTTTTTTGAAAATTTTTATTTTTCACTTTTCAGAAAATCTCAAACCTTCCTCTAACGTATCTCGACCAGGTCATATCGAATTATGCATCGAAAATTAAATTAGAGTCAGAATTTCTTGATATCAACGAAAAAATTGCCGACATCGACCTACCGGCGACCCACAAACTCATTTACATGTTCAATGAATTCTAATCTTCAAAATGACTTTATGTAATGATGTAATAAAAACCAAAACGAAATAAAATCCATTCATCAAAATATTGATTGAAAAAAATAAACACTAATCAAAGCTGAATTGGCGGTATATCTCATGAGTCCCAAATGATCAGTCAACCAATTTACTGTTATATACGCAAAATTTTATGCAAATTTCAAAAATATATGATTTGTTTATGCTCAGATTCAAGGTTTGACATATAAAATAAATACAACGTCAAAAATTTCACGAAAAGAAGTAAAAAAATATGAAGGGAAATTACTTCTTTGAACTCCAGATGAACTCTTTAACTCGAAAACTATTAAAGATACACGAATTCTGCGAACGCCAATCAATTCAGAATGATCAAGTTAGTATGAGTTGTGAAATACGAGTCAATCGATGTGGAACAAAATCATTCAAAAAATCGAAAATATCCAAAGGGGTTAGACCCCTAAAAATCATGAAAAATACAAAATCGACAGATTCACTTGCAATCCGCACTATACACGCAAAATTTCATGCAGATTCCAAAAATATATGATTTCTTTTATGCTCAGATTCAAGGAATACAACGTCAAAAATGTCACGGACATAAGTAGAAAAAAAAAAGGAGGGAAAGTACTCCTTCCCACCCCAGATGAACTCTTTATCTAGGGAACTATCTAGCTAGAAAATATTCCTCTGGCAAATAATTTATTTTGGGCCACATATTTTAGTATATTTTCATGGAATTCCATGTTTTAGAATTATCAATTCTTCAATTTTTGTGCCCTCATTATCGATTGGAAAATGCTTCCTCCCGATATGTTGGCAATCATATTTGCTTCTATCAGCTCAGCATAAATTATAATGGTTAAGTAACTTCATTTGGGAAAATGTAATTGGGTCATGTCAGGGTGTCCAAGGACGAAGGACATTATTGCTAAATTGACCTTGTTAGTGAATTATTGCATTTTCAGAAAAGGTCTAAGATTGATACATTATCAATGTAGTGGAATCCAATAAAAAAAATAGTTTCCTAAATGAAATGAGTGTATTTTTCAATTGTTAATTTTCAATATTATTGATTATTGATAGAATAAAAAACAAACTTGTGCTCAACATTTTCTCTGCCAGACGCAACCATCCTTGAAAAAAATTATTAAATTGGAATTTTTTCAGTTACCAACCATTACTTATCGACGGATGTTTGCAGTAACCCAATAGAACAACTGCTCTAACAGCAATATGTTATTTTATATTCAATGATCACGTACCAAAACTGGAAATTATATCTGAAGTATACGAAATAGTAAATTGTAACATTTGTTGTGTGATTTGCTCGAAAACGGTGTTTATGCATTATGAATTATACAAAGGAAGATTTAAGTGGAATGGTGTATGCTTTCTGCGCTGATGGTGATGAAAATTGTTTGTTGGCTTCTCGTGTGAACGATTCGAGAGAACAGGCGACATCATACTCGAAAAAACAAGTCGTGCCAAAACAATATTGACTAATAGAATTCAATAAGCTATAAGTCATGCAGTCGTGAAAAATTCCGAGTTTAGTGATAGTGAAATAAGCAGAGATTTGAAAATATCGAAATTTCCAATAGCCAAGACCCAACAGTCTAACAAACTTCACGCTCACCATGTGCAACAGCAACAAGAGTCAACAGAAGCAGATTTTTTGAAGATAGTGCAATTTTGTAGGATGGTAGGAGTAGAATTATGGAAAATACAAGACTCCTGAAGAGCATCATGTTCATTTACAAAAGTACTTTCCATGAAAACGGATTTTTTTTAGGAATATCCCAATCAGGCCCTGTCTCCGGAGCTCCGATACTATCGGCGGGCGTGCTGGTGTGTCATAAACCCTAGTAACCACTTCCTACGTCCGTGGGGTGAGTGATTACTGGGTCCGAGAATCATGTGACCTGAATAAGTGGAGTGAACCAAGAATTATGGCCTTCTGCATTCGTTCGGCTAAGATTTCTGCCATATCATGGCAAGTCGGAATGATTTTTGCGGTACATTATTCCACCAAGGACCCCTATTATCAGAACGACCACCGAATGGTTTGAGTAAAGCCTGCGGAGTTCAACAAGTAGGACTCGATATTTAGTCCGTTTTTTCCGCTTCTTTTGGACGATGTTCGTTTCGCCAGGAGCTGAAAACTCAATGACGAAAACCGTCCTACTTTGATGGTCGAGGAAAACTACATCAGGCTTATTGGCTTGTATTTGCCTGAGTGTGGAGAATGAGTAGTTCCAATAGATTCGGCACTTCTTATTCTCCACAACGGAGTCAATATCCCCCAGAGCATAAGGCAACACCGGTGTCTCGTCTACACCATACGAGTGTCGTAGATGGTAGCGTTATGCCTGTGGATATAGGCTGAGACCACATAAGCTGGACAAGCAAATGCATTATGATCTCAGCTGCACTACGACACGCTCTGCATCTAGGGTCAGGGACCTCTATACCCATCACACTAGATGAAATACAAGCACATTTCTTGAAAGTACAAGAGGAGTTGGATGTAATATTTTCTGATGAGTGGATGGAATGAAAAGAACCTATTTCTCGGCCTAGAATCAATGTGTTTTTATCTTTGGGAAACAGTGAAATAGGAGGTATATCGCGCTATCCCTACTATACGAAAGGGAATGAAAATATGAATTCATGAGGCATTCCGACGAATTAAGCCTTTTCATTTGAGCAGCGTGAGGAAAAATTTCATGAAAAACTTGAGAGAATGTATTGAATATGTGTTTTAAGAGTGATTATTGCCTTTCAATTTGTTATTCCTTCAATTTTGAGAATATTTGAAAAAAATAAATGATAAAAGAATTTTTGAAAATATCATTCTGATGGCTTCAGGGGAAAGACATAATTTCATTGTGAAAACTCCTTATTCTCTCCTCAATAGAGATTTCTAATGGATCTGGACACCCTAATAAAAAGAGACGAAAGTTCTTAATTTTTCCGTCCTTGTTGCCAGGGAATGTACTCTGTGATTGGTTACTTCAAGGTCAGAGAGTATAAATGTCATATTCAACTGTAGCTGTTATGTCATTCAAACTCCCTGCCATTATGGTAACCAATCACAGAGCGCGCCCCTGGCAACAACGATGGAAAAATTAAGAACATTCGTCTCTTTTTATTTCCATTAGAAATCTCTATTTAGGCAGATATCCGACAGAAAAGAACTACTTCCAAGGCTAATACCACGACGGACGTGATCAACCCTCAACTACAATTAATATAATGGAGAAATCACTAAAGAGATAAAACGTTCTGGGTTTGACTATTCAAAATTGTACAAATTTGACTATTGACTTTAACTCTAAATACATCATTTATCTGTAGGGTGGGATACTTTACATTTCTTGTAGTTGTTGAATTTTTGCAGTTGTGGAAAAAGTATAGTTTGGAACATGTGGGGAAAAATATTTTTCTCACTGGTATGTTTACATTCCACACTCGTGAATATGATATTTTGCTATTAGGGAAAAACGATGGGCTTTCGGAACTCTCTTTCAAACGTGGCCTTCCTAGTGCCATATAACTTTTGAATGAGACTTTTTCAATAGTAATATATCGACATTATCGATATATCGAGCTGACACGCACTGTTAGGACAACCAATACACCTCAAAAATCTACTACTTTCTCAACAGCTCTCAAATAAATAACGTTTTCGTATTAAAACACGAATATTTCCAAGAAAGTTGAGAAATTCGTTACATCTTTGCTCGATCGAGAACAACAAATATTTACGTATTGCCGCAAAATTTGCTCGGAATTAGAAATTAATTCGGGTTCATGACTGGAAAATGTATTAATCGATTCCGTTTTTAGCAACCACCCACCAATTACTGTTGATAATCCAAACAACCAATTTCCTCTTGTTTACCCAATAAGATTTATTACCGCTACGTCTAGACCAGCTTACGCTATGATCGATTCTGTGTGTTGAACACGATTATTTAACTTAAATTGATGTTCATAAACGAGCTAATTTGGTAGTGTTTACGAAATTCATACAAAATAAAGTTCCGCAAACTATTCCAACTTGATTAGAGAGGAAGTTGGACGAGTCCCGAAGGGAAGGCTACAGGAATAATATAGAGTCACTCCGGTACACATCTTGGAGGGTACATTCATTTCGGAAACCTGGCAGGATGTTAAGCAAACGAGATTCTGATGAAGCAATTATGCCAGTCGTCAGTAAGTCTGCTACATAATTTTAATTAATTCGCATTATGCAGCCTCCTGGTGTAGAAGGAGCTGGAGGATTCTAGCAAGGTAGCCAAATACGCACTTCTGTTTTGTATGAGTTCAAATGAAGTGAAAACATGAAATCTGTAAACGCTTTCGAGTATTTTACGAGGTGAAATCTAACTCCTTGCACTACCGTGACTGACAGGTGCTTGATGTAATTTTACAGCGAATACATTAATTCAAAATTCACACAATTGGAAAATTTCAAATGACAACAAAACCTGAAATGATACGATTCATTCCAACCTTATCAGTGACGCCTGAATGTACCGGGGGTTTCATGGTGGATAGATCAATAGAGAACACAAAACAGATGATTCCAAACATTTTTGGGCGCGAATAATCTCAAATATTTTCGTTATTACCGTGTTGCCACTGGCATCAGAAAGTGGTGGCTACGAGTATCGTGTAATATTCAGAATCCTTAAAGAATTCCTCATAACTTTTAATGATTATTTTGAAAAATTCTTGTGCAAAAGCGTACAACAATTTTTTCACGATGCTTCCCAATATATTGCAATTTGGGTCATACTTGTATGTGGACGCTGAAAAACAAGTTCCTTCCGAGGAATTAAATAACTAAAACTCAGTTCTTTTCTTCAATGGAAAGCTGTAACATTTTTTTTTTACTTTATATATTCATCCTAACCTATCTCGTACATTGTGTCAGTTATTGTATAAGTGCTTAGGAAATTCAGTGGGTTATGAAATTCTTACGTCTTGAAATACAACTTGATCTCAAGTACGCATGATACGTTTCTTCAACAGTAAAAAGAGTTTACAATGCGGCCACTGTGAAGCTTCTACCGTACACAGAACTAATGAAGGTAATGAGAAGAGTTTGGGAATACTAAAAAATTAGAGAAAGATACCTGTTCGTTTGTATTCTATTTTAAGTGTAGATCTTTGTATAGTGATTGATTTAAAAAGGGACTAGACCAAGAAGAATTGTACATAGTCGATAATTTAACTCATGTATAAAATCGTCTATAAGAAACGTCAGTTTTGGCAGTTTGATATCATATAAATAGGAACGTAACTGTTTGCAACAAAGCCAAACGACAACAAATTTTCATACTTTTTGTTACAAAGTGTTGTTTTTAATTTCAAATGAGCGTTAACGGTAGATTTGGTAGTGCAACTACTCAAATAATAAATTCTGCAATAGACAACGCCACTCCAAAAAACACCAAAACAACCAAATCATCAATTTGAAGGTAGTTTGAATTATTTTGTCGAGAAAATGGGTATGAACTATTACCTTCAACGTCGCAGCCGGAAATGTCAAGCATATTGGCGGATTGGGCGTATAATATGAAGAAATCAGACGGAAATGACTACAAGGAGTACGTAGTTAAAACAATGTGGAATACTGAAGCCAACATTGTGCAAGAAATATATTATATGGATTATGAGATTGTGTTTGACCCATTCAAAGATGTGTTATTTCAAGCAACTGCAGAGCAATTTAGATAAAAGAAGACTAGGTTCTATAGCATTAAGTAAAGAAGAAGTTATAAAAATGGCAGAGCAGTGGGATGAAAATACTCCAATGGGAATTCAAAAAAAATATTTCATATCGCCACCTTTGAATTAGCCTGGAGAGGTGGTGAAAGTGAGCAGTGTAACATTTATTATTTCAAAGCCGAAAAATACAATAAGGGAACATTGACAGGCAGAGTGGAGTACAACATGGTCTTTTCTAAAACAGCTCAAGGTGGAGATAAAAGGTGCAGTGAAAGTAAGTGGTTGACTACAAATAAAGAAAATCCGAACGTTTGTCCTGTAAGATTGTTGAAAATGCTTGTAGAAAAACGAAACAAACATATTTCTTCAGAGAGATTGTTTCTAACACCAAATCTGTTTTGGACAAATGAAAATGCTAAGGGATGGTACAAAAATGTGCCCATCGGTGTAAACAAAATTTCGAAGTGGACCAGAATTTCTGCAGGAAAAATTGGTCTAGATCTGAAATATAAAATTACTCCCATAGGGCTAGAACTATTTCCACTCTTGCCAAAGCAGGAGTCTCAGAACAACAAATTATCAAGCTGACCAGACATTCGAACGCCAATTCTCTGAAGTCATACTTTCAGTTAGACTCACAGCTTCATTCCACTTTAGTTACAAATCTAAGAGAGGAAAATATTCGAATTCAGCAGTCTTCTTCGGGTAGGATTGTATACCAAAACTGTACTTTCACTAATTGTACATTTAAATAATGTTTCCTGTTAAATGTACTTTTTGTTCAATGAATTATTGATTTAATTTAATAAATTATGTTCTATTCACTTTTGTTTAATAATTCATTTATTTGATTCGTTAAATTATCTCGCTAACTACAACTCGAGGTTTTGTTTTCATCGCATAAACTTTTATTTTGTTCCACTCAAACTTGGAAGCTTTTAATATGACTCGACAAAATAACATTAGATGAAATCATGTTATTTGCTCTCGTCAATTACCAAAGCAACCAAGTTTTCGTGCGAAATAGTTTATCGGATAAAATAAAAACCTCTTTTGGTATTACTCTCGAATAAATTTTGTTTTTACATTCTTCCCGAAGTGTTCTAAAATCTATTAAAATCTATTTAGGATCAGAATCTGCCTAGTCAGTCGTAAACAAACCCTAATTCCATAACGAACCTATAGTTGCGATATACAGTGTGTCCCAGCTAAAACTTGTCACCCCCCTAATATCCGAACTCATGAAAAAATTGGAAAATCGCTCAGACCCGTCGATTTGTATTTCAAGGGGGAAAACTTTCACCAAATACACCATCATTGTGTTGTCAACCCCCTCAACCCCAGCACCCCCTACTTCAGAATTTTCAATGGGACTACTATACTTGTGATACATCATTTTGAAGGGAATTCAATCCCAAATACATCGGTGTACTGAAATTGAGGATCGATCAAGTGTTGTTGAAGTTTTCATGAAATCTAAAATTCCAGATATTTTTATTTTTCATCACCTAACATGTTATCATCGTATGAAAGGTTCAAAATGAGAACCATTCAGTTCCATACAGAAGTATAAGCGATCTTCGAAATTTCTTCGCACATTGCTCAACATTTCTGGAGTCACTGCACGACACTCCACAACAATTCTCCTGCGTAGATCATCAAGAGAATTTGGCTGGATAATATAAACTTTGGATTTCAAATGACCCCATAAAAAGAAGTCTAATGGTGATAAATCAGGAGATCTAGCCGGCCATTCTATTGGTCCTCGCCTTCCAATCCATCGCCCTGTGAAATTGTCATCTAAAAATTGACGTACAGGTGCAACAAAATGTGGAGGAGCTCCATCTTGTTGAAAGGTGAGCTGACCGTCAAGTAACCTATCATCATCTTCAAGTAACTGAGTGATTCTGGGGTTCACAGTTGTATCAAGAAGTTCAAGATACGTTTGTCCGTTGAGGTTACCATCAATAAAATATGGATCTACAATATGGTCTCCCAGAATACCAGCCCAAACATTCAATTTCTGGGGAGTTTGTGAATGAGTTTCCCTGTACCAATGGGGATTTACGTCACTCCAGTATCTGCAGTTGTGCCTGTTCACATGTCCATTTAAATAAAAAGAAGATTCGTCAGAAAAGCACACATTGTAGAGGTAATTATTATCACCAATCAATAATTTACTCATGATTTCACAAAACTCTGTACGTCTGTCAGGATCATCTTCATTTAATTCTTGTACATTCTGCATTTTATAAGGATGGAATTTTGCGTCTTTCAGAATTCGATGTACGCTGCTTTTCGAAACTCCAGAAATAGTCTCAAGTTGTCTTAACGATTGAATGTTGTCCATCACTGCATGTCCTACAACTGCAACAGCGACCCCTTCATTTCTCATAAGCTTCTCTCGTTCATGTTTTTTATTCAGCACTGATCCCGACTCCAAGAACTTATTCATCAATTGAAGCACGTACTGATATGATGTGGTGTTTTCTGGATGACTTTCATTGAAACTTCGAGCCGTAGCTCTAGCACATCGTCCATTTTCAAAATACGCAGCTACAATGGATATTCTCTCTTGTACAGTATCAACCATTTTCGAATGTTTTCAAATTGTTGAATGCAGTGACTCGAATACATCAATTACCAAGGCGTAAACAAAGATATGCGTATACAAAAACACATGAGGACAATTTTTTTTTCATAAAAACGTCTGTCTCACCTTCGAAACTATTATTTCTGACAGCATATTATTTTTCAATACAGTGGCGTACCCACAGTGAACCTTTCTTACGACGCTAACATTTGAGGTGATGAAAAATTAAAATATCTGGATAAAACTTAGTTTTCATTAAAACTTCAACAACACTTGATCGATCCTCAATTTCAGTACACCGATGTATTTGAGATTGAATTCCCTTCAAAATGATGTATCACAAGTATAGTAGTCCCATTGAAATTTCTGAAGTAGGGGGTGCTGGGTTTGAGGGGGTTGACAACACAATGATGGTGTATTTGGTGAAAGTGTTCCCCCTTGAAATAAAAATCGACGGGTCTAAGCGATTTTCAATTTTTTTCATGAGTTCGGATATTAGGGGGGTGACAAGTTTTAGCTGGGACACACTGTATAGTGGAAGCGCCGGGTAACATCATCCAGATAAATCAGTAAGTTGGACCACTTCATCTCTTGGAATACTCTATCAGCTAGATCTGAAAATGTAAAAGGGCGTCACAATGCCCGAAAGGTGATTTATTGAACTTGTACAGTCCAAATCCAGGTGTTACGAATGCTGTTTACTCTTTCGATTTCTCTTTGATCTAAACTTGCTAATATCCGTAGAACAAGTCGAGGGTGGAGGACTGAGATTACATGGAATTTGGATCTGTCACGTCGTACATAAGTGAAAGTACTAACATTTTGTATCGAACAAAATTTACCCGTACGTATTGCAAATTGTCTTGATATCATTTTCTGGATTTCTGAACTATAGGTATTAACAAAACTGAAAATATTAAAAGTCTAGTTGAAATTAGTGAAATATATCGAATGTATTTGGGCAATCTTCGAGTAACTTACTTTTTCCAATTTTGAGGTAACTTTTTTTTTAAATAGTTTAAAATTCATCGAAAGAAAGTTGGACAATTGGGATCCATTGCAAAAGTACGTTTTCTGTGTTAGCGTTTCAAAAACACTTGATTTTGTTTTCAGGTCATCAGCAGATCTTGTACTTGAAGTTATTTTAGTATGATTGTCATGTTCTGAAAAAAAAATTCAGAGGAACATAACAGATATATTCAGATTTGACAAAGAGAAAGACTTTTCAGATAGAATTCAGGCTAAGTTGAATAATTGCACTGATTGCAACATAACTATGATTATATCAAAATTGGTATACGTTCTATATGTGTAATAATGTATTAAAAAAATGCTCCTAATGTGAGTAGGTTGTTTGCGTATATTTATTAACTGTCTGAAAGGTATATATCAAACCGGTAGAGATTGATTTTGAAGGCAAAGGTTGACGAAAAAATATTCAACGACCGTGCGTTTTTACCCATTATTCCGCACTAGTGCGGTAAAAATTACTTTCCCAACTAATTACTCTGGACCGGCTATTCTGACTCATTTGTAGAATGTTAATTGTGCTTTCAACATCAATTTTAATAATGATTAGTGGATTTCCATGGAAAGTTTCGTATGTAAAATTAAACTTCAATCTTCCTCTTGAAGATGGTCACTTGGTGACCGAAACACGTGTCGAGGAGTTGAAAATAGTAGTTTGGAATTGGAATAAAACTCCAGTATATTCATGTTATAATTAAATATTATAAATATTAGTATATTTTCAATGTGCTTTCTGAATCTTTATGCGGCCGAAAAAAAATAATATTCCTAATTCATGCGTTTCCCGCACTCAACTGCTTCGCGTCATTGGGGTTAACGACAGTCGCCTACGGGAAAATATCACTTTCCGTGCTTGAACGATTTTAGAAAAATGTGTTTGCCAAATTCCAAACAGTAACAGTTCGTTATCTGCCATTTTCAATGTTATTCTCGATATTCCAATGCTATTCCTTTCCTCAGAATCAAGCTACGAGTCTTACCCATTTGAACGCATTTCATCCCACTCGAAAGGTACAAAAGAGGGCAGCTAGCGTCGCATCCCGTGGAGGTTAAATTATGAGGACTCATGCATCCGGGTTTTCTGAATGCCAAATGAACGCCCGCAAGATCCTAGTTCCATTCTAGTCTCAGCAGCCCTTTGTATGTGCACAGCTGGCGACGCCCTGGGGAGACGGGAGTGTCGGGCGGTGAAAACTACATAGGCCGGGATAATGAGGATACACTGTTACTATCCTTCATTTTCAGGTAATCCCGAATTCCTGTTATGAATTCATCAGTCTACAGTGCGGATTACCGTCACAAGATGCTCGCCAGAGAAGTGAGAGTATATGCTTGCATATCTAACAGTTTGAATGATGCCATGGACGAAGATCAACGATGTGATGGTTGAGTTTCGATGCATTCTTCTCTATTCAGAGGGTTGCTACTTGAGTTTTGAGATAAATATACACAAATATAACAAATATTTATAATCGGAAATGGCTTTTTTGTTTTCAAAGTAGCCTCCATTGAGCTCAATACACTTTTGGCGTAGGCTGCAGTGCTCATTTGCCCTTCAAAATATTTTTCAGGGGAGCTGGTAGTTCTCTGACATCATAAAATTTTGGAAAGTAGTTGGGTGAGTCTAAGGAATTCGATTGTACTTCTTTTGATCGGCTGGATCATATTAAACCATTCAGAAGGAGTAAACATCGTAGAACAACATGGCTTCTTTAAGAAGCATGTAATTGAAACAAACCCAGTATGTCTGTACTCCAAGGAATGAGCGGGTGAAATCCATTCACACCGACTTTAGTAAAGCGTTTAACAAAATAGATCATAAGATATTGTTTCTGGAGCTCGCTCAATTCGGTGTACATGGAATCTCCTGGGTTGGTTTGCTTCCTATGTCTTCAAGAGATCTGAAATTGTGAATATGAATGATTTCGATGCAACAACGGGAGTTCTCCAAGGCTCACACCTAGGCCATCTGCTTTTTCTAATTTTCATGAATGATATGAACGATTGCTTCGAAAATAGCAAAATCGTACTCTACGTAGACGATTCAAAAATGTTTTCCGGAATTATACTGTAAAAACTATAGAACTTTCAACAGAACATTCCATACTAAGTTCTCGAATAAACTTTAATGATTCTAGTACATTCTAATGGTTTTCTAGAAGGCAACCAGAAGGATTCATGATTTTTCTATCTACTACCAGGTTCGTAACAATATCATAGCATGATTGTGCTGAGCTAGACTCTGATCTAACGCAGTTCTCAGAGTATTATCAACAAAATAGACTATTCCTGATCTACTACTACTTTCACAGAAAACGAACAGAAATTTTAATTCAATTATGAGTTATCGAACATGGTTTTGAAAAAAGTGAGTATATAAAATCATTATAGACTCCTAGACTTTCCTTTTGTGCATAGCAGACCGAATTATTGATTATGGAAATACTAGTTCAGGCAGTAATTCTTCAATCAAATGACTAAGCTTTACATTTAATAAATATTTTAATTATCTTAATATCAACAACTTATCTTTACTTTCGTTCAAAAAACAAGTGAAGAAAATTTTCCCACCTTTGTCATCATAATCTTCTCTAGGTATGTGTATTTTGATGTAAACTATTCGTATTTTATTGCATGTAACTTTAATTATTAGCGTATTGTTGTGATAATTGGGAATCATCGGATACTTTTTCCGGGTTCTCACCTCAATGTATTCCAAAAATGAAATAAATGTATAAATAAAATAAATGATGCGGAACTGAATCCACATCTGGGATTCTATTCATTATCAATTGAATATATTGTTGTGTATTGTATTGTTTTCCTTCAAACACGAAAACCTACAATTGTACCATTTCGTTTTGAATAGCACATAGGACTGCTGGAATTTATGTTTTCAGATTTGAGCGGTATTGTGGATATCGAGACGGTTTTATTACAGTTATGAAATATATTGTGGGTCACAATGTTGGAATCACCGCTCTTAGTGGTCTTTAAACCCTGGAATCTGACACTTTTTCATAGTTGTGTCGATCCACGATTGGAAAAATGAACTGAATCCCCGATATAACGGTGTAATGTAGGCCATTTGGATTTCTAGATGATTTTCGTTAAATGTTCAGTTTGCAGAGAATATACAACCAGTGAAGAATTATTTCAAAGTCTGATTTATGGTTACAATCATTTTGATTCAGTGTCATATCAGAAGACATTCATATTCTACTAGAGATGAGAAATAGTTTATACGAAATCAAAATCAAATTGATCAAAATATACTTTATTGTATGAAGAATCAGTTTTTGTTGACTTAGGATATAGTATTAAATGAAATAATGGATAGTTATTTATGGTGCTAGTATGTTATGTTGAAAATAAGTCACGCGATAGAGACTTCTAATTCTCAATTGACAACACACAAGTGTTATACAATTTTTTATCCAACAAGGGGAAGAAATATTTTTTTTATGAGATAATAATTGATGAATTTTATGATCAAATGAAAGCTACTTGCCTCAGTGCCATATAAATATCAGAATGACTTGACAGTGACTTTTTTATATTTTGGTTAAAGCAGGTTGTTTGGTTGCCACGGTCATGATACATTGTTAGCAAATGTTTGAATAAATTTTGACACTTGCCACTTTTCCCTGCAGAAAAAGGAAGCTTTTTGAAGAAAAAACGCATAGAAAATGGAGGAAACCGATGAAAATTACGTTCCTGAGGATATCCTTAAGAAAGCGGAACAAGCAGCGATGTAGATTTTGCCAGAGAAGTCCCGAGATGCTCAAAGGAGTTCAAAATGTTTGAGTCTTGGATGAATTCACGGACGATAAAAGGTGTCGATGAAAATGTTCTATTGACTTGTTCTATCGTGGTGTCATTTAATACCTGGAAATTTATCATGACTGATAAATATAGGGGAAATAAAAACTTCCAATTTACACAAAGAATATATACTTGTAAAGTAACGCTTACAATTTTTTTGACACACAGTGGCATCATCTGAGCTGAGTCAGTTCATAACTGCATGACAAGGTCTTCGGCGACTATTTTGGCCAATGCAGAAGCTAACATGACTACTTTGAAGCGTCACGGAGGATGGAAACCCTCGACGGTAGCAGAAGGATGCCTAGAAGAATCGGTACATAACAAAATAAAAATTGCACAAAAAGTACAAGGTTCTAAAGTGTCGGCGTCTTCCAGCACTATCAGCAGCTATACCGATATGGAAGCGTCTGGTTCCAATGAACCAACGAATTTTACAATTAATTCAAATTCGAATAAACCTTTAGTGTTTTCCTTTAATGCCAATATCAATGTGAATTCTGCTTGTGATTGTAATGAATGAATAGAATACTACTCTAAATATGAACGTGAGTTATAATCCATAACTCACAAGTGAGTTATGGGTTATAATACTTTAGTATGTTATTTGATAGTTCACTTGTCTAAAATGACATTAATAATGACAGTCATTACTGTCATGTGTTGGATGAATGAATTCATTGAATAATTTAAGAGTGAGTTATGATGCTAGTGAAATTACTTCGGACTACTCTTGTATAGTTTCGACACAAAGCACTTCTCACAAAAATCACAGTTTCATCAGAGATGTTGAAGTCATTCACTTTCTTATTTGGTGAATATGGCGGTTGTCAATTTCGTTTTTGTTTCAATAATAATTGAATCAATTTCTACATATATGTGTGAGAAAGTGAACACATTTATTCTTTTCAACTTTTCGATTTTCTCCTCGTTGGAATTTTTATGTAGAGAGGATCACCGCAAGTTAAATTTCCATGTGAGCCCAGCTCATATCGTATGCGCTACTATAAATTCTATTTCAGGCCAATTCGTCAACATTTCGCTATGATGATCATCTTCTGCATCTCCAAAAGTTTGTAAACAAATACATCCAAGCCCGTCTACTTGTCTACCTTCCAGCAAAGTAGACTGTATATACACACACTTGCGATAAAGTTTTATCTCCTTATTTGCTTAGGATCCTCCAAAGTAAACCAGTATAAGGGTAGAATTGTCGTTAAATAACACTCTTTGGAATAGACAGTTGAAATTATTATTCTGTTGATGGAAAAAATATTGCATAAGGATTTGTTTACTCGCCCTAATCTCTTGTAAATTTCAAAATGATTGCGATAATAATATCTGATTTGTTGACAGTTCACTATGTTCAAACTGGTCACTAAAAAAATTATGTATCTCAATTATTAGTAAAGGAAGGACATTTTGACATTCACATTTAATGTAGCTTTCCTTATCGCACCTCCAAAGAATGTCACCAAATATTTTTTTGATAGATCATCCCTCTTTTGTTTGCATTATTAGATGCTCCATTAAGAGCAGATTTCAACTAAGGTTTTCATGTATGGTCGGAAGCTTGTAGTTCGGTAGCTACAAATTATGTATTTGAGTTGAGAACGAGCCATCTTGTAAAACCCCTGAGAAAATATTTTACAAGAAAAATGAAAATCACTTCAACAATGGCATACAGGGGGACACATTTTGACATATATTAATAATAATAATAATAATGCTATGGAGTTCGGGATCGACAAATGTGCCACGGTTCATCTCAAAAGAGGACGATGCGAGGAATACGGAGAGGACGTTCAGCTCGTAGACGGAAGCATCCTACATCATCTGGATGCCAGAGAGACGTATACTTACCTAGGAGTGGAACAACGCCACTCCCAAGAGGTAAACACTGTTAAAAACTCCCTCCGCGGCAAGTATCAGCATAAACTCCGACAGATCTGGTCATCAGAATTGTCGGGGAAGAAAAAAGTTGCTGCAACCAATATGCTTGCCGTTCCGATTCTACTTTACGCCTTTGGAGTAATAAAATGGACTCAGTAGGAGCTGCAACTCGATGTTAAAACTCGCAAAATGATGCATCTGCATAGGAGCTTGCATCCTAAATCGTCCGTTCCACGGTTATACTTCCCAAGACAATGGGGAGGACGTGGAGTGTCTGCATAACAGAATGGTACTGGATGGAGCCTGTAAAGTCATCAGGAGTTCAGATCCCCTTCTCTGCTTGGTATGTGATCATGAAAAAGCAGGGATTGGAACATTTCTTTTCAAGGCAGCAACCCGTGCAGCTGATGAACTCGGTATCGTATTCGACACTGAACGGACAAACCGAAACTCTATCACCGAGTTGGAACCCGTTCAGCAAAAAGCCCACGAAAAAGCTGCGGAGTGTGAGAGGCTCCTGCAGCTACATAAGGATAAGCCGATGCATGGGGTCTTCTTCAAGAACATTGAAGACCTAGGCTTATCCAGAGACCTGACCTTCTCGTTTCTCAGGTCAAGTGGGCTGAAGTCGGAGACAGAGGGTTTCATAATGGCCTGCCAGGATGGTGTCTTTAACACTCTCGTCTACCGCAGTCGCGTGATGGGTATAGAGGTCCCTGACACTAGATGCAGAGCGTATCGTAGGGCAGCTGAAACCATAATGCATTTGCTGTCAGCTTGTCCAGCTTATGCGGTCTCAGCCTATATCCACAGACATAACGCGGCCCTACGAGTGTTGTACTACCATCTACGACACTCGTACGGTGTAGACGAGACACCGGTGTTGACTTATGCTCCGGGGGATATTGAGTCCGTGGTGGAGAATGAGAAGTGCCCAATATATTGGAACTATTCATTTACCACCCTCAGGCAAATACAAGCCAATAAGCCTGATGTAGTACTCCTCGACCATCAAAGTAGGATGATTTTCGTCATTGAGTTTTCAGCTCCTGGCGAAACGAACATCGTCCGATAAGAGAAAGAAAAAGAAGAAAAGATCTTCTCTTTGAACTCCGCAGGCTTTACCCAAACCATTCTGTCAAGATGGTGGTTCTGATAATAGGGGTCCTAGATGGAATGATGGACACACTGCTCTCAAACTTAAAAATCATACCGGCTTGCCGTGACATGGCAGAAATCCTAGCCGGGCGAATGCAGAAGGCCGTAATTCTTGGTTCACTCCGCCTACTCAGGGCACATGATTCTCGGACCCAGTAATCACTTACCCCATGGACGTGGGGAGTGTTTACTGGGGTTAATGAAACACCAGCGCGCCCTCCGGAAGTGTCGGGGCTCCGGAGACAGGGCGTGACTGGGTAATTCCTAACGGATGAAAATATTTATTTGCAGAATGAGCAGAAAATAACAAAAATAAGCAATAGCGAACATTTCAAAACATATAAATCATACTGCAAAACAGGAATGACAGGCAGTAAAACTGATTCGAGTGCCATTTCTGGTGACTAGCATAAAAAAATACATATATGTTGGCATGTGAATAAACGAAATAAAGATAGCGCTATTACTCATGTTTCAATTCAATTATATGCTTGAAGCAACATATGTCGGTATCTATTCCTGAATTCAGTTGTTGACAGTGTTTTGAAATCTGTAAGAACCTGGTTGTAAAGCTGGTAAACTGTGTAGGTAAAGGACCTTTCAAAGATGGATGTTCGATGGAATGGTGGAAATATGGTTCCCCTAAATCGAGTGTTTACATTATGGACATCACTTCGGAAAGTTATTTTATCATAAAGATATGGGGGTGTTTTGTGTAACAATATTTTGTGACATAAGGTTACTGTATGCAGTTCTCTTCTTGCAGACATATTGAGCCATTTTGATTCTTTCAACTTGTATGGTATATTTTGGATTTCTGAACTCGTTGAATGCGATTAATCTCGTTATTGGTTAGGCAAGGGCCATATACTGCATCACAATAGTTGAAATGCGATAATACCAAAGAATCAGTGAGAACAGTTTTAGTGGATTTTTCTAAGATTGTCGATGAGGAAATAACATTTTTAAGTTAGCAAATGATCGTTTCACGCATTCATCCACATGAGATTTGAATCGCAGATCTGTATCCAACTCTAAGCCCAAATTTCTGGCAACTTTGACACATGATATAACATTACCACCAATTTTAATTTCAATTTCTAATTCAATTTGAGTTTTATTTTTACCAAAAATCAAAACCATAGTCTTAGAGAGATTTATAGAAAGTTGATGTTTCTTAGATAATGAAACAAGCTTAGATAATTCCGAATTCATTACCTGATTTGTTAAATTTATTTCAGTATGGGATACAAGGCAACTAGTAATATTACAAGTATATAATGAAAATAGTATAGGTCCTAATATAGAGCCTAGTTTCAACGAATTGTGCGCGATTAGTAAGGTAGCTTTTGAGTAAATTGATTGCACTACATGAGAAACCGATATAGTGGAGTATTGCAAACAACAAACAGTGATTTATAGTATCAAATGCTTTTGAATAGTCCAATAGAATAAGTGCTACAGCGTATCCTTCATCTATATCTCTAAAAATATCATCTGTTACATCTAACAAAGCGGTAGTACAGCTATATCCGTTTCTGAAACCTGATTGGTGTACAGGTAAAATATTGTATGCCTGAATATGTGAATTAATTTGAAATTTCATGATTCTTTCCAATTCACATTTCATAAAATTTTCCCTATCGCACCGCTAGAGAATGTCACCAATATTATTTTTGAAGGATTAATCTTTATTTTTTGCGTTGTCAGATGCTGCATGATGAGCGGATTTCAACAAAGTATGATAGATAGGTCTTGAGCTTGTAAACTACTCAACACCAATTTCGTCACATTCCAAAATTTTGCCCCTGTTAAATTCTGAATAATTTGTTTCTGCTTTCAACAGTTTGAATTCTGTTCACACTGTTCACTAGCCCGAGCCTTCAGCTATAATCTCATTTTTCTTCAAAACATAAGGGTCATCACATGAAATTGCTACAGTGACTGTACAAAATTTCGGAATTTCTAAAAGAATCCCAATTGAGGAAAAACTTTTTTTCAAATTTGACACCAGAGGCCTGAAGATGATCATTATCATGAGACATTTTTCGAATTGTCTTCTTATCGCTTTTATTCACAGGGTGATCTAAGACAATTAACTTTTTGGTTTTGCAGTCATAACAACCGCTTTTCAAAATCTCAGCCTCATTTTGAAGCTGAAACTTCAGATGGAGATGTATGAAGATCAACATTGACTCGATATGGAAATTAATGATCAAAGCTGACCAAAATCTGAATCATCTTTAAAATTCCGGTTGGGAGGAGAATTAAATGAAAATCAACTTTTTTTGGAAGGGTCATTCATTCTGGATACGTCAAGATATTTCTTGCTTTCAGTAGTCAAGAATGGTACAAAAACCCAAATTGAACAGCACGTTTTAGAAAAAAAAGCGTCAATTTTTGAATGGCTATTTTCCTGACTGCCTGAATAGATCCTACAGATTGGCCAACAAGTCTTCGGGTCTCACTTTAAAATAATATAATAATAACAAAAATAATAATATAGAAAATTCATTTTTCTGATTTATTGCTTCCACGTTTGTATCTTGAATGAAAATTTCAAAACAGATCCATCTGTATAATTATGATTTGTCAAATGTGCGTTTCAAAAGTTTTACAAGGTGGCTTGATTTGTAGTTCAATATCTATAAGTTTTGGACCACATGTTTTATACTCTGTTGATATCTGCTCATCGTAGAGTATCTAATGATGCAAAAAATAGAAAGTGACCCATAAAAGAAATGGTGCGATAAGTTACATCAAATGTGAATATGTCAAAATGTCCCCCTGTATACTATTGTTGAAGTGTTTTATTATTTTTTCTGAAAATCATTGTTGCAAAAGTTATTCGTTTCAAAGAGCATATAAAGAGGAATATGAAGTGAATACAATAAAATAGGAACATAAAAAATGCCACAAACATTTCAAAGATCCCAGTAGCCTCATAAAAACTTGGCGTTAAATTTCATTCCCAGAGTTACTTCATTCCATACCTGATTATGATTCATGAAACCAGGATCTAAACATGCCATTTGAAAAAAAAGTTGTTTGTTTTGAGGACGATGAATTGCTTTAATCGGTGTTGAAGAATTGGCAATGTGTCCCTGTATCATGAATAAATTAATTGGCGACAATTTTTGGACTGTAATCAGATTCTGTCCTAGCAGTCTATTTGTGGGCGTTCTCATGAGATTGATCTCTCAACATTTTTGATGATATCGAATATAACGATTTTCTTCCTCGCATATTATTTCATAAAAAGCATATAATTTTTAGTAAGGACAGAAATCCTCCAATCTTATTGAGTCGTTTTATCTTCATAACATTTTTGCATGTTGTTTCGTTGAAACTCAACATCAAAATATTACTTCATGAGTTATGGTGTAGCACACTTTTTTCCAGAATACTAACCAGATACTTCCTAATTGCAGTGCAGTATGAATCTAAATCTGGAATGTAAACCTTACTCAGTATTTGATAGTGGAAAGTGTTCAGAACAAACTCACTTTCTGGATATGCATATGTTTCAATTTGCAAATGGATGACTTTCAATAAGTATTCCTAATTTCATGAAACATCCACACGCTAACATGTCCCACCGCCTTTCCATGCCGTCGTGACGAAAATATGAAAATTTTCGGCATGTAATCACACATATCTCGGGCTTCATGCTTAGCATTACGACGCTGAGGAAACTGTCGAGAAAAATTAATATAGTGCTGGTCCATGGTTAGAGAGGAAGCAAAACAATTTGCCAAGAATCTCGAGTCTGAAAAGTTGTCTTGGGACCAGCTATTTATGAAGATTAACTGCGTAATATATAAGACGGATTATATTTTATGGCAGTAAGCCGAATATTCAAGGGAAGTTCAGAGAATTTCTAGAATTTCACGTAATTTATTGCCCCGAGTGCGTAAGACTAGATGTTGTCTCGCCGCACAACATCTTGTAAATCAAAATATAATTAGTACACTCGCACCTCTAATTATAATTAGTGGGCGTTGGGCTAATTGAAAGCTCCCTGCAAGGGTTGCGATGTTTCTCATATCCTAACTCCACATTTCAACAGCTAGCTGGGTATGATATCCTCAGGTCGTTTCGAAATTGTTGTTAAATATTTTCCAATCTAATCATTTTATTCATATGTCCATTGCAATACTCAGTATGTCTCGTCAGTGAGGATGCATCAAAATGATTCGTTATTGCATTCACATTACTAATGTTCTTACAATTGCTCACTTTCAAGGATTCATTGAACCGTCAAATTCAAAACTAACTAAATACACTTCATCTATACACCATTCAATCATATTCAAAAACGTAACTTCAATTGATCGTCTGATAATAAATTCAAAGTACCTAAGTGGAATCGAGATGTGTAGAAAATAAAATGATTACATTCGAAATCTAGCAGTTAGTGTAGAGGGGATGAGCAAATAATGAACCAGCCATGTAGAGAACGATGAACTCGCTATGAAACTTGCTCTATCATCTCCTAGATGGCGCTGACTTGTGACCGTTGGACGAATGCAATCACGTCGCACGAATTCATAACAAATCGTGGATTAATTATGATATTTCCTCGATTTAACTGGTGATTCTTACTTTTACTTTCATAATTTTGGAATAAATTCAATGTGAGTCTTGCCATTTCGGCAATATTGAGTAGTCATAATTAGGAAGTAATGTAATACCGACCTCAGAATGTATTTTTATTGACCGCACGCTGCGCCATCTCTGAGAGAGTAGAGCAACCTGCGATCCATTTTCTGATAGTTTTCGGTTCCTTACCTTTCGGTTTTACCATTTCTCCTGATTTTCTATATGTCAATTTCACGTCTTGTGATGTATTGTTCGACGACTTTGATCTCTTCTGAATATTACGCTTCGCATATATACGATTTTCTGTTAGGATATTTTATCATTTCATCAAATTATGTTTTCGTGATTTGAAATTTCCGTCTTTAAATTTTCAAGGGTTTTACAAATTTAACTTCTTTCAATATTCAGTTCACCGAATTGTGGTTCTTCAATAGTCTGAGGTGATCATTTCGGATTCCGAAAAAGTTATTTCTCGATTTTTTTCATTTCTATAAAGTTATCTGCCATCTATTACGGTTCTTCAGTTTATCGTTAATGAACTTTTATTAAATTGAATTTCAATTCAACAATTCAACTTGTTATTCAGCAATGATACTCATACATAATATAGATCTTTATGAACATATATTTGATAGTTGAAGTTAATTTAGTCGAAGTAGTTCTGACGGTTCGAAACTTTTAATTTGTAGACTGTTTCTGTTCTACATTTGACCGTTTGATAGATCATATGTGATCCAGATGATGGTGCTCATCTTGAATTGAAAAACTGACAGTGGGTAGGAAACCGTGGGTGACTGGTGGGTGATGGTGACAGCTGATAGGTGTGTGGTGTCACGTGACATTTCAACACGCTATGATTGGTTGATGGTGGAAGGAGAGGGGGCCAAGAATGTAAATAGTGGGGGCGTTCTGAAGTGCTACCAGATCTACTTATTCAAATTCAATGGGTTATAGTCACCTATTATTCTTACTTCTGGAACATTTCACCCTTTGCGATATCTGTGGTATGTCGTAGAGCAACGTTACCCTTAAATATACGGCAGAGTATTTCATACCTCTTCATGTAGGGACATGGATATCATTCATCTACCCTAAGAGGTTAGTTTGAATTTGCTGGTAGCCCACTCGATTTTGTTTTGCCTCTCAATTTCCGTTGCTAGCCTCCAGTGTAACTAAGCTGATCGAAAATTTCTATTTCAGAGTAAACAAAACGAATGATCAAAAAGCCTATAAAGTTCATTTGGTTAGCTTTTGTCAAACACAAATATACATTGACTCGCAATTTCAGATAGGATCGATACGACTATGGAACAAAACGGAACAATGGAAATTTGTAACGGAAAAAATATATCCATAGAGGTAGAAATAACGAACTTTGAAAATAATCTCAATTTCCGGTGTTCTTCACGTATTCAAACACACACACACCCACACAGGGATGAACTATTCCCCAGTTCCGGCTCTATTGCTCTAGATGAATTCCGAATGGTTATTAGAACGGAAAGTGATTGATATTTTTCATCATCGAAAATGAAAATTAGAAGAACAGATATTTGATTCAAAATCCCTTAAATATGAAACGAAAACTACCTTCCTCAAGAAACCTTCTATAAAGAAAATTAGAATGAGATTGATCGTTGAAAGTACGAGGGGTGGAAGGGCTCTGTGTCATATTTCTTTAATTTTTTATATGTTGTAGAATTGATCATTCTGATGAAATTTTTCAATGGGCGCAACAAGATCCTATGACCAGTTTTCGAGATACAGGGTGTTGAATATGAAAAATATTTACTTTTCATCACTCCCAAGTTATGATTTCGTTCGGATCTATCATTTGTGGCATTATCATCACATCTTTGTTTGACGAATTCATGAGAAATTCATTTTCAAATCTTTTCGTAGTACAGGGCGATTACACTTGATGATACTTGCTATTTTGAGACTTTCATAATTTTGTTGTTTCATAAAGAGAAAATGCGAAAAAAGGTAGAATTATCCCATAATATTGTAAATTCATTTCATCTTTCATCACAGTTGATACAATTCATACAATTTATGAAAAAATATCGCTACTCTTGCGGACTACCTTTTGAGATATGGGGTGATGAAAAAAATTAAGGCTTTTATTTATTTACGTGTAACTAATTTTTCAAATTGACTTTATATACTTAAAATTCTTCACGAGAATTTTGTCATTTTAGGTGGGTTTATTACTCCATGGTGTCCCAAAAACCAAAATTCGTAATTTTTCCATATTCAACTGTGATGATAGATTGAATAAATTAATAATATCATGTGATAATTCTACCTTTTTTCGCATTTTCGAAACAACAAAATTATAAATGTCTCAAAATAGTATTATTATCATGTGAAATCGCCCTGTACTACGAAAAGATTTGAAAATGGAATCTCTCATGAATTTGTCATACAATTATGTGATGATCCACAAAAGATAAATCCGAACTAAATCATAACTTGGGAGATGAGAAGTAAATATTTTTCATTTTCAATACCCCGTATCTCGAAAACTAGTCATAGGATCGTGTTGCGCCCATTGAAACATTTCATAAGAATGATCAATTCTACAACATATCAAAAATTCAAGCAATTTGACCAAGAGATATTTACCCATATAAGGTGTGCAGGGTCCTTTTGGAGGTAACATATTCGTAAAGTAAAAATTCCTGTAATAATTTCCAACTATTATATCATATGTTTTATTCATAGAACTGATAGTTATTGAATGAAAAATTGAAATAAATTAGAATGTACGATATTTACGTACACTTATGTAAGAACGTACGGTGTGTCTTTATGTTGGACTGAGATTTCTTTTATCGGACAAATTTTCCATAGTTTACCATAAGGAATCTCAACCTGATTTTTCCACTTAACAATGCTTCAGTCTGAGACAAATTTCCAGCAAGTCGTGTACTGGAGAAGTAAGTCTTTTTTTGTCCAACTCGAGGAGCTGTTGAGCGTTCCTTGGTTATAGGCTCTCTAGCCCTTTCGCTTGCTTTGTCCTGGCACTTCATTCCAGTGAGATTCCACTGCACTTTGAAGTCGTACCTGATCGGCATATCTGTCCGTTTTCCATTGCTTCTGTCAATTTCCGGTATAACCGGAAGTGGGAGAGGGCTCAAAATATTTCACTGGGGTAGATTACTGTCCATAACCGACTGTTTCAAGAATCACTCTGTAGCAATAAAGAGTTTTTTTCAACGAATTCTTCCAATGGAAATCAATGAAATTATAAGAGTACCTTATCCATCTGAAATGATACAACTGCAAAATAGTAGAAATATATCAGTTTTGGTCGGCGTTAAGAGGGTCGGTCGTCAGTGTCAGGGGAAGTGTCCCAAAAAGCAATCTGACTCCAGGTTAAACAAGTGTTAATTCAGCCACTAATTACACTGGCTGTGACACTTAAATCGTTTCAATTATATAACTTACGTGATTTATGCGGAAAACTTTGATACTTCTACAAACAGTTGGATTTGGTGTGGCGAAGACAATAAAAACTTTTCCATTTTCAATTGCGTCCAAACAACTCCGAACGCCTCATATCTGCTCTAGCTATTGGTCCAGCGGCAGTTGAGTTGATGAGTTAAGAAACGTCAACAATATATTTGTCGTCTATAATCTGGTTAAAACCGTCGATTATTAAGATTCCAGCAACATCATCATATTTAGGAAAATTTTAATTAATTATCATATTTAATCCTTATGAATTCACCTCTCCAACGATATCGTAAGAAACTCAACTAACAGTAGTCTTAATAAGCAATTCGAAACCATATTTACCAGATATTAAAATCAGAATTTGCTCGGGGGAAATATGGAATATTTAAGATTTGGGTTTATCCTATTTTTTTCTGTATATTCCTCCTTGAGGTTGGAGATCGAAAAAATTGAGGAAGCTCCATGAGGCAAAAGGACAGAAAATAGTAGGAAATCCAATGATTAACTGACACTCATGATTTCACATTTTCCAAGTGAATGATGCACAAAAATGATACTCTTCTTTGTTATTTTGGAAGAAACGTTTTCGTGCGTGATATCGTTTTAGGAATTTGATGACATCACAATCACTTCGTTTAAACTCGCCCGAATCAGAAAGAATTCAAGAAGAAACAGATTCAATACGTTCCTTGAAAAAAACACAAGCTGTTGCCAATCCCAATAAGGCTTCGGAGAGACTAAATCAATACAAGATCCAATGAAATTATTAGCACAACAAATTTATAGGTGCCTGGCTGAATCAAAACCATCGATTGCTGCTCTCATAGACCTGTGAAAAGCTTGTGACTCTGTCCACCATTCTATATTGTTGAATTTCTTAAAAGATGTCGGAATGAGAGGAATAACTAAAGAACTTTTCAGGAGTTATCTACTGAATAGAAAGTAAGGTTAACAATGGGAGATTATGGAAACCGGGAGAAAATGGTACTATTTGGTGTGCTTCAAGGAAAGGTGTTAGGACCAATCCTATTTAAGATCAATTTGGTCTCCGGGAACACTTTACGTGTGTTTATGAAGGAGAATTATTATTATTATTTTTCATGGTCAAATTCTATCAAATTATCGTCCTTCTTGGGACCAAAATCAAATATTTAGGATATTTTTTCGTAAGATTGATGTAACTGAAAAATCAAAGAGAATTAATAGAAATAACCCATTTCAGACATATTAAAAAGGGATTGCTTCATTATCAATTAGGTACATTAGTAATAATAATGTTTACTTACCATTCCTTGAAAATATCAGCATCTGAAACAAAAAAAAATTGATTTGGTAATGATGAAGTGTGAATTTGAATCAGTAAGTATATAAGTGGATAGAAGTGCATGTACATTTTTTTAATTACTCACTGCCATTTTTCAACTTTGTTTTAGATTAAACCCCCTATAAACGTATAATTGAAATATTTGTAATATTTTTAAGGAATTTCTTCATTATTTCCATTGACAAAATATTGAATATCATTATTGAACCGATAACAATCTGAGTGAATTTATATTTATCAACCGGGGAATTTCCCTATACCGTGAAAACAGGAAAAATTGTTCCCATTCATGGAAAGGTCCCAGTTAATTTGATGGGTTACTATCGACCGATAACAATTACGTCAATTTCCTCAGATATCTTTGAATATTCATTCTTAGATCAACTCTTGAAATTCTTGAGGAAATTTGATATTTTCAGCAATACCAAACATGCATTTAGAATTGATCATTCAACAAGCACAGCTGCAATTTCATTCTTCGAAACTGGATTGATGAACATAGGAGTTTCGCAAGGGTCCATATTGGGGCCAATTTTGTTTCTGGATTACACCAATAATCTTGATAAGTACTTGACAGAGTCCAATGGAACGATGTATGCTGATGACACCTCTTTGGCACTATCGGATAAGGACGAATTCAAAACAGGACAAAGAAGTGAACGAGTGTTGTGCTAGGAATCGCACGTTAAAAGGTAAGACCTCGTTAATCCTTAGCTTGCACAAGTTTCGACTTCTATATATGAATGTTGTAGTTTGAATTTTCTATATCTGAATGCTTTCACAACATTAATCGTGAAATTCCACATCAGGAAAAAAAACTGTTTGCCATTGACTGTTTGCGTGAACCATATAGCAATAAAAAATACAAATGAAATAAAATTCCTCAGTTTGGTTATTGATGAAAATATTAACTATAAACTGAAAAAGAGATTGAACTCCTTGTAGGTATGTGTTATTTGTTCAGAGATCTCAAACAAGTCTTAGAGGAGCCTCAGCCATCATCCTTGTACCACTTTCAGGTAGCGTCGCGAATTAGATATTTTGAGTTTGTTGAAAGAAACTCAAAACTACCCCACTCTAGCATATGCGAGAGATAGGACCGCTTTATAATAATTTGTAAATGCAATAATTTTACAGAAGAGCTAGTATTACTTATATCAAAACCGAAAATGGCTACCGCCAATTTGATGAGACTTTTGGTAATTAGTATACTCATTCCTGGCAATCCCATAATCTCTCAGTTCAAAAGTGATTCGTTATTCAATTACGACAGATTATTTATTGAATAACGCTCAATGCTATAGAGACTTGGGATATTATATGTGCGTGTACGCATTGATGACTTGGTAAACAGGATGAAAACTCAAGAAGTATTAAGAATCCTGAAAGGCAGCTCCAATCCCCCCAACCAACGGTATTGGAGTGGTTGGAAGACTCATTCCTCCTGCCTTCACGAACTACATAAAGAACACTTTTTTCATTTCCGTTACCCTGTTCACCCTCGAATCTAATGAAGTTTTCCTTTCACATTTTGTCCTGCTTTACACTATATTTTCTGGCGAACTTTATCAAACCAAAGAATCAAACAAAAACATTGAAGTTTCTTAAGTGGAAACCGCGAAACATATGCGTACAACGCACAACACAAAAACCTTTTTTTTTTCATCATACAAATAGGTCGACAGAAATGCTTGGATGTCAGAAAGAATGAAAAAACTATGGAGTTGGGAGTTTGATGATACTGAGGAATGAAAAATAAAGCATTAATCAAAAGTTGCAGATTCAATGGAATGTAAATGAGAGCTTATGTTCAGTTTAACGCCTACAACTGCATAGAATTGAAATTAGGTACTTCAACTTCAAAGAAATGAATTTTAATGAGTAGCAGCGTTATATGAATACTAATATAGAGAATGAAGTATCCTGAGTTTATCTGAATTTAACCCTTTCATTGTGCTACTCATTTAATTCGATTGTTCTTTCCATTAATTCATGAGCCCTGTACGAGATACTTTCAAACCAATGAAGTAATTTGATTTTGATATACGTTTCATTTGATTTTGAATTATTATTTTATAAAACCTACGAAGAACTTCAAATGTTATTTTCAATTTTGTTAACCGTTGAAAGAATGTGGAACTTCGTAGTTCGGTAACTGAGATTGTTCTATCTTTCCACCAGTGGCATCCCTGCCAATATGTTATCAGAATACTGAAACAGGCTGAAGCCGGACCTGTTTATTACATCTGAGCCTCTTATAGTTATCTGCCATGGCGTCAACTCGTTGAAGGAATGCATTATGTCATCGTTCTCGCTACTTTTGTTCCGTTCTGAATAACGATCTGCGAACAGTGAATAGTAGACAAATTACCGTTTACCTAGAAGAAATAAACGGTATCCGAGTGTAAATCATCAGTTATAATTAGTTACTTAGTTGAACGCGGCTGAGTGCTTTTTCATTGAAATTGGTACCAAAAATGATGTTTTAAATAAATAAGTTTTTCGCTGAGGAAATAAAAAACGAATAGGACTTTTTATACACAAAATAGACCAGTGACCTATAAAAAAACGAGTGTTCTCAAGGTGATTATTTTCATGACTTCAACAAAAAATAAATGAAGTATTGAGACACGAACTTTTGTCGTGTAATATACTGATATATGGGGGAGAAAAAAACTATTGATCGTCCACAGACGATAACAATTGGATTGATACAAATATAACTGATTTGGTACTAATCTTCAGTTTAGTAATCCTACTGATGAAGTTAACTTGGTTAACGAAATGCGCATCTAGGAATGAAATTACTAGTGTGGTGAAGGGGAAAACTTCTTTTGTTCTAAACTTCAACAACAATTTTTCAACAACAGTTATCTCATATAGATATCATTAAATTTCTGTTTCCTTTTGGGAAATATGTGAGACGCCATACAATTATGGAGAGGTTACACATAAGCTGTCTGTTTGTTTGTTTGTTGTTTATTGTGTTACTACATTTTTAAAAGTTATAAGGGAATGAAATTTGAAAAATATGTTGTAAAATGAAATTTTAACAACGTTCTTACTACACCACTGTTGATTATTGAAAAAATTATTGGGGTGATTATTGCAATGTCGTACAATTATTACATCTGAAAATCATGATGGTAAAAATAGTCTATAGGTATTTCTCGAAATGGAGTGGATACATAAACAAGTACAATCAGGAGAGAACTCCTGGTTAATCTTCATGAAAACAATTTCAACAATATAAGACAAGTCTAATGTACTCCCAATAGAAATTATAACGAAAAAAATATGCAATGGATAATAATTATTATCATTCCAGTAGGTAACATCAGCTGTGATTTTTTCCTTTTGTTGAATAGCAAAAAATGAGAGTTGCAATTTTAATATATATATATAAAAACTCTGCAAACCAGGATCATCCGAGAAGCCCTCGAGATAGAGAAGCGCCCCAATTGCCTCAACACTCGCGACGACGGACGTAGACTTCCCAATACCTGGAAGCCTCTCATTGCACGCATCAACTCATTTCCCACCAACCCAGTTCCCGCACATAGCTCACTTAGCGCCAACCAAGTTCCCGCACACAGCTCATCTAGCGCCAACTCAGTTCCCGCCCATAGTTCACCTCGCGCCAATACATTGCACACGGCCATTACAGCCACGTCCACTATAAATACAGTTCCTCAACCCACAATTCCTCAGTTCTCTCGAAGGAGTAGGCAGATTGAGACCTTAGAGAGAACCAGTGACGAGACATGGGGAGTAGGCAGATTGAGACCCCGACGTCAAGTCACAAAAACCGAACGTAATTATACCTGAGGAGTAGGCAGATTGAGACCTCAGCGTAGAATTACGTTTCAACCATTTATTAATTTTCTTTCTCGATGAAAGTTTTTTGGTAAATGCTCGATATGCGAATTCCAAGAGAATTAGCTGAAAACATGAAAACCCAATAGTTTAACTGGTTCTGTATTTGTGCTGTTCGGCCTAGTTAAAATAGTTATTTTTTTGAGTTTTTCCACATTCATTTTCAGTTTAATTGACGAAAAATATAGCTCAGCCGCTTTTTCTACATCATTAGAAAGTCCATGAACAGTATTGATTTCCTTATCACAGCTTATGAAAGTAACGCCATCGGCATAAAGAATGATATCACTATTTTGTAACTGGCTGTTGATGTCATTAATATACAGGGTGGGGCAATAGTGCGTCAGAGTCCGATTGCTTGAGTTCTAAGATATTTAGGACGATACTTCAAAAACCAAATATAACTAGAGAACTGTGTCTATATCTAGAAATTATTGTCGGATATACAGGGAGAACCAAGGAAAATCTACAGGGTCAATTGCATTTTATTCAAATGAAATGTTGTGTACTTCAATCCATTTTTTCAAGCATTTTAGTGGTCTCCATCCACACCTCCAACATCCTTTACTATGTCCCAACCACTTGGGAGTTATAATTTTTTTTGTAAAAATAATGCTATCTGCAGATGCACACCGAAAAAAACACCGTTCTCAAGATTATGGGTTGCAGGATGTCATGATTATCATGATTGTCATTATAATCCTTTTCGTCAGACATATGAGTGATATATCTGAATCATTATCATTCCCAAAAATTATACAGAATGACTGAAAATGGTTTTTCAATTCGGAAGTTTTTGAATTAAATTTTCTCGAGTTCTTCAAATGGAACACTCCGTATATTTTTCGACCATGTGATATAGGATTGAGAGGCGAATATTTTTTGTATGTACATCCCTGAGGATATTCCTAGCCGTTTTCGAGTTATCCACTCGGACAATTTTTAGTAGCTCATGTTTACTGACACCTCTTATAAGGATGATGAAAACACTTGTTTCAATTATTTTAACGAATCCCAACTTCTTTTGTCCTTCAACTTCATTTCATGTGTTTGATTCCTGATTTGGAATTATTTTCGTTTGCTATTGTGTGCTATTAATTGAACAACATTTATCGTGGGTACATACATTCTGACAGATGAGGGAAATAATCACTTATAATCTCCCAAGTGCTTGAATTATTGCCGGAAATAAACTTTCGGTAATTAATTGAAGCACGTGGGGGGTTCGTTAAGGAAATTTCATACCAAGAAGGAAAAATGAACATCATTCAACAATTCATCAGAAATAACTGACGATGGTTTCACCTGAACTATATTTATACGTATAAAGCTCGTCGTCGCACGATGTCAGTATATTATCAATGCATGATCCTAATGTAGAAGACACTCTAGTTGGTTCATGCATTGTTGTTTTATAACCATGGCTCATCAGGATGTTTTCGAAATTTAATGTAATATTATTTTTTATCAAAATATTACTATTGAAATTTCCTCAAATTACACCAACTTTATCTGTTTTGTCCATGAAATCCATAACTTCCATTAATACTTTAAAACATGTTTCAATATTTTCGTTAGGTCCTCTATATACACATAAAATGATCATGTCTAGGTTGATAAGTTCAACTGCTGCAATTTCACAATGACATTGAATCGACATTTCGTTCAATTTATCTACAGGTGATTTTTCATCCCCCTTTCTTGAGTTGGAGCTGGAGTTGAAATAATAATTTCTTTCTCCCATTATTTCGTTGGTTTGGACCACCTTCACCCAACCAGTTGTATCTTTTCCATCTCAATGATCGAAAAACATGTGCAAAGAGAACAAACTTACTTTTTCATACGCCCATGAAAATTGTTTACAAATTGGTTGGACACAGGAAATTAATTTGATTCGTGATTATGCATAAAACCTCCATATCGCCAGCAGTATTTCAAACAGACGATAGGTCAGCACAAACTTTGTCCAAAGGTTATAAATACGTACTCGCATCCAAAATCAGTTAATGGTTCTCTGATTGCCTCTTGTTTTTGCCATAATCGTTTATTATTTCGTGTGATATGGGTGACTAAATGCCAAACTTTGTTTGAGAAGGGTTATCAAAAAGGGTTGATAATAAATTTCAGTGGATTAGCTAATAAGTTTTCATAATTCATTTCAGTCTCTATTCATTTAATTAGGCCAAAACCATAATTCATGGATAATGTGATATTCAATAAATAACATGATTGCTTCTAATTTTGATATATGTAATTTAGAATACGAAATGATAAAATTTCAGATATTTCCACTCAGGAGAGCTAATAAGGTAAGTACTCTTCAATATGTCTCAAATTATCGCATGGAAAAAAAAATGTCAAAATTAATTTTAGATCTATCCGGATAGGAACATAATGGAAATATTCAATACGCTGGCTAAAGATACGTGGCAGAAGGTCCGTATATGTGGAACCGGTTGCCTGAAAACTTATAAACCGCTAGTTATCGATCCAAACTTTTTGGGATAATTTCATTGGTATTGTTTCATGACTTCCTAAACTCTCCCATAATGACTTTATTCAAAATTTTTTCACTGCTCTAGTTTTTCCACCACGCTTCATTTCCACCAACAAACCGATCAAAAATAATTTCAAGACTATGTTAACTTCGAGTGACCATAAAAAGCACGTACATTATATGCGAATGAGATTTTCTGTTTCCTCGATCACACTTCATGATTAACCAGGTTCATTTGGAAGCAGTTTTGTACATTCACCATATGACAAGTGAAACATAATTAGTTATTCAAATCAAACATATATATGGGATGGTAATGATATTCGGAATTACGAATGCATGCGGATGACAATACCCTAATTACGTGCATGAAAATGTATTTGCGGAATTTGTTCAACAAATATATGAATTCATAGTGTCCAGGACGATAATCCAAAAAATAGTGTCGAAGGCCATATTAAAAACGGTAACAATCACTAGAGCAAGTTAGAGTATCTATAAATTTTAATGAGGTTCGAGAACTCAACTCTATTGAGATCGGAGTAATAATAATGGTGATACTGATATTAAAACGTTTGAAAATGATAAGTGAGGAGGTTAACAAACATCTGATGCAGATCATGACAGGCATTTTTTTGCGTTCACTCAGGGTGATATTATTCGAAAAGTCTGATTCTTTGAAGATTTTACCACCTGAAAACGATAATTTTTTCTAGTTGATCAATATTATAGTCCAATTCAGAATGTATTGAGCACTCAACTTCTTCACATCAATTCTTTCGATATTATTTTGGTTGTAGTGAAACATTCCACCCCATACTCTAGACAACATTTACTTGAATTGATTTTAAAACATACTTCGGACTCAGAAATATGATTCATTGATGAACCTCTTCAGGAAACACTAGGAGAGGCCAAGATCAGGATTGGCAACTAACCATCGAGCATAACCAGCTGGAGCCTGCAACCTACGATTCCAACCTTCAGTTTACTGTTCATGATAGATATTGTTTTTTATGTAGATGTGCTGCCAGTATAAACTAATTCTATACAATAATTGCAATATAAAAGTCGCTAATAACGGTTTTCAATGATATTTAATCTGAAATATTCATATCATTCTCATGTACAACCATAATGCATACATTGTTCGTAGTTCTGAAGCTATGCTTTGTTCGTTCAATTGAACTCTTTCAGCAAAATTACTTTTCTATGTGTTCTACGTGAACCAAAAAAGTTTTCTCTTTCTTGGACTGAAGTTTTTCAATAAGCCAGAGGAATCGATTAAGAACTCTCCTAATATAACAATTTTCAAATCGAGATTGAAAACAGTTCTTATTCAAAAAAATTTCTACACCCTCGATGAATTCTAGGTTAACATTGTACTATGGAATTGAAATTAATAGTAGTTTTAGATGTCTTGTGAAAAACTCTGTTTTACTGTGAAACCGCTTAGTTATTCTTGACTCTTCATTATATATATTTTTTATTTATTTTTTTATTTTTACCATATCTTCGTTTCAGATATATAAGTATGTATACTGTGTATGTCTAGATAATTGTATTTGCAGTTAGCATTTTGTGACGTTTTCCTTGTTATTGTACCATTTGAATATCCTCTATTTTGTACCTTTCAACAAGAGAAATAAACTCATTATTATCATTACAACTTACTGCAAGAAGGTGGTTAACCATAATCATAACTGGTTAGCCTAATTCGCAAATGTCAACTCCTATCAGAACTCATTTCATTGACAATTAATTGGTGAACACACACTTTCCGAAAACTGCTTTAATTTTTTTCTATAACCAAGAGCGAAGTGCACAATTTGTTCAATCAGAAGAACTGCCGCATTCGACTCACATCATTCAACAAGAAGAGTATCTCATATTCAAGTTAAAATATTCTTTCCTCAAGCAACTCACATCATTAAAAAAAGGTTTTCATTATTTCAAAACACTTTTCTCACATGTAATAAGAGAATTCCGTCAGAAAACGAAACTATTCTTTGGTTTCACCTATTCTCGGTCAATGCAAACTCATTTTTGTCACTGTATTGAGGTTTTACAGTGATTTGGATATTTTAACTCTATATCCAGGCTCAAAAAGAGGAAGCTTATTATAAATTGAAAGAGGATTATTCTGAGAAGTGGCAGAGGCAGTTCATGCAAACTCTCGTAAACTTGTGTAGGTGTCTTTGTGTGTTTGCAGATATATCAATTCTGCCGTCTTTAGCAAAAATGTCCTATCTGAATCCACTATCTTGCTTACAATAATGTAAATCCGACCTCCATACGAAAGAAATTCTCAAACTTTTGTACATACGGCAAAATGATTTTTAATTTTGGCTTTAAACCTGAAGTATACATCATTTTTGCTTCGTAAAACGCAAAACTTATAGGTTTTCAAACCTAAAGAATCCAATATCTCAATATTCATATATTTGTAGATAGGGCATTTTAGCTAAGCATGGCAGAATTATGCATCTTAGTCTGTGTTTATCTTTGAAAAATATTTCCCTTTTTGGAAAAAGAAAATATTCTCAAATTTAATAATCCTGTTCATATTTTCGATGAAATCAAAATTTGTCCATTTATTGTAACATGATTTTGATCACATCGATGTATAGATAATATGATATAAAACAATATATGACCACACTGACTTTACTAAAGCATTTCATGAGGTTGATCATGACAAAAACAAAAACTTTACTCATTTAGTCTCAATAGATCCACTGTAGGCCTGACTGAATCTTATTAGAATGCCTATTGAAATCTTCAGACATGTTGTAGATTGCAATGATTATTCCGACCTACAAAATGACAACAACACTATTTTTTTAAGTTGGTCACTTACGAATAAACTGCATTTTAAATTTGATGGATGTGAGGTATAATCCAAACCATTCCATATTATAGAATGAATGACTCCAACATTGCTAAGTGTACAAGTTTAACTGACTTGGAACTAGGTCTCCAGTGTGATTCATATTTTCGTGAAAATAGTCTACGGTTTGTTTTTTATGTATTCACCAATATGGTGAATGGGTATTTACTGTCGTCAATTGTAGTTGCAATTTCCATTTTTGATGTAACTGGTTTCATACCGTTTATCTTCCTCAAATACATAAATAAATGAATATTGACTATTGTATAGAACTATATTATGATTTTTGGATCTTTTTTATATTTGTCAATTAGAATCGACAATATGGTATATTTCTTTATCTATTTCAAAAAACCTCAGCTCTGATTTGGATTCCCATATTGTTTACTTCCGCGGTGATGCCGGACCCAGAGATAGACCGGTTGAAATTTAAAATATTCCCAATACTTCAATTACCACTTATCTAACATGTCCATCGCAACTTTTCTGCACGCAGCAATTGAATAATGAAGAAAAAATAATAGTTCATCATTTGTTGTTATAATCGAGTTTGTCTGTTTTGAAACAGAGATGTTATAAGCTGGAATGTATATTCATCCAGTCTCTGGAGTGTATCTGTTTTCATAATTCATCACAATAGGATAGTGGGATTTACAGTAGAAACATACTTCCCACACACCAGAGCGTCTATATGATATACCGTGTTAAATCTGTGACAAAACTCTTTCAGCGAATTCGTATTAATTTCCATTTGTTCCGCGTAATCCTATTATCACTTCTATTCCATATTCAGTTTTTACCAAAGACTGCACAACTAGAACACGGAATCGCGTTCAACACCAGTTTTAATGGGTCTATATCGTATTCCGTCCTAAGCTGCACGAGTGTATGGATTAAATTAATATTTTGTTGCAGAAATAGCGCTGAAAAGGTAGGATTATTACGGTTCGACCTGAGCGTAGGAATCTTAGCGCATTCAGCTCTAACTGTTTGAATAGGAAATTAATTTAATCTGTGGTTCTTTCAGGAGTTCGGGTTGGCAAGATTAAAATGACGTGTGAATGTGAAATGATGAATTAGTTCGAGTTGAATCGGCATGAAGATGCAGACTCAAATGTTCCGGATTTTCACTATTCCAAAGTTGGCATCACCTGCATTGCTTATTCGGGCGAAATATCATAGCGGTGTTTCTTTTTAATAAAGACGTTTAATTCCTATTTTTTTTTTAATTTTGCCAGACGAATAATTTCTGTGTATCATTTCAATGCTCAAATTCCTACCAGTAGTTGATAAATTTTTCTCTCTGTACGGCGATTTCTGGGGATGAGTCAAGTACCTGTGAAGCTTCACCGACGGGTTTCATTGAATGAATACGGTCAAACTAATCAGTTGATTGTTCAATAATAATATGGTGAACTAACCCCCTTGTATGTAATTTGGCTACCGAAAAATAATTTTATTATATTATTGAAAGTGCTGTTCTGATTGATATTCGAAGATTTTATTTGTAATTCAATTTTCTGACTTCAGGAGCAGAAACAGTCACTTCAAATCGTTATTGGCTCCTTAAATGAATGTGGACGAATTAAGGCACTTTTTGGTAACGTGATCATTATAAAATGTTTTATTGATCCAAATAATAACCAGTACGTAGAAGAAGTACATAAACGCCTTTGAAACACAAGCAGCTGCTTTAATAATCATGAACAAGTATTTCAATAACCTTTCTTGGAAATGTTCACTGTCAATACCAAACCGTAATATTATAAGTGTTTTCACTATTATCATGAGATGCAAACACGAATCATTTACTCATACCTATGTATCAGCAGGCATTCGCAAGGTTCAGCTGCAAAACTAGAAATGTGTAATTTTTTTAACACAATATCTTTTCAATTGTACGAGATACATGGAAACGATTCAAACTTCACAAGCTTCATATGGAATATCACGACATGTTTCGAAAACACAGTAGTTTTTTAAGTAAAAGGACATAATAAGCATCAAATTGCTGGACATTTATCAACGCTATAGAAGCAATACTCGATGAAAATGCAGACGTTCGTCGAAACGCCTACATAAACTATGTTTGACCAGCGATCGCTTTGAAATTCGCTGAAACTATACAAAAAACATTGCATTTTACGAATATGATATGGAAAAATATCAGGAAAAAATACTTCCTACAGTTCTGGAATTTTTTTATTATTTTTTCCGTGTTCTACCCCGTCGATTCCACAAGACACATTTTTGAAAAATTGCTTGAAATCAAATTTAAAATTCGACCCGTTTGAAAATGCAGACGTTCGCCGAAACGCCTACAGAAACTATGTTCGACCAGCGATCGCTCTTAAATTTGGTGAAACTATACAAAAGTATTGCATTTTACGAATATGATATGGAAAAAAGTAGGAAAATTTCTGGCGGGCGCAGGTCACTTCCGAACGGCCAATCCGGTATCCCAACCCAAATAACCGGCAAAAAAAATACTTTCCACGGTTCTGGAATTTTTTAACTATTTTTTCCTTGTTCAACGCCATAGATTTAATAGGACACAGTTCTGAAAAATTGTATAAAATCAAATTTTTCACAATTTTTTTCGTGTTCTACCCCATCAATTTTACACGACACATTTTTGAAAAATTGCAAAAAAAACAAATTTAAAATTTGACCCGTTTTAAAATGCAGACGTTCGCTGAAACGCCTAGAGAAACTATGTTCGACCAGCGATCGCTCTTAAATTTGGTGAAACTATACAAAAGTATTGCATTTTACGAATATGATATGGAAAAAAGTAGGAAAATTTCTGGCGGGCGCAGGTTACCTGCGAACGCCCAATCCGGTATCCTAACTCATATGACCAGCCGAAAAAAAAATACTTTGCACGGTTCTGGAATTTTTTAATTATTTTTTCCTTGTTCAACGCCATAGATTTAATAGGACATAGTCATCAAAAATTGTATAAAATCAGATTTCAAATTCGACCCGTTTGAAAATGATCGCCGAAACGCCTACAGAAACTATGTTCGACCAGCGATCGCTTTTAAATTTGGTGAAACTATACAAAAGTATTACACTTTACGAATATGATATGGAAAAAAGTTAGAAAATTTCTGGCGAGCGCAGGTCACCTCCGAACGGCCAATCCGGTATCCTAACCCAGATAACCGCTCAAAAAAAAATATATCCTACGAATCTCGAATTTTTCACAATTTTTTTCGTGTTCTACCCCATCAATTTCACACGACACATTTTTGGAAAATTGCAAAAAAAACAAATTTAAAATTTGACCCGTTTGAAAATGCAGACGTTCGCCGAAACGCCTACAGAAACTATGTTCGACTAGCGATCGCTTTTAAATTTAGTGAAACTATACAAAAGTATTGCATTTTACAAATATGATATGGAAAAAAGAAGGAGAATTTCTGGCGGGCACAGGTCACCTCCGAACGGCCAATCCGGTATCCTAACCCATAAAACCGCCCAAAAAATACTTCCGACGAATTTTTAATTTTTTCACTATGTTTCCCGTTTTCTACGCCATTGATTCCACACGACACACTCTTGAAAAATTGTGAGAAATCAAATTCATTCATTCAGTATATTCCAAATTTCTTCCATATGATTATTAGCATTATTTTTCTTCTTCTGGTGATGAGGTCACTTATAAGTATCTTTTTTAGTAATATTTTAAAATAAAAACGTGTATCAATCAGAAAAAGTAAAGAATATCTACCAATTCATTTATTCGTTTTGAATGATTGAGAAACAATCATCTGTGTCCTCGAACAGATGTAATTGCGAAGAGCTGAAACGAAACCAATGGCCCAATACTTACTTTGAAACAAAATATAGTCCAGTTTACTGAGAATAACTCATAATACTTCGTACATTTATCGAAATATACAAGATTCGTTGCTATATTTATTGTTCACTCAACGACAATAAATAAGTTTTCTCACAAACCCTTACGACAAAAATGACGCTTTCCAAAATTAAAGTTTGAACCGGTCCCTCGGGACATAATTTCAATCCGATAGCGTATGGGACGACCATCGATGAACAAAAGTTGCGGAAAATTGACTGGGGAACTATCGTTCTATAATTTCATCCGAAACTTTAGCTTATAACGAGAATTCAGTTCCCAAGTTGGAAATCCACAAAGGATGGAAAATGTATCGAAAGTGTGAAAAGTTGTGCACGAGTAACGTCTTGCAGCTCCTTTGATATTGATAAGTTTTCCACGGATCTTTCCAGAGTTTCTAGACACTTTCTTGCATCTTTGTCGCCTCTTCTCATTTTGTCCCATTGTCCATTAGCGTTTTCTGTCGGTTTGATTTTGTTGAATGCCCTTTGTTCTTGATACGAACAAGATTGAGGTTAGCGTCAAGAGCTTGTACTGGATCATGGAGTGGATTAAATTGGGACAATACATTCACAGAAATGAGTTCTGTTCGGATTTTGATTCTGTTGAAATGACTGAGTTCATTTGAATAATTATTCATCAAGTGAAACCAAAGTTTTGGTTTTTTCTTAACGGAAATTCTCAGTTTCAGTCTTTGGATAGGGAATATTGAGTCTCATCATTATGAATGATCAGTGTCGTTTCGATACAAGGAATATTTTCTAGCGGAATGTACCAATCAAAGAATTTCATATTGTCAATCATAGCTTACTGCTCTGTAGAAGTCACAATGTCGACATCGTTTCTTTGTTCATCTGTATCAACATAACACTGAAGTATAGACAAGTTTAGCTCTATTTCCAGTGTTGACAACTGAACCATACAGGTCCGAGATTTCTGAGCTTTCTGCCAAAGTTTCTGTTTCCTTCGTAAAGTACATAATATGTCAGTAGTTTATTCTCAAAATATGTAGTACCTATTTTGGATCCGATCTGAGTAATTTTTTTGGTCTGTAAACAAAGGAAGCACTAACTGAACCTTGCCTAACTATGTGACAAAGTCTCATAGCTTCAGGAGAGAGACAGAACTTCAGCAAAGAAACCCTTTATTCTCCCCTTAATTTGAGGCAGATATCTGACAGAAAATAACTACTTCCCTGGCTAATACCACGACGGACGTTGAATAAAATCTGACAGATATCTGTGCAGCGTTCTCCATAGAATCTGGGAGACAGCCACAAATGCTTTCTGTATCAAGTAGCAGAATTCTGCCCGACATGATCAAGGACTCGACCACTTACATTCCGGTTTCGAGGTGTGTTGCCTCTATTCAGTGGAAGGTAGGTCCGACAACATTTACAGTCGTCGACGTCCTTGGTCATGCCATACAATTCACTGATACTTGAAATGATTCTCTGAAGTGGATGCGGAGTCTCGTAAGAATACAGTCGCAGCGCCACCTCTAGAAAACCTCAGAAAGCACTTCAAAGTAACTCGGGGTAGAGTTTAATTTGAAAAAATCAGACAAAGTCTGATGGCTTCAGGAGAGAGACAGAACTTCAGCAAAGAAGCCCCTTATTCTCTCCCCAATATTTGGCAGATATCTGACAGAAAACTACTACTTCCCTGGTTGATACCACGACGGACGTTGAATTAAATCGATTTTAAAAACTCGCAAAACCAAATACTCGTGAAAAGCGTTTGGAGGATGACGGTCGAAATTAAAACATATGAAAAAAATCATTTTCAAATCCTGCTATGAAAAACAAAGTAGTTGGCTTGTTGATTTCATCTTATGAATTGGCAGTATGGGATGAAATCATGAGAATTTTACCAACATTTGTCACAGGGTTGAGAAAAATGTTTCGAAAAAAGTATAGAATTTAGAGGAGTATTCAAAAACGTTGTTTGATTATTTAATACAATAAAAACCTAAACGATATAAATAATACTTTTTGAACTTTTAATTTTCGGTTGAACTAGGGATATCTATCTGTATACATGTTACGATGATAAAACTTTGTGTCTGAATATTCGATGTGTTCCTCATTTGAATGGTTACTTCACCTTAATTTTTTTTCAAAATGCACGGTTTTTCATATAGGGTCAGTCAAAAAAAGCATCAATTAGGAAATTTGTCATTATATAACAAACACCCTATATGAGATACTGGGCTGAAACTTAAACATAAAGGTGGTCAAAATATGCTCAAATGGAATAGGCTTTCCAGCTCTTCGAAACAAAATGCCTTGAAAATAGGAATAAGTTATATTTGTCAACATCTTCGAATACTTTAACTTGAAATGTATATTGTGAATATTGAAAAAAAACAGAGATTGTGTCGCAGGACATAACCAGATCATCTTCGGCTTTTATCGTAATAGGTACATGAATAATTGGAAAATAAAGACCTATTATTATAAATATCATTATTATTGAGTACGACTTTGCTTCTTTACCCTGGAACTCCACGTTGAAAATGGACCACTTTCTTCTTGAACTATTTCAATAATTAATGTTGAAAATGTGATGTAGAAGAAGATAATTCAGATAAGTAATATAAATAGTATTTGAATATCATGGGTAGTTCAAAGAGATACGAGCTCCTGAAGATGCCAACTTTGGAGGCGAAAAGTGCGTAGCGTGAAATTGACGTAGTTTTGGTGTTTTGGGTAGTTTCTATTGATGGTTTTAGTGGTGATAAGCTTATTTATAAATCAAAGTTCAAGTCGGAAACTCAACAAATTTTTTTTATCTTTTAACTTGACATTTCATAACTATCAACATTAAAATATTACAGTACAATGAAATCGAACACGATGACTGATCTGACGATTATGAAGTAATCTTTTAAATTCCATTCGTACCTAAGGTTCCGAATAATCAATTATTCGACCAAGACAATAACTTAGGAACCAGCATCAGAATGTGTCTTCCATACATCTTGGAATTACTTTTATTTGAAACTTTTTTGGTGTGGAATTTCCATTTCGCTCCATCTTCGATCCATATGTCAGATGATTTGACGAACGATGGCTTTCCAGAACAATAGCTTTTCTCGGAGTAGCTTAACGTGGGACTCCAAAAAATATATCGCGATCCGAAACGACAAAATCGATTGTATCACTTATACCGGTGTCACGTTCGATGCTGAAAATGCGTTTGGCTGAAATCAGACGATCACATGGCTGAAAGATAGCGAACGCTTCTTCTCGCGGCTCGACACCTTCGGCCTGTGCCAATCAATACGACAGATGGATATAAAAGGCTATTGATGAAGGCAACGGTAGGCATTGAGTCGGGAATGTGCCCAAGTGTCGGGAAGCGAAAAATAAAATGGTGCGGGCAGTGGCGTACTTAGTTATTCCTGTGGTTTTTGCTGAAGTAGGAAAACGCACTCATGACATATTATGCATAGATATAAAGAGGTTCGCAGGTATTGATAGAACTTGCAAATACTCCAGTACATGCGATATCAATGTTATATCTCTCTTCAATGCGGGGTGTTTGTATCGCTCTATGTCACTTCACACGCATGAAAATGATTATTCATCCTCGATTTGTTTACGGTTAAAGTATGAAGTCATCATCCTTCTATTGGCATCAAGTGTACGGAAGTCATCTGAACGAGCCACCGTATACTCTAGACAGTTCCAGAATGGAAAATAAATCTACGTGTAGGTATATAAGAAGCTTAACCTCAGATGGCAGGCAGTGCCAGACAAAGTAACGGTTACATGAAATACTGTTTGCAGATAAATAGATAGTCATAGTGTGAAATATAAATCGAATCAGATTAAATAAGTTAGCGAATTGAAGTTTCCTGCGTTTTTATTACAATAATAATAAAAAAGTATACATAGCCTGTGCGGGTATAGGACAGCTTTTATCATTATTTGTCGTGACGCTCTATGGTGACTTCTAATTTCTGCTAGCAAAACACCCGGAAAACCTACATCCCCAAGCCAGGATGTCGGTACGTACATGCACCAATCAAGCACGTGGCGTCGTGTTTAGCATCTAGGAATCTCACATTACACTTGCTCTGCAACAAGGCATATGGCCGCCCAAAAAAACCGATGCAATTCGAAAAAATCCTTGCGAGATAACAGTGATAACACGCGACCAATAAAATAACTGCTTCACTCTATATACAGGGTGCAATGGAAAATATGAGTGCTTTCAATAAATCTCTCGCAGCTGCTGTAATTTTAGTATTTGTACAACTAAAATATATAGTCGTTATATTTTACGCATGTTGTATGAAATTAATTGCATTATTTGACATACGTAAGAGAAACTTTCTGATTCATCTCGTGTGATGAGCAATTTATACAGTGGATTATTGAGTGGACATTGAATCATTTTTTCGTAGTTTATACAACTGCTGTGGGTCTTCACCAAGTACGGCTGAGTCAGTTCGAATTCTGGTAACAGGCACTCGATACTCAAAAAAAAAACTAATCTCAGAAATGTTAATTGGGAATCATCTCTTGACTAGGCCCTGCATGTCTAGCTAGCTAGATCAGTAACTCAAATAACCACTTCCATAGCAAACGAAGTGATTCAAGCATGACGGCATTCTCTATTTATTCATTTATTTAATCGAGACCAGCATTTGCACTGTACTGTTTGGAACCTTTGGTGTAGTAATGAATATACTGGAGTTTTATCCCAACACCAAACCACTATTTTCAAAACCTCGACACGTGTTTCGGTCACCAAGTGACCATCTTCAAGAAGTTAAATAATAAACTCCAAATTCTCGTCACAACCCAGGACTATAATGTAGCACTCATTCATAAGCTGAGTCAATATCTGTATGGAAAACCACTGAAACTGGATTCCTGAAAACATGTATGCAGGAGTTTTCAGCAAAAATAATTTCAGTTCGCTGCAACTTCCGTTTTCACCGGAAATGTATCCCGACTTCGTTATTTCAAACGATTTCCATCAATATTTTGGAATCATGTACAACAACGTATATCCAGAAAGCGTCATTATTCAACTCAAGTTGATTATCAGAAATACGTTTGACATCTACGAGTTTTGTATTCATTGGACCAAAGTGTATATTAATTCGTCAGCTATTTTTCAAACCAGAAATTACTATTATAGTATTATTCAAAACATTCAACCTCCTATAGATGCATTTCATGATACGACAAATGATCGCAATAAAAAACGTCTGCACGCCAATGATGCATGAGGAATATCCGAAAATATTGTTTCACCATCCCGTTCTGCAGCATTCTCAAGCTATATGATATTCAATCTGGCGAGAAGCGGAGGTTTTTTCATTTAACGTAACAAATGAAGTGTGGCTTTTTTTTCTGGTGGATATGATATTTCAGAGGAATTTTTGGTTCGAATTTTTATTAGAATAACTCAATTTCCGTTCGGGCCGACGCTCCCAGAATTCCTTTATGTTTGTTTCCACAATGTTCCGGTCGATCTCGTCCAATAGTATATGTTTTCTTACTAATCTCATTTCATGGAGAATGGATGCATTATAGGAGCAGAGAATTATGTTATTAGACGTAAAAAAATCCACTTGTATTGAAATGTCGAATAAATTCCTTTAAGTTTACTTCAGATCCTCTGTTTCCTTCAGGTTGAGGCAAAATTTACTACTGTCACAAAACAATTGATACCCATGAAGGCATTCCAGTTTCATTGCTATTTACATAAGGCCTATTCTCAGAAAAGTTGACCACATATCTGATAAGATTTCGAAAAGTAAAAACGTTTATGTTTGATTTTCCATTTCAATAAAATGAAGATAACCATTAGAAAATAGTCGTCGATTTTGTTCTGTGAAGAAAAGAAATTACTGATTATAACTACAATGCTTCAAGTATGACTCTTTGTAAAATGTTTCAAGAATGTATCATTATTTTAAGTGTTCCATATTCTGCCAGCAAGATGTAGCGGCCTCAACTATGAATGAAGTGATTATTCGGAGGAGGAACAGTAGATTTCAGAGCTGTCTGAATTGATCAAACCTCGTACTTATGAGAGCTGAAACTTCGAAACTAGTGAGCAGGTGGCCCCTCTGTCCTGGCGTTAATAAAATTCTGCTAGTTGGTTACAGGAAGTATTCGCATTGTATTCAGGATAATTGCAAGAGTATCTGTTAGATAAAATGTAATACTCGTCTTGGCATCAGACTGGGTAGTTGTTGTTTTTCGACAGATATTCGCTGCAATAAGATCAAGATTAAGGTTTATATGGGAGCAAGAGTAGTTAAGTTACTGAACAAAGGCAACACATATTCCACAAACTCAAAGAAATCTGGCTGGATATGTCTTGAAATCGTCTAGTGCACTCTGCTCGGTTAAATCATAATATTCTGAGTACTAAAACCAAGTGACATGAGCAACGAAATCACTTATAGAGCAGATGTGCACACCATGAACATACGTTTCAAAAGAACACTTATTTCTTCTTCCTATAGGAGTGAACTCTGGCAAAGATCCTACTCATACCAACTAACGCTCGTAAAAAAAGACTTTTCCTGTAATTATAAAAAATACAATTGCAATGACAGCAAACAGATCGAACCCAATAGAACTATCTCATTAGCATCATGTTTTACTTCTGTGGATACAATAACTACACCCTTTTATTTATTTTTAAATAATGTATCATATTTCGAAAGGAATCGAATATTCCAAACCACAGTTTCATAAAATGTTTTTTTTGTTCGTGATGAAAAACAAGGTAACCCATCGGATCTTCCGAATTTTCTTGAATTTTCACTTGAGTTTCATTATTTTTTTTGTCTAGGTGTTTATAGTGGCACCGATCGCTAAGATTATTAGCCACTATGCATTCTGGGTAGGCTGTGTTACTAACTCCATACGCCACCTCAGGAGAAGCATTGTTAATTTGAACGCAACAGTGAATCGTGAAGATTTGGGAAATAAAGACCTTTATTTCTAAGTGATACCGGTAAACCAGAAAGATTTTAAGGTTTAAGGGAAGTGTGTTCATCATTCCACCAAACATTTTTTTCATTTTCCTCAGGAATTTTCCAGTCAGGCCCTATCTCCGGAGCTCCACAAAGTCTGCAGTGTCATCAATCCCGGTTAATAGTATCGTGTTATGCCTGTGGATATAGGCTGGCACTGAATCCCTCGGTTTCCGACTTCAGGCCACTTGACCTGAGAATTGCAAAGGGCAGGTTTCTGGATAAACCAAGGTTTCAGTGTTTTGACCCCATGTATCAGCTCATCCTTGTGTAGTCTTAGGAGACTCACTTTCCGTAGGTGTAACGTGGGCTTCTTGCTGAACGGGTCCCAACTCAGTGACAGAGTTTGGGTTGTTCCGATTAGTGACGAATAGAAGACCATTACGAACTCCTGATTACTTCACATGCTCCATCCAGAACCATTTGGTTATGTTGACCCTCCAGACTCAAAAGTCCACGGCCTACCCGTTGACCTTTGGAAAACGCAACTTCGCCCCCATTTTACCACTCCTCTGTGTTTCAACGTTACCGAGATCTTATTGCATAGACTCGAATTTGAATCGCCCTATTTGAATTAAAATATAGTTGAAATGAATAACTACTATTCAGTCGAAACCTGTTGAATTTAGAGTAGTATACTTGTTAAAAGTGTTTTGATCGTGTTATCCAGACAACCCTATCTACTATATCACAAGTTTTGAACAGTGTGTACTGATGGTGGAAAAATTCTGCACAATGCCAATGTTCAGGAAAAAAACTTTGAAAAGTCCTTGATCAAAGTCTCGGAGCAGCAGCTTTCATTCGCAGGCCAATCTCTGTAGAAAGATGATCAATCAGAGAAATGAGTAACAATAGAGTTACTCATGGTTCGTATGGATGTATCACCAAGAAGTCATAACCAATCAAATCCATGTTTCAATTGATGCAACGGCATGCTCAAGGGAATTAGTTCACAGAAACATCGTCATTCGTCATTCGTTTACCGCCAATAATATGAACGATCAAACACACAAATATACGTGGTAATTACAATGACAGAAGCAATTAACAGTAAAACGAGTTATCTATGCAATAATCTGAATGTAATGGTCGACTCTGCGCAAAGTAATTATAATTCATAGAACGTCCTCGAAATGACAGTTATATTGGGCTGTCCAAATCCCAGAATAAATCACATTACTTGAATTGGTTTCCCTGTAGATTAAAGTGCATAGTTGGAAGTTCTACGAGGTTTTCGACGTGACAGTGGATTGTGCCGTCTCCGACACTCTTGGACAATTTGTTGAAGTTTGTGTAATGCCATTTAAGTTGCCCGGAGAATTGGAATGGAAGTCGCTTTCCTGTAAATAGCCGAAAAGTTTCCTGGAATGATGTGGCTGCTTACGCTAGAGAATGTAAAATACCGCTGACACATTTTTGTGTTCATTCAAACGCTGATTGGAATATCGTTTCTTGTATCTGATATCTCACGTTTATAGTTTCCATGAACAGGCGACACGAACAGACGAGGTGAGCACATTTTAGAATTCCTAATAAGGGGAAACCTTGTCGTTACAAATACGGAAAAAAGACAAATCTTGCTAAACGCGTTAGATCCGAGGTCGTAGATATAAACATGACTGACACAGGTCAGACCATACATCCAATGATGGCACGTTACAGACGAAACATTTTCATCAGATCATAGGCACATAAGTTTCTGTATTGCCGGGAACAGTGAAGGTTTGACCTCCTTCAGGAACCCAAGGAAAACCGATTGAAAGACGAACAGAAGCTCGTTAAGGGCTAACTTTGAGTCTGCGAAATTCTACAAAGGAGGGGCTGAGGGAATTGAGGAGCAGCAATCTGTCTTCAGGATGCGATAGTATCCTCCTACCAAAAAGGACAATTGTGGACCAAAGAGCAGAAAACTTTGAAAAAAAGGACCACATTTCTCTTCAATAAGATCTACAAACAAAGCAGTGGGGTGAATACGAGGAAGCCCTCTGTCTGTACGAAAGAGCCATACAAAGAGAGAAAATGAAGTCATGGAAACATTTCTGTGAAGAATGCTGACGAATGAGATACATCTTGTCAAAAGATCCGGTTAACCCAGATGGGACGCTAATGCGAGCTGACAGATCATTCACCAAATCAGGTGAAAAATCTCTAGAAATAATCCTTGATACCCACTCTCCTGACTCTAGGGGAACAAACGACTCAGTCGTGTCCCAAAGAGTACGAACAGTCAAGATCAGGCCATCAACTACTACAGGAAGATGGAATGGGCTATAGAAACCGTCAGTCCATTCAAATCAGCAAAGCCAGATGAAATCCAACCTCTACTATTACAAAAATGAGCAGACATTCTGATTTCATACCTAGTCAGGCTGTTCAGAGTGAGCCTGACTCACAGGTACGTACACACCACCTGGCAAAGATCCAAGGTCATACCGAAGCCAGGGAAACCATTCTATGCCCAGGCCAAGGCATTCAGAAAAATTTGCTTCTCATCGTTCATGCTCAAAACGATGGAAAAACTAGTTAATAGAAATATCCGAGATAATGATACAGAATAACCAATCTTCTTGGAGTACCAGCACGCCTATCAACCCGGAAAATCCTGCCACACTGCGCTCCACAGTCTAGTCTGTAGGATTGGAAAATCACTTTCGAATGGAGAGATTGCAGTCACAGCGTTTCTTGACTTAAAAGGGGTGTTTCATCATCTGCGTCTATCACTACAGCCCTTAGGGAAAGAAACGTTACTCCAGTCCTGAACCAGTGGATATCTGCCATGCTGAGCTGTAGGGTAATGCCTATTTGGGGACATGATGGAGGTGGAAGCGATGAGAGGCTGCCCTCAATGGGAGTACTATCCCCACTTGTGTAGAACCTCGTGGTAGACAGCCTCCTTGAAGATTGTAATGCCCAATTATATGGGGATTTGTGAGGATCTGATGTAATCAGCACTCACAGACATACAAACGTCATGAAGGAGAATCTCAAGGTCAACTCGCAAAAAAAACACTATTTTCCCTTTCATCAGGAAAAGAAACTCTGAGCCCAACAGAGCTTCGAATATTTGGTGGTAGCTTACAAATGTCAGGAGAGTCAAAATACTCGGGGCTGAACTTGACTTAGACTCGAAGCTCATTTAGAAGAAACATCTGGAAAAAATTCTCACGAAGGCAAGGGCAACATTGATAATGGCCAGACGGTCCTTCGGCAAAACGTGAGGATTGGAGCAACAAGGAGGGGTCCTAGAAACTAACTCAAAGTCATTTCGACCGACAGCCAGGCGGCATTGAAGGCTCTGTTTGGAAGACTCACAAAATCATCAACGACCTAGAAGCATGTAACAGGGTAAAACTCTTCTAGGTAACAGATCACGAAGGCATCCAAAGGAATGAGAACGCAGATACCCTAGCAACAACACTCATTGGACCAGAAGCAGCCTGTGGAATCTCTTTAGGGGAGAGTAAGCAGGACATAAAGAAATTGGTCAAGAACCATCATCAATCATCCTGGGAAGACGCCACAGGCAATACTCACGGGAAAGTAATGGTGATGAGGCCAACTGACCGGCTATCAAGGCATCTTCTTGGACTGGGCCGGAACTTCCTCTGGAAGGTGGTAGGACTAATAATACTGCCAACTGCGAAAACACTTGCACATGTTGGGTATACACCAAGACTCCACTCTATGTACGTTCTGTGATGAGGAGGATGAAACAGTATCATTTCTGACTATTCCAATTCTCTCATTATTAGTAGAACAACCTAGGTCTATTTTGACACCCTTTCAACAGTCTTATATAATCCAATCGATAACTATTCTCATTCCATTTGTGAATTATAATATAAAAGTAATGTAATTTGCATTACACATTTTTACTGATTCACGAGAGGTATCAAATACACTACTGCTCTAAAGTGGAAATAATCAACGCTGCTATTACGAAGTTCATAAACACATCAACAAAAAGTTTGTACAAATGAACTCTTGACATTTTCAATCCATTTATAATTAAATTGAGTTTATTTTACCTCGACAAACGTAATTCTGTACAAAATAATGTAATAAAATGAGAAAACTAATATATGGATTTTACTTGATGAATGAACGAATGGGTTAAACGTCATAATACACTCAACTGAAGTGTTTTTTGTTCCTTGGGGAGTACTCAACTCGAACACTGCGAATTGAGGGAATGAAAAGTTACCTATCAAATCGCCAATAGAGAGTAAATATAAATAATCTCGTTAGTGATTCCAGGACTGTGACACACATGTGGAGAAGTTTCTTTTCGCACAGTTTGTGCAACTGCCGTCGCGTGTGGAAAAATGCTACTTTCCGTACTTGTTAGGTAAATAACTATTTTTCCTACGAGCGTGCGTGATTCACCCTATACCTCAAGTGAGTTATTCCCGTACTAGTGCGGGTATTATAGTTATTATCCTAACAAGTACGGAATGAGTACTTTTCCCGCGTGCGACTGTCGTTACCCGAACGACGCAAAGTGGAGTTAGGGTAAGCAGTCGAGTGCGGGAGAGTACCTTTCCGTATGAGTAAGGAAATGACACCTCTCAAATTAAATTACCTGCGGGAATAGGGCGGAACACGCACGCTTGTAGGAAAATATTTTCCTCCTCCGCTTTGCGTCGTTCGGGTAACGGCATTCGCATGCGGGAAAGGTACTATTTCCGTACTTGTTAGAATAATAACTATTCTATGATGTTATTTATAAAATACTCGAATTTCGCTATCGGAGTCCATATTAATTGACGTTATAGACAGAAGTTCAAATATAATCGTGATAATGTTTATAAACTGTCAAACGAAGTGACGTTCGTTTGCTAATCCAAGTGCTTCGTAGTGAGATTTGCTGTCATTAGTGTCCAAAAATCCATCAAATTGTTTTCAGTATATTCCCATCGGGTCACATGATAATGCCCATTTGCTTCATTATCATCTCTAGGGTGAAAAACTATTACTTCCATGTAGAGTATCCTGTTGAAAAATGGGCCTCTGCCCTTGTATTAATGAATAGATGAAAATGTTTCAGGATTCAAGGTGTTGTTAAAAAAATTGTTATTTCCGTCAACCAGCTGCACTCCCTCAAGACTACAACCCTCAAATATCTTCGAAAGACTTGTCCGAGCTAGGGAAGACGAAGCCCCTAACTTTTAACGTGTGATGCCATGCACGAGACCGATGAACATGCTGGGAATCGAACCCATGATCCTTAGTTTAAGAGACAAGCGCTCTACCATCAAGGTATATATACAGAATGTTAGTGCATTTTTTGAATGGAAACCATTTTGCTGTTCTAGAAAAATCATTCTCAATATTTTTTTATCTTCATTCCAAGTATTTGCTGTAATAACAGTCTGTGAAACTAATGATTTCAAACTACCCTTCTTGAATGAACTATTTATATATAAAATAAAGAAAACTGGTCCCAAAACATAACCTTTCGGAACCACTTCATCTGATCCAATGATATTTCAATTTATTCAGCCACTTCTGGTGACAGACAGTATCGGAGGCCTTCGAGAGGTTGAGATGAATATTCGACCGTTTGTAACCAGAAATTGCTGAATAAATTGGAATATAACGAGATTAAAGGAAACGTAACGGAAGAATATAAATAATAGGAATTTTGTGGCATCCAAACTTCAAAAAGTTCAATGTATTCGTATCTTCGGCCTCTTCCATGCCGCTGGTTTCTCGTATTGAAGTCATTCGGAACCTTTGAGGAGATGTGCGCTTTGAAGTTCGTCAAAGGGTGAACTGAATCGCCAATTTGCTTAAGCGACATAAACGTCCGTCGAACTGAATTTTTCAATCGAATAAACATATGTCAACTAAAGAGGTTTTGTACTCGGCGAATCGAGGTTACTTTAAAAAAACTCATTGGTTAGAAGCCTTAAATTCAGAGGATAAGATCAACGAAATGGCTGCGTATATTTTCCATTCGGAAAGTCATTAGTTTATTGAATCATTTCTTATAATACACCAGAGTATTCTAAAAGTATTTTGAGTGAGTTATTTGAGTAGTTTATGCACCACAAAAGAGAAGTTGGTATTTTAATTTCGCAAATGGAATAAACAACTTCTAAATATTTGCAGATATCCGTATCTCGAATGCTTTCATTACCAAAATGTATCTCAGAATTCAATTTAATTTGAATAGTTTGAGAGAAACTCTCGTGTCTGAAACGAACGTTGAATATTGGAATACCAGGAATGAACTACAAGTTTCTATTGATATTCGATGCATTGAGCTTATTGATTTCATTGATGTCCTTTGAAGAGATTCAAACTTCACATAGTATGAAAATGGAGAACTGTAAATTTAACGAAATCACTAAAAGCGTAGAATTGACCAATAAGTTTTGCTAAGTTACTATACTTACATGACTGCTGTCATGAAAAATTCATTTAGGTTTCAGTTACATCTATTATTTATTACGATTTATTGCTTTCACTCTTCCTGGAGTTTGTGATACTGAGGAATGCTGTTTTGTTATTTTCTCGTTGATTTGTGGAACAAGACGACTCTATTGCTGTCTGACCGATCTTAGCACTGATGAGAGGAAAATACCTCGAAACATGCATGCATGCAGGTGGTTATTTCAGACCAAAGGCAGGATAATATTCAATGGCTTCATCAAAATCAGCACTTGCAATGATAGATGACAGATCTCATTCAATGTCCAATTAGATGCAGTTGTTTTTTGTCAGATATTTGTCTTTGTGTCTATTCATTCATTGAAAAGAAGTGCAAATCATCATTACAATCCAGTTCTGCTTTGAATAATGAGTAATTGTGATAGTGAAGAATAAAGAACCGAAGTAAAGAAGTATGGGCAATATTGAATCACAAAGAGGAAGTTTCAGAACTAACTTTATCGAATGTCATCAATATCAATAGAGTTAGTAGCATTTCAGTCACGAAAACTGTCGCTAAACAGTGGGATCACTGGAAAGATTTTTTTGAGCCTAGCGGAATTCTTGGTCCGTTAGTTGGTTGTCGAGCTGACTCCGAATACATCTGTAAAAATTAAATGAGATGGAGTGAGCAAAATCTGGAAATGATATGATCAAAATCCCAAAAATGCAAGCAAGATTTTGCTAGTCCTTGGTGGGATTCAAGTTTTGATATAATATTCAAAATCAGCTTCTAGAGATACGTAAGAGGTCGGAGAGCGATATTTCGAGATATGTAAAATAAAAATGTTTGAAAAAAGATTAATTTTGTAATTGCAGAGGTTCCGCAAAGAGCCTATGACTCGGAATCGGTTTAAAATTTGGTGAGCATATACAAGAAAGATTGAATTCTACAAATATGAAAAGGAAACAATTTTAAAATGATTTTGGCGGGAAATAACAGCTCTCATTTTCAGATGAACTTTTCAAATCGAGAACGGTTTGAGATAGAGCATATCTGCGAAGGCCAATCGATTCAGAATGACAAAATTAGTACAGTCTGTGAAATTAAAATTGATCGGCGGAAAAAAAAGTATTGCTCGAAAAAAGTCTAAGGGGTATACCCCTAAAAATCACGAAAAATACAAAATCATTAGGTTCCTTTGAAATTACCACCATATACTCAAAATTTCATGTTGATTTAGAAAATGTATGATTTGGTTACGCTTAGATACAAGGAGTACCGTAAAATAGCAATATAACGTCAAAAACTTCCTCGTAAATTCGATTTTTTGAAAATGTTTATGTTTAATTTTTTGGAAAATTACAAATAGCCATCTTAGGTAACTTGTCCAGCTGATTCCGAATAAATCATCAAAAATAAAAATTAGATGAAGGATTGAGCGAGAACTGAAAATGATTTGATCGAAATCCCAAAAATTAGAGCAATTTTGTTAAATCTTGGTGGAATTCAAGTTTTGATACAGAATTTAAAATCAGCTCGTCGAAATACGAAAGAGGTCGAGAGGTCGACAAATGTAAAATAAAAATTTTCACAAAAGGTTAATTTCGAAACTGCAGAGGTTTCGTCAAAAGCCTACCAAAGCTCTGTATGACTCGGAATCGGTTTCAAATTTGGTAAGCACACACAAGAAAGATTGAATTCTACGAATATGGAAAGGAAAACGTTTCAAAATATTTTCGACGGGAAATAACAGTTCTCATTTTCAGATGAACTTTTCAAATCGAGAACGGTTTGAGATAGAGCAATTCTGCGAACGCCAATCGATTCAGAATGACAAAATTAGTTTAGTCTGTGAAATTGAGATTAATCGGTGGCAAAAAAAGTATTGCTCGAACAAAGTCTAAGGGGTGTACCACTAAAAATCATAAAAAGTACAAAATCATTAGGTTCCTTTGAAATTACCACCATATTCTCAAAATTTCATGCTGATTTCGAAAATGTATGATATGGTTACGCTCATATACAAGGTGTGACGTAAGATAGCAATAAAACGTCAAAACCTTCCTCGTGATATCGATTTTTCGAAAATGTTTATTTTTCATCAAATAGAAAATCGCAAAAAGTTATCTTACGTAACTTGACAAGCTGATTCCGAATATATCATCAAAAATAAAATTAGATGAAGGATTGGCCAAAAACTAAAAAGGATTTGATCGAAATCCAAAAAATTAAAGCAATTGTGTTAATTCCTGATGGAATTCAAGTTTTGATACAAAATTAGAAATCAGTTAGTCAAAATATGTAAGAAATCGTTGGTTGATTTTTCGAGAAATGTGAAATAAAAATTTTCACAAAAGGTTAATTTCGAAACTGCAAAGGTTTCGTAAAAAGCCTACCAAAGCTCTGTATGACTCGGAATCGGTTTCAAATTTGGTAAGCATATACAAGAAAGATTGAATTCTACGAATATGGAAAGGAAAACATTTCAAAATGTTTTCGGCGGGAAATATCAGTTCTCATTTTCAGATGAACTTTTCAAATCGAGAACGGTTTAAGATAGAGCAATTCTGCGAACGCCAATCGATTCAGAATCACAAAATTAGTTTAGTCTGTGAAATTGAAATTGATCGGCGGCAAAAAAAGTATTGCTCGAAAAAACTCTAAGGGGTATACCCCAGAAAATCATGAAAAGTACAATATCATCAGGTTCACTTGAAGTTACTCCCATATACTCAAAATTTTATGCTGATTCCAAAAATGTATGATTTGGTTATGCTCAGATACAAGGAGTACCGTAAAATAGTAATATAACGTCAAAAACTTCCTCGTAAAATCGATTTTTTGAAAATGTTTATATTTAATTTTTTGAAAAATTACATCAAACTAAAATTAGATGAAGGATTGAGCGAGAAATAAAAATGATTTGATCGGAATCCCAAAAATTAAAGCAATTTTGTTAATTCTAATTGGAATTCAAGTTTTGATACAAAATTCGAAATCAGCTAGTTGAAATACGTAAGAAATTGTTGGGTGATTTTTCTAGAAATGTGAAATAAAAATTTTCGATAATAAGATTCATTTCGAAATTGCAGAGGTTCCGTGAAAAGCCTACTAAATCTCTATTTGACTCACCCGGAATCGATTTAAATTTTGGTGAGTATATTGAAAATTTTTTGTCGGGAAATAACAGTTCTCAATTTCAGATGAACTTTTCAAATCGAGAACGGTTTGAGAACAATTAGCGAACGCCAATCGATTCAGAATTACAAAATTAGTCGGGTTTGTGAATTTCAAATGGGTATACCAACGGACAACATTTTCCAAAGCAAATTTTCGAAATTTTTTATTTTCCATTTTTCTAAAAATCCCTTCGTTACTTCAAACGTATCTCGAACTGATTCTGGATATTTCATCAAGAACAAAATTCAATGCAAGATTGAGTGAGAACTAAGAATAATTTGGTCAAAATCACAAACAATACACCCATTCATTGATTCTCACTGGGATTCAACTTTTCAAATCGAAAACGGCTTGCAGTTATTTATTTCCAATCTAAATTTCCATGGATGGGACAGGAAAGACATTTTCGCGGACAATAGATCTTCTAAAGCAAATTCCGATCCAAAAATCAAATGACAAAAAGTTTTCCAGTTGATAATGGAAAAGATATTTCACTCGGATGAGAAATTTATCATCAGAAACTCCGAAGGCAGCAGGACGCCAACCGCATCCCCGATATTTCTTCCACGCTTGTCTTACCGCCACCAACTCCGTAAACCTGGACGATTCTCACATTATTTAAATTCTGGCCAGAATTATAAAGGTCTTAATTGGAGTTAGTCGCATTCGGCGTTAGGTAGCATGGACGTGGTTGATTTACTGAGTGCAATACTCACTATCAGAGGGGAATTAATAACAGCCCTGGAAAATTCCAGAATTATTATACAGTGTGTTGCAATTTACTAAGCGCCACCCCCCTTGTTTCTGAGGATTTTGGAAATTTATTTTAATTTTTTTTCAATATTTACTTTACGACCACGACCACAAAATCGAGGAAAGGTGTTAGGCATTTTTATAGCAAAATTTTTGTTAGGACATTTGTTTCTAACCATTCTCAAATACCTCCCTATAAAATTTCAACATGATATCTATACCTGTTACAAATTTCTAAACAGGAAATCTTTCAAGTCACTCTGTATAAACAATTCCGTGTAATTTGGAATGAATTGAGGCAAAGGGTTGGATTCTGACGATCAGTTTATGATTTTAATAAAAATACATTATTTCCACGCCTTCTGCGCAAGTTATGTCTTACTCTTCGCAATTCCCCTGTGAAATTTCTCTGCACAGTGCCACAATTCATCGCCGCAACTCTTTATCGATACGTAGTCTAGTTTCATAAACATTTCCCCAAAAGTAGGAATCCAGTGTGGTGAGATCAGGCGAATGTGGCTGCCAATGAATTAACGGACTATTGCGACCAATCCAGTGCAACAATCATTTTTTAATTGTATGGTGCCTCCATTTATAATGCTGGTAATGCACAAAAATGAATGAATCTCACCACACTGATTTTGTCATCCCAATTAAAAAAAAAAATAGTTCACCTAATTAGGGAGATAATAACCTTATTTTTTAAAAACATTAAATGTGACCAGAATTCAAAAATCAATAAAACGTAAAATATACTATGTTAGATCAGGTCAACAAAACGATTTTGTTTTGAAGACTAATTTTTCTTCGCGCCTGATGAAATTTCAGGTTCACTTTTATTCGATAGTTTGATTGAGATTGTGAGGTTGAAATGTTTACTGGGAAATTGAATTAAGTATCACTACTGAAATTTACTTTCCGAATTGTTTTTGTTGTGATGGCTCGTTCCGATAATGAGAAAAAAAGAAATACCGGGTTTCTGTTGTGAAGTAATACTGGAGGTCACTTTTCTGAGATTTCGTACCTAATTTTATTGGCTATGACATTGATATTTAGTGAAATAATTATTGAATTGTTATTTCTACTTACTGCTGTTATATTACTTATAATTTGGATTCCTTTTTTCTTTTACTTATTAACAACTTTTCATTACTTTTCCAACCAATTTTCTTTTTTGCACTCTACTAGTTGTCAAATCTCCAGGTTTCTTATATCACTTTCCAAAACCACCCCCAATTTTGGTTAACTTTTCATAGATCGATGAATACCATCAATTATTTAAATCATTAATACATTATTTTTCAAAACAAATCTTTCTCCAAAGAAACTATTAATTTGTCTGTTCATACTTTTGTATTCATTCTATTTATCTTTTCACTCAATTTTTCCAATTTTTTATTTATGTGTTTTTCCTTCTTTCTTCCATGTGAAAACTTGATACCACTTCCATACAATATGTTGTTTTTAATAAATTTTAAATGAGTACTAGATAATATTTATTCATAATTTGGAATTTAGAAAATTACTTCGTTTTTTAGTTGTTTGTTATTTATATAATAGTGTTTGTTAGCGTATTTAAAAATTCAGAAACTTGAGATTTCGAGATAAATCGAGAAAATATCTTTCTGGACACTTCCTTATTGCCCAGTCCACGTAAGGAAAGTTCTTCGTTTTTGCCGGTGGTATAGTCACTCAATTCTCAGTGTTTTTAATTTATCATCCCTTCTGTACTTGATTTTTGGTTTTAACATTTTAACTCGTTTGATGGGAACGATTGCTGGTTTTCTAATTTGAGCGGAAAGATCTTGGCTGGAAATTTTCTGTAGGATTTTGCTGGCTATTAGTATCAAATACTTGATAATAATTTTACTAGCACTGGTGAAGTATTCTACCCATTTCTATTTTTGTTCTGTGGAAATGAAAAATTTAAATTTTCCACCATATTAAAATGCCAAATCATAACAATACATGAAAAATCAACAAAATTACCCAGTAACGTTTATTTCAAGTGATACAGACTGCAAACCAGCAGCGATGAGTTTTTTTTTTATTTGACAGCTACTCAATCGACAGTGAATTGAATAGCTGTCAAATAAAACAGAAAATCTCCCTTGAGAATGCCAACCACTCGTGTTGGCAAAACGTCGAGTGAAACTCGCAATCAGAATCGGCCTTATATCCTGAAAAGTCTTCATAAGAATTAAAATTTTGTTTAACTTTGGGACCATGTGTAAACTACATCACACGACTTTCATGAGTTTCTTCAACACATTTTGTAATTTTAAAATAATTATTATTGAATCAAAAAATCACTAACATAGTTATTTTCCTTTTACTCAATCATTAAGAAATCAAACAAATCTTTTGAGGTTTTTGCTGCCATTATTGTTTGAATAATGTTGTTTTGGGTTTTTAAATCAAACATTCCAAAAATTTCACAAAACCTGAATAGAAATATTGAGACACTGTTGTGAGCTAGAAAAGACTAGGCCCTCATCTTTTGACGTGTGATGCCATGTACGGGTGAAAATTGAAACTATTTTAGACGTCGGTCACTCAACATGGGTGACCGTAGTCGACGTTGCTCGACTTCAGCAATCAACAGTACCAAAAAATTCAAATTCAGTAGATTTTCATTCAAATAAATAACTGTAAAATATATGCAACACACTTGAACGAAAAAATATATAAAAACATCATAAAACCATCTTCTACCACCTATCCTACCACCAGCAGTCAGAGTTCTCAAAAATCAACACACGTCTGTCAGATAGCAGACCTAACCATTTTCCATAGGTATATTCATTATTCATTTTGCTATTATGAAAATTGTTCATGAATGAAAACAATATTCAGATTCAAAATGTCAGTCACCTCTGCATTAATTTTTTTCTCATTACTCATCAAGAAAGTGGTGGTGAACTTGCAGATTTGTATTATTCGATTGTTCAGCATCAAGTGAATAATTTAAACAATCATTTCGTCCCATTGAACTGAACTAATAAATAATATGGACAAACATACACAGTACAATGATAAATCTGCACCAAAACAACTATAATAATTATATCAATTTTCAACGAACTTCGATATTCTGGTTCAAATAATAAATTTACATGAATTTTTTATCAAAATATTACTCTAGTAATATAAGCTGTAAATGACATACTTTAACTCTTCATTAGGAAGGTACAAAAAAAATGAAAGAAAAATGGTTGTGTTGGTTGTTGTGATTTCAAATCTGAATACTGTTTTCAATTAAAAGCAACTTTTCCACAATTCTGAATAAATATTTTGTTTTTTGTTCTTCCTTGTACACTGTTTGGAAATTTGGAATCTAAGATGCAAGTTTTTAACAATTCATCAATTTTCAGAAAGAATAAAAATTTGTGAAAACTGGATACCCTATAAAAACAAATAGTTTGAATCTTACTGTATATCATTTCCTCAGTACTGGTCCTATCTGCTAAATCTTTCTTTCGATGGCATGCGTTACTCTTTCACAACTCTTGAGGACAGATATAGATCATTTTCTTCAGATCGTCATTGAAACTGTTCTATCATAATACACCCCTCATCATTGACTAAAAAACAAGATAGATGTAATCCTCCCGAAGTGGGTATAGTATTAGCAATCAAAATTATAAAAACGGAATATGCCTCCCCATCAACAAAATTGACGGTACCAAGATTGAGTATCCACTATGGTGGAATATTTTTGGTAAAACTTCCTGTAGAATATTCATCAAATCATTGTTATAGTGTTTTGATGCACAATATTCTGACAATGCCTTCATTATTCAACGTTGAAAAAGGAATATGCTGGTTCGGAAAACTTAACTGCTTCATATATTTTACAGGTCGTTAAGAAAATATATTCACTTTCTACACGTTATGAATTTCAGCGGAGGCATCATTACTCCATAAACTAGTGAAGGTGTGCGATGTAATTCTGTTATCTTCATATTCACACAAAACTAAATTTTCTGTTACGTTCGGGAAACCAAAGATAGGACTAGGAAATAGTGCTGTATTTATGTCAAAATGTATAGTTTTACGGTCATTCAGTGTATCGGAATTTTTCAACAGTATACAAAGCGGTTCGAAGTCAGCAAGGGAACCAATTGTTATAATGTAACATATTTGAATAAACAGTGATTCCACACGACCCTCGAGAAACTCGGGCTTCCGACAGCATTCTTGAGCAACAACAGATTTTTTAGGTTCCCACAAAGATGAGACATGAGGAAAATAAGTCTGGGATTCATATAATTAGCTGCAAGGACTGCGAGAAGAAGTACGAGGGTCAAACAAGAAGGAACATGATAGTTCGGTTCAAAGAGCACATTGCTTCTATTCGATTGTTCACATTTTTCATTGCTATCAAAATTACTCAGACTTCATCATTATTTTTTTTTTTTGTATGGAAGATGATTATCACATATTAATTTATTAATACCGCCTTCTCTAGCCAGCTGAGGTTCTCACGGTGAGCTGCCACCATACTGTATTTTTTTTTCGTGTTGACCTGGAAAGTACTAGAAATTGCCCTGAAATCTTGAAATTCACTCTGGAGGAGATCACGTTTTCAGTAAGAGTCGATTTTCGATCTCATGTCGCCATTGAATCTGGAAAGTGAGTGTCTGAGCTTTATTTCATACAACCGGCATTGTGCTTCAGCCGGTCATTGTTAGGTGGAACAACCCTACCAAATACCAAATTATAACGGGAATTTGTCGATTTAATTAAAAGCCTAATTGCCATATACATTCGATAAATTGGTCCCGCGAGATGTGTTGAATTCTATTGGGTGAGAAATATTCGTTCCAAGAATGCCAGTCGATGAACTCGATTATATCGACGGGAATTGGGATGGAAGAAGAATAATTCGCGTGGGTTTATCAACAGGGTGTTTTTGGAAATGTATTCAAATAGAAAGATCAGGGAGACATATATAGAAAAGAGTAAAATAGATTTATTCGACCAAATGTATTTGATCGTATTGTACAGAATTTTTTTTTACAAGAGAATGGGTGTAATATATATATGTAAAATGACAACTGCAAAAACATCAAAACATAATAAAAACATACTAAAAAAATTACTCATTAATAATGGTATGGAAAAGCCATGTTGTTGAGACACAGTTATTGAGAATGTGTCATTTCATTTCCATTTCAAGGCAGATCCAAGTCAGAGACTTGAACTCATATAACAATGTCAAACGTCTCCTAATTCAAGATGTGAAGTAGCATAGCAGTTGAGGAGGTGTGATGCAAATAACCAGGCGACCTTCTGAAGTATTTAGATTGGTCGCCCTAAGCAGCTGTGCGGGTATCGATCACCCTTCTTGACATACCAATGGTAGAATTATTGAAAACCACCCAAAAACACTAACGAAGAGCCCGAAGAGACGAAAAGCCATCTCAGACCAATTCGTCTTAGGTCTTTCATGCTCAAAATGATGAAAAAATTAGTTTAAATTGATGAATCTTCACAGACTAGCATCAAATAAATTGATGAATAATCATATTTATTAATCATCCTTATTTAAAAATATATATAAAAACAGTTGCGCAGATGAAAATGAGATTAACAGAAGTGTCCTCTATCTTGGCTAAATCTAGCTCAGACCTATTCAAACTAAACCACCAACAGGAGCATTTTCTCTCGAACGGAGAGTTTGCACAACGTATTATATGCGTCTATCACATCAGCACTAACGGAAAAAAACATTTCCCTGGCACTAAACGAATGAATATTCATCATGCTCAGTTGCAGTGTACTACTAGCCTCACCTTTGGAGACATAGTAGGAGAAGTCAGACGTGGAGGCTAGTACAGGTCATCTGGAATGATTCTTGACGACTATGTCTTCTGAACATCGGAAGCTTCAACACGATGGCATACACGATAGTTTTGGGAAGTTTGCAGTGTGGTGGCTTGTCCTTGCTCGATGTTCCAGCGTGCTATCTGACACTCGGGTTTTTTTTTACTGTAGAAGGCATTCAAGAGTTGCATGATCAGTCCTCAAGAAATCTTCTTCCATGCTCGTATCTGAGAAAACGCATTAGTTCTTACTGCCTGCAGTTCCCGCCAATAGTAATTGCGTTAAGTGTATGAAGTAACCGATGACGTCCTTCTTTCCCAGATCCGAGACATGACTGCTTCAATTCCCACGTTGCTACCGTCCGTTAATTTTCTGTTTGTCAAGGGATAGCTCAGAACGTGTGGTTTCTCTAACGGTCTCATCAGAGGTTTGGCGATGTTAGCAGATCTCAGCGCATATCGGAGATAGTAGGTGCACAGACCAAGAAGATTTCGGAGCTGGTCTTTTGGAAAGGGCTATTATTTTTGTCCTGAAACTAGATGTTCAAGATATCGTACTTAATTGGAACAGATGGCAGATCTTGAAGCTCAGTTTCAATCCAGGGCTTCTTAGTTGCAAAAACACCTTCTCCACGTTTTGTGTGACCTGGAAAAATCTGCCAACTACAATTATGTCGTCGAGATACACCAGATAGGTCTTTCATGACAGTCCTTCCAGAACCGTCTCCATCAATCTTTCGAGTGTGAATGGAGCATTCCAGAGCCCGGAGGTATAACTGTGAACTGCCACAAACCTGAGCCGACAGTGAAAGCTATGTTTTCTCTATCTTTCTGAGCCAGTTCTACCTGCCAGTATCTACTTTTTGAATCTTGGGTCGAGAAAATGATAGAACCAGCATGTCAAGCATGTCGTTTGTTCTCGGTAGAGAGTAACTATCCTACGTTGTTCAGCAAAAGCGCTTTGATCCATTTTTCTTCTTCACCAGTACGACTGAAGAGGACCATGTCCCAGACTATTTCGTCAGCCTCTTTCTTCTTGGCAAGGAAAACTATTCTAACTGATTGACGTTTCTAGAATGGTCCTACAGGAACCTACTATCGATATACCGGGTGTCCCACATTTTATGTGACAGGCATTATCTGGTTTGTCGGAGGAGATATACAAAAATGTTTTATACAAAAGTTTTATGAGTTCATGAGAGGTATATTTTGATATAATTATCAAATATACAGGGTGTTTGGTGTAGGTTCTACAGACTAAAATGCCATTTTTCAAAATAGAACGCACTGTATATCATTACATATTCAGATTCTACGCTTAATTCTGATATCATTCCATGTTTAGTTTTTGAAATTCGGTCACGGCGTTGTTGAGTTATTGCTTAAAATGTAAAGTCTTGAGAACGACTATTATTTTAAAAAATATCTCATACAATAACCATTCTCTCTGCATCAGATCACATGAAAATTAGTCAAAATTATGGGTGTTCGAAGTAATGGTTTCAATTTTGAGTTGTGGAATTCAGTCAGGAATCATTTTGAATATGAAACAATTGCGAAATTGAAAGAGGTGTATTCAGGAACAAATCGTCAATAACAATGTAATATAACTTGATGAATCATTTCATAAGAATAGTACCTAGAGATATGTCATAAAAATTGTTCAAAGTGACGCCCATTAGATATTATACAGGCTTCGAAACGTCGAATCACTTCTCTCGAACAAGTCGCTCTTATAATATCAGGCGTAATATAACTGCACGCTAGTCCAATTTTCATTATCAAATCCTCCACATTCAAAGGGGGAATGGTGAAAATATCTTTTAAATAACCCCATAGGGAAAAATCAAGCGGTGAATCTGGGGAACGAGCCGGCCACCGAAATGGACCCTTATTACCAATCGGGTACGTTCTATCCAGATATTCAGTAACAACCTGTGAATTGTGAGGAGGAGCACCATCTTGTTGCCACCAAATTCCTTGTCGTTCTGCTATGGGAATATCTTCCGTCAACTGGATCAAATAATTTTCTAGAAAATGTAATTATCGCAATCCATTGAGGTTTTCATTGAAAAAGTAAGGTCCTATCATGCGGCCATTGAACAATAATTTACAATAGTACCCAAGTAGTTTGAAAATTACTTTCGCGGACCCAGTGGGGATTTTCTTGATACCAATAGTGACAGTTATGTCGATTCACAACTCCAGTATTGTGAAAATTTTACTGAATATGTTAGGATTATCATGTAATATTACCTGAATACTAGCAATGAATTCAAGTCGTTGTTCAAAGTCCGTGTGTTTTGAACGTTGTACCAACTGAATTTGGAATGGGTGGTATTTATTTTCTTTTAGAATTATCTGTACATTAGATTTACTTACACCGACTTCTTCTGCTAGAGTACGGATAGAAACATGTGCATGGATGAATAATGATATAAGACAACACATTGCCTGTCACATAAAATGTGGGACACCCGGTATAATCTGGACGCTCCACATCAGATAACAAATTTATTTGCAGATATAGCTAGTTCCAGATTTCGTAAATAGACAGCGATATTGATGAAAATGTTTTAAATCAATCAAAAATTATTGTTTGGAGTTGAAATAGATTATCAAATTATAGTTGAATGTATTTTTATTACAATGAATAGTTAGTAGACAACTCACCGTTGTCTCTGATGATAACAGTTATACAGTGGTGCTGTGAATTAATTCGTGAATAAAAATTAGTTTTAACCGTCGAAAGCATTTTTGTCGAAATACTTTGGAGTACCAATTTCCGGAAGTTTTGATAAATGCAACTGGTCTAATCTTAACCAACCGGAAGCACGCATCTGAGCAGATATGTAATCGCATTTTTTCTCTTTAAATGAAAACCTGAACTACGAATTTTTTGAAATCCTGCATTATGAGTATTTTATCCGTTGTAAGCGATGGGAATCATTCTGTAATAAGGCAAGTCCGTATGCAGGCATTCATGTCTTTTCAAAATATCAAAAATTTATTGGGGGCACCGTCTGAATTATGTTTGTAATGGGAATGATTGAGAAATTATTTGAAGTTTTGTTCCTCATGGAAGTTCCACCCTCTTCACGCGAGAAAATACATAATTTTGACAAATAGCGCAATATGAACAACATGTCATTCGACTGGTTTCTAAAACTCTGATTCCACAGCACGTACAATTTTGATTATTTTTGTCGTTTTTCTGGCTAATAAAACCATTCCAGTTCTCAAAGGCGTCATAACATAACCTATAAAACATTCCATAATACGTAGCAGATATTGTCTAGAATAAAAATGACTTCGTAAAATGCCAATTTCGAAACACCCCGAGTGTTATTTAATCGCGTCGATATTTTTTCAAGCCTCAGACTACACCTAATATCGTGTTCTAATACGCCGCGATCTTGAAAAATCTGCAGCAATTTTTTATTTTGTCAGTGTTATCTCGAACGGTGCGAAACGACACCGCAGAGGACTGAAACTCGACGATCGTTTATGTGACACATTTTTTGTTAGGTTAATGGAAAGATCAAGAGAATCTTCAGCGATAACTCAAGCTGGCTCTCCCAACATTCATACATAATGTATGTAGTTTGTTATTCGATCACGATGAAGAGATGTGGGTGTCTTTTCTTTGATTCAGTACTTTCGCATGTGGAGTCAAAGTGATGGTCGGTGGACAAGATTTGAATCAGGCGTGTCTTACAAATGACTGACGAATCAATGGATTTTGACAGGATGAAAGATGGAAAGTACGGAAAGCAGTATTGAATTTTACTTTACAGTAATTTACTACATTTTCTTGACCCAATGATAAATTTTTACACATAGGATTGACGATATTCCACCTATTCCTAGATTACGGAAAATGTTGTTATAATTTTATAACAAGTATTGAATGAATATGAAAGTTCTATCAGTAATTCGACAGGAGACAGAGAAGTAGACACCACGACAACTAGATGAATGTCATCACTCTCTTTTAGAATAGCTAAGATCAAAATAGGACATGATACTATTTCCATCTTCCATCTACTCAGTTGGATCCTGACAGTTGAAAAATGGTGGGTAATGAAATCAAAAACTATTGGGTGACCAAACACTTCATAACCAAATTTTTTCTTCTCATTTTAGACAGTCATAGCATATGGTTGGATATTGTTGAATGCAGAACTCTTTTTTAAAGTAATGGTATCAATTCACTCTGACTTCTCATCATCTTCAGTCGAATGGTTTCGTTAACACATCTGTCACCAGTTCAACAGTTTAGAGCTAATAGAAAGAATATTATTGGCTTTCGTGCATACATAAAAAATTACTTTCCGACAATAAAAATAAAATCCCCGTTAAAATATGCCAGCTCTGAAGCAATAGACCAACAGATATCACGAGATATGAAACTATCGACAATCCATAGCAACTGAATTCACCTGACAACAGTCTCAAGCCACAAACTCCTAGAATTCGCTACCAGTACTAACTGAAAGCTCATGAAACCTACATATTGATGATTTTCATGGGTCTGAAACTCAAAAGAAAAATAAAATAAATGCAAGTAATGCTTGCATCGTTACATTTTCCCTATCTGAATAACTGTCCCTGAAAACCAAACGGCATTTATTACTGTATCAAATAGTAAATAATGATGCTCATCCTTACTGCTTACTGTGACAAAAAAACTCTCAAAAATATAAAAACAAAAGAAATCACGCTCCAAATATTTATATAAACTCTTTGATATCCTTAATATAAATTATATTATCTCTACTTGCCAAACAAATTATGAAGTTATTGTTGTTACTAAACTTGAAGAAAAAGGTACGAATCTGTTAACACCGCCTTCGCATCTTCCATATTCGCTTTCTGTCAACTTATTCCGCTTACCCTTAATAAGATAGAATCGAGTCGCTGTGCGAACGTGTTTTGTTATCTCAGCAAGACACCGAGTGCCAAGGTGGGAATGTGGGGCTAATTGTGATGATGAATAGCTGAATAATTAATAGAGTCAGCGTGTTCCAGTTTTCGAAATAAATTGAGATTAATTGTTTTAGTTCGGGGCTAGCCGTTGATAGGAAGTCTAGACTTCTTTAAATTCCAGCATTACTGGAAATCATAACATGATAAAAAAATTATTCGTCACATTCTATGTAGACAAATGGATGTTCGAAGTTTGTGCGGCACGTTATTGTGTAGTTGTCGCGGAAAAGGTTATGAGCAAAAAACCGAGAACAAGTACTGGGCGATATAGATCCCTTATGAAACCGGTTCGTCCCTCCTTCCCTAAGGTTCAGCGATTGATATATGAGCCCGCCATGTTTGCGAGGTTCATCATCTTATTACCTAAGACATGTGAGGTCTATGGTAATGGAGCTTCTGAGGGGAAATATTCGTAAAACTTTTACGCCACGTATGCCGGAATTGAGTTGACTCCCGCAAGCTCTCTCTAGTAGTACTTTGTTCTGCATCCAGTCAAGAATCTGTAATTGATTTTTTCACGAGTTGTAGAACACCAGAAAGGTGTATAACATCGCTGGGTGGATCATCTGCTCATATATGAGCATTTTATCATCCAGGCGTTCTGAAAAACCAGAGGGTTGAGTCGTATTACTGCCGCAGCAGCCTTCTACATTGCCAGATTCATATGTGCGTTCATTGTTAGAAGCCTGTACATTTATACCCACAGGTATCTCACAGGCTATCGAATTCTCCATGATCTTGTTTTCTCTAGAATGGCAGAATTTCTCTCTTCAAATGAATTTGAATCTGCGCAGCAGCAACAATGCTTGAGAATGAATAGCCATATATTGTTTTTCCGTTTTTCCATATAGCTGTATCTTCTGTATATTCGTTTCTCGCACTGGGGAAAATCGTGCGTATTATGTGGTGAGAGGCACTGACTAGACTCTCTCCTCAAAAGTCCGTCCGACAAAGCAAGACATAATCGGCCTTACCATGTATGATGACATGGCTGCTCTCAGCATCTTGGCGCTAAGACCCTCGATCCAGACGGTGTCAAAGGCGTTCTTCATGTTTAGCAGGATTATGACTGTGCTAGGCCTAACCACATGGAAGGTTGTGTTGTGACCTGCTCGGAAGCCGAACTGCAGATACGGGATCATTTCTAGCTTTTTCTCAAGGCTCAACATGCTTCTTAAAGGAATCATATAAACTATTTTGGCCACTACACTCAGTATCAAGATGGATCGATAACTTCTCAGCTTATGGCCATCCTCACCAATTTTCTTCAAACAATCTGGTTCAACCTTCTACCTGATTATGGCATTAATGATATGGATTAGCTGAACGAGGACCTTCCTGGGTAGCCTTTTGAGGAGAATCGTGTCGAGCCCATTTGGTTCAGGCGCCTTGTTCGTCGAAAATCTCATGACTTCCGTTAGCTCCTTATAGGATTTAGGAATTACAATCGGCACATTCTGATACCAACCTTTGAAATTGTTCTTCTTCCAAAACGGATTTGGTGTGAAAAATACTTTGTTCAGAGTTATAAAAGGGTCAAATACAAGATTAAATTCGTTATGATATTTACTTTGTAGTGGTGTTCTAAATTGTTTCAACTAACGCTTCTTTTTTGTCATTCTCGTTATTCTATCGAATATTAAATGTCAATCTTGCTATATAACATTCCATTTCTTGATGAAAGTATCTGGCTCAATTTTTTATCTTCTGCATCGCAAAACGTCGAGAATTGTTGCCAGATTGATGATTGCGTCGCAACTGTACTAGTTGGCATACAAGTATTAACAATTTGACTGATTTAGGCGTTCACGGTCGCACCGAATCGACAGTGCTCAGAAATTCAGTAAGTTGTTGACAAACATGTCAAACTATTTATTTTGGCAACCAACAACGCGATAATTGATAAACAAAAGAATGAGTAAAAAAACCACTAGTGCATTTGTCGCTGTAAAAGTTGTAGCTAACTTTTGCCGCTGTCAAATTGATAATTGCGGCATAGGTGTGCGATTTTTCATATATTGTTGACTTGTCGACAAAATAAACTATATATCTACGTAACATAGAGAAAGTAATTCGAACCTCTGTGGATTAACGATAAAGGTACGGCTGAATGTGCCCAGACTCTTCAAATTTGGTCTTAACCCCGACTGAATTACAATATCTCGCTACGGTTTAGTCAAACCAAGATTCTGAATTTTCCGGAAAATGGCATCACCGTTCAACAAGCAACGGAAAGATAAAAAAACGCTACTAAAAGTCCAATTAACTTGCTACCTCATTAAGAACGTTCTTGTCTAATTTATTAGTCATGTATCTTCTGGCCAAATTAACAATTCCGAGCCTATGCATTTATGTCCACCATTCTTCTTTCAGCTAATTGGACTTTACGACGGTTTCGTTAAAATGGCTGGTCGGATGATAACAGTGGCGTTACTCTCAATCGATTCCTGTAGTAAACAGTTCAAGATATACATTGAATGGTTGGATACTGCTTCAGACTGCTTTGGACTGAGAAGATTGTTGAGTTTGTCCTTCAAGTGTGATACTGGCGTATTTACATTGCTGTTTTCATGATGGCCATAACTCGACATTTTGCCATGCTTGTGTCCTACCAATATTCACACTCGTATACAGGTCCGGACTAGCCCATCTTAACCAAGGCAGATTTTAAAAAATTGCCATGAGCAGGGCTCATTCACTTAAATGGATAAATGAACTGAAAACTTCATCGAGATGTACTATTAAGTTATATAGGATGCAAAAAACTCGTTGATAGCGTTATAGCATTATAATAATGATAGTAATACTCCTTCAAAATCACTCATAGAGTGTAAACGGCATAGCCTGTGCGGGTAGAGAACGACTATCATTATTATTTGCCGTAACGCTCCTGGGCGACTTCCTTATGTTCTTGGTGGTGTATTAACTTTTCAGCTGTGAGTAAAACCCGGAAATTCTACAGCACCATCCTAGATGGTCGGTGCACATTTCAATCTAGCACCAGACTTCGGGATTGGCATCCAGGCAACTCACATCACACTTACTTTACAACAAGGCATGTGGCCGCCTGAACAGACCTATGTACTTTGGAGATGAAAACTGAGGCCTCGAACGTCTATCCTTAGCCACTGGTCTATCGACTAGTGCACTATTTGGAAATTTTTAAGAAAACTTTCATTTTTGCTACTGTCTGAGTTATATTTCAATTGAAATGCATGAGAGGTAGTGAACCTTAACAAAAAAATCTTATATTCACGAGCATATTAGTTTTGAATCAATTTCTCTTTCAGTTATCTCAAAAAATTCCAAATAAAAAGTCTACTTATATCTTCCTATGTTTTCAGAATGGATTTCACTGTTGTTAATAATAGTATCTATTATGTAAGATTGAATTGTTATATTTGGCAAAGTCAATAATAGCTGTTTAGTGATCAATGAATTATTTGACTTTTATTTTTAATATTATTATTATTAGAAACACAAGAAAAAGAACTTTGAAGTGAATCAAACCTTTGCAATTCTTATAAATTAGGAAGCCTCCCCGTCGTAATTTTTCACTTCTGAAACAGGTTTTTGAAATTTTTTGAAATAAAATTATTTGACCTTTTAATGTTTTTCACAATTTTTTCGTATTTTTCTGATAAAATTATCAGGAGTATTTTCAATTTTTTTCGAGAAGAAGGGCTCCAAGGCCCTTGACTAATACTTTTTTTTTTCGCTATTTTCTACGACTAATGATGTAAAGAAAAATCGAATTTCTATGCCTTCTCTATCTATTCAAGATACTTTTTCGATTTTAATATCGCAAGTTTTCACAATTTGTTTGACCAACCGACTCTTTTTTTACATTAATTTCGAAACCGTCTGGAATATTTCTTGACATTATTGTATTGTAATCGAATAATAACGAGTCTGTGAAATTTCAACTCCTTAAAATAAGAAAAAATCGTCATGATTCAGCTTGCAAGATTTCACCCAAACAAACAGAATGACTAAGTGATATTGCAAGATAAATAAATCTTTGAATTTGTTTTTCAATCAACTATATTACTGCCTAAGAGAAAACCTGGAAAGGTGCATCCTGCCAAATAAGAAATCATGTTTACGATGAGAAGTTGCGTATTTTCTCTCTGAATTAGAAATTGATCCATTGAATAGTTCAGATTCATATTGATAACATAATATGTAGGCATTATTCGAGGAAAAGCTTCAATTGTATAATTAGTCAATTGATTCAATAAGATAAATCAGTTGATGGCGATTCGAAAATAATGTATGTGGAAAATGAGCGACTTATGCGGAAATATTTTTTTCATTCACTAGTACAAAAAACTTCTTTACTTTGGCCAAATGCCCAAATACCTAATTCTGGTACTTATACGAATGACAATATTTTGTTACTAATAGCAAAACAAGACGGTTACAAAAAAAAATTTCTCTGGGATGTGAACTCGTGAAATCCGTGATCAGCATGTCGCACCACTCAATTGACACCACTGAGCTATTTTGTATTAATTAACAAAAGGATAATTTCTATCTTAAAGCCAGTCCGCTTGCCGCATTTATTTTGTGAAACAAAATATGTCTGCTGTAATGATAACTTTGAAGCCGTTTTTTTACAGAACAGAAAATACTGGAGGGTCATATGAATGGGGTTGGAAAAAATGTGTTTGTTTCGATAAAACATAATTCTTATGAGCAATCAAGTTGCCTTGAAACTTTGTTGAAATACTATTTGTCAAATATTCTCAAGTATATCGTGACATGTCATAAATTATTGTAACTGTCAACTACTGTTCGAATATTTTTCGTAATGCCGTTTCCCCATCAAGAAAAATGTGATATCCTACTTGGTTTGGTTTACAGCAATTCGTTCCCCGATCGTGAATTACCTAATCGACGTTTGCTGTGCTTCACCGTCGATTCAGGAACAATGAAAAAGTTTTTGAGAAGAGGAGAACTAAAAAACATTTTGTAATATCTGAAGATACAGAAATTGAAGTTTTATCCTACTTTGAGGTATATCCAAATAATTCCATCAACGAATTCTGAAGAAACATAAGATTTCTCCTTTTAAGTCAAGACCAGTGCAAACACTAGAACCTTGTGATCCTGAGAGACAATTGGGGTTTTGTCGATGGTTTATGAATTGATGTAGACAAGATCCAAACTTCTGTAGAAGTATTATATGGAGCGATGAGGCTAATTTTTCAAATCGTGGGATGTATAATAGAAAGAATAGACAAAATCCATTTCTAGTCCATCCCCACAATCCGCAAAGACGATTCAGTATTAATGTTTGATGTGGTCTATTTAGAGGCAGATTTATGGATCCATTTTTCTACCATGGTTCTTTGAACGGACCCCGTTACATTAATTCATTAACAAGGGCGTTGGAAGAGTTTTTCGATGATCTTGATCTAGAGGCTCGTCAGATGATCCATTTTCAGCAGGATGGAGCACCAGCACATAATGACAGTGGCGTAAAAAGAATGCTGCGAGGCTGTTTTGGAAATAGATGGATTGCTACTAATGGTTCTGTTAAGTGGCCCCTTCGGTCACCAGACATGACACCTCTTGATTTTTATTTTTGGGGATTTCAGAAAAATGAGGTGTACAACTATTTTCTGACTTTGATAAGAAAAAAATTACCCGACATATTATATTACTGGTCATTCAGGTCACAAATACAACACAAAACAATCATACAAAGCAACAAAATTCTCGAGAGTAATCTCCATAGTAAGAAGATGAAACATACCAGCGATCCATTTCACTGTCAGGTGCTTAGTTGATGAAATTATGCGAAAATGAAAATAATGAAGTAATATCCACTAAAACCGTTTTTCTTTCTCAACGAAAATGACGTCCCAGGTTTCTTGAGATCAACTAACTTATTACAAAACATTTTTCTTCCTCCGAGAATTTCAGAATCACGAAAACGTTGTTTTTTGGCGAAATAGAATGGAATCCAGCAATCAGATATAATGATGCAATTAATTAGGAGAAGTGTGGAGGAAAACGGAGGAAGTCCGAAACTTCTGCGAGTTTTGATTCAATGCTATCTCAAATCGAGTTATTTCATATTCGGGGTTCATTATAACAACAAAAGCACCACTTGATTCCTACCCTGCTGCAAACGGAAACAATTACGCAGAAGAGAGGGTTCTGAAAAATGCGATATGGATTAAATACGGATACAGGTTACAATGAGGATGAGAGGATGATTTGATTACAAGTGCTAATTAAAAGTAATCGTTATTTCGAGTGGAAGGCATCGCGCTGTAAATACCGAAAGTAAAAACATAGAAGTACACGAAAACATCCTAATAATTGAAAAATACTTCAGAAAGTTCTAAAATGTTATCACTATTCTTCCCGCATTTTAGCTATCGATTTCACACGACACACCTTCGGAAAATGGCAAAAAATTTAATTTAAAATTCTACCCGTCTTAAGATGCAGACGTTCGTTGAAACGCCTACAGAAACTATTCTCGACTAGCGATCGCTATGAAATTCGGTGACAATATAGAAAAAAACATTGAATTTTTCGAATATATGGGGAAAATCAAAAAGATTTTTGGCTGGCGCAGATCACCTCCGAACGGCTATTCCGGTGTACCAACCCATATAAGCGTCAAAGAAAAAAAAATTCGACCGTTCTGCAATTTTTTCATTATATTTCCTGTATTCTACGTCATCGATTCAAAACGATACACCTGTGGAAAATTGAAGAAAATCAAATTCCCAATTCGACCCGTCCGAAGATGCAGACGTTCGTTGAAACGCCTACAGAAACTATGTTCGATCTGCGATCGCTTTGAAATTTGGTGAAAGTATAGACAAAATATTGCATTTTATATGGAAGAAAAAAAGATAAATTGTTGGCAGGCGCAGGTTACCTCCGAACGGCAAATCCGGTGTACTAACCCATATAACCGCCGAAAAAAAATATTCTGAAATTTTTGCATTATTTTTCCTCTATTCTATATCACCGATTCCACACGACACACTTTCGGAAAATTACATGAAATCAAATTTCAAATTCGACCCCTCTGAAGATGCAGACGTTCGTTGAAACAGGAACTATATTCGACTAGTTATCGCTTTGAAATTAGGTGTAAGTGAAGAAAAAAACTCTACATTTCACGAATATGATATGGAAAAAAATCAGATAAATTTTTGGAGGGCGCAGGTCGAAATTGGTCATATGTTTTTTCATGTACTAACTTGGATTTGGCCGGTAACATATTAGATACTATAATAATAATAATACTCCCTCATAAACACTCGTTGAGTGTACCCAAAGGCATAGCCTGTGCGGGTACAGGACGGCTATTATTATTATTCGCCGTGGTGCTCCGGGGCGACTTACTGATGTTTTAGGTAATGTATTCACTTTTCAGCTGCACCTTGGGTGGTTGGTGTGCACTCCAAGCTAGCACTAGACGAGATTGGCATCTAGACAACTCACAATACACTTGCTTTTCAACAAGGCATGCGGCCGCCTATCGATCCGATATAAAGTAGTTGAGAAAAATTCTCGTACCTATATCGGATTCGAACCGACTATGCTGGAGTTTCGAACGGCCTGTGCATTAGACCGCTAAGCCACCGACCACCCACTATTGCATTTGCTTTCTCAGATATATCACCACCACTTTCATAATCAACATCCATCTTCTTGGAAATAACTTGAAATTGAAGCAACTACGAGCAAACACAGTCAAACACGCGGCGTGCCAACAAAATTAACACTCTCAATAACTATTCTTAGGGGTAGCCTAAATAAAGATAATTGTTAGATACGGTTCATTTCAATCACATGGACATGAACGAATCCTTGTTTAGCTCAATTATCAAATTTTTTGTCTTCAATGATCAACGATATGAAACGAAAAATTATAAATTGTGAAATATGTATGAAATACTTACAACCAGTAAAGCCTTCGATGGATCATATCATTGCAATGAAACAAAGAAGTGAAAGGCACATATGTGAATGGTCATGCAGTTTCAAGGCACACGGATTAAAATCGCTTATGCGATCAAATCGCACATGCTTCAAAAACCCTACATGGGCATTCATGTATTTTGTTCGTATTTCGAATGTTTGATTCAAGTGCACTTCTTGATTACTACTCATTTTTCTATATGATACTTTTTCGAATCCTTTACTGTACGAAAAATAGTGAAAGAAGTATAAATTAATAATAATTATAGGTGAACTCGACTATTTCACTTGATGTACATTGATACAGAGCAGAAATGAAAAATTCTTGTGAATATTGAACGTGAGATGGTGAACTAGAAATTTCCTGTCCATTCTTGTTGAAAGAAAAGAGGGCGTTCATAATGAACAAACTGAAAAATTGTAAACAATGAGGGACCTCGTTTCCTTTTTCGCGACATTCATCCATTATCTTCCGAAGAATTGAATTGAAATAAAAACCGAAATGAATTCGAAACACAAAATTCACACCACTTCCTTTGTTAATGAATTGTTTGATGTATATATTTCGACGTCCCGCATTCCGTGCTTTTTTGCTGAAATAGCGCTGTTTGAATTGAATTAAACCCTGGTTAATCCATACTTGAATGAAAACGTTTGAAGCTTTTTTCGGGTCCATTGTCTCATTTCTCGTTTGGTAGTCAACTGTTTGGGAATTACAATGTTTGATTACGTGATAAGGATTTATTGACAGAAACCCGATTCGCAACAGTGACTGGTATCTGGTCCACGGAGATTACTGGGAAATCTGATTTTAAATTCGTTTTCGGAAATTGTGTACGGCAGTGAGCATTTGACAGCGCTATACATGATTGCTTACTAGATAGTAATGGAAAAAACTGTTACAAAGTTTTTTTTCATGTTCTAGATCTCACGAGAAGGAAATTCTCTAAAGTTCAGAAAACATCGCGGAATCTGAGTAAAAAGAGTTAGGAATTCGTGTTCTACTTAAATTTCTGCAGGCTGTATGCTTCAAGGAGTACCTTCTGAGGCAAAGAGTTCCATAGCTTAACTGTTCGTTGTAAAAACGTGCTCTGGGCAAGGGCAATTGGGATCGTTTCAAAAATGAAGACAAAGAGAAGACTGAAGTAGTCGGGTCAATCTTGATAGGGCTGTTAACGTAGGAACAATTGTTGATTTTTCAAAAGAGCTATCTATAAAACAAACAGATCGCCCTCTTTTTTGTGGTGTTGAAAAAAGTGGGCGAGCTGGTGAACGAAGCATCACAGACGAGAGAGATGGCTCTTTGTCTGACAGAATTTGGAAGGTCCAGTCTATATTTTGGGGCTGCACGACATACAGGGCTATTCAAATTCTAGTTTATGCATAGGGATCAAAAGTAATAGTAATAGATAATTTATAGAGGTTGCAAGGTTTTTATGAATCTGTAATTCATCATACTGTATCATAACTTTGAGCGTCTGTCATTATGATATTCAATCTGTCATCATGACATTCACAAATAAAGTTGTGTCCTTTTCAAATTGGGGAACACTCTTATCCAAACAAAAGCTTTTTCGAATATAATTTCTAATGGTTGAGTTTGCAACCATGAGTGTTCTCTTGGAGGGGAAAACAAAATGAATGAGTTGAAAATATTCAGAATTCAAAATACATTCAATTCATTGAATTATTTTGTCTCTTTTATATTTTATGATCAGTTTCTGTTATGATTCACTATCAGCTTCTATAATAATTGAATCTTTAGTAGTTTAGATGTTTTCTATGAATTCAACATAAACATCTTCATAAAAGTGCATATACTGGCTCTTATAGCCTTGTCAAGTCGAGAATAGGGATCTCAGTTAACAGGGTTGAAACTAGAGTAAGTGTTAACAATGACCTTGATAATGATGTTGATACGTATCTATTGGCAGTTTATATATATTACAAACTGAACAGGATGGGGCATCATCCATTGTCGATGAAGATGTGAGTGAATTTCCATTACAAAATATGCCAAGTAACTGGGTATGCCATAGAGGACCGATAGAATGACCTGTTCGATCACCGGACTTGACCCCAACGGATCCTTTTCCAATTGGTTATTTGAAATGTGTCATTTACAAAACTCTACCTACCAGCCTGAAAGATTCAAAAATTAAAATTCTAAAAAAGAGGCAAATATTTCCAAAACTGCAGAAAAATGGACTCTACCAATACCTGAGAGTCAAATATTTTTATCAATTTTGTAGGTACTTTCTTGGTTATCCATTTCGTCAGGGACATGGTCAAAAGACAAATGTTTCGCATGAATTCTATTCCCTATAGACACTATAAAGGGGATTGTTCCTAACGTGTAGGGGTTGTTGTGTTCAATACCTTCTCAACCGAACTTAGTGTCCCTCACCAATCATAAATCGAAGTGTATTGATGAGTTATTTCATCAAGTAATTCTTCTGTGTGTTATATATTATGATTGAATCATTGATTGATAGTTTAGAGAGCGGACCCAGTATAGTAACAGTGAATTCAGTTCAAGAGGTATCACTTTCATTTAAACTCGTTATCAAAACGGTTCTCCTAGTAAGACATTGTCTCAAACACACTTCAACATCAGATTCTTCAACTTTCATATTTAATTTCAATTCTATTCCAAATCGATGTATCTAGACTCTGCATTATACCACTCCTCAAAAAGTCACCCTTCCCAATATTTATACTCGCAATCATTTCGACGATTTTCCTGTCTGTCGCTTTGAAAAGGCTTATTAGGTACCTATTAATACAAGAGTGCCATAATTCAGGTGTAAGAGATCTCCAGAGAGAAAAGAGGCAATTATTGCTATAGGGGGAATTTAAGTCAGCCCCAATTTAACGTAATGACATTCTGAAACATCTCAATATGCAAAAGTTTATCGATGCGATGAAAACTTTGAAACAAACTGAATACGGATTCGGAAACCCCGAGAAAGTTATCAGCGAATGTACTGAAAGTTCCGCAAAACTGTTCAGAATCAATATGTGGAGCATTTGAGTAATTTGTTGCAGATGCGGGCTGTTTTGGTTATACTTCCGTAAGGAGATTGGATTCACTGGAGAAAAAACGTTCACTTGAAGATTCCACCTCACTTATCATGAAAGTTGCGTTCATGTTGTTGCAAAATTTGCATTCATGCCCAGCTTTGACATTTTGATTTTCAATGGAATGATGATTCCGTAATAATTAATGATAGATAAAGAAAGCATTGAAGTTCCATTAAATTCACTATTCAAATTATTCAAAGAAAAGAAATAGGGTATATCGTTTGTGATAGTGATGAAAAGAAACACTGAAATGTAGCCAGTGATAAGTTAAAATTGACCTCTGTATCAGGAGCATTTCAGGAATGATTTTTCAAATGTTATTTCTATGAGATTTCTCTTCGTATATTTGATTTATTATTCCCCGAAATAGTTCTCTCCGAAAGAATAAAGCTGACATTTTATTTATTGTGTTCACTGCAGGATATCTAGAAAATGTTTCTCGTTTGCCATTTGAAGATAGCGGCTACGCAACTCCTAATCAATGGAGCCTTTATCATCACACAAACTAATCAAAATTACCGTTTTTAATTAACAGCTTCTCATTGTTCCGTTCTTGCAAATGATTCAACAATTTGCATGAAAATTCAATTAACTTTCATAAAACCTGAAGCTACGGGTAAACTGACACGTAATTGGCGTGAAATTCTGATAAAAAGTCAAGCACGGAATGCTGCTTTCCAGCGAAGAGAAAAGAAGGATTTTCAAATTACAGAAGCGAGTGGTACATTTTCATAATTTTTGGCGTTACTGAGGTTATTCAGCTACCGCTCCTTGCATTTAATAATTATTTCACGAAAAAACTAATTGATAAAGGAAGCGAGAAACTTCAGTCACAGGATATATATTTTTTTGGGAGAGAATAAGGTGATTCGATGGAAAGTAACGCAAGATCGACTATTCAGTATCTGCGAACAATATCTGAGACAACTGAGAGAAAACAAGCAAGTCACTTTGATGTGGTTGTCAAATCACAGTGATGTGTGTGGGTTAGACTGCTTCGACAAAGTAAAGACAAACACAATTTCACGAACCAGAACACTTCTCTCTCCAAAGTCCACTACAAAGAGGAATTTTGACGTTCAGCAAACGTTTGAATGGAATCTCACTGAAATAAAGATCCAGGTCAAGGACAAGCGATGTGGATAGTGAGTTTATTGACAAAGAAAGCTGAACAGCTCCTCGAAGGGAATGAGAAAGACTTGAGATTGATAAATGGAGAGAAAAATAGGAGACTGATTATAATAAAGCCATTCACACAATCAGTACTTGCAAGTAGTGTCTTCCTTCAATGACTTCATTACAATCAGCACTTGCGAATAGTATCCACCTTGGAGACCATGGTAAAAATTGATGACAAATATAATTCAATGTCCGAAGGGGAAAGTAGTTGTTTTCTGTCAGATATTTGCCTCCTTTCCCCAGTATGTGAAGAGAAGGATATTTCTGGTCGAAGTCGGTTTTATTACTTTTGATTTATATTGAGGAATATCAAGGAATTATTTCGTCTGAATATGTTCAGTCTTCTTTATCTTCTTTTTGCTTTACTCTAATTCCAATGCTAACACGTGTTATCAAAATGTTCACACTAGTTCCGAGTTGTGGAGTTGAAATTATAATAATTCCGAGTTGCAAAGACAGAATCAGGCTAATTCCGAAATGTAAAGTCGGAGTTATACGAGTTCCAAATTGTGGGCTCAGATTTATACTAATTTTGAGTTGTGAAGAGAGATTTATACTAAATCCGAGTTGCGAAGACAAAATGAGGCTAATTTCGAGTTTACAAAACAGAATTAGGCTAATTCCGAATTGTGAAGACAGAATCAGGCTATATTGATTGAGGCTTTCGCGGCCGGGATTTTTGATAATGTTACTCTTCTTCGGGTTTGTTGGCCGTCGTGATATGGAATTGCTTCCTAACGTTTCGCCCGCACGAGTGGCTGGCTTCTTCTGAGGTTCCATCTTGAAAGATTTCCGATCGGAAATCTTTCGAGATGGAACCTCAGAAGAAGCCAGCCACTCGTGCGGGCGAAACGTTAGGAAGCAATTCCATATCACGACGGCCAACAAACCCGAAGAAGAGTAACATTATCCAGAATCAGGCTAATTCCGAAATGTGAAGTCGGATTTATACTAATTCCAAATTATGGACTCTGATTTATACTAATTCCGAGTTGTGAAGAGAGATTTATACTGAATCCGAGTTGAGAAGACAGAATTAGGCTAATTTCGAGTTTGGAAGACAGAATTAGGCTAATTCCGAATTGTGAAGTCAGATTTACATTGATTTCGAGCTGTGAAGTTAGATTTATACTAACTACGAGTTGCGAAGACAGAATTAGGCTAATTCCAAATTGTGAAGTCAGAGTTATACTAATTCCGATTTGTGGGCTCAGATTTATACTAATTCCGAGTTGTGAAGAGAAATTTATACTATATCCGAGCTGCGAAGACAGAATTAGGCTAATTCCAAAATGTGAAGTAAGAGTTATACTAATTCCGAATTCTGGGCTCAGATTTATACTAATTTTGAGTTGTGAAGTCAGATTTATACTAATTCCGAGTTGCGAAGATAGAATTAGGCTAATTTTGAGTTGCGAAGTCGAAATTATATATAAAAATCATTAGTAGCAATTTTATGCTTTCGTAAAATCCAAACGTCGATAAATTTTATCATTAGTTTCGTTCATCTCTGAGTTCATTTTCCATTCTGTCACTCAGTAACTCTTTTCACTGATCTCTCAACGCCTGAAATAACGAGAATGAGAGACTAATGAATTAATTACCAGAAATACTAGTCAGGGACACATTTCCTTCACCCCAAAAACCCTGCCTGTATTCCGAACACAAACTGTAATAAGAATTTTAGGTCATCGAGGCTGTTTGTTGAATTAGCATAAAAACCTCGAGAACGTAAAAAAGAGAAAACAATTATTATCCATTTTATCCCACCCCTTTCTTTGAATTTTAAAACAAAGCTTAAATCAAATGCTCCCAAATTAGGTCTGTTATGTTTTTATAAAAGCCTGATTCATTTTTTGTGCATTACGTCGGGAATAATGGAGGGTTATAAATTCTGGGAACACAAAAAGTACCCATCCTCTCATTATTCATGTTAACTTTTGCGTCCGCTGGGCAATGAAGAGATATAAAATTTAAGTCTCTTCTCGAAACACTTAGTCTGTTTTTTCACGGGAAATTGCATTGTTTATTCATTTCATCGGACTCTGATTCATTCTCTTTTTGTTGAAATGTCTGTGAGACCTAATGAGTTTTCACTCAGCGATGATAAATATTTGATTTTTCTCCCTCGAGAATTATTGTTTGAATATGAGCATTACATGAATTTACGGAAATCTCTGACTGTATGTGAAATTCTGTCATGATTTGTATTACTAAAATTTTTCATACTAGTCAGGCACACCAGTTCTGAAGATTTTGTGGGTGTGAGTCCGATTGTCGGATATTAACAACTTGAATAATTCTAACCTTAGTTGAAGTGCGACAAAACCGAAGTATTTCACAGTAATATTTTAGAAATTGTATTAAAAATCGATCAGCGATTCTAGATCATCTTTGATGGCACGAGATGACGTTCCCAACATTTCTAATAAAGTTGATTACAATCAGCGTAGAAGTTGCTGTGGAAATATTAGAAAAATTCGGCCAGTTAATTTGTGTGAATTATAAATAGTACGGGACCTAGTATACATCCATGCAGAACCCCATCTCCTACTTCAGTATACTCAGATCAGAATAAATATTCGAAATAATAGGGTAATATAACAAGACTTTGACAAATAGTCGACTATTTTCATCTAAATTTCGACTGTATTTTATAATAATTCAACGAGGCATTATTTTGGCATTAGTAATCTGATGAAAACCCGAGAGCAAAGCTCTGATTATTAATGCCAAATTAATGTCGAATAAAATTAATAAATACAAGAGAAATTTAGCAGCAATAAAATAATCAAAAATTAATCAAGATCGTGTTATATTTATGAAGATTATTTCTTGAATCCAATTCTTTATATCAGTCATTTGAATGTCACTGTATTTGACGTTTAAGAAGTATTTATTTAGATTACCGTCAGATGCACCGATTTCTTGAAATATAGGTATCATGCTGAATAGTCGGTGACTATTGTATACCATGCAAATAGGTCCTGTCAAATAGGAAACAAACGTATGATTGGTTGATGACTGATATTTAATAGACGAAGAAATAATCACCGCAATAATTACTGTATATTAGAGACTTTGATGTCCAACCAATATCCTTGGCATTTTCCTTCAACCAGTCAACAGAACTTCATATTTTCATTTTTCAATTCATAAATGTCACGTATTGATTTCTCTCATCTCCACGGAGAATTTCATGAATGAGAAAACCCTCAGGGATACGAGACATATGGAAGCTGTACATCGGACGCCTGATTGACCCCCAACTCAATAAACGGAAACACGGGAAACGTATCGTATCCGGTAACATAAGAGGGACTCTTTATATAGACATTTTCGCTGGAGTATTGACAATAAAACCGCTATGGATCGTTCAGAAATGAAAAATAAAAATTATGTGGTTCAAGATTTCGTTCGTTGAAGTTGGAAATGATGAATTGTAATTATGAAAAGTAGCCAACAAAAAACAACTACTAAACCTTACGACTGTTGAATTACATCTGTTCCATACTTGGTGAAGTTTTCTGAAAAAAGTACTTTGAAAAACTTCTTAAACCACACAGCTTGAAGAAAGTTTTGATACATCGGACATATACTCGAGGGTTCATCTTGATAATTCCCAACGAAAGATGAAGGGATTTTCTGATTTCATTGGATGAGCTGGCATTTTCTGATGAGTGGCAAGAACGATGAAACTTGCACGGGACTAAGGATTAATCGGAAAAATCGGATTATTCATTTTTTTTTTTTTCATTACTATTGGCTACAATTTTTGTATTAATCTGAATGATTTCTAAATTTTTTTTTTTAAGTAAGTGCAAGATATGTCTTGGTGGTATCATCAACATCATAGGTTCTTCAAATCACATACATATATTTAAATAAAAAGTAAAGAAATATGATTTTGGTCATCAACATCAGGAAGAAAATTATGACCCCAGATGAAGGACTCCACAGTTTCAAATTTTCCATGATGGGTTGCATTTTATATAGAATGGTTTGGATGAGGTGTAAATCAGTAGAACTACATAGAAACGTGCTATTTCCTAGTTTTGATTAGTATCCTGTTGATCATTGAAGAATCTACAACCCTCTGGAACTAAGCGCAGATGAATTTTCACACAACCTAACCTAATATTCATACAAGATATTCAGATAGATGTAATCGATATCGATGTCACTGGAATAATACTTTTTTCATTTTTTCCGTTCTCTGTCGTACCAGTTTATTCCAAACGCCTCTACTTTTTGAGACTTAAATTATTCACTAGTCTCCAGAAGTACTTGTTCAAAACTGTCCGACGATTATTTCGATCAAGCGAAATAGGGTAGGGGAATGTAAAAATAAAATCACGACCAGTCTCGTTAATATTTATAGTGTGTTATAAGAAAATGAAACTTCATTAATAATATTTCATATACAGAATAATCAAAACCTGACCTCACAAACCTATAGAATTGTTCATGACTATAACACAAAATTGGCCTTTCCTAACAATGAGGTACATGGTATGTCTTCAATTTCATTTCCTTATCTGATATCATAATAAGGTGGTTGTGTTTATGTTATTGTCAACGAGACTACATTTTCATTTCAAAATCTCTAGAAAGAGGAAATGAAAATTACGACACCCATTATACAATACATAATTAATATGTTTATTGTATTCCTGAAACAGTTAATAGTTATTTGTTTAACTAGGCAGCAAAGTAGTAGATTGACTGCCGAGGCTGAATTCATAGCCGAGCGTAGCGAGGCTAGGAATTCAGCTAAGGCAGTCAATCTACTTTGCTGCCGAGTTGAATATATAATTTTTTCTCCGATTGTTCATAATGATATAGGAGGATATTGTATTTGCAAATTATTACAATTCCCACAATCTCTTTATTTTTCCTGTAGTTGACAGAAATCGCAATTGTTGAAATGGTTGGTTGCTATGGAAATATCCATAATAATTATAGTTTGACAATTCATGAAATTTCTGACAGTTGTACGAAAAAATATCGGTATATTTAGCGACCTGGAAGTACTTACTCCTCCAGAAATAAGGGAGGTGGCAAAAAATATAGAGTTGAATTTGTTGCCGGAGAAGTCTCGGATGAAATATGAAGGAAATTATAAACGATTTATGGATTATTGCATGGAGAAAAATGCGAAGACTTTTTTGGAGAATGTATCACTTGCTTATTTTGCTGGATTATCTTAAACAATGAAGAGTTCTACCCTTTGGTCTATATATTCCATGTTGAAGGCAACTATGAATGTTAAAAATGACGTAAATATAGGAAGATACTTGAATATTTAAAACGGTCAGCAGAAGGCTACAAGGCAAAGAAGTCCCGAGTTTTCGAAAAACAAGATATTATAAACTTTATACTGGATGCACCAGATGATGAATATTTATTAGCAAAAGTAAGTTTTGAACAAGATATCTATACCATGTAGTGAAAATACTTATAATCCATTCTTTTAGGTTGAATTGATTTTTGTAATTGCGGGTGCATGTCGCTGCGACGAACTTTCGAATTTAAAGTTAGAAAATATTGAAGATATGAACAATGAACTATTGGTATCCCTACTAAACACGAAGACGAAGAATTCGAGGTCTTTCGTAATAATGGAATATTTGGATGTTGTTAGAAAATATATAGCTCTTCGGCCTGCTGAATTAAAAGACACAAGATTTTTTTTCAAATACGCAAAAGGTAAATCCATAAAGCATTTTGTCGGAATCCATGAATTTGGTAAAATACCTCAAGAAATAGCTGTTTATTTAAAGTTGCCGAATGCTAAGGAATATACGGGACACTGCCTCCGCAGAAGTTCTGCCACTTTACTTGTGAATGCAGGAGGTGACATAACAATGTTGAAACGACATGGTGGGTGGAAATCCTCAACTATAGCAGAAGGGTACATTGAAGATTCAATGGCAAGTAAAACCAGCATATGTGAAAAAGTTTTGACAAATATAGGAACTACTTATGAGACGAGTCAAACTGGTAATATAATTAATGTAGAGAGAACGATATCTGAGGAAAGAAAAGGTGGCCTATTCGTTCAAAATTGTAGTAATTTCACCATCAATGTTAATAACAACTAAACATATGTTTTTAAATTCTTTTTAAAAGTGTTATGTAATAATTGCTAATAAATGTTTACGTCAAATGTTTTATTCCCATTGAGTATAATCACTTTACTGCCTAGGCAGGAAAAGTATTACTTTGCTGATTGATATGTGTCAGCAAAATTAATATTTGCTGCCAATCGGCGAAAAAGTTTATTTTCCAAATGTTGTATTCACATTTCGCTATTATAAAACATAACAATTGAAGAAGAATAGTGTACAGCGAGCCCGAAATTATTAGTTTTCATCAGTATGATTCTCATTATTCTGTTTCATTACTGTGATAAATCTATGTATCCAGGTATCTGTTCTAATTGGGATTTGAACTGGTTCTTTCTTTCCTTCTTGTTGTTTCGCCTATTTCACTGAATATCAATAAAACTAGTTCAATCGCATTTATGGCGGATGCGCCAAAGATAAAATTTATGACGCCTTCAGCATATTTAGTCGTTCTTCATACCATATTCATGACGTAGTAATTTTCGTATGAAGTAAAGAGGTTTCTATCATTCATATTTGATGCAACCGCACTATGTAACAGTTATTCAAGTTTTTTTTTATTATATTCGTTCAATTCTTTCTGTTTCTGTTGACATATTTTCCATCGGAAGTTTTGAAGAAAATAAAATCCTAGTTTTTTCCGAGCTTTCGACACACTGTATATCTCACAGGGAATGTCTTCTAGGATATGCAAGGAGATCAGGAATCTGTGTACGAAGTTTGTTGGTCTTATTCTCACTCACCCTGTATAGCTAGGTGTATAAAAATGTAGACACAAATGAATGGCTGAATTCAAGAACGCAAAATCATAGTAATACAAACTAGGTTGGCAACAAGCAGTTGAGAAATACGTGGGAAACTAGATGGAAATGTCTATGGCATAATTTTTAATGAAACAATTTTAAGAGATTTCTCATATTTGCATAAAAGTCTTCCAGTTGGCGTCGCAGAGCAAACTAAAATGCAGTAGATATTAAATATTTCTCGTGACGGATGCCGAATAAATTTTCGGTTATTTTACTCACATCTGACTTTTGCTGTTTGTTCTGAATTTCTTTATTGAGTTGCATTTTGAATAACAAAGTTCCGCTCGGGCATTTCTAGGTTATAGAAGTTCGTGCCGAGCTTTTTTATAAAGAACCGTGAAATTTTGTGGAAATATATGGATCCACTCATCCCCACAGCTTGAATAATGAATAACATCTGAAAGATCAGGTTATTGTAATTATGAGAAGGTTAATGTTTTTGAAATTAAACAAAAACCGATGTAATAAAAGAAAATGGATTACCTTATCCCATCTTCCGCATATACCTTGACAATAGCTATTTTTGTCAACAAGTATTCAACAGAAACCAACTACTGCCCACTCTGACTGTTGAATTATATCTGTTTGAAACTTGGCATAGTTTCGTACAAGAACTATTTCACGATGCTCTTTGATAATCATAGGTACAATCATTCAATTCATATTGGAAGTAGACACAATTATCAGAGTGATTTGGAACTTGGAGATGGCGCTGATAAACCAGGAGAACTGTGAAATCTGCAGAACTCGTAGGTACATCAAAACTATACAGTATAACTTTGTATAGACCACCAAATAGTAGTATTGAAATATTTTTGGAAATACTTTTTATTGCGATAAAAAATTCCAATCATACTTTGTGGCGACCTCAATATCAATTATTCATGTGAATCGAAGGCTAGGACGTTATTGAATGATCTGTTACATAGTTTCAACCTAGGTTTTGAAAACCTGGAACCGATGAGAATTTTAACATACTCAAATGTGAAGTACTAGCATCTCAAAGATTTCATTTTGAAGAATATTTCCCAAACCCTTTATCACGAAAATATCATTAATGTTTACCTCGTCGACCATTTTTGAAAGATACATGTTGAAGATAACAATTGTCATTCGTAGTAGTACGACATTGATCTTGGGCTTCCTCAAGATTCTATATTGGGTCCTTTCATCTTTCTCCTATTCATCAACCATATGCCCAACTTTTAAACGTCTACTTTGCCGTTGTATATTCCCATATTTCATACAATATTATGGTCGTTTGGGTTTGCTCCACAAAACTCAACAAGATATCAGAAAAGGGTGTTCGCCTAATTTTAAAATAGACCATAGAAAATCTTGTGAGTAACACTTTATTGGGAATAAAGTTATGTGCGTAACAAGTATTTATATTTACAAATGCATTCTGTTGTTCGAAAAATAAATACAGAATCACAATCGAAATTGTGACTTTCACGCATATCCTATCAGGCACGGTGAATTGATACGGATTCAGAAACATTCAACCTGCCAATTTTACATCTAAAAAGCCCGCTTATTTTTAAAATCACTTACCTGTTGAATTTAAAAATCTAGACAGGGACAATCTCTTTAAAACGAATCTCAAAGAATTTTTTATTAACGGTGGTTTTTATAGTAATAATGACTATTTTAACCTTCCGTTAGACGCGCAGCACCTGTGAGGTGACCGACGAAATAAAACATACGTCACTTGTATGAAATTGGTGGGGCAGTGCTGTGCTTCCTGTTATCTTCCTAGCTCGGTATTCACTTCGCCTCAGTCGATCGAGAGCATTCATAACTGTTTCGTTGTTTGAGCCATTGATGAAAATCACCTTGTAGATGCACTGCGACCATTGGCGTAAGTATTTCAAATTTTATTTTTGTGTTCATTGCGCATTCTCTCAACCTCTATATTTCTTCTTTCATTTCAGGAACCGTTATGTCTAAACAAAAATATTTCAATTCAGATAACGACAATGATGTCGCTGAAATCTATAGTATGCTTTTTGATGAAGATTCAGAAAAAGAAGTTGAACAATTTGATGAATCAGAAGAGGACGATGATTTTGTGGAAACTAGAGAAGAGAGTTCAGACAGCGAACAGAGCAATTATGAATCAAGCAATGATGAACAAGAAGCAAGGGACAGTTATATAGCTAACAAAAAGGTGAATGGAAAAATTGTTGAAACAATTTCATGGCATAAAAGACCGCTATGTGCTAGAAGAAAATTAGGAAAGCAAAATCTATTAGTCCATCTTCCAGGAGTGAAAGGTGAGGCCAAAAAAGCAAAAACTGTTTCAGATTCTTGGAGTTGCCTTATAAACGAGTCAATATTGAATGAGGTGGTTGTCAATACTAATAAGTATATAAGAACAATATCTGAAAGTTACTCGAGAATAAGAGATTGTCTCCCTACGGATAATACAGAAATCAAGGCTTTCATCGGGTTTTTGTATCTGGCAGGAGTTTATCGTGGTTCTCATTTGAATTTAGAAGATTTTTGGGATGCTAGTGGTGAAGGTATTGAGACATTCAGGCTCACAATGAGTTTACGTCGTTTCAGATTCATGATGAGATGTATCAGATTTGACGATAAAGAAACTAGATTTGAACGACAAAAACACGATCGGCTAGCTGCCGTAAGGGGAATTTTGGAGGAGTTTGTGAAAAATTGCCTAGAGTGCTCTATTCACTAGGTGAATATGTTACCCTTGATGAAAAACTTGAGGCTTTTCGGGGTAAGTGTATATTTCGTCAATATATCCCCAAAGCCTGCCAAATATGGCATAAAAAATTTTGCGTTGGTTGACTCTAAAATATATTATACATATAACTTGGAAATTTATGCAGGCCAGCAGCCCGAAGGTCCATTTTTTCTTAGCAACAAATGCTTGGATGTTGTGAAACGAATGGTTGTACCAATTGCTAAAACAGGTCGCAATCTCACCATTGATAATTGGTTCTCTGATGTTCAATTATTGAAATACTTGGCAGATCATAGGTTATCTGTTGTTGGAACATTGAAACGCAATAAATGGCAAATTCCTTTGCTACTCAAGAACATAACAGGTCGTGCTGAAAAATCAAGCATATTTGCATTCAGAAAAGAAGGGACACTGGTATCTTATGTTCCAAAAAGAGAACAAAAACGTTATCCTCATGTCCAGTCTTCACTTTGACGATGCCATAGACTCCGAATCTGGAAATGAAAATAAACCAGATATGGTCACATTCTACAACATGACAAAAGTAGGAGTTGACACTGTCGATAAATTGTGTGCTACTTACAATGTTGCAAGAAATAGCAAGCGATGGCCAATGGTGATCTTTTTTTCAATATTGAATATAGCAGGTATAAATGCGCAAATCATCTACATGGGTAATGATTGTAAAGTAAAGAGCCGTCGGCATTTTTTACGCCAACTTAGTAAAGCCCTCATAAAGGATCAGTTGATGCGGCAGGCATCCCATTCTGCAATACCCAAAAGTCTTCGGACAAGGCTCCTAGAAGTCACAAATCAAAATTCCGATGCAACAACTACACTTAATTCATCTCAAGATCTTCAACAAAATAGGAAGCGGAAACTTTGTTATCCATGCCAACAAGAGAAGCAAAGAAAAAACACAAAATACTCTTGTTCAACTTGGGGCCAGTACCTCTGCTTGGGTCACATCACTGTCAGCTGTGCTGATTGTCATAAAGCATTTCATAAAGAAAATATTAATCTGGAGACTGATAACGAAAGTTCATAGGTCCTGTTGATGCTTTTTCACTGATCTCATGATTGTTAGAATGCTATATTTTAGTATATACCAGTATGTTTTTTATATGTCGCTTTTTCCTTTAAAATAAATGAATAATTTATCGAAACAATATTTCTATTAATTTCTGAGGATAAATATAATGTTCATTGAAAATAATCTGGAAATTTCGAGGACTACAAGATGAAGAACCTATCAGGTGAAACGCGCCGATATTCTGCAAATCGTAGGCGCGACTAACGGAAGGTTAATCAGTGATATATGTTTAAATTTATTTGTGAAACAATTATATTTTTATGTTTTGGTGGAATTGTAATATTCTTATGTATAAATAATGTAGACTGTACGTATCCTATATCATTTTTATGATCGTGAAGGATTTTCGTTATAACTATTATTATTCAATGTTACTCTTCATATTTCTGATGTATCTGTCAATTCTACTACATAATCCAGAATCCTGCGAACAAAATTAAGGAAGTGATGTAGGTGTTTCCATGAGAAATGGGACACACTGTATATGTATCCCGTCGGTTCAATACTCAGCATGTAGCCCATTATCAGTTCTTGTTTTGTCATCGAATCTGTGTCATCCCGCATCAACTACAATACTATTGGTAGTTCGCCTCCAGTTAAGACTACATTTTCCACTATGTTCTACAAGTAGTAATCAAACTCCATTCAAGACCCTCTGGGGAATTATAAAATGAGTTGCAACCACGAGTTTGAGATGGTAACAGTGGAACGAGTCAGACTCTGATCCGTTTATACAAGTTTTTGTAACTTTTCAATTAGTCATGGTTTCGAAAGGATACCTTTAACAGACTGAGAATTTGAAATATTAAACATAAATAACTGATTGTGGCCCATCAAAGCAAACTAACTCATCATATCCGTCTAATGTATGTTTTGTGTACTTGAATGATAACAATAAATGTTTATTCACGTAAACAAATACATGGATAAACATCAAAAGTTTTGTAGAGTTTGTCTGTGAATTAACTGTTCATTTCCACAGAAGCTGATTTGAAGAACCAGCTTGTATGTGGTACTAATAGTGGAGTTCAACATGTTGAAAACTAAAAACTGCCTGAAGAGTAATATCGTTCAATCACATAGAGTGTTTTTCTGGTTGGAAAATATTCCAATTCTGGTGAATAGGGTGATGAAAATAGCACATTTTGTCATCGACTTTTATTAAAAACCTCTTCATAGGGGTGGTGCTGTAGGTTTTCCAGATTTTTCTACAGCTGAAAACTGAAAACTTCATAAAAAATCAGTAAGTCGGCCAAGAGCGCAACGGAAAATAATAATAATAGCCGTCCTCTACCCGCACGGGACATGCCTTTGGGTTCACTCTATGAGTGTTTATGAGGGAGTATTATTATCATTATCATCAAAATACTGTTTATTCGATTCGAAATGTTAGCTATGTATTCATCACAGTATGATATACCTCGCGATCTTCTGACAACAGCCGAACTGTTTTTCTTCATTGGTAAAAACTTTTTATATTCTTTGAGTCATTGGGAAAATAATTATATAGTTTTGGACTTATGACTGGCAGCTGTGCTGACCAAGTGCTTCATCATATTCATTCAAGATTGTTCTGAAATCTGTATTCCTTGATCCGTGGTTAATGGCAGGCATGGACAATATCGCTCCCGCCAGAGAGCGCTAGTGTGAGTGGAGGTCATGAGTGACAGTAATAACAAGTAATAATAGACAATAACACTTCAATTAGTTGTTGTTATGGAGACATACGGCCCTTTAAGTGCAAAAAGCCTCATTTATGAATTGAAAAAAAGAAAAGCAAAAACTTCCGGCCGTAAATAACAGTTGATACAAAAATGAGTGGATGGAATCGGTGCATAAACGTCAGTTTGTAGGTTAACTTGTCTATATTTGGTGAAATGTATTTACTGGCTATAAATCTTATTCTTTCACATTACTCGATTATGATAGGAATAAACTTTTCATGTCCGTTATGCACTTATCAACTACTCCAATCTGACCTCCACTAACAATTTCGCTATCTACGTTAAGCTTGCCAGAATACATGCCATTGGCTCTATTGGGATCTTCATTATATGTAAATTGATCGAACCTTCATTTAGAAATAACTGCTCCGTATCATATATCCATGTACTGACTCAGATCTGATATCTTTTTTGAAAATTATACTCGAAATCCATTTTGAACAACGTATACTTCATATATGTGATGCCATATGCACCAATGCATAGTAAATTATCCACATGCCCACTCAAGATTTTGAATTTAGTTGACCATCTGACCCTGTTTACCAAGCTATGATTAGTTTTTTCGTCATCAACCAAGTTTGTTTCCTATTTGATAGGACCAATTAACAATCTCTATTAGCGATTATTTCATTCACACATTGCTACACCAATGAAATTTCATGACTGAAGTCACGTGATATGTGATATGAGCGGCTATTTAGGTAAACAACCGGATATTTACGTTAACACGGCTATTCATGTAAACAAAGATTTCCTTTGTTTTTATAATTGTCAAACGTTGACAACTCAGTCGCTAAAAATTGAAATGTCTCGTTTTGGGTTGTCTTCTATGACAGAAATCAATGCATATAATAAGCAAATCCATCCCAGAAAATACCGTGTAGAGTAAAGAGTATATGAACGAGTATGACAAATAGAGACTATTATTTTCATTAATCCATCTCGAGTAACTTGTATTTTGAGACACTTCAATTCGACCATATGAACATTAATAATCAAAGAATAACTCCCTCGAGCTAAAGCTCTCGGGAGTTATTCAGATTATTAATGTTCATATGATCTCATTAAATTGTCAAAATACAAAGTACTCTGGATAGAATTATGAAGAAAATAATAGTCGGATATTTGTCATGGTCTTGGGATATTACCTATTAGACTATTCAACATGATACCTATATGTATACCAAGGAACCTGTGCATCTGACAGTACTCTAAATAAATACATCTTAAACGTTAAATATTAATGTTAAATTAATCATGTTGAAGCTGTATACATATTTGAGAATGAATCGGTTTGGAGAAACCAAAGACTAGGAGGTAGACAGTTAAATCGAGGCTACAATCCCGGAAAATACAGTGTCATTCGTATGACTGATACAAAGAATTGGATTCAAGAAATAATCTTCATATATATAACACGACCTTGATCAATTGTCGACGATTTTATTGCTGCTAAATTTCTCTTGTATTCATTAATTTTACTCGATATTATTTTGGCATCAATAATCAGAAATGAAAGCCCTCGAGTTTCGCTCTCGGGTTTTCTTCAGATTATTAATGGCAAAATAATGTCTTGTTAAATTATCATAAAATACAGTCAAAATTTAGATGCAATAAAAATTGTCGACTATTTATCAAGGTCTTGTTATATTACCCTTGAATATCCCAACGTAAATGTTTGTCAATAATTATTTCCAACAATTTGATAGATTCACCGTGTGGAATAGTTACTGTGTCACTTGAAATGGATGGTCTGAGATTTGGATACTTATTTTGTTTTCTCGACGTACCCTCTCAACATGTAGTCATGTTCTACGATTTGTATTATAAAATATTGCCGTATCATCAGCAAAACTTAGAGTAGTTCCTTAAGTGTTCAACTGGTGTAGACTATTTATATATATATAGGACCCAGTACTGTTTTGTTTTCACTCCATACTCAATTGTCCTAGTTATTGTGAGAAATACCAATATCCACCAACATAAGGAAGAGTTTTCGAACTATGCCTTGATGGAGTAAGGTTTGTAGTGGTTGAACATAACTAACTGTAGGTTTTGGCAAGTCGACAAAGATTCAGATGATTTTTTATTCGAAATCAAAGTCTGGTAAACTTGTTTGGTCGATTTTATATGGTATATTACATAACGAACAAAGAAATTGCGTTGTCCAGTAAATCGTGTACACAATTTTTTTTTACAATCTGATTGACAAAAATAATCATAAATATTTATTCGACCCTTAGATAACAAACTCATAACAATAATTTCAATAACATTCATGTATTATTTAACGTGCGGCAGATATATTTGGAACAATATAACGCGCCCGCCAATCAATTATAATGGTATCAGATGCCACTGTGCGTGACTAGGCAAAGTATTGGTATCAAGGTTACGGCTTATCGATGCGCCATGTCTTTTCCAAGAGAGTTATATTAAATATGAATTACACACGTGTTTGTAATGGAAATATAATGAAACGGGTGTATTATTATTCATTTTCTCGCATAGTTTCTTGTTTTGTTCTGTGTTCTATTTCAGAAGGTTGTGGAAAAATTTATTTCGCATGAAGCTATTGATGAATATTCGCGTTTTTTAATGGCATCGAGTGTTTTGAACTGTCAGAGGAATTAACAATTTTTGTCCGGCAAGAGAATTAATTAAAATATCTGATGAATTGAAAAAATGAGCCTTCTGGTCTGTTTGATGATTTGTATCTGTTGAACCTAACATAAATCATCTTATACCTACCTACAGATGGCTTTTCGAAAAAAAAAAAAATCCCTAGGAGGCAACTTGGTAATGGTCTATAATGGAGAACATATTGTGATCGTTTACTTGGCCAATAATTTCTAGATCTTCAAAAAGTTTAGGATTACATAAGAACTCAACATCTGGAGAAGAATATGTTTGCCAGTAACTACAAAACAGATGTAACTATCCACTATTCAGGATATTTTCCTTCAATTGAAGTCAATGATTCATATTCTCTTTCATGAACGTAATTCCAGCAGACGCTGAACATTCCGATTTGTCAGTAATTCATGAAGGAACCTCATATTTCCCTCTCATTTTATGGTACAATTAACAGTTTTTGCTAATGAGAGGTTTTTGGATGAGTCCATTTCTGAAAAGGGAGGTACGCGTACTTGGTGTAATGAAGGCAGACTTCTACCTTATGCAATTTGCAGCCTACTAATGGGTTTATAGTTTTTGTTAAGGGATGTTATTTCGAAGTTTTCTCATTAAATGAGAACTTGATATGGTGAAATCACACGTAAGGTTTTTTCAAAGTAGTATTTGAGTGTTCAATCATTTGAGAAGGATATAATTATACATTTTCCTCATTCCAAACTCCAAATGAATGTTTTCAGAGTAGTAAATGGATGATAGGATCTGAGTTGTTGATAAAAGAATTATTTATCAAACGATATCTTTACAGATTTTCAGATTGAGATGTGTTTGAATATCAGTTGGATTTAAAATTTTTTAATACATTTTTGGAAACAAGAGAAGTAGGTAATGATAATGACTGCTTTTATTAGTAAGGAAAGAAACTATATTAGTACTCATTAAGGAAACTAATTTCAACCAGAAGTTTATCAAGATTGAGAAGTATAACTGCAATAATAATATCTGAGATATAAATGTTCAAGGATTGGGTTTTCATCATATTTGTATAGCAAATAATATTTCATGAATTATTGTTTACCACAGATGTTCTTTGACTTTCTGAAAAACAAAGTATCCACGTAAATATGCTTTTGATCCATATATTTGCTATGTAATTATTGATTTTACTTAATCCCTTAATATCCCTGAATATATGCGTGTATATGAATCTAAACGAATGTTGATGGGAATAATATCCAAAATTCCATTTCATCTAATGAATTTCGAATATAATTTCATATTTTTATATTCTTATCACTGTGAAATGGTATTTCATATTTAATGTTTTTATATTGAAGAACATAAGAAACATCTTATGATGAATGAAGTAATGTTATACAAAAATGGCATTTGAAAGTTTGAATGAATGTGTTGGAAATGGCTTCATATTTGAAATCATCAAGAAGTTTTACTACGATCCTAATCTGAATAAATGCGTTAATTTTTATGAGATTTTTTTTGACAAATGTCAAATGAAAACAATACCCATCAGCAGGTAGGTATGTTAATTCTGTTGGTTATTGTTCCAAGGTTTGTGAAACAATAGTTTGTGGAATTGAGAAATGATGAGAGTTGTATTATTTTAGTTATATAGAAATATGATTCATTATGTGAAAAAAAAAGAAAATATCTATGAGAATCCGTATTATATGGCTCAAGGTCTTTATGGAACCGCAAACATTATGGCAATATGATTTTTTGATGATACTAATAATGGATCCAACACCAACCCATGAAGAACACCTACTCCAAAATTGAAAAACACTGACTCCTTATTCCCAATTTGTACATCATTAACCATGGAGAGATATTATTCAGGAATTCAAAACATTGTGCCTCTTATTGCATTGGAATAAAGTTTTTCCATGATGAAATTAATACGCAGATGAGACTGTGATTTGGTCAAGAAAATCAATAATTTGTTATTGTAGGCTCTATAAAAGATTTTTGAAACTACATTTAACACTGTCATATGCTTGCACTATTGGGGGTTATGACAATCAGATAAGAATGAATTTACCTTTCTTAATCCATCAGGAAACCTTTATGTTTCAATATTCATGTTAATTAAATGAGCTGAAGTTATCCATTGGAGTCGTTAACTGTTTTCATTATTTTTTTACTTATTTGTTCCAAGCTTACATTTATCTTCTTTATCAATTCAGATCTATTATTTCGGTTCTGTCACTGAGTTGAAGTAGATGCTTTGTTCTAGTGCATTAATTTCTCGCATTTCCTGGTATCCTTTTCTTTTTTGTACATGTATTTTCGATATGAGATTTGCTAACTCATTTGGCTCAGGGATTTTTTTATCAGTCAAAGTCAGTTTAATATTTGATTTATAATGATTTCGTTTCCTTTTTTTCACGAAACTCCAGATTATTTTTGGTTTGATTTCACGTTTTTTTTTATTTCAGAGTTCTATTTTTTCGCGTTTATAAAGCATATATTGTATTTAGGTTTTTGTTTTTCATATAAATATCAGAATTCAGGATCTCTATTATTTTTTGATTTGTGGTACATTCTTTTTCATACATAAGTGAAAATCAGACATACATCTGAATTCGATGGAATTTTTTCTACTTACCGAATGGATTATTCAAATTTAATGATATGTATAGTAAACTCAAATGACAGTAACAAAAAAGTGCTCAAATATGTTGCAAATAGTATATAGCCTTCAACAATAAAATCTAATTTCACTGTTCAGACGACAAAAAAAATCTCTAATTTTATAAAATAATCTGACCTAATTTCTCTGCTCCTTCATTACCCAAACCATGAAAGTTCATGGGGTCCCAACCATTCGTTAGTCGTTCAACCGATTTATTAAATTCGATTCAAATCGGTGATTAAGTTAGATCGAATTTATTGCTTCTGGCGCATCCTGCTCGATGTTAGAAGGGGAAAGTGCGGCAAGCAAAGCGAAGCAAATGGTCCGTTTACAAGTTGTTTTTGCGCCCAGCAGCGTATGTTGTGTTCGCAAACAAAGACGCCAACAGGCATACAAATCAGATCGAAAATGGAGAGGCGTACGTGTGGGGAGGACCATCGACATGTGTTTCAGATGATAAGAATAAATTTATTCGAAAAGACTCACTAGAAAAAATACGCACAGAAAAATGGACCAGAATAATGAAGAAGAATAAATATCATGAATTTTGTCTAATGCGGACAAAATTAAAAAATCCCATGGATACTAAAAAGAAAACAGTGTTCAGTTGATTCTTAATACGAATTGAAGAACTCTTCATTTTAATTTCATTGTTGATGATCCGTTGGTTTTGCAATTTCATCATACGAAAAAGTATAAAGAGAAAGTTGGAAAATGAGAAATATGATTTAAAATATTGTTGTTATAATAGTTCCAGGAGTATCCAAAAGTACAGATAAAATTAATAAGACCAGAACTGTTGTTTAAAATCATAACACGCAAAGTGAAATATTGTCTCTGGTCGTGGAAAAATAACCGTATTTATTGTATCTATTCCGACCAATTGTGAAGATGAAGAATTACAGTTAGTTCTAACTCAATACTTCAAACCCCGTCAAAATATATATAACAAAAGATCCTTCGATAAATAATCACTTCCTTGATTTCAGTAATTGATAGATGCATTTTCTAAACACATACATATTAAAGTCAAACAAAGCGATATCTTGTCCCTAATTAAATCTTTGGTAATTGTGATAACTTATTTAATTCATTTAGTACAAATATTCGAGTGTCGTTAGTTCCAGTCTTTCATTCATAAAAGTTCATAATTATACTGGCTCTTATAGCCTTGTCAAGTTGATAACAGAAATCTCAAAAGTTGAAATCAGAGCAAGTAACATTGCGAATCTATTAAGGTGAAGAAGAACAGTAGCAGCATAGCACCCAAGGGAGGCAGAACGATAAAGAAGTTGGGATGAGATAAATAAACAATCTTTAGTTCTGTGAGGTATTGTTCTAATTTATTGACAATGGAGCTCATCGTTTCCATGAACAAAAATAACGATTTTGCATGGTCGTATCAAATGTGACAAAACGTTATTCAATTGAAGCGTAGCTTTTGATAGGCAGTAAGTTTTGAACTAGTAATTCCAAAACAGGAGAAGTGATCGTATGTAATCCAATATCCATCGATGCCTCAGTCAGAGAAGTAGTTGTTTCTAAGAAATAATATGATATAAGAGCAAAACAAACATGGCTACCACTATGTTACCAATTTGGATAAGTGTTTCAAAAGGTTCTTGGCATCATTCAATATTTGATTCCTTCATTCCTAAATAAACTGGCCATCAATATGTGCATCAATTACTGAACCATATCATTGAAACTATAGTAATCACTATAATACGTGACTATATCTATAAATAATACTTTAGTTTCCTTCTAGTTTTGTTCAGTTGGTTCAATACACAATATTATAATTGTCGTCACTTTCAGCTATAGTTTTGTCCAAAAATACAGCAAAATGTGGAATTCGACTATCATATCAAGTGTGTTTCGATATTTTGACAAACAAAGAACAAAACAGGGATCCTGGAGATATTGTTATCTCCCGGTATGAATCAACTTTCACCTCTGAATAAGAGTTGAATAGCTGTGACATCCCTTATTTCCGAGCCTTTTGAACGCCATTGTTCTGAGAGGTATCGAATGGAGCGGAAGTTTTGTCTTTATGCGAAAACTTTCCAACTATTCTTATCCTCCTTATCCCGCGATTTCCACAACACCATCGATCCTTTCCAAGCGATGACTACACTTTCCACTACCCGGCTGTTTGGTTTGGCAATTATTCTTGATTCCGATGCCGGAAGGGCGACATTTATATTAACAATATATAGTTCATTGTTTTCCCACGATTGTAATCTTTTGGTTGCCGGTTTCCATTGAAACCGATGAGAAATATGAGTTTATGAGAAATTGATTCGATGGTAATCAGATATCTCGATTTTGATGTAGTACCAGCAAATCGAGGTTAACGAATGATATTATTTGATATATCTCATTACACAAAGTATAAATGGACGTTGAATTTGTTTCTTCTTCTGAACCTCCCAAATGAAGAAATACATGTTTGTATGAATTATGAATTGATTCATAGTATAATGTCCACTTACAAAATGAAATATGTTTCCATATTTCAACGAATAATCTTATACTCGTTTTGTTAGTAGTTTCAACAGACCGATCGCACCCGAAAGTCTCTGAAAAACCAGGGAGATCTATCCAAGCTTTCATCTGTTGGTTTGCCCCCACAGATGTGATTCTTGCTATCTCACTTCCTTTTGGACAAATCTCTTACGTAATGTTTGATGGAGTTTCTTCCTACACTCACTATAGGTGGTGTTAAACAGAGATTGATTCTAGTTTCTTCTTCACATCAATGATTTGAAGAAAGCCGCTTTAGGCCCCTTCATATCCATTTCTCTCACAAATTACTCTGGGTTATAGAGGCTTTTCCAAAATTCACGTGCACCAACACGTAGGATTCCTGCAGATGCAGATGCAGTTCATTGGAGTCCTTTTTAGCATCTCATTCACTTTCTAGACAGGATTGGCCTTTAGGGTATACGAATATGTTTTTCATTGACGTATCTTCAAATAGGTGGCCGATGAAATATTACACAATATCAGTAGGGCCTCTCTCTCTTCGTAGCAGTGGTCCAACCAAATTCGTCCCAAAACATTACTTGGGCCAGCTAGAGATGCACAACTCATAAAAACACCGGAAATGTTGATATAGTTGCTTCTCTCGGGGGCTATATTTCTAAAACGCTTTTGGATTCCGTTGTACATACTACCTCTTCTTCTTGTAACATGAACATCTAGCATTCCATGTCGAAGCCGTACAGCTTCAGAAGCATACCCCAGCGCGCAGTGTAGCCAGATCGGTTAGTACGGTGAAATGATACCCTTCCAGATACGACCGCAGTTTCTCGATTGAATAGTTAGGCTTACTTCCTCTATCACTGAGTAGGTTCTTCCGGTGAAAGTCAGTGAACTACTGGTGTATGCTATCAATTGTTTTCCTCCGACCACGGTCCGGGCTGAGACAGCTCCGATGCTTTGGTCGGAAGCGTCCGTCTTTAGGTTAAAGAGTTTGTCGAATCCAGGAATAGCAAGAAATAGTGATCTGATGCTTTGGAGAACCTTCCTCCTGATCAGGCTCCTACTTACAGCTATGACATTTTTCGAATAGGCGAAGCCGGGTTAGGGATACCCAGAAGGAATGAGTCACGAACCTTCAGTATCACGAATCCATTCCGTTCCGTGGTTGAGACTCCTGATTCCATCATTTTCTGGGTTAGTGCGGACTCCTTTTCCACCTTTTCGTCACTACTCTGAGTTGACTCACAAGTTGGCGGATAAGGAAGAATACTTCTTGGAGGTTATGTTCCTCAGAAGTACTTCCCAGTATCATCATGTCATATGGATGGGCGAAGCAGTTTGAATCCATCTCAGGTTCAATGATGTGATTCATTGCTGAAACGTGGCGGGGGCAGTATGCTACCCGAAGGGCATCACTAGGAACTGATATGGTCCTCCGACTGGAGAGATGTATGCGAATTTCGTCAGGGGTTTGCTGCTCCCTGGTATGCCTACTTGCCAGTAGTCTTGGCGGAGGTCGATGCTCTGAGTGTTACCATAAGTATTGGCCTTCCATGTAAACATTATGTGAGGTACAGTGCCTGAAACTTGGTGTTCAGTTTGGCGCAAAATCAATTCCACTACCCTTCGTCTAATTATGACCTGTTATATTCAATTAAAATTATATAGAGTAAAAACATCCCCTCAACACACCGTGGAGCTTTCAGGTCATCTCTGGGTAAAAGCCATTCGTCTCGGTGGTGATTGTTTGCTTGAATGCTCATCCAGTTCTTTGTATCTCTTTTTTTTTTATAGATATTTTCATGACCTATATTCTTCTGAAATGTCATCAATCGTTTCAATGAAAACGGAAGCGGATGATACTGGTACTCTCGATAACTAAAGTGAAACAAAGATGACTTCGGACTTCCATTTGGATGAGTGACTAACGTACTTGGGAGTTCTTCATCAGTTTGGGTTTTCGTCCGAGCATGGCATCACACATCGAAAGGTAAGGGCTTCGTCTTCCTTCGCTCGCACAAGTCTCACGAAGTTTTTTAGGATTTTTCACAAGGGTGCTGCAGCAGGTTGATAAATTCCTTTTAGTTTACTGCATTTTGCAATTTTGTTTGTAAATTGTATTTATAATTGATTATTGAAGTAGTACGACTTCTCAACTTTGTCTTTATAATTTACTCATTTGTGGCTTTTCATTTTTACGTCTTTCATTATTCGAAGTTGAAATTTATCATGCACGTTATTCACGAACAGTATAAGCAATATTTGTTGTTGATGGCCAAATTGGATCTCGGTCAGCACATATACGTTCCCGGGTTCTTGATTGACGTATCCACTATACAAAGTTGAAGGTTGAAAAAATATTTACTTAACTTCAGGCATTTCATCATATCCATACGCGGCATCAACAATACTGATAAAAAATGCCAGAGGATATCTGATATTGTGAATATGCTGAGCGTCGTTTGAATACCAAATACCTTTGTTATGCTTTCACATGTCTAGTCTTCGCACCTGACATGCACTGAAAATATTGCAAAAAATTTGGCTGTTATGATAGATGTTTCTTTATGAACGACTTCTGTTTTCACTTTTGATTTGAGCATAATGAATTCACATAGAAACGAATCATTGATAGGCTACAAAAACTGCGAATGATTTAATGTGAAATATTTAGTTCAAGAACGGACATTCTTTGAAAAATCCACTGAGGCGAAAAAACTCGCCGAGAAGGAAATCGAAATGATATCGCATTAGTTAGATTATCGAGTTATAGCTGTCATTGCATTTCGAGGAAAACGTTATTGAAAAAGAAATGGTCGAAAGATCACACAAATTCCTGATAAGTGGCCATTCATTAAAATATTTCATTCTGAAGAAGTCAATGTTGGAGAAGAAAATACTCTAGCTACAATATATATAGTAAACAATTGATTATTAAATCCTGAGGAAGATATTTTTCGACAAATGGATGATTTTGTATGTTTTGTATGATTCTCATCTTTTTATTCATACACTCGAATGTAAAATACTTGATAGAGACATGCTCTGCTCTGACCACAAGTGTGGCTGAGGCATTACAGCCAACGGGAGTAGCGACTTGTGAGCCCTAGCTTACCGACACCGATGTCAAAAACACCATTGTTCAATCGACACTTAACACATATCCACTCACACACTCACACATTACAGAGCGTTGCGAGAACATGAAAATTTGCCTCCAGTGGGAGCTAAGGAGGGACTTCGGATTGGGTGTTGCACTCCGCCCGGTTGAGAACCAGCCTTACCAGGGTTTCCACGAGGAGGCGGATTGAAGGAACTTGCTGGGTGAACTGGAAAATCTGGTCATCGGTCATCGAAAGGCCAAGAAGACACCTTGAATGAATCACCCGCGGCCGCCGCACCACCCGATCGAGAACCAGCCCTATCAGGACTTTCCAAGGAGGAGGATGAAAGCCAAGGAGGGGCCTCGGGTCGGATACAACGGGTCTGGTAACCGGTGATAGAATCACCCACGATCCCCGCACCGCCTGACCGAGAACCAGCCCTACCAGTGATTAAGGAGGCGGATTAAAGGAACTCCCTTAACAAGCACCTACACAGTACACACTCAGAGTGGAAACCATAGGCAGGCAGAACACTCTGCATGAGGGGATGGCAAAAAGAGCCCATGCTTGATTGTAGTAACAGCCTCCTTATAAATACTACCACTAGTACTACTGTTCTGCTCTGCCTCAGAGATATAAATGTATTACTGACCTCTATGCTGTTGTTGGTCAGTTTTATCCAATGAAATATTGTAATTCACGTACTTATTTGAATTGAATTATAAATTGAATTTGTACAAATAGATCCAATGAATCCTTTTAACCTGAATAAATATCAAATCATTCAAACGCAATAATCTTTCAATTTGTAGTTATCACTGAGTGAGTGCAATATCGATCACCAATTCCAAATAGTAGTTTTTCATCCATTAACACAGATACTGCTCGATGAAATAGTAATCAAAATGAATTAAATATAATGTCGATGCACACTTTTGCACACTGAATTATTCATCGTAATTTTATTTTAACTGTATAATGGAAAAAGTTATCCAGAGTACATACGACCTAATTGCCATATCGTAGATGGAATGGGGTGTGTATGTCCTAAAGGCAATTCAGAATGGAAAAATTGAACTGAAAGTTCATCGGAAACTCGTTGCAAACCCAGCTGTTAATTAGTTTTTTTATTCAATTTCTGATTTTTGTTCGCGAAAACTTGCATATTTCACTATAAATTTTGAGGGGCATTTATATTGAAAGATATCAATTATTATAATGTGCTGCGGTTTGAACAGCAATGCCACGTTCCCTGGAGTAAATCTTTTTTATCCTATAAAGTCTAAGAGATGAAAAGTCATATTATTTTTGGAATCAACAACAGTCTGGATATCGCTACAATGGAGAACCTGCTACAACAGTAGAAAAGAATATAGCAGGATGCATCCGGCCTACTACTAGAGTAATTCTATTTGATTGGGGCTTCAAAAATACTTTGGAGGGAAATAATTTCTTTCGGTAAACGACATTTCTTCGTAGTGATAGGTTTCCTGAAAGGACACAGATATCTGAATTGGCTCTTGACACTCATTGTAGATGATCCTCTATGTAGGTCTCAAGTAGGACTGACTAGTTCATTCCGATTATTCCAACCAATGTATCGTTGAATATCTTTTGTTTTACAGGTCAAAGGACCCTTCTGAATGCTCCACCTGGACTTCAAACATTCTCAGTAAATTGTTTCTGGGTAGATAATAAATTATCTGATAAAATAAATAAAAATCTATTTGGTTATGATCTTCAGCTGTCATTGCCAGTGTGACATTTTAAATGTTTCTTCTCATTTGCTGGATGGGTGAGAAATTAACCATTATAGTACTTTTCCCAACTTGAAAGCTAGCATTGTTGAACGAGTAAATAGAACTTTAAAAAATGGAATGTGGAATCAATTCCGTCTACAAAGAAACTGCACTGATAGTTTTTTAGATATAAAGACCGATTCAGATATATGCGTGCTTATGCAGGGTTTTTGAAGCACGTACAGTTTAAACGCATTTTACTCACGTTTCTATCACAAGAACATATTTTATTTGGCTCTGTAATAGTGTTGTCAAGGCTGGAGTAACACTTTTTATTTTTTCAATAATTTTGATGTATTTTTCACTGCCTTTAAGGCCGATTCAGATACATGTGTGCCCATTCTGCATGAGATAAAAGATACATTGAGAAAAATGCATCGGGGTTATTTGAATAATCCAAATAGCATTACTCCAGCATGGACAGAATTATTGAAGAACCAAATAAAATATTTTTTCGTGTGTGTGTGTGTGTGTGTGTGAGAGAGAGAGAGAGAGAGAGAGAGAGAGAATGATTGAAGATTTTACGCATTGACAAGATATTGGCTTCATTTGGTATTTGAATAAAGCAGCGGTAATTTTTTTTATGCCAGTCTTTGGTAACAGGAACGATTCAATTGAACTGATTAATGAGCTGTAATAATATGAAATATATCATATAATGTATCAGTAGACAATGAACAAGTTGACGAAGCTATCACAACTAACTAAATTACGCTCACAGGTTACCAGAACCAGAAATGTTAAAAACGTGTATTTAATCTCAGATCAATAACCAACAACCAGAATAAATGGTACAGTTTCTTCAGACGGTGTTTTTAATATGTCCCCCTTCACGCTTATATCGCCTTCTTCTTCAATTCGTTCAAGTTTTATGGACTGTTTCATCAAACACTTCTTTCCAAATATTCCCAGAGAAAGAAATCTGATGGCGTGAGGTCTGGTGATCGTGGGGACCAACAAATAAGAGGATTGTTCTTCCCAATTCATCTTCTTTGAAATATTTCATCGAGCCATTTCCGCACAGGAATCACATTAAGAATGGAAGCACTGTCTAGCTAGAATATAACATTTCTGCTATCTTCAATGCTTAGTACCTTCATGGAATCCAGGAAATTCGTTGTATGAAAATTAAAAAAAAAATCTCCATTTAGCGTTTGTTCAAACACCCTACCATACAGTTTTTGAACCTTCAAACCCCGACAATGACTTTTATTGGATTCTTCCTTGCCCAGTTCGTGTAATTCTGAGAGGGCACTGTAACGTAAGTTGTATATGTCGCGTGATCGGTGACGAGAATATTGCCAAGAAAGTTTGTCACCATTCAAATATTCACCTTGACAGAATAAATAGAATTCAAACTTTCCTTTCTCATCACCTCGTTCTAACGTATAATTGATTTTTGTCTCTTGGTGAATTCCTCAATTGATCGAGCATCATCACCAACTAAACACACAATCTCATAGAGAACCCAATGTCTATCTTATTGATTTAAACTTATGAATTCCATATGGAATGAAATCATGAGAATTTTGACCAAATTCGTGACTGGGTTCAAAAAAATATTTCGAAAAAAGCATAGAACTCGAAGGGGTATTTTTAAAATCATTGATTGTTTATTTTTCATTAAATAACTAAACGATTTACGATGATAGAACTTCGTATCTGAATATTTCAATAGCTACTTCACCTCTTCTTCAAAATATGCAGTTTTTAATAGAGGATCCGTCGAAAGAGCATGAATTTGGAAACTGTAGTTGTTTGAGAATGTCCATTTGGGACGAAACTGCAGTAATGAAGTTTTGCAAATCAAAGTGGTATAAAAACATAGAAATTTTTTTTCCCCATTTCTTATGATGATTTCCTACCACGAAGTAACTAACGGCTATATCCATCAATTCATCAATAACTTTATGTTTTTTTTGTAGAATTGAAGAGTGACTGACGAAAAATGCCCCAAGCTAAAGCAAGACTATTTTTTGTCCGATTTCATAATAATATTCCTCGATAGCATAGCCTGTGCGGGTAGATGACGGATACCATTATTATCATTTATTGTGGGTGGCCAACAAATATAATATTTGCTGATAATCGGCCCTGATTCTCAAATGAGTATATTTTCTTTCTCTTTAACTTTTTCCGATAGTTTGTTTTCCTGAGTTCACTGTTGTGAAAATTGATTCTCATGTAAAATAAATAAAAATATATTATTCCTTTATAATTTTTTATGTAATGAGAAACGTTAATTTATTCAACTAAATAATTTTTTCATTTCACACTTTTTATTGAACACAAAAAGGAATTATTATTATGACTGACTTCGTTCATTTCATTCAGAGGGAGGAAGGAGTCATTTCCCTCCATTTTTTCCATACTTCTACTCGTGAAATTTTTGAGGTTTTATTCCTTTTATATGCCAAACCTTGAAACTGAGCATAATAAATTCTGGATTCTGCATGAAATTTTGCGTATATGGTACGGATTGGAAGTGAATCTGCGATTTTGTATTTTTCATGATTTTTAGGGGTCTACCCCTTTGGATTTTTTCCGATTTCTTGAATTATTTTGTTTTACGTCGATTGACGCGAAATTCACAGATTATACTAACTCGACCATTCTGAATCGATTGGCGTTCGCAGAATTGCTCTATCTTCAACCGTTCCCGTGTTAAAAAGTTCATCTGGAGTGGGAAGGAGTCATTTCCCTGTATATTTTTTTCCAGTTCTATTCACGACATTTTTGACGTATTCTTTTTACATGCCAAACTTTGTATCTGAGCATATACGAATCATATATTTACGGAATCTTCATGGAATTTTGCGTATTTAGTGCAGAATTCAAGTCAACTATTGCCTTGGACATTTGGAATAATCTTGAAACGATATTGGCATAATGAAACATTTAGCGATTTTGGTACTATATCATTTGCATATATTGGTAGAATATTCGAGGTGAATATAATATTGCCTTATAAAATTGGCGAATCATCAAGAGTAATACAAAAGACAAAAGAATCGATCTCAACTAAGATTCTGAGTTTATCAGCCATATTGATTGATATGTCGAATAATTTAAACGATATAGCAATCAGCTGTAAAAAGATTCTTTCTTATGGAGATCAGTGAATAAATTGGATTCGAATTGAAGTTGAAGTTTGCAGCCCAGACTTGTTATTCTTTTAATAAAAAAATATTTTTGTGGCCAACTCCCCGTTATCAGTTTCGTCAATGGAGACTACCGATAAACACAAAAGAATAATTCTTTGAAAGTATTTTTTCCAAATGACATCAAAAGCGGCTCTTTAGTGACACTTGACAGGATTAAAAGTTGTACTTTTACTGCCTAGGCAGTCCACTTTCCCTGTCGCGGCATTGAATATTGTGCTTTCATGTCTAGTAAACAAATAACCTTTCTTTCAAATTTTGCCTGTCTCAGCAGATCTTCCATTTCTGATAAATAGTCTGCGGTGAGGGTCATTTCCCTAAGAGAACTTTATAAATCCTCTGCAATTCTACAGTATTCGTCGATTCATCCTTTCGCTCTATACACATTCATATGCATTACTTTTGAAACAACATGATAGGTTGATATTCACATACGTATCGAAATCCTGAATCGTATTCAGACCACTGCGCTTTGAATATATCTCTCCGACTATAAAATTTGAGAGGACAATTCCCGGAGATCTTCCAGTCAACGGATTTCGATCAGTTCCTGCATATATTATCGTCGGTGCACTGTGATCCCACGCTGGAATGGCACTCACTCGACATATATTTCCATTTCACTTGAATTGCATCAGCAATCAAGTTGAAAGTGTCAATGAATACTTCGTTTAATGACTGAGACTGTTAGATTTGGTTTTCCATATTTTTCTGAAAATTCCTGCATGGTTCCATAATCGGAGAAATGGCAGCTTTTACATTACGGGCAGGAAACTAGGTATACAGTGCAGTCATAACTATGCCTCTGAATGTGATAACTTTTCAACCGTTTAGTATATTTTCATCTCAATGGTTTGAATAGGATAAAAAAGGCACATTTCAGCATAGATGAGGTTGTTTTAAAGTTAAAAAGCTATTTTGGAATGTATTTTTTCTACAATCTTGCTTTCCCTCATGCATTTCAGTTTTGAAAGTGGTGCGGAAAAAATCGCTTCAACGTTAATATGTTCATTTAATTAATTTCACCTGTATATTATTTAATCTAACCCAGACAAATAATTCATTAAGTCATTTGCATATATGGGAAAAGAAATGGCACGAGTGTAAAACCTTGAAGTACACTTCAGTAGAAACCCCTTATTCTCTCCTTAATTTAGGCAGATATCTGACAGAAAACAACTACTTCCCTGGCTAATACCACGACGGACGTTGAATTAAATCCGACAGATATCTGTGCAGCGTTCTCCCTAGAATCTGGGAGACAGCCACAAATGCTTTCTGTATCAAGTAGCAGAATCCTGCCTGACATGATCAAGGACTTGACCACTTACTTACCAGTTTCGAGGTGTATTGCCTCTCTTCAGTGCAAGGTAGGTCCGACAACTTCTGCAGTCGTCAACGTCCTTAGTCATGCCATGCAATTCACTGATACTTGAAATGATTCTCTGAGGTGGATGCGGAGTCTCGTAAGAAGACGTCGCAGCGCCACCTCTGGAAAACCTCAGAAAGCACTCCAAAGTAACTCGGAGTAGAGTTTGTTTGAAAATATCAGACAAAGTCTGATGGCTTCAGAAAAGAGACCGAACTTCAGTAGAAATCCCTTATTCTCTCCTTAATTTAGGCAGATATCTGACAGAAAACCACTACTTCCCTGGCTGATACCACGACGGACGTTGAATTAAATCTGACGGATATCTGTGCAGCGTTCTCCCTAGAATCTGAGAGACAGCCACAAATGCTTTCTGTATCAAATAGCAGAATCCTGCCTGAAATGATCAAGGACTTGACCACATACATACCGGTTTCGAGGTGTATTGCCTCTCGTCAATGCAAGGTAGGTCCGACAACTTCTGCAGTCGTCGATACCCCGAGTTACTTTGGAGTGCTTTCTGAGGTTTTCTAGAGGTGGCGCTGCGACTGTCTTGTTACGAGACTCCGCATCCACCTCAGAGAATCATTTCAAGTATCAGTGAATTGCATGGCATGACCGAGGATGTCGACGACTGCAGAAGTTATCTGACCTACCTTGCACTGAAGAGAGGCTGTACACCTCGAAACCGGTATGTAAGTGGAAAGTCCCTGATCATGTCAGGCAGGATTCTGCTACTTGATACAGAAAGCATTTGTGGCTGTCTCCCAGATTCCAGGGAGAACGCTGCACAGATATCTGTCAGATTTATTTCAACATCCGTCGTAGTATTAGCCAGGGAGGTACTTGTTTTCTATCAGATATCTGCCTGAATTAAGGAGAGAATATTGGGTTTCTACTGAAGTTCCGTCTCTCTCCTGAAGCCATCAGACTTTGTCTGATATTTTCTTGAGGTAGACCTTGTTCAATAGACGTTGATTGAATCAGGGTGCCTTTAATAACAACTTTTTCTTGGTTTTGTCGCTAGTGTAGGACTTCATCAGCTCTAAAGCAATCACTCACACCGTATCGCTCCATATTTATCAGTCAAAATCTCTAGAGAAGTCAACGAACAACCCACAGACCTGAAACTTGCAGTCTAGGGCATTTATAACGTATTCCTTGAATTCATTCAATGCTTTTATGTTCATTTCGGAAACTTTCGACATACTTGAGAGTTGACTGATACCACTGTTATTCTCATTCAAATTATAATCACCCCTTTGAAAAAGTGATGTGACTGAAGCTTTTCTTAGTTTCTTGGTGAAATTCTGTGTTGAGATTAATGAGATATTTCAACAGATAACATAGAATATGGAAACATTTTTTCAAAAGATTATTCTAGATATCATCGTGACCTCTTGCGTTCTTCAACTCTTTTGTAATTTCTGTAAAATAATGCTCAGTTACTGGGTGTGCGAAGAAAGAGCTTTGACAGGCAGATTCATTATTTTCCATAGAGCGTTCTTTTATGGTTTTCGTTCGATGGATGGAACGATTTTATACGATGACTAAAGCGCTCATATACAGTCAAATGAACTTTTATTCCCTGCATATGACAAGCTTTCTAAACTCATTGCAAAATGCAAAAGTTATATCAACTAATAAAGAAAAATGCCGATGATAGAATGTGTTGACTACCATAACAAAATTTACGCTGTCTTTTCTGAGTGGATAGAAATTTTTCCTCTAATTAGCCTGCACAGTATTGCTAGGCGACTTGGTGTTGGAAGTTATAAGCAGCGCAATCATGTCGGTGCACTGACACAATCACAGGGCAACGTCTACAATGAAAGTACAAAAAAAGGTTCCACAGAGACATAACAAATATCATCTCGCCTCAAAACCCAATAATTGAAGTGTGCTGATCGAAATATTGAGGATATTGGGTACTACTCTACTTTTACTAGGGTTTGATCAATTCGTATTCGATTCTTCTCTGTAGCGTTTCCTACATCAGAATTGAACAATTCCGTGATTGGCAATAGGGTGGAAAAGAATAATAACATTTATTTATAGTCAATATTTATAGTAATATATTTCCATTGTAGATGAAAAACAAAATAAAAAAAAAATCTATATTATTCCGAGTCAATGAAGAATTTTGCTTTGTTGATATTGCTGCTCACTATGTCTTGTTATACCACAACAGAACCAGCATCCAGTTTTCAGTCCAACATTTTTTGACAAATTCTACAAATGTTTATGCATTGTAACGCTCTTTTTTTCCAAACTGGATAAAAGGCGGACGTCACTATGGCGCGTCGGTTGTTGAGCTTATTTTGTTCTCTCTAGCGAGAGCACCTCAAAACTCAACGGGTGCCTCGGGCGCCAGTTATTTAAAGTGGTATGCTCCACTCTCCCAAATTCAACGCGGAGGGAGGCCCAGGGCAGCTTCAGATGGAGATACGGTATTCCAGGGGTCAAATATAGTATTTCATGAGCAACAGTGAGCACGGGACTGCAGGCTTTAAGTGCAACCCTTGCGATTCATGGAATACCGGCTGCTTCGCTAACTTTCAAAGTTTGCATGCAAGATTGCGTTGAAATACAATAAACAAAAAGGGGTACAGTGACAAATGGGAAATTAATTGCTCTCTGTCTGCACGTTGACATTCAGTTACAAAGGCAACTAAGATAAATACCAAATGCTACCCTAACTAAAAAAAACCTAGCTTTTCTAACGGACGGTGAAACAGGTTCGGTACGGTAAGCGGGTTCTCGGTATGTCACACGGTTTGAGCAGGGAAGATCTTTCGGAGACGTTTCACGGGTGCTTCAATCAGATCGATTCGTATAAGAAGCGATTTACTCAATTTTCGAAACACCCGGTATTTTTAATCGACCTAGAGTATCGGTGACTATGACGGCTGTGCTCTGAGAAACTTAATTTGCAAATATCCAGTATATTTGCCCTTACAAACGGCTCTTTCACGGCCTACGGCAAGTTAGCCACTGCCACTATTCACTAAATAAAGATTTCCAATTACAATGAATTCGCGTGTGTTCAGCCAGCAGCAACTTTGACAACACCTTAGGAACACTAATCAAAGCTGTATTATTCTTCGAGTGAAATCGGATCCTGCCAGTAACAGATTACTCTGTTCCTTTAGGGATGCTAGTAACACACAGCCTCTATGACGGTCGTTGGAAAATCTCTAATTTGAGCACAGTCTCGTTTTAAACAAAATATGCACATAGATTGATTTCTCCACGGTTTTAGCAACGGGTCGCGATCAGGTCCAGCCAGCAGCAACTTTGACAACACCTTAGGGACACTGAAGAAAACAATTCTCGCTTAACACCTCTTCCTGCCAGCAGCAACTTTGACAACACCTTAGGGAAGAGATGGCGAATGATTACTTGAAACGGCCGTCGGAGAAATGTATTCTGATAAATCTTACGGATTTATTAATAAGTCACAGCTACCAAAATAATGTAAAACTATTTCTCGATTCTGATTGCAACACTCAGTAAGTATCAAACGGTCAGATAAATAATGCAAGATAAAATATCGGAATGCTTACGGGTGTTTTCACTGGAATACGGATGCACAACGGATCAAGGAAATAATAATCGAAAATTTTAACTGGCAAACTAATTCTTATTTGACAAACTGCTACCACGGAAGTCACAATTCAAAAAGCCCTGTCTTGAAGAGGATTTTCGTATTTATAGAAAATCCTTGGAATGTCAAGGTTGTCGCGTACAGCGTACAGAAAAAAACGCAAAAAGTCTGCTCTGATTTTTTAAAGTGCTGAAAACCTTCGGATGAAAAACTGAAGTTGGAAACTTATTGCAAAGTAAAAAGGACAAAAACTGATCGTGTGCAAAAACGGGACGGCACTTCTTGGTAAAGTACGGAAGCAGTAAAACCGGTGTTGAACATCAAGGAATTGAATTAAATTTGTAAACAAATGAAAGTGAGGTTATATCCTCCCTTACGGTATCGGAACCTGTTTTCCCGCTAACATTATTAACTAAAATAATTCCTAGCTCAACAGTAATAATAATAATAATAGAAAGAACAGTAATAAGAGTACTAACAATAATGATGATAATAATAATAATAATAAAATAATAATAATAAAAGTAACGGATGAAATGGTGAAGCCAAACCGTTGTGAAGAATAGAATTTCGGACATAGCAAACAAAGAAACTCCGAAACATGAAAGGGTAGCTCAACGAAGCGTATTATATGACCTACTCCAAGGCGTAAAATTATGATTCGTTACAGCATGTCATCAAAAAAATAAAGTATTGTTATCCTTATAATTATCATTCTCTGATACTTTTCATGACCATACTTCTTTCTGAGAATATGGAATCTTGCTCAACTCAATGATATATGAAAAATGCGTGTGCAAAGACTAATATTTGAAGGGTCATGTATAATAATCCTCTCTTTCCTTTGTTTGGCCTTTCAGTTCCGAAGAAAAACCATCCATCCATTTATCATTCATCCTTGCATGTGAAAAACAAGACGCTCCATTTCATCAATCGCATAAAGAGGCGGAATAACTCACATTTCCTTGGAAATTGCGGAAACACGAGAAACTTTCGTACTTTTTGCGTCATTCTCGATTCGAAACGCCAAATTACTTTCAAAGTTCGCTCGGTAAATATTAGTTGAATGTGAAATCTTTTTTACTCCGGTTTGATATTGTTCAACTGGAAATATACGGGCGTGGAATGTTTCATATGAATTTCATTAAAAAACTTCCTAATACGTTTTAATTGAAAATGTTCCTTCCACCTTATTGCTCGGGATTCTGATGTTTCAGTTAGGATAGAAAATAATTATTTTGTTACGGACCTGGTTATCAAGGAATATATTGTGAATTAAGGCGGAAACTTCCAAGTGCATCCAAGAACACTCTTCACTTATTCTGATTATTAATCTCGAATATGTGGGATATGGTCGTGAAGTTTTAGTTAAAATTATATCTATACCAATCACTTGTGTAGATAAAAAATTACTGTCAGTTTTGATATAATATTTCAAAACCCTTCGAAGTACATGTTACAAAGGATTCTTCAATAAATAACCACTTGTGAGATTCAGTTTTAGAACTTGATCACGGTATTTTCTGAACAGGTACATTTTAGTCGAACAGAACGATATCTTCAAGGTTTTTGTTGATAATTCTGTAAGAGACGAGATATTTTAATAGACTTTCCCAAACTGAGTGGTAGTGAATCTCTGAAAATCTACAGTGCCTTGGAAATAATGGTCAGTTTTCGTTTTGACTCGATACCCTCCAGATTTGAATTTTTAGTTAGTTATGAATTGTTTGTGTGAATTCGGGTAATTTTCCATTATTCTTTTGGTTGAGGAATATGAGGATTATTTCAGACTTCATTGTAAATTGTCCAGCTTTATAAACACTCTTTCTCATATTTGGAAAGTTGATTCTCCCGATATACTTTCATTTCAGCTACTATGATTCCCCCTTTAACGTTTAGTGCATTTTTTGTATTTCATCAAAACTGTATCATTGCTCTTGCCTCATTCATTTGCATTCATGTTCAGTTTCTTTTGAATTTAATCAGTCTCAATAATAATAATTTGCTGAATGTCCCTAAATGAATCTTTGGCAATTGTTATTATTGAATATGCAAGTGTTGCTGAATTCTGTCTTTAATTTTTGTGAGTTTCAATCCTGGCTCTTATAGCCAAGTTGATTGATAATAGAAATATAAGGAGTTGAAACCAGAGCAAGTGGTGACTTTGCAAATCTAGTAAATTTTGCGAGTTCCAATTACATCCCGTGAAGAAGAGAAGTAACTGTTCAGTATCCAAGGGAGGCAGAACGAGAAAGAAATTGAGGTTAGATGAGAATCTAGAATTCTGTGAGGTATATTTTCAATTTATTGACAATAGAGCCCAACATTTCCATTTATTTAATAACATTAACAATTCTGATCGATTTTATCGAATGTAACAAATGTTATTCAATCAAAAAGTATTTTTTGTTGTATGACATTCAACAATCACGCCACAAATGGAAAAAAGCTTTATATGAGATTTTTCAAAGAAAATTATTTGACATCAACCCATGCCTATCTTGAAACCTACTGAAAAAAATCTCTTGTGGTCATTCTAAAAAACAAACGTAGTTATAAAATCAATAGCTGAGATACAAAATTTATAAATAATTCAAAAAATGAAAATAATCGATTAATGCAGAAAATCACGAAAAATTTACTTTTTTCCAATATTCACATTGTTTAATGAGCTCCAAAAATCTCCTCGGGAAGATTTCATTAGAAATTCTGTTAATTCGGTCAAATGCGTTTTTTCAAGAAACTGATAATCAATAGTGAATCTGATATGGGCTAAGTTTCAAGACGAGTATAAGTTGATGACTTCTTTTTCGAAAAATAACAGTTTTTTATGTCCATTTGTCAAGTAATTTCTGAATGTCACTGAAAATCTGGAAAATGCTTCTGACTTAATTCGGTTTGTCAGTCAATTCATTCGATATCCATTGTGATATCTCTAGGAAGAATTGAAAATGGGGATAATTGTTATTAAAAACTTGACTTATGGAGTGAATAAATTTTCTTAGCATCTATCTACAGAGGTTACCTAGGTGGACAACAAACAACTGAAATTTTAGTGAAATATTCACATCAGTAAGTAACAATTTTTAATGCATTTGTCCGTAGTATTAGAATGGACTGGATAACAATGTGTATCTCATTATTCACTTCATCAACTAATCTGAGACATCGATGTTACAAAAATTAAATATAACTTTCGATTTCAGACAAGAAGTGACTTCTGCATATCAATTAATAGTTCGTGAGTTACTACATGATGAACTCTTACTGTAGCTCTACAGGTCTTACCACACATTTTTTATGTTCTGGACCCTACTATGAGGAAAATTAAGTAATATACAAAATGGTCCCTAAACATAGCTTCGAAAGGACATTCAAAATGTCCATCACCAGCAGCAAAGTCTGAGAGAACGACCTACTCACGAAAGCGGAAGACAACTGGTAGGTACACAGATGGTCCAAAGACCGACAATGGACTTGAAGTTGGAATATACGGAGCTGAAATATGAATCAGAAGCTCCATTAACCAAAGACAGCACGCAATAGTATTTCAATCAAAGCCATATAGGAAAGTGCTTCGTAGGAATACTTAATAAGAAGCCTGAATATGAATCCTCTGCTATTTGCTCTGGCATCCAAGAAGCTATGAGCATGTTGACTCTTGGCTGCTATTGGATAGCTAGATGGCCCTAAATCAACTCTGGGACGCTCCAACAGAGTCATGTTCGCCTAGGAGCCCGGACGTGAAGGGCATCTGGGAGATGGAGAGGCAGATGCACTTGCCCAAGGAGAAGCTTCAAATTGTCTTGAGGGTGCAGAGTTTTTCTACGGCATTGTTAAAAAAGCCAATACAATCCATAAGCAAATGGATGCAAAGCAATACTCTAAAGATCTAAACTGAAATCCACACAGAAAAACTGTATCAGAATTTCCTGTAGAAAATTATCTTTTCACCTCTGTTTCAATTTGAAATACAAGCTAGCCGAGTACATGACACGGAAAAAGTTTCGAAAGCGTAAAATTTGATGCATGGAAATTGAGAATTCTGCGTGCATGGCACATCTGGGAGTGATTTGTTTCACGCGAATGCGTTACAGAAGTTTGTTATCTCCCTGATGTGAGGTAGCGAATCACGAAATGGGGACAGAAACGGCATGATATCCGGAACACAATTTAATCATTTGGATGTCACCACTGATAAGATTGGATTATATGGAAAAATTGCCTAAGGCTTCCACTGTCGAATTCAACAACAATTAGCGATTATTTCTGGGAAAAAGGGCGCAGTTTTTGAATTGCTCTCTATCCTTTCGCTAGTGCGAGTGGCTAACTTTTTCACACCTCCGAACATATTTGTTGTTGGTTGATAACTAACTTCTAGTTGACCAAAGGCTATATTTATATACGACCGTTGAAGCTGGAGGTGAGGTTTTGGGTCTGCTGACATCCCATTGGTTGATCGATATTTACTTAGACATTTCTAGCGTTTTTGGAAATTGGACTGTGATATATCGGTGATTCAGGTACTCTTAATACTAGTCGCTGGGCAAACATCTACTTCGTGTATCTTTAAGTCCATGAAGCTTTGGTGGAACGGCTTTTGTTCTGAGGATGGTCTTCTAAATAGTTTCAGGTAGTGAGGAAGTCTTCATAAGCTCATTTGTAAGTCTTGTTTGTGTTGGGTCTGCCTTCAACTCATGGTAGCTTGAAGATGTTCTTCAATTTTCCGGTTGAATTAGATTTCATTCTTCTGTTCAGAAGGAGTTTGCTACTCACATCAGCGAACAGATTTCCCAGGCTGAATACTTACACCTCTTCATAGTCTCTTACCTTTCAAAACCTTCTCTTTCAATAGCTCAGCTGAGTCGGTACCCCAAGGAACATGTAGTATCCTCTTTCCACAAGAAAAGAAGAGTTCTTGGAGAGGAATTATCAACTATATAAAAATTTCAATGTGATGAAATGTTTTGTACCGATAGAAATAGATTAGAGATTCAAAGCTCAAAGCAGTTGTTTATTTATGAAAATTTGCATAGAGTGAATGAAACTGTGATTAGTTTTCAGAAATCTTACTGATACCTATCATACGAGGAATAAAATAGTGTATTAGATATTCTCCTTATAATTTCAAATGTACAAAGTCAGTAAATATTATAGAGATTGACTTTAAAATACCTATACTGATAGAATAACCCAATTTGGTGAATAAAATCATTTACAGAAATCTTTATCAGTTATGAAAAGGAGGTTTGGGATGAATTTTGTCTATTGACTGGAAAATGAAGTTTCTTTCTTAAAATCATGAACTTGAGTGTGAATTTGAGGTTATTAAGTTTGTGATGACTTCTAGGTGTAGTATTTCCAAAATTCGCAATTTTTTTTGTATATATTCTCGATGAATACCTCAACGATGAATCATTTCAGCCGATTGTGTACGGCAGAATTGTTTTCTTGGATTTTCGGGAAAAATTTTATTTGAAATTTCTTTCTCCCTTCAATTCATGGTCAGAATATATTCTCGGCTCAAAATACGTATATATGAATTACCAAATACTCTGGATGCAACAGTTTTTGTTTTTTCTTCATCAGAAAATATACCAAATATTGATGGACCATGGCACACCTTCATAACATCAAAGTTGAGAGATTATCCTTCATTCCCTGTTTTTCTTCGTATTCAAAAAGGGTTGGTTTCAGGAGCATTTTTTGTGCTTGATAACTTCGAGTATATTCTAAAAAGTCCTCTTCATTCCAGCTGCAAGTCTGTTTTTGCTGGATTGAATATGTGATAAAATTAAAAGGTGTGTAGACATTCTTTTTTGATTGGTTATAAGCCATGATATCTCTTCTGGACGGGATCATTATAAATTGGATTGCTTCTAGAGCGTAATCATTGACAAATGGTATATTTGAAAATCCAAAACGTTTCTCTCAACTAATTCAAAAGTTACGGAAATGTCCAGTGACATATACACGGTATAGAATATTGAGTACTTATTTCAAAAAAATGTATCCATATTCCAGTCGTAGCGTCTAATAATAACTCCATTGTTACACTATTTCACTGGAAATTATTACTCTATGTTTTATCTCTACGATATCTATAGACGAACAATATCGCTTTGAGTTTCACAAATTATTGCGACACTTATTGTGTTCGGAGTTTGTTATAATAAAGTGCACAATATTGGCTCCCGAAAGTATAGAAACTTCAGGTCTGGGAACGTTAATACGAAAAGTTTTAGAAAAATTTGATAGGTTAGGTAACGATACTTCTATATCCATTAGTTACGAAATATCTGAACTCGATACTCTTCCGACATCAATCTGCAGAAAGGTATTCATTTATAATTCTCTTTTGTATTATATAAATCAATGTGAGTAAATTGTATCCTGTTTATTTGAATACCTTGCACATTCCATTTTATTGAGTTTCAGAATGATATGATTGAATTGTGAATGGCTTTCGTTCTTACCTCTGATTGGTCCATAGCGTTAGGGAACATTATCGAGTCGTTCATTTTGTTTTTAAGTCAGTAAGGAGCTAATGCAGTATTTTTGAGAAATAGTCGCCAAGCGTTGTTTAGTTGTAGCCCTTCTGAGGTTTTGTTAAAGTTGTTGTGGTGTTTCTGCATTTCAATTGCTTTCCAGAAGAGTCACAGGTAATAAGCAGATTTTGTAGAAACGACTTGGGTTTCTTCAAATTTCACTTTGTGATTATTGTTATTGAGAGTATGTTCTGTGACAGCAGATTTATATGAATATCCTAACCTACAATTGGCCCTATGCTCTTCGATTCTTGTTTAAACGGAACGTTTCGTGGTTCCAACATAAACGCTACCACAAAAACATGTAATGCGGTATCCCTATTACAGCTTAGTGAGTCGAATGTAAAAGAACCTAACGCAGTGGTGAGTGATTACATAAAATGTTTGAGGTTTTATCATTTTATTTATGAAGTTATTCAAAATTTTCAGCGTCGAGGATATCAAAACATGTTTTGTTAGACTGTAAAACCTCCCGTATATGCTATATGTGGTTTGTTGTTCCCACCAATGAAGTCCACTCTGAAGCAGGCTACAAAAACGATATAATTTTAAACTAAATTAAACAGTGTCAACACGTAACGTTTTCCAGAATTAATGAACTGTTCATTTACATTTTATATTCGAGTAATTTATTTGTAACCGAACGCATACGGTGAATTTTGTATGATAATTTTCCATTGTGGTGATAATGACATTGTAAAATTACAGAGAATATTTCGTTTGGAATATGATTTTAATTATTGCCCCTTCATTAAAACACTTTGCATAATCAAAATGTACATTTAGATTAAACCTACGTAGTTATCGATAGAAAATATTTGATGTTCAATTTTTTGAAAATAATCTGTGTCCATGATTATGAAAGAACTTCTTTCGTGCTTCTTACAAATGGATTCATTTCATCAAGAACTATTTTGATCTGAATATTTTCTTTCGTGAATTCGATGAAAAGTTCACTTAATCTCAAAAACCAATAAATTCACCAGCATTCCTGAAAAAAATACAAACGACCGGCAGAACAGTGATATTTTTTTATTCTGAGAAAAATTGAAGCGGCAAACTATAACTGTTCAACATAACAGAGTTGCATCATAAACTTCTCTTTCATTGTTTGCCCTTTGAGTGCTTTCATCGTATCTGAGTTGAAATTACCCGTTTTCATTTCCTTTGTGGTATACTCGGCAGAGCTTGAAGTTACTATGACTCTACGCTTGTCTCAGCCAATAGAAAAGTGGTATAGAACCAACCACGTTGATGGCTCTTGGCTATTTATGAAATAGTTATGGCACCGTGAAACTGGTCTGATTAAGACCGCTGGGATTACAGAAACGCAGCGGTTAGTGGGGTGATTCCATATGGCCCTTGGCAAAGGAACGTAGTGTCATTTACCAAGAGAGTAAATGATTATTGAAATTTGTTGCAGCTCTATGTGAATATTTACTCATGATCACCATTTTTTTACTCAAAAAACTTTCAACCATTCGCACTCGCAATAGTATGTCACATTCAATCAGTTATATATTCGGAATGAAATTTTGCAAAGATGATGTCCAAAATAGCGAAAATCCATGAAGAAAAGTATTGATTCATCATCAAGTTAACCAGATGTGTTTCATTAATCTATCAATCTATTTTTCACGATAACGTGGGAAATGTAATTAAATACCAGAAAATCTGAATATTCCATTGGAGAAAGAGAAACACTGGAAAGGTCAACTTCTGTATCCTCGAAAACCACTATTCAGTTTATGGAACCGTCAAATGGGCTAGTAGTGGAAATAGTACTGAGTCGTCAATTATATCAGATCAAGGTTGAGTTTAAAAACAGCGAAAGCTGACACTCCGCCTATTCACTATGAAATTTTCTTAGGCTTACGCAATATGTTACTATTTATTTCTTGTATCTCATGGTGAATAAAGACGCTTTATTATTGATCAATTACTGCATTTTTGCTTGTTGAGTTGAAAAATTATAATTTATAATCCATTGCGTACTTGGAAATGAATTTTGTGTTCAATTCAATCTGTTCCGTCCACTTGAGATGTAGCTGGGGTTGAATTGAGCCTGGAAGGCATCCTTTCGGACTGAAATAGGCCTCGAGTTCGATGCAAACAAATGATGGTATGATGTTTGGTTTCATCCATTTGGATCTACCAAATAGCCTATTCGATTTTCAGAATACCTAGCACACCTGAATCTATTAAAGAACTAGTCCACATATAGGATAGGGTTTGTATCCAGGCATGAACGACATGGACCTCGGTGGTGTGCGGGTTGAGTTCTCACCTCATAAGCCAAAGAGCGTGAGTTCGAATCTCAGCATTGCCACCGGTCTCGTGCATGGCATCACACGCATTAAAAGGTAAGGGCTGCGTCTTCCCCTAGCTCGCACAAGTCTCTGACTTTTGAGGGTTGCACGTAGGGGTGCAACCGGTTGACGGATATAACAACAACAATTCAGCAGCTGGCAGGTTCGATGACGTCTATGATGTCATCCGCTTCCGCAATTACACTTTTTGGTAGCGATGAAAATACTGTAGGGTACCATTGATTGGTAATTGCAGCCACTGAGGTTCTTGCATCCCTCTTTATTTGTGACTGGGTATGTCACTTTGTGACTTTGGAGGAGAGAATAATAATAATAGTTATAATAATACATTTATTCGAATTTCGCATAAAAGGAAACAATAAGTATTCCTTATTCAAAGTGTTCAATAAGTGAGTTTTTTGAAAAAAGGCTGATAGATAGTTGAAGTGATGCGAAGCCATTTGTGTTTACCTTACTATAAAAACAATAACGTAGAAATTACAGATAGGTAACAGAAAAGGAAAATTAAAACAATTTATCATAATATTATTGATATAACTTTGTTGGAGATACAGAAATCTGATACAGAAGGTGAATGGTATTCTTCTTGAATATATCGACATGGTGTTATAGTTAATGTTGCTGATTCATCTCGGGGTTCTTATAAGATTTTTTGAATTGTGATGGAGAGAACTTTTCAAGAGGTCCAAGAATATGAACACAAATAATGAAGGATCTCTCAAAAAGGTAATAAGGTGAAATGGGCAAAAAAATTTGACCACGAAATCTAACGTTCAGTGACTGAAGATTACCGCGACATGTAAGATATCTAGGAAATAATTTTATGAAAAAGGGCTGCTGAATGTAATTTACGACATGTGCTCATGTCCAGCCAATTTGCTTCTAGTAATTTATGTGATATCGCTTCGTACTTGACATGAGTGTTGTATTTTTTGGATTCTATCTTTGTCTATATTGTCAAGGCGAGCTCCTTGAACTGAATCACAGTAATTGAAGTGACTTAGTACCAGTATGTCCGTAAGTAAAATTTTTATTGACTTTTGCAAAGTATGACGTTGTGGAAAGAAGAAGTTTCAAGATGCAGTAGGTTTTCTTGAGACATTTGTTAACGTGATTTTTTAAACGTAAATCGGTGTCGAGTTCTAAAACCAAATTCCTTGCGACATTCAGCCGTATGCTGTATCACTTCCGTCAAAAATAACGTCACCGTTATTCGCCATTTCCGTTAGTTTGCTATTGACACATTCTATGTCTGCTCCATTCAGTTCTATCTGAATAATATTGGAAACTTCCTGACGATACCAAAAACTGTCGATTTGAGATGATTGAAGGCTGATGTTGTTAAAATTCTTCAAGTGATTGGTTGTGGTCTTCATTGATGGGAATTATTGGTAATCGTGATTCATCGTGACTTAGAGAGAAGTTAATTTGAGTGTAATCTGCATACATATATGCTTCACCGTGCCTTGGACTTTCTATAAAGTTACCTGTATATATATTGAAAATAGCAAGGGCCCCAAAATGGATTTTTGTGGAACCCCTTTTGGAATTATTCCGATATCAGAACGTCTATTAGTCGTTTATATATCAACAGACCTATATAAGTCCTCGTGGTATCTGAACTTGTCAGTATTGACATGAAGACGAGTAAGGATGAAAGCAATTGAAAATTGTGAAAAAGTGAAAGGAGTCGAAAAATCTTTGAACCCATTTAGACGAAGGACTTCCGAAACTTAAGTAATCATTAATAATCTCGTTTTCTTGAACGTTAATAATATGAAAAATGCCAAGTGAACATTGGCCTGGGGATTTCTATACTGAAAGAGAAACAAAATATGTTTAAAGAGCCTTTAAATTTGCGGATTCCCCGTTGCCTACCATAAAACGTAAAGTGAACAATAAACTGCGAAAGCGCTTCTGCGGCATTTATTCATTGTTTGTTTTTGCAAAGCGCAGTTCATGAGTTTATTTAACAAATTCACCTCATAACATCTTCGTTCTAAGTAGATTCACATTGTTTACAAACTGAGTGCTTTATAACTTCATATTATGCTCTAATTCCGTACAAGCAGAGGCTAATTTGAATTTTAGACGAACTACATATTAAGTTTCTCGAACAGTGGCTTCTGTAACTCTTGTCGCCCGATTTGAAACGTGACTTCGGGGAGAAGAAGGATTTGGTTAACGAAGGTAATGAGACAGGAAAACGTTCGTTTCACAATAGAATGGGAGATTCCGTGTGAAAACAGCCACGTGGAGGTTCAACGTGATCACTTGATATCGTCACCACTTTAGTTATTATGTGAAAACCATAGCAGGCACAGTTTTGTGGAAGATTACAATACATCAAATTGATGAAACACCCAGAATAAACATATTTTTATGGATGAGTTATTTTTTAATTATCGTTATTTACTTATATATAAAGGCTAAGAACAGAGTAATATGTTAGCCTGAAATTATGAAAAAGTGTTCAAAAGATAGATAAAATGCATGCAAAAGAGAGAGGAAAAAATTTATATGAATAAAAACAAATAAGCAATTATCTATATTGTATTTCAAAAAAATATTGTCTGAGACAAGCTTCATGTTTTTGGTTTCAATCTTTATAATTTCAGATTTCCTTTTCACACGAAACTGTCATTATTTTTGTTATTCTCATCACGGTCCAAAAACAATCTTGTTGGTACAATTCAACCTTCATTTTTCAATTCTATTTCGCCTCCAGTTTTATTCCTTAAGCTGATAGAATACTCCATAATTTTGCTTCTGCCTTGTGATATATCTCTTCTTTTACAATTTGAGACTGAGGCCATGTAATGTTAACAATAAGACCAGTAGTATAATAGCAGTTGACTTTTTTGATATTTATGAAAAGCTTCATTTTCAATTTTCTGTATGGTTTTGATGTCATCACTTCAAAAAATGCAGAAGAGGTCATGATAATCTCTATGATATATTCCTTCATTTATACTATTCACGTCTCCGTTCGTGATATTTTCTGCAAGTTTATGATTTTGATAAGTAATTTCTTACTCAAAACATTTATTGTTCTGGTCTAATACTTGACTAAGTCGATGAGAATTACAATTGAATTTGTTATGTTAGTTGATGAAAGTAAGTGTTGATGGCATTATTGGAATTTGAATTGACAAACGTCCTCTAAAAAACTTGGTTGTCGTTTTCGTACCAAGATTTGATTTGATTCCCCGTCGATTACTATCATGATTATTTTACGTAGTAAAACATGCAATCGAATTTTGATTTGCTGTATAAGAGAAACAATCAGTTCGACAATCGTACTCAATGATATACTGAAGAAAATATCAATGAACAATTCTCATTTTCTAATAAAAATAATGGTTGATTACGTAATCCGAATCTTTCGCTAAAGATTCTATGCAATAGGTATCGTCGTCGGCAAGTATTCAACAAAAAACAACTACTGCCCCCTACGACCCTTGAATTATATCCAATACTTGCCAAAGTTCTCTACAGGAACAAACTTTGCAATGCATTTTGAATACCAAAACTGAAATTATTTTTCAATTTAATTGGAAGAACACCTCCATACCGGTTTCATGGTACTTGCCAATCTTCAGCGAAGGCTAGTTCAACCCAACTGAATCGAAGAATCATTTCATCCTAATTGGAAATCCCCGAGATAAACAATGAAGTATGAATTTAGCGTCATCTCTGGGTTTCAGGAATAAAAAGCACTCCGACTGCATGTAGACTTCAATATGAAGCCAAAAACATCATGAAAAGGGGCGACTCTACTTGACGGAAGATCATTAAACTAATCAAGAAAAATGGTGGATTACGTAATCCACGGGAAGGAGATTGAAAATATTCGTTTTTTTTCCGTAGATGATTCGCGCAATGATAACCAAATTAAAATGAGATTCAGTGGTTTGATAATGTAGATTTATGTTTTCAAAAATTGCAATTGCCTGCAACTGTCCTCTAACAACTGAGATCTTAAAATTATAAAATATACAAAAAAATACTTCTTTTCTATATAGGTAGCAGGAACCTTGCTCAAAAGACTGGAGTACACCAAAAGGTGAAAGAGATGACCAAAACAGTAGAATAACTATAGCTGTTATCTCCTGGGCATCTAATCCATCATTCAACATCCTACAAAGTGGTGACAACGATGCTGAAGTATCTGGTTTCAGGAACTTCTGTCCTAGAGACAGCAGGGTAAGTGAATTGAGAAGAAGAATAGGAGCAGAGATGCTCTAGACAGGTGAATCAACTTCCATTGGATGTTTTATTCCGGAAAAGATCCAAGAAAAAGTAAGGGCTAGGATTATAACAAAGGTAGCAGTGGAATATTATAAAACAAAAGCAACTCTTTGATAAAATACCGTTTTCACATCTAATATGTCCTAGCGGACTCGTTGATATTATGATGTTATTGAATCATACTTAACAGAGTTCAACATTTTCATCCCACCATTATTTGTTTATCGTATTCTGCCTGTTTTGAATGCTATACTGTGTCTTTTCCTCTTCATTGGTTGGAATTGTATTCATAACGAAATTCACTAGTTCTGCGAAGTTTACACTTGATCTGGTTCTAACCAGTATAATCATGAACTTTTGTGTATGAAAGGCAGAAATCAACAACACAATCAAACATACTCACAAATACTGAAGATTTAATTTAAAACAATCAGCATTTGATCATAATTGAGACTGATAATGATTTATATTACAGGACTGATCCTAAATTAATATAAATGAATGAAAACTGTCCAAGGCACGGTTGAATTTTGAAGATTTGATTTCCCCCTCAGATCTCAGAATTTTCTCCGGGATGGCCAGTAGAATATCTTGCCTCTTACAAAAATATTGACATTCAAAATTTTGAAGTGTCTTATTGTATGATATTGCATGTCGTCCCATTTCGAAATTGTATTCTTCACACTCGAACACTTGATAATAATCTTTTAGTCATGGTTGACGTAAGGATCCTTTGGTTTTCCAAAGATTAGGTCAAAAGCGGATACTCGATACAATTACAAGTGTTTGTTGTGAATATAATAGCTTTCTTGACAAACAATTATTTTTACGACCGAAGAAAATGTTTCAGTTTGCATGTAAACATTTTTAAAGATATTTCTGGTCTCATTATGTTAGCTGTACTTTTGATTACAATTATCACAAAGGTGACAGAACGATTCATTACACCGTCTAGTAGATGATGAAAAATCTGTTACTCGCACTCAAACTCGTAACCGTATTGCATATATTGATCGAACGAATCCCGAATCAAAATTCTCCCTCGAGCACTAATTCGATTCGGTGCTAGCGTTGGTCCATTGTGGAACTCTGCAGGAGATAAATTAGGCACAGATTAGTCAGATCACGTCCGGAATTTTGGAATATCGATCTAATTATGCGAATATCATACTTTCGATGACCTGAAAAAGGTTTCCAGTTGAAGATGGAAAAATAAATGAAGGGAGAAATTGAGTTATGCATATTTATACAACGAATTTTCTCACCAGTGAAACTATCAACAGAACGATTTTTTGATACAGAGTTAAAGAATGCTGTGAATCTGAAACGGATGACCACGGAGCATATTTTGTCATGTTGGCAAAGTTCTAGGAAGGATTATAAAAAATGGTTTCGTGCTATGTATCACCACTACCAGTGGGTATATAAATAATTGGGAGATGAGTGAACAAAACTAATTGTGTTGAGTTAGTTACAGAATTGTTTAATAAGAAAAGTAAAGATAAAAAGTCAGGTGTAGTTATATTGATTATAGTTATTATGGTGAATATGTTCCAAGATCTAGATCTAGATCACGGACTTGGTCAAGATCAAACTATAGATCAAGAAATCGATCGAGTTTGAGTCCACAAAAATCAATTTGCTTTCGTAACAAACATTTTAACGTGAAAGCAAGAAATGTGTTTCGCCATGTAACTTTGAGAATCAAAATTCGTCGGGAAACGATCCATCGTTGATGACGACTGACGATGTTGTTCGGATAAACAGGGTGAATTTTAAAAATGTTACGAAAACACAAATCAGAAGTAATTTACACAAATTGAGATTATTTCTGATTTATTCACGTGATTTGGCTGAAATATGTCATGCCTTTGAAAAAGCCATACTATTATGATCCAAAACAGTATTTAGCTTACCGGGGGAACTCAAAACATCCAATTTCGACGTTGTTTAGTCCACTTAGTATTATTGAGATATTTTCTAATTCAATTTCGAGATATGGCTTGGAAATGTTTACAATTTGAAAAAGCAATATTGTACCCTACGTTTCGAGTTTCAACAGGGCTCTACAAATATGTTTGCCAGTGGCACAATATCATTGCAATTTCTCTAATAAAATAAGTAAAAAGAAGTTGAGAAACATAATGAAGACGCAGATATTACATTAAAAAATAATTAGGTAGGTACCAGTCATCACACCACTCTCCTCTTCAACCTAGGGCATTGATCAGACTAAAACATCATCGTGGGGCGTAGCGTAACTTGATTAAATATATAATATGATCTGTTGACGTAAATTATATAAATTCGACATGCTCCACGATTTTATTTTCGTGTGATCAGTGATGAGACGAGCGGTTTGATGACTGGTACCTGGTACCAACCTAATTATTTTTTTACTATTAGTACATCATCTTTATCATTATTATGTTTCTTTGCAATGATACTTTTCAACTTAAATGTTTTTTGATTTAATATAATATATATAATATGGATATCAAATAAATGAACTTGGGGAAAACGTAAGGTTCTGTAAAAGGATTCTATTGTATCATTATAGTATTGCTTTTTTAATTTCTAAACATTATCCAGCCATATCTCGAAACTGAATTAGAAAATATCTCAATGATACTAAGTGGAGTAAACAACGTCGAAATTGGATGTTTTGTTATGGTGTTTTCAAAGGAATCCAAATCACGTGAATAAATCAGAAATAATCTCAATTTATGTAAACTACTTTTATATTGTGTTTACGTAACATCTTTCAAAATCACCCTGATTTTCCGAAACTGATCATACGATTTGATTATGGTCCATTTAAAGTGTTACTGACAGATCGTGATCTACAACTTACTCGAGTTTCATTGAATTCCGCATTTAACCAAAATCCCATGTATTCCGTGCGAGGTCCTTTGGGATGCTTAGTAAGAAACTGTTGCCTAGCAATCAGACCAGAAAAACTGTCAACTATTAAAAACGCGACAACGAAGAGGTGTTGTGAGGTTGAGAGTTTTGGTGTCAAATTGCTAAAGAAAACAATTTAGAATTTGAACAAAACAAATTTACCTGTTAAATTTACTCAAAACGAATATTGAGTGTAATTCGACAGGACAATTTAATAAATATGAAGTTGAAAACTCATCAATGCAAACTTTATTTATTTTCATTTCAATGTTCAATATTATTAAAAACGCAGTTATTGAAATTCATGCTAAGAACAGTGATGACGATGTGGGTGCCACACCGAATCGTTTCTGTAGTAGATGTTGAAGTTTTTTCTTTTTCCAAACGAATTGATCGAATTATGCTCGAATGATACTCTTTATCCACCATATGAGTATGATTTTATTGATGATGAATTACTGTGTTTTGTTATTTTTATTAGAGCTTGTTCTACAATTCCGCTTTCTCCTAATTCGCTAAGTGCTGCTGCTCGATTTGAGTGATTTGTAATTTCAACACATTTGACATCTATACCAATGCGTTGTGTTGAGCATTTAGTTCATTTGTAAATTTCAATAATTCCAATCGGCACATTCTTATACCAAACTTTACAATTTTCCTTCTTCCAAAAGAGATTTGGTGTGAAAAATACTCTGTCCAATCAAAAGTGTCTTGTTTTTCCATAAACTCTTCAAATGAACGTATTGGGCAAGTATCATTCTCTAAAATATTAGGCGTAATCTATTTGCTGTCTCATAATTTATTGTCACCACCTTGTTTCGTATTCGAAAATAGAGGATTATACTCGATACGTCCAGTTTCTTTTCCTTCATTTTCAATTTCATTTACGAAATGAGTAATTTTGCAGTAAGCTGCTTCTCCTCCACGCCAAGCTAATTCAAACGCCAAAATGGGATTTAATTTCTTCTGAAGTCCTTCCGCTTCATTTTCTTCATATAATCTGGCCACTGCAAATTCTTCAAATTTGTTATCCATCATGAAATTAATGAAATTCAAATAATAACTGGTATTTGGACGGTTGTGAAGCAGAAATTCAAAAATTTTCCGCAACTGAACCTGTACTGGACACTATGAACACTGGTAATATAGGCTACTGATTGCTGACTGCTACAAAACCGATGCACTATATATTTTTTTTTCGGAAATGAATTGGTGTCTGAACTTGATTGAAGAAATACTGACTGGAACTTAACCTTCGATCAGATAACACAACCAAGATGAGTAACTCGCCGCACACGCATTTAAATTTGTTTGTAAGGAACATCTTATCCCAATGGCAGTGTCGTGCGTTGTTAACAGACATATTGAGGTTCAATTAAATATAAATAATGGAAATTCAATATGGAATGGAAACCTGAAATTATCATGGAATAATCTCCACAGGATTTTGAGAACAGCCGATGCTCTCTAATTGACATGTTTTTTCATAATACATTCATTTTTCTCTTTTCCAATTTGGTTCCCCAAGGAGTTATGTGGGCACTGAAAAGTTGAGTGTTTTTAAAACATTAATTAAAAGTAGTAATAAGGGAGGCTAGGAGCCTGTATCCCGTTTTATAATTTAATGAGGGAGGCTTAGGGCGTAACATCAGTAAGGGACTTAGAAAAATTTTGAAGTAAACTATTCAACGTGGGAAAAGATAAAAAGATGGGTAATACTTTCTTTAATAATTTTCTACATTATTTTCTCTACACAATTTTAAATTTAGCTGATGATGAACCTATATAGGTTCGAAACATGTACTACTATGAAACTATTGAACTGATCGATAGTCACTTTTCGTTCTAACAGCACTAACATTTGGTGGTAATATTAAATTTGTGGAGATGATTTTGAGTTTTTCTTCATCGTGAATCTATACCATTCCACTTCGAGACACAATGGACTTCTACCACAGGTTACCCATCTAGGTTGTGTTACTTGATCGGAGGACTCAATTGAATCAAGGATTATCCAGAATTGTCGCAATATTGCGGAGAAAAATAATTGTTTGAAAAAAATATATTAGTTTGTTAGCCGATGTGATATTGAGCTTTTTGAACTTTATTCTTGTTTCATTATTTTGAAGTTTGAGAAAGTATATAGTGCGTGCGTATAGTATGGCAGTGTCGTGCGTTGTTAACAGACATATTGAGGTTCAATTAAATATAAATAATGGAAATTCAATATGGAATGGAAACCTGAAATTATCATGGAATAATCTCCACAGGATTTTGAGAACAGCCGATGCTCTCTAATTGACATGTTTTTTCATAATACATTCATTTTTCTCTTTTCCAATTTGGTTTCCCCAAGGAGTTATGTGGGCACTGAAAAGTTGAGTGTTTTTAAAACATTAATTAAAAGTAGTAATAAGGGAGGCTAGGAGCCTGTATCCCGTTTTATAATTTAATGAGGGAGGCTTAGGGCGTAACATCAGTAAGGGACTTGGAAAAATTTTGAAGTAAACTATTCAACGTGGGAAAAGATAAAAAGATGGGTAATACTTTCTTTAATAATTTTCTACATTATTTTCTCTACACAATTTTAAATTTAGCTGATGATGAACCTATATAGGTTCGAAACATGTACTACTATGAAACTATTGAACTGATCGATAGTCACTTTTCGTTCTAACAGCACTAACATTTGGTGGTAATATTAAATTTGTGGAGATGATTTTGAGTTTTTCTTCATCGTGAATCTATACCATTCCACTTCGAGACACAATGGACTTCTACCACAGGTTACCCATCTAGGTTGTGTTACTTGATCGGAGGACTCAATTGAATCAAGGATTATCCAGAATTGTCGCAATATTGCGGAGAAAAATAATTGTTTGAAAAAAATATATTAGTTTGTTAGCCGATGTGATATTGAGCTTTTTGAACTTTATTCTTGTTTCATTATTTTGAAGTTTGAGAAAGTATATAGTGCGTGCGTATAGTATGGCAGTGTCGTGCGTTGTTAACAGACATATTGAGGTTCAATTAAATATAAATAATGGAAATTCAATATGGAATGGAAACCTGAAATTATCATGGAATAATCTCCACAGGATTTTGAGAACAGCCGATGCTCTCTAATTGACATGTTTTTTCATAATACATTCATTTTTCTCTTTTCCAATTTGGTTTCCCCAAGGAGTTATGTGGGCACTGAAAAGTTGAGTGTTTTTAAAACATTAATTAAAAGTAGTAATAAGGGAGGCTAGGAGCCTGTATCCCGTTTTATAATTTAATGAGGGAGGCTTAGGGCGTAACATCAGTAAGGGACTTGGAAAAATTTTGAAGTAAACTATTCAACGTGGGAAAAGATAAAAAGATGGGTAATACTTTCTTTAATAATTTTCTACATTATTTTCTCTACACAATTTTAAATTTAGCTGATGATGAACCTATATAGGTTCGAAACATGTACTACTATGAAACTATTGAACTGATCGATAGTCACTTTTCGTTCTAACAGCACTAACATTTGGTGGTAATATTAAATTTGTGGAGATGATTTTGAGTTTTTCTTCATCGTGAATCTATACCATTCCACTTCGAGACACAATGGACTTCTACCACAGGTTACCCATCTAGGTTGTGTTACTTGATCGGAGGACTCAATTGAATCAAGGATTATCCAGAATTGTCGCAATATTGCGGAGAAAAATAATTGTTTGAAAAAAATATATTAGTTTGTTAGCCGATGTGATATTGAGCTTTTTGAACTTTATTCTTGTTTCATTATTTTGAAGTTTGAGAAAGTATATAGTGCGTGCGTATAGTATGGAACCATGAAAATATCCTTGACAAAATTGACAAAATGACAAAATTTAATGTATATTAATGGACCAGTGATTTCAAATTTTATGTTTTCGACGTTACCAAATGTACATTTTCTATGGCCAGTACTGATCATTTTCATTGCAACCGTTGATATTTACATAGAGAGAAAATAAAATGGACCACTTTGAAAATACAAAATCTTAAACAATAATTCTGTTATAGTATCTTCAATGATATGTTCATGTTTTCATACTATACGCGTGCACATTATATGAAATTTGATTGAGATTAGAAAAAAAAACAATCAAAAGCATTCAAAATATCCAGTCACTACCCTGCAGTCTTCCCTTGATACGTTCACCATCCGAATCACGAATATATTCAAGAATACCCCGGTATGACACAGAATAAAAAACAAACAAAAAGTTATCTGGATAACGCCCTCAGACAATAATTTGTTAGGGCAATGCCATTAAATGTGCATTAGTCTAGCCCGTCAACATTTCTCCGTGTATGATAAATCACCTCGATGATATTTAAGGGTTCCAGGGAATTTGCGATACGAATTCTGTAAAATTGTCAGAACATCTGGGGTGAATTGATTATCATAATGTGAGTGGTTGGAAAGTCATTTACAAAACATAATAAATGACGCAGATACACTCTTATAGAAGATAGTACAACGGGTAGAAAAACTACGAAAAGTTTAGTTATGTCATGAAATTCTCTTTTGAGATATTTCACTATGATGATTTCCCTCACTACTGAGGCTCTTTCAATCAGTATAAATCTACCACATTTCAGTCGAATTGAATGAATTAATTATTCCATTGTTTCAGCTAGATAGTGTGAGCTCAGCAATGTAGTTGTATTTGTTGAATATACAATGCTTTAACGGCGAGGTTGAAACAATTATCTGTATACGTGGTATTTCTCGTTGTGGACATTTTTGCTCGAACAAATTTCTTGATGAAAAAAATATATTGCAATGCAATTGCCAAATACAGGGTTATTTCCTACAATTACAAAGTAAGAATCCAAGTGCCGAATGAATATAATGAAGTACCACCGTTTTTTCATTAAAAATGCAGGTAGAATGTGATGATAATATCTGTTTTCTGAACCTCAGTTAGTGCTGGTGGCGATATCTAGGAGTGGGTGGATTGAGACTTGTGTCTGCAAAATCTTGTTCTCATTGGTCGTTTGCTCACTGGTCGACGAATTTTGACGAGGATGTCATAAAAGCATTCGAAATTCACGTCTTGTGATCTGTTTTCTTGGACTCATAACAGGAGTTACGATCTTGAGTTTTCGTCCAGACGATGACATAGTATCTACGCTCATCTCTGGTGACGTCTGAAAATGAGTGTAGTACCGACCAACATCAATGGTAGCAAATCTGAATAGGTTTCATGGGAATAATTATTTGCAGAAACATCAAATGGAAAAAAAAAATTTAACAGATGTTCTCTGCGAGTCCACACATTGTTTGAACTATATTTTTTTATCACTCATGATATTTTAAATCTAACCTCTAATTTACTATCATAATTATATAAAGTGTTCCGAAAATATGGTGCCAAATCGTAATGGAAGAAAAAAATATAAGACTCCCTTGAAGTTTTCATAACTTCCAGTTTCAAAAATTTTCCAATCGAATCGAAAGTGTTGTTTTTGTTCAATTAGTGCTAAATTTAAAAAAGAATCCCATCATCAGTGGCGTACGAAAAGAGCATCATGGTTTTCTACCTTATTTTTCACGCAACAGTCGAAATCCGAAAAATTATTGAGAATACTCATTCAGTTTGGAGCAAAAAAAAATTTGATAGTATGAATTCATAAAAACCAACCGTTTTCAATATAACTGCTTTTTTATGAACACAAACATACAAATAATGAAAAAATTGTTGGGCTAAAGTGAACTTTTCAATCCTGATTACTTGTTCAGAACGGGAACTTGAAATTCTGCCAAAAAAATTAAATGACCCTATTATAAGCATTTTTTCAAAAATCTGCTCGCTTTTTCGTAGATTTCAAAATAATTTAGTCGAACTTGTTTTCCTTTGATAGGTGATCTATCAAAATTAAATCAATTTCAACAGTGGCGTATGAAAAGAGTTTCATGGCATTCTCTCAAAAAATTGAAATAGAGGACTATAGAATTTTTCCATTGAACAATTTATTCAAAATCCTGTTTTCTCATAAACTTCTCGAAGTTTCATTGCTTTGGATACTCTAACCCTATTGTGTTTATGGGCCTTGGATAAACTTCTTGATTCAATATCCCTAAACATAAAAATTTTGTGGTTTCTGGTCTGGACTTCGGGGAGGCCAACTAAGAGGTGCATCTCTGCTGCGAAAAATCCACCTGTTATTAAAATGAAGATGTAGCCGTTTCCTCACTGGTAGTTTGTAATGATAAGGTTCACCATGACGCACACAACCATAATAATTGATTATCATATGGATTTATATTGAATCTTGCAATAGTTCATCATTGTTCAGGAGTTCGTCATTCGAATACTTACTTCAGATAACGATAATGTGGTTATATTTGATGCAGATTCAGTGGCTTTCAATTCATATGGAAATTGAAGTATTGAAAATATAATTAAACAGTAGCATTTTTTACTGTTCCATTTCACATCACATCTAATTAGGTATATTCAGTTTACAAAATATTACTTGTTTAAAAACTTATCATTTTTTTCTGCTGAACTATTAACAGAAGAAAGTTTCTATTACTACTTTATCTATCTTCTATTGATAATGTATTTTTGTATTTATTCACCTTTCAGCTGAAAATAAAAAAATCTGGCAATCTTGAGTAGCGTGGATAGAAAAGGTAAGGGCTGCGTCTTCTCTAGCTCGGATAAGTCTTTCGAAGACTTTTGGGAGTTGTACTCTTGAGGGTGTGCAGCTGGTTGACGGAAATGACAATTTAAACAATAACAATTTTCATTAGGGCGGGGATTAGCGCAGTGGTTGAGCGCCAGCCTGGTAACCGAGTGGTCCCAGGTTCGGTTCCTAGCCGGGGCGTGCTTTTTTTTTCATTTTCAGATGTGAAAGTCTGAATGATTGGAGCTCGTGTCTGCTGGGAATTATCCTCCACGATTCAGTGTTGCATTAAGGTGGCGTATGGAGTTAGTAAGAAGCTAATGACCATAGCAGTCGATGCCAAAACACCAAGAAAAAAAATCTTCAACAATTAATGTACCATTATTGTGTTTCTGTTTTTATTCTTATAATTTTTTCAGTTAGTAAGTTATTAGCCACGCATATGCTCATCATTTTTTAAAGCCGCTAATTTCTTTAGAATATGTTGGAATAAATATATTATTAGTATAAGTTCGTAGAACTCGCATCGTTTTCAACTGACTAGCCCAGGTAGTAGAAGAAGCGCTAGCTACGTTACAAGATACCCACATCTTATAAGAATACTAGACCATAAAAAGTCTCTGCTCCAAGGTGTATTTTGTTATTGGTCGATACAATCCAACTATCTGCCCATTTGTTCAATTTGCGAACTGCTCTGACAACAACATTCACGTTTCCAATCGCCCCGGTATACGCAGACACGTCCAATCCGACTTCAATTTTGTTTTGTCGCAGTGGAGCCCGTCACCAATCTGTCAAAAACTGAAATATTCGCTCTAGATTCCAGACGGTTTTTTCCAACAAATCATACATAACTATGACAAACTACTATCGTTCCGTTTCCTCGTCACACGTAAATCCTCCGCATAACATATGACGGCTATCAAAAAACTCTTATTCCAGCAAAATATGAAACATTCATGCGTCGAGCGGGACCTTCAAAAAACGTGAGAATGCCGCAATATGATACGCAAAGTGCTAATAGATATTTACCACGGAATGTCTCTGCGATGAATGGTTTGTCTAACAAATACAAATTGAGAAAGTTTCGCTAGAAAGAAACTAACAACTTGGCGAGTTTTGAGTGATAATTATTTTCAAACTGCGAGGCGTAATGAAGATTTGCACGAAGTGGGAGTTGTATGCTTTGTACTTCGTTGATTACATGTTGTTAGCATTGCAGACGTAGAGACTGTAAAAAAGACGTAATATTCCATTCGAAATTATTTATTTATTTATTTCTTCCATTTATTTCCGAAATATATAATTAAAATTATTGTACTACGGAAAAATTCACATCTGTGGACTGACTATCCATTGATTTTCTCAAGCGTTCGACTGCGTTAACCATAAACTCCTCCTATTGAAAATTGAGAGATATTATGTGAAACGAGTTGCTTTGAATTTAATGAAATCGTACTTGAAAGTCAGGATTCAGGAAAACCACACTCATTCTCTTCACACGCAAAATAATTCTGGGGGGCACGAAACTACCGAAATTCCGAAATTCTTTGGCTGATCATGTGAAATACTTGAGGGCTGTTTCTGAAATGAAACTAGCCTGGACATGCATCTGCAAGATGTTATCAACAAAAGCATATCATCATTCATGATGTACAGGAGAGATTTTGGAAAAACATAAGGACTAAAACCGAAAGTAGTACACCGCAATCATAAGACCCTGTTTCATATACGGAAACAAAGACAGTCAAAACTCAACCTCGGTAAGGTTCAGTGAAGTAATAACCCACGAGGAAGAAAAACTCAAAATCATCTCCACAAATTTAATATAACCACCAAATGTTAGTGCTGTTAGAACGATAAATGACTATCGATCAGTTCAATGGTTTCATAGTAGTACATGTTTCGAACCTATATAGGTTCATCATCAGCTAAGTTTAAAATTATGGAGTGAAAATTATGTAGAAAATTATTATTGAAATAAAATGAGTGTCACCACATGATTCCACAAGGAGTTATGTGGGCACTGACAAGATGAGTGTTTTTAAACATTAATTTAAAGGTAGTAAAAAGGGAGGCTAGGAGCCTGTATACTACCTTTTATAAACTATTCAGAACACAGCTCAAGTGAGACGAATGAGATTCGGGAGTAGTATCACTATCATCTGGAAACATAATCTGGTACACAGACGGCTCGAAAACAGAAGTAAGACCTGGAGAAGGAATACATGGTGTGAGACCAAAAAGGAACTTATACTTCCACTTGGATATAACACCACAGTATTCCATAAGGATACGCATACGGATGAATCTAGACAGTGGTAATAAAGAAAACACACCTACAATCTATCTGACAGACAGAGCGGAATGAAAACTCTGAATTCAGTACAGATTGGGTCAAAGCAGGTTTGGGAATCCCTTTGAGCCTCAATGAACTTGCAAAATACAACAATGTGCCTGGAAATAACGGAATAGGAGGTAATGAGAAAAAAAACTACTTGCAAGACGTGCATCTGAATTACCATTCACAGGTTCAGAACCAGTGAGTTAGCAAAACCCGTTGCGGAAACCTGATGAATGAGTGAAAGAAAAAAAAACACCAAACATTTTGGGACCAAATAGCGAAGGACATCGACATAGCGCAGCCATGGTGAGGCACTCACGCCAAACACTAACAGCTAACACTCTCAACCTAACCAGATCTAAAATACGCACAATTACCGGCTCACTAACCGGAAATTCAGGCCTTAGGAAACACCTGCATGAATCCGAAACATCTAGTGAATAAACTTTTGAACCTGGTAAAAGACACAGGCCTATTTAGCTGGGAACCACTGACGACAGAATTATACAATAGACTCCAGCAGTTCTTAGTGCTAAGGGACACCCTGAGATCAGCTTCAAACCAACCAATCGACCTACCAGGAGGGTGTCCCTCAAGGCTCTGTACTATGGCCTTTACTTTTTCTTGTTTATGCTATTGATATGATGTATTATTCCAATAATTTTTCAGGAATTCATGTAATAGCTTATGCAGATGACACCAATTTGTTTGTCAAAGGACAGAATGTGGCAGCTCTCTCAAAATTAACACAAACTGTCTATGATCGAGTGATACTATGGGCAAACAAAATTATTTTTGGCACTCAACATATCCAAAACAGCGTTGATGAAATTCACCCTTCGTAATGTCCTAGAAAATATCGAAATTCATGAGAATGACGACTTGCTTTCTAACAAAATTGCTGGGTCTTACATTAGATATCGAACGTACATAGACTAAGAGTATTCAAACCCTTTCCGATAAAATGCAAAAAAACTGTCGTTTATGCTATGGAATTTTCAGTTGGGGCACTGGGTTTTCTGCAAAAGTATGCAGTTGGAAACATTGCACAAAGTAGATGGAAACAATCGTGTGGGAATATTTTTTAGGAATTGTAAATAATCGGTGTTGCTGGCATATATTTATGAACTTTGTATCTACGTATATAAAAATAAACTCAACTCCGCAATAAATCAGCATCAGGGGGCTCATTCTGGAGAATCAACGTACACGAATTAGAGGCTGTGTCTCTCTTCAACGAGTGGTGTCTGTATCGCTCTACGTTACTCCGAACGTTTGTAATAGTACTTAACTCTTTTTAGACATTAACTCATAGCCAACATGCACCGAAATACTTTACATAAGAAAAGCCATCTATACCTTGGGCCAAAACTCTTGGGTAAAATTAATCTATATCCCACAGTTTTTTCTCAATAAATCGTATTAAAATGCCGATTTCTACTCCTTCTTTCAATTCCAAACAAGCTCATAAAAGGTCACAAAGATGATGGGGAGTATTTATCTGAGTGTTTCACACATTAGGCAAGAAATATCGTTTCTTGAGCACCTTGAACCTGTTCTGTATTTCAATACTCACAAAACTGAAGGTATTCTTTTCCACAAAACTTGACGTATTCTTTTTCGTAATAGATTCTTTATTCATCCGGAAGCAAATCTAATCTTAGTGTTAGCAGTCGCAAGTATATTTTCAGGAATGTCAATATCTGCCATAATTTTTGCCACAGTTTTAAATAAGTTATAATTAAACTATATTAAATTTTATGGTGAGCTCAAGTGACAATAACGTGACAATAACCAAAGTTGTTGATTTTGTTTTCACATCATCGTTGACAATGATACGATAAAGATTCGACTGTAACTAGATTATTATGCAATTTAAAAACATCTCCAAAGTTTCACCAGGCGACTCGGCGCGAAGCGCATCGTCACCTGGCAACGTCCTCGATCATTATGAGTCGCATAATGATTTCGTTACATTAATAGCTATATGATCCCAGTAGGTACATAACACATATATTGATCTCTAATATCACATTTATGTCAGAAAAAAAATCATGAAAGGAAGTGCGATGGACTAAAAATTAGTGAGCAAAAAGTCCACACTCTGGTAAAGATTGACCATCAGACCATACCCTTTTGTGATGTGAAATCTGAAACGATTCCAATTACAATAATGGAAGCAAGGCAAAAAATATATCAACCGAACTTTCCGAATAGTTATTAATATTTTCAGAGAGACCGACTGATTTTGTCGATTATATAACAGTAATTATTCATCCCTTAGAACATATAACGCAAGTGTAATATAGTTTTCATCTTCAGTTCTCATGGAAGGAATTTTAATAAATAAGCTGCGCCTTCTTAAAAAAGTCTGTTTCAAATCTGAGAATTCTGAGAAAGAATTGTAGTTTTATTTCATATTTCATATCTCACAAGAGTGTAATCTACAATATCGTTTATTAGAAGTTTTTCCTACAATGTAAACGTTTTAAAATTGCTATTTTCTGGACATAGTTATTAAAAATTCCTGAAGGTCATTTCTACAGAACAGTTTCATCAAACGCCACTGATGACATAGTGATAAATAAAGTGATTCGCTTTACTGTCTCATCTTATTGAGTTTATCACCCCGGTTATTACTCAATCACAATCTTCATGGGTCATTTCATTTTACTTCCATAAAACTCAATTACATGACCTCGGTTTCATTTTTCTCCCCTTTTATTCTTGAAATCCTGTTTATTTAGTACCTCGCTCGCTAGCGCCAATAAGCTCTAGTTAATGAAGTGTATAAAAATAATTGAAACATAAAATGAACTTGAATGTTTGGTTGTACCCACTTTTCATCACCTATGGATCTACATTGATGGTTTCACAAATTATTTTTCTCAATCGTATATTTTCAGAAAATTTGTTTCTCACATAGACGTTTAGTGGGATGATACTAATGCGATATTGGTCTCATGATATTCTTCTCATTCATAGGTATGCTACATTCTCTAATAGTCCATTTAATCTGTCTGTATTTTTATCCAAGTATCTGAGGGAATTTGTTAGCTTGGATACTCTCCTACTGTGCACTTTCGGCCTCTACGTAGTTCAAATAACATACATGATACATGACAAACAGGTGGTCAATAAAAACTCCACTTTAATACATAGAAAATTAATTTAAACTCAAACAATCATAAAACTGTAAATAATATGTTTGCTAAAACAAAACAAATGACATAATTATTTATTTTCACTAAATGTATTCATCTTATAATAATAATAATAATAATAATAATAATAATAATGCCTTTATTTCATCATCAAATATGCTACAAAAAATAAAATAAAAAAATTAAGACAAATAGTATTTAGAGACATATCGATGATGAAGAAGCCGAAGATCAGCGGTATTGGTTGTACCTACAGGTAGATACGCACAATTGCTGCTTTTCATCTTGAGCTGTGCAAAAAACAAAAAAAAAACGATAATTTCAGGAAAAAATTGCTATCAGTCGAACACAATACAAAAGAAGATTTTTTCTTTAACTCAGTCTAGCGCGGCATTTGGATGATAACAGACTAGGTTAATACCTCTAGAGAGGATTGTTTTGGGCTTGAAGTAATAAGTAATATTTTTTTATATTCTTTTTTGAATGTTTGTGTTGATAGAGATTTGATTTTTTTTGGGAGGCCATTATGTATTTTCATAATTTGAAATGTGAATGATTTTTTGAATGAGTCTGTGAGGTGACCTGGGCAGGATATTAGATTATTAGAACTAGCACGAGTATTCAACCTGTGGACTCCAGATCTGAAACAAACTTTTTCATAGAGATAGGGAGGAGATTTGTTTTTTAAATTTTTTTAAAAAAGACAGCAAGTGAGAAGAGTTCTTCTGTTAGCCATATTGAGCCATTCTGTTTCAATTAACTTGTGGGATATATGGTGCCTTCTCCGGATGCCTTGTATTAATTTCAGGCACGAATTCTGAAGGACTTGTATCCTTCTGATATTGTTACTACTGAGAAATGGTCCATACACACTGGCGCAGAAGTTAAAAGGCGAGAGCACCAGCGAATCGCAGAGCAGAATTTTATGTTTCTTTGAGAGGTACTGACGTGAATGATACAACATTTTCATGTTGGCGTAGGCCACACCTAAACAGCTATTTACATGTTTTTCAAATTTCAGTGTATGGTCTACTGTTAAGCCAAGGTTTTTTTCGTTTTCTTTTATTGGTATAGGGATGCCGCTAACTAGTATCTCAGCCGAATTGAAGATGAGATTTCGTTTTTTAATTGGTCCGAAAAGTAACGCTGAACTTTCTTGTGGATTTATAAGAAGAGAATGCTTATTTGCCACGCTTATCAGATTGGAAATATCAATATTAATGAGCTGGAGATTAGGAAATAGATTATCAGCATTGAAAGAATGATAAATCTGCGTATCGTCTGCATAGAAATGAGAATTACAAGTTGTCAGACAGTCGGCAAAGGATGGTGAACAAGAGAGGTCCCAGAATCGAACCTTGGGGCACCCCGGAGGATAGTGTCAGTGGGAGAGAAATTGTATCTTCAATTTTTAATACCTGGGATCTGGAATGGAAATAATTAAAAAAAAACGATAGGGCAACATCTCCATCATCTCCTCATGCTTATATGCCAAAATAAGATAAAAGGCATACGGCTAATTTTTGATAAAAATTCTTGGGTTGGTTCCTTGAAGTGTGTTTGCCAGAATAAGATAAGAGCTAGTTTGCTGAATGTGCATTCTCAGTAGGATTCAAATTGGACAATTTCTGTTCAGGCTCATCCGCCATTTCCGCCGAAAAGCTTTTGTGTTCAAACGATCTATGTCACAAGTTTGTGTCATTTAATCGTCTACCTAGGTATACTACAGTAATTATTAAAAATTGAACAAGTTCGTAGAATCCGTACTTCGTTCGTACAAATCCGTCCAAATATCTGATTTCTACGTTATCGTCGGCTTGATTGCAAAATATTTCCTATTTCGCAGAAAATACACATTTCACAGAAATCATATGAAATATGTCCATGTCTGATTTAAATTAGCTTTCAAACAATGGAGAATTAGTTCTAGCTAACCTTGAGAGAGTCATTGTTTCTGATGCATTTCATTATCCTGTTGTTTCTGTGGAATAGTGCCTCAACTGAAAGGTGTTTCGCATTTTCAAAATAGGTAACACAGTAATCTATTTGAATATACATGATCACTCGAAAATAGCTCATTTCGATCTTCGATGGAGTATGTTATGGGGTATCAATGAGATCCGAACATTCGAGAGTATCTAGAAAACAAAGTCCGGAGAACTATGTTGATATCATTGACATCATTACCGACTTCCCAAACCATTCCTTACATCAAAAATCCATGAAAATCAATCAAATTTCATTAAAATGAAGGTTATTTATTGAAAAATACCAAATTTTTTTAAACTGGGACTATTTCTTTTTCTCAGCCTGTTAACCTGGAATAGATATTTGATGTTCTCAGCATTGACAAATGTCTGATAGTGAATTGCAATTTTCAAAAAAGGAAATCTTTCACGTCAGTCTGTATAAAAAATTCCGTTCGAATTGGAATGAATTGAAGCAAGGAGACGGGAATAGACGATCTGGTCATTAATTGTGAATGAAAACAAACTATTTCCAGACAACAACAGATACCCAAATCGTTACCCTTTCAACCAGACAATAGTTTCAAGAATAAATAGACAATTCGAACTAACTAACTACAAATGAAGACGCGACTGTAGAAAGAGTAACAGCCGATCCCCTTACTAGCGTCAAACAACTAGTTTTTGACTTGGGTCTAGAACACACATGTGTGTGGAGGGTACTCAGAAAGAACAAAAAAAAAACTTTCAAACTCAAATTATTTCACACTATAAGAACTGGTAGTACTGAAAATGGAATGGTGTTCTGTTCCTGGTCTCAGGGGTTTTTATCTGAATCTGAATGTAATAATATCTTCTTCAAAAAAATTGTATTCACAAATGAAGCTACATTCATCTCAAAATTTGATATACTGTGCATCGGAAAATCCCCACTGGATCATCAAGTTCATAAATGAATTTTCTGAATGATCAAATATGTGTTAAGGAATCTCAGATATGAAAATAATTGGCCCATTTTTCTTTTAAGAAAACCGATCTTAATTTCTTGAACTACCAATCAATGTTCATTCAACTATCATTTTTTAATTGGATGGTACTTCCGTCCAAATTGCTGGAAATGTGCGAAGATACTCAAATAAAATTGATTACAATGGTCTATTAATTCATTAGCCGCCACGTTCGCCTGATCTTACTCCTCTGGATTTTTACTTCTGGGGATATATGAAACAAAAGGTTCATAGAACTAGATGAAGGACTGAAGAAGAGTTGCCAAAATAGTGGCATTGTGCAGAGCAATATCACCAGGAGAACTACGAAGTTGGACATAACATAAGCGGAAGGTACGAAAAATTTATAGAGAACAAAGGGAGATATATAGAACATGGAAAAAAAAATTAATTTATTTTTGTTGACTCAGTTTTTCATCTGCCCCATTGATAATATCTTTGTTCGTGTTTGTTTCAATATTTGTTATTATTTAAAAAATAATAATTTGTGTGGAAATAATATGTTTTCATTTATTATCAGTGACCAGATCGTCTGAGTCCGCCCCTTGCCTTGATTCATTACAATTCATACAGAGTTTTTTATACAAAGTGACTTGAAAGATTTCCTTTCTTCAAAAATTGTAATAGGTATAGCAAACACTCCGTTGAACATATCACGTTCAAATTCCTCACGGAATAATTTGAGACTGGTCCGAATCGAATGTCACAACCAAAATTTTGCTAAAAAATGCCTACTTGATACGTTTTCTCGATTTTTGGCATGCATTCTGTGATCTTAGTAGGTCGAGGAAAGGTGTCCGATATCCGAAATTAAAAATCGAGGTGTTCACGTACACCTATTCCCGAAACAACCTGTTTGAAAACGAATCATGTTACTTAACTTTGATCGAGACTGAGGGAGTTCATCCAGGCTAATTGAAATCTTCAAATCTTATCAGAAGTCTCACACTGATTAGACCTGAATTATTTAAATTTAATTTTTCCTTTCTTCACTCTGTTGTAAATCACAGAACGCATTAGTGTTATGGATACGAGATGAAAGTGGCATTGTATCATCATTGACACCTTGTATCTCAAAAATAAGCGGGCGACTTTGTTGTGCCCATGGATTTTTTTGCCAAGGAAGTCAAAATATATAAGGTACCAAAAATCCAGAAAATTTACCTCACAAGTATTTTCCATCAGGATGGTGAGGTTTAGTTTTCACCAGAACATGCCACGTGCTGTTCCAGTATAGTTTTCGGAAAATTGATTATGTTTGAAATACCTTTCGCAATGCCCCACACAGATATTTCTCGGCACATTTCTTTTCACTACCGCGAACCCAATTCCATCAGAAAATTGTATCCCTCTTCGCAAATCGAATTTTTATCGAATTCTCATCAGGCCTCCCCTCCCCACCCATTCGGAAAGCCGTACAAAAACACATTCAAACAATCCCGTACATGTGTCGATCTATAAATTCCCACATTAGTATACCAAGTACGAGCCAACCGAACGATTATTCGCCTGTAACGGTTCTATGGCGTTTCTGCCAGGTACGACGCGCCCTACAACACAATAACCATAATAAAGCTTATTTCGGAACACATTCCGGCTTAGAGAAGAGTGTTTTGTGTTGTCTTTATTGTACTACCGTCGTGATCTACACAATATTTCCTACTACAGTGGATGCATATCTTGTTAATTTACGCTGCAAAATAAACATTTACTGCAAGTAACAAAACAGGAGTTTGCGAGTTGGCTTGGCTTTGTGCGGAGTTCACTAGTTGATTTCTGTCGAATCTAGCGCTACGCTTGCTCTGGATTGTTGTGCCTAAGTGAATCACAGTATTATGTTATTATGGTTCCGGAACTTTCGTGGGATATTACGTCCGGAGGGTATAAGTTTTGGATACTGTATTGATATACTCTCCCTCTTATTTCTTTTTCTTCTTGCTTTCAGGCAACGGAAATTAGTGTTGATAACCTTGGGCGATATGAAACATACCATGGATCTCTAAATGTTTCTCATGAAACACTAAGATGAAAAAAAGGATGGTACCTGAAAAATCCATATGAAACGTGCTCAGCTGTGAAAAAAATTCGTGGAGTCTATAACGAATATAGTTCGAAAGTATACAGTGATTTACACATAAATAGTTATGTTTTCTGGAGTTATGTAAAAAAAACACAATGATACTAGGGATAACACCTTCACAGTTCATAGAATGAATTCAGATACGAAAATCATTGTGGAAGAATTTTTTCTAGGTACTTTGACTCAATGTTTGAAGACTAATCAAATTATAATTTGGACAACATAAACACCATGGACATGATAAATTATCATCATAGAATTCTAAATTTTGTTAGTTTGGAGAAAGAAAAATTTGAATTGGTTTTTAAAACATTGAAGCCAACATAATTGTCGGGTTCTGATGATATTGCAGCATATGTTCTCGAAGAATGCAAATAATACCTTCTATATCTCCTCAGTTACCTTCAATATATCATTAAATCATGTGTTCCTCCCGAGGAACTCAGAATAGCATTTCATTATAGTCCAACCATAATGAAGTTCAAAAAGTCCTAGTTATATAATAAAATTCAAATGTTGAGTTTTTGAAAGTTCGGCGTGGATAAAATTGAAAATTGAGTAGGTATAAGCCATATGTCACAAATATCATGCATAAATGACTGCTCACTTTGCCGAGCAGAAGAGAAGGGAGCAACAATTTGAAGAACTTCCGTAGTAGATTCGTCATTCCAATATTATCTTTATTGGCTGAAAAATCAATAAGATTCACTGCCTACCTTATCTTCTGCTCATCGATAATGTCTCCTCGATAAAGGATCTATATTCTCACGTCTATTCGTCTTCAGCCAGCCAGTGTGCTACTCGACTCTCACGAAAACTACGAATATGTTTACCGGCGCCTAATATAAAATGCGTTTAAAATGTTAAAGGCACAATTCAAATGAATTATCAGCAGCGAGTTTGTCATATTATGTATCAACTATATTATTCAGTCATATTTCGAAGAATTTCAGTAATATTTCAAAGAATTTCAGTAATATTTCGAAGAATAAATGTAATTTATCGAAATTATATATAGTGAGGGTTACTTGATAGTACATGAGAATTGATCAAGCGTACCACAATCCTCATTGACTTGTGCCTTCACCAATTTTTTTTGTGACTCCACCAAATATTAAACTTGTTCAAAATATTCAAAAACAAATTTTCTTTGGCGTTATCATGACCATTTGACACCATATATCATTGAAAAACTTCCTATATAGTATTGAATGAATCTGTTACAATTCAATTGATATTCTTTGTAGAAAAATATATATACATATATTTCTGTAATTCATATACAAATATTGAATTCACCAAAACTTTGAATGAAAAATCTATTATAGGCGAGTTCGCCTATAATTGATTAACAATTGCAGTAATATTTCAATAAATATTGTTGTTTGATGATATGCGAATATTTGAAAGTGTAATTCTACCTCAGAAATCAGAGATAGTTTACTCCACAAACAATGATCCAGAAATATTCCCCAACCAAAGGAAATAAACCTATCGAAAACATTTATTTTATATTTGTCAAAAAATCGATTACCGACCTTTTACGTATTTTGACGAGCTGTTTTTGAATTTTATATCAAAACTTGAATTCCTCTGAGGTTTAACAACATTACTATAATGTTTGTGATTTCGACCAAATCATTCTTAGTTCACGCTTCATCTAATTTCATCTTTGATGATATGATTCAATTTGGAATGAACTCGAAAATAAGGCGGTTTGGGATTTTTCGAAAAGTGAAAAATAAACATTTTATAATAATCAATGTCGCGAGAGAATTTTTGACGTTTCGATATTTTATGGTACACCTTGTATATGAGCATTTTCAAATCCTACATTTTTTGAATCAGCATGAAATTTTGAGTAAATGGTGGTAATATCAAATGATTCTGATGTTTTGAACTTTTCATGATTTTTAGGGGTAAATCCCTAGGATTTATTCGAGTAACATTTTGTTCTCCTCCAATCAAATCATTTTGAATCAATTGGCTTTCGCAGAATTGCTTTATCTCGAACCGTTCTCGATTCAAAATGTTCATCTGGAGTTGAGAGCTGCTATTACCCGCCAAATTTTTGTTTATATTTTTTTCATATTGTATTTGTGAAATCCAATCTATTTTGTATATGCTCACACAATTTTGAAATCTATTCCGTGTTGAATAGAGATTTGGAGACTTTCTTTCGGAAAGATTTAATTCTTTATCAAAAAATTGCTTACCGATATATCACGTATCTTGGCGAGCTAATTTAGAATTTTTTATTAGAACTTGAAATCCACTGAGGATTAGCGAGATTATTAAAATTCTTGCAACTTTGACAAAATCATTTTTAGTCTCGCTCAATCCTTCACTTAGTTTCATATTTGATGATATGTTGTCCGTTGATAAATTCATTTGAAATTCACAGACTATAATAATTTCGTTATTGTGAATAGATTGGCGTTCGCAAAGTTGCTCCATTTCAAAGCGTTCTTAATTTGAAGAGTTCTTCGGAAGTTGAGAGCTGGTATTTCTCCCAATTTTTTTTTTCATTTTCGTAAAAATCAATTATTTTTGTTTATGCTCACCAAATCTGAAATCAATTTTCAGTTTAGAAATAAACATTTCATCGAAGAAAAATCGAAAAACCTCTTACGTATGGGCCGCGGTGGTGTGCGGGTTGAGTTCTCGCCTCATAAGCCAGAGAGCGTGAGTTCGAATCTCAGCCACCGGTCTCGTGCATGGCATCACACGTATTAAAAGGTAAGGGCTACGTCTTCCCCTAGCTCGCACAAGTCTCTGACTTTTGAGGGTTGCACGTAGGGGTGCAACCGGTTGACGTATATAACAATTTTAACAACAATTTAACGAGTTAATTCAGGATTCTATATTGAAACTTGAATTCCACTGGGAAATGATGATTCATTGAAAGTGTATATATATTTCGGTATCTAAACCCTAAAGCTTTTTAATGTATAAACGCTGTAAAGGTGTGCCTTCGCAAAAAATTCGAGTATTTTGTACTGGCGAATTCGCCAAATTTAACACGCTTTCAGACAAATTTTGTTTTGCGTTATGATATTCGAATCCAAAAATTGATGAATATCTTCCTACGCAGTAAACACAATCTAATGTGATTATTCAATAAACATTCTTTGTGGAAAAATCATTACATTTCTGTAATTCATACAGGAATGGCGAATTCACCAAATTATTGAATAACATGTCTGATATAAGAGAGTTGGTCAAATTTTCTAATGACATTGATCAGTGATATTTGGAAATATTTGAAGTTGTGATTCTACATAAGAAATTAATGATAGTTTGCACTATGAACTGTGCTTCAAAAAGGGTCCTCTACGACAATTCGGAGTTTGAAAAAAAAACAGATATAATTATGAAACTTTAGATCACTAATAAAGAGAGAAAAATTTTTAATGGCCTACTCGATCTGAATTTATGAAACTGAAAATTAAATTCTTCCAAACCACTCAATTATGAAATTCCATCAGCCCTATACATTGGATTATAACTAGAATCCCTCATTTTTATATTAATCATGTAGATTTCATTAGAAATTTTCCAATTGAAAAAAAAGTACCTGTTATGGATGATTTCTGTAGGCCATTTCATGTCTTTTATCTATCAATATATCAAGCTCAAGTTCACCAAACTTTATGTTCAAAGTTCTATTTTGAATCAAACCCTATATCTATTCTCTGTGAACATATTGATAAAGTTGTGTGGTAAATGGAGTTCCTGCAGATACTTTCAACCTTTCTATTCACCAACTACAGTGAAACGCATAAATGAAGTTAGTACATCAAGTTCGTTCAGAGACCCTCATTGTAATATAAATTAAACCCATTTTCGCGTGCAAAACAGCAATGATCTCATGTCCTAATGAGATTTCACGTATTTGGTAGATTCAACAAAGCAAAACATAATTCCACGATTTAGCGGAAACAGTTTATCTTTTATCCTACGATCTCTACGTAGATTATTTTGTTACGAATGAAAACAATTGAAAAACAACCACAGTTAATCTCTGTTCAGTACGGTCACTTTTTAACAATGCGCAAAAAGGAATAATTCTCCATTTTCAATAAAGATGTAATATAATCTCTAGGTTTTCTCTTGAATACCAATTTTGGTTGATATGCAAATTGCAGTCCAAATTGTTTTCGAATGGATTTTGTGTGAATGGGAAAACTTTACTGGAATGCTTCGGTGAATGAATTCGTTCGTTTATTTGCCGATTTCAGTTTAGAGGAAAGTTTCGCCTTTAGTTCTTGTACTGGAGACATTGCAAGGATACACTCACACATACTTTGAATCAGAAAAACAGTCTGATATCAGGCACAGAGTTTTTATTGGAATTAATGTTATAATACTTAAGAATTAGAATAATCATCCATCTATACTAGACGAAAATATTATCAATCATCTGTTGAATACTTACCAATAAATATACATTTTTTACAGGAATATTCGTGGAAGATTGAGTTCTCTCATCAGTTTCCCATTATTCGTTCAATGAATGAATATGAGCTGTCGGGAAGTGAGAAAAGATGTACCAATCAAGAAAGAAATGATGACTAAATCAAATATTGAACAAGAAAACAAAAGTATATTCATTCATTATACTTACTTGCTGTTTTAAAAAAAAATTTCACATACCTGTAACAAAAACGATTATTAGAAACAGTAAGGTCTACTACAGCTAGGCTAACATTGATGAATATATTTGTCGAATTTAGGATATTGATTTTGCTCACTCACTGACATAGTTATATCAACTGTTTAGCTATAATACTGGTTTCATGATAGGTATGACCCAATATGAATAATAACTGCTCCGAATGGAGTTTGGTAAAGATCTTTCCTATGTTCAGTAGGAGATACCTTCCGAATATATGGCACACAAATATCAAATAATAAGATCTATCATAAAAACTTTTCGATGGGAACTAATGGAATTGATTCTTATCCACAGTGTTGGCAGTTTTTAGTACATCATCATCACGGATTCATTATTCATTGGACTTACATGGCATTTCTGAAATTTCAAAAGTGATTTTCTTTCATTCAGGAACCCGTTGAAATGTTGCTTTCTCTACGAAGTAGGAGTTCAAACAGTTACCACTGTGTTATCATTCCTTTTTCAGATTTAACGAAAAAAATGGAATACTAACATACTGGTCGACACTTCCATCCGATCCATAGGTGTCAATGACTTACGAAAGATTGATTGACGGAAAAACAGCAGTGAACTTTTGACTGAATGTGAATAATATAATCTGTGCAAAATTGTAAACATCGAACGAGTATAAGAAGTGAACATTGATCGTCATCAAGTTTCACACTTGGGAACGTTAGCAGAGGTTTGTTTGCTTCAACAGCTCATCGAATGGAAATTCTATGAGGAATCACGAATTGCTCTGAAATTCTACAGGTGTTTTCCCACAAGATAGACTAGTATATCTTAGTATTTTCCGTAAGTGGTCATAGTACACTCGATATCAGCGGAGAAATTGCCCTCTATTTCGAATTTATCAATATTTCACTAACCGTCATGGAAATTTGGCTTGGTACAATAATTATAATAATTTGGCTTTAAATTCAATTCAACAGTCTCTAGGGTATATTTTTTTATTTTAAATTCATTCTATTCATTCAGAGTCTTCAATGTTAAAATATAAATGAACATTATCAACATAATATGATGACTAAAACCGATGTAACTCCATAATTACCTTGATCAAATTGGTGGACATATTTTGTAAAAAAATACAATTGAAATTTTTTATTTACATTTTTCAGTTGTAGGAAAACCCGAAAAACCTACAGTACCACCTCGGGTGGTCGGTGTGCACTCCAAGCTAGCACCAGACGAGATTGGCATCTAGACAACTCACAATACACTTGCTTTTCAACATGGCATGCGGTCGCCTATCAATCCGATATAAGGAAGTTGAGAAAAATTCTCTTGTACCTACATTGGGCTCGAACCGACTATCGCTATACTGGAGTTTCGAACGGCCTGTGCATCAGACCGCTGAGCCACTGATAGATGAAACAAATATGTTTCGTGTTCCATTCTGAAAATATGTAATACAGTTTTTACTTACAAATTTGTGACAAGTATGGATTATTTAATAAAAAAATAATAATGGAATAGCCAATTTTCTTCTCAATTCTAAAGTTGTTAGTTCAAATCGATTTTATGAAGTACATTAAATAAAATTGAAAATATGTTCACCATAGTTTTTATGATGCAGAAATCTTTGAAAAAAAATCTGCATTCCATTTCGATTCAATTTTTATTAACTGATAGACAAATGCATTATAAAGTATAACTTAGGTCGATTCCTTTGTAAATTCAAATGAATCCCTCATAATGATGCCACGTGTCAAAGCAAAGTGTTGCTCAAAATTGAGGTTTTTATCCTGCGTAAGTCCCAAATCTCTACATTCTGCATTTTCGAATAAATATTTGTCATTTATCTTGTATTGAAATTTTTATCTTTATTATTTTCTAGTGGTTGACACATTGAAGCATTCGTCAACATTGAATGTGAGGAGATTAGACAGAGACCACTCGTAAACTCTGTCTGAATAATTTTGTAGCAAAATTATCTTTTTACCATTTTTGATTATACCTTGAATATCTCTGAACCCATCAGCAAATACTGCACATTGCGAGTCCCGAACTACCTCTGGCGATAGTTAAAATAACAGAGGTTCAAGATTGGATCCTTGTGGTACACTAGACCTTGTAAACAAATCCCCTGATTTCTCTCCCTCATAAACTACATACTATTTTCTATCTATCAGATATGATGCTGAAAACTTCAAGAGTCGATCAGAATGCCCAAAAATGTATATTTTTCAACATAACCTCGTGTTTAAGCCAATATAATATTTTTTCATCATCAGAAACGCCAAATTCAGTTTTTCTAATTTGCTAATTTTCGATTCCTTTTGGCCACAATTTGAACTGTAGGAAAGAAAATGCCATAATGAAGTATTTTTTTCAAGTCTACAACTTCTCTTACAATCATCGGTTTAGAGTTACAACTCCCAACATATTTGACGAAAGTGTGAGACATATTTTGATATCATATCAATAATTTGATTCGATTTTACCTGACTATAGGAATTAATTTTTGTCTGGGCTGAAATGGTCAATGATCGATTGTATCTACATCTATTGTTCAAGGTCTCATCATTCATTGAATGTTCGTTGAAATCACAAAATTCCTTGTAGTATGCAGTGAAATTTAGGCCTAGTACTTCAGCTACTACGGTCCTTATATATAAAGTAATTCGGTACGTTTTTGTCATTTGGAAGACAGTTAACTTTTCTTTCACTTCACCCCCTTTGATTTATGAAACCGCAAGAAAATTGACTAACATCTATTAATCCTGCCCAATTCTGCAAACACTCTGAAGTTTTAATGCTCGTCACTCGACTTTCGACTCTTTCGACTTCAACACAATCTGCTCCGTGAATTTCATTTGTTCCATTCCGAACTTGTTATAAAGTTTTAGGATTATTAATAATCCAATTAGAAGAGAACAAATTCACCTGGGAAAACAATGGCCTAATCAATAATGTTTGTGCAAACTTGGTAGGTACTTAGTTTGGGCCTAAATCAAATCCAGTCCCCAACAAACTACGCTGGTTTTTGTAGAAGATAGTGGAAAGAGATTTATGTGGTAAATGAAAATTTGTATTGAGTGTTCCAGTTGCTGTAACTGAAATAAATATTAAGGTACATTTCCGACTGCTACTGTTTTACTAATTCCAATAAAAGTTATACCAGAAATTTTGTTTCATTAGGCGTTTCATCGAACGTTATCGAAAGAGTAATTGGTGAACGGTTCAGTAACTGTCATCAAGATTTTAGAGGAGTGTTGTTTTGTGATATATACTAGATTTATATTTTGTTTGATTTGACCAGAGCATTCGCTACAGTCAAGAAGTCTCTTCTACTTTTGAATCATACAAAGATTGGTGAGAGAATTGAAGACTATGTATCGGATAAGAATGACCTCAAGACAGTATTTTTGGACAGTGATTGTATATGAATTTTTCAACTTGTGTTAGGCAAACAAAACTTTTCATAACACAGGAAGTCAAATCTATGATAACTCTAAAAATAGTGCATTAATCAGATATCACCTCACAACTTACGTAAGACAGCAGCAAAATGTCAATTTACCCTCAATATCACATGGGGTATTGTAATCGAAATGCACCCAACTATAATTCAGTGATTCAATTGATACTTGGGAAATTTAACTCATTTATTTCAACTGACTATAATGAATTATGTCACCACTGCTAAACCATCTCTTAACTGTCTACTTTCTAACTGTTGTCCCTAGACTGTAACTGTCCTCTCTGGTCAGGGGTACTGCATTCACACAAGTAGTGAATTTCTTCTGGAACATTCCAGATGCGCCGAGAAACAACTAGAGAAGTCGCTTTGAACGTTTTCTGAAACAATTCAGAAGAATCAGTTACTCGCTTTGGCGGCATCATCTGATCAGCTCTAGAAGACAGAGTCGGTTGCAGGTTCATTACGTCCACTTCTTAAAGATATTTTGCCCCTTAAAGTCATTATTGGAGTGTGTCGAAAACTGCAAGATTCTCCATATCTTCACCGTAAAGATTGATGGAAATAACACTCCACACTCTTTATATTCGGTTGTGAGATGGTTCCAGCACAGCAAAATCTTGACGCCTCTAATATACTTCGTATAACTATCCACTACAACTCATTAGTTCCATGGGACAATTTTGGTATAAGACAGGTCCACATGATTCTGATCCAACATCGTGTTCCTCAGTATGGTGAAGCTCTTCCAGACATCTTCATAGGTCCGTTCGGTTCATCCCAAGAATGCTTCTTGATAAACAGGAAGTAGATGTTCCTCTGGCCTTTTTTCAACTGTAGTACCACTCCAACTTCTGGATTCTCTTCCCGTCGTCTTCCCGAAGATCTTCTACACAGTGGGCCGACGCACTGGCCCACTGTGTGGAAGATCTTCCATTTCGTGCTAGGAATCGCACGTTAAAAGATAAGGCCTCGTTAATCCTTAGCTCGCACAAGTTTCGACTTCTGAGGGCTGTCGTTCGTAGGGGAACGACAGCTGGTTAACGGAAAAAACAATTTTAAAAAAACTTTTTTTTCCTTTAAATGGTCTTGGAGCTCTTCTAGAGTTACTTCATGTAGAACTTCCTGTCCGTTTGAGAACAAGAACATGAACTCCTTGAAAAGACCTCATCCTCTGGTGGTCTGAGGATTTTCAGTGAAGTAGACAATTCATTGAAATGAACGACTCTAGAATTTCCTCAGGGTAGCTGCTGGATTAGGTGATTGAGGTAGTTTATGCTCTTCATGGTCTGATCTTGAACGAACCTTTCCACGAGTTCTGACAGGCCATGGCGATGCTTGCGGTTGTGTAGGCAAACTAGGTCACCAGTCTGGAATCCTCCAGCATCGGTCTTGATGTCATAGGTCTTTTTCATTTCATCGTGGGAACCCTGGATGTTCAAACGGACTCGTTTGTGAATGTATTTCATTCTTTACCAAAGGACTGGGGACTTCCCAAACTTTAGGTCGCAGGAAAGTCACTCATTATGGTACCAGCAGAGGTTTGACCGGTTGACTCATGTACCGCTGAAGAGTAGCCATCGGGAATAGGTGGAGGTACTAGTCCGAATTTTTCTGGTGGTCGGAGATTACCTTGGTTAAGAGATCTTCAAAAGTATCTGACGATCATGTTTCCGTGAAACGGAAGGTAAGATTTCTGTCGGCTCTTTGTTTTGTTGGATTTTATTTCTGAATTCAAATAAGGATTAAAAAAAATCATAAGTATATAATTTTTTTCAACCTCTATCACTTCAAGATTACTTCTTCGCGCGAATAGTACGAACTGATAACAAAAAATCGAGGTGGTGAGAGCATTCTACCTTGTGATTGATTTTGTGTGCCCTTCAAGCGAAATACAAAAAAACAGTTTGGAGGAGTCAATCCTTTAAGAGAGTAGAGTTAGTGAGTGGATCTGCAGACAGAGAAATCAGAGAGGTAGTGATCAGGTGAAACCAATTTTAGCCTCAAGTCTAAAGGATATAAATCGTTTGACAGTGAAAGTGAGTAGAAAAACTGATAAATGAATTAGGTAACTTTTATTGAATTCCCTTGTAACCCTTGTAAATGAATCAATATTCCAGGTACTTGAAACTTTTTCAACAATCAAGGGTTGAACTGGACTAACTCAATTTCAGTAATCTAATTCATCCTCATCTCTTCGAATTCCCCCTGAATAATTCAGTCCATGAGATTCCGAACCCAAAACTGATATGAGCGACTCTCCTTTGACTATTGGCCCGAAACCAAATGTTTAATATTTATCGACCCCTGGCAACCCCTAGTCTGACCCTTTACCAAATATCATAACTTCTGTAGTGAAATCTCTCCAGTTGTGCCATATATGGAAATAAGCCACGTCATGCATTCATTATAAGATGGCAAAAAGGGCGATAGCAGGTTTCATTCTTGTGCAATTAAATATTTATGAGAGAGAAAATGCGAAACAAAAGCATATGACTCGTTTGAGGAGTTTATTAGGGCACAGGAGAAATTATGAGAACATGGAGTTATGATAAAGTAATTAAAAAAGTTTTTGGTCTCATGAAACCAAATATTTTAAGAATCGTCTTTATGATTCTCAATGATGAATGAAGAACAGGAATGAATATATCGTCAAAAGTTATTGAAAGTACATGATGAATTTGATTCATGGAGCAGAATTCAGTTATGCGTATATCAAATACATATTATATTCTAGAATATTCTTAAACTAATCTAATATACAAGAATAATAGCGTTGAGAGAAAAGGAAGAAGGCATAATCTACGAAAAGAAAATAGATTATTCAAAATAATTAATCGTATAATGAATTAAATTTCAAGATTTTATGCGAGCCTAATTAGTCAGTTATATCCACTCTGAGAAATATTCAGTGTCTGAATTGTTTTTTTACTAAGCCTCAATTTTTCGTCGTAGTTTTTGGAGTAAGTAATCCCTTGGTAAATGTAAAAACAGAAAAAAAACACCGTATATGTTTTAGCAAGAATATCTCAAATTCTATTTTGAAGCGGCTTGGAATAATATTTTTTCTGTCGAGAAATAATAATATTACGTCAATGTTTGGAGCTTCATGTGGAGGGATCGAAGATCTCGACCAATTTTTATTGGTGGCCCAGATATATCGAAAATAGAGCGTTTTAGATTTTAGTAAACTGATGAAAATAACATGGTTGTGGATATGCGCATCTATGCATTAGATCACTTGTGCCGTAAAGGGACAGCATTTAGTGATACCACATGTATCCAATATCCCTTTTTGGGTAATAGGTTTAATTTTCCTTGCCTTGGTTCTAGGAGAAATTCGTCTAATCCTAAGTACTTACTGAAAACGAATAATAAATATTACTATGACGGACAAATCAACTACATCTTATAGATATTTGTGTAATAATCCTCTCAGAGAACACAACTGCAAGTGCTTTTCGCATTCGAACAGCTGAGATTCTTGATTTGGCTGGCGATCAAAAGCCGACCATATGTCTTGTTTATCCAATACTAATGAGAATATTGCGGGCTGACTATCCAATATATTTATAGATATCGCATTTACTGCATTTATATGCATTTGACATGACGAATGATGCAATCATATACAGATGATATCTACAAAAAAAAAACTGTTTGTGAGAATGAAGTGATTTGTTTTTCAGTTGATTCATTTCTAGACTGTATCGAATTTGATGCTACCACACTCATTGTGTTGGATCACAATTATTTCAAAGTGATATTCTGAATTTTTATTTGGAATTGCAGTAATTGAAAATTTCGAATGTAGGCTTTGATTGATTGAAAATGCCGTAGAATGTAGCAGATTAGCTTCAACATTGTGAAGTTCTAAACCTGGAATTTTCAGATCTACTTTACTTCCAACTATATCGATATCCTAATGAAATCCTGTTTAGTGAAAATAAACAACTTCAATTATTTCTATTTCTGTGGAATATCGATTTGAGATAATGCCATATATACATGGTGTTCTTTCATTTTCTTCCATATTCGCTGATATTCCTCACCATCCCTTATATCTAAACATCTCTCATACACTTATCTTGCATTATTACATCCAATAACATTCTTCCATCCACAAGCCAGTGATTCCTATACTGGATTCATGAGATTGCCAACGAGACTGTCGAATTTCAACCCCAGCCATCGATCTTGTTCAATATCCTTCGGAAGCTTTAGCCGGCGCAGGAACGCAATTATCAAAGGATTCTTGTATATAAAGAACGATATCAAAAGGTTAGCAACTGTGTTTCTGAAAAAGTGTCAGCTTTGTGAAGGCCCTTCGTTATTTTTCGTCTTTATGTCTAGAGGGTCTATCAAAATTGAACAGGGGGAAAGCAGTTTGTTACACAAATTGAGATATGTCAAGTCGGGAGTATTATGTTGAAAAAATGTGCCGTCGAGCAGAGCATTTTGTCTATTCTTCGTGCGATATGAATTGTTAATGTGAGTATGATTCTGAAAAAATGTGCTATTGTTGGAAATTTGCCTAACAACGTCAAAATATCCCCCTTTTCAATAAATAATTCGGTGTTCTTGACATCGTAATTGCCTCTTGATTTTATCACAAGATAAAAAGTGTCGACAACTCAGTAATAGACACCGGCTTTAGACAAACGAATCAAATAGTTGTGCTGTTGCAATGGATGATTTGCTTTTGAAATAGAATTAAAAAAATATCAGCATCAAATGTCACATAAAATTATGTAATTAGTGAAATTTTATACAGGTTCTAGTATTTAAGAAGGTGGGATTTTATCGTTACTTCAGTTCTTTTTTTTTTTTTTCATCAGATAATTCACAAAATTATATAGGAATAGTCAAATTCAGGGTGAAATCAAGAGAAGAACTCTCCTAAACTATAAACCAATTTCTCATATAAAAAATTTCTTAACCTAATTTTGAACACAGAATTATTATTACTATCTTTGATCATGTCAGGTAAATGATTAATCATTTTCGGTCCAAGATAGTTTGGAGAGGAGGGCGATATTTTAAATCTGACGTAAGAGATATGGAACAAACCTTTGTTTCTTGTATTGATATTAAGGACATTACTATTCAGTTAAAACAATTTTTTATTCTGGAATACATATACACAAATTTCAAACATAAAAACGCATGGCATTGGCAAAATTTTATATTTGACAAAGAATTCTCTGCATGAGAACTTCTTGAATATCCTTGCTATACATCGAACAATACGTTTCTGTGGAATGAATACGTTTTTGGTGATTGTAGAGTCTCCCCAAAGACATACACCATACCCCAGTCTTGAGTCTACCTGAGCATGATGCAAACTCATCAATTGATTTATTTCCAACACAAAACGTAAATTTAGAAACAGATACATCAAAGAATTCAATTTCGAAACCAATTATTTACAGTGAGCTTTTCAGTCCAAAACTCATCAAAATGAAAACCCAAAAATTGTATCTGGTCAAGACTGCTCTGTAAAATATGATTATTATAATCGAAATGTAGTCGTGTAATATTATTTTGGCGATGATGAAATTGAAGAATTTGGGTCTTATCAACCTTGAAGAATAGATCATTGTTATTGAAATAATCGGATGCTAGTGAAATTGAACTGCTAAATTTTTCAACCATAGAAACCTGATCAGGAGCAGACACAATCAGCGAAAAGTCATCTGCATACGCAGTGTGTTTTATCGAGAGCAGTTTCAATTCGGTTGACGTAAAGTAAAGATAAAATTGATCCCAAGATGGATCCTTGTGGAACACCCATATTGGTAGAAATAGACTCTGAGTTTATCTTAGTTACTCGTCCATTATGACAGTATTGCAAGGAAACATATTGTTCACGATCTTTTAAAATAGAGGAAATCCAATTTAAAGATACTCCTCTAACACCATAGTTTTCCAGAGATAACAGGAGTTTAGTATGATTGACGCAATCGAATGCCCTGCTCAAATCACATAATATGACAGCAGGCCACCCGCCTGCTTCAATGATCGAATTAAATAATGATACTGAAGCCGTATTGGTTGATTTATTTTTCCGAAATCCATGTTGATTTTCACTTAAGATATCGATGAAATTTATAAGCCTATCTAAAATTGCGTATTCGAATACCTTGGAAAATGAGTATGGAACAGTTATTGGCCTGTAATTTTTCATCATCTCTGGAATGTCTTTTTTATGTATTGAAACCACCTTACCCTTTTTTATTATCTTCGGAAAATTGCCCTCAGAGCATGAGAGGTTGATTAAAATTGTTATGGGGTGTATTATTGTATGAAGCATTTTCTTCAGTAGAAATAAGGGTACTTCGTCTGGACCAGAGGACATTTTGTTTTTCAATCTTTTGCTCAATATGATACATAATTCTTGTTCGGTATAAGGTTGAAGAAAAAGAGTATACATGTTGAAATTATTATTAAAGAATGTTCTCTTTGTTGTACTACCGTGATCTATTTTATTTAAGAATTCACATGGTTCATTCAAGAAAAATGTATTGAGCTCAGTTGCTATGATTTGAGGGTCTTCAATTGGTATTCCATCTTTTTTAATAAATATATTTTTTGCTTCACACTTCCTATTTGTAAGTTCGGAAACCACACTCCAGGACGATTTTGACTTATTATCGGATTTAGTGATTTTGTTTTGGTAATATTCTTTTTTAGTTTTATTAGTTAGTGAAATGTGATCTTTTTTCGCCTTTTTGTATATATCGATCAGCGAAGGGTATACAGTTTTGAGTCGGGACAGTTCTTTTAGAGATGAGCTTGATGCGATAACAGAGTCGTTGACCCATTTTTTATTGTCTACGTTATTATAATATTTTCGTTTAGGAAAATTTGTTTCGAAGTGAAACATGAATGTGTCACAGAAAGACTCGAAAGCTTCATCACATTTGTGAGTTTCATTCAAACATAACCAACTTTCATTCATTAGAGCTCTTTCGAAATTTTCCAAATTACATTGACTGAAACTTCGTCCAAACCGGCTATGGATATTATCTAGAGCTTCTCCCTTGAGGAACATGTCAAGCTCAAATTATATACTTCTGTGGTCGGAAAATGTTTTGTCTTCAACATGACAAATGCCGCTATTACTGAAGTTCAAGAAAATTTAATCAATTAGCGTGCAAGTATCTTTCGTAACTCTAGTATGCCATTTCACAATTGGTGTACAGTTAAAATTCAACAAGACATCACATAAATCGTTGAAATAATCATGTTTAAAAACATCAAAGTTAAAATCTCCACAAATAATAAATTTAACATTAGGTTCATACAAATGATTCATAACAGCTGTTAGATTATCAAAGAACAATTCAGCATCTCCACATGGGGATCGATAAAAGTTGAGTACAATATTCAGAGAACCATTATTTTTGAAGCTCACAGCACATACTTCGCAATGTTGCTGAATGCAAAATTTACTCGCATTAACTTGGTTAACGTTGATACACTTTTTAGCTCTGATGATGACACTGTGTGTCAAAACAATTGGAAGCGTTACTTTACAAGTATATGATTTTTGTGTAAAATGGAAGCTTTTACTACCTCTGTATTTATCAGTCAGATAACTCTTTGATATAGACTCATGATATGTTTAAATGGACGCAATCTGTTTTTCAGGCAAGTTTCATAGGCATTCTCTACTATTTTCAGTTTCGAATTGGGGTTTATTTTTAAAGACAAAGCAAACTAAATGACTCCAGTGGTCCGATTCTTGTTATGATACGGACAGCCCGATTTTGTAACATAAAAATCATATGAGCATCTGTATAGTTTCCCCAGTGCATTATACCGTACCTCAAGTGTGAATGGAAACAGCCAAAATATAGTTGTCTAACAACAGTATTTGCTGAGTTGTTGAGATGTTACAGAGGGTAGGTTTTAGCAAGTTTCGAGGAGTGTCCCATTTTGAATTATACTGAATTGTGAGAACTGAAAGCTTAGTAGTGTCAGAAAATACCATCTTAGGTTGTTCAGAGTAATCGCATTGAGAGTATCAACCTGAGAATGACTACTACTGAAGGCATTCAATACATATTTGTCATGATAGAGACACAGGACACAGGTAATTCTTTTTGACCCATTTACTCACACTATCATACACGCGATCTGCTTGGGTTATCGCATCGTCGATGTTATCAGTTACAAAGAGAAACCTAGTGTCATCAGTATAAGCTACAAGTCGCGTAGTAGCATACCTGGTTTGTTCTCGGAGGTCATTGATATAAATATGAAAAAGCGTGAGTCCCAATATGGATCCTTGTGGTACTCTACTGCCGACCCGAATTGAATTAAAGCATTGTAGAGCAAGGTCTTTAATACCATATATTCGCAATTTGTATAGGAGAACTTCGTGATTCACACTATCAAAAGCTTCAGAGAAATCAATCAACAATCCTAAGGCATTTTTTTTTTTGTATCCGCAATCGTCTTCAGGTGGATACTACTACCAAAGGTTTGATTAGAGAAATTCAGCAATCAATTATTATAGAAACTGATATTAGATCATAACAGTTACCAATCAGGTGTTAATTAATATAAGTGAGGCAAAGACAATTTTCACTTGCATGTTAACGAGATGCAAAACAATGATCTAGTTCAAGCAGAATCTAATGGAAGTTGAAAAAGAATAATAATAACTGATATGAAAGTTGATTGGAAGAATCCATATCAAGTTTAATATTATGTTTGGAAATATGTTCCACTTGTGAGATCTACCCCATGTGACATTCCTACGCCTTTTGTCAAGTAGCAGTTAACAGATATTTGATTTGGTATGTCAATGAGACTATGTATGCTAATAACTGAAATCCTAGGACAATCAATTTTATTCATAGTTGATATGGTACATAAATAACCTAATTTAATAATGTTCGGTGTCTTCTGAGTAGTTTCCTGGCTCATTCCTGAAGCTTGTGTAAATTATTTGATGTCCTAAATAAACAGCCAAAGCAAGAGATTTTCGAGAACAAACGTCAAGTCTAAGAGTAATCCAAATACCTCTATCACGAGGATCCCTGAAACGATATCACTCTGCTTCAACCGTATTATTTCAAAACAAAATCATAATCGGAAACATTCCATTTACTTATTTAGACAAAGACTCTAGAGAGGAACTGTGGATAACAAGTATTTACATTCCAACTAGAACACGGAATGGGACTAAATATACAAATTTCATCTGAATTTCGTGCCAGCTGTCAGTTCCTCGAACACGTTGAAATGAGATCGGAGACATTTCCTCCGCGCAAACAAAAATACCGAGAGAAGCTTTTTCTTTCGTTTTGACGTTCTTCTGCTAACGTGCCGCTTGTTTGATAGGTACTGAATATGTGATGGAATAGTAGAAGCAGTGAAATGCATGGTTTCAGTGAAAATCAAGAAGCGATTTTTTTTTGTCAGCATTTCATTCCTGACAATTTTTCCAATTGTATGGAACGGTGGAGTTTTGCTGACTTCATCGGCGGGTATAGAAATAGTTTTGCATACGCTTCAATGGAAAATTGTTCCACTGGGAGTTATATGGAAGTGAAACAAATCATAAACATTGATTGAAAGTTTGGTTCTGAGAGGAAACTCTTTCTTGACATAGTTTTTCGTGTTATTTCATCTCCATAACCTGACAATTTCGAAGTAATATTGGTCTCAAAACATACAGTACAATAGTCACTTACCCCACGGCGTGGGGAGTAGTGTCAGGGCTACGGAGACAGGTCTTGTCTGGGAAATTCCTAACGGATAAAAAAAATAAAGTGTCTTCATTCAAGGCGGAGTTCAGTCATTCACTGCTCTTATTATTCAAATGAAATTCCCAACTTCAACAGCCAACATCTCAATATTCGCAGAAAATATTACTTCGCATACGTTAATTGTAGCGGAATATCAAACAATAGAAATTAATTTCAACCAGCTGGATAATTACAAAACGTAGATCAAGATATGTCTCAGACAAAACAATAAATTATTTTCGGTTTGATATTCTTATTGCTATGACCGGATATTATGAATCTCGAGATTTTTTCAATTATTTCATTCACAGTCTTTTGTTTCCTATTCTGCTATAGAAAACTATAAACTCACTAATTAGTTCCGCCAAATCAAATGAGTGAAATGATTCCTATTGAAATTCCTTTCGAAGTTGCTAGAAATTAAGGGGGAGAGTAGAATATTTAATTAAACAAGGGTGGCAAAACAAACTTGTTTGCATTCCACGACAACAAACAATTGAACAGTTTAATTGGACCGGATAATTCAACTTGCGGTCGGGTGCATTGTTTCCTTGCATAAATATAGTGAACTAATTTCGGTTCAAATGTTTTAATTTATTGTGCAACGTTTTATTTTCTCTCAGTAGTAAGAGGGGCATAATTCTGGAAGTGGCGGGTCTCAGAGATTTCGGAAATACTCTCTTTCATCAATTTCATGTAAATGGTGGATTAATTTAAAGATTGATCGACTTACCTGGTGAGGAAGATCAATCCTAATTATTCGAGCATCTCCGTCCTTCTATGATAGTATATTGGTAGATGTTTGTAGATAAAATAAGTGCGATTTTTGTACGGAATCAATAAATGTTTATTATCTATTAAACGAAAGGTGGCAATAAACAAATGTTTTGAAAACAAAAACCACCAAATATGTGATACTCAATAACAACTTAATTCTAAAACCAAAGAAGGAAAAATAATTTTCTGACGCACAGCAAGTTCGTGTTCGTAGACTCTGGAAGTTACTCGTCTGTTAGTCTGGCCAATATAAGTTCTCGGGCAGTCTGAACATGGTACTTCCCAATACCTGGAAGCCTCTCATTGCACGCATCAACTCATTTCCTACCAACCCAGTTCCCGCACACAGCTCACTTAGCGCCAACCATTTCCCGCACACAGCTCATCTAGCGCCAACTCTGTTCCCGCCCATAGTTCACCTCGCGCCAATACATTGCACACGGCCATTACAGCCACGTCCACTATAAATACAGTTCCTCAACCCACAATTCCTCAGTTCTCTCGAAGGAGTAGGCAGATTGAGACCTTAGAGAGAACCAGTGACGAGACATGGGGAGTAGGCAGATTGAGACCCCGACGTCAAGTCACAAAAACCTAACGTAATTATACCTGAGGAGTAGGCAGATTTAGATCTCAGCGTAGAATTACGTTTCAACCATTTATTAATTTTCTTTCTATTTCAGTTCTTGAAAATGGCTCCAAAATCGGAGACGAAACGTCGAATTTCAACAAATTCTAGACGCGGTTCAACCCGAACTTTTAGTTTTCAAATATCTGACCGCGGAAACCTATCTGAACACATATATATATATATATATATATATATATATATATATATATATATATATATATATATATATATATATATATATATATATATATATATATATATATATATATATATATATATATATATATATATATATGAAATAGCAGGACTTTGCCTGATTCAAACGGAGAGCCAACTACAGACCGGTTTCGGAATATCGTACCTCATCAGTACAGTCAAGGTTATCACGGTTGTATACACGCGAGGTCCCGATGTTCGTCATCGTCCTCCGAGAGGAATACTGCAATTGCTCACAGGATCCACCTCGGTGACAGATTAGAGAGCACCCCAGAAAGACATTTCGGATACGAAATGGTATATGTGATATACTTGTTTCAAGAAGCAAATAATGTTCCAGTGACTGTAAAACAGTCGATAACAATCCTTAAAGGACTGTTTTACAGTATACAGTTTTACAGTATATATATATATATATATATATATATATATATATATATATAGAATTTCAACAAATTCTAGACGCGGTTCAACCCGAACTTTTAGTTTTCAAATATCTGACCGCGGAAACCTATCTGAACATATATATATATATATATATATATATATATATATGTATATATATATATATATATATATATATATATATATATATATATATGTATATATATATATATATATATATATATTATATATATATATATATATATATATATATATATATATATATATATATATATATATATATATGTATATATATATATATATATATATATATATATATATATATATATATATATATATATATATATATATATATATATATATATATATATATATATATATATATATATATATATATAATCAAGTCTCCCATGGGCTTATTGTTATCTAACCTATTTATGATATAATTTGCAAAATCTTCTGGTTTTTTAGCTAACGGTAAATTGTGAAACCTATTAAAAACGTTGGATTTTTCGGTCCAGCCGGCTGTTATTCGAATTAGGTTTATATCGAGACCGGATCTAAAGACTGCCGAAGTGGCTGCATGTCGAACACTATGGGATTTGAAGGTATCTGTGTCAATCCCATAAAACTTCTTTGATCCAACGACTAATTGTTTGAGTTGGTGCCGCATGGTATGGCTTGTTATGAGTCAGAATTAGAGTAGTGATAAGCTGGCGGTGTTGCTCTGTTACTTTAATATAATGATTTATAATTGTTGCAATTCATAATTCAGGTTTAGTTTTAAAAAACGGAAAGGTTAAATAGGGTTGTTTTTCACCTAGCCGGATGTTTTAATTCTGTCTGGAATGCGAATCTCAATTGTTTCACATCCCTGTTTTATATTAGTCAACGATATTTTGGATATTGTTTGAACTCTTTGACCTGACGTCAAAAGTAATAAAGTGACTAGCTTCAAAGATAAATCTTTCAATGTTAAGGATTCTAGAGGATGGAGTGTTGATAGATATTCCAGTACTGGATTTGGATCTCAAGTTGCTGAATATCTAGGTCCTACTGGTTTTTTATTATATTCACCTTTGAAGAATATTTTTAAAATTTTCTCTTTCGCTGCGTTGAATGTAAAAATTAAAGAAAATGCAGCTCGGTACGAGTTTAATGAGTGATAAGAAAGGCCTGCATTGAAACTGTCGACCATAAGGTCTAATATTGAGTTAAAATTAAGAGAATACGGATCTCTATTTTTTATTGAGCAGTGATTCCACCATTTTTTGTAACAAGTAGTATACTGTTTCAAAGTTTTCTCTTGTACAGACGATAACATAATAGGAATTGAGGTATCTGGTATACCTTTAAGTTTTAAGGCTTCCCTAATAATTTCCCGGCCACCAGGAAAAGGTGCTCGTGGAAAGGGTATTCTTTCCTGAAAGGAAAAATGATAAGATTATTCTCAGCTGAAAGCAATATGGGTTTTTCTACCAGGGCTGAGTTGGCCAGTCTGGACCTATCAAAATACCACTAGCTTCATCATGTTTTATTTTTTGAAGAATTCTATCAATCAATGAAAATGGTGGAAAAGCATAAAAGAAAAAACCATCCCAGTTTATGGTGAAGGCGTCTACACAGAAACAATCCGGATCGGGACCCCAAGAGACGTATTTTTCACATTTTGCATTTATTTTTTAAGCAAATAGATCAATTTGTGGAATGCCAAAAACTTCTATGATTTTAAAAAAGGCTTTATTGTTTAATTCGAATTCACTTATTGCTGATTTATTTCGGGATAAAAAATCGGCTTCGATATTTTCTTTTGTATTAATATAAGATGCAAAAATATACATATCTCTCAATACACACCAGTCCCAGATTTTTCTAGTAATATTATTTAAATGTCTGAATCTCGTACTGCCCATGCAGTTGATACAGGCAGCAGCTGTAATATCGTCAATACGTAATAAAATAGAGCAGTGTGATTTATGTTTTGCAAATCATTTTAGTCCAAAATAGGCCGCACGTAGCTCTAACCAATTAATGTGCTGAGCTCTCTCGGCTTGGTTCCAAAAAGCATTTGCTTGAGAATACTGGCAACAAGAACCCCAGCCCTTGTTGGATGCATCAGAAAAAAATTCTAAAGAGAATGGCTCTGGTGTTAACTCTTTTTTGGAAACATCAATGTGTGCTAACCACCAATCTAATTCCTGATGTAATTTGAACGGAATTACCATCTTTTTATTGAAATTGTTATTGACTAACTTAAGAGCTTTTAGTTTGACTATCTCGAAGAGTTTTACATGAAGCCAGCCATATTTTTCAGTGAGAGAAATTGAAACTAATTTTCCCACAAGAGAAGCAAATTTTCTTATCTGGCAAGTTTTAGTCCGTTAAAATTTTTGGAGAAGTATTGCAAGAAGTGTTCTTTTTTCTAGAGGCAAACTCAATGACATACTTCTAGAATTGAAAATGAAGCCTAAAAACTCAATTTCTTGTGTAGGGTTGAAAACACTTTTTTCTGTATCAATTAAAAACCCAAGGGAGAGCAATAGACTTTTTGTCAGAATAATAAAGTGGTGACATTCCTCCAAGGTCTTTCCAAAAAGTAGAATATCGTCAAGATAAATTACCATTTTTACGCCTTGTCGTAAATAAGTGTATACATTTTTCATAGTGGAGAATTGTCTGGAGCAAGACCCCCTCCTGCCCTCGAAGATCTCTCACAAAAAAAAATATTTATGAGTGTTGTATGACTTTCCTATTTCAGGTCAAACATGCCTGCTGGTCATATTTTTATTTCTGATGGTATGTTATCGAATATTTATATCGTCATAGGTGTAGGGCAACTTTGAAGTTGCAACAGTAACTATAATAACATCACTGTTAATGTAACTTACCTAATCAGAAGCTTGTTGCATCAGTGCCTTTGATGTACTTTTGCATTTTGAAACTTCCGAATGGCATTGCCTATAGTATGTCATAAGTGGGGTATCATCTCTAACGTGTGGACTGTATTCACGAAACGAGAGAAAGAGAGGTAGCGGTTGGATTACAGTTGAGATGGACTAACTAGCATAGGAATATTACATCAATAATGGTGCATAATTACGAAAAAACTAGTTCAATATTCTAAAAACACATGGCAACATTAATATTTGCAATAATTTTCAACTCTTATTAACGTCATTTCAAGGTCAAATACAAACCCTGGATAAAAAAACAAAACTTTTTCATCATAGTTAAAGAACAACAAAATTTTTGAAAGCCCTCCGAAGACATTTCAGAATCACAGCCACACAATGGTATCAATGCCCAAAGAGAGAGAGAAATAAAAGTCAATAGGTCATTGTTGCCGTCAAACTGGTGGGGAAAGGCCAAGAATCGGTTCCTTCATCAACCAAATGACGTAGTGCAGTTTAATTTGTTTGGAACACTTTTCAATAATGAATCTATGTAGACCGTCTACCGTTCTTTTGACTTCAATTCTTGAGTTCCTGTCGAGTTGCCATCATGTATACACATCAGAGCCAAATGAAATACAGTACAATACATTGGTCTCGAATATATTGTGAGACTATCTAAAAAGGTGATATTGAGCATTATATTGGTGAGTGCATCAATAATATTGTATGTGTCGTCCGATGTCAACTTTTTTATGGGTGTATCAGCTCTAATATATTGGTGAATTTTTGAAGAAAACTCAAAATGTCGAGGGCATCTTCGAATTATATTGAAATTATGAAACATGTTAGACATTTTTTCAATGTGATACATTGAAATGGTGATTTTCAAAAGTCTATGATAAATTATTGATTTTCAAAAGAAATAATATATCGTTACGAAAATTAATACGTTATCGGAATATATCAAATAATCATCCTGTATATTACAAATATTTCATATATTTTTACAATGCTCCAGATTGTTATCAGTTTGATTGGTCAAAATTCACTTCAACAATCATTATATTGTCAATATTTTATATTTCGACAAACTTATAAAATTTTTTCTAACCAAAGTTAGTTCAATTAATGTATTCCCACAAATATCAATCAGCTAACTTAATTTCTCGATCTGATGATATTGATGAATTTATATCACACGGGTACCTGTCTGTTATGTAACCCAGTTTTCTTCTTTATCGACGGTACGTTGTCTACTCTTCAACTGTTCGCTGCTCGCCTGTATTTACGTATTTCAATGCATCCAAAGTTAGTAAATTCAACGAAATAATGTTATTCTGATCAACTACCATTGTTATTTCCCGGTAATGTTCGTGGTGACGTAATGTGCACTTCCTCTCCAGCTACAAGAAAGAAGCAAGGATTCAGGTCCAGTTCTGGGCTTGTTAGAATAGAAATGGATTCCAACCTAGAGAAGCATTGCATGGTAATAACTTAATGAAATACTATTTTTGACAACAAATGAAAAAGACGCTGAGACGATAAATTATTGACCTCCTCAGCCATAAGAGTATTTAGGTAGAGTAAGACAATGTTGATATGAGTTTCCAGGAATTTAGAGAGTACTGTTTCCGTAAACTCGAAGCAGCCAGTGTATTTTTTTATAAGTGGAAAGTACAATGCAAAATATCAGTGCAATCGACAGTTTACTTTTCGTATAAAAGAGTTATACAAATCTTTACACATACATTCATCTACATCAACAGACACAGTTACAGACTCCATTGAATTGTCATAATTCGTATTTAGATTTCGTAGTCCCCCAGCCTCAAAGCTTCGCTGGTAAAAAATAACACTCGTATTTCCAGATCATTTACGGAAGATCTGCTGGCGATAGTAAAGCTCCCATGTCATGATTAAGGATAATAAGTCGTGTGAAATGAAAGGCGAATCTTGTAATTCACGGTGCACTTCACATCACAAAAAGGCAATTCATCGTGAAGTGCACTTAGTCTGAAACTGAATGCAATATATGTCGCTCCTCTGTATATATTAGTTGCCGAATTGGAGCGGAAATAGTTTCAATTTTGTCGGTATACCAGGAAATTTGCCTATGGAATTCAATGGTGATTTAATTAAATGACGTTCTCATCATGGTGAGGGCGTGTTGGGATGATTTGAATGATTGTTCAATATTGTATGAGTAATTCGATTGATCGACATTTTATGCATTTGGTACACGCTAAGTTTAATTTATTTATAGATGATTCGTGTATCAATCTGCATTACTATACTATCATATTACCGACCAGCAGTACCCATATCGATGGATTTTGTTCGGCGAAATCCGCTTTTGTGAATTTATCGTATAGCCAATATCACTAACATTGATTGTACCACTAACAGAAATTTCACATTTTGAATAAACTGAAATGGCATTCCAGTACCAACATTTCGGAGGTCAGCAATACATATAGTTCAGTATCGAACTCATCAAATATCGAAACAGCTTAGGAATCGCGAAAGTTTACTAATAAAGCTTTAGACACCGGCCAACATGTGACAACTTGCCCATGGTTAAACATGGCAAAACTCTGGCAATGGCAATGCATCAAAAATCCCCAAAATTTTCACTATTATTATTATGCTGTGGGTCTGGCAATCAGCCGAAATGCAGGTAGTTCTGCGTGGAAACTCCCTCCTCCCCGCTGTCAGGTTTATCCCGTGAGTACTCCAAATCTTCTAATGAACTCCTTGAGATTTATCACAAGGTTTTTTTGTGGGATGGTATCTTCTGCACTACAGTGTCCGAAGATACCTATCCGTATGCGATTCAGAGCTTTGTTTTCAAACAATATGTGTGAGTATTGCCTATGGCATCTTCTCAGGAACATTGATGATGGTTTTTGACCCATTTCTTCCCATTAGGGATCATTTTGTCCGACAGCATTTCTGATGCGTCGATTCTTATGACCTCCATCATGTTGGAATGGCCTTAGCTGTTGCCCCTTTATTAGCCCATGTACTTCAGTCTGGAGGCTTCTATCCTCGGCTCCGCTGTGATGTGCGGATGCAGAGAAGGAAGGTTCAGGAGAACCTACACAACATTCGAACGTTTGATTTTAAAGATTTCCCATCAAATTCTCAATATATGGCTGTATTTAATAAGACTGTTGAAGTTTGGAGCATGCCTATGGGGTCTGCTGCTTCATTGAAACTTTTGTGACGTTTGTTCCAGGCTGGGTTCAGTTTCAGAGTTTTCTTCTTTCCATTGAAATTATCCATGTGTTCACGGATTTTTATTGTCGATTGTGATACTCAGATATTCAGCACTCTGATATCACGTACTGAAGAATATATGAATCTTAAAATTTACGTTAAGAACAGTTGTTGCAGAAGGATTTTGTCTCAGCAAGATAACATTAAAAAAATCGATTATTTATTTTGAACCGTAAACATCTACATCGTATAGTCCAAAGTATTTCAGGGATTATGCGTCGGTAACAAAAAATTTTAAATATTCAAAATGTCTCGATGGCATTTTGGGCAAAACAAGTATTCTTGTCCTTTCATTTGTGTAATGGTAATCATAATGATGATAACAATAATAATATACATTGGTTAATGCATGGGGTCTTCTTCAAGAACATGGAAGACCTAGGCTTATCCAGAAAGCTGACTTTTGCATTTCTCAGGTCATGTGGGGGCTGCAGTCGGAAACCGAAATGGCCTGCCAGGATGGTATCTTCAACCAACTGGTCTACCGTAGTCGCGTGATAGAGGTCCCTGACACTAGATGCAGAGCTCAATATCCAGGGATTATTGAGTTCGTGGAGAATGAGAATTGCCGAATATATTGGAACTAATCAGTCCCCACCCTCAGCATCATGTAGTCCTCGACCGTCAAAGTAGGACGATTTTCGTCATAGAGTTTTCAGCTCCTGGCGAAACGAACATTGTCCGAAAATAGAAGGAAAAATGGACTTCACATCGCTATCTACTCTTTGAACTCCGCAGGCTTTACCTAAAACATTGCATGAAAAATGGTGGTTCTGATAATAGTGGTCCTTGGTGGAATGATGGACACACTGCTGTCAAGCTTGAAAATCATATCGGCTTGCCATAGTATGGCAGAAATCCTAGCCGAACGAATGCAGAAGGCCGTAATTCTTGGTTCACTCCACCTACTCAGGGCACATGATTCTCGGACCCAGTAATCACTTACACCATGTATCGGGGCTTCGGAGACAGGGCCTGACTGTGATATTCCTGATGGAAAAAAATGTATAAAAATTGGTTCTTAAAAAAAATTATTATCTTGTAAATATCTGAATTTTCTACTCAACTTCTGAATCAGGACCTCTGTAAATTTACTGTGGAATACTTTTTTTCAAGTTATGTGACATGACTTTTAGTAAACTCTATTCATGGTTGAGTTTTCTAAGGGGAAAAACTTTACGGTTTGATTATTGTATCATATTCCATCCATAGATTTTATCATCGAGATAATTTGCTCATTGTAAATTTAGGAAGAGTGGAAAAGATGGAATATATATTTCCCTTGTTGAATTTCTTGTACTCTCGAATAATTTCTCACATTGGTTATCCTGGAGTCTTCAGATCGACTCCATGCTTCGATAGAAAATTTTCAAGTTTTCAATCCTCTTGGCTACAGCACAGAAAACTTCAGTGTGGTTTGTCCCACTCTAGCACTGATTGAAGGCAATAGCCTACAAATGTTGAAAGTTAGAACTTTCGTCATTCTCAGCCCCTGAAGACTCTAGAGGATGATCGCAGGGAGGTAGCAAGTGAAGAGTTGAGACAGATTTCAAATTGAAATGAAAATATATATTTCTGTCTTTCGAATACAAGCAGCTCATGGAACTATGTCTTGTCCGGAGTACGTTGTACAAAAATATTAGTCAGATATAGTTGAATATTCGTCTTGGTAACAGCTAGAAAAATAAATGTCTTCTGTTTCCCTTTAAATTTAATTTGTGCAATTGTTGACGACAGGCGCATTTTGGCACCGTCGAAATAAGTCGTTCAATTTATTTGTCTCTCTCCCATGAACTCCACAGACTCTGTCCGAATTCCTCTTTCGTTACTGTTTGCATGAATATTCATCTCTTGCAACATTTCGATGAAGTGGCCGTCAAACTATCATTTGGTAACATCTCGTGGAACGCAAACGTTTGCATGACGTAAATATAATTACCCCTCGCATAACCGAGATATCAGGATGCTTCTGAAATGCCTGGAAATGCATTCACAAGATTAGCTTAACGCTGTAGTTGTGGTGGATGCCACTCCCGCCGCCATTGATTGTTCAACGACTAACGAGATAATGCATTACAGCAAACCACCACAAGAAAGCCGGTTGTATCAGATGATATCAGAGATAATTTTTGATAGCATATGGTTTTTTTCAGAGTACAAAAAGACAAGTAATTGAAATTCCAGGTCAGTTGGAAAACAAAATAGTTATTATCTTAACAAGAACGAATGACGCAAAGCGGAGTTCAGGTAAGCAGTCGAGTGCAGGAGAGTACCTTTCCGTATGAGTCCGGATCAAGAGTTTTTCTACAAGCGTATTAAACAATCTTATGTAGTGCTCATGAACACACTTTCGCGTACGGGAATTTTTTTTCCGCACTAGTGCGGTAATAACTCACTTGAAGTGACTTCATAGCTTGCGAGAAAAATTTTGCAGCACTAGTTCGGGAAAATGACACCTCTCAAACTAAATTGCGTGCGGGTATGGGGTGACGTGGGCATGCTTGTAGCAAATAGTTATTTATATAAAAAGTGCGGAAAGTTTTGATTATTGTACTATTTTCCATCTATAGATTTCATCATCGAAATATTTTGCCCATTGTACATTTAGGTAAAGTGGAAAACATTGAATATACATTTCACTTGCGACGGCAGTTGCACGAACGACGTAGTACAATGTTTTCCCTACGAGTGTTTATGTCCATCTTATTTATGAAAAAATCAGGTATCTAATAAACAAAATTTTATAAAAATGCTAAAAAATGACACATAAGACAGAATTGTCACAGAGATCATTTAGTTAGTCCTAAATATACAGGAGAGAGGAGAGAGAGGAGAGAGAGGAGAGAGAGGAGAGAGAGGAGAGAGAGGAGAGAGAGGAGAGAGAGGAGAGAGAGAAGAGAGAGGAGAGAGAGGAGAGAGAGGAGAGAGAGGAGAGAGAGGAGAGAGAGGAGAGAGAGGAGAGAGAGGAGAGAGAGGTGAGAGAGGAGAGAGAGGAGAGAGAGGAGAGAGAGAGAAGAGAGAGAAGATAGTGGAGAGAGAGGAGAGAGTGGAGAGAGTGGAGAGAGTGGAGAGAGAAGAGAGAGTAGAGAGAGGAGAGAGAGGACAGAATTATTGATAATGACAGATATTTTGCACCTTCAACTGTTTTCAAATTATAGAAGCGATAGAAGAGAGAAAAGAAGAAGGAGATGAAGGAGAAGAAAGGGAGTTTGGTGGGAGAAAAATTGGAGAAAAAGAAGAGAGGGGAGAAAGAAGATAAACAGGAAGGAGTGAAGAGAGAGAAGTGGACAGAAGTAGATGAGAAGTGGAAAAGAAGGGAGGAAAAATGGTGTTTTTGGATTTGGCAAACACTTTTTCTTTAGCATATTACTTCCCTGTCTGATGCCAGGACGAACGATGAGTATTTTGTTTGCCAATAATTTTCATTAGGTAACTGATAATGATGATCCTACATGACCATAATGGATCAGGAGTTCTGCAAGCGGATCCCAGCTTTCACAAATCGAAATGAATGATGAAAGAAATTTCTTATACCGAACTTTTAAAAGGTGTTTGTATATTTATGTACACGTTCTGTTTTCAGTTTCAGTTAAAGTTCATGTTATAACGATATGAATTTCAATAAAATTTTATATACTCCCATATTGATTTCTGCCAACCATGATAATCGAATAATCTTCAAATTCTCCAAGCCCACTTATGACTTTCGGAAAACATAAGTTCGTCGATGCATCGAGTAGGTTCATTGTAACACTTTCAATATTCACGGCTAGAACTTCACAAGAAACCCGCATGATTACAAAATTAATGAAAATCAGCTCATAAAGTAGTCCGTCGTCTCTGTAATTGATACAGGATTCACTACGGGGGTGGCAGTATTGTACTCCTTGAAAGTTTCATCGGTGAATGTATCCAAAATCCACAAGGAAGGGAAGAAAGCCTCATTGACTCCTCTCTCATTATAAAGTTCAGTGTAATCGCCCAGAAATTGTTGTAAACCCCGGAGAATTTGCAAGAAGGTTATCGCTGCGTGAGTTTATCTCAAAACGTTGTAGGAGGGTGGCTCGAAGTATAGATTATATCATGAGTGCGTAATAAATTTGTCAGATGTCGTGTGTGTAGTCGTATTTTGCTCGTTGAACTCAATTTTCAATGTTTACGGTTTGGAAGTGGTGGAGCAGCTGTTGGAATTGGATGTATGCCCTCATGGCTTTCAGCGTACGTTGTCGGATGGCTCATTCTCTAATTTCCTCACCTTGTAGTGTACAGTATTCCTCCCCCGGCATTGTTGTCTTCAATGCTCTCGTTGGAAAGTGCCGTCAAAAAAGATTCCGTCTGTGTGTTGTTATTTTCCAATTGTTCTCTTCACGCATACAAAAATCATATACCTTTTTTTTTGGGACTTTGTCCTGATGTAGAACGCTCAACAGATATTATTCCTATATTATAAGTAGATGTTTTATGTGATAATTATTGAAAAACTTGTTGGAAACGCTTGGAAAGAAGGAAAAAAGGATACTTCGGATTAATTTCACTCTTTCCTAAATGCATTTTCCGATCAATGGAAACTCCTATATGAAACAAGTATTTGAATTTAGAGATTCATAGATGGTTCTATGCCATTTCTAACTTTCTTTTACGTTTTTATTATCGCCAAATATCTACATTTATATATCTCTGTGTTAACTGTGTCTGCCTCGTATGGTTTGTTCCAAAAAGTTATTATACGGCACGAAACGTTTGACCTTCTGAACTCCTTTCTCCGAAACAAAAAACTCGATTGTAAGTAAACAACTGGCCTCACGAATGGAAGTAAATAATTGGATGGAATTAATTCACTCGGATACCGATTTCCCCTGATTTTTTTCTACTTTGTTCCATGTCATCAGTATTCTGGGAGCGTTATTACACACCGGATTTTTGTAAAGTTTTTCGTGGAAGGAATTGAAGAACAGTGATAGAAACATTTCGTGTTGGTCACCACTAGGGGATGATATGTTGCTGAAGGTTTGCGGAGACAAGTTTGCTTTGAGCAGTGAATATAAAAAGTTAGTGGTTGTTTTCGCTTTCTTCAAGGAAGAAAGGGATTGGAATGGCCATGAAGTGAATGAGGTTTCTATAATTTTGTATTACTCGAACCGACATTAAAGCTCCACGTTGATGTTTTGAAAACGTTGCTACCATTAGAACAGGATCAAACTAATGTATCTTCAATTGTATTTGATTTGGATTGGAAAGCTTGCAGTGCAAGGAAAAAAATATAAGTTTTTTACCCCGAAAACGCTATTGAACTAGCCAGTGTTTCTGTTCTTCTTCACCTCCATTTGTGAAAATATTACTTGTTAATAACCAGGATCCATCCAAATCCTTTGAAGTTTATACAGCTGTAATTTATTTATTTATTTATTTATTTAAATTGAAGAGATCACCAAACAAATGCACAAAGAGCACATCCTAATATAGGGTGATACAAAGTGAAATAAAGTATTTTTACAATTCATATTATGCTGGTCATTAGATAACATAACATACAACTAAAGTACATATATGGTAATATCAAAAAAACATTCTTAATATTAATTATATATAGATATATTAATGCTACATAGTCAAAAAAAGCTCTTAATCCTGAAAATCAGTAACACTATACAAAATACAATATGTAAGACTAAATTCCTTATTCAGCAGCCATACCTTAGAAAAAAATTCATTTTTGTCTTAATATTCTTTTAAAATACGTGAAGTTGTCGCCAAAGATCTAACTAGGGGAGAATTGCAATGATAATTCGTTGAAGATGGCGGGGGATAAAATGTTAGTCGATTACGTGAATTATAAGGATTACAATTTAGTGATAATTGTTGCAAGCATGAGTCTGATTCAGTAATACTGTTGATAAGTTTGAACACGAAGCATGAGTCATAAAATTCTCTTCTAATAAATAATGGATCCAATTTATAAAAATCAAGTATTATACTCGAGGATAGATAGGTCTCACCAGGGTTTTGTACATTGTTGTGATTGTGTTGTAATCCTGGAAGTCATTAGTATTACGGAGGATAAAACCTAAGGTTTTTAAGGATTTTCTTACCGTATGTTCTATATGACTTTCAAAGGTGAGCTTTTTGTCTAATATTACACCAAGGTGTTTTATTTCGTCAGTTTCTACAATCTGCTGGTTGTTAATATGCAATTGTTCGTGAGGAGTGTTGAGGATTTTGGAAAACAAGATATGATAGCATTTTTAAGGTAAATTGATAGTCTGTTCAAAAGACAGTAATCAGAGAAAGATAGTCTGAATGTTGTCTTATTTCTTTGTATGCTTTCAAGTCATCTGCAAATAATTTTATTCTAGAATTAACAAACATATCCTCAATGTCGCTAACAAAAATACTGAATAAAATTGGACCAAGGTGCGTGCCTTGGGGTACACCCGACCGTATAAGCTTTTCTTCTGATCTGAAACCGTTCAATGTGACGTATTGAGATCTCTCAGAGATATAAGAAGTCAACCACTCCAACAAGCTGCCATGGACACCGAAGTTCCTAAGCTTAGTAATTAAAGTGGGGTGATGTACTTTATCAAAGGCCTTAGAAAAATCGGTGTACACGACACTTGTTGAAGCGCCTTTTCCCATGGACTCATATATATCTTGAACAAAAGGAGCTAAATTGGTTAAGACACTTCTCTTTTTATAAAATCCATGCTGGTGAATAGTTATGTGATGTTTCACCAGTTGAAACAGCTCGTTGGTAATTATTGATTCAAATATTTTCCAGGTTGACTGAGCAGAGAAATTGGCCTATAATTTGAAATTTCTGACATTTGCCATTTTTGAAAACTGGTATTATTTGTCCAGCCTTCCACTTCTTAGGAAATTTCGCTAGTTTCAGTGATTGACTGAAAATAATTGAAAGTGGTTTCACTAGACTGTCAGCACAAGATTTAATAAAAATTGCCGGTATACCATCTGGCCCAGGGCCCTTTTTTGAATCTAATCTATTGAAGGCAGATTTGATTTGTTCTTCAGATATAAAGGAGATGTTGAAAGAGTTGGTTGATGTTGTTGTTGGTACCTGACATGGAGAATCGCTGCTTTCGGACACGCTGACAAAGTAGTCCGAGAAACCGTTACATATTTCTTCGTTGCCTCTAAGGGTTTTATTGCCAGTTGTCATTTGCAGTGGTATTGATTTGCATTGATTTTTTCCTGAGAGAAAGGACCAGAAGGCTTTACTATTTGTTTTCAAACAAATTTCAGTTTTTTCAATGAACTTTTTGTAATCATTTTTGATAGATTTTTTGAGTGAATTTCGTGTACAATTGTTTTTGAAGTAAATAGTTACATGAATATTGAAATATACCGTTTCTATTTCGTATAAGACCTTTCAAATGACTTATTGAACTTAGGCGCGATTATGGAGAACTGTATCCATATCACGTTATGGCGTATCATAAGAAATGTAAAATTATGTTTAAAAAAATATGATTAAAAATGGCAAGAAAATCGAAGTTTATTCTCTAGTGAACAATCATATGAAGAGGAAAACAAACAATGTCAGAAGTCTGTATGCACTCCACTGCCTGGCATCGACATTCCACGAAAAATATTAATACAAATTAGACGAAATTATCCATACTGGATTTGCGAACAATCATCACTGTCTGGACGTACTGATTTTGTGAAAAACATCATACTCAATGATGAATAATTACTCCAAAACTGAATATAAATGTAATTTGAAATATTCTGTCAGTCAAAACCAAAATTGCATTATAAATATATCAGAATAAATTATGAAAACTAAACAAAACAAAAATGTCATGAATTATTATAACTAACATGAAATCGAAACACTTTTTCCAGCCCATTTATTGTTTTCCATTATTTAGATCCATTATTGCAATTATTTGTATTCAATTTATCTTTAATATTCATACATGATCGATTTGTTAAAATAATCATGTACACTTGCTTTCTTTGAATTTTAAAATTTAAATACAATACTTATTAGCTACATAACAATTTGAAGAATTCAATAGCTGTTTGTGCATTCAAATCGCAAAGTTATACTGCCGGTAGATACTTTATTCTCAAAGTATAAACGAGACTTTTCCTGCAGATGCAGTTCTCAAGAACTGAGAAGCTATACTATATGTGCAAGTTACATGGCTAACAATTAAAGGAATAAATATCTCTTGCATGAGAAAAAATGCTTCTAGCCGATATCGAACTTGTTTGATAGACCAATAGATTTATTTGAAGCATTCAATTCAATCAGTTGAAAAACTCATTAAAATAATTGACGTTACATTTTGCACAATACAATACAAAACACAAATATCTCTTGGTATAACTGAAAATACCTGTTATAAAAGTTGATAATCATGTTTTTTATTTATATAAAATCCAGTTTGGTATAAGTTGAAAAAGGAAATTTATCGTTTTAAAGCTGAACATACTCCGTAATGGTTATATTATTGTGAACAGTTTTAAAAATCATGCAGTCTGTTTTAGAAGTGTTCAATATTAATTTGTTATTGCCGAAATATGTAAATACTGTAGAACTGTTGTTTGAATTTGAGTTTTTCAGAGTTAGGTGTCGTAAAATGATATTGGAATCATCTGCATTACTCACAACTTTAGTTGATTAAAATTTCCTAATAAATCATTAATATATACAATGCCAAGTAAAGAACCCAGCACACATTCCTGTGGTACGACTTTTTCGATTTCAGTGAAACCCGAGGTGAACTCGGTATTTTGTTGCCCAACACGTACTTTTTGTTTCCTGTTACTGAAGTAAGATTTCAGGAGATCGAAGGTATTTCCTCTGATTCCATGCCTTACTTCAGTTACGTGTTGAATCTCATCTACAAATTCGAACAAAGCCGTTTCAGTACTCTTTCCTTTGAAAATAGCCGTGGTGGTCATGATGGTAGAGCGCTCGCCTTACAAGCATAATTCGTGGGTTCACAGCCCAGCACGGCCATCGGTCCCGGATCTTTTCCTTGCTCGCACAAGCTCCTAGGAGCTTCTGAGGGGTTTCCTATTTCTGCAAACCTGGAGGATTCAAAACACAATAAAAAGCTATACTGGAAATCATTGAGCAAATCATGCACCATGAAGAAAGTTATGATTTTCATTAATATGAACACTTCGAAAGAGCTGATAAGCTTTTTCTTATACCTTCACGAACTCTTGTCCCATCCATAGTCTTCCCAATGTTCGTAAAATATTCGGAATTGATAATTATCTGCGAATATAAAGTGGAAAAACTTCCTGCTTATCAAATTATTTGTTTTTGGGAATTCATCTAGAAATATATTTCAAGAACGTTAAACATCATTGTCTTATTATGAAATGTACAATTTTTTTTCATTTTAAAATCTGTGCAAGAGGAAACTCCCGTTATCGTTAGAAAAATTGTAATTTTCTAGGTTTTATGCTTGAGAAAATAAATCTATGCTGAGAAAGTTGGAGAGAATTGAAATCTTTCAGTTACTGTTTATAAAGCTGCCAATGGTGGAAAGACTGTTTTTGTCTTAGCTGTAAGAAATTATTTACCTTCTATAACCTTCAAAATTGAATTCGTAACAAATATTTTCAATGAATTATAAATAGCTCACAAATACCGCCAAATTTGGGAATAAATAATAACCCTTTTCGGGAATGACATTTTTGAGTGGAAACAAATGAATTCATCTACGGCTCTGCAGAAGCACACTAGGAAAATCAACATGTTTGTCGGCCACAAGCTATGCAAGAGGGACGGAGATTCTGTTTTACCTCTACTTCTGCAAATAGAACAAGATTGATGAGATCTAATTAGAAAGTTTTCGCAGATTTGTTTCCGTTATTTTTTTCCAGAGCTCCAGTATATACTATCAATCTTATGCTGGTATATAAATGATTAAATGAAGTAATTCAATCATCTGATGAAATCATTACTGATAATATATCAAATGTTTCTTATAATGGTGTTATTGATATCTCATTTCATCAATATTTACATCAATTTCGGTTTGATTTCAGTTCGGTTTGGATGAAATCAAATTATAGGACACAAATTGAATTATTCATATGTTTGTGATATTATGAAGATCGCATTCAAATATATCCATCCAAATAATTTTCTACTCATATGACCCCATTGAATAATTGATTACGGAGGAAACTCAACCTTCTTGCTGATTCTCCAATTAACCACGTATTCCCTTCCCCTACAATAATGAAATTATGCTGCGAATCAATAACATCCCGATAATTCATAGACAGCTTGAGCGTCAATAAACTGAAGTTTGTGTAATTCCAGTAAAACCCCCTGGAATTCTCTCAGAATATTTGGTTGAATTGTTAACAAGTTTGTAAGGTGAGGCTGCAGTTAACTACAATTGCTCATATCATCCATTGAAATTATTTATTATTATTATGAACTTTATTCATTGAATTAGAATACATACATATTTAACATGGAAAAATGGTAATAAATGTGTATAATAAATGAACGCATAGCAGATAATGAATAAAGAGATAATCGATAAGTGATCTAGTTTCGATATAGACAAAATGTAAAAAATAGAAGTATAAAAATGTAAATACAAATACAAATACAAATTTGAGCACACGCTCAATGCTATAAAATACATATACAAATGTTAATCATAGTATGAAAATACGAAAATTGAGGCAATAAAACAATAAATTAAGATGTCAGAACATTAAAATAAACACATCAAAACAATAAAATTAAGCCGTCAGATCATTATAATTAAGACAATAAAATATTAAAATTTAAATGGAATAATTAAGACTAGAATGTGTATGTTGAAAGGAATGGAGTGAATTTAAAATAGAAGGGATACTAAGAAAAGAGTCTAATCAAATAGGGAGATCAACCATATAGAGTATTATCATCAAAAGCAAGTATGAGGTGTTCATTGTTTCGATTCTACTAGATCGTTTATTATTTTTCTATCGTTGTTGAGGATGTGATTTTTATTTTTTTTTTTGAAATTGACTTTATTTTTTTTTGATCTTATAGTATCCGGGACACTATTGTATAATTTCTTTGAAATATATGAGTGCGATCTTTGGGAAATAGATTTTTTTACACGTGGTACAATCGTAGTAGGTTTTCGGCGGGTATTATATTCATGAGTGGGACCTGCTATATCGCCAGACAAGTGGAATTTTACATTCGTACAAAAATAAAATAGTTGTCTCATATCCATGATTTCGGATTGTTTGTACAGTAAGTCCGTAGAAAATCTTCGGTTTTTAATCATCATCACTTTCAGAAATCTTTTTTGCAGTATTTCCAGGGGTTTGAGGTGTATTCGGAGAGCACTGCCCCATATCAGAATTCCATATCTTATGTGACTTTCCACTAAGGAGTATAATATTTTCATTGTTTTCAGTGGCAGGTTTTTACTCAAATATTTGAATTTGTATAGGATGAATTGCAGTTTTTTTCATGACCTAGCCTATATGAATGTTCACGGCAGATAATAATAATAGCCGTTCCCTACCCGCACAGGCTATGCATTTGGGTACACTTAACGAGTGTTTATGAGGAAGTATTATTATTATTATTATTATTTATTATTATTATTATTTAATAATTGAGTCCAGATATCAAGGTGTAAAAAGGGGCAGTTACCTACCGTATTGCAGCCGAAGGTTAGAAAGTTGTTTTTTTCTGTGTTGAGTGTCAAAATTCTACCATCAAACCAGTCCTTAATGAATTGAAGATCAGTTTCAGCTTTATGTTTCAGTTCATACCATGTTTTCGCTTCATATATTATTGCAGTATCATCGGCGTATCCTATGACACTCCCTTGGCTGTTCAATGAGAATATTCCATTAATGCAGAGATTAAACAACACAGAACCCAGAACGGTGACCTGCGGTACACCATATTCAATTTCTCTCTGATCACTCAGCGTTTCAGCAACTTTCACTTCTTGAGTTCTATCGCTAAGGTAATTTCTCAGTAAATTTGCACATCTCAGATTGAATTCATTTGGGATATCTTTGTTTTCGTGAAGAAGTTCTCCTTTTTCATTTTGGACTGCCGGTATTTTGTATTTTTTTTGAGTTACTCAATTCTTTCACCATTTCCCACAAGAATTTTGTATTATTGGAATTGTCTTCTATTTGTTGTCTATAATAGTCGCACTTTACATTCTTGATGTTTTTATATAACTTATATTGATTTTTAAGGAAAATATTTATTATACGGGTTTTTTCTCAGGTTATCAAACATTTTTTTTTTTTATTTATTGATGTCAGAATGAATTTGTGAGCCATGGTGTAGTTAGAGGTTAGAGTTTTTTCATGTTTGTTTTTTTGTTTCTAGGCATTCCTTGACTTTTATTGAAATTAATTTAATAAATTTATTCATTGCAAAGTTTGGGTCCAGAGTCAAAAATACAGTTTCCCAGTCTACTTGTAGAATTTTTTGTTTGAACACTTTATAATTCAAATATTATATATATTTATGTTTTGAAATGACTACATCAGTCCTTCAATGAAGTATACGTGGATACAGTAAACAGTACAAATCATTTTTGCCGGACCAAAACATATCTAAAAATTTTTACACGTATATCTGATGAAAAGGATTTGTTGTTGAAAGTGTTTCCAAAAATAATCAAATTCAAAGGATATATACCTGCATTCCTCCTGGTGATACCTTCACAATGATTGAATTTGTTTCCAGACTCTTAATATAAAGTAACTCTGAATCATGATATTAATATAATATTTTGTGATTATAACCCATATATTAACAAAACTTATTACGATGAAATTTTGTAGTTACATTCTCTATACTTCAAATAGGATAAACATGATGTATCAAATTGTATAGAGTAATCGATATTATTGTTTATTTTTTGAAAATGATTTGGATATAATTCTTGAACACAAATTCCGGATCTGACAATATACTTATATTTTTAGTGATAGAGATAATATCTTTTATAAAAAACCACTCACTTCCTTGGTAGATTTTTCATTCATTGCAAGCATATTTATATCCTGTTTGAAACTGTGTGGGATTATTCATATACTTGCGAAGAAATGTATTGGTAAGGCAATTCACTCCTTTCATAGGCAAATCATAAAATGTATCGAAGAGGGCGAGTGTCATATTGGGACTTTTTTAGACCTCAGGATATTCGATTTCGCCAATAATGATATATTACTGTCAAATATTAGTACAGACATTACAAATGTACTAGAAAATACACCAGAGTAGTTTGAAGAAGAATTCTGCTTCAATATTTGAAAAAACTCAATTAGCGACATTTTATAGCAAACAACTGAATAGTTCAGAATAATTCAGAGACAATCAGTTGTTCAGAAATATATTCTTTGAGGTAGGAAATGTGTCAATAAAAAAAATACCCAATACAAATATACTCATTCTTTCAGGATCAATTTTGTAGAGTTTTCACTTCGTTATATAATTTGGAAATATCTCAAAATTTTTGAGAATTGAACCAGTTTCAAACTGAATAAAGATATCCATTGAATGAATACCACATGAAAAAAAAACTTATTTTGGTGTAAATACCATTTGCAAAAGGCTATATAACTCACCTGGATATATAGGGTTGCATATATCATAAAATCCAAGATAAATTCTTTTCGATACTGTAAATGTATGTCACGTCAATTTCTCCAATTTCGTTCCTTCCAAAGCTCCCTGTAACCGAAAAATTTAAACGGAAATGCCTCATGTTCAAGTGGAGCATAGCAAAAACGGAAAAATTGTATCGATGTCATGACATTATGCGATTATAATTTTTTATTTGCACCTCTGTATCAGATAGAACTAGCAGCCTTGTTATATTCATACGGTTCATAGTTTTAATGAGGAAAAAGTTATTCGTTGAATTTATATATTTTTATCATCTCGCCAGGTAATTTTCGAATCGCATGCTATGGAATATTATCATTAAAACATGATTTTCAGTTGGAATTATTTTCGTCATCATAAAAAAGAGTTACACATCGCACAATCACTGAAAACATGAACCCTTTGTTTCTACCGGTGGATAGATTCAATATTGTCACATGCATTATGCAATGGATTATTGTAGTTGGATTGCATGGAATTTTTCAAATACCGTCCCAATCTGTTCAATAACTGAATTCTATCTCGAATTATCAAAAAAAAAACTCACTAGTATTTTATTTTCTGGAAGTACTAGGTACTGAACAAGGTATCTGAAATGGTTTGTATGAATTTCAATGACTATTGAATGATTTTTTTTGTCTCTAAAACTGTAACGTAACCAGGGATACTTTGATTGCTCGACTGCTCAGCAGAGAAGGGGGTAGGTTCTTTGGACTATATTGCCAGTTTCGGATTTTTTATGTGGCAGGCAAGTGTTTTTAAATTTGTACTGTAAGAATTTGACTGGCATGGACGCCAGCAATTTTTAGTTTAACAGTTTAAAAAGTACAAAATACCATATCTATGATAGATGATCAGATAATTGAAATGAGATAAATTGACTTCCTCCTGTAACCAGTCCGACAAGAAAACAATATTTCAAATCAAATATATATTTATAGAGTCTATGACATGTAGTGTTAGAGTGACACTAACTTGAAATTCGAACAATATTGTGAGGTTAGACCTCTTATTTATAACAAATCTGTGAAAAATTACTGAATTTGTTTCGAGGACACAGGCTACCTTAGTTCATACAGTGTGGATTCACAGGCTAGTGATAACTGAAACGTTGTGATTGTTGTTCTGCTAATAGAGTACGAACGAGATGACACTTCAGGCAACAATTTCAGGCAATCCTCTGGTATGGATTACGCCTCCACGTTGTACTAATTTCCTTGTATTCCCTCGTAGATAGTGGTCGAATTCATGAAAAAGGTTTGATAGATGTTAGTTTATCACAGATTTGAAAGTCAACAGTATACTATACCCTCCTCACTGAATATGTGATATAATATTACACTTTAATGAAATGATGTACTCCTCAACACAGGAGTTGAGATGTATGAGTATTCAGATCTAGGATAATCTTAACAGCAGAATGTTAATGGTGCACCATGAAAAACTCTACTTGAAATCATTACTGAAATTGATAAATATATATATATAAATAAAAAATTGAAAAAATACTCAGGATACAAAATCCTATAGAGATCAATAAATGTCAATGATTTTAAATTCCACAAATTTGGAGGTTAGTTAACCAAAATTCACTTAGGGTCCATTCAAAAAGATTTATGATGGCATCAATCCACGTGGATTTAAATTTACTACCGTGACCTGATTCACACCATCAAGCGAGTTGTTTACACCTCAACAGCCAAACTAAGAAGAGAGTCATCCTTCCTCTCCCATTCTCAAATTAAATTACTGACATCAGGTCAGTGACATCTATAGAAACCCAACGCATCACCCAATATGGCATTAGAAAGGCCTGTTTAGGCTTTGAGTTATTAGGTGTCGCTCCTAGTACGGTTTTGGAATTAAGTGAAAACAAATTGAAATATAAATGTAACGACATTTTCGTTACAAAACAGTTTTCTAATCCTCTAGAGTTTAGTACAGAAAGGTTGGAGTCCCAATTTTCAACTAAATTCGTGTTCTGCGAATACTAATTAACAGAAAAGTAATATTCCATATAGATGCCAAACAATGCTAGGTGAAACATAATCCTTTCTGAAAGCCAATTGCATGTTTGGCCAATATAGGTAGACTAGATGTTGGAAAATAATGTCGAACCGATAGGAATCCATAATGAAAATTACCTATAATAATATTAATATTGGTGGAAAGGTAATTACAGGCCTTATGATACCATATCATGTCTACAAAAATCAAGTACAAATATATTTCTGCATATATACCTAAACTGATCGAAAATTCCTTTTGAAAAATTGTTCATTTAGAAGAAGTTTGACACATATAAACTCAAGCCCTCTTGCTTGGATTCCTGGGACTTCGCAAATATTCTTCGGAAGTGAGACAAAACAGTGTCCCAAGGCTATCGCAGCGACACCTATTGCCTATTGATAAAGAAATGTAAGTCGCTTCCGCTGATGACTGGTGGCGCTGGTATGTTCTTGCTTTCCCTCTCTTAGGGTTGAGTTTATCACGTTTTCTGTAAGGATATCATGATTATCATGTCCATGTTCAATAATCCAGCACCTTCAGATTTAATATCGATATTCAGATAGAGGTTATACCGGGTGTCCACAGAATATGGTTTGTCCCTATAACTTTTTTGTTATCGAAGGTAATGGAATGAAATTTGGAGGATCAGGTTAGGATATAAAACTGCATTTTTTGTTAAGTAACCCAAATTCATGCAAATTCCTAATTCACCGTTATCAACGATGGATTTTAAGAATTGGTTTGTTTTTTTTTCTGTGTGAACGTGCATAATCGAACTGAAGTGTTCCGCTCTATACTATCTTTTTGAAATCATCGCTTTTTCTATTCTACTGATCTCCAACAAGCTGCATTTTTCAAGAAGCAAATGTTGTGATTGTTTAATTATGATGTTATTTTGTTCACCTTATATATGTTGTGAATATGGGAGTTCACTTTTCATTGTTTTGTATTGTCATTGTCAATAAATGTTTTTCACGAGAGTTTCAATTCAGTATTTGAGCTTACTCTATAACTCTACTATATAACTCAAGTTGTTTCAATTATTTTCACTTCGAATCAATTTCGAAACCTCATCCTTTCAACCACCAACGCTAATAATCTGCCTCAGCACAGCGAGTTGGACATATTAGCAGTGTAAACAGGAGACTCGAAATATTCGATGTCCTACTGAAAATTGATTGAGAAAATATAGAATAATTTCTAAAAGACGTAGTATAGTAGTATAGTATATCAAAATAAATCTCCCAAATAAATATTCACTCTTCTAGCCACCTGTTTATATAATAGTTATTTTTATCAATATAAGAACAGCTTCATCGTTTTTTTTACAATATTACCTTCACGAAATATAATTTTCATGACTATATAAAATTACGTTTATTGCCAATATTTTGCCAAATAATCATAAGAAATACTACACTAATATCGTCAATCACATAATTTCATTCATTATATACAATATTATACAAATATATGTCTGTGCTACTGAAGAACTGATAAAAATTAATTCCAGAATTTGGGAATGTAATCATTCCGTAGTTGAATGCTGAAAACGATCACTTCTGCCTAATTTGCCAGCGAACAATGTTTCACTAATGAACATACGTACAATAATTTCCTTTACACTAACGAGCTCAAAAGCTTCTATTCTTTTGTATTCTCGTAACCTACCTCATTACTGAATTATCGCTTCTAGCTACATTGCTCTCACAGAGATACTCAACGCATGAAATCTGGATAGAATGATTAGCAGCATGACAATTATATGTGCAGAGACAGGCGTTTTTCAGGCTTAGAAAAAATCAGCTCGACGTGTGGATCCCGTTTGAAATCCATCTGTTTGCGAGTTTGTTCATGTATAAATGTCTGGTGTTCAGTCACACCAATTTTATTTTATTTATCATGAAAAATACAAAATAATATTCACTGAAAATGCGTGTACATTTAAAAAAAATATTGAATTTCATAAAAATTAATAGAATAATTACAAAAACCAAATTTTGGGGGAAAATTACCTCTTTCAACTCGAGAACGGTTGAAGATAGAGCCATTCTGCGAACGCCAATCCATTCAGAATGATGAAATTACTAAGTGAATTTCGAGTTATTTGACGAAAGAAAAGAATTACTTGAAAAAAGTCATAAGGGGTAGACCCCTAAAAATCATAAAAATTATGAAACTATCAAATTTACTTGAAACTGCGTGAGCACATATGCGTACATATAAAAAATGTCAAAATTCACTAAAATAATAGAAACATTAAAGAATGAAAATTTTAGTGAAAAATCACCTCTTTCAACTTCAGATGAACTTTTCAAATCGACAACGGTTGAAGATAGAACAATTCTGCAAACGCCAATCGATTCAGAATGATGAGATTAGTATACTTAGTGAATTTCAATTCAATCGATGAAAGAAAAGAATCACTCGAAAAAAGTCATAAGGGGTAGACCCCTAAAAAATCATAAAAATTATAAAACTATCAAATTCACTTGAAACTGCATGAGCGCATATGCGTGCATATAAAAAATGTCAAAATCCAATAAAATTAATAGAAACATTACAGAATGAAAATTTTTGAGAAAAATCACCTCTTTCAACTTCAGATGAACTTTTCAACTCGACAACGGTTGACGATAGAACAATTCTGCAAACGCCAATCGATTCAGAATGATGATATTAGTATACTAAGTGAATTTCAAGTCAATCGACGAAAGAAAAGAATTACTCGAAAAAAGTCATGAGGGGTAGACCCCTAAAAATCATAAAAATCATAAAACTATCAAATTTACTTGAAACTGCGTGAGCGCATATGCGTGCATATAAAAGATGTCAAAATCCAATAAAATTAATAGAAACATTACAGAATGAAAATTTTTGAGAAAAATCACCTCTTTCAACTTCAGATGAACTTTTCAACTCGACAACGGTTGACGATAGAACAATTCTGCAAACGCCAATCGATTCAGAATGATGATATTAGTATACTAAGTGAATTTCAAGTCAATCGACGAAAGAAAAGAATTACTCGAAAAAAGTCATATGGGGTAGACCCCTAAAAATCATAAAAATCATAAAACTATCAAATTTACTTGAAACTGCGTGAGCGCATATGCGTGCATATAAAAAATGTCAAAATTCACTAAAATTAATAGAAACATTACAGAATGAAAATTTTTGAGAAAAATCACCTCTTTCAACTTCAGATGAACTTTTCAACTCGACAACTGTTGACGATAGAACAATTCTGCAAACGCCAATCGATTCAGAATGATGATATTAGTATACTAAGTGAATTTCAAGTCAATCGACGAAAGAAAAGAATTACTCGAAAAAAGTCATAAGGGGTAGACCCTAAAAAATCATAAAAAATTATAAAACCATTAAATTCACTTGAAACTGCATGAGCGCATATGCGTGCATACAAAAAATCTCAAAATTCACTAAAATTACAGAATGAAAATTTTGGAGAAAAATCACCTCTTTCAACTTCAGATGAACTTTTCAACTCGATAACGGTTGAAGATAGAGCAATTCTGCAAACGCCAATCGATTCAGAACGAGGAAATTAGTATAGTTGGTGGATTTCAAGTCAATCGACGAAAGAAAAGAATTACTCGAAAAAAGTCATAAGGGACCCCTAAATATCATAAAAATCATAAAACTATCAAATTTACTTGAAACTGCGTGAGCGCATATGCGTGCATATAAAAAATGTTAAAATTCACTAAAATTAATAGAAACATTACAGAATGAAAATTTTTGAGGAAAATCACCTCTTTCAACTTCAGATGAATTTTTCAACTCGATAACGGTTGAAGAAAGAGCAATTCTGCAAACGCCAATCGATTCAGAATGATGAAATTAGTATACCAAGTGAATTTTAAATCAATCGACGAAAGAAAAGAATTACTCGAAAAAAGTCGTAAGGTGTAGACCCCTAAAAAATCATAAAAATTATAAAACTATCAAATTCACTTGAAACTGCATGAGCGCATATGCGTGCCTACAAAAAATGTTAAAATTTACTAAAATTAATAGAAACATTACAGAATGATAATTTTGGAGAAAAATCACCTCCTTCAACTTTAGATGAACTTTTCAACTCGATAACGGTTGAAGATAGAGTAATTCTGCAAACGCCAATCGATTCAGAATGATGAAATTAGTATACCAAGTGAATTTCAAGTCAATCGACTAAAGAAAGGAATTACTCGAAAAAAGTCATATAAGGGGTAGACCCCTAAAAATCATAAAAATTATAAAACTATAAAATTCACTTGAAACTACATGAGCGCATATGCTTGCATATGAAAAAATATTAAAATTCACTGAAATCAATAGAAACATTACAGAATCAAAATTTTTGAGGAAAATCACCTCTTTCAACTTCAGATGAACTTTTCAACTCGATAACGGTTGAAGAAAGAGCAATTCTGCAAACGCCAATCGATTCAGAATGATGATATTAGTATACTAAGTGAATTTCAAGTCAATCGACGAAAGAAAAGAGTTACTCGAAAAAAGTCATAAGGGGTAGACCCTAAAAAATCATAAAAAATTATAAAACCATTAAATTCACTTGAAACTGCATGAGCGCATATGCGTGCATACAAAAAATCTCAAAATTCACTAAAATTACAGAATGAAAATTTTGGAGAAAAATCACCTCTTTCAACTTCAGATGAACTTTTCAACTCGATAACGGTTGAAGATAGAGCAATTCTGCAAACGCCAATCGATTCAGAACGAGGAAATTAGTATAGTTGGTGGATTTCAAGTCAATCGACGAAAGAAAAGAATTACTCGAAAAAAGTCATAAGGGACCCCTAAAAATCATAAAAATCATAAAACTATCAAATTTACTTGAAACTGCGTGAGCGCATATGCGTGCATATAAAAAATGTTAAAATTCACTAAAATTAATAGAAACATTACAGAATGAAAATTTTTGAGGAAAATCACCTCTTTCAACTTCAGATGAATTTTTCAACTCGATAACGGTTGAAGAAAGAGCAATTCTGCAAACGCCAATCGATTCAGAATGATGAAATTAGTATACCAAGTGAATTTTAAATCAATCGACGAAAGAAAAGAATTACTCGAAAAAAGTCATAAGGGGTAGACCCCTAAAAATCATAAAAATCATAAAACTATCAGAATGATGATATTAGTATACTAAGTGAATTTCAAGTCAATCGACGAAAGAAAAGAATTACTCGAAAAAAGTCATAAGGTGTAGACCCCTAAAAAATCATAAAAATTATAAAACTATCAAATTCACTTGAAACTGCATGAGCGCATATGCGTGCCTACAAAAAATGTTAAAATTTACTAAAATTAATAGAAACATTACAGAATGATAATTTTGGAGAAAAATCACCTCCTTCAACTTTAGATGAACTTTTCAACTCGATAACGGTTGAAGATAGAGTAATTCTGCAAACGCCAATCGATTCAGAATGATGAAATTAGTATACCAAGTGAATTTCAAGTCAATCGACGAAAGAAAGGAATTACTCGAAAAAAGTCATATAAGGGGTAGACCCCTAAAAATCATAAAAATTATAAAACTATAAAATTCACTTGAAACTACATGAGCGCATATGCTTGCATATGAAAAAATATTAAAATTCACTGAAATCAATAGAAACATTACAGAATCAAAATTTTTGAGGAAAATCACCTCTTTCAACTTCAGATGAACTTTTCAACTCGATAACGGTTGAAGAAAGAGCAATTCTGCAAACGCCAATCGATTCAGAATGATGAAATTAGTATACCAAGTGAATTTTAAATCAATCGACGAAAGAAAAGAATTACTCGAAAAAAGTCATAAGGGGTAGACCCCCAAAAATTATGAAAATTATAAAATTATCAAATCCACTCGAAACTGCATAGGCATAGGCATTAGTAAACTCTATAAATTTCAAGTCGATCGACGAAAGCAAAAATCACTCGAATGGAGTCTAAAAATACCTCGAGAATGGTTGGAAATAAAGCAATTCTGTGAACACCAATAGATTCGGAACGATCAGATTAAATTGAAGTTAATCAACGAAAAAAAATTCATCGAAGGAAGTCATAAGGAGTAGACCCCTAAAAACCATAAAAATATGAAATTATCAAAATTATTTCAAATTGCTCATGCACTTATGTTTGAATATAAAAAAATGTTGAATTTTATGGAAATTATTAAAAAAAATTGAAAACTAAATTTTGAGCAGAAATTAGCTCTTTCAAATCTAGATGAACTTTTCAACACAAGAACGGTAAAAAATATATTATACATTTGTTTATTACATCTTTTATAGCCTGCATGAATGATCCCATTCAGCTACTGATCAGTTTTCATTCAAAATTATAATATTCTCAATACTGTAATCAATTTTCATAAATTTTCACATTATTCTTCTAATTTATGTCCATTCATTTTGAATGCATATTCATTTTGTATTACCCTTGTAACTTTCGAATGGGATTGATTGTTTGAATTATTCTAAAATCCTGTATATTTTCCATGATATTGTACAAATTCATATAATATATTATCTCATCTTGTCTTCCGATAATATTCACAGTTTTGTTCGTGGCATATACTCCACTAGTTCAATACTGAAAACTAAATAAATTTGTCTATTTATGCCCTCAATATATTGTCCTCGTTGTTTAAATTCCATCCAACCTGATCACTACGTAGTAAAACCGAATTTCCAACGAAATAATCTGAACTCTCCATTACTCTCACCAACCACAGGACAAAGATGCTCAGCGATATAAGCCACTCATTACTCACCACATGTACATAAACTAATGAATAGACATGGCCATTTTGGCGTACATCTCCGGAATCAAAAGCAGCAGTGAAGAGCGCCTTTATCAAAAGATGTTTATGAAGCTTTCCTTCCTTTCGTAGTCGCGTTATCCTTGTTATTTCAATGCTGAATGATCACCTCAGGATATATTCTCTCGGAATATTCATTGCAATTAAATTCTATGAAATGGCGTGGTTTGAAAACGGCTTATTATGGATGAGGGGGTTTCGTTGAAGGTGGAAGATGAGCAGGTCATATAGGAATCATCTTCTGGTTTTTGTTGTGTGAATATTGCTTGAAGGGTAAATTTAGCTTTATATTCAAGTGGGTTTTTCCGAAGTTCACTTTCATCTTCTCGAATACCTCCAGAGAAAATATTAAAATACCGTTTTCTTAATTTCCACCAACATTCTATTTTCAGTTCAATTACGATGTTTGTTTTTGTTTTTCACTTATATATTATTTGTTTATTCAGCCTTAGATACGGTTGCTATAAATACACTCATAACGCCCTAGGACGTTATGAGCGGGCATTATGGATCATTATGGAACATAATGCCCGCTCATTGAACGAGGAGAAATGAAGCAAAAGCTAGAACGAAACTATTTATTTGTAAGAATTTTCATACTAGTACATGCGACAACTCAACAAACAACAACAAACTAAGTCTTACGTAATTGAAACCAAAAGTGCAATTTTCGAATTTTTTTTGGAAAATTCGGAAATCTTTGGATTTTTTCGAAACTCCAGAAGAGAATACTTTACCACTAGTATTAGGAAGTTCTTTCATAAGAGAACCGCTAGGAAATTCATGAGAATCTGTAACCGAATTTACTATCATTGTTGACACTTTGTTTTTAAAGAAAATGCATTTTCCGTGAATTTTTTAAATTTTTTCCGATGCACCCGCCTCGGTTGAAAGAGTTGCCGAAGTCCTTCTCAAAGAATGTCCAGTACATTCATTTGCATTATCCAATATCAAGTACTTGGCAATCATCGAAGGTATCTTATGGAATTTTTGCCAAAACGTTGGACTATGTATCGACCGTTTTGGTACGTAAGGAAAAATCTGAGATCCTTTACTCCACTGGGTATATATTTTCTGACTAGCCTCAAAGCCCCTACTTCTTCTTCCTGCTCAATACGGAATCCTTCTGACTTACCGGTTTCAGTTTCGGGTATTTTAACAAGTAAATAGCTACCCTTATCTTCTAGATCGTTAATAGTACTTTTCACAAGTTCATCTCTCCTTGGTCCTCCAAAAACACCCATTATCAAATCTACTTTATGTAACAAATGAATTTCATCCGAAGCTTCAATGATAAATGTATTTTTTCGAAATATATTCTTAATATTTCATCTTTAAAATCGAAGTTAGCCGGGAAAAATGTGTAATATTGATATTTTCATTGACTATCAGTGTAGATTTTGAAATAGAATATTTCGTCCACGATGAAATAAAAAAATCAATCAAAACTGAATAAAAAATAAAATAACATACCAATTATTGAAATTACGCCAATAATACGGTCTCATCTATGGCGATAATAAAATGTTTCAACTTCCATTGAATAAATACTTCATAATCCTTGTCGTATACGAGTCTAGATTTCTCCGGCCACAAATTATTCGCAGCTTTGGCTTCATTTCCTACGATATTCTTGGGTGAATTCCTATTCATTTCCATTATTTCTATAAGACTACAAAAAGAAAGTAGCAATGACATTCTCTAAATACATGTGTTGTGATGAAAATACTAAAACACGTCAATTTTTAATCCAAGGGGGACATCTTCCTATCATATCCTCAACTGTTATACCTCTCTCTCCACCCCTTGGTCACTATCACCCAAGCAATTTGAATAGAGAAAGTAGTAAGTGTGACACATCATAAAAAATTTTATTTCTTAAGGAATTCAGCCATGTCAATTTTCGCTTCCGAACTTTCTATTTTGGCGACCTCTTGTGTGACAAACAACTGATCCGTATTCCATTCACCTTCAAGCCAATGCTATCCTCCGGGCGTTACGATCTATGTAACGCACTTGGTATATAAATAGCTATTGAAGGTTGTTGATGATGACGAAATATGAGTACATTCATTTTGGATTTCCATCGTCTTATAATTTGTATAACCACAACATCTCAACTGCTTCTATCCGCAGTCATCTTCTGGTGTTAGTTTTGTTTTGATGACTGGTAATCTCAATTAATTGTTATCTGAATCACCCGTTTCTAGTTGTATTTTCTACCTGCTACTTGCCCGTTGTGATCAGGGTGACTTTCTTCCCGGTTCAGGCCAGTGGTTGTCAAACGTTCTTGATTTCTACGCTGGGCTGGGTAATCATGAGAACTTTTGCTTTGATCAGTACTCCCTATTCCCTTTGGGTTGGGCTGAAACTAACTTCATTTGGAATAGTCCTCAATTTCCATTAAGGTGGAGCTGAACTTGAAATGACTTCATTCCGATGCGTTCAATATTTTCTTTCAGGGCGGTGCTATACCCACGTGGGTGGCTCTTATTTTCAAATGGTCCGGAGAAAATCGGTTATTTTTCCTTTCAACGTCAACTGTTTTCATCCAAAAACCTTGTTCATGTCGAATAGAAGGAATGATAATATTACTACCTTCGGCATCAATTGATGTCGCAAGAACTTCGAACATAGTAAAATTGTTCACGACTACTGCTCAAATAGAAAAAAGGATCTGGCAACAAAATTACGCTAGATAGTTTTCTTAATTTTTGCATAATCGTAAATTAAAAGCAAATTTCAACCTCTTAAGGGTAGGTTCCACGAAAAGGGTTCTTCAACAGTTCTACCAAACTGAGTTCAGTTGCACAGAAACTAGAAATTTCATTGGCTAATCCGTAGCAACTGAAACAGGATAATTCGAACTGCTGTTGAACTTGTTATGTACAACCCTCCCTAATTATTTGATACTGAAAACCTCTTGAAATTTGGTTAACCAATACTGAATCATATTTGTATCCATAAAAAATTATTCAGTAGAAGAGAATAATTATAGGTGATTACGAAATTTTTTGATATAACTGCAAGAGATGGGGAATACAATATGCCACCACTATTCCATGTAATATATATCAACACACCAAATGATGGCAAAAACTCGATCTCAGCCTCGTTACGCTAAATTAGAACTTACGCGAAGCAGATCCGAGTGCGGTAATAAAACACCCAGACAAACATCACACGATTACGGTGAATCTATCTTCCATCAGCATCGTTAGAACAGAGAAATAAAACTAATCGGTCTTCTCGAGCGATATTCGACTGACTTCCTTAATTACAAGCTGCCTCCAGGGGTATGTATCCTTCACTTGTTCCTCCGGGAAATAAGTAAACCCGATACGGTATCAAAATTGGAGTTTTCTGTCATGAAAAACTTGTATGGATGGACTGAATGTTCCTCAACCGAGTCTGCTAGCTGATGTCGAAAAGAGATCGGAAGGCAACATATCAGGGATCTGCTGGGTGAGATCGTTGTTTGGAAATGAAGAATACTGATTTGAAGGATACAATCATCGTTCCAATATACAGAATGGATGAAAGTGTCTTGGCCGGTTACTATAGTCTAATATCACTAATCAAATCAAATCTTATTATTGAAAGAGAAATAAAAAATAGATAAATATCATTCCTCAACCAATACAAAATTGTTTCCGATGAACACTTGGGTTTTGAAGAAAATAAAGTATGTTTTCTATGTGCTTAAGTTATTTTTCCTGAACGCGAAAGTATGTTCAAGTGCGCTAGGTACATGAAATTTTTCAATTCGCTTGTAGAAAAAATCTTGATCATTAGGAGTAGTTATCATCCTAACGAGTACGGAAAGAGTACCTCTCCCGCATGCGAATGTTGTTACCCGAACTATGCAGAGTAGAGTTTCAGTAGGCAGTTGAGTATGGGAAAGTATATTTTCGTGTGAGTCGTGTAATCTACAGTACAGATAGCATAATACAACCACAACTATTATTTGAAATTGTCACACGAAGTCGAAAAAAAACCTCTCCGGTTGTAAAACCAGTTGTTCATCGAGAAAACTCTTACCTCCATATCGACTACTTGTATTGAATTACAGTTCAAAGTTTTGACTCAATCTTTGCAATTATAGACCAGGATGCATAATTCTTAAATAAATGAGAATTTTGTGAGATTATTTTAAGTATATGATAAATTATTTTTCCAAACAGGAACATTTCAATAGAACATTGCAATATATTTATGGTTTTCACATGTTGACAATTCTGTGAAAAGCAAGATACTCAGAAAGGACCACCCAAACAGGATAATTTGAAGGATCGATAGTGTAGGAAATAGGACTATGATATCATCTCGAAAAAATTGTCCAGATATAGATGTTTAGTTTGTTATTTTTTGTTTTGGTAAAATCAGATTATTTTTCAAAAGGCTTCTGGCTCCATCTCTAATTTCAATATAGGAAATGTGTTATTCTGTATCCATTATTTAGTTTATATCAGAGCATTTATTATATTTTGTTCGAACCAGATCAGTTATCTACTATCATTTATATCAATTCAGTAATTCCTATTACAATTCGATATCACTCAATGATTGCTGAATGTACCTCATCAAATCGTTGGTAGTTTCGATTATCTTTTCACTAATTCAAATAAATATTCAAGTGTTGTTGATTAAAATCTTTCATCAATGAAAATTCAAATAATGACTTATATAGTCTTATAGTCTGAAGATGAGAATAGGAATCGTAATGAACAGAGTTGAACAACCAGATTGTAGCAATTGCAGTAATTTGGGGGAAGACCGCTATCGCAGTAATTTGGGGAGAGGCCGCTATCGCAGTTAGGTATAAACATGGACCCTTTTTGCCATCTTCAGTCTTTCACAAATGTACATTCTTCCTCCTAGGCTTACTTCTTAAACCTTTATGATCTCATAATAGAGGTCAGTATGTCCGTCCATTTCATGTCGGTACGTTCTTCTTGTTGGAGTTATTCAGGTTCAAAGATTTCAGATCTCAGCCTCTCGTACGCCTCGCACTTGCCAAGGAACTGAGACGAAGTTTCTTTGTCCCCTTCACATTTGCTGCAAGTGGGGTTGTCTTCTATACCAATTAGTGATAGGTGTCTGCCTAACCTGTTATGCACTGTTAGTATTCCTATAAGGATGCGTAGTGCTTAGTGGTTTCTGCCTGAGAGTCATGCCATCCTTGAGTTGCTGGAACCAGCCACAAAGTCTTTCGACTGCCTGCAGCCGGTATCGTGCCTCCAAAGTTTGTTCAGCTCTTTTTCCGACCAGTCGTCAGGGGCTGAAGAGGTTTGGCCTTTCGCCCCACCCACAGAACAGCGTTGCAAAACCGGTTCTAGCAAGTTTGTCTGCCAGCTCGTTTCCGCGCAACCCTCTGAGGCCCGAAACCTATACCAGCTAAACTTTGTGGTTTCTCGAGAGCATTTCCGCATTTCTGGATAATAGATGGCGCTGAGTGCTGCTTGACTATTGAACAGATATAAATCCTCTGCTCAGGCACTTCTTCCAACTCTTGTCTCATAGGTACACTGTTTTATGCCTATCCAAAGTGTAGCTTTCTTGTAAGTCTTTCCCTTCCAAGTAGATGCCTGTTTGTCAGTCAAACGCGAACCGTCCATATAACATATTAGGCTTTCCGTGCGAAACTCCACTGTAATACATTTCCATTGTTGTCTGCTCGGAATGAAGAGAGCAAACTCTCCATTCCATCCTAGTCTTTCTTTCACGCTTTTCACTCTGAAGACAGAAATAGGATCCCCTGCTCCATCCACTTCGCGATTTCTGCATGACCTATCATCGCTCCTTCAATTACCTAGACTTCCGAGTCCCGCATCTTCAAATGAGCTGCCTTCTCCTTGATCTAGACCGGAGGTGGTAGCAGTCTCAGCAGTACCTCCATTACAGCACTTGGAGTCGTTCTCATTGCACCTGCTAATACCAAACCGTCCAACCTCTGCACTTCACTTAGTCTTTGGCTAAGTTTGTTGCCCTGTGCGCCTGGCACTACACAGCTGACCAATACTCGACTACTTCCGTGTACAGCCAGCGCAAAATCTCTGGGTTACTATCCCAATTACTTTCTACAATTCTCCTCAGTTGCCATAGAATTAATTGCTTCCGACTTTTGTATAATTCTATCTACATGCGGCGTCCTTGGAAATTTGGAGTCCAGGACCACCTCTAGGTATTTAACCTGCTGGACTAACTCCAGCTCTTTGCAAAACATGGTAGGTGGCCTGAACCCTTCTTTTTTCCTTCGTTCGGTGAACAGAATCATCTCTGTTTTTGTCAGATTCACTGGGAGACCCGCTTCACCGCACCATTTTTCGATTATTCTACAGGCTGCCTGCATGCGGTCGCAGACGACTCCTATGAATTGTCCGCTAACTAGTACGACTCCGTCTTCCACGTATGCTTGTTCCTCGAAACCTTCATCTGTGAGTCCACACAAGAGTTCGCCCATGACTAAGCAACATAGACGGGGAGAGAAGCAGCTTCCCCTAGGGCAGCCCCCTCCCACCTCGGTATTCAGTCTGAGGTCGCCCCGGGATATCTGGACCATTCTCCTCATTAGCGACAATACCTGCTTCCTTTGAAGTTGATGGAATCTTCTGTCTCATTACTCAGAATTCTTATTAGTCTGGCGGATTCTGTAAAGGAAATAATTTCCCCACAGTAAGATCTCTAGCTGGCTCTTTTACTATCTCTTAACTCATTTTCGAACCCCCCTCTCGTGGTTTGATAAATTTGCCACGCTTCCTTAATTGTGGTAACTCGCGACCTTGTAAATTTTGAGAGGAATCCAATCAATCAAATGAAGAGTAAAGAACATATTATAGAATTCAACTGAAATTTCGTGAATTTCAATTACCAACAATTACGATCACTATGACCCTAGAAAATTGGCACGAAGATGGAAACGACATCTTAAGAACAGATTACAGAAGAAGAATATGATTTCTTCGTTTTGTCTAATCAATCGGTACAGCAAAGTTTTTGGACATCTTAGCCTCTACCAATACTGCATGGTATCATATGTATTCTGTCAAAACCAGTTCAAATAGAAAGTAAAGATTGAAATTCTGCCTTCGATCTTTTTTGTTACATTTGCCTCACGCCAATTCATTCGTGCAATCTGCTCTTCAGATAATGCACACCAACTCTCTCGACTTTGAGCTATCGATATGACTCACAGAAGAAATAATCATATCTATAAAATATATTGCGTTCGTATCTTTTGCAACGTGTGCACTTCTCTTGTGAAATTGCAAACAATGTTTGAGACGATGGGTTTTATTATTTCGATGTCAGAAAAGTATTATTTCGTTCTTTCTTTTCCGCTTCGCCGTATTGCAGATGCGGTATGAGTTGTAGAAATTCTAGCACTATTCTTGTTCGACGTGCTAAGAGATACAGAAGGAGACAAATGATGAACTGGTATTTTAGTATATTTTCATATATTCAATAATAGTGTGCTGGACACAGTTCGAAAATATTTCAAATCTTTTCGATGTCTCAAAGTGATCAAATCGGATTCTTCAAGCTGTATCTTATTATGAGCAAGATGACTTGGCCTTGGGAATATTTTTTTAACAATAACTGTGCCAGTACATACAAGATAACAAACATGAAGTGAATGAATCGAGTAATGTTAAATAATAGTGATTTAATAATGACGTTTGATTCAGGAAATTGTTTCCAAGCAAATTACTAAAAACATACTGAAAATTGTGTGTTCATTAATTGTTCCTTCAAATATTTCAATTGAGATGATTATCATTATAGTGCTTTTGTAATATATTATCGTTGATTCATCTTCCCAAAAAACTCTCTGACCTTCATTCTATGGGATAACAAAATTGCTGGACCGCATCCATATTTTATGCCAATTTTTCTATTGAAGTGCTGATAGAAAAAGTTGTTTCATTTAAAATTTAGAAAAGCTGTTGTGTTTACCTTCATTACATGAAATTTGTGCTTATTGCAATATGCAAATGATTATTCCACTTATCTGAAATTGTTGAACCTGTCACGTGTCTTCCGTAGTATATAATTTAATTTTGGTTTGTAATCTCCTGGCCAAGTCCCACATGTATACCAGATGGAAGGTTATAAATGAACATTTTTAATATTTTCAGCATTGTGGAATCAACTGTTTTGACATGTTATTTTCAAATGAAAGGAATAATTTCTTCAAAAGTCACAATATTCTTTTTGAAATATAAGGCAAATGTCAAACAGGAAACAACTTCTTTCCCTTATGGACATTGAATTACGTCTGATAACAATTGGTGCAATATTCCTCAGTCAGTGCTAGGATAGGTCAGACAACATTAAAGTCATCTTGGTTCATCAAACAGTCGATAATATCCGAACTGCTTCATAGCCTTGGCCTGCAAATGAAGCCATGACTTGCAATCAGTCAGAGTGCAGATAAAGAAGCGATTATTGGTAACAGAAACTCCAGGAAAATTAAAAGCATAAAATCGAACGAAGTTTGAAGGTGTGACAGAAAGTTTCAAATAAATGAAACGAAAAATTTTGGCTCACCTCATTCAATCTTTATCTCTAGGTCACTCTAGAACAGTTGGTAAATGAAATTTCCTATTTCATGGTATTGAGTAAGGTGCTACTGATAGTTATATAGTGAGGGTAAACGCTTCGATCAATCTACAACTTTGTCAGCGCCGTATTCCGAACTACCAAGAATTCCAATTGCTTCTAGATATGTGGGATCTAGATGCAACTATTGAATATCGAACCGTCTAGACTGGCCTGAGTGATATCTGCGAGGATATATAGGGAAAAGTACTTACACCTGCTGAGTGAATTAGTGGAATGAAGTTAATAGTTATTATCCTAACAAGTACGGAAAGAGTACCATTCCCGCATGAGACTGCCGTTACCCGAACGACGCAAAGCGGAGTTCGGGTAAGCAGTCGAGTGCGGGAGAGTACCTTTCCGTATGAGTTAGGATCAATATATTTTCTACAAGCGCATTGAAACATCTTATGTTGCTCTCTTGAACAAACTTTTGCGTGCAGGAAAAATTATTCCCGCACTAGTGCGGGAAAAACTCACTTAAAGTGACAGTAGCGTGCGGGAAAATGACACCTCTCAAACTAAATTGCGTGCGGGAATGGGGCGGAACACGCACGCTTGTAGGAAAAAGTATTTTCCTCTCAATATGAATAACTGTGCGTCATAGAAACTGGTATATAATCCTTTCATTGCTTATGAGTAGGTATCATTGACATAAATGTAACACACCCTCAGGCAACTATAACAGTCTCCTTTTACAGCCATGAGGTGCACGTTCCGCCAGTACTTATTTTCAAATTACATGGAAAAATAGGAAAAATTTATTTATCTCAAGAGCACGGTGAGGGTATTAAACTCTATCAAGATCCCGTTAGAGCTGTTTCCAGCGATAATCTACTCCTACCTATCGAGTGCACAATGGTAGAATTCGCAAACAAAAATAGGATGAAATTGCCGGATTATGAGAGAGCTATTAACGTTGGTGAAGAACAATTTTATTACAACTGAGTAGGTAATGTATTACACTCCCGGGAGAGTTGGCACGTTGGATGTTGAGTGTAATGACGTGGTTTATATTGCTGGATATGAACAGTGAATATTTTTCATTTACTTCCGAACTTCATCATTATTTCAACAACTTGTTCACTCTACCTATATAATGTACTATTTTATGTGAGGAGAAATATTTGTTCGTGGAACGAAATTAAAATTTGAAAATTCTTTCATTCTACCGATTTTTTCAACTAGCACATGCAGTCTTAGTTTATTTTCACCGACATAATCCGGCACTAGAAATGTTATATTGCTGTATTCGACACTCGTACGGTATAGATGAGGAGAACCTGTGTTTATTCTATTGAGGTTTTTTCTGTAAAATTCATTGAAACTGATATTATTGATTGTCAGGTTCCAAAGAGTTACATTCATGTATTTGCTCTTTTTCTCAGAGATAATCGAACAATAAAAATAGAACAAAAAAAGTTGAAGTAGTTTTTATAGAGTCTTCTTGAACCTACTTAGGTTCTTCACTAAGATTTGTACGTATACCTACCTGAGCCAATTTCAACATGATGCTTTGTTCTGTGAGTGTTAAATTGTGGAAAGAATCATTAGCTTCCTTCCAAAATGCGAAGAACATCCTCAACAACATGAAAATAAAATTAATTTTTCATCTCAAAATGATGCCCCCGAATCAAAGGTTATGCGTGATTTGTTTACAAAAATACAATTTCTTACTCACTGATGTCTTCGTTCCAACAGCTAATCTTCTCATAAATATTTGCTAGGAATCACTCTATTTTAGATTCCGCACCACATTCAGGAAGAATAATAACATATTCTACAGAAATTCAGACACTGATTACTGATTTCTATTTCAAATATCGTTTTAGTCCTCAATTGAAAATGGTCTACTTTGCCCTTGTTGACTCAAGGATAAGTTTTGGTATATTAGGTTGGGGAGGACTCGCTTCAACATATCTGGAAATTATCAACATATTGCAAAAATTTTTTCTTATATTATTTTGAAAAAGGACCGTAACTTTTCTACGGATGCTCTGTATGAAGAAAGCAGAATACTGAATCCACGTCAGATATACTTCCATAGAATAGCACTGTATTGTCACAAAAACAAAAATGAGTTTCCCACTTTCATGAGACCAGGAATAGAACCAATAAAAAGTTTGTATTAGCAAAATCAAATAAAACTATTGGTCAAAAATGTTATACCTCACTTGCTCCTAGAGTATTCAGCTATCTGCCACAATACTTGAAAAGTATATCGTACTATAACTTATTCAAATCGAAGCTTAAACAATTCATTCTTAAAGAAGATAGAATAAAAATACATCAAATAGTAGAGAATAAACTAAACGTATAGAATAGCATTCAAAATGTTACTTTATATTTATGTTGACACTTGATGTTTACATTACTGTAAGTGAAATCCATTCACGTAACAATTTTATAGCGGACAGCCTTAAAGCTTTGCTATAACTTGTTACTTATAAGTCTATACACTTATTATTGGATGAAAAATTGAAAAAGTTGTATTATAACCAAATTTGTATCCCATTCTCCAATAATGTTCCGTATAATTCGCAGACAGCCACTTGGCTTTACAATTTTTGCGAAAGAGTGCTCATCATTTTTAATATGATATTTACAATTAACATAACATTATTATGTTAATTGTAAATTTCTATTGAATACACAATCCGCAGACAGCTATTTAGGCTTTGTGGTTTCTTTTTGTTTATTTGATATACTACTTATGTAATTATTTTCGAAAAAATAAACATTATTATTATTATATTATTATTATTATTATTATTAGTCCCAAAAATAATGTGCAATTTGAGTCAGAAAGCCCACCGCACCATCCTCAGTGTTGTATATTTTGATATTCACATACTATTGTATATCATTTAATTACCGATCTGTCAAGTTGATAGAGGAATGAAGGGGTCTAATCTGTTCATTCAATACTATTTATTGAATATAATATTGGCGAAGAAGCAATACCATGATAGTAATGAAAGCATGAATCAGAAATACCTGTGGAGAGTCCAACTATAACAATTGTGGTCATATTCCAGAACAGTCCTTTGCATGTTTTGCTTGTTTTTCGGGTTTTGCCGTAGTCGTCTTTGGTTCAAATCTCCAAACGTTTCGACTGCAACTGCGGCAGTCATCTTCAGTAGATGGCATGGCTTTGTTTTTGCGCCTTTTATTGCTGTGTGCCAGATTTTCGGTAGATAAGTTCTCTCTTCCTTTCTATTGAGTCCTCATGAAAGTTCTCTACATCCCTTGGTACCTCTAAATGCTTCCTGACAACGGCTGAATCTAGACTTCGCCGGACCTTTCATTGAGCACTATTTTCTTCTTGTTGTTAATGCGTATACCAATTGGATCGAAGTCATACCAACAAAATTTATATAGTCATCTCATACTTTAAAAATACTGCGTAATGCTATTTCCCAATTCGGTCTTTCCATTACATTTGTTGCAGACATTGTTGCTCAACTACGTTCTGATGAGTTTGAACAGTTTCTCGTATCGAATGGAATCGTTCACAGTCTAAAAGATATGAGCAAACTGTTGAACGAGGACTCTGGCTAATGAAAACGGTGATTTTGAAACTGAATTGTTCAGATTCCTCATGTAGTACAGAAAATTACCAAGGTCATGTATAGAACTCGACTAGATTTGGTGAAAAAACCCGTTTCATCTGAAGATTTCCTCAGATCGTTGGTCATTTGAAACAATTCCACATTGGTGACAAAATACGAGCTCGATTTTATTCTAACAAGGAAACGAAATGGCATGAATGGAATCAGACATATCAGGCATATTGATTAATTACTTCCGAACAAGAAGGAAACTGAATCAGAAATACCTGTGGACATTCAACTAAAAACAACTGTGGTCATATTCCAGAGGTATCATACGTTAATGTACCGACTACTGATATTCAGTTTTCTTTGGCCAAGGGGCTTCTCCAGTTCTTCTCTGGACCAAAACGGGAAGTTGTCCCATCCACTGAATTCGCACCTCTCCTCCCATTCATCAATTCGAAAATCCACTATTTTCTGATACTACTGAAGATCTGTGTATCTCCCATACCAACATGGGTTTGGGTTATTTTTGTTACGCCACCAAAAATAGTGATGATTGAGAAGTACGTGTGCAACGAAAGGATCTCTGGATCGAAAGTAATATATTGAACTAACTACAAAGCTGAATCAATGGTTTTCAAGTCTATTTGAACGTTAATAATTATATCGAAATGGAGTTTTCCGTTCATTAATGTTTTGAGTTGAAAACTGGTTGTCTGAAAAAGCCCGTTCAGTTCGAGTATCTGGTTTCAAACCGAAATGATATTAACTATCACGGAGTCCAAGGTATGGAACGGTACATCATTTCAATTTAGTGGTGCATTCATTCGGCTAGGAATCGAAGGAATCTCAATGGGATGTGAATTTTTGGATTTGTTACAAAAACATTCCGCAACATCCACCGTCTTGTTGAAATTGTAAGACCTGAATCCATAATTGTCATGAAGTGTTCGTGAAAAATAAGTCTCATTAACGATAGAAACTATTGATATACAGATCAAGGACATTTTATCAATATTGAAATGAGGGCAAAAGTTCATCAAACCACTACAGTTTCCTGAACAAGTCGTAATTGGATTTTCCAAGTGTACACACACATTTCCATTTTGATCCATATGAAATTCGTTCATTTCATCGCCAGTGGAACTGTTGCATTTGCAATAAAAAATTCCTATTTCTTTTTCTCCTATCGAAACATGTCACCTGCTATATGAAACTGACAACAAAGCGTTAATACGGTTACGGTGGCTGTTATTGTTTAGAGAGAATGTTTTCGACATCTTGATATGGAACAATGGCAACCTGTAATGTGCGTGTGTATATTCAGCAACGATTTGATGAATTATTGCACAATCTTGGGCACATCGAATCGGGTAATGTTTATCTTTTGGCGGAACGCTGCAAATTTGCTCAATTATCTGCAACTGTTTCGTAATTTGTTTACTAACCGCAACTAATTTTCCAATTGTTCCAGTTACACACGCTCTATTCATTTGATTTATTGATTGTGGCGGGTGGATTTATTTTGGCGAAGGATCATTTGGAGGTGTTATTATTCATTGATTCGATTTGAAGTGATCAGGCTTTTGAAAATGTTCAGTCATAGGTATTCGGAATTTATCAATATTCAGATTTATAATTCTTGTTAAAAGGATGTATGTAATCAGCCTAAATGGATACCAAAGATGAAAAAATCATTGAAAAGTTCTCACGGGTTAAGAGGTAAGCAGATTTGAGAATATATGCTTGGTGATCTTGGCGATCAATGTTCTTCGTATACGGCCGTGAAAAACTGAGTTTCTCTTTTTGCCTATCTTTTTATTTTGTGAAGATTTCTTAAAACTTTTTGCACTTCGCCATAGCAAGTTTTTGTAGACTATCCGAAAATACAAATTAAATTTTTATGCAAAGCTTCGTACAAGCCGGGCCACCCTCAACTTTTCATTTTCAAATGCGGATCTTTATTCTCTATTATATTTTTTCAAATGCCAAAAGTTGTGTTTCATATAGGCGTAGTATTTTCATCTGAACTAGAAGTGGTGAACTATCAGCAGTGAATCAACGACAAGTTGGCGTTTTTCAGTTACAGCTGATAGATATAGAATTGAAAAAAAAATCATGCGAAATTGTTCGAAATTGCCGGAACACTCTGTAGTTCAGATGAAAATACTACGCCAATATGAATAATGACCCTTAGCATGTGGAAAAATGCAATAAAGATCCGTATTTGAAAATATGAAGTTGTTGGTGGCCCTGCTTGTACGAAACTCTGCATATAATTTTAATTTCCAAATTTGGATTATCTGCAAAAACTTGCTACGGCGAAGTGCCAAAACTTTTGAGAAATCTTCACAAAATAAAAAGAAATAGACAAAAAAAAATCCGAAATTTTTTATTTTTCCTGTATTACTCCAGAAGTAAAGAAACAAGTTCAGATGTGTTTGTTTCACGTATTTGACCTCTGAAATATGCAACTTTTCCCCATGCATAGACTCGAATTTGAATAGCCATGTATATAGATTTATTCAACATCTTACATACAATATAGTTCGCAAAACAAAGAATACCACCCATTCAATCATCAAGAACAAAAATAAAATATTTTTAAACTTACTCAATAGAGTGGTATGAATAAAATAATTGATAAATATAAGTATAAACTACGAACTCTTAATTTTATTCTTTCCATTCAAGTGCTTTCTAAAAATCATAACTAAGAATTATACACATTTTGATTTCAGAATATTTTAATGCATCCCAAATTTCACGTCGACTTCATCTATCATTGAATAATCCAGGCTCATTAAATTCAAACCATTTTCATTAAATTGTAACCTAGAAAAGAACGTCAACTATACGAAGTATCCTCCGCCAAAACTTCGCTACAAATCCTTCGCAAAATCTTAGTTACGTTCCTTCGCCAAAACTTCGCTATGAAAGCAATTTTGGCGGAGGAAACAATCTAATTTTGTTTATTTACACCCAAGAAAAAGCTTTCATTCATGTATTTTTTGAATTGATATGCTTCTTGGGGTTCCTTAGGAATCTAGTTTGAGTACTAGTGAGCTATATCTCTGAACCATTATTCCTATTGAATAATGAATCAAATTCTGTTGAGCACTTTTATTTTCAGCACAAATTCTTTTGAGCACTTTCCTTTAAAAAAACCCTACACACAGATTTCTGAAGATTCAATTGAAGACGTGTGAAAAATTAATGAAAAAATATATTCAAGCATTCACAACAAAGTTTATATTAGGAAGTAAATAAATAACAAAAGAAATCCATATTTTACGACTATTCGCCTACTTCTAGAAGAATAACTTTGAAGGTGCATTCTAAAGAGACGATATCTCCTGTATAACATTTTTAGTCAGATTCACTACTCGCTTGGCATCTATATAAAAATCTCTTTTTCAAAAGTATATTTCCACGAGCAATATACATGAATTAGGTCATCCACATCAGTTTCTGTGGTGCTTTTCCTGTATGTTCAAGGAGTCTGTGATTTGTAGAACGTAACTTCGTCACAGAATGCCATGCATATAAATCTAGACATTCACTCAAATGTAGATGGTGTACTTAAAAATCTTGAGTGTGTTCTGATAGAAGTGTCGATATTTTCACCCGTGATTATCATAGACGATATCAGCAAACCGGACAAGATTTTCTTTTCATTGCTTGTGAACAATGGATCATTCCACATGTTGGCCGATCATCCATTATCCATCAGTGGACTAATTAGTTACATTGTTGAAATTTCCATAGATGTCTGTTTGTCAATCTATTGTTTCGTTCAATCTGGATACACTCAATCGTCCCACGCTGTGATTCTGTTGGCCTACTGTTAGTTGATGCTGTGAGTTATCATATAGAGACTGGAAATGGAATTAGATTTCTGTGAAACGAATTCAAATGAATATTTTCAAAATGTAGCCAAACTTTTTGAAATACTGCTGAAGGCGCCAGTCAAATTAGGATAGTTCGTTGAATTAACGAAAATATAAAATCAGTATGTATAATGTAGTTCATTTGATAGTAATAATGATATTTATTCATCGTCGAAATGAGTAAAAACGATGATATCACTCGTAAATATGACCATATTCCAATAATCATGGAGGAGGGTTAGTGTTATTACCAAAAAAATTTAAAAGTAAAATTACAGCGATTGACTGAGAGTGGTTGACAATGTTTCAGTTTGAGTAGAGGTGTCCTGGACTTCCATTGCCTGAAATAACGGAAAAAGTGTCTCTGTGCAAATTTGGAATCACGAGATTCTGGCTGTAGATGTTAACAGCCAAATATACAATATCGAGATAGATTTCTACAACTTGGAGTGAAAATACATTTTATATTCCATACACCAACCCAGAACTGCGGCACCTGCAGCAACTGGAGGTATATGGTCTCCCAGATGACTCAAACTATATGCATTGGGAAGAAATGATCTCCATCAGTCCTTGAGGGTAGTGATAAGGTTTAGCATGCTATCGAAATGGAGTTTGGGACCGACAAATATCTCACAATTCATCTCAAAAGAGAGTGATATAAGAAATACGAAGAGGCATTCAGCGTGCCATTACGATTCTGATTTACTCATTTGAAGTGATAGAATGGACTTAAGAGAAGAGGCGAGAACTCGACGAAAAAAAGTCGCAATATGATGCCTATTCAATGGAGTTTGCATCCTGAATCGTCTGTTCCACGGTTATACCTCCCTAGACGAAGGGGAGACCGTGGATTTTTGAGTATGGAGTATCTTCATAATAGAATGGTTCTAGAAGGAGCCTTCGAAGTCATCAGAAGATCAGATCTATGTTCCCCTCCACTGTCTAGATATGACCATAAAAAACAGGGATCGGAACATTATTTTGAAGGCATCCTATGAAGTTGGTCACGTATTCTACACTGGAGGAGGTGACTCAAACCCGTTCACCGAGTTGGAACTCGTTCAGCTAAAAGATTAGGTTTGAGCTATGGAGACAGAAGTAATCTTGCAGCAACATGAGAATAATCTGATGCAGGGGATCTTCTTCAAGAACATTGAGAACCCCGCTCATCCAAAAAATTTACTTTTGGCTTCCTCAAATTGAATCTGTGTCCAAGGGATTCATAATGTCCTGCTAGGATCGTGTCTTGTACACTTTGGTCCATTATAATCGCATAATGGGTATAGAGGTCTGAGACACTAGATGTAGATCGTATCGTGGAGCTCCTGGAATCACAAAGCATTTGCTGTCAGCTCCTTGGCCGCCAGACTGAGTAATTTTTGTCATGGAGGTCTCAGTTACTGCTGAAACGGGAATTATCCTAGAAGAGAGGAAAAGACGGACCAACTCAATATTCACTCTTTAAATTCCGCGGGCTCCACTCTAATTATTTTGTGAAAATGGTGGTTCTGAATACCGAAGTGCTGGAAATATGGACACGCTGTTCTCGAATCACCGGCTTGCCGCGATGCGGCAGGAATCTAAGTTGGAAGAATGCACATGATTCTCGGACCTAGTAATCACTCACATCGCGGAGTGATAATCGGGATGGATGACACTAGTGCCCTTAAGATGTATCGAAGCTTCGAAGATAGGGCTCGACTGGGAAATTGTAATAGAGTGTAACCTGTGCTGCTTGCAGTGAATAAATCGACTTTATTCATCAAAAACCAGAAAAAATGGAGTTTGGTGAAAAGGTGGAGTGTCAGCAGAAGCTGTTTTTCAACTCAACCTTTACAACAATTACAAAAGTGGATAATGCTAATGCTAATCATCACCAGTCAATATCCATACATTATATCATCAGTAATTTAATATTTCGATTCGAGCGTTCATTCAAACATAAAATTATTGTCAATACATATTAGCATGTAAAAGTAATATATTCATAACTCATTAGCAATGTATATATAGAATGAGCTTCTGAATTTCACTACGTGCTAGGAATTGCACGTTAAATGGTGATACCTTGGTAATCCTAGGCTCGCACAAGTTTCGACTTCTGAGGGCTGTCGTTCGTAGGGGTTAACGAAAAAAACAATTTTAAACGTTTTCTTTAAGGCGCCAGGCAACCTATTTCTTTGAAGTGCGGTAGCTATGTTGAAAATAACTGAAAGAATGTTTAAATTTTCATCATTTCGTTCATAAAAGCATTGTCTAACTTAGAAAATGGTCTAACTATGAATGCAATGCAGATCAACATTACAGGTTTCCGAAACATGATGTTGGCGCCATCTAGTAGTGGAACTCTAAAGTTCATTTCCATATATGCATTGGTTACAAGCAATAAATATATTACTCTTCACTGCCTATATGTTTTGACGATAATTTTTTGAATGAATAAATGCTTTAATTGAAATATTCGTTTAGTTTCAATATACAGGGTGTCCCGAAATTATGGTGCCAAATTGAAACAGAAGATTCCCCTCGAAAAATAAATATGACTTTCCTAATATTTTTTTTCTCAAATGTCGTTCGTTGCAGAGATACAGGGTGTTGAATATGAAAAATTACAAGTAATTTTTATTCATAACTTCCACAGTAAAAAAAAAAATTTAAAAAAAAATTGAAGTCATGTTTGTGTTCGATAGGTGCTTCATTTTGAAAAAGAAACCACATTTTCAGTTGTTACCAGTGGCGTACAAGAAGGGCATCATGGTCCCTTTTCTCCCCTATTTTTTACGCCACTGGTGAAATCAAAAAAATTTATAATTTTTTGCATTCCTCTTTCAATTTTGAGTAATAAAAGTATACTTGTTGGATTCCAGAAAAATCAACCGTTTTCAAGATAATTGCGCTTTCATGAATACAAACATAACTGCAGTAATGAAAAAATGTTCGGCTGAAGTGAATTTTACAATCCAAATAAATTGTTAAACTTAAAACTGGATATTTTACCAAAAAAATTATTGACATTTCAACATGCATTTCTTTTGCAGAGGTAGAGGGTGTTGAAACTGAAAAATAAAAAGGCATTTTTCTCGCCACTTTCATTGTTACAAAAAAAAACATTTAAATTTGAAAGTGTTATTTTTTTTTGGTTGAATATCAAGATGTTATTTGGACCAGTAGTTGGGATTGTAAAATTGATTTCTGCCAAACAAAGTTTTCATTACTAGTATGTTTGTATTCATAAAATCGCAATTATTTTAAAAACGGTTAGTTTTTCCGGATTCAAACAAGTATACATTTTTTACTAAAAATTTAATGAGGAATGCGAAAAATGCATAATTTTTCTGATTTTACCAGTGGCGTAAAAATAGGGAAAAAAGGGACAATGATGTCCTTCTTGTACGCCACTGGTAACAACCGAAAATATGTTTTCTTTTTAAAAAAGAAACAACTATTGAACTAAAACATTCTCTAAAATTTTATTGAAAAATTTTGGATATATATATATCGATGACAGCTAATAAATATATGAGCCTGAGCAAAATTATTTTTCAGTGGAAATGGAATATTCAAGAACAAATACTTTTGTCACTAACGGGGCCCCATAGGCTGTAGCCGGCTGACGACAATAACAAAAATAAATAAAATTTCAAGATTTTTCCAGATGACGTTTGGCAATTATTATGCTACCTGGAAAGTTAGCAGATTTATATTTCTCGAAAGTTTCATATAACATTGTCTAAGTGTTACCACCTCGTAGTAATGAAAATTCACCATTTTCTAATTTGTTTCTGATCATCATCATTATAATCATCGGATATTCCATCATAACTCAGAGCGATATCAAATTGTGTAGCAACATCCATCGATATCTGTCGATCCATACAATGTTTCGGTAGCTTGATACGCTCAATCATACTTTGATGTAATACTCTTGACCTACAGTCGATCGATGGCGGTCAGATGTCAACAGAAAACGAGGAATTCATCTTGGAATCCGATACTCCTCCAGCCAACTCGACCGAGTCAGTCAACATGCATTAACGTCTGCTTTGAGTGCTTTCAGAAATTCGATCTTGGGAAACCTACCTCAAATTTCAGGATTCTGCTCGTTTTTCGCGGGGTAAGTAATGCGATACAAATCAAATATCCGTTTGGTGAGTTCGCGATTTTCATGAGACTTGGGTTGTTTGCGCGGTGTGTTACAGATCAAACGAGGAATCGATTTAAAATGGAATTCATAATGTGAAACTATAGTCCAGGAGAGTTTTTGTGGCATAGTATTCTCAAATCGGCTAGATTTCTATGCATAGAAGTCCGAATGGAGGATTCTGAACAAGTAGATCATGAAAATCCTTCAAAATTATTATTCAAACTGAAGTATCATATATTCATTGATTTGATTACTTCAAACAATGCTCTCTTTAATAGTTTTTTCGAAATATTGGGCGAGCAAGGTAGAAACAAGACCTTGACTTTCGATTGAATGGATTTTGAACCACTCCAGGCTCAGTGGTAAATGCTGCAATTTGAATACGGAAATATAAAAGAGATTCAAGGATTTTTAGCTCTTATGATATCGAAAATTGAATAAGAACTTTGCTCATTTAACGGAATCTTTCACGGAATTTTTAGAAAACAAATACATTCAATATTAATGACGCGAAATACTATACGAATCTTTTAATACTTGCAAAAATATTGCATGTAATGCTCCTTTTCTTGCACAACACGAAATCAAAGACAAATTTCAATTAACGACCACTGCGAGTAATATAGATATTGGATCTTCATTTTCACAACTCTAAGACATATCTCTTCTTACTGAAGCTTAAATTTATTACGCGACGAACGAAGAAAAGTAAGTTTCCCTCGTTAATTCTTGGGAACACTTTTGCGTATACTGTCAAAAATTTACAACTGAAACTAATCACGAAATTCGAATATGGTTATTATCCCTCAATGAACATATCATCGAACCATTAGATGAAAATTACGGTTAGAATTATAAGAAAGGCAACGAAAACGATGATTGACGAAATTCTAGACGGATTCCATCTAGAAAATTCTAATTCAGACTTCATTGATAGATGAAGTATCATTAAATGATATTTTCAATTTGATCAATGAAAATGACTGTGACAATATCATTACCAACTTCTGAAGGAACTCCTATTTCTGGAGTTACATACTCAGAAAAAAACATATATGTTTTCAAAAATAATATTATTTTCAAGGAGAAAATTCATGAATCCACACAAAAGTATTGAAATTAAAGTAATAAACACACTGTAGTTTCATGCCAACACTAAACCGCTATTTTCACACCTCGACAAGTGTTTCAATCACCAACTGACCATCTTCAGGAGCTGAAGGTTCAAAACAGCGATTAGGTGTCAGGATAGAACTCCAATATATTCTTCAATTATTTATTTATTAATGTATTTATAAGTGATATCGATACCGCCAACGAACAAAGCCGTAACTAAAATTACAGCTATTTTCAGTTATAGGTGTAGGCGTATTCAGCTTGAAAAACTGATGCTGACGATAAAAAAGCCGTATCTCTAGACCAAGTAGTTACGAAGAAATCTACTTAAAAAAAGTTGTATTCAGACTTAAACATTGACAAAAAATTTCAGTATTTCGGCTCTCCTGAAACATGATGAAAAATGAGTTACGTCTTTGTTCGTTGGGAGTGTCGATATTATACATTACGTTGGTGAATGCAAGCTGAAACGTTTTACTAACGATACTCTGCTTCACTTCTTCAGTAAAAAACAGGACGTAGTACAATGAAGATGAATGAAGATCTTCAGAATATTCTCATTTGGATCTGTTATAATGGTCTCAAAATAAATATAAAAAAAACAAAATTCGTGATTATATCCTCGAGAGCAAATATGAAAATTGTTTGAAATTGTTTGTTCTGATCAAGGAAGATGGAATGAAATTTGATATTCGAAAAAACAGAGATAGCACTGAAGCAGTAAAAATGCTCAAGTATATGGTAGTAATCATTGATAGTAGAATTAATTTCAACGGTCATTGCAACTATATTTAAAATAATGGCGCAAACAATAGGTTTCACGTATAGGCTTGAAGACAAAGTGTTTCAGTTCACAAAATTGACACTCTACAAGTCTATCATTGAACCTCAAATCGAACTTTCCTTAATAATGAACAGATGAATATACTGCAAACAATCCAAAGTCGTGCAATGAGAGCTCTTTTGAGTTGTAAATGGGTTACTCCAATTGTGAAAATGGTGAAAATATTGCAATTGATGAACGTCAAACGAAGAATTTTCATCAAACATTGATTTCCATTTTTACACTGAGAAATAACATGTTACCTACTATCTTATTCATCAAGAGAGCTGAATTATCTTCAAGTTGTACATTGTCACAATACAAGAAGACAAGCAGCAAATGATTCTCACATCAATTCTGAAAATATTTTCTGTGATACCTCTTTTACAAAAGGTTCAGTTGTGTTCAACAATCTGCCATGTCAAATGAAAACGTGTGAGATAGTTTTAAAAATTTCATTTCATTCGTGAAGGAAAATTATCAATTTGAGATAAGGCAAAATTATGAATTCCCAAGTGACAGAAATATATTTTTTATGTATTGACATATTGTATTTTAGTGATATTTCAGTTTTTGACTTTTTTAATTTATAATTCAGTATATTTACATTGAACCTTACCTACACACATTATATATTTTATTGTGATGAAAAGCATTGTACTGATAAAGTTTTATTGTTCTAACACGGCGAACTATGAACAATTACGGAAATTGAAATGGTGAGTTCGTCTATCAAATCACATACCTTAAACATTTCAGAGCAATCCGTCATAATTCATATAATGCTTTTATTGTCAACCTCTGAATTTGTGCCACTGAATCAAACAACAATGTTTCGACTATCTTTGTACTGTCTCTCAATGTTCAATTTTTATGATTGGTCGTAGTTTCAATGGTTCCACGCCTATTACAACTGTGGACCGGTTCCGTCGTTTTTAGTTCTTTACGGTGTTCACTGATACAATATTTTGACGTATTTTCGTTGACCGATCGTTCAAAAGGCATTGATACCAATATCTGGAATATAATTTTTGCTCAAATGAACATTGTGTTCGACTATACAGATAATTATTTCGACTCTGATATTATTTACTTCAGATTTCATTCTGTACTGTATTGTGCTCTGCAGAAATCAATCGTAGTTGTAGTTTAGTAATGAAAATCATGCTGGTACTCCATTTTGAATCACCAGAAACGTAGAAACACATACAGAAGGAAATTTATTTGGTTCAACATTTTGAGTTTCTCATACTTTTTCACTTTTTGTGAAGAAAACACACTATATAATCTTGCATAATTGGTTGTAGTTCACCCTGTATATAAAACAAAATAAAGTCATACTCTCAAATAACTATCATTCAGCACGTTTAAATCAAGTGTTTTTGATTATTTCTGTTGAGTGTGGACCCGACAATCCATCCTGATCTTTTTTGCATAGGACACCGATATGGAATTTTGGCACGAAGATACGTCACACATGGAAACCGTTAATTGGATGCATGAACACCCTCCAACTAGTCGATGAACCGAAACCTTCGCAAACATTAGCATATAGATTCAAAACTTATCATTGTATGATGTTTTTAGATTACTGTCGACCAGAGCCGTTGATCCTAATACTGGTCCTACAGGAATTCATTCCGACATAACCCTGAATTCATTTGAATCTTTACAGAGAATGAATGAATTGTTCACTTTACTGGATGATAATATCTGTTCTGTGGTTTGGACAGATCCGGTGTTTTCCCAGACTGATGCTGGCTCTTTTCCAGTGTTTAGAGTCTGAAAATGAGCCATTTCTGCATTAAGAATGGTCCAATGTACACCTACAAGCAATTGCCCCTCGGTGTTCGGCAATTCTTCGAATTCAGAATAACACAAAAACAAACAAAAATCACAAGGTTTGGAATGAAGCTTTCTAGGCTTGGCACTGGCACGTTTTGAATGATGAGAGTCGGACAAATGCCATCAGGAATAATCTGTAGAGGAGATTACTTCAGCAAACTCTGAAGAATAAATAATAAAACTCTAAGTTATGCATGGAAATACAGTGAATACTTGTGTTTAACTTTCCCAAATCGTACATATATAGAAAGTATATAGATAGTACGTGAAGGGTACAGGAGAAAAACAAGCCAAGTCACAAATAATGATGTCAGAGTTATTGGCATTTTTAGGATCAGTTTGTACCAAATCAGCAACCTAAGTTAGGAGTTTGACAATATAAAACTTGTGACTTGTCATGTTATTCTCCTGACCGCTTGATCCTTCACAGAATCTAGAACATTTTCCATCAAATAGTGAAGCTACCGCAATTTAAAATGGACTTAGCTGGTTTTTTCCCAGTACCCTTCAAGTATAATATAGTGATGGAACTTATCCTGAATAGAGAGAGCATGAGAAACAGAGCTTTGTATACATAAGAATCATGAAAGAGAAAAAATGTATATTGATAATATTTTTGAAAGTTCATTTGATGTCCAGAAGATGTTCATAATTTCTCCGTTAGCTAAATACTTACATTTTCATTCATTTTTTGATGACTAATGACACTGATCATTGTTTCTTTGGCCAATATTCTATTTTGGTGCACTCGTTTTTATACGAAAGAGTGTTTTTAGACGAGTTTAGAGAGTTTATGATCTAGAGTTTGAAGGCAAGTAATTTTGTTCTTATAGGTGATAGAGGTAGAGTTGTCGTTGGTCAAACATTTTAGTTTCACTGAATAATTTGTAGGTCGAAAAACTACTTTTTTTTGTGGATGATTTCTGGAAAGTATTTCATTTGTAAAATAAATAATTTCCCAGGATTACAGATTGTATAGATTCTATCAGAGCGTAGTACAAAATTATCATGTGGTGAATTTCCAATATATCTGAAAAATATCTGAATCTGAATAGCATACTTCTGAGAATATTACAACATTCAGTATGTGTCTGCCCCAAGCGAAGTGGTCGTGGTGTTCGAGCGTTTCTTCCACCCAGGCGGCCCAAGTATGATCCCCGGGACCGCCTGCCACTGAGCTAAAGTGGTTCGGATTCCACCTTTATTGAGGCTGAGGGTCCTGAATCTGCCTTTGAGGGGTTTTCTACGAAATTTTGGGTGATTCGTAAAAACAAATTTTAGAAAATTTTTACAAATTTGAGATGATGATCAAGTGTGATACTCGAATATTCGATTTCAAAAGCCGCTTGAATCATGGAGTCATTATTATATGTTCTAGAGAGCGTGTTGAATTCCGGAAGCCGGTTTTATAGCAAGTAAATGTCACGTTTCTCATAGTTGATAGTAAGTTTTCTTGGAATGAATGAGTTTGTAATTTATCCCATATGTCCCATATGGAATTCAGCTGAGGGCTGTCATTCGTAGGGAAATGACAGCTGGTTAACGGAAAAAAAATTAGAGGCTTGTCCAACTGATATTTCTGTAGAGTATGACCGTATCTTCAGCGAAACTAGTAACTTCCGAAATCGTGTCAAGACTAAGTAGAATATCTGCCAGATCACGAAAGCCTTCGTGGTCAAGTGGTGTTTTGCCCACATCGCAAGAACATTATAGCATCTTGGGTACGCCCGACATGAAGTAATTACTGAAACACTCTTTGATGAGGAGAATGTATAGTGTTTCAAAAAGAAATTATCATATCTCAGAGGTCTTCTATGAGTACCTAGTGTTATTGCTGTGTTTCAGAAAGTGTAATTTTATATCTCTTTACTACTACTGTCCTGATGATAAATATTTTCGACTCTAGTGTTTAGAGAATAAAACATCAGGGAATCAGCAGGGAAATTTGAGAGTTCAGTAAAATGTAATAATTGGTAATATTTTGGGGTATATGTTGATATCACGGATTACATTAACCGAGGAACATCCAGTACATTACATGAATTTGAAATAAACATTTTCTACTGCGGCGCCTTCACCATTTTTTCGGATGGCTTTCGAGGCCAAATTCGAGTCTATGCATTGGGATTTCGGTAACGGTTAATTGAATATAAAAGGGTTGTTGAATTTTGGGAAAGTGGCATATATGAGAGATCAAAGATATGAACCAAAAATCTCATCTAGCTTCCTTAGTTCAGGAGTTAGGTACACAGGAAATATCACATGAGCAGAAAAGAGAAGGTACTCACATTCTCTATCTCACAGGGCAACAATTTTTGTTTGATTTTTGCTGGCTGACCGTTAATAGTCCTCGGGTCCAGTAGCGGGAAAGAATAAATGAATATTCAATCTTTGAGACTTCGTATATCTGCTTTAAATAATAATAATAATAATGACTTCAAAATATAATCTGAGATATTTGTCCAATGTTCCTTGAAGTACATCATTTCATGTGCTTCTTTCAGCAAGCTCGAAGGTAGTCTATGACAAGGCTAAACCCCTTTGATAGTAAGCACATGTCCTGTTGAAGTATTTCACAATTATTTTTTGAATGCTTTCCTGACAATAAAATCAATGAGCAGTTGAGTTCCAGCCTGATAGTCCACGCAATTATACCGAGCAAGTCAATCACGAACTGAGTCTGTAGTATTTGACATTTTTATATCGTAATGCTGTTGAAGTCGTTCAGAATATATTCAGCTCCAATAACATCCAACTCTAATGTTCGCTCGAGAGCCCTTGAAATAGTATTTTCGTTGAGAAAATTCACTGCTCAAATATTACTCAGAAATAGTTCTCATAATTCTACCTGGTAGGAAAATTGTAGAGGATACTTTAATGTCATAGATATTATTTGCTTCACTTCTTCACTCTTCAGCTAATTTTATGAACTTATCTCCTGTATCTTCCAGCATCCTTGCTGTCTGTTGTCATGCTGACTCTCCTGATTATCAACTATATCTACATTCTTATCCATTCATTAATTTCTAGATGAAAACGTAATTACTGTCGTCGGTGTAGTGGATGGAAAATGTTATAGAAAGCGAGCTAACAAAACGCTATAATTTCAACAAGTGTTCCAAACTAGATTTTTTCAAAAAAGTCCCACTCATTTGGAAATCTGCCTTCAGATATGAACTGATTCATTGATATTATTGGCTGAATGTTTTGAAATCATAAATCGACTAGCTAATAAAACTTTTATAAAATTATCTTCTTCTTAGAAAATATTAATCACTGTTTTTCCAAATTATCTCCACATATGAACGGAAATATTGAAGAGATCAGCTGAATGCTGTGAAATAATGAAAGAACTCTCTTAGAAGTTATAAAAATATCGACAAATTAGTTTAGAAAATTTCTTTTAAATGTTACTCAGAACATTTGTCTCTGCTTCTTAAACTAGAGGTAGTATATGAAACGAATTGGTTACTTTCAGAAAATTCATGCTCCAAACTCTCTTTCAAAAGTAACTGAGGGAATAATTTTACATTTAAGAGCATCTGGAGTTACTCTTGTTTAAATTCTGTCACTGTATTTCACCTGATACTGACTATTCGAATGCCTGACATAAATGTCACATGAGTTTGTCATTTACGCAATTCACCAATTATTTCCAGATTAATGAGATTATATTGACCTACCTCAAATTTCAGAATTTCATGGCATGGTAAACGTTGTCCCACTTCACACACTTTTTCACTGTTTTGTCAGACAAATTCCATGCGTTTTTCTTGTGGAAACTTCAAAGATATTCCGAAACCATACGAACTCCCACTATTTTCGTTCAATTGCACAATGTTTCTCGGGTCACAACTATTTTTCTTCGATGATTTATCGAGAAGATAACTCAAACAAAATCCGTGGTTTCTATTTTCTCAATCATAACCCCAATTATAGCTGGGAGTTCCAAATCCAACATTGTCCATCACATATTTCCGAAAATTTCCCACCTGTCACTTGTTTTTCGAGGTGTTTGGATAAGCGCGCTTTCGCCGTAAACGTGGCCTGCTTGGATCGCGATTTCTCGTGGAAATTTCACGTCGCGCGTGAACCACTGACTGTCCCGGATGAAGTACCGAAGCCGAAGGGACACTGATAACTTTCCGGACTCGCCGTTGGTGGCAGCACTGAAGCAGCAAAAATCGTTACTGTTCGCGCAGGAATCTTGGCACTGGGTGTTGCAAATTTATCACTCGAAATGTGACGATTGATTGTAATTGCTGGGTTTATTCTTCAAGTGACGTTTCTACTTTAATTCGGAATGGGTTTTGTTTGCATGTTTCATCCATTGCGGTTTTAGTTTGTTTTCGTTCATGTTGTATTGTTGAGGATGCGTGTTTGTAGAAATAAATATCTTGAATGTTCCTGTTTTCTTCTTTGGACATATCCGTTAACAAATTGGCGAAATACCGGGATCAATTAATTAGCCGGTTGACTTCTAAGAATTCTTTAGAGCTTTCTTTGTTACAGAATTCGATAAATGAGTTTCAATTGTAATATATATTGCGTTTTTTTATTTAGGATAATCTAAAACATAGTTTCCAATATCATTACAAGCATATTGATGGTATTTCTGTTGCAAAATGACTTTTTGACATATATCAGTACACAAATAAGTTTTGGGGTCAATTGATCGCTTTATTGGTTTTAGCATCTTGGTTTATACATTGAGTATGTTTTGTGATTATATAATCTGTGAATCATTCCAATCAGCTACTGCAGGACTTATCTCACTCTTTTCACAGGCCTCATGTCAGTTTAACAGCATGTAGTCGTTAAATAACAGCTAGTATCCTAGTTGTCTCAGAAAATTTCAATTCAAGACGATTGAAAACTTTGTACATGGGTGTAATCAACACTGAAAATGAGCCGGAGAATATCTTGGCAGTTGAGATTATACCAGATGCATCAGACGTCAATACAAAAATTCGTACTCCAACGTGTGGATCACGGTTTTCAAAATTTCATTGCAGAAGTTCTGTTTGGCAATCGCAATCAAGTAGTAACAACTAAAAAGTAGTCTTTAGCGTAAGTTATCAGACTTAATGACCTGACATTTGTGAAAATAGATGGAATATTGTGGCACCAACCAATTGTCGATGAGCTCCACAATTTCATTCCATTTGATATCTCTGAAATAAAAGAAATTGTTCTTCAATCCACTGGCAAAACTAGTGTTCCTATCTCCATATGCACTGTGCATAGGAAATGATTTTATTAAAAATGAGAAAAACTCCACATCAGTAGGGTTTACCGTTGACAATAAACTGATATTCAGAGATCATGTGAAGAAATCAGGTGAAAAAAAAAATTCTTGACTTTCCTGCAGCTGAAAAGTGGATACACCTTCTGAAATAAGTAGATCGTATTGAAGCGCCACTTCGAACCATAGTAATAGCCGTCCTCTATCCGCACTGGCTGTGCTTTTGGTTATTATATTCTATAAGTGTTATTGATTACTCTGCAGGACTCACCCAATCAAGCTACGAGATTTCAATAATTCAATTGGTGAAATTGAGTTGTAAAAATCCCAGCTACGATTGTGGCTCGAACCTGGGAGCTTCAGCCTCAGAGACAAATGCTTTACCACCACGCCAAGCCCCGTAGGAATTCACCAGTTGGGCCGTGCCTTGGGTGCTCCGATACATCTGTAGGGCTGCTAGTGTCATTCACCCCAATACTCACTTTCCACGTCCGTGGGTGAGTGATTTCTGGGTCCAAGAATCAACCAAGGATGACGGCTTCCTGCCGCCCCACGTGAAGCCGGTATGATTTGAATCGTTATTTTGACAGAGTGGCCTGAGGTGTTCAAAGAGTAATTCTCGACATCGAGTCCGTTTCTCCTCCTCTTTCCAGGCGATGTTCGTTTCGCCAGGAGCTGAATTCTTTATGATATAAATCGTATTTGCCTAAGAGTGGAAAATGAGTAGTTTCAATAGATTAAGTACTTCTCATTCTCCACGAGGAAATCAATACACCGTTGTCCATTCTATGACCAACAGTGTTGAAGATCACAGTACAATACAGCGCCGCGTTATACCTATGGATATGGGCTGAGACCGTGAGACCACATAAGTTTGACAAGCTGACAACAACTGCATTAAGTTCACAGGCGCTCCACGACACGATATGCATCTCATGACTGGGACCTCTAGACCCATCAAGCGACTTTTTCTAGTGCAGCTGTAGGGGTACCTCATTCTCCGTAGCTTCAATATGAACTCTTTACTGAACAGGTTTCAACTCGAAGACATAGTTTTTTGTCACTTCGATTTCATTGACTGTATGTGGAACGGAAAATTCAGGATGTGTGCTCCTATGAATATGCTTTGGCGAATTTTAAATCAAATTGTCGTAGCTCTTCTTGAGTTCAATGGAGTAGAGTAAAATCGGACTGGCAGACAGATCAGTTTCAACAACTTTGTTCTCCCCAACAGTTCTGATGACCAGATCAGTCTGAGTTCATGCTGATCAAGATGATGTAGAATGTTTCTTTTCACAAGTTGAACATCCTCTCCGTGTTCTTCGCATCGTCAAACCGTGGCAAATTTATTGACAACAAACTCCATTCTGATAGCATGTGTACACTCTTTCACCACCCTCAATAACTGGAGGAAGATCTTTTTCTCCCGAGGCATAGAATTTGAGGTCATCCATTTGAAACAGATGGGTTTGTTAGGGGTGCCACAGATACATCTGTGGATTTCCCGTAGTGCAACGGAAATAGGGAGACGCAGAAGAGAAGAAAGTTGAGGAAGTCGTCTTGAAATACACCCCTTCTGAAGCTATCCTGCTCTGTTTTGACACTGACTTGATCAGATCTTCTGTGGCATCAGCTATCCAATGCATTTCACTTATCAATCGGGTACCACAACGCATCTGAGCAAATGCATGATGAGCTTAAGCGATGTTGTATCAAAAGGCTAACGATAATCGATCCAGAATATCGAAGAGTTACGCTCAGACTGTATGGAGTCATGCGTGATACATATGTCTATGAGCAGGTTCTCTTTTCAGTCAGCAACCCTCTTTTTTGAACATCATCGCTCATATATTCGTTCATATACCTGCTCAACTGAGGAGGGGAGTCACATGTATAGGATGCGATTACCTACATTCCATAACATGCAATCTAGTTCTATGGATCATTGAGAACAAAAAGGATTTTTTCCTTTCACCACACAATTCCTAGTTCAGTGAATCACCAATGAAATTAACGTGGTTATCGGAATGCGGATATATGAATTAACTCACTTGTGTGGTGGAAGTGAAAAATATTTATTATTGGTATTGAGTGACACTATCCCATATCCGATTTCTTTGAAAAAAAAAAAGCAAATCTCCAATTTTATGCAACTCCACCTCTCGACAAACCAGTCCGGAATTTGTTGCTCTCCAAGTTGGAAGCTCTTGCCAGATGGTGGTGGGTGCTTGGGAATGATTGCTACCGAACGTTATTTAACCCATCCAGGCCTGGAGCAGCAAAGTTTTTGGAGCCATTGAAGGCCTGTCAAACTTCTTCCAAGGTGATCGGATTGCGCAGATCATTGTGATCAAGCTGACGAGGCCTCTTGCAGAGAGCTTCGAGCTGTGTTAGGGCTAGAGTATCTAACTGCATTAAGCGGTTGTGAAAACTCGTAGATGTTCCTCCAGAAGGTATTTTCCCGATCAGTTATCAGCGGGCTATCCACAATACGTGAGGGCTCTTGGAACGAGCAAGAAAGTTCATCGCTTTAATTGATGATTTCCAAAATGTTCACCGTCCACCTCAATCATGACTCCTTTGCATTCTCCAGCATTCGTAATCTATCAAAACAGTGATATTTGATGATAAACCATATGCTTTGTTTCAAAGTGAGGTGAGCTTGTCTCAATTTCGCTGCAACTCGAAGCACTGTGAGCGTTTATGTTTTCTCGCCGACTAGATCTAAGCTTCCATTTTGTGAAAGCGTCGCTCGTGCCTCCCAATCATAGGGGTGGTATTCCTCCTCCGATGTGATACAGAGTTGATGTGATAGATATCAGACTCTTCTGAAAGAACATCGTGAATCTCCGTATCCAGCAATGTCAGTTGTTTTAGCTGAAGGGGCTTGGTGTTATAAATTGCCCTGCTAGTTCAAATACCTCCGTCAGTGATATGATGCGAGTCTTTTCTATAGCCAGACCTTGTTGAACTATTGTCGAGGTGCTCTAACCCGAAGGTAATCCCTCAAGTTGAAACAGAAAGGTTGCCTCTCACACCATAGAACCTGCCTACTCGTCATGAATCTCCTTTGTGCTGCTCACTGCTCTCATAACAATGCAGGAGATCATTCCACAAATAATCAGTCAACACAAAAAAGCAGCCATTATTTGGCAATGCAGCGGCCATACCACCTTGCCTTTCACCTCTTGTTCAAAGGTTTTGGTTGAAGGGGCCTACATCTCTTGTTCAAAAAACTGGGGGATAGGTTTTACAGGGAAATTGGCCTAGTATAACCACGGACGACAACAAAGAAAAATTATTATTATTAGTATTACCATCAAACCGAAAAAAGAGATTATATCAAGGAATAAATATTTTTCAAAGACACTCGATTCGGTTAATCGAGGAATACCATAATTTCAGTAACTTCTTTATTGAATCGAAAAATATCCAACTCGAAAAGATGTGAATGTCAATGGAATCAGTTGCGTGAAATATACTTTCATAATTGCTCTTACCGACATTTTCCTTTCACATCGATAATGGAGGAATATATAACATCGATTCGTGTTTGAGGAACAGTATATGTACAAAAACCTCCACCGTTGAAAACGCCACACAATGAACCGAATCGTATTCAATCAAATCGTAAGACGCATATTATTTGCTTCAACGGCAGCATTTTTCAAAGTTAAATATCATCTAACGGATCTGAAATCAATAATTGGGGTATCGAAACTTACTCCGAACATCAAAGCCTGCCGTGAATACAAAGTGTGTTGCGAAAAACAAAAAACATCCATTAAAAGGGCATTAATCTTTTTGAATGCAAAGTGGAATCCAATAAATTTGAATTCGATAAATCAAAAATAAAAATAAATTCGGCGCATAATAAACAACCACCTGCGGCTTGAATATCGCCGAAGAAATATTAATTCTCGAAACGGATGTGAACAAACTGGAAAGGGTGAATTAATTAGTTGTAAATCAATAATTGTTGGTGGTTATGAATTCTGATTAAAATATGAAGTGAATTGATGGTTTGTTTGTTGAATTTTCCACTGCCAAGTGGTTTTTGGGCTACCAAAAATACTCTTAACAATTGATATTTATTTATACCCACTAGTAAGACCAATATTGAGGAACAGTGAAGTCAAGGTAGGTAATTGAAATGATCCCAATGTCTGAGAAATTAAGGTTGAAGTTTGAATCTTATGATAAATCCTGTATATTTTACATATTATATGGTGTTCTGATTATCTTTTTCAGTGAATTTCAGTAAGCAATAGTACCTTAGTTGATAATCAATTTTCGATAAGGTACAGAACTTCTTTTCTTTATCCCTTAAATGAAAATGTTGAATAGAAATGAATACACGCTTCATTTTGATTCAACCATGAGACTCAACACTCATCATCTGTGTGTTGAGCCACACTCGATTCAACAAGTCTGGGAAAATGTAAATAATAAAGGAGTGTGCTCTCTAATTCGTACTTTAATTGCCCTCCTAGTTTGACCCACATATTTCTTTTCGTGAGCCGACTTCTCTTCTTCGCCTGTCTCACCTTTGGGCGTACCCAACATCTGTCCTACTTTAAACATAGTTTTTTACACTACCTTCATATTGAGGGATTGAAAATTTGTGTCAAAACCCCTACTAACTAGTAGTTTGTACGAGATATCGATATTTCAAAAGAGTTTTTTCCAGCTACTTGATCAACAGCTGTCAAGTACGGAAAATCTCTCTTTTGAATGCTAACTACGCATGTTAGCGAAACGTCGAGTCAAACTTGTTATCAAGGTCGGCCTTACAACCCAAAAAGTCATCATGTACAGAGTTTTTCGTGCCCAGTGTCAATCTAGAATAATGACGTCATGCGTTCTTTACGACTAAGCGCAATAGTGACATGCATTCTTCTAAAAAAGTTGTTCTAAAATTTGTTCTATCCATAAATTGGCTGCACCCTCAAGATCAACATTCAGAAGTTCTCGAGAGACTTGAGCCAGTGAGGAAAGACGAGACTCTTGCATTTCAACGTGTGATTCAGTTATCGACATTACTCAACTCACCCGCTACAGCTATCTTCTCGAAATCACCTCCCCTATAATTTTCAACACGACGCGTACAAAGAATTTCTGAAATTATTTTGCTAGTGAACAAAACAGCAAGAAAAGCATTCACGGATTGACCCCCCATTGTTAGATTCAGTTTTCTCTACAACATGAAAGAGTATCTAGCTGCAGTAGATATTTTGATTTCATTCCTTCTGGTGCTGCCCATATGGATCTAGAACACATCAGTTTCTGAATCTTGTCGGCAAGTTTGCTTTCTCTTTGAACTTGTTGGTCTATTGCCAGTAGACGCAATCTCTGCACTCCAGGAAAGTAGATTCAAAAGGATTTTCTCGTTGTCTCTCCTCATACTTTCGTGAATATTCTTACTTCTATTTTCTTAGAGACCGTCAATTTATAAAAAACAATAACAATTCAACAACTTTTTTTCGATTTCAATGACGGTTACAGTTACAGCCACAATTACAGTTACAGTTATAATTATGGTTACAGATACATTTATAGTTACAGTTATAGTTGAAGTCACAAGTGCAGTTACAGTTACAATTACAGTTCCAATTACAGTTACAGTAACAGTTACAGTTACAGTTATAGTTATACTACAGTTTCAGTTACAGTTACAGTTACAGTTGTAATACAAGCTACAGTTCCACTCACAATTTCAGTTACAGTTGAAGTTACAGTTACATTTATAGCTATAGTTAAGTTATTATAAAAACTACCTCTAATATTATAATTGTAGTTATAGATATTTATATTGTGGCCTCGGAACCAATGACCATTTTTTTCATAACCACTTAATTTTTTGAACAGTGGCACAACTTCGTTAGAATATTGATTCGACCTCCACAATCACATTGAGGCTTCAGATAGTGGTGGCACTCATGATAAATCTTTTGCTCACACAACCTGAAGGCATAAATATAATAATAATAGTTGTTGTAAGAGAAAAAATAGTCTCATCGCATCTTCCTCCACTTCATTCTACTGATCAAGGACTGAGGTACACGCGATTTGATGGTGGTCATTTTCAGAAAACGACGTTCAGTAGAAATCCGCGTACATGTAAATGACCAGAGGAGAGTCGCAATTGCAAAGTCACGTGTTAAGCCACGTGCCTGAAATTTCAATATCAGATGTGCACAGGGTAATTAATATTAATGCCCAGTTATAACCTATGCAGCCACCTTCAAGCAGTTGCAAACAGGAATATGTTGCGCAAAATTATCCAAGATAGTAGGATGATTGTTGAACGTGCACAGGATTATCGAAGTTGGAATGTTATGGTCGTGTTAGAAATACGTACAAATATCCGTAACTGGAATCAATATATTCACTATATAGAACTATTGAGAAAAAGAAGGGAGTTTAGAATAACTTGTTCAAAGAGGCATCACATAAGCTTTCCCATGCTTGAATCAAGACGTCCATGAATAGATTTTACGACCAACTAACGCGATGGGCGTCTGTTTAAGAAATGACCAACCAGATTTTTCCCAGGAATTGTTACCAAAGTTAGTAAAATTGCATTGATTCAAGAGTTTTTTATTATTTCAAAGGAATCCACTAGACAACTTCAATGGAAAATGATTTGAGAAAACTGATAACTTTTTTTTCGAATGACAGTTGATTGAGGCAAAATATGTCAGCTTCAATAATAGAGACTATTCTGAATACTCTCTGTATTGGATGCAGTTAACTGAGGCAGTAATTTTTCCACTTCGAAAATCAATACTTTCCTTTTATTAACTTCACTTGTTTGAAAAATTATGCAAAAGAAACCACTGTTCGATGAGCAGGAATTTTTCCACTTTCATATTGTGTTTAATCATATATAGTTACAAAACTTTTAACTATTATAGATATAACCCCACCACCAAACAGTTAAATAGGAAGAAATGGAAGCCGCAATCGCAGGTCACGTGAAGAATTATTCTTCAGTTTCATCACATTCTGGAGTTGCGAGACTGAATCAGTATACAACTTACCATAAATACTGAAGTAACTTGGGTTGCATATCAGTGGTATGAAAATTATAATCATAGTTGTTGGTGAGCACAAATTAGCTCAATATTATTCATGTAGACTGAGTAAAGTGCATTTTTATTATAACTGAAGTAAAAAATCAAATTTTTAAAATGCATAGGTATTTGCGTACTGAATAAGAAGTGCATAAAAAATGTGATATACTTTTTTCACGCAAAATATAAATATGTGTTTGCGAAGTGGTTAGTTTTTCATATTATGGGAAAATGAAGTGATTTTTTGTGTAAATTTGACTGATATCCCGTTCAAGGACTGAGAGAAAAAATGTTTTTGAAAAAAAGAGCACCTTATGGATTTGAAGGTCGCCGATCTGAACCAAGAGTTGAAGGATCTCAATTCTACTGGTATGAAGACTGTACTTCAGAAAAGTATCTCGGGGAGTTTCATTCAATTGGGAGAAGTCTGCAAAATCTATTTATTCGAGATTTCTGGAAGCGATTCAAGGTCGACGATGAATAAATCCGGTGAGATCACCAAATTCTTGGGAGATGAACTGCAACGAAATTAAAACAGTTTTAGAAAAACCTTCTAGATGATTCGGAGGGTATGAAGGGAAATCTTCAAGAAAAGTTGAAATTTCTGAAAGTGAAGATTCAAACAAATGCGAGGAGTCTGAAGAAGAAGCATCTAGAAAATTCGAGGACTTTGAGAAAAGATCCTTTAGAAAATTCGGAGATTCTGAAGGACAAATTCCTCGATAAAAAAGGAAGTCTTGAAAGAAAAACTTGTGGTTTGGCGAACCGCTCAGAAGAAAAAATGGATATCGTCGTGACAGAAGTAGGGAAAATGAATATGCGAGTGGATAAAATTGAACATGGAATGAGGCAAAGATTCATAAAATTAGATAATAACTTGGAAAAATTAATGAATACTACGTACAGCTCAAAAACTTAATGCTGGACCTGAATTTAAACTTCGATAAAGTTCGAAAGGAGACGGGAGGTCTTAGGATTAGTTCTGAAAAAGGTAATTTCTCGATGAAGCCTTTCTACTTCGACAAAAAACGTCCATGTGCAAATTACCAATACCATGCATCTCAGGAGAAAGAGCTGTAGGATTAACATTTACACTGTGCAGAGAGGCAACAAATAGGAATTTTAAAAATCCTTTTCAATGTGCTAGGTAACAATATTCTGTCGGTATTGGACTCGAGGAATATGAGTACTGAAAATGCAATAAGGGGTAGAAATACAAGAAGAGATCAGAATCTACCACTCGAAGTAAAAACAAACTCCGCATAATAACTCCTGAAGAATACATAAACAGAATTATTGGTAGAGACAACAATGAAGATTCAACCTGTAAGGGCACAATTAGTAGTTGGCTTCCTTTTATCCAGAGAATTGCTAATTGTTCGAAAATCAAAACGGATATCTTGAAAAAGTTGTAACTATATCTGATCCATTGTTCTAAAAACATTAGGTACTTGTTCCATATTTGATTTGATGGATATTAGCAAATAAATGGAAATTAATGTTCCAATCTATTCACTCGGCCCTCATTACAATCGAATGAGCTATATAATAATGCATTCTGAAATTGAATGGCATTATTCAAAGAGAATTGCAACACATTATTACTATTTAATGGATTTGTTATCAGATTCACACATACAATTCCCGTTATAGTGAATTATGCAACGATCACTTGAATGCATGGGTAGAAAATAGATTTCGAAAGTGCACAACATACAGATTTGGCGTTGGTTGTAGTATTTCTGTATTTTTTTGTAGGCAGAAGGAAAGTAAATAGGAAGAGCAATGGTAATACATCAAACGAGAAAGAACACATTTTTTAATGACTCATATGCTACAAAGTCAGGAACTGTCACACCCTCCAATGGAAGAATCAACCAGTACTACCACTGAATACTGAATACCAACCAAAATTGTCCAAAATGTACCTCATCAACATTCTTTTTCTCCTTTTCCTTGGACTGTCAAACTTTCCATACTCTAACTCAATTCGGTATGAAACCAACCTTCATCATTCTTGAAACATCCGGCGAAACGACGCGAGGATGTGAAGATCAGATACACACAGACGCATCAGTAACGGATGAAGGTACTGCGTTAAATTTCATAACACCTGATGATAAAAAAACACCTACAATAAATACACCAGCGAACTTCTCGCTATTCTCAAGACACGGTATCTCCCAGAAAAACCAAATTTCACTATTGATTCAAGATGAGTTCCAAATTTTACGAAATCTATCAGATATATGTGGGTGCCATCCCATCGGCAGGGGAGGCAATGAAGCTCTGGACAGATTTGCAAAGTATGCAAGTCCGTAACTAATCGCTCACTGAAGTTGAGGAATCCATACAGAACGAATGGCAATTCAAGTGGAATTAAAAATTTCAAACAATTCATGTCACACAAACCACAATTTTTTCAAAGTAATGGTCATAATGTCTCAAGAGAACTGGACTTCAAGTTTTTAAAAAGGAGTATCACTGATATCCAAACGGATGATATTGTATGTTTGGGCTAAGGATTGTGGAAACAAGACAAGCTTGAGGTCTGTTTGGATTAATCTCCATTTAGTGGTGGAACCCTTTTTTCCAGATTTTGACCCAGATCTGTGTCTGTACCGTAATTGTATCATTCATTGCCAATTCATTACTGGTTTTCCTGATATTCGGGAACCAGAAGAGTTAATATCGTCATTGAATCTTCGTACTAATTAAATTTGATTAGTTTGGGGCTTTTGTACTACAAGTCTCGACAACTGGGCCCTTTCAGAACTATCGGGTGTGCCCTCGAAGTCATTTAGAGTTCTATATCTGTAGTTATGTCTTATTTGCGAGACTCCACAGGCTTGGTTTTGGAACTTTCATGTATCTGAGAGCTCTTGGTTTTCCTTCTCCCTGAGCCTTGATAAGCTCTCACAGTGGCATAGTCTGTGTACTGGTGTTTTCGCTCTTTCCTGATAGATTCTGCATAGCATTTCTTCTGCCAGACCGATTGTTCCCATGATTGTTGGGCCTACAAGGCCATATGAGAAGTCCTACTAATATTCTAGTAGTGCTTCTCTTCTGGTTTGATAAATATTCTGTGAATGTTGGCAACGGTTGTTTGATAAACTCTTTGACCTATCTCATTCCTAATGAATTGTCCCACCATTCCTAAAATTTCTGTTGGATCCTTGATTCGGTGTTTGTTTTCAGTACAGCTAAGATACATGCTCGAGGTTTATTGTGACCTTTTTTGCATATTACCTCACCTTGGTTGGATTTAAACCTGCTACTTTCCCTTCATGTAGCCAGGGTTTCTGCAAGAGAGCGAAATCCAGCCCTTCTTCATCTAACCTCCCGCATATTATGGCGCTAGACGCTCTAGCATGATAGATGTTCAATTGCAGTACCCTTATCCTCTGCTTTGGGTTTAGTTCTGGGAACTAAATCGTTCTTCTGCCTTCTCTGAGGCTTAATTTTTCATAGGTGTCGGCTCAGCTTCTTCCTGCACATTCACGATCTCGGGAATCAGTTCAGAATCATCTTCTTTGACTGAGGAAAGAGCATCTTTGAAAGTGACTCCTTCCTGCCTTGGCTTTTTTCCAGCTGAGTTATTTGTGGTGGTGTTGTGCCTATTTAAGCAAGAACGTTTCACAGCTTTTTTGCCATCAAGTGCATTTTTCCTGCCCTTCCTGGCCGCTTTTGGCGTCTTTTTCGCCTTAGATCTCAGTCTTGAGGACGGTAACGGATCTTTGTTTTTCAAGAAGTTTTCTTTGATTACCAGCCTATTGGCTGTTGAGTAGTCAAGCCTCTTTTCAGGTGCTTTCTCAACCTCTATTAAGAGGATCCTCTTATAAAGAATGTTTCAACCTCCTCATCTAATATTAGCTCTATTTCCTCCACGGAAGACTATTATCTTATTCTTGATTCTTGGTGCTTGCCCTTTGGCTTTGGCACCAGACGTCTACGCCTTTTGCTCTAGGTTCGGTGTAGTCACCTTCACCCGTTTGACAGTTTTTTTAGTATTCAGGTCCTGTTCCTACGAGTAGCTAGGGTGATGTTTGTCCACTACGGCAGAGTCCCGCATTCCGTAGTAAGGTCTAGGAAACTCTGGGATTCGACCAGGTGTCCCAGAGGCTCCGTTTGAGATAGCATCCCCTGCTACCATTCAGACTTTGGCACGGATTTCTCATACCTTGGCTTGGGGTACTTTTTTTTCGACTTTCCTTGTTTAGTTCCGTCGTGTTCTGTTAGAAGCAGGTTCACCTCGAGCAGGATGCGATTCTTCATTGGGCACAGAGGTCGTTGGAAGTAGCTTCCTCGAGACATTTTCTAGGTCTCCTCTGCTGTTTTCCTGGGGCCGGCAGAAATGCGTCCAACCCCTTGACCCCTACTGATGCTTGGGCTGACCTGGATTCAAGAATGAAATCATTGGAAAAATTCAACTGGCATGAAGATGGAGGCATTCAAGAAATATTTTTGGATACAGTAGATTCATCAGAATACTTTGTCATTTCAACCAAGTGTCAGCAGCCTTCATTTCTTCAAAGACGGCACTGACGTCCCCTAATATAATTTATAGTATCTCTTTTATGTTACTGAATAATTAAAGATGAATAAATCAATGATGAATTCTAATTGAGACTGATCACATCTCAGACGTTATTTTCAATTTCTTATCGATCAATCTAAGAAAATACATCTCTCGTAAATGAGTCCCCAAGATTCGGAATCATTGACATGATTCCGACTTTCATTGGCGAAAGCACAGTAAAACTTTGGTCCGACTTCGGTTGATTAATGTCCCGAGTCCGCTGAGATACATTTATATCTCGTATATCTCAGCTCAAAGCTCCCTACTAAGCCGGCAACGTCTATTTGATCCAATTATAGATAAAACAGACATAAAAATAAAACTCGCTCACCACTTTATCACAATCTCCCATGTATTTTTAACATCTCAACTAACAGTGTGGATTCGAATCCCGGTTCAGTTGTAGATGAGGAATAATGATTGGCCAATTTGTGCTAAGATATCTCTGATCTGATAAGTATGATAGGATTTTTTCATTTGGAACTCTGCTAAATATTCAACTGTCAATTCCACTATGTATCCTTTTCTATTGCTTCACTTTTCATACCCTGCAGAGTTCTTTCTGATGAGTCGCCAGTCTGCTAGAACTAGCAGATCATCGTTCAGAATGGCCTTGATTTTTCATTATTTCGCGACTCACGTCTAGAGGGTGTCAATCTCGATTTATTTGACGTAGCGTCAAGGCCTGAGGCGGATAGGTCCGGCTCCAGCCCGTTACATTTATGGTATCCACTGAATATTGCACCCTATATTCACGAGACTATTACATATAAGGTAATAATAATAATGATACCTTCTCATAAATACTCGTAGAATGTGCCTAAAGTCATAGCCTGTGCCAGTAGAAGACGGCTACCGTTGTATCATTTGTCGTGGCATTCCGGACGAATTATTGAGTTTTGGTGGCGTATTCACTTTTCAGCTGCAGAAAAACCACCCTGTGTAATCATTGCCCACATGAAACAAACAGCAGACAGAAATAAAATCGATCCTTCACAAGTTGGTATCATACTAATCTGAAAAGTTATTTTCCTGAACCTTTGGATCAGTGCTGGAAGACGGTCTATGTTATTCTCTGTGACTAATATGATACTTTGGCAAAAATTTACCATTTCTTTGTTTGGAATTGATACATAAATGATATTGTAGAGTAAGCTGGCTGAGTTCTTGATGTCTTGAACAGGGTAAGATCATATGGAAACTCTGTACAGCAGTGTAGGTTGCTTATTTATGCTTCAAAATCACGTAGTCTGTAGTGATAAAGGAATGTAAATGCTGAATGTGTGGATAATATCTAGTATATATAACGAGTGAATGGGGTTCATCCCAATAACAGTTTCAATAAAATTAAATTGTTGTGATGAGACTCTAGAAAATGAAAGACTTGCACTCATCCTGTGCTAGACCGTTTTTATGTGTGATGTGGTGTTAGTGGCCTGTAAAACCTACAACTCTCAGATGTGCTTCACCAAGTTTGAATAATGTGTTAGTGTCCTGTTTTTTTCACGTACGATACATATTTTTGATTGGGCTAAGTCTAATAGACTGCACTCAAGTCCTTTATTGTCTGTCCAGGTGTTTAACTATTGATGGCAGTGTCATATGCTAACAGACTACCAATTCTAGTATTTCGTTTCATTCCTTTTTTTTGACAGAACGTTTGCTAATTCTTCCAGTCCCCACCGATGGTGATGCCTTCTATGACGTATAGAGATCTGCTGTGGTGGCCAAAGGAAAGAGTAGAAGAAGAGTAGAGAGGGAGTTACTGGTGATATCTCCACCGCATCGATGATTAGCATGGAGGTGATTGTGAACCTTCCTCCCCTGCTATTACCGTTGCTTTCGAAAGGATGAATCTAGTAGGCAGATTGTTCTTAGAAAGGCAATGGGATAGGTGATGAGGCATACACAAGACTCCGTATCTTAAACACGAGATATACTATTGGGAGGGGTCCTATAAAACAACTCATATTCATTCACTTCGACAGACAAGCAGAAATGAAGGTCCTGCGATTATGCAGGTTTTCTTCCGAATCAGTTTAGGAAACAACCGAAGCTTCAACAACTTAAACACAAGTGGAACTTGTCTTGGTACCAGATTACATGAGTATCCAGAGGAATAAGAGGGCAGATGCCTTTGTATGAACAGTGGCAGCAGCAACTCCCATAACCATAAAATAAGCCTAATGAATCCCATTTATAGACATTTCTACTTGTTGAAATAGAGTTAAAACCATCATTAATCTTCCTAGGAGGCTTCCATTTCATTAGCATAAACCTCTGCTCAAAAAATTGTTATATCCCATTGTTCCAATTTCAAAGGCTTTGATAGATTTGGAGCCATAGGTGAACCAACTGTTATTCACCAGCCTACTCTTCCAGGTATGACCACAGCAGTGAATAATGTATGATACCTAGTTGATCTTTTGATGTTTGAGTGCTTTCTCAGAATGCTATGACCCCCTTCTTGCTAGTGCTTCTATGCCATCAAGTTCTGTCTGGACCAGTTTTTGTGGGCCATTGCTACACCAGACTACAAATCCAGTTTGGAATAATAGTTGTTCCTCTTATTGAGACTCACATCAGGCTAGCGTATGCTAGCAGGCAAACGACTATTATTATCATTTGCCACGGCGCTCCCACAGACTTTTTGAGACATATTCGTCTCACAAGCTGCAAGAAAACTCGATAAAACAAACAGTGCCACTCAAGTAGTAGGTGTGTTCCATGCAAATACACTCACTAGGTCTCTCATCTATTTCAAATTAGCATGGAAACTGCGGGTTATCAGAAATTTCGATATTCTGCAAGACTATCTTGTTTCTGATCAAAGTTTGTTTTTTCCGAGAATAAGGCCCATCTTCAGTAACTATATGAAGGTGTTCGGAAACTAGAATAATATATGGGGTTTCACCCCTCTATTTCAACAAAAAAAATTAAACTTCACGAAAACGAAATCAAAAAACTCTGTGGAATCGTCTGAATCGTGTATCGACCATACAACAACACTCATTCCTGAATAGAGTGATCTTCAACAGTCTAATTTTTGGGACATACTGAGTGGTCCACTCAATAAGATACAGGCTGCTTCAATGAAACTCTCTGTAAATATTTTTCATCTCGAAATGGTATAAGCTCGTCTAAGCTTCAGACTTCGGGCTAGCGGGAAACTTCGGTCTGTTTGCTTTTAAGTAATTAGATTTCACCAACATAATAAAGTTATCTTCCTGGAATCGCTTAGTGTTCCAGTTACATTTTTCTTTCCGAAATTCTTTTCTCTGGGCGGGAAATAACTTCCTCTGGAATGTCATTTCTTTATTTTTTTGTAACTTCCATGTTTGAAGATTCAAATTCATTAGGTACGGAGGAGAATTCTTGATTGATTGATTACGCATTGTTTTTGTGATACAATAAGGAGAAAAGGTGTTTCTAGTTTTTCGAATTTCTCATATGATCTATAATACAATTAGAAAGAATATAATCGTAAGAACATGGGTTGCCTATACAGGGATGTCCACTCAAAACCCTTACGTTAGTTATCTCCGAAAACGTATGGGATGATAAATGTAGTGATTCCTGGACTTGAACTTTTTTATTTGCTGTCTCGACTTGAACTTTTTTTATTTGCTGTCATTGATGATGCTATTGCAAAAAATACGATTTTAATTACTGAAACGTCTGAATTGGAGAAATCTTTTCGGAATATCATCGGCAAATATGAAATCGGGTGTCTCAGAAGAAAACTGGGTTCATAAGCAATATTTATTTGTGGTTGTCAGAAACGTCTGATTCAATCCGTTTCAACAAATTATGACAGCCGGTATATTGGGATGTTGTTTTATGAACGAAGTGAGAAAGGCAGAACATTTCAAAATGGATCACCAGATGTGGAATCCTCAGTAAAAGAATCCAGACCCCAAGTAACTGAAAATTATCGATATCTTCCCAAGTCAGTTATAATGTACCGAAACCAAATGAATATTTAAGAATAATTTTTTCATAATAAAACACTAATCGTGCGGAAAAGAGTTTCACCATAATCAACATAATTATAATGAATTTGAATTCAATAGAGTCAATCGGGTTTTATATGGCCAAGCTTAGCACCTGTTTTATATGGGAAGCTGTGGAACACATATCAGAAAAAGTTTTAGAGGTACTTTTTCTCTGCAACCAATCCAGGAAGCTGTTACGATATCTGCTCACCCACTAGATCTGGATTAATCCTGAAAGAAGATGAGATTTCACAAGAATAATTCACAGCTCGGCTATGAATCATTTATTGTGCTGAAAGAGGAATGAGAGAATGAAACGACGAAATTGAATCAAGAGTTTTCAATGTACTATGTCAACCTCAAAAATAAAAGACCTGTCCAGATAGAATCAATTCATTGAATGAATTGATGCAGTATTCACGCTTTTCAACAGAAAATTTGCCAGAATTTATTTTTTCAGTCTACAAACAACATATCCACTTGATTATTTTATATTTAAATTGTTTTAATCAAATTCAGTTTCATTTCTTTATTCAATGTGCTCAGATGTTTCCACGATAGGAGAGACACCCATAACGGAATAACTTTTTTTTTCATTTTCTGTATTGAACGGTTCTGTTAGCAGAAGTAACTTTCTTCTAGAAAAAATAATTCAAATATTATACAATAAACTTGAAATGTACAAAATCACCTCGAAGGAAGCATTTCAACTGATATACTGCATGTCAGCAACATTTTCAAAAATTCATATTAAGAGGCAAACTAGGTAGGACATGTCTTCAGATTCACAATCGAAAGAACTATTTCATTGCTAATTCACCAGATTCCCAAATTTTTTTTGAGGAAGTGGGACCTAGACTCTATGTCCATGAAAATAAGTATTTATAAACAAATTACGGTGGGTTTATACGGAAAATATAATAAAATGGCAAATAAGGTAAGAAATAAAACACAGACAGGTTCGTTCATGAAGATGTACTAAATAAAATAGGGAATAGGAATTAATGATGAACGAAATCACGGCTTTCTCAACAGAGTCGATACTGTCAACAATTTCATCGGCAGATGCACGTTATTCGCATTTCCTTACTGAATAAAATAAAAGTTTGACAACTCCCATCTCATTTTTTATTTCATTGTATTTGGTGTATTAGTTTTATCATTCTATGCTATATGTATGTTGAACGTTCTTTTCTAATTTCCTATCTTACCTATCTTATTCGCAGCATAATTCCACCCTTAAGGTTGAAAAACAATGGAAGTTTCATGTTTTGGTTTCAATTTTTGTAATTCCAGATTTCCTTTCTCCGCAAAACTATCATTGCCATTAATATTCTGATGCCCTAATCTGATTTTCATCCTGTTTCATTTCAAAAATTGATATCCAGAATCGCAAAACTCAAAACTTATTACATAAAAATTCTGTTTTTTCTACGGCTTTATAATCCGTATTTACTTTCCCACGGTGGGAGTGGCATCTCCTGATAGTATTCAAAACTAAGTTTTGTTTGTATTGTTTACTGTGTGAACTTCGTTATTTTCAGTGTAATATTTTGAAGTTGGGAAATGTGCACATTTCCATCGCTTGAAACAAAGACATTGAACCACATGTATGTGCATTGAACAATGGAATTGACGAATTAACAAAATTATGCGTCACTTAGCGTCAGAGAGACCAAGCAACTCTTAGAAAAAGTCCTAATGATGGCTTAGAGGCAACTGCATATGGAATGGTTGGCGCGTAAAATACGGAGAGAATTTGTTTCAACTAGTCACTGAGAGATGGAGCAGCCAGTTTCGGTGAAAAATATTTATGGAATTACAATAATGGAATCATTTTTTAAAGAAAAATTACTCATAACTCTTTATACAATGCTGGAATGGGGGTACTATGATAGTCTTAAGAATATATAATTATATATACGCGTACATATTCTATTACAAAAAATTCGTTGTTCGTTTTCATTCATTTTGGCAGCTCACGAGCTAAATTTTTTTGAATACTCATCGAGATAATTCTTTAATTTTTTGTCGCGGCGTTGCTTCCAGGAAATTTTTCAATTCCTACATTTTTTAAATACACTGCTAGTTTAAATGGATTGAATGGAAACCATACTTAATCTACTATGCACGCTTACCGTTACGTTTTTGACAGTTATTTCAGTTTTTCTCATAGATGATTGTGCACGTTTCATTAGTTTATTATTGGATAGTAGACCGATACTTATCAAAAAGGTTCTCGGAAAGATGGCGTTACGTTCTCTGCCATTGAATAATAAGACCGCTGCTATGCTATGATTCGAGATTTGATCTAGTGACCCACTTTTATGAACAAAGAATAATATCCAATTTATTAACGATGACTAGAAGAATTGCCAGAAAAATATTTGATCACGATTTACATGTCACGCTGCACTCGACTGTTTTTAACAATTGTTTTTGTTTTTCAATGTCTTGTAGAAGATAACATCTATGGGTTGGTCATACTTAGATAGGTTTTATATCGATCTCGATATAACTGAATAAGATGTAGAGAAAAAAGTTGTTGGGTTGTTCTGTGCATCCCTTACAATGCCTTGCGGAAATTTGGTAACCCCGAAAAAAAGTTTAACATTGAAATCTGAATTTTAGAGTGTATATACCTAGTAAGGCACACAAAATATACAATTTCTACCATAGTTTCGAATTTTGTTGAAAGTGTGTATTTTTATCACACATATAAAAATTAAAAAGCTATAGCTCAGATGAAAAAAGTTCAAAATTTGAAATAATCTACAGTTACATAAATGAATATTTCAAGCACTTGGTTTCAACAGAAAGTAGGATTCATAGAAACACATTGTACTACAAAAAAATTCAACACTACAGAGAAAATGCTGAACTTGAACTTTGCCTATTGACTGGAAATGTTTTTATTGGTAGAATATTGTATTGATTGAAAAAATTATTACGTTTTTCTAAAAATAGTGTAACGACCCAGTGAACCAGAATCGATCGCATAGAAGTTGCAAAGAGTTACTGCTGGGATCTGCGACTTCGCAATGTGGATACAAAATAGATGCACTAGTAATTACTTGCGAGTGCTTATTGTCCGCAAACACGCTCATCGCCAGTAACTACCCAAGACATCGCGAAGCATACATTTTTAAGTTTCTATAGACATCCTCAAAGCGAATTCACAAAGCAGCGGTTTTTTGAAAGATTATAAATATTTAAATGGAATTTAAATGCACCTCTCACGGAAAATAAATGAATGTACACATTTGTAATTATTGCATTGTACTTTTGAAGGCATTCCTTTTATATTTACCAAATTGATGAAATAAATGTAGGTTTGGGAACTTCTCTGGAATGAATAAATGGAAAGCAATTTGATATAATTTTCAACATATTTATTAACACTAACTAATATAAAATAACATAAAACAACAAAATAATAACATGGTCTTCAAAAAAATATATTTATATATAAAACGAAAACAAACAAAATTTTCAATGGTGGCTAATCACAGAAATCAACACAACTAAAAAAAAACTTTCTTCATTGCATGCAGCCTCCACAAACCTGAAATGAAAAGTTGAGGATAAGTTGCTGCGCTATTTCAAGGCAGTAGTTTGGGGAATACATTTAATGCGCGTTATCCCAAAGGCACTGTCTGTAAAGCCATCCCCACTACACCACTACATAATCTTCAATATTTTTACTCCTTCTCAAATAGAACATAATTAACATAAACTCAACATAATTATTTAGAGAACACAGCATCAGAAATCAGAAAATGGAGCTTTTTCAAAATTATGAAGTGGGGGTGGAAACAATTAACGAATATTCTTATCAAAGAGGGGTGAACGACCCTACTTGACGGTATATCCGCCTATACATTTCCCGTTTGCAAGTATTCAACAGGAAACAACTATTGAATTTTTATAATTTTGAGTTGCTCATTTTCACTAAAATAATTTTTAGCCACCCTGTATAATTTGAGGGCATGAGAATAATGGATCAAAAATATCACACATCTCTCTATCAAATGGTACTATAATTATTTCCTCTATTATTTCGATTTGCATATAGAAGCCCATGGCCCATCATCAGTACATTTTTTTATCTAACCTAATCAATCAATAACGTTTTCAGTTATTTATAGTTGTTTCAGTATAGATTTTTTCTGCTGCTACCTCACCTTCCACTTGAAGATGAATCGCGCAATTTATCATCGAATATGTTTATAATTTTGTTTATTTTACGAAACGAAGTCAAAAAGTTTCACTTTCCTTTAGAAAATTTGCAACTTTTCTACACCAAGGGACTGAACGATGCACGAATACAATAAAATACACAACTTTATGAAGTACCGATACAATAATTAAGTTTTGTTAGCAACTTACAATTCTAAAACTAAACAAATAATAGCGCTACAAGCTACAAGTTCATCAACATCAAATGACAAAGTCAAAATGTCTGCCATGGGCCGGCCGTTGCCAGTTGATATCCTCTGCCGCTTGTGTCGAAAGAGGTGAGTTCTCTTCTCAAAAAAGTCGCCCGATCATAATCCATGTAACTTCTCGAGTAATGTATCATTGAAAATTCAATAAATATCACGAAATGAACGTTAATATAAAACAGTCAAAAATATGTGGCATGGTGGTAACATTGTGAAAGTCGTAAGGACTTCTCTAGATCGCATTGATTTTAACTGCTTTTGAATGGTATTTTGCGAAATCACAAGGTTAATATTTATTAACTATCATTGTCCGCACAGCGAAATCGCTGGCACTTATCTGTAAAATCGCATTGTTGATCCATATAGAGACATTAAATTGAATTCCCTGCCACTTACTGCGACTTCGCTGGTTGACTGGGGAGCTGGAACCGGATCTGTCTACCTTTTGTTTTGGCTATTCGAAGAAGTATGTTGCGTCATAATAGCTTCTCGATGATTCAAGTCTAGTCCCCTCTGAAATGATGCTCGTAACTGAGATCTTTATTGGGTACAAATTCACAAAAATAAGCAAGAGGTACCAGTTAATAGAAAATTCCACCAACCAGTATCAACAAGTATTAGTATCAGATAAATGAGACAAAATAATGATTGCATAAATTAAAATAATCAGTCATATTTTACCAGTAGGAATAATTCAGTTAGAGAGGTGCATTTCTGTTACAATACGTATTTTCAATACACTGTAAATTCGATCTCAAAAATGACAATTATAGCAAATCATCATTGAATACTGAGATATTCAAGATGATTATTTTATTGTTGATTTCTGGTTTCACGATGACAAACTTTTGTCATGTTCGTTAAACATTCTGGGAATCAATGTAAAGAGAAGAGAGCTATTTACATATAAACATTAAACATTATCTAAAGTTATACATAAATACAAGTCTTTTCATTTAGTTAAAATCAATATTAAAATTTATTCTTCAACAAGTACATTACGAATATTAACAATTTCGGGACTCAAAAAAATAAAATGTACAGTTTGTAACGTTACTGAGATCAATTGAAGGCAAAATTTTGGATTGCTATTAGTATTAGAGTTGAAAGAAATGGTGGAAGGATATATTGTCGATGAAGAGGTTGCTTCTGTTGTTGAAACAATTTCTGAAAGACTTGACAAGATCTTCGCATAACCTTTCCATTATTGATGAAATAGCAGGTGTTGCTTCAGAAAACATGTATTTCCATCTTCAATAACCTAAACTGGAACCTTTTAAAAATTATCTCAGTCGTTCCTTTCTGACGATATGACCTTGAGAACAGTTTGTTGAGGAATCTTTCATATGTTCATCTTAAAAATACTTTCGTAGAGATCTTCTCGATGTAGACTCCTCTAAAAGGTTCTTTTGGTCGATTCACACTACGGCTCCTTCAGAGAGCTTGGAGGTGACAGTGGTGTAACTGATGCTAAGCTAGAGCAAGTCTGCGGGGAATTTGTTAGATGGTCCTTTAACGAACTCATTCACCCACCTCATTTCTTGTTAGTTATTGCACAATTTTTGTGATTTGGTTTGCATCAATTCGTTCATGGGCAACTTTGTACTCGCTTCATCTCTTTCTTTCGTTTCCTCTTTCTTCCTTTTTCTTTTTTCCTCTTTTTTTCTCTTTTCCTCTTCTTCTCTCCTCCATTCTTTCTCTTCCTCTATCTTTTCCTCCCATCCATCTTATTTTTTTCTGCCTCTCTCCTTTTATCTCTATCTATCTTCCTCCCTCTCTACCTTTTTCTGACATACCGTTACAAGCTCTCCTTGGCTATATAACATTCTTCTTACTAAAAAGTGTGTTTTCAAATTGATGTGTTGAGTTAAAAAATCATGTAGAAATTATCAACATTTTTATTTCCTGACAGATTTCAATCAGTTTACTATCTTTCTCGAATTTTCAATCATAAGTGTTGAGAGGGGTGAGAATTTCTGTCATGGGACTTGTACAATATGGATAGACACGTGAATAGAAATGACTGTTATTTCTGCTTAAAAAAATATAATATATTTTAGTTTCGAGGTCAAGTAGCCATGCGTATTGATTCAATCATATTTCGTGCACGTTTCAGTGTAGATTTGGATTGTTACAAAAAACGACGTACATGCGTGGGAATTTGCTCTTAATATTGATTATTTCATACGTGATTATAATATAAGTGAACCTATTTCTGCCAAAATCTTCAAACAGAAAATTAGTATAGTGAAGGATTTCAAGTCAATCGATGTAAAACAAAATTATTCGAAAAAAAAATCATGTAAAATACAATGTCATGCAGATTCCGAAAATATTTAATTTGTTCATACTCAGATTCAAGGTTTGGCATATAAATGAAATGCGTCGTAAATGTCACGAATAGGACTGGAAAAAAATATAGAGGGAAATTACTTTTTTCCACTACAGATGAACTCTTTAATTCGGGAACGGTTGACGATAGAGCAATTCGGCGAACGCCAATCAATTCAGAATGATCAAATTAAGAAGTCTACGAATTTCGGGTCAACCAATGTAAAACCAAATTATTCGAAAATTCGAAAAAATCCAAAGGGATATGGCCTTTAAAAATCATGAAAAATACAAAATCGACAGATCCATTTGCAATCCGCACTATATATGCAAAACTGCATGCACAATCAACAAATATATAAAGGAATACAACGTCAAAAATGTCACGAATGAAAGTAGAAATAAATATGAACGAAGATGACTCCATTTAACTACAGATGAACTCTTCAATTTGAAACGGTTTGAGATAGAGCAATTCTGCGAACGCCAATCGATTCAGAATGATCAAATTAGTATAATCTGTGAATTTCGAGTCAATCGAAGTGAAACACTACTATTCGATAAAACGAAAAAATTCAAAGGGGTAGACCCCCTAAAAATCATGAAAAATACAAAATGCGCAGGTTCACCCGCAATCTGCTACCCAAAATTTCATGCAGATTCCGAAAATATTTGATTTATTCAAGCTCAGATTCAAGGTTTGGCATATAAAAGAAAACCAACGTCATGAAATAACTCCTTTCCCATACAGTTCGGGCAAAATATCATGCAGATTTCGAAGATATATGATTCGATTTCAATACGGCATTCTGTATTATAAAAAACGTTCAGAAAAATATACGTTCTACAAATTTCTAACCACTGCAATTTATGTAGAGAATAACCTGAAATACACTCTATATTCCATCTATCCAAACAGTATGAATAAATTGAATGAATAATCAATCAATATGCCGAATAGAACAAATGAAGTTATTGAGAAACCCATAGCCAACAAAACAATCCGAATTTCACACAACACCTCACCTTTGTGGATAAAACGTAATTGCAGTGTTAATGTGAGGTAATTATAATTATCGAATGAACATGTAAAAATTATTGACATTAACTTACAGCGAGATAAGCGTTTTACTCCCATGAAGTTATAATTAGAAGGTCGCCCGTTCGGCTCATCACTTGGATGTTTATTTAATGGATTCTTCTTCTCGATTTTTTCGATTTACCATGGGAAAATTCTCAGTATCGGTCGGACGGAGACTTCGTGTTCCCAGTTCTGATGCACCAATAAACAGCGAGTATTAATTTCATGTTTGATTTGTTTGATCGCGACACAGATTCTTGTTTTGTTTCCGTAGAAATTCTGTTTTAATAGTAGACAACGTATAACTTCATCTCCTAAATTATGAAATAATATTGCATTGTCATCAAGTTCTGTGTCTAGCTCATCAAGAATCGATTTCGAAGAAACACACAAATGAACAAACAAACAAACAAAACAACGAACAAACGAACGAACCAACGAACATACAAACAAACGAACAAATGAAAAAAATCAACAAACGTTAAAAATGAACAAACACACAAATAAACAAACGAAAAAATCAACAAACAAACGAAAAAATGAACGAATCAACGAACAAGCAAACAAACAAATGAACAAATGATCAAATGAAAAAATAAATAAACGAACAAACGAACATATGAATAAACGAACATACGAAAGACAATTAAACAAACAAACGCACCAACAAACAAACAGACAAGCAGACAATCTAACAAACAAACAGACAAACAAGAAAATGAGTTGATGAACCTTACAAATCTACAAAGTGAGCATCTTCAGGAGCTGAAGCATTCAACTACCACCTTTATTATTTGGGTGGTATTTATTTCTTGAATATATAACCTACCACAACTCATAAAGTAGAGCAGATGAAAAAAACTGTTCCATGTTTCCAACAGAAAACAGCTACTGCTCTCTACGACCATTGAGTTACATCTGTTGGGCCTTCTGAAGGTCTTGTCACGAACTAATTTGCTCTATATATCTCAGAGCTAAAACACAGAGTTTTTTTACAATTATTTATTATTCATTATCCATTGTGGAAAAGTACTCAGAAAACGAAAATGTCTCAACAGCTATTTCAAAAAATCTTCCAAATACTCATTCTCATAGTCATGTAATAAGAATGATAATGAATTACTTTCCATAATGATTCGATTCATAAATTAATGTCTGAATAAAATCCTGCAACGACTTTGGAATAAAAATTGGCAATCTATATTCAATTATTTATTAGGGTTTTCCAGGAAGCTCCGGCTTTGCTTGAGAATGAATGAAGTCATTTCATTGTGTATATTATCTTGGGGCTAGTCGTGCGGTCTATTAGACAATATCATTCAGAGTATATAATTCAATACTTAAAAAAATGCGATAAGGTCAGATATAATTAGCAGAGCGCTGGAAAAGTTAGATGTGTTCGTGTGCGTGATTTTATTTCAGAAATCTATTGAGCGGAACTTTTTGAACAGTCGAAGGCGGATAATTGATTGATCCATTCATTTGATTCAATTGAGATATTGTTTTCAATGACTAATTAATTCTTTTATCGACAACAATGTTAACCGTATGTCTCTGTATGCTGTACATCACAAGAGATTGAATATACTGGGATCACACCAGCTGACCGTGGGAGAAATTCCTCAAGGAATTGGGGCTTGAGGGGCTGCTGTAAACGAGAACACCTTGAAATAGCAGAAGAAAATCGGGCACAATAGATCTAATTAGGTCATAGCGCATCAGTCACCATTCATACCTACCAAAACCAATGTCTTGTCCGATGTTTTTCCTACATCCTAGCAGATAAGAATGTTATTACTTGAAATTCCTTGAAAAAGTATGTTATGCATGATTTTTATGTATGAGTCTTTCACCAGAATTGTTGGACTAAAATGATTTTCGGATTTCGATATTTCGAAATTCAATTCAGAATGTAATATGCTATACCAATTTTGTTTAGAATTTTGAGAATAATTGAGATATGAAAAGATATATAGGATGCTATATTGGATAAGAAGTTACTTTGTATCGTCGAACATATCGACGATATGTTCGTTAAAAGGTAAACCTCCTTAATCCTTAGCTCACCCAAGTTTCGACTTCTGATGGCTGTCGTTCGTAAGAGGATGACAGCTGGTTGAAGGAAAAACCAATTTTAAACAATTTTTCAATATCAGAAACTGTATATCAGGAAAATCAGTATACCTAAAACTTGTTCATTCAATCAATTTTTTTTTACAGTCATTGGGTTTGCCCATTTGGAATGTGACCGCTGTAAACAAAACTTTTCCTGCTAGGGGACATTATTTTCAATTACTCAATTCCACTGAGTCGGAACAAATTACTGCCCCAGGGGTGCCACTGAGGCAATGTCGAATCCGAATCGATTTGATATGAATTTATTCAAATTCAGCAACAATTGAAATCCATGTTAGTCAACAAAATTGAAATGTATGTATTCAGTCCCATTGCGTAAGGCCGTGTTAACCATTTGGAAAATGACAACGTCGTGCCCCCATTTGCATAATGGAATTCCCGACTAGGAAAAAAATTCTGAAATGTTGAGGGCGTTACCGTTTTGTTGTTTCCTTTGTATGCCTCTAACTGTTCGTAGTGTATCATTATATATTTCACTAAAGTGTTACTCGAAATTAGTTGTGTTCATAGGCTGGGAGCTGGCGTTTGTCGATATCGTGTTGGATTTGGAGCAATGTCAAACCAGACAAACATTTTCGAAAATGTCTTCAGAAAGTAAAATGGCTTTTACAGATAGACATCATATAATTTCAGATTTTCAATTTGGTTTTCAAAACGACCCCACCTGGAAGAATTTATCGACTTACCAATGCCTTCGATACCACTCATGAAAAATTACTGTCAAAATTGAATAATCTTGGTATCAGAGGTCTAACAAATAATTTCATCGAAAACTAGGTACCTTAAGGAAAGGATACAAATGTTTATGATAGATCGCGTTCTTGGCGACCCATTAGAAACAAAATACGGAGTTTCTCAAGGTTCTGTCGTAGGGCCAAAACTTTTAATATTATATGCTATCTACTGCTTTATCTGGCGAAGTGGCATCATTTGCTGATTATGAAGTGTGTTACTGATGTTAATGATGATAGTATTAATAGTATAAATAGCAGAAATAAGATTCCGAAACAATTTCTTGGAATATACATTGACCAAAATCTTTAATGGAAAATGCATGTGGACTATTTTTGTAAATCTCAGAGCTCCTTCCTATGTTTTTCAAACACTTAAAAGTGTACTGATTATCAATGATTTCATACATATATTCCAACATTTCAAATATTTCAAACACATCTGCATTACATATTATTATTTTTACACGTATACACTTGTTTTTACATTATTTACTCCATACTTTCAAATTCTATATTTTCAATGTCTTTTTTATGTACGAATTATTCACTTATTTTCATTACATTTGGACTTGTATATTATGTATATTAACAATATTATCAATACTTTTGGATTTGGTGTTGAGGCGTTGACCTCACATAGGTGGCCCAGGTTCAGTCTCCACCGCCTACCACTGAGCTGAAGTGGTTCGGAATCCACTTGTAGGAGCTGATCTCGGATCTCCCTTGCTCGCACAAGATCTGTCTTTGAGGAATGAACCAGGTAGCTCACCTATATTGGTACAATATTATGCAATATTGTTGAGAAAAAAACGTTAACTTTATTTGTTCAATATTACTGGGTTAATATTGGCAAAATATATTCGAAACAATATTGACCTCAAAACATTTAACGATACTGGTTCACTTATATTGGGATAATATTGGTAAGCCATAGAAAAGATGTGAAAATTCTGTAATATTGGTTGAACATTTCAAAAATAATATTGACCTCAAAACATTCAGCGATATTGGAACAAGATTATTGTATATATGGGATTTTGGGGTATCACCATAGTATGCCTTTTGGTAATCATAGGCGTAGCCACTGGGAAAACTATCTTGAAAACGAGTTGTGAGAATTATTGAATATACTTATAATGAGTAACTTATTTCCCTAGGTTTCAACTGACCTATGATATATACAGCCACCTAGCGGTGTCTTATACAGGTTTGATCATCATTTATTTCAATATTGTTTGTTGAATATTCGGCCAATATTCTAATTCAAATATGCGTAATAGGATTTCTTTGTGATATTGTAGTAACAATATTTCTATTTCGAAATTGGCGTGAGTTTTTCGTTTTAATCAACTCAGGTTGGTAATGAATGATTGTTGAATTTTGGAAAATATTCAACCAATGTGCTATTAAACTTGGATGCACGATATTGTTTTTCATCCTTATAATCGGTATGAGAGAAATAACGAGATTGCAATATTCATTTCAGACCTTGCGTTGGAGACAATACATGAGCTAGAGTTTTTTTAGAGTTGGTAAAAATTTCAGCGAATATTGATCCAGGTAAGGATAATATAATTTGTTGAATATCGAACAAGTAATATTTTTAATAAACAATATTGTTTTCCATTCCTTCAATCTATGTAGGAAGAATATTGGTATTTCAATACTTATTCTAGACATTGAAAACAATATGAAGACAATACTACTTATCTAGATTGGTGAAAAATATTCAACCAACATCACCCAATATAGAATAATATAATCCATTTGACATTGGAAAAATAATATTCAACCAATATGGAATCAAACTTGGATATACATTATTGTTTTTAATACAATAATCGGTATGAGAGGAATATTGGGATTGCAATATTTATTTCAGATGTTGACAACAATATGTAGACAATATTGTTGAATCCGTATATCCAACAACCAATATTTACCAAATATTAAAGTGATAATATACATTCAGAGAGGATGAGCCAATATTATGAATTTAATATTTTATTCAACTAGGTATATTGGATCAAAATTATTTTTACTCTTACAATAAATATATTCATATTGTTCCAATATGACATCAAGATTTAGGTACTCCCTGGGTTATTTTTCATCCCATCAATGATTATCTCACAGTTTTGGTGTTACAGGGATGACATTGTTGTTTTTATTCTGGGGTTGAAATTATCAAATATTGAGTAATTTCTGATGAACATTTTATTGAAATGTCCCAATTTGAGGTGATGATAATGGTAGTTTTGGGGTGATTTATAGCAAATTTGTTGAATTTGAAAACATTTTGAAAATAATGATTATTTCAGCAACATTACATCCATGACTGAAAATTGCCAATAAATAATCAGTATTTTTTGGATTATTGAGAATCAACTCGTTTCACAGACTGATTTCAACGCCTTTTGCATATAGCTCCGAGACTAATGAACTTGTATCTTGATAAAGGAGTGTTTTGCAGTATGCTGTCCAATTTAATTTGAATAATATTGACCTTTGGCGCGAATACTGCAAAAATCGAAGCTTTATTGTCCATTATTGTGTTCTATTGTTGAAAATGCATTGTTTTCTTATTTGATGATTGAACGTTGATTGGCACATATTAATTGTTGGGCACTCGCAAGGTGACAAGTACGAGGAGTGTTGCAAGTGCAGTAAATGCTGATTTATTGGAATTCTTCGTAGGATATCTTCCTGGTGACATAATGACAGTAATACCTTATTTATATGCTTTTTTTTTCATGATTAACGATATTCCATAGGTTTTTCATAAACAAATATGTCGAGATTACTTTGTTGTCAAATGAATATTGAACAGGCTCTTTTTTCACTATTGCTACCAGAGTCAACCAGTGATATTTTTCGATGCTATTTTGAATGGTGGAATAATCAGAAGTAGGGTGAAATGCAAATAATAAGGTGTGTATATTGATACATAACACACATGAAACGGATATCACTGGTGAATATCACATGTGTAATAAATGAATATATCATCATGTTGAGAAGGTTGTATTCGGCAGTTGAATGACCATAATTTCATCAAATATACAGAAAAAAAAAATGTTTACCGAAATATTGATGGAACCATCTAATTATTTTGTTGAATTAAATAAGAAATATGATCAGATCCACAAAATTCTTTCATTGCTTTAAAAAAACACATTTTTAATAATTTTGATTCAAAATTATCGTCAACTCGATTATGAATTAGGAGAGCCTCAATTCAATACGGGAATATGGAAATCAATTTATTTTCTTTGTTCAAATCGAATGCAACAAATTTTCATTTAGTATGAGTTGCATTTTGTTTCAATTCACGACCATATATTCAAATCGAAGAAATGTGAGCATTGCATCGAAAAATCCATTTTTCCTGCAATTCAATGATGCCACCAGGCAAATACACTTGCGTTCTAAGATAAACTATATTTACGTAGGCCAGACGAATTAAATTAACCAAATGAATTTGGTTGAATTAAGAAATCTTTTTTTTGGAACTACACGCTATATACGTAAACATCATCAGGAATGATGATCGACACGATAATTGATTCTATACTGATATCGCGATTGATAAAAATAATGGTACCTACCTTCTAGAATTCTCTAAAGTAGTAGATTCTGGTTGATTTGTCACCTTTCTCAGGCCTTTGCCCAAGTAGTACCTCATATTGGGTCAATATGGATATATTGTGAATTTTAGAATAATATTGATGCAATATGGATGACTATTAGAAATATATTATCTCATCAATAATATTTGTAGAATATTGGCTCGACCTATTCTGAATTTGAATTGTCACTGAAATATTAAGCTAATATTGATTTAATTATTTTTACTAATATTGATAATCAAAAAAAAATAATTCCGACTACGGCCGAAAATATCCTTCTCCTCACACATTCCCACAAAGTGGAAAAGTGAGGCGAATAATATATTATATTGACTTTGAATATTTTGCAAATATTCTCATAATATTGACCCAATCTAATATAAGTGTAATACCTGAGTAACAATGATTGGTGAATATATCATACTCATAAGATTTGAAAATATAATTTTAACCCAATCAACAAAAGATTCTACTTTCATTATCATCACTCATTTGTATATTTTCGAATTCCTTGATTATTTATCGCTGGCAATTCTTCAGGGAGTAATAATGTTTTTGTAGTGCAAAAGGAAATCCTCCTGATATACATCATATTGATACACCTGAGAATGTACACAGCATTCATTCCAAACTTTAGATTCTAATTAGTATCAATCAGTTACCAGTGCAGTCCTATAAAACGACCCAGTGGATGGAACTTTACTACACCATTTCCTGTTACTAATGAACACATCTTCGTTTGTTATCGCTTTTCCAATGACGGTATCAATACACGCGATAATGTCCAATAAACACAATTATTGTAAAATTACGCAGACTAATCAGTGATTCAATAACGGTATTTCTTATGCAATTGTCATTACGTAGCAATTCAATAACAATTATTACCCATTTTTCAGCGGATTCCATCAAGTTATCGTTGTGATGTAATGATGTAATAATACTTCTGCTAAAATTTTTGAAAGCATTCTATTTCAGTTGATGTACTCAAAGATAACGACCATGCGTTAGGAAAAATTCAAAAAGATTTTTGTTTCGGTATTATAAATTGGGTAACAGTGTTCACAGTTAAGTAAGTAGTAATCTTATCACCCAAACGCTAATCAATTATTTTGAAATTTCCATTCTTGGATTCGAATGGAATGAGAACGCAAAATCGTATAAGAAATGTAGTTAGCAAAGAAATAATTAGGAATTGAAAGATATTCAACAGGATTACACAAACGATGTGATTTCACTCTGATGTGACAAATGTTCAATTGATACTTTATCAATATAATACCCGCACGCCAGTATTGATCTTCTCATTGCAAGTAGTTCACTAGTGAAGAATTCGATTATTTTCAATTTCAAATCATTTGCCATTGTATATCACGGAAATTGAAGGAAATATAGAATATTCAGAAATTCTGTGGATAAAGTTATCGTCAAGAAGATCGATTATATTTTTCAAGAATATTTTAATGACCAAGTGATAAAAAGAGTTTATGTTATTATTTATATTTTAATGTGTTTGTGAATGTATCAGTACAGTCAATGTGAAAGTTTATACTTGATTTTCGAAAATATCTTGCACGTTTACGTGCAAATTATGTATTTACAAAATATGTCTATGGTAAAATAATAAATACAATTGTATCCTCATTCATATATATTTTAGTGTGTATGTGGAAATATGTATTATATGTAAAAGTAAAAAAATTTTATGTTGAACTTATTTTTTATGTTTGATTCTGTTTAACAAATATGTTTATATCAGAAAGTAAGTACGTAAGTAAGGTACTTATTCCAAAACTAATTTCAAACTGAATTGTGACACATATATATGAACCATTTCATTAATTTTTTTGTTTATTTACTGACCTGTTAGTCTACATCCTGCGTTAACAAAAAAGTTTTATTTTGATTGATTGATATTCCCATAAAAAGATCAGATTGAATTACATTTATTTGATCACTTATCAAAAAATATTTTTGGCAAGTTAGTATTATAAAAAAGAGATTACCGAATCTATCGAACAAACAATACTCTAGATCTGAGAAATTCACTAAGGTAAATGTAGCGGATCCATATATTTTATATTAGCAAGAAAGTAAAATATCCGACAAGTCATTCAAATTATGAAGAAAGAGTAAAAATTTATATTTGTAAAAATATAAACTTGTAATGCAAATCATTATGAAATTATTGAAAAATTATTCCATCCAAATGGTTGTTCACATAGACGGAATACAGCAGAAGTGTATTTGCGAAGATTCGAAATTTATCGAATCCGAATTATATCAGACTGGATTCTGTAGACCAAGAATATATCACATTGCACAATCCTATATAATGCGCCGTCAGACAAATCGGTAGAAAACTTCAAGCGTTGCCTACCTTGGGCATAGCGCTGTTGCCAGGTTGCAAATTAATGATTTCTTTGAAGACAATGGAAATGAGAGGATGGATCAATTTCATCTTGAAATAGAAGCAGGCTCATTTTGAATTACATCGGATAAGTAATTACAATTATTTGATTCTATATTTTTTTATAAGATTGAATTCGTGTGACGATTTAGTAAAATCACTTGTGATATTGAATTGTTAATGAAATTCAATATTGATGAACATCTCAATTAACATAATAAGATTTAACCCAAATTATTTGTAAGTGTTACGAAAGTGAAAGTTTATCTGCAGTATATTTTTGATAGGTGGTTATTGAAACTGATTTTAACTGAATCATCATCATGGAATTATGGAAACTGAAGAACCACATTACCAACTAATAACTTTCAACAAAGATAACACAATTTCTTAAAGTCTGACAGAATACGATTCTACTGGCGAACACCAATCGCCTTATTTATCTATCGATTCTTGTCCAATCTAGACATTTGTGGGTGTTTTGAGAAGTTAGTTTCATGAAACATCAATCGAATAATGAGAATTTCTCTGAAAATCTCATGAAAATCAAGGATTGCAAAGTCGGTATTTTTTAATAATCTGCTGATGTCCAATCTGATGGAAAACTGTTTGACATAATGAAGTTTTTCTTTTTGTAGCCGAAAAAGTCCACATATTATTTCCGTAGATATTCTTGAATTGTTTGATCTATTATTTCATATTGAACTTTTCAATGAAATGAAAAAAAAGGAATAATTTTGATGAAAGGAATTAAATAATTTTCTATCCCTCAGGAACATGAGCCCCTAATTGATTAGTCTCCGAAATAAAGCATTGAAAACGTAGTTTGAATCCACAAAGTGTAAAAATAAACATAAGTGAATTAATTTCGCTTTTCTGGCTATGGAAATATTGAATGAAACAATTAGAATCGATTCCGAACCAACTAAAATAAATTCAGAAGGCAACAGACCGTTCAATAATGTGATCTGTAATTTCAACCATTATCTGGAAAAGGCGAATGGTAAGGAATACAATTTCGTTGTCAATTTACATTATGTTAACTACATCTGAAAGCTGTTACCGTGATACACTTCAATGACCATTGGGTAATAACTGCAATTTCATCGTATTTAAAAGCAATGAGAAAGAGACCGACGAATAGTAGAATATAGCATTATAAAGGAGTTGAATTGATGTTTCATGCCATCAGAAAATAAACTCAAAATATTCGTCAATCAATTTTAAATATCACTAACAAGCAACCCGTTAGTATTTATTGTAAAATTTGAACAACTATTGGAAATCCCCTTCCTCGTTATAGCGGGATTGGCTCGGAAATAAAGATGAGATGAGAGAAAATTGATGTTATTCGAAGTTTCTGCTGCCAGAATCAGCTTTTTGTCGAGCGAAAAACTAAAAACATTGAAAAACGAATCAAAAATATATTCAAATGATGTGCATTAAGAAAAAAACAATAATTTATTATGCTAGTGAAACTTATTCAAAACCAGGCACATAATTCGAAATTTGTAAAATAATTTCTGATAGTTATTCTCCGATGTTTACAGCTATTAATGATAATCGACGAAAACAGATTTATTTTGTTCTGTCCGAACACTTAGCGAATACTACCAATCAATCTTCCGAAGTAAAAAAAATGTTGAAAAAATTACATTATGGTGGTTGTGGAAAAAAAATTAAGTATTTTTGGGTAATGACAGTGTAAAGAAATGTGCTTACGATAGCTATCCAGAGCTGAGTAGAAAGAATGTGAAGAAAACGTCATGAAGAAAATATCAACAACATTTCGGGTTCCAGGAAAAATGAACAAATTTGAAGAAAACGTTTCTGCTTTTGAGAAGTATATTATTTTTTTTTTACCAGGAAACAACTATGAGTGATAATAAAAACTACCCTTTCTGATTTATTATCATGCCCAATAACAGCATAAGGGTGCAACAAAATCTCTCGTACTATTTTTTAACTTTCAAGAACTGAACCAAATCAGAATATCACTGGCAGAAGAGCCAACTAATCAAATGAGTTGATGAAAACTGAGAAAAAATTTCATAATATTTCGAGATTAATGTAACATCTTTTCCTGTCCCTTCATTTTGCTTCTCTTTGCCGAGAACCGCTGAAACATTTCAGACTTTCTATAAATAAGGATTATGGATATTGAATGATCAGCATCTGGCCAATAATTTGTGAAAGATTTAATTCAATTAGTTTGTTAATTGAAGATTACGGCAGTGAGTTTGCAATGCGGTATGTAATTATAGGAAATTAATACCTCCCACACGTGAGTGATAAATTAATATAAGAAACAATCGTTCCATTCGACGGCTTCTTAAAATGACCAAGAAAACACATTCGACATAAGTGATTTTCAAAGCCTATCTGTATTCTAACATTTTGGTGACTCTTTTGAACTTTATCAAATCTGTTGTTGACGAATTTTGAGAAACTCCCCTCACAAACTTACTCTACATGCAAAATATTCAATCGGGTATCAACTGAATATCTGATATACAGGGTATTAGGCGAACATACGGAAAAAATTCAAGAGTTATTCCTTGACCTATTCTAAGTATATTATGTCCTATGATGATTTTTGAAAAACCCCTTTGTTTCGAAGATACAAAAACCATATTCGATATTTGCTGAAATTATAAAAGTAAATAAACCTATGGTGTACCTCATGAGTGTATCAAGTACAAAAAAATTGTTTTTTCAACAGCAACATAAGGAGATCGCTGGATTGGTCGAGGTAGGCCACACGTATGGCCTGCTCGACACTCGAACTTGAACCCTCTTGATAATTTCTTCTGGGGATATCTGAAGTCATGAGTTTACGCAACTCCACTGGCAAATTTGGATGATATGCTTAATCATATAATTCTCAAATTAAAAACGTTTGTTTGAAAGATATCGGCAGTCCATGACGAGGAGATTGAATGCTAGTTTCCAGGTCATTATGAAAATTTATTGTAGATTAAGCAACTTTACATGTGCTTTTTGATATTAAACTGTTGTTGAAGTATATATTGTTCGTCCTGTATCTTCGAAACAACGGGGTTTATAGGTCAAGGAATTATCCCTTGAATTTTTACTGCATGGTTACCTTACACTCCGTATAATGACATACGAATTACATATTAGCTATAACTGTTGTTCAACAGAGTACCAAGATCTCAAAGTAAGACACAAATCCATTTTACAAAAATTACTTGTTTTCTCATGAAATGATCTAGGAGTTTTTTGCTAAATTTGGTTTCGTAATAATTTACTTAAAATTATTTTCACCTTTTCATTAATTTTTTATAGCATAACTAACCTAAAAAAGTACTTTTTACAATAAATTCAGCTCAATATTTTGTCGAATAAATGAACTGAACTTTGAGCTCATGAGGATGTCAACTTTTTCCAGTGAAATTGACGTTGTTTTGATGTTTTGAGTAGCTTCTATTTCTCGAATTATTAATAATTATATCAATGTTACCCCTATCTCTCATAACTAGCTGCATAAGTCGGTTCATAGTTTCATTAGGATTACGAATAGAATCTTGAGAAATATTATGTCATTCCTGTTAAAAGACCAAACGCAGTTGATTCACCTCAGCTGAAGCTACTTCGCGATCTCTGACTCACCTACCAAGCATGTCCTTTACATGCTTCTTGAGATTGAGATCAGGTGAACATGCTGGCCAGTTCATTTGGTTAATATAAACTTCCACGAGGTACTATCTGTCCTACACTCACTTTTGTCAGTTTGTCTAGAACGTTCCACAACTTTTTTGAATTCAGAGCAATGAACATGAGATATTCTTGCAACAGATTCATAAATACGGCCCTCTTTAACAAGAGCAACAGCTATTGTGAAAATGTCTGTGTAAGTTTAAAATTACTGTGAAAAATGTCAGATCAGCCCTGGGACTCTGATGATTAGAAATGTTTCATAGCATCGAAATGTGTCGAGAATGTGACGTCATATTCGAACGTTAGAAATGGGAAGCATAGTACCGATATTTCGAATATGACGTCACATTTCGATTCTATAAAACATTTCTAATCATCGGAGTCCGGGGGCAGGGCAACCGAAAGCAATCACCACGTCAAGAGTATCGAGAACGGTGAGAACTCAACCAACAGAGGACAATTGTTTGAAGGATGAATAAAGTCGATACCCCCAACGAACAAAGCAGTAACTAAAATTACAGCTATTTTCAGTTATAGGTGTAGGCGTATTCAGCTAGAAAAAAATTTATACTGACGATAAAAAAGCCGTATCTCTAGACCAAGTAGTTACGAAGAATTCTACTTGAAAAAAGTTGTATTTCGACTTAAATATTGGAAAAAAAAATCAGTATTTCGGCTCTCCTTAAATGTGATATAAAATGAGTTACGTCTTTGTTCGTTGGGAGTGTCGAAGTGACAACTCAAATTATTTTCCGAAATCGGTAGTGCTTAACATTCGAAATATTTATACCTGTTATTGCACTACCCAAGCATTTTTTCCTTGATTCAAATAATGTAATTTCCACCGTTGAAGAGTCGAAAGTGACGGAAGATATTAGTATAGTAAGCTCGGGTAAGTGTGAATTTGGGGCAAGTGTGAGTTTGCTCGCTATCTTCGCTAAACCGGGCGACAGCCCAATGCCATCTGTTGACGAATAGCCTACACTCATAATGAATCCATAACCATCGTATACAATACAAAAGAGATCTTGTGAAATCCAAATATTTTCCCCAATTTTCTAACCTACAATTCATCAACCCGAACGAGTATAACGAGTTTATTTCAAGCTTTGAGTGTATTGTTAAAATCTAAGGTAATAATCCATTTTTGCCGTTATGTCATGAGGTTGTTTTTTTTACATTTTTCCATTGCATGTCACACTTACCCCGAAATTAAATGTTATTGTGGATAGTGTGACCTATATCTGTCGGGGTAAGTGGGAACCTGGTTTATTTGCCAATCTAAACAGTAATATTTTTTCAGCTATAGTACGAAATTATTTACGGAAATCTCATAGAGCCAACCAATATACCTGGCCAGATGTGGAAGACATTGACACTTTCTGAAGATGAAATAACAACTGTGCTTCCATCACCACTCGTCAGAAGATGGGGATCAATGAAATTCTCATTCGATTTTTCAGATTCAGATTTCTACCTGTAAATTTTTCTTTGCAACAAATGTTCAGTTTCACGATTATTTTTTGTTTTTTTCCAATGGGGCATTTCAAATTCAATATTAAAAAGTTCCCAACTATGTTTTGAATAAAGATATCTCGAAACAAATAAATTGTGGTGAAAATTTCGTTACTGTTTACTCACACCTCCCCAAAGAGAGATTTACGTGCATTAATATCTTTAAATTTGGCCAGAATCACACTTGCCCCAAATTTCCGGGGAAGTGTGACCTATGGAGATGTATCTCTGAATATATAAATAAAAATTATTGAATACGTTTTTCAACAGTTTCCTGTGGCGTATTACAAAGTCTGACCTTCGAAGTAAATACCTGCAAAAGTTCATTGTTATATTAGTTCAGGTTCATCAGATGGACTGAATTCAATGCGAACCAATGAAAATCACGGTCACACTTACCCGAGCTTACCTTAATATAGAAATTTTCTGGGAGATTGGTTGTGCTGCAATAATACTAGAAATGGCTGAACATCGATATAAAAGTTTCAAAAATAGGTGTGAAGAGAAATATAGATAGCGAAGTGGTCATTGTGTTAGAGCGTTTACTTCCCACCCAGTCGTCGTGGATTCGATCCTCACTGCCTGCCACTGAGCTTAAATGATTCGGAATCCACTTTCATTTTAGTCCCGGATCTCCCTTGCTCGCGCAATCTCTGCTTTTTTGAGGGGTTTTCTCCAAAAATCTGGGTGATTTGTAATAAATTAAGCAAAAATTGTGGTGGAAGAAACATTGAAAATATATTGTTGGCTTATTTTCATGGGCGCAATGATACGTTTAAATCACCTGTCAGTCTTTGGGCAGAATACTTAATTTATCCTGTATGATGACTAATACTACATAATTTAACAAAAGAACCAATATTCAAGTTGAAAATATTTATTCCATCCAAAGTTGCTGAAAAACACTATGATAACCCTACAAGAAGTAAAAAAAATCATTGGATCTCTTACTTTATCAATTGATAACTAATTTCGTATTTTTTTGCATGTGACACACTGTTATATCGAGCACGGCGCCAATGCCTTGCCTTGATAATAATGATGGCTAGTACTTACCATAAATGACGTTATTATGATCCTCATCAAACAACTATTTTTAACGAAGGTATCATTCCCTCTACAAAAACCACACCATTTTTCTGATGAATCCCATACAATTTCAGAAACCCGTCTGCAAATTCTGCTTTGTTACTAAATGAAAATGCCGCTGAAACTCCATTTTCAACGGCACCGTCTACAAGTAACTCCAAGCTTCTCAATTTTTGCAGGCTTGCCAATAGTAGATTCGCTGCAAACCGGATAGGGTATGAAGTATTTTGTAATAAAGCGTTACATACAAATCATATGATTGACAGTCCGGGCAGTTTAAATCGCGAACTACCACTAATAGACTATTATCTTTTCCGTATATGGGCTGACAGTGACTTTAGGGAAACTGTTGTCTTATTAATTGTAGAATAATGATGGTTCACAGCACGTACAAGTGAAATGGATGTCGAAGTGTTATTAATGATTTTCTGCAGGAATATAGGGTGATTGCCAACGATGAAAATGTTTATGGTATCATTTTATATGCAGGTGAAGGTTTATATCACTCGAATGCCGTCCATATTAGGATTTTCAGTCAGGGACTGGACTAAGTCGGTGCGACCTTTGAAATGTATTGCAACTTTCAGTAAATCGCACACTAATCATTTGAAAATAATTTTTGTGAAGCTCATTTTTGTTATTCTATTTTAATTCAAGAGGATATAAGAAAATTATTCTTGAACAGGTATTTTGGTGATGCTGAAAGTTTTTTAAATTTTCTTATCACTGAAAAGTAAATGAGTCAAAAAAAAATGAGTCCCGAAGCGCCAAGGTGAATGGGAAATAATGATGGCCACAAGTTACACAATCTGCAAAAATAACCCACTCTTCCCACTCTCTTTAGCTTGAACGTGAGCTTTCGCTGAATAGTGACAAATTTTAGAATACTTCCTTTAGTATCGAATACGAGATCAAGTTCATTGGCTGCACGGGCTGAAATGGAAAGCTGCGTATGTTGCTTTTTTATGGTCGCAGACTATGTAAAAAAGGAGATTTGAACTCCTTATAACTGTGCAGGCTCCTTTCAGTACAATTTTCTTATGTAGATACTCCCAATTCAAAGTCCAGGACTTCCCTACGTCTAAAGAAGTATAACCGTGAAACGTTCGAGTTGGAATGCAAGCTCGATATGTTGTAGCTCTTCTGTAACAAATGCTAATTCAATAATAACATTCATCCAAAGACGGTCCTGTAACATCTCGAAGCAGAAGATAACGTACGAGACAGTATTCCTACCTCAGCAACATAAGAACTGAGGGGTCATCAAAAACCACGTTGTTTTTTGGAACAGAGGGCTGCCTCAAGCGATCGATATATTGAATTGATGACTTGACGAAAAAGACGAGAGGAGATTAAAAATAATGATTTGTACTAATAACAGGAAGAGTTTTAGTGCTGCGCATCGGAGACGAATAGATCAGATTTTCAACGATAAGCGACAGATAATGATAATTATGATTGTGATCTTAACTCAAACTCGTACAAGATCCATTAGGTGCATATCGATATTGAAAATTAGTGTTCCTCCAGACGAATAAAAAGAACTAGCTGCTGTAGTCAAAATATAAGTGAGAACTATGTGAGAATAATTATTCTAACTAACCACTGAGGCTCTGATTCATGAGGTTGGAATTCAACGGTATTAATAATAAAAATAATAACAGAAATTGTTGAAAAACCAGCCCCACCTAGAACATCGCTCAAGATCGTATATAAATATCCATTGGACATGTTAAGCTAGTAGAAGAATAGTTATAACTCTCTAAGAGATATGTTTTTCATTTTGTTCATTTTTATTGTCCTTTGAAGATGGGATTTGTTTTGTTCAGAAAGAAAACTTTCGAATTAATTTCACTTATTCAATTAATTATTATACCTATATTGCTTCTCCAACGTTAGAATATTATTCCTACTCAGAGTTTTGCAAGAAAAGACCCCCTCTTCGTGTAGGGAGCACAAACATAGAGCCCAAACAGGCCAGAACAGACCAGATGAAATAATCTAAAATTACTTTCCACCCTCAAATCTGGACTCTCTTAGCCAGACGTTTGTTTTCCAATATCCCAATAATAGGGGTCATGGCAAGCTGCCTTTGTAATTACCTGGGATGTTCTGTGTCTAAAAGGTCATTTCTAGACCACTAAAAAATTGGTCCTAGATAGAAGACTTTCCTTTTGATACCTGTAGAGTCAGTGAGTCACCAAGATGAAGGAAGATTTGGTACAGGTTTGACCAATTTCACTATTGATACTTGACGACCCTTTTCTTTGACCACTGGGTGTAGTTACACAGGTGGTCGTGTCAAGTCAACCCCCTATGAAGGTGTTCCGTTAGATTACACTGTCGGCAAAAAATACTTAAACTTCAAAACCAAATGCGACGTTACAATAATTTATGTCTCTAATTTCTCCAGTGATCACGGCCTAGTTTGAATCCACGGCATACTGAAATTTGTCGTTTTTACAATTATCAGAAGGAAACTGATTCGATGGGATCTACAACACAGAAAACAAGTACTGCACTATACTGTAGTGAAACAGTTAGGTGCTGTAGATCAGAAATCCAAGCAACTGAAGTCTACTTGGACGAACATTTTTGGTAAGAATTTTCGACCGCGCTTGGGATCGTACTAAAAAGGTAAGGCCCTCGTCATTGGTGCATCCGAATAACGGATAGATAACAAAAATCTGTTTCACTCCGCACGTATGCTTTTTTGTTTTGAGCTGAAACTAACCCAGAACCGGCCATGAAGAGGTTCAACAAGACACACTCAGCAAAAAGTAACGTGTAGAAACTCCGTATAATTCCAATGAGTTATATAAGATATTCAATTCAATTATCGAATGAGACAGTTATGTTTTCTATTGAATACTTCTCGATAAAATTACTATTTTATAGAAGTATGCACAAGGTTATAACCTGTTTTTTATTTACACAGTATAATAACTTCAATAAATAACGCAAAATTTATTTTGCATACATTAATGCTTTTTGGTTTGTTTTTCTCCAAAACCACCATCACTTCAACTCATGTGGTGAGAGATGAATCTTCTCCAAGAATGTATAATTGATATTTTGTCTGTAATAAGAGAACATCACTCTTTCACATCATTGGCTTCAGAAAAAAAGAATCATAAACGTAAAAATCATATTTGAAATTGGACTTTTATGAATTAGAACCCACTTATTATAACATTTCACTACCTGACATTCTTCAAACGATGATATTCTTCCGAAAGAAAGTTCATTTCCATCGAACGAATAGCAGAATAATCGTAATTTTTTCGCCAGCTAAAAATGAACAATAGTTCGATGTGGATGTGTCTATAAAGTCGACACAATGCTATCGTGATTGCCCAAGGCCACGTATATCTTATTATTATTTTAATTTCTGCAAATTTATGGAATTTTACCTCAAATAATTTTCTCTTGGCATAACCAAGCATGACTTGATTCTCTTATTACGATTTTCCATGTATCATTATTTATGTTTTAATGAATTATGCTAGATGGATAATTATACGTGGCATTGTGTAGATTATACATCGATCGGTATGTCGTTCATTAGCAATTTTGATGCTATGCTGAGTCTAGGATTACACGCCGGAATTGTCTTTGTTGCGGTTGATAGACCATTGTTCGAACTCTGCGACATAGCAATATTTTATAAATTGTGTGAAAAGTACACATTTTTACAAATACGTTGGGTGTCATATGCTGGGCGTGAATCTTCTCCAAATATACCAAAGCAGTAAAGTAGGTGAAACTCTTGTTCGATAACCACAAAAGCTTTGGAATTTGTTGCCTAGGGAGGTATGCCCAGAGACATACGAATTCTGAAAATCTAGAATGACACCCATTCTCAACTCAATCTACGAACAACACATGATTTTTTTGTGGAAACCAGAAGCTTTGATAAAGAAAGAAGCTGAAAATATCTGTTATAGTCAAGAAAGACGATCTGCTGCTATAAGTGTTTAATACGATAATTGTCCGTATTTAATTGGTTTTGAGTCTAAAAACTCATGATCTACTGTGAGACTACTTACTAAAACCTCCATCATTATGTAGGTCTGCCAAGCTGTTGTCTTCGGTGACACTCAGGTCTGTTGGCCCACTGTATCTTGTCTATGTTATGTACTGTCAGGTCTACATTATACCGAATCGTTTTGATGCGTAACCAGTCAGGAGCCCCGAACACGTCTGGCAAAATTTGGGAACATTTCGATGTATTATTCTCCGTGTTTTTTTCTGGCTAGCTTTCCCAGTAGTCTTTGTGTTCGCCCCCAATCCATTCTCCCACAGAGGCTCCCATTGTACATTTTGGTACCCCTAGCATCTGTCCTTGGTTTGAGGATTTTTGACGTGATTCCGGTCTGCCAGCACTGTCTGTTCTTCTTTGGATCCATTCTCCCACAGAGGCTCCCACTGTACATTTTGGTACCCCTAGCATCTGTCCTTGGTTTGAGGATTTTTGACGTGATTCCGGTCTGCCAGCACTGTCTGTTCTTCTTTGGAGTCCCATACCAGTTCTGACGTCACTTTCTTGCTGCACAATGCATTAGGAGCCGTTTGACTGTCTAGTGCCATGTCATAGGTGAACAAAATTCAGGAAATTCATGCGTTTTCCTCACTGCACACTGGTTTACCAGTACGGACATCTCACCTATTATTTTCATGATTTATATGTTGCATCACAACACACAGATCTTATTCAGCTAAGATATAACATGGTGACGAGATAATGATATGTGCGTTTTCAACGTTTAACTCAGCCTAAAAAACGGAGGTATGAGTGACCAATTACCAGCAGTTCTCGGTTTAACTCCATTCCCAGTCTTTGATTCATCTGTGTTAAGTTCTATCTAGTATCAGCACCCTGAATTGATTGATTAAGCAATGCGTTTTCGTTCCCAGTTGATGTCTTTATGTCTCGTTCTAATGTTCAAGTTGTTGAGTGTATTTTGCGGTCTAAAGTTGCCAAGCCTTGCACGGCTAGGCAGAGAAGTGACAATCCCAGGAATGTCACCATGGCTGCAGTTGGTGTTGATACAATTGCTCCTGTGATTTCAATACACACAAGTATTTGCATCATGCGTAGTGATTTGGCTCTTCTTGGTTATTTTTTTAGCCAACACACCAGATATGCGTATGTAGGAAAAGCATGACTCTTATGCTGTATTAGTGCAATATGTTTGCCTACTTTTTTCCCAAAAAAGGTTCACTTCATCACTAGTAAGGTCACTGCTTTTTTCTGGTTGCAGGACAGCTTGCAGTCAAGGATTGACTTTCTCCTTCATCTGTATGTTCTAATACTACTATGATTGCTTGTTTGGGTTGACCTTCAGCCCCTCCAAATCACTTCAGCTCGTGACCAGGCTGAGGGCCCTCTCTATGCAATCTCTTACCGTTGAGTCATTAGATTTTACAAAAGCGTGAATATTACCATGTGGGCTTCTAGTCTCCATGGCTGATACGGTCTCCTCTGAGACATTTACGATTATATGTCAGTGGAAGCAACAAATGATTCCTTGATGGCTCTGTGTTTAAATTTTGGTGATTGAGATAATGGAGATGTTGTCGAAAGTCCCTTTCATTCCTAGAAAGGTCGCTAACAGCACTCCTAGTTGGTGGAGTGCTGTTTCTGTTGCATATTGTACGCGATGCTTGTGGTCTTTCTACCAGAAAGCCGTTCCTAATATGAATATCCACTACCTTTTCCGAGTACAAATGACATAAGACTCATTGCCGAGTTTTAACCTACTTTTCCGGGTTTCGGTATTCAAGTGACCCTAACGTGACTTCTTGGTTTTCCTCTATACCAGAGGGCCAGACTTCCTCTTAGTATATTTCAGAGTCAGATTTGCATTACTTCGGTTTCCTCTTGTAGACTTTCAGGGTACATTCCGCCTGGTCCCGTTGATTTGAAGGGGTTTATTGCCTATTGCCCATTGAACACTGTCATATGTTCCGACTCAACCTGAAACATCTTCTCAGAGTTTCCATTTCATCCGGGTTTCCATAGCATGTGTCTGATCTTTCTGGGCTTATGGAAGTGAAATCTCAATAGTTCTTTGATTATTCTTTTTCTGTACACTTCTTAATTTTTCGATGAGTATATTGCTCGTTGTGTATGTAATCTCTGGGCGTACTTTCTTCTTCTATCTCTTCCAGGAGTCTCTGTTGGATTTGTTCAGAGCTTTTTTGCGAATGGCCCAAGCGTTCTTGTACTCATCCCAACTTCCATTTTCTTGTTTGTTGAAAGATTTTCCACATTGCTTTCTAAGTTCTGCAGGTTCTCCGTCCAGCAGGAAACCTATCTGGTGGTGTTTTTTGTAATAAGTGAACAATGGTAGGTGAACGTACATTTAAGTACCTCCCTAGTCCATTAATCCCAGAAGTTTTCACCTAATTCGTTGGTATCGCTGCTGCCTCATGTGATTCGGTACACATTAGTATTACAACCGATGCGGTACTTTATTCCTGCAATGTCTCACCAGGTTTTCTACATCCTTTGTTGGTGATGGTTCAGGGGTGAATCGATAGGAAATAGGATTACTATAAGAAACTTCGTTGTACACCGGTATAAGTAGTTTCATTATTTAAAAAAGTTAATTTCACCCGTCCATTTTAGAACAGATGTTATTTCAGATTCATTCTCAGTCTTCGCCTTCGTATCTGATCGAGCTTGAGGTCCCAAACACTAAATAATTTATAGAAAAAATATACTAATGAAGTCACTGACTTTCCCCGAATCACCCTTATCAAGATGACCATTTTACGAAATCAGCTCCATTCACCATTACAATCGCGATTGAAAATCTCCCAAAGAAAACTAGGCTTATCGAATGGCAATCGCCTGCTAGCTGTTGAATGCAGATATACCCGATCGAAATGAGATATGAAGGAGAATCGGAAGAAAATAATAGAGCAGTCAAAGTGGTCATAGTTCAAATCCGTATCAATTAAGGAAGTCATAGTTATAATGTACCAGGAAAAAGTGTTTTGGGTATACGTCATTCCTAGTAAAATATAGTTGATAGTTTGCCTCTATAAATAGATATCAAACCCCAAAATTGCGTTAGGAACTGCTTACTTATTTTATACTTCCGCATTTAATTATATATAATATTTCAGTGCTCAATATGTCTCATAGTAGATGAAACTTGGAGATAACTTAGTATCTGCCATGTAATTTATGTTTCTGTGAAATCAGCGGCAATCAAAGTTTTTATGATAGACAGATAAGCAAATTCTGGAAAAAATCTTATGAAAAAATTGTTAGGTGAGTGGGCCCATATCAGGCCCTCCACTGCGGCCAATGACCTATTGTGGCTCACCCTATGGTTATATTTCTCCCAGTATATCCAGTCTCTTGACGAAATTGAGGAGTACGTTGGGAGAACAATTTACCAGGTTCTCTGGCCTTACTGTTGTATTGCCAAATGTTGAAAATCTGGTTCTGGCCGCTGCGGGGCATGTACATAAAATGTGCTTAGCCGTTTCATCCTCCTCCATGCATAGGCGGCACTGTGCATCTTGTGCAAGTCCGATTTTATGCATGTGGTGTTTGACTTTGCAGTGGCCAGTGAGCAAACCTACTATAACTCTGAGATGTGCTCTACTGAGTTCTAGCAGCTTGTCAGAGTCCTGTTTTTTCCTTGTGCAAGCAATAAATGCTTTGGAGTGGGCTAGGCCCGGTAGACTACGCCAGTACTCGAGTCTTTTGTTGTCAGCCCAGGATGTTATGACATTCTTGGCAGTGCTATGTGCTATACCGATTACCGGTTCTGGCCCAGTGAACGTTGTTTCGGCCCCCCCTTTTGCTAGGGCGTCCGCTATTTCGTTTCCTTCTAGGCCCGTGTGACCTGGTATCCAGACTAGGTTAACGTTGTTGCATTGTGCCTGTCGGTTTCTGTGAAATCAGCGGCAATCAAATTTTTTATGATAGACAGATAAGCAAATTCTGGAAAAAATCTTATGAAAAAATTGTTATCTTGACGTTTCTTTCTGGGTAGCCATCAATTAATTATACCTCAAACTCTTGGAGACAGTAGTATCGATATTAAATGATAAACTCTCCTCCTGTGAAGCGAACATCACCAACTTCCTTGACTACTACCACGACGGACACTACTCACGTTGAATATTCTGGTTTTCCGTCAGGTTAGGCCACATACATTCTGAATATATAATTTGTTCGATTATTGCATTCCTTACCTCTTCACTGCGGAAACCATTGCTCGTACTATGACCGAGGTGTTTCATCTATCTTGAATTACCAGATCCTGAAATAGAGCGCGACTAGATACCTATATGTATCCGGCGAACCGTGGATAGTTAATTATTGGACCACGTGAACACAATTCGTTAAAATAATTGCCTGTCGGCTATCAAACGACTTGCTAGATACTCCTGACACTCGCATTGTTCTGCAAATGAATTGAGTTATGACTTATACAGGTAATCACGATGGTGTGTGAAGATGTCAACAGTTTTTGGTCGGTACGTTATTTATTTTCCTTTGGTGGTGAATGTATATATTATTCACCCGCTATTTGGTGTCAACTACTCGTCGCTGTCGCTGAACAAATTTGTTTGGAATGTTCTCACTTTTGAATTAATGATCAACATATTCATTACTCTCGACCATAAATTAAAATAAGACCAATTCCTTTCATAATATGCTTAATAATAATTTTGACCCATATTTTAATTATAATTGACAACTCCATCACATCAACTAACTGTTATTTCAAACTTTTCAAATTCTTGAGAGAACTTGTTTGAAAGTAAAACTCACTCTAGTACGTTTGTTCATCACTTTGAGTAATGATGCGTTTGGCAGGTATCTGGTATAGTCTTAGCCTCAGTCTTAGTCTCAATATCAAGCATATATTTCTCAGATTATCTCAATATTCAGAATCATGCCATCAATTTCCAGGCAATATTTAGCAATTAAAACAATGCTCACCAGAAAATTCCGGTGATATATTCACAGGGAAATAACATGTACCAATTTGGAGGGGATCAGTTGCCACATTACGCCAGAGTAAAACCTCCATGAGGTACTTAAGTAATATTTCAAATTATTATACTTATATAAATGTTTTGCTCTTCATAATCGTATTAGCTCATTTGAATTGTTGCAGAAAGTAACGAAAGAAAAGGTATTGGGAAAAATCATGCAATGGACTGAATTATTTTGAGCAATATTAAGGGCCGATTGTACAAACGGGAGTTTAGCCGAAGCTCATCTAAACCAAAGCTCAAGCTTTTTTTTTCGTTGTACAAATCACGTACAGATGGAGTTCAGTTGTGCTCGAGAGGTCAAAATTTTTATACGCTTAGTACAAGTTCAGCATGTGTATTTTAAGACAATAAAGTGACAGTTAACAGTAAGACAATGATATAAGTGGTGTTTGGGAATTTTCTGCTTATGTTACAATATCTAAGAAATGGGCAGCTAATTTCAGTACCAAGAGGGAAAGTCTTCTTATAGACAGCAGGACGCATATGTAAATTCAGGAGTAGTTAAAAAGTATTTTAAATTGCTGTTGGGATAAACTTTCCGACCAAAGAAGGTTTTACGGAATCACCGAACTAGCAAATTGCTTGCTAGATCGGTGTAGTTGTTATACCTTGGTAAAACTCCTTGGTGAATTTTTTTCATCTTTTGTTTATTAAATTTGTAGAAGTATGCAATTTGAGTCCGAATGAATGATAAAATTTTGTATTTTTCAATGTTTAATCCTAGTTCATTTTTTTCACACCAACCACAGCGATTTTTTATATCCACCTGTAGTGAGCTAGAGTCTGATAAATTATCTTCTTTCTTCAAGACTTTCATGTTATCAGCATATAATAACTTATGTGAATTCATGTGATGTGTTATGTCATTGATCAACAAATCGAAAAGAAGAGGCCCTAAGTCAGAGCCTTGAGGAACACCCGAAGTAGCATTACTTGTTGATGATTCTACCCAATCATATTCGACAAATAAATTTCTATTTGATAGATAAGTTTCTGGAAGAATTTGAACATCAGATGAGAAGCCATATTATAGTAGCTTTCTTAGTGAAACCCAGTCGAAAATCGGTGTAAACATCAACTTGATCTCTAGAATCGAGGGCTTATATGAAGAAAAAAATGACAAACATAGTAGGACAGCAAGTCTGGGAGTTTCAAAAGTATGAATGAAAAAGTAGACGAATTCAGAATCTCTAATAGACTGGGATACTTAATAGAAAGAAGAAATGAAAAGGAACTTAAGAAAAACTAAAAAACGACTGAAGTGTTCAGGGTTGAATGAAGCATCAACTATGAGGGAAGAAATTTTCTGTATATTTCATAACTGTCATTGATCTCACAAAACTTGAGGAGGAGTAAAAACAGAAAAACGTTATTGTTCAGAAAGTTGTCCAAGAAATTATGCTCTTTTGCAATCAGAAATCGGAAAAAAATGTTTTTACAAATCGTTCCAGCAAGGGAGATTCGAGACTTACAGCTACAACTGTTTAACGATGTCCCTTATATTTGCTGAACAAAAACACGAACAAATGAACAGATGAAGTATTGATGCTGAATGTCAGTCAGTCTCTTCACTATCCCTCGTTCTGTTCACTTCAGTTGGTTTATGAGTATTCAGAAGATGGATAATATAGAGTTCTTCCTCGCTTTTCCACACGAGTTTCTTCGAACGAAGATTGCTTCTATAATCTATGTAACTGTTTGTTCGGTTTGAATATTAGTGCCAAACATTCAAATCAGCAGCAAGATCTCACTAAATAAATTGATACTGAACGATAACAATTGGTTCCCCTCTCTCCATGCATATAAAAGGTTTCCACTTCAATCAACCATTGTAGAGTAGAAAAACTTTGTGGATTATTGAAAATATATTGTCGGTGCATAGGCTACACATTGTTGCTCACAATAACCACCATACTGATGGTTACGTGACGTGTTAATCTTGATTTTGAGTTTAGGATTGCACAATTGATCACAGAAACGCCTTTGCCTGGCGGAAGTGATGAACTTTTTCCTATAATTTATTACATACTCTATGCAGGCACTGTATATCTGCAGAAAAGCTTTTGACTTGATACACGGTACACTACCATTATAAATATACCAAATATCATTCCATTTGCTTGGTATTCTTGATGAATGAATGAATAATCATTATTTTGTATTTTTATTCTTGTTATCATGGACTATTTATTCATAAACAGCTTTATAGTGCCTTCTCCATCACCCATCAATCATCAACTAATCATGAAGAAATTTTCCTGTGTCATGAATAATGCATGAATATATTAATGGTTTTGAAGTAAAGTGTCATTTAATATTCCACACTCCTTACAATGTCTGAATCAGATAAACTAGCGTGGCATCAAATTATCATGTCTCAAAATTTATTACTTAATAGTATAATGTGTACCTAATCTCGGAACCATTTTTCAAGTCCTATTTCCTTGTTCGGATCACTCGCAAACATGAGAGTTCATCGTAATGATATATTTTGCGCAAAGTTTACAGCGCGAAAAATGTCATTGTTGTATTATACCGTGAAGTTTGATTCCTTCATACATAACAGCGATATATTTCATAACATTGCATTTGAAATACGTTGATGACAATTTATGATATTTTAAAATCGTGATGATTGGAGGTCACAGGCTTTGTGGAAATTTTCTCGTAGTTCATTCGTCTATTGTGGCGACACTGCAGCCAAGAAGTTCAATTGTTTCCCGGGTTAATTGTTTTTGTATTTCAATTTGAAACATTAAAACTTGACGTGAATTCACCTCAATTGAATTGCAACAATACATCTTATGAATTCACGAATCAATGCTACAAACCAAGAAATCGTGGTTCAAGGAAGGGATCATTCTCGTTGGAACTTGAGTGTAATGGAAAAAAAATGCCTTCATATTTTTTGCATATGACTATTTTGATAATACCTAGCTTCTTTTGGACTTCCGCGGATCATATTTCAGAAATAAGGAGTTATGAAATATAATTTTTCATTGCATAAAAGTTACTTAGTAGTTTCGAATCACTTGACAGCATTCGATGATTAATCACAATATTGAGAAATTCGATTCCACGACTTCCTCATTCACTGTCATTACCTCCATTTTCCTTTCCATTCAATAAATTCAGAAAATAGCTTTTCATGATATTCCCTGGACTTGGGGCAAAAATTGGCTAGTTGCTTCTTCAGTTTTCTCAAGATTATATCAGAAACAGATTCATTTTCTTGCATTTTTCACCAAATCACATATTTTTTAAGTGGGGTCGATAAACGATCGAAAATAAATAGCAACCTTACAACACATCTCGATAGTTTTGTACGTAATTTCAATGATTTTTGAGGTGACAGCCGCTGTCAGAGCAAGCTGCCAAATAATTTTTTGATGAAAATTGTGAATGAAACGTTGTTATGCATGTGTGTTTTAGATACATTTTATTCTTGAATGCTCAAGCTTCTCTCTTGCGACTAAACATTCTTGCGCGAATAGTATGCTATCTAAAACACATACAAAAATTAGTGCTATGTCATTTTCTATTGTTAATTTTGAGTTTTTCTATATCACAGCTCTTCTTCGTAGTTTGTTCGGTTTTCATTTTTATAATTTTTATAGCATTAAGTTATTACTCTCTGTTTTTCATTTCAGTTCATTTTATTGATTATCCCATTTCCATACAGTTTAATTAATTTTGGTTTTTCCTATATTAATTTCGCCTCATACATATTTTATCTTCCATGGTATTCAATTTTCTTCCTTGGCCATTTTATTGTTCATTACTTTTTTCCTTGGGATTTTTTCGGTTCTCTTTTATTTTTCAATACATTTTCTTCAACTAATTGTTCGTTTCGCCAGTTTGCAATCTAAACTTCAAGGCTTTCTCGTGCTTCCTCCTCTTCCAATAAAATGTTCTTGTTCACATTCTTGCTCAGTATTCTAATTCTGAGTTTACAATGTAATCTGGATATTTTCAGTCTGTAATTTTCATATTTTCTTTAATTGTTTGATTTTCCACTATATGCTTCATATTCTTGGCCTCTCACTAGGACAATGGTATTTTTACCAGCTTTCATTTAAGTTGCCTTGAGCATTTCTTTGTATGTCTTGCAAGTAAATTTCGATCAACCCACTTCAATTCAAGATTCATGTGGGTGCTTTGGGGTCAAAAAAGTTGTAACTTGCCCTTACAATAATGAGGAATCATCTAGTTACGTACGACTAGAAACTCAAGAAATTAAATGAAAGTGAAAAAAAATGTGATAGACAGGTTTTCATTCAAATGTACTAACAAGGAAAAATATATTGCTTTTGATGTATGACGTTGGTTATTCTGAGAAATTCAAAGACATGCTGCCAAAGTATTCAATTTGTGAGCAAAAAAAAATTGCGTCAAGTTATTGAATACGTTACTCACATTTCAACCTTTCCCACACATTTGGAGTAACTGCATTTGAAAGAAAGCTTGATTTTAAAAATTTCTCCAATTATTTTTTTTTCTTGGAGTCCCACCATGCATTTGTTGTACCATTTATTATGTATCGTCATCAATGAAAGCTAATGAATGGTTTCAATGATTATATTCAGACTTCCAATCAATAGGATAGCTTTATTAAATATATTTTGCATCATGAAATTCTCTTCTTTGCAACGAACTATGCACGGACTCACCCTGTTTCCTAACCTTAGATATTAGAACATGTAATGTTGCTGGATCTTCATAGGGGTCCGCGCATTATTAATTCATTTTGATTCGCAGTTCTCATAATCACATGGCAAAGGCCGAAGGTAAGAGGGGTGTGTGTTAGATAAGCACGATATTTGTTAGAGTCCTCGACATGATGAGGCCTTGTGATATACGTGTTTCTTCGGAATTTCCGATGCGCTAGTGAATAATTCATGAGGAGTTCAAAGAGTATCGTAATAATCATAGTATTTGGAGAAACAGATGGTAAATGATAAATTCAGATTCAGGTTGGTGTTCTCACAAAATTATTTTACTTGTCATAGAATATTCGCAAACGTTGATGCTATCTTCAAGATTTGACTACTTATGTGCATGGAAGTGCAGTTTAACTCATGGCTGGGGAGCAACAGATTCCGGATTGGTTTGTCGTAATAATCCTCAAAAATGTATATTTCTCTGATTTGAAGGAGTACAGAACGATGATAACCTTGAATGCATGTTATGAGGTGTTCACCCGCATTTTATACATGCGAATAATCTACGCAGTTGATTCGGTGTAGGAACGGATATATGAGCAAAGAAGATCGCTGGCTGCAAGAAGAAACTGCTAATCGACAAATTTATCACGCAGGATCCGTGCAGTATAAGCGTAACTTTTCAATGGCTTGGATCGATTAACGCAAGGCATCTGTTACCACATCGTTTGAGCTCATCATGCTGATCGAAAAGTGAGATGCATTGAACAGCTGAGGCCGCTCTGGAGGACTCGCTTTACCATAATAACATCTAGTCGAACTACTCATTCCCCACCCTCAGCCAATAAGCCGTGTGTAGTCCTCCTCGACAAACAGACTTAGGTGATTTTCGTCTCTCAGTTTTCGGTTCCTAGCCAAACGAGCATCGTCCGAAAAGAGGAAAAAATGGACTAAATATCGAAATTCAATCTTTGAACTCCACAGGCTTTAGTCAAACCATTGTGTTGGGTGATTCTAATGGTAGAGGTGTTAGGTGAAATGATGGACACACTGCCCTCAAACTTGAAAATCATACCGGCTCGCCGTAATATGGCAGAACTCTTAGCCGAACGAATGCAGAATGCCGTCATCCTTGGTTCACTTCGTCTCCTCAGAGCACATGCTTCTTGGACCCAATAATCACCTACCTCACGGCCTAGGGAATGGTTAGTGGGGCAAATGATCCAGCGCGCCCTTCGGAAGTGTTGGAGCATGGGAGACAGGGCCTGACTGGGAAATTCCTAAAGAAGGGACAAAAACGTTAAATAAAATAAGCAAGCCGCATATCTTTTGTCACAAGATGATCGACATCAAATATACTTACTATAATTCAATCTGAATGAAAATGTAACATAGTCAACATATTTGCTTATCGAATTATAAACTTCCAAATAGCAATTCCGTACAACTGCATCTCTAATTAGAGGTCCGTCGGCACAAGTCTTACTTTTCAGAATATCCTCAAAATGAAATTCGGAATATTAGAAACAGCTGTGAGAAACAAAGGAAATTAAAATAAAAAATCTGTACTCCAAAAATAAAAATCCCCCCTGGTAGTATTTTAAATATAAATCGAGGTGTGATTCTTCACTACACATTATTTTATGTGTTCACTAATATGAATTTTATCCATACAAATTTATCCCTTCACTAAAAAAAATATAATTCTTCCTTGAATAGCAATATCCAATTTTCTTGAATTAATAATTTAAACTCCTTATAATTATGTAACACCAAATTCTAAGCATCATTTTCAACTTTTTATGATACCTTGCCAACTCACCCCACCTTTTGCCCCTTCATAATATTTATTCAAATTACCGCCGTTACCGTGATCACGTGAAATGTATCAATATCGATTTTCAGGTTGTTCGACATGCACAGTCGATCACCCACAATTTTTTTTTCGTTACTTTGACTTTTATTCAACACATGACAGTTATGGTTATGACTGTCATTATTATTGTCATTTTAGACAAGCGAAACTATCAAATAACATACTAGTGTGTTATAATCCATTACTAACTAGTGAGTTATGGATTATAACGTTCATATTTAAAGTAGTATTCTATTTATTTATTACTATTACGAGCAGAATTCACATTTATAGTGAAATTAAAGGAAAACACTAACGGTTTATTCGAATTTGACGACCATGTGGAATTCGTTGGTTCATTGGAATGTGATAACATTGCTATATTCTAAACCGTAATAGATACAAAGACGATTCAATGGGAAAAAATGTAACTATTGTGGTGAGCAGTACATTGGTCAGAGAAAATCTACGGGGGCTCTCGCCCTTCCCGACTTATACAGGGAAAACTAAAAATACTGTTTTCGGTTTTTTACGAATAGAATGGTTATTTCAGAAAATATAGAAAAATTAAAGAGACAAGTTTTATTGTATTCAAAATCTACTACAACTACGTAATGATAAATTTTTAATTAAACGTTTCGTGTCAACACGGCCACTATCAACTATTTTTTTCGAATACGGATCTGTCTATTTCATCACAAATATTGATAAAGCGATGAAATCACAATTCAGTGGTATATCACACTTGACATTTTTATAGTGTTTCATATAAAACAACTGGCATCATCAGTGACAACAATTTTCAATTACGGATCTGTCGTTAGTTCTTCTGTAAATTGTTTTGATTTCTTCAAAACTCATTCATACACGGATTATTTTCATAATTCTCAATCCTGGAAGTAATGAAAATATCAGTTTTTGATCAAAATACAAGTGTTGTTTAATTTGGTACAATTAAATAGCATCTCACTTCTTTTACCATATTTAAACACGTAGGCTTCGCTTGATTTCTATGGCAGGAAAAATAAATGAGTTGTTGATATCTGTTAAGAACTGTCAGAGATTTAAGCACTCGGTTACATATTAAAGATGTATTCGAATGCCTGGCCAACTCGATCCCCAGACCTTACTCCTTTGGATTTTTTGTCTGGGGATACATGAAAGATGAAGTTTTTTCGACACCTAGTACCGATATCGACCATCTCAAACAGAAAATTAGAGATGCATGTAATAGCATTACAACCATCATGCTAGAAAATTGACACAGAAATTGTATGGACAGACAACTTATGTGCATTCAACAAAGAGGTCGTCAATTCGAGCATTTACTGGAGAATTCTTTTTCTGTATTGGTTTTATTTTCTTCCACAAATTCATTATGAAATAAATTGTTTTTCTGTTTGTTTAATTTCTTCTCCTATTTAGTAAGTTTATTTCTGGAGTAAATTGCTATCGTTCGTCTCTGAAACTGCAGAAATCTCGTATGAATTTTTATAGTATAGATACAATGTTCATAGATACATTCATTCAAAACGTCACTGATAATTTTTATATCGAAGCGTTAGATTCTGTGGAATTCATAAACAAACTAACGACAGGACCGTAATTAAAAATTATTGTCACTGATGATGCTAGTTATTTTATATGAAACATTATAAAAATTTCGAGTGTGATATACCACTGAATTGTGATTTTATCGCTCTATCAATATTTGTGATGAAATAGACAGGTCCGTATTTGAAAAAAATAGTTGATGATGGCGGTGTTGACACGAAACGTTTGATTAAAAATGTATCGTTACGTAGTTCTGGTACATTTTGAATACAATAAAACTCTCCTTTTTCATTTTTTTATATTTTCTGAAATAACAATTCTATTCGTAAAAAAACGAAAACAGCACTTTCAGTTTTTCCTGTATAAGTTGGGAAGGGCGAGAATCCCCGTAAATTTTCTATGATCAATTCACTGCCCACCACAATATTTACCTTTTTTCCCATTTAATCGTCTTTGTATATATTACGGTTTAGAATATAGCAATGTTACCACATGATAAAAGAAACGGCCTGTATATATACTAATGGCTGAAATTTTTCGTATTCGACCAATGACAAATGCAACTGTTCACTAAGTATTTCATGACAGCTAATGAATACCTTTAAGAACCTTTTCATCATTTGCAATCCAACGTCGTGTCAGCTGCACTTCATAACTGAAAACCAGACCACCCTGTATCTCGCACGCAACTCACATCCGACCGCAGGATTTGGCCAAATGTTCGTTTCCCGCGACCTCGGGGTCAATCTAGCTCTTCTAATTGATGGACAGCCATTATGGTTAATCAATTTTTCTACAGATCTTTGCCACTTAGTTTATTTTTGATTAGACATACGTGCGTGAAGAAAAAATAACCGGGTTGGAGATTTCTGTACATGAGAATTCGGGCTTAATCTTCGACCGCGGATTATGTTATCACTTAGTATGATGGAATGAAGATAATGACCGGTATGTGAGGATTCGTCAATGGAAGTGATTGATGTTGAATATGAATGAGATGATGTATTGGTTGGATACCGCGTGGCAAAAAAAAAAACTATGCATAAACCGTACAAAATTAATTTCTATCAATCTCAATCAACATATTTTCCTCAGTTATGCATTTGTGATTACTACGCAGGACGCTCTGGAAATCCAGAAGTAGCTAGCAGTAGACGCAAGAAATTCACCCATTTGATATTTTCAGTGTTTTTTTTCCAAACCGTTTCTTTCTCTGGAGCAATCACAAACCATGTAATGTAACTAGAATATTGGGTACCTTGAGGTGGCCATTTAATGGCATGCATTTTCACTTCGAGTTGGACAATAAATAGGTGACACTTGAAGAACTCAAATTAGATGAATGCATTTGGAACAGACTGGAGTACTTGTTGAACATAACGAGAATGACATTTGAAAATAGAGCATTTAACATGAAGCAAGTCAAAACACATGTTTGTTGAGAAAAGCAACTGAATAAGAATTTGGCGGCAATGTATCAAAAATCGGCAAATAATTCATGATGTTCAACAATATGTCAAAAGGGTGCATTGTAATTTACTTTCAGATTCCGTAACATTATAAATATGTATAGGGAGATATGAAGGTGAAATTGACCACTTCTCCCTAGTTTGAGGGTTCAAAGTAGCATTTTTCCTTTCTAGAAAGAAAAATTCACTTCTTTTCTTCACAAATTAAATTAAAGTTTCACACTAATGCAGGTATTTTTCCAGTTCATATTTGAATTTTTTATGTTCAGTACTTTCATTTCAATTTGTTCCACTTCAAGAGACTAAGATAAAATGTCGAATGAAAGAAGAAATCGGAGTGTTTTTCGCTAAGTTTTACGCTGTCCAGTCAAAATTTTCATAGATTGTCAAATGATTGAAATTGTGTTTTTTATAGAACACCAAGATACCTGAGTTTAGTATTTCGTTTCCGAAAATTGTCATGGTTTTTATATTCAACAATTTTTGGGCATTTATTGCAATATAGATAATTTTCTGGTTTGTAAACTCACTCGCCAAGTAAATTATTCAAGTCTAAGAGCAACATTACTGCTCCATTTGACCTCCGTCAGTTTCAATACATGTAATATATACTTTTTCTGTATGTTCTCTAATTTTTGCACCTGTCGAATGGCATTCGCCATTCTTATCTTCAGATTGTCCTAAAAATAGCTCGGCGTAAAATGGACAATATTTTCAACAAGAACTCTATTAGGACTATTAGGAGGCCATAAGGTATCCGATTTTTCAGTCCACTGTGGATATTTTCTATCCAAGAACCATTTAACTGTGACAACACTATGTGGCGGTGCCCCATCCTGTTGCCAAATTTAATATCTTGATGTGGCTGGAGGTGAATCGTCAATACGTTCTGCAACTTCTGCTTTTAGAAAATTTAAATGAACCTCACCAGTAGATTAACTATAAGAAATTATAGGATTCAAAACACGTTCACTAATTCAATTCGCACCAAACACTAATCAGATCTATTTTGGCGATGGCAATCTCTGCTACTGGAAAACGGTCCACAATATTTCATCCAGAAATGGCATTCCATTCCTTAGAATGATTTTTACGATATATCTGGAAAATTACAGTCTGATTGAACAGCATGAAATTGTATGAATGTTTGATAGAATTCCTAATCAAGACTAATGTCAAGTTGTAGTAGTTTTTAGAATTGCTTTTGTGTGTAAACCTATCCTTGTATTATATACCCATCAATCCGTGGTCTAGTTGTTGTGTGTCGTAGAAAAAGTCGTCCCGACGGACCCCTGGACGTGAAGCATATGTACCTGTCTATTCCTGTTGTACGGTCTTCTATTTCAATTTTCCATTTCTTTTATTAATCGTTTAGGTATTAACTTGAAATAATACACTACTTCATACTCCACTTGTGGCTGGCTGAATGACGAAATGTCAAAGCCAATAAAAAAAAACTAAGTAAACGACGATGATCCGTTTTCGCTAGTCTTAGAGCTGCATACTCTTTGTTGCAATTGTCGAAGATATCGTTTGTATTTTCATTTTGGTGTCTGGCAGTACTAACAGAATAATAACACCCTCATCTGGTATATCTTCATTTTACATTATTCGTCGTGTCGTCCCGACATATTGCTATTGAGCAACCTACAGAAAAATAACCATTTAGTAACAAAAAACTTCAAATGAAATAGAAACTGACCATGAATATTCCTCTGCCTTTTTATAGATCTCACTTTTGATCTACTATTTCGACGTTTTTTTTTTGAAGAGAAACATGCTTGATATATTTCTCTTCATTATTCTTCTTCTTGGGTTGGAAGTTTTACCAGATCATCGGAAAAATTCCACGTTAATTTTCTCAGTTCGATACCCCATCACCTATAAAGATATATACCGACGCAATCTGATTCATGAAACGTATCTTCATTACGCAATGAAAACATATATCAAGACGATAATTGTTATGCATGCATGATTTTATAGAATGGATGGTACAGATAATAAGTTTTTACGTGAATAATTACTTTCAGTGATGTATACTTCACAACTTCCGATTTCGACTTTGATGTATTGAGCCCGATGCTATCATGATTAACATGCCTCATATGAAGATATTCAATGTAATCTGATTTTTTGTTCAACGAGCTTCTGTATTCGAAACCGTTATAACACTCAGCTTCATCAGGATTGATTATATCACTTAATGTCGTCAATCTTTCTTGAACATTCCTTCAAGTGGTAGAAAAAAATTTGAGGAAAGTGGGCTATCGCTTCCTAGTAAATACAGCCAATAGGCTGGAATAATTACACTATTTTCAGTAAAAGTTTTTTTTTGATTATTCGATTGCCAAAATCAATTATTCAACTCAAATACAATAATACTTCACTGGATACTCAGCTTACTTCAAAACTTTTCTGAATTAATCTCTCTGTCACTGAACTTTCCCGTCTCTTATTTTGATCATCACCTGTGAATTAGAAATGATACATTACCTCTCAGATGACAACTTCATTTACCGAATAAAGTGATTTTGTTAAAATATGACAGCTGCAATTGACCGTAGTTAATCCTTGGAATTCTAGGAGACAACCTAGATCAATTTCGCAAATTGTTAATGATATTTCAACAAAAAACCCTGCTCCTTCACAATATTTTGCTACAGTGAAACGTTATTGAAATACGCAGTTTCGTGGTAGATGAATTGAATGACGAAGTTCAATAGAATGGCCAGCTCGGTCACCAGAACTTATGAACTTTTTTTCAGTTGGTATATTTTCAATATAAGGTTCATATCACGCCATTGTATCTGATGGTGATTTGAGTGAGTCAAGTGTTTAGCAAAGGGATACCATGAAATAGTTGAAACAGATTTTGAACTATTACTGTGTGTTTTAGACTATCTGTTAATTTTACCTGTACTAGAAAACCATTTCAATGGTCTTCAAACTGCATGCTCCACAAGGGTCCATATGGAACCCTACTTTTCTTATCCTTTACATAAATTGAAAATGCTTTATTATTGGCAGTTATAATGACTTTGACCATTTCAGACAAATATAAACTAATCTAGAAAAATAAAATAAATACAGAAATAAAGATCGACATTACCTCATTGGTATCTTTATTTCAAGGTAACGAAAAATGCCCTGTATGGTCATATTCACGGTACTATGCATCTGATTTTTTAATAAACACAGAATGGAAATGATGAAACCATGCATAATGCTTGTTTGAAACTAGCACTGAAATCACAATCATTTTCTATCAAGACCTCGTTTATCAGCGAATATATTTTTCAATTCCAACGAAAAGGATTTTGGTTGAAAATTTATTGAGTTGGATTTCGATATTTATGTTCTGAATTAAACCCGAGAACATAAATCTATGAATTTTACGGGATGAATTTTCTAAAACAAAAATGTTTGTGTGGAAATTCCAAAATTTATTCAATTTGATAAACGCCGGTCGAGTTATATTTGATCATATTATTTCCCAAATATGTCAACAAACCAATAACATTTATTCCACAACGTACATAATTATTTGTATTAAATTAATGAACATAATATGTCACACGACTTGTGAAATGTGTTGCATACATTCAGGCAACTGTCAAGAAGGACCATGCAGTTTATTCCCAAAAAAAACGAAGCGGGTTCATCAGCGAATAAATTTTGACAGATGAGGGAAATAATCACTCCAAAGAAATTAAGTAGGATAAAAATGGCAAGTTTATCATTTGAAGCAACTTCGTTCTTTCCGGACAGTTCTGATGACCATATCAGCTGTCTGAGTTCATTTTGATACTTACCGCTAAGAGAGTTTTTGACTGAGGTTATCTTTTGGTTGTGGTACTGTTTCACCCCTAGGTAAATATACGTCTCTCCGGCATTTAGAAAGTTTTATCTATGAGCTAAATACCCTCTCCGTATTCCTCGCATTGTTCTCTTCTGAGATAAACCGTTGCACATTTGTCAATGTGGAAATCCATTTCGACAACATGCCTGTACTCTTCCACCACCCTTAAGGACTTATGAACATAATTTTCATCTGAGGCAAATAGTTTGAGGTCTTCCATGTAAAACAGATTGGAGAACCTTATGGTTTGACCCACTATTACATTTCTTTCCACAAATCTATGATTTTTTCCTTTATATTATAATGCACACCAAATTGGTAGTATAATTTGCACTTATTTGTATTTGGAGATCATTTTGACATGTCCTAAAACTCTTGTTATTTCAAATGGATTGATAGAGTGATTGACATATTTCAAACTTCATTATGGTAAGCTTGTTTCATAATGATAGTTATTTCGATTATCTGAATTTTTATTAACTCACGGTATTCTTTAGTGGAACTCGTATATTTTCATTTATCTCTCCAAGGAATAATTTCAATTCCATTCGAAATGCCGTATCGTGAGGTGATAACTCAACCGCTTCGACTTTATCTGCGTGGTCAAACAGCTGATTTTATATGACAAAAACTGATGTGATGCAACAACGGTATCGTGTTCGAAGAAATCGAATTTATATACTTACAAGCTTCTTTTTCGTGTATCTGAATATTTTTATCTTACCGTGTGTTATTACGGGGAATAAATCAATGGTAATTACAACACTAGACTCCCATGATTCAAATGACTGAATAAAGTGTCTACATATTAAGATCTAATAGGTACTTATTTAGATAATGGAGATCTCGGATGTATTTTAACTAGAGACGTTGTAACTTCGGCTATTTGGTTATTACATTGATAGTCGAAGAGCGGTACCAAGATGAGTCTCGTAAAATACAATATTTCATTGTGCTTCCGTATCATTTTGAAGCCTTAATTTTCAAGTAACTTATTGATTATGTAAGTGTTTCAGTCGATTTTAGGTCATCTGAATAAACATAACCAATCAGAACAACATTATGCTGAACAATTTTTGACAGTTCTAACAACCATTCAAATTTTGTCATTTTGTATCATATGAAACAATTTCGCCGAATCATATCAACATTACATTGACAATATCCCTCATATTATATAAACCAATCAAATGCCATAATTTCCTCATTTCGAACCAATGAGAACAGGACTTTTTGATAACACTTCCTCCAGCCCGTGGTATTTTCAAAACGGTGTTTCGCAATACACAATCACGGTAAAAATAGAAACGTCAGTTTGACGGTTCAACTTTTCAACTGACACACTGAGAGAAAAGATTATTAAATATTAAAGAATCAATTTGTTAGAGCCATGTAAGTTCGACAGAAAATGAATAGGGTAAGGTGGGGTAATGGCGGTCACTTAAGCAAAAAACAGTATAATTCTTTAATTACTGAACATCGCGCAAATGTATTAAAACATTTATATAGTTAATTTATTACATTTTATGTTTACTATGTTACTATGCTATAAATAACCCAGCATAAATTTTTTTACATATTTTGATACATTTTAAAAACCTTTCATTGACTGGTATTGCCCGCACTTTGCGGGTAATGGCGGTCACCCATGAGGGTAATAACAGTCGGTAAAATCAAGTAGAGCTATGCATAAAAAATAAACTAATCATCACAAGAAATCAGTAAGACAATATTTTAATGATTTTATTGCAGAAATTAACAAACGATATTACTTAAAACAAACTCGACACCTGAACCACATTTCATTTTTCCCAAATTATTTGCAAATGCATCATGTTTCTTTCTCGTTGTCTGACAGAATATAATGTTCGCATACATTTTCTTCATCTAACAAGTTTGGGCTTGGCCTGGTAGATTCCGCATAAGTTTTCTTTTTCTTAGAAGCCAAAACTTTTTCATCTGAAGATGAAAATTCAGGAGCCATTCTTGATTTCTTACCGGTCTTTTTTTTATGGTGGCGATCGTCTTATTTTTGTCAATTTTGTCAGTCTTCTTGCTATCTTTTGACAGCTTCTCTTTTCTTTTTGCTTCCTTTTGTTCTAAATCTTCTTTCAAAGGTGTTGCTGTTAAGATGGCAGAGTGTTGTTTGTTATTCGCACGTTTTCTAGCTTGAGTTGGCATAAGTGACAACAGACAAAATAAATCGTTCTGTATTTGGGCACTTGTTCCTGGCAGGTTATTGGAGGAATTTGTACTTGGGTGCTAGCTCCTGGCAAGTTGTTGGCCTTGGGAGGAATTTGTACTTGGGAGCTAGTTCCTGGCACGATAGTGGCTGCAGGAGTGATATGTCCTTGGGTGCTAGTTCCTGGCCTCAGGAATAATCTGTAATTGGGTGCTGGGTCCTGGCAAATTATAGGCTTCAAGTGGAGAGATAGATGTTGTTTGATCTTGATCATCGTTGAGGTTAGCTGTGGAATCATTCATCACAGTCACAGTGTTGTTTGAACCTAATAGATAACTTGATGCCAAGAAATCTTCCTCCCCAAAAACGGTGGGATTAATGGGCATAATTCCACTCGCCATAAATCCAGAAACTCCTTTCTGCCATGTCACAGTAGGCTTTGTTGAATATAAAAGCCACATTATGGGGAGTGATTTTCTGCAAAGCGTGGCTTTTCATGAATAAATCACACTGCCTTCGAAAGGCGGCTTTCAGGGGGCCATAAAATGCAACGTCTAATGGTTGCATTCTGTGGGAGTTGTGAGGGGGAATGGAGAGTACAACAATGAAGTTTTCTCGGCAAAATGTGTATGCTTCCAAAGAGACGTGGCTGTAGTGATTGTCTAATACCAAAAGTATTTGCTCATCTGTAGACGGTCTCGCCAACTTCACAAAATGTTTGAGCCATATTACAAATAAATCTTGATTTGTCCAACCATTTTTCGAGCAGTGGTAAATAGCTTCATTCGGACCATCTTTACTCAAGTGTGGTGACATTATCTTCTGCGGATAAATAAACATTGGAGGGATGAAGGAACGGTGATATTTTTCCCCTCTCATAGCTTGTGATTGACCCTACTCTCCTTTGTCCCCTTTCAGCAATGACTGTACCAGGGTCTTGCACGGTGCTGATACCAGTCTCATCCATGTTATATATTCATGAAGCAGCAAACTTGTGCTTTTCCATACAGTCTTCCAAATTTTTGAAGAACAAGGCAACCTCTTTGTTGAATGCTGTCAAGTGATTTATGCTAGTTGCCTTGGGTTGGCGGACAGTTATCGAAGGATTCCTCTTTAAAAAACCATATAGCCAGTCTTTCCCAGCCATTTGTCTCTCTCTGTTGAATTTGTGCTTTATATTATGTGTCTCAGCATGAACATAACATAGTGGACTCAGACCATAAAACAATTTGTACAGAAGTTTTATGTTCTCAGCCATAAGTTTTTCTTCTTCTGGTGAGGAAGTGGAATGCCTTCCTAGAGAAGGAGCAGTAATAGGAAGATTCTTCTGGATTCTTTCTTGTAGAGTACTGAAGGGTAAGCTTTCCGTATAGAAATTCCATCACGTACAGCTCGTACTGCTTTTTCCAAGTCCTCTTTAGTCCATTTTGCCTTTGTTGTTGTTCTAGGCCTGTTCCGCGGCATCTACGTAACAAAAAAAACATTCATTAGTCACTATTTTATCACAAAATCTCTAAAAATCGGTCTTAACTTGAAGTAAATATTACCCTATATTCCGTATGAGAGGTAATGCTGATCGGTGACTGCCATTCTCCACTTTTTTTTTTGACTCTGAATAAAAATCTAAACAAGGTTTCAAAAATCTAACCGGCACATCAAATGTGCTAACAAATTTATCATAATTGATAATTAAAACAAATCTAGCCGTAACAAATATGCATAAGTTTACTTTCAATTGAAAATTCCAATTTTTAACAGAAAAGATGGGCGACGCTTTGCAGTACTGGCGTACGGAGCAATATGGCGGCGGACATGTATATTAGTTGTACCCAGTCGAGACTAGATGGCAGCACGGGTATCATTCTTGAAATGATTTTGAAACTTGGTATTTCGCAATGACCGGCATTTCCCGCTGACTCTACCCAGTCGTCCATATAATAGTTTGTTAGATATAAACACGTGGAACAATACGCACAGCTTCCCTATAAACTTTCCATAAGATAAACATTTTTGGAGTATATTTCTTAATTGATAAAAAAGCATATTTCGTACAAAATTATTGTTTTTAATTTTCTGATCGAATATCCCTTCACAATGCAGAATTTCCAAAATACTTTCATCTTGTCAGGCACTCAAACTGTGTTGCTGTACAAAACACCACTCGAACAAGCTCTCTTGGTATTTCTAAGTTTTCGTGCCAGCAAGGCGGAAGTATTTTTCGAAAATTCTGCATTTTGTCGGGATATTACTATTGATAATTGCATTCAGTACAATTATCAATTACTATGACAACACGATTGGTTTTGAAATCTTCATTCCAAATATATTTTGGCAATGCGAATGTTCAAAGTATAAAATGCCCTTAATAAAGAAAAAATGAACAGAAATACAAATATATTTGGAGATTATTTATGGAATTTTGCTGAGAACGAGAATATGAATTAAAGGAACAAGAAGCTTAGAAGAATTGGCGTTGATACTGAAAGATTGGGCGGTCAATATGAGGAAGAAAGACGGGATCGAATTTGCAATCAGGAAGAAACTACAAGCAGGTCAATGTAAACGTAAGTCCAGTTCAGTTTCGTTGAATATGTCTGAAGTTAGAAAATAGCATTGATAAGGAAAGAAAATTCTCCTGAAGGTCTCATGCGTAAATTTTACCATATGGCTGCTGTAGAATTAGCGTGGCTAGGAGGAGAGGCAGTTGCTTGTCTGATGAATTTTTTCAATCGCATTGAATATGTTCGAAACATGTCTTTGAGGTAGCTTGTATTAAACTTTGTGGAAACGACTTTTGTATTCTTGTTCCAAAAAACATGGTCTTCCACTTCGAGTATGGACTACTACCTTCTCATAAATGAATGAATGTTTCCTTGTATTGAGTTACAAATGTTTTTTTCATAACATTTTCTGCCGAATATTCGGACAATGAAAAATGTTTCATAATTTTATGACAAATTCCCAAGCTCGTTGCTTGGTGATCAAGGAACGGATTATCATAAAATTATTTCGTCTATTGTCAATGTCCTAGGTTTATTATTACTGAAAACATCCCACGGGCTGTTGACTCATTTCGATTTGTCACGATTTGATTGTTATACTGACGAGAATATTGATAGAATAATAAAATCAGATGTACCAAAATATACTGTTTGAAGATGAAAATTTGTGTGGGAATCATTTATAGACTGTTACATTGACAGAAAGTATCAATTAGATGGAAATCGGAGAGTTATAAAGTGATGGAAAGTTGGCTATTCTGGAGTTACAACATTTTTTTTTCTCGCTGTTAATGAAAAAAATATATTGAAGATGACTGAATTTAAAGTACGTTTATTTGCATTGCTAACTTCATTGAATTGTTTACATTCAATAGTGTCTATTATATTTGAAGTTGATCAATCTGTAACTATCATTTTGATTTGTATATAAAATGTACCATTTCTTGTTTTTCACGCAGTACTCTGTGTATACTTTGTTTTGATGTGCCTTTCTGTATACCCGTATACCTCATAAACATTTACTACTGTAGAGAAAATCAGTTCCTTGAGCTTTATATAGTTTTATTCGAACCGCATTCCACTGAGATTATCCATAAAAATATTAAACATACTGATACTAGAATTTCTTAGTTTTTCACTAATAACAGGTTGATGATCATTAATGATTTATAAATGTAATACTCTTTTTCAGCGTTATAACCTTGATAATGAGTATCCAATTTCATCTTCTGTAAAAAGTAGCATAGATACATAAATAATCCCATGTATAATAAAATTAATCGTTCGATTTAGATATTTTCAAGTTTTTCGTCTGGTTTCGCAGATGTTTACTATTAATAAATAGGGCATATTAACTTTTCGTATAATATATTATGCTAGTATTCCTACGATCGTCATCATGTTTATGAAGTAATATTAACGATAGTAAGCGGACCTACTCATCAACACATGAAACATGTTATGAATAATTTCAAAAATGAAACTATTTTTATTTGATTCAATTTTTGTGTCAGCCGTTTAAATTGCAGCTAGGTTTATAGGTGGGTTTATTTTCATTCATACACCTTGACGCGTCTGATTTCATGAATAAAACTATATTTCATTGTGATTGAGAATGAATCTTGTGGACAAAGCTTGCGTTAAATAAATATTATATGTAAATATAAAAGTATAAAAATATAAAAACTGTTGGTACTTCTGAAATGAAGTAAATTTAGAACATGAAATTATACAGCCATATTTGCTAAGGAAATTGTCAATTTGAACGCGTTAGAAGGAGTGTTGTTACAACTGGACGCAGTCTCATATAAGGACAAATTCTTGTCAATGAGGCACACTAATTCTAAAATGAATTATGCAAAGTCAATATTTTTTTTGTGAATATGCATCTGCATGAATAACGAGGATTAAGCTCATGCGTATACCTTATCACTCGTTTCTGCAGTATCAATACAGTCTGAAGTGCAAATAAGTTGCATATTTCACAAAACGGTATTCCATAACGTGAATAGGAATATAAAAGGGCGTAATACACCGTTCTGGTAGTTTCAATTCCCAAATTTATTGGAGGTACTCTCACTGCACAAGAGATCTTACCTTTAAGATGGTTGATAGTTGATAGTGTTAGACTTTTTGTTTTTTCTTTGTTTTTTTTTTGAGTTTTTGCTGTTTCTCAATGTCGTCGTGTCATCACTAAACAGTGAATTTTCCGCAGAAATGATCAAATTGGCCAGGTGATTCACACAAAATAAAAATAAAATGGCCCCTGAAACTGATCATTGCGTGATATTCCAGACATAATATGATTTTTTCAGAAAGTTCTGTAGTTCATATGATTTGATTCATTCCTGAAAGGTATGACTCAAACCATTTAAGGTAAATGTCCCAAATTCGGACAGGAAAATCATTGCATCTCCCACATTGGATTCATTTAATTCACACTGATTTTTCTCAAGCAGATTACTATTTTCAAATTCTTGGTCTGTTTTATTTGAATTTTTCATTATGTCGGCCTCCACTTCAATACTGCTGACTGTTGTGTTGATTTGGTCAGACAAATTATTATTTTTCTCGGTAACTTCAATAATTTCAATGTCAACTGGTTCCGCTACAAAAACATTTGTGGCTGGAGGTCCAGCAGGATCCATGTTTTCATTCTGACTATCATCATTTAATATTTCATCCACCCAGTCTCCTTCTAATATGAATATATCGTCTGGTGAGTTATCCTTTTCTTGCACCTCTTCAATATTAGGTGTTTCTAGTGGTACAGTTAATGTCGTTTTCATTACACTCTCTTTCAGTTTCTTCCATAAAATAAAGAGATTATCATCTTTGATGTTTCCCATCCATTCTTCCTTTTTTGCAAAACACGTTTCGAATTCTTCAACTTTATTTTTTTCCATCAAACTTTCAACAAAATTCATATGTTTTTCATTGAAATCTATAGTATCACAAGATTTATTGGGACCAGAAGAATGTTCTGTTGTTGATACAGTTTTTGGATCGGCGGAAACCAACTCTGAATAATTTATTGCATTACCATCGAGTGGATATAAGCCACATGTTCGAAAAGCATTTTGAATCATTTTTGTTTTTACGACTTCCTTGATAGTGGTGTCAAGCAGAGGTTCAAAATTCTCCTTCCTTATTTTTTTTATTATTTTCTGTTCTAAATTTGGCAACCGCATTTCTCCACCCAGTTTTTAATGGGTGGAAGACACCTACATCCATAGGTTGGAGTAAGTGGGTTGCATTCGGGAATAAACTTATTAGAACGATGCCATTCTGAGAACAGAAGTCACTAAGGTGCATCGTGAGATGTGATTTATGCCCATCAACATAAAATAATACTGGTAATGGCACATTATTTTTAATGAGCCAGGGATGAAAAATGTTTGAGACGTATTCAAAAAAGCTTTGCCCAGTCATCCAGCCTGACTCAGATTTTCCCAAACCCCATTTATCAGGCATAAGAGTAACGATGCTTTGAGGAATCCTTTCATATACAAACATCACCATCGGAGGGGGTAAATCACCTGCTGCATTTGCTGTGAAAACATAGGAAAAGATTAGTGTGAATTCAAGCAGATATATAACATGGAAAATGGTATACCTGTAACGAGTGTCGTTATACATTCCTTCTCGTCATTCGCAGTGTGATTGTAGATTGTCTTGCTGCCCCTTTGAGCTGATACTTTTTTCCCTTTTGGGCACAAAAAAATGCACTTTCATCGGCATTTTTAATTCGTCGGGGATCATCAAGAGTTGTAATCAAGTCATTTTCTCGTATGTACTGCTCAATTTCCTGAAACCAGTTTATGATTTGAGCTTCTGTTAATATCGCTCGGGAATTGATGAGGTTTTGAGACATCCTCTTTGTTATTTCGGGGTGGCGGCGAAGAAAGCCCTCATACCAATGCCTTCCAGGACGATTGTCTTTGAAAGGGTTTGATCATTTTGTCTTTAATAAAAGCATGCGAACACTCTCTAATAATTGATCCCTGTTTACAGGAAATCCTACTTTAGCAACGCTGACGATCCACTTTACCAATGTGTTCTCTTCTTCCTTTGTCAAAATTGGTGGTGCGCCGGCATTACATTCAATGGGATATTTTCCATGAAACTTAGAATGCAATGTCGTTTTCGGAATTTTATATTCTCTACTAGCAGCTTTAACAGGCATTCCATGTTTGATAGCTTCTAACGCCAAATTAAGAGACTCCAATGTATAATTTTAATTTTTTTTGCAGACATTCTGAAAGAAAAAATATAACCATGTCAAGAAGAAACTCACGAACCTAATTCGGACATCTCCGAACCTAATTGAGACACCCTTGTGTCAGAAATAGGGTACTATATATATTTCGCACTAAACAATAGAATGAAATCAAATATGGTATTTTAGTGAACTAAAAAAGGACAGAACAAATACTATATCAATCTTTTCAGTGAACCTTATTCGGACACCCCTTGTCAGAATTTGGTAAATGAATTATTGTGTGTCCCCAATTTGGACACCCATATAAATTCGAGGTTATAATTATAAAACAAAATATTTTAGCAAAAATATTCAAAATTATCAATCACAAACACATTACAACCATCAAACATATAATATTGAACATACTGTGATGAAAAACTTACCTAAACAAATATCTTAATTCACATTCACTATAAGTATTACAGCTGTATTCACTCGCAACTGTACACACCTATTCCCGCGCGCGAAATGAAATGTCAAAAATGTTGGTATCACTGAAGTTCCTACAGAATAATATATAATTATAATTATAGATGTCTCTCCTGTGTCAATTTTGATATTTTATGGACACATAAACTTAATTTATTCATTGAAAAGAATTGTGTCCGAATTTGGGACACTGTCCGCTTTCGGTACTTTTACCTTATGTCATTTCTATGCAACAGTAATTTTCAATTTTTCTTAGTAGTAATAGGAAATGATCTTGGATGAATGCTATTTCATATTACTCCTCGTGTGAAATGTGAGTGTTTCATGTATTGTTTTCAAAAAAGACTGATAAGTAACAAAATGAGGAAGCATCTTCAATACGTAGGTACCTGCTCATGCAAAATTTTCTTCCAGTCGATGATATTTCTAAATTAACTGTACGCAATGGTGTGTTGCGAAACTAAAAAACAACAGCAACGTTGTTTGTTCACTCATATACATCCATTACTTATCTTAATTAGCCAATGTCTACTTGTCGACAGTATTTCTAATAAAATAGTGGTAATCTTAAATCGTGCCTACGCTCGCTGGAATGCTTCGAAATCATGGAATACTAAATGCATTCGTTGACTTGATTACGGTCTTCGATCAGAAGTAAATCAAATTCATCTGAATCGTAATATTATATTTTAATGAAGTGAATCCTTTTATGGTGGCGGAGAATATGGCTTTGTGTTTTAGTACTGTAATGAATTGTTCTACGGTAAAAAAAATATGGATGATTGATTTCGTGATATACAGTGGCTGAAGAAAGAGGTCTTCGGTAGCTTCCGGTTAAAAGAATGATAATAAAAATAGAAATGGTGAGTGAAATGAGGACAAAGTGATCAGAATTTCTTCTGTGATATTTAGAGAACATTGTAAGAACCAAGAAAAATGGGGTAGATAGGAAAAGGCTATTTGCGTGTTCACATATGTAAGTGAAAAGTCAATATATCCGCTAGATTATTTGTGATAATAAACAGAACACGAATAAACAGAAACTAATTTGACGACAATACTGTCAACTGTGATTATAGCGATTGGTTCCTATCAGAAACTACACTTCTATGATAAACCCTTTCGGTCATCAGGGTCATTTAAAGGAACATCACTATCTCATGTACTCTTAAACTTTCCGAAATATATCCTTCAATTCACCGTGTTTGGAATAGAGAACATGTATCCTAGACGTATTCTGATTAGTGCTAGAATTGATTTATGGCGCATCATCCACTCCCATGACGTTGAACACGTGCGTGATATGAAAATCAGTTGGCACTTGATTTCGCGTGTTTACTTTTATATTGTTTCCTATATTACAAGGGTATAAGTGATTGTTTTTTTTTTAATCTAAGTAATTGGAGTTGAGTGAAGACGTACATCATATCCAAACGTAATTTCAATAAGAAAATCAGGTATTAAATAATTTTCAATTACAGGTAGTGTAGTCTTCAAAGACGCTACTTACTGATCAATAACTATTAGATATAACAGATCAAATCTCCGATATTGAGGGGCTTGACATAGAAGGAGTTATTTTTTCAGATTCAGAAAAGTTTGAAGAGAGAGACTATGATGCAATCGATATTATACATCGATATACATCTACGCCTCCATGGACGAAAAAAAAGAAAGTTGGCAACCGACCAATTGATGATATCTACGCATTTTTTATCAAAACAAGAATGGAGCCAAACTGCAAAAATGCAAGCTGTCTTAAAAAAACTCATTTTCTTTGCAGCAAATGTAATATTCACTTACGCATAAAACGCGAACATAACTATTATGTTAGTTTTCATTGCAAATGAAGAATTTCTTTTATTTTGTTCAAGTGACCCCACAGAAAAAAAATCGAGTAGGGTAGAATCTGGAGTTCTGCCTGGCCACTCTGTAGTGCCTCTTCTTCCAATCGAACTTCCAGGAAACGTTGTTGGAATATCAAGTGAAGTTCATTATGGTCCTAGGACAATAATGAAGTTCAAAAAGTCCAAGAAAAATAATATAATTCAATATATATATATAATTTTACAGTTTATGAAAGTTTAGCATGATAGAAATTCATGAAAAACAATGTACTTAATGGTATTAAGCATCTGCAGATTTGCATATTTCGAGGTTTTACCTCTCATCAGTGCCAGATTAGGTTAGGTTAGTATTCAGAGAAATTGAACGTTTGAGGTGGTATTCTGGGAAATGGTATCATTGAACCTTCATTTATTCAGAAAATTCTAACTGGCGAGCTCCATTTGAATGTGCCTGAAAAAATAGACCCGTTAATAAGATCAACTTTGGAAAATCAAATAGATGGAAGAAAATCGTATTTACTTCCAGTAAGACGTAGCTCCACCACACTACATTCTTCCAGTTAGACAGTGGCTAAATGATAGATTTCCTGGTAGATGGATTGGTCGAAGAGGAGCAATTAATGGCCACCAAGATTACCCGACTTGGCACCTCTAGAAGTTTTTCGAAAAGTTAGAGAGCAGATATTATTACTGTTTACCAAATAATGAACAACATTTTGAACATTTGATAAACAAAAGTACTTTTTGTTATTTTGTTCACGTTTGATTGCAAAACACTGTTACCTAAACCTTTTTACTTGATTTCTCCAAAAGAACTGGATAGAAAAATAAAGTTTGTAGAATTTTTGAATAGGTAATCGAACGGTCTTCAAAATGAGGTATCACTCGACCCTTCTTTCTATTCAAGATTTCAGGGGTTGTTTCCATCCTCACTTCAGGGTTGACGTAATATGAATGAAAAAAAAATTCTACAGAAGGTCTCTCATGCAAATTAAGTTGACGTGTTTTCGTATATTTCTAGATTTTCTACGGGGGCTGAAATATACGAGGTGGTACGTTTTCGAATTGACACACTGTAGATAACGGTCGAACCACATCCTATCTTAAAAGAATCAGACACTACCAGTTCATCATTAGAACTCAAATTCCCAAAAGCATCATACACTTCCTATTGACCCCAAGATGGGTTCATCACCAATTTTGGATATCACGACCAATTTCATACATCACGACTAATTTTCCAACAACGATCATAATCCTCGGTACTCAAAATTAACGACACTCATAAGTTGCACGCCGCATCATTAGACACCTACGATTATAGGTGTTAAGGTATATCGGTATGAACACGAACTTGGGCAATCTTAATTCTAATTTTAATGCTAACAAATAACACGTCTTATCTTAGATGAGGTGCGCATCTCGCGCTATTATAGTGAAGACATTAACGACGAAACTTATTTCGGAATACCCCTATGGAAATCGCTATCGAGACCGAATAATGTTAATCAGATTGGAGGATTTTCGATACAGGTCAGAGATTTACCGAATGGCGATAGGATTTCCTGTTGAAGGACTGTCAAAGGTAATACAGTTGAGAAAACAAAATTTGTTATCTTCTACTCGATACCTCTACCCATTTCTGTAGATGAGTGCACACCTAGATAAGCTACTGACTTGAGATTTTTGTATGCGCTGTATTGCTATGATAAACAGTGTGTCCAAGATCAGGATGGGTAGCATTAGGATGAGAAAAGTTGCAAAATTGAAAAGACTTCCATGTTGTTTGCAGAGGTGTGGTACTGTTTTTGGATTTCGATAAATTTTATGAAGTAAAATTTTTAAATTAGTGTTTAATTATTTTTAACGTTATTTAAAAAGATATCAAAAAGGTAGGAGTATTTTTCTTAACTTTTTGAGTTCTACAAAATTTTCAATTCGACGTTTTGTTTCCGAGGAACCTTCATCAATTATTTTTCATACGGCTCTGTTATTGTTGTTACAAAATTCAGAGACCTGAATCGTTTAGCTACCGGCCAAACAAATGCCATAATTTGGGATGGTAGCAATCAAGTCTTCAGTTCATTTCTGATTACGAAAACTATATAACTAATCGTTCACAGTTCCTGAGCGTCCCAAATATTTACTGAAATCGATGTCAATTGCTTCTTCAAATGAAAAATGCTAGTACGGTAAGTTTGAAACTGGCATTGGATGCTGATTCAGGACCATATATGGAGAAATTTTTCTAAAACGTCGATATTGATTGGTATCCGAAAACAACACATTCTTGTTAAATTATTTACACAAAAACTAAGCTTCGAAAATAAAAACAGTGAGAAAGACGTTCAACTAAATAAATGATATACTTCAGTGAGAAGATAAAACCACACAAGAATATTCGTTCGTTTTGTTGGCCAAAATGGACAAAAAAGACCAAAAATTAGGGGAAATAATCAATAATCAATTATTAGTTGAAGAATAATTTTTCATTATTTTTATCTTGATACCCTCGTATATGTCTCCATCAATGAAAAATATTGGTTTCTGACACCCTTCTTTCTGTGCAATATATTTTTGGAATTTGCATAAAATTTTGCATATACAGGGCTTTTCACGATGAGCGTTAATTAGACGTTTCTGGCAAACCAGACAACGGATCGACCTGAAAATTTGACAGTATGCATAAATAAGGATCCTCACTTCTGAGCCATTTTTTGGCCTCATTTGTTCACATGAAAAAATGAGTGGAAGTCAATTTTTTCAAATGGAACACCCTGTATTTTTCCACATTTTTGAGCTCTACATCCAATTTTAGATTGACTTTGTTCAGATAATCATATTTCGATTTCGAACCGTTTTCGAGATAAACTGTTTCAAACAGAAACTGACGTGGTTCCCTTGAATTCATCAATTCCATTCGATGTTCCTTCATCAGTCACAGATAATGCAATGAGTAAATAATTATTAAAATACTCTTCAACCATCAAATGAAACTTCTCTTCAAAAAATAGTTTTATTAACGCTGACACACGAACTGAAAATAAATTCATGAATTAGTAAGTCAATTCAATTATCACTGTATTTCAGAATATGTTCGAACACATCTCCTCCTCTACTTAAACAAACATGTAATCTCTTCAGAAGATTTTCATGTGTAGCGCTTCTGATTGATTCTGGAGTTAAACTATTGAAAGCAGTTCTAACTCTCGATTTCATATCTTCTATTGTTGTTATTGGGTCGGAGTAAACCATATTTTTAATGAAACCCTATACAAAATAATCTAGTGGATTGCCATCTGGTGATCTAGGAAGCCAACGAAAAGGTCCATTATTACCAATCCATCTATCTTCGAAGATTTCAGTTAAAGCTTCACTTACTGAACGAGAATTATGGGGTGGAGCACCATCCATTTGGTACCATACACGTTCTCTTCCTGGCCTATGATTTAAAATCATTTGAATTCCATTTCTCAGTAAATCTTCATATTTTGTAGCATTCAAGTTATCATATAAAAAATTGACTCATTCTTTATGGCACAAAATACATTAAATTGCCATCTTTCTTGAAAACCCCTTTGGCGAACGACATGGGGATTTTCTGGCGACCAATAATGACTGTTGTGTCTATTGAAAATTCCATTTTTTGTAAACTTGGCCTCATCTGTCCATATGATATTGTCTAGGAAATGTTCATCCTCTTGAGTCTTGACAAGTAACCATTCAAAGAATTCCACTCTACTAGGCAAATCTGTCTCTTTCAGATGTTGGACACAGTAAAATTTATAGGGATGCCATTTGTGCTTATTAAGAATGTTGAAGTTGTGGATATCTTTCATGAAATACTCGGCATGTTCTACTTGCAATTCTATTGCACTCACCATAAATTATTAATACATTCAAGAAATCTTCATTACTGTAAACTAATCTTGACACTTTTTGGTTATAATTGGTATCACAATCAGTTAAAACCACCAACGAACGTTTGACGATTCAAATTTGGATCATTGATATTTCCAAAGCACACTATGAAAAAATACTAATTTGCAATGTTGTTCGGTAGAGACACTCAATACCTCAATGCATACAAATTGTAACTTTTTCTAAGGAACATATCACTTTCGAACTGATTGATTGGTGACTGTTGAAAAACTAAATCTAAATGAAATATTACATAGTATAAAATAGATGTTAAATCTCGAAAATAAGTGATGAATGCAAGGAAACAACGTCAGTTTCTGTTTGAAACAGTTTATCTCGAAAACGGTTCGAAATCGAAATAGGATTATCTGAACAAAGTAAATCTAAAATTGGATGTAGAGCTCGAAAATGTGGAGAAATACAGGGTGTTCCATTTGAAAAAATTGACTTCCACTCATTTTTTCATGTGAACAAAGTATCCGCATTTTCTAACGACCCTGTATGAGGCAAAAAAAAATATGGCTCCAAAGTGAGGATCCCTATGGTATCACTTCACTCCATTCCGAATTTGATCGTCATAGTACCAGAGAGTTCAAGATTATCAGCGTTTATAAAAGTACATGTTTGGTGAAAAAAAAAATCAAAATTAATTTATATCTCTTAAACGGTAAGAGATAGGTATAGGGAGATACTATATGACGAAGTGATAAGAAATGATAATATGATATTATATACAGGGTGTTCCATATGAAAAATCAAAGTAACCGCTACTTTACAGTAGAAGCGGCAACGCCGCATCGTCTAGAATATTTTAGGCGTGTAGATCATGTTCATTTATGCATACTGTCAAATTTTCAGGTTGATCCGTTGTCTGGTTTGCCAGAAACGTCTAATTAACGCTCATCGTTAAAAGCCCTGTATAGTGCGGATTGCGACTGAATGTGCCCTTTGGATTTTTTTTTGAATTTTGTTTAATATCGATTGACTCGAAATTCACAGATTGAACTAATTTAATCATTCTGAATCGATCAGAGTTCGCGGAATTGCTCTATCTTCAACCGTTCTCGAGTTGAAGAGTTCATTTGGAGAGGGGAGTCATTTCCCTTCATATTTTTTTTCCAGTTCATTTCGTGACCTTTTTGACGATGGATTCCTTTTAAATGTCAAACCTTTCATCTGAGCATACACAAATTCTGGGTATATAGTGCGGATTGCAAGTGAATTTTGTATTTTTCATGATTTTTTTTTTGTTTTTTTTTTATTTTTCGGATAAATTTATTTCACGTCGAATAACTCGAAATTCACAAATTGTCTAATTTCATCAATCTGAATTAATTGACTTTCTCAGAATTGCTCAATGTTTAACAGTTCTTAACTGTTCGGATTTTTGGCCTACCCACTATAATTGAAGTCAAATCCATACACCATACAGCTCATATCGACGAATGTTGATTTTAACAAAAATACATAGGATGACATTTCTTCATATTGATTTGCTAAAACTCCTCTACTTTGATAAATGCGCAGCTATAAGAATGCATTCATCTTCTTTAGGACTGTGCCGTATTATCGTTATACCGAAGTTATCTAAATATTCTAAATAAATTTCAATTAATATAATAATTACCAATAATGCGATGATGTTGATTGACCACCTCAAAATTCATTACTTCTGGCGGCTTTCCTCACTTCTGTGGGCGTTCAAATTATAAGTTATCCGAAGATACGAAATGTTTCGCTAGATTGATGAGGTCAATATTCAAGAAGTCAAAATATAATTTCAGTAGGTGTGGGTTTGATGTATCTGGTAGAAACTTTCGAGATTGATGTTATATTCGTTTACTGGAATGCTGACATGGTGATTGATATAAGAGTTATGGATAATGTTTAAATAATCTAAAGGTTATTCATTACGTAAAAATGTGGAAATCAGCGGAAGATTGTTTCATGCTTTCATGCGACTTGTCGATATTCGGAGTCCAACTAAACCAGTAAATTGAAAATTTTTCAGCAAGGATATATGAACATGTATTAACTGATATAAAAGTTCTGTGATGGAAAAGGTAGTTGTTTGAGTTCATTGCATTCCATGCGTTGAGGTGACCTATAGGATTAGTTGATGTTTTACAGTTATAAGAAGTATTAAATTAGTGGTATTATTCATCTGACAAAACCCCTCACAAGCAGAGCTTGTGCGAGCAAGGAAAGTCCATTAGAATAAATTCGGAATAGGACACGTTACTGACAAAACCAAAGAGATTTGTATATTATCGGGGCGAATGATCAATCTGACCTTCTACACCTTGAATTCGCACTTTTTTTCTATGTTTCTTCTCGAGGAAAAGTAAAAGTCTTATGTTGAATACCGTCTTCAGAACTATTGAATAATATCAAATCGATTCAACTAATAGAAAATACCCAAACAGCATCTTCAAGACCTCGAAGTTCACTTTCGGCTACTTGTTGTGATGAAAACACTGCTTCTGTGTCTATTTTTTCTTGTGACATAAATCTATTAATTATATCACTGAGAGAAAACATTTAATGGGTCGCAAGTTCAACTGTTCATGGAAAGTTTCTCTTCACGACGTAACAAAATCAATTTGTATTTAAAGTCAAATACGCTATTGAATATTTTCCAACACCCTGTCTAATTTGTCTTCTGTAGCGGGATTGTAATAATTTGTCAAGTGCGTGAACGTCTTCGTGTAATTAGTGTTCGCTGAATACATTCTGAAGGAATGGCCATTTTGCACCGTTATGCAATTTTTATCACGGCGAAATTGACGTCTCAGTTCTATAAATAATGCTTACTTTACCCTAATGTTTTTATCGTTAGCTAAGTTGATTGGGATTTTCTGCACGATTTGGCAAACGAGATTTATTCTATGCATAGCTGAATGTTTGTAATGTTGGTGATTAATTTTGTTGGTTATGAATGGTTCTGGATGGAATAGACAGTACATGGCAGATCCTTGGAAGGGAAAGAATATTCGAGTTTATCTTCAAGTTGATGGCATCGCTTTTATTCCAACTCGAATTTGCATGAGTACTGTGGATGAAGTTTGATGAAGAAATGGTGAATGTCGATGAAATTAACTTTTTTTTAAAAAGTGGTTTCATGATAAAATTGGAGTTAATGTCAGTTCATGTGTCCAAAACAAAATCATTCAAGATAACTCAACTTACTTTCTTCCAGTGAACTCCTCAAGCTACAGCGCATCATTTGAAATGAAAGTGAACTCGAAGGTATTATTACATCGCCTGCTACGATTTTTTTCAAATGACTAATTAGAAATAGCAATTACTCGACTTTTTCAAATGCAGCACCATATATTTCATTACATTTGTGAGTTATACTTTGTGAATTTCGTGGAATATGTAGCAAAATAAAGAATGTGGAATCGAGTATGCAACTTTCAATAATCAAGTACACGTCTGATTGTTGATAGTGAAGAGATCGGATTGAACTATCACCGGTACTGAATCTTATAAAAAAGGAAACTGTTGAGTCAATGAGGAGAATGAGTTTCAAATTTGAATAATGCTACAGGAAAATCTCCATTCAAATACTGGAGAAATAGCAGTGGAAATGGATATTACAAAAAGTACGATATTGAAACTTCAAGAATTGTATGGTGATGATTTTGCCAATAAAGTTGCGTTTTATATTAAAATGAATGGCATGATTGACGAGGATTATAATTCTTCAAATTAAATTATTTTTCCTGCTGGAGCAACATTTGAGAACAACGGGTCGATTAACAAACATAAATGTCATCATGCAGTTGAAAATCCGCATTGATTGCGTACAGTTGATTACTAATGGCAATTGTGGCAAATTTTTGGGAGGAACTTTTTGAAAATCACATTATTGGACCCTACTTCTTTAACAAATGTGCTGATTGGTGAAACGTATTTACATTTTCTTTGTGAACAACTTTCTCGAATGATAGAAGAAGTGTATTTGACAGAAGAGACATGTGGTTTCATTACGATGGTGGTTCACTGCATAACCATAGGAGAGTTTAAGAATTCTTAGATCAATCCTATCCTTATCATTGGATAGGCAAAGGAGCTACTAATCAGTGGCCCACGGGATCTCCAGACCTTACTCCTATAAAATTTCTCTGTATGGGAGTAAGTAGAGGAAAGAGTCAGTAGAGATCGCTCGATACTTGCAGATAATATAAAAAATAGGATCACGAAAGCCATCCGTACAACTGATGGAGCAATACTTGCTAGGGTTCGTGACTCATTTACTAGGAGACTGACATCTTACGTGGAACATGATGGTGACCTATTTGAGCATCTACAAATAGAATTTCTTCAAAATGTTCAAACTATTTTTTGTTAATCACTCTTTCCCGTTCTTATGAAGATTACTAGAATTGTTATCTATGTGATGTACTTCGGTTTCTATTACAATTTCTTCTTCTTCTTCATCATCTTTTCTTGACATAGCTTCCTTTCGGCGCATTCAGCCAGCACTCTCCCCACTACGTAGGAATCCGCCCTACCCCAGCCTGGTTACTGGCTTGAGTAGTGGGGACTTCGTCAGGGGGTGGAGGGGGAATCTGGCTCAAGGCAATACCTCCACTCAAAGAAATAAACAAAAAACTAGTTTTTCATGATTGCACGTTTACCACGGTTAAAAAACTGTGGTGTACGGCAGACGTCACAAACACTTATGAATTGGTAATTGCACGTACTCTAGACGACAGACATCACAACACAAACTACACTAAAACATTCCCATACATGAACTTGACTTGAGATACGAGAACGCCGTCCGTCCTCCAATATTGCCGGAAGTCGAATGGGAATATTACAATGTTTTTTCGTTGAAACATTCATCACAGGGTTGCATGGATGTGAAAAATTTCACAAAAATAACTCTATTCATCGAAAACCATGCACATTTCTTATTTTGCCACATATTTTTACAAACCCTGTATCGACAAAAAGATTTTAAAAAATACCTTACAATGGAACAATAAAATAAACTGGAAAAAAGTACCCAGGGGAAAAATCAGGAATAATAAAAATTCATCAGATTCACTTGGAATTTGCATATATACAAATTTCCATGCTCATTCTAAAAATGTATGACTGATGAATGCTCAGATACAAGGTATAGCATAAAAAAATAAAGATGTGATTGGCCATCTTATATAGATGGTTTTAATTTTCTATTGAATGACTTTCAACTACAATTGATAATATATATGCTAGGAAATGTTCCTTCGAAATAACAATGTTTCTATACAAACAGGAACACCCTGTACATGATCTCATCCATTCGAGTGGTATGTTGATTACCATTTCATTATTCCAAAGAAAAACGTGATGCTCATCTGATTTTCTATTTCTAATGGCTTTCGTGTCATCTAAGAGCGGCTTTTATCAAAACAACTCACTCCTTTGCTTTCGAAAATTAATGGCCAGTAAAATCACTAATTAATTGGTATCTGAATGAACGCAGCGTCAATGATTTATTGGAAGAAACCACGCCACCTTCTCGCTTATCTGTATAAAAATAGTACAACACCTCACAAGTGAAAACAGGAATCCGATAATTTTTTTTATGGAATATAATTTATAAAAATTATAAGGAGACTGTGCTGATAGGTGCACATGTTCCTTCATCAATGTTACTCGATAATTATGGAACAGGATACCCACCAGAGGATTAACCAAATATTACAAAAAAGTTTATCAAATATTTTGCTTTGTGTTGTCTCAGGCTATTGCAAACATGGATGATTTCAGAATAGTATAATTCTTGGATTCGTTAAAGATATCTCGAACGTGTAAGGAAAATCATCAGTAAATATTGTGAACTCAAAAAACTCTGTTGAGGGTTTTACAACGGATGTCAAAGAATGATTTTTTCATCTTTAGGAGATGAAGCTGATTACTATTAACGACGTCTTCAACAAAATAATGTACGCGTTATATCCAACTGAGCAAGGTCATGTATATAATGTGTTACAGTAATCATTCAATGTAAAGCGTGAAGTTAGCATGTAAGCTTACTGGAACGCCTCTGTAAGTACTGAAACTGCTGGATACTAAAGTAACACATAGTAATGTTTTATGATGTAACAATGCAGAAATATAATTGTAAGTATGAAATGTAGTGATAAAATTGTCTATCAGCTCACTTTAATATTATTACTATGTGATCGTATCATGTTTCAACGATTACATTCGTTTTGAGTGTAACATTGCTTAAATATTTTCTGATAAATGTCTGATAAGTTCCATGACTGAATTTTTAATATCACACGAATAAAATTCAAGATACAGAAACCTACCAAAATACCAAAATCACGTCAATATCACTTAACATTTCGCCATCAAAGTTGGCATTCTCAGGAGCTCAAAAAAGCGTACTGATATTCTGAGGATGCTCAACATAGCATTAACGCAATTGACATCAATGTCATCAATCTGCTAAATCGACCGCACGGAGTATACACATGTCATTTATTCGCGCGAAATTCAAATTGTTATTGCCATCAACTTTCTTTAATTAGAAATTGAAATTCTATCGTAATTATTCAAAAGTTATTATGAAAGTTTATTTTGTAAGATTTCATCTAACTTAGGATTAGAACAATATTATAAAGTTATGAAACGGAATGATAATGTAAGCAAACTGTAACAGTATAAGGTAAGTTTAACATGTTAACTGTCAGTAATATTTCAACCAGCTTATGTAATGTAACCTGTTCAGTGGGATATCACGTCTTCATTCGGAGAATTTGGAATTCTCCAATTGATATTTTTTTTAAATGATACATCACAAAATTCAAGACTAACAAATGAGGAGAACATTCATAGGCATAGACGAGAGGTGTTTGTAGCTGACAGCCGCTTGAATTTCAGCTAGTACGTGAAAGTACGTTGGTACCTTTTCAACTGTTTGAAGGGCAGTAGTTGGCTAAGTGTTACACAAAGAATTTCAGCTATATGCACGGTGGTATCGAAAATGAACCATCATTTTATGATTTGTTTATCATTAGTGACATCTAGCAAATGTCTGAGCAACCTCTCCACTTGAAGATTTCGTTCACCTTCTCTCAAACATATAAGGTAACGTGAAATTCCTCGACTTTTTATAATAAATGACTATGCTCTCAAGTTTTGGGGTTAGTTCTAGTAGCAAGTGGATATCCAAATGATATTGTTTGCTTTGTGTTATGAATTTTGATGGTGCATAAACTGAAATCATTACGAATGAGCTAAAAAATTATTTTTTGATTTTTGGAGGGAAATGACCCCTTTCAACTCTATATGAACTTTCCAACTAGAGAAGAGTTGAAGATAGATCAATTAGAATCAGTATGTTCTATTAATTTCAAGAAGACCAGGAAAAAATTAAATTACACTATAAAAGTCCCAAGGGAAATACGAAATCATCAGATTCACCTAAAAATCGCACTTTATATGTCAAATTTCATGCTGATTCTGAAAATATATGATTTGTATATGTTCAGATGGAAGATTCAGCAAAAAAAGAATCTAAACGTCAAAATATTCCTCGTACGATAAAATTTTAGATGATATTTATTTTCTATTTTTCAAACATCCCGATTGTCTCTCACATGAACCTCGACAAGCTGATTGAAATTCAAAAAAACAAGTCTTTTTCTAGTAGGTAATCATTTGGAAAAAAAAGCAAAGTAAAACTTGAAGCTTGAGTCGAATTTCCTTATGGTACTATTTCAGAGTATATTCGTTTCAATTTTGATATTCCTCATAAAGCCGTCCTGATGAGTTGGTAACAACGAAACAGCGCTGTCCACGGATGGTGAGCTCTCGGAATTGAATCGAAATTACTCTATTCACTTAAGATAAAAAAGTTGTTACCAAATAACTACCAAATCACATAGATTTGATCCATTTTATCAACGTGAGCTTTGATTATGATTGATAATTCTAAGCATAATCAATGTTGCAGATATAATTGACATTTTTCGTGATTAACGGATGTGGTTTCATTACTTTTTTTCCGATAATGGTAATCATGCTCGTCGATAATTTCCTCCTGATGAGCCTCGTGCCAAAGGCTATATAGGATATTAGAAAAACCTAATGAATGCTAATAGATTACGATATTAACAAACTGGTTTGATGCATCGTATAATAACAAACTATCATCGTGCATAGATAATAAGAAATCCGTTCAACATTCCGAACTAGTTAGTTACAGAGTTTTTGGCTTGGATTATTTCAAAATGGCAATGGAAGAAACTTTTATTTGGAATGACAACCCGACTGCGTATAGAACTATAAATCTGCGTGTGATATTAATTTGAAAAGGCTAATATCTATATTTTTTTTTTAATTTTCCCCAGTTACTTCAATTTTTATAATTATCCTTTCTTCTCTCATAGAAATGGACTCTGGACTTCTTTAGTACTGCAAACGGTTAACAATTTGAAAATAGATCTAAGTATTTTATTTTTCAATTCAAAAATCATCCGTTGGACGAAAAAAACCCAGAAGACCATTTTTATGGGAAGATAGATGAGAATTATAAAAATTGAATTTGTTTGAAAAAAAACCATTGGCGCATCATTATTTCAATCATTTAAACCTTTCACCACCATGAAATGCAGTTGCATGCTTATGTTTTCGGAAGAAGAATTTTTTTCACGATCACCCAATTGCTTTTTATTTTCTGATTTAAGATTCGATGGGACGACGGTGATTTTATATAAAAAATTTGGCCACAAAAACCAAGTGACATGAGATACATACTCTTTTTAGATTACCTTTCCCTTTGTTAGCGTGTCCAGTTGTCTTCAATCGGAATTGCAACTGTCTCAACATCACAGTTTTCTCGATGACTCTTCCATGTATAATCATGAATAAATGTGGAAATAATGAGCAACTTTTCAAGTAGACTAAAGTTTTCTTCGGAACTCGGCCAATCAACCAAATGTTTATCAAATCGCGAAGAGTTTCTCAGTTTTTGGAAGACAGGATGGCAAGTCATTATCAGCAATCTCACGAAAAGACGTCTCAATCATGACATGATCCGGAATATTTTCCTTTTTTAATTTTTTTAATGGCCCACGAAGGAGCTTTTAGATATATATCTGAGGCTCCGAATTGCGTGTTATTACGAAAAAACGGCAATTTAAATTAAGGAAGACCCGGTCTGCTTGTCAGTACTTCTTAACATGCAGAAGTCGCTTATCTTTTTACCGGTTTATTTTGATATCGATTTCGTTGAATACAACTTTCGGAAATGACTTCGTACTATATTTGTTTAGTTGTCACACACAAATGCTGATGAAATGGTTGGCGCAAAAGTAGCAGAGTATAATAACAATTTCAAAAAGAATTAAATCGTTTTGTGCAGATGTATTTCGAAATAAATAAATTTTTTGGTGAAAAGTAGACTATTCACTTTATATTTCGTGTTGTCCGATTATATTATGCATCGAGTTTGCACTATTTTGTTGACTATTCTCTGACGTATAGAAGCTCCACAGAAGAATAAACAATAAATGAAATGAGCTTGATAGGCAGATTTCCAAAACTCGATTTCATAAAACAATGAGAATATCACAAAAATGAGTTTCGTCATGATTGTTGTTATTGGTCAGATGTCAGTCAACATGTTTTTCACGAACTCCATACTCAGACTCTCCAAAAAGTCAATGTCTGGGCCGATATTTTTGGGAACCGTTTGATTGGACCAGCATTTCTCGACGGTAACCTAACAGGAGAAACTTATTCGGAATTATTGAATGAATTTGTTCATCCACAATAAGTAGATATCATTGAAAATGACCATCGCTACCATGAATACCATTTGATATTTCAACAAGACCTCCTCATTATGCGTTTTTGAATAGAATGTTTCCTGAAAGTTGGATAGGAAGAAGAGGCTCTATACAGTGGCTAGCCAGATATCCAGATTTAACCCCACTCGATTTTTTCCTTTAGGATTACTTCAAAAATAAAATCTATGCAACTGAACCAGAACCTCTGGAAGATTTACGAAGTAGAATTATTGAAGAATGCTGTCGAATAACATCGGAAATGCTACGTAATGTGGGGTATCATTTTTAACAGAACTTGTAATATTGTATGGAAATGGATGCAAGACAGATTGTATATTTAGTTCATTGACAATAGTAATTATTGCGACAGTTGCTTTTTCAGATTGGTATTGTTTTTATTGATTGAGTGAATGAAAAGAGATTTCCCAAATTCAAGTTCCTATATTTCGAAAACGAATCGATAAAATTGATTTGTTTTTGTTTGATAATGAAAAGAAAAATACCTTTCAAATATGGTCACTTGCCATATGTCGCCATTTTAAAATTTAGGGGTGCGGTCACAGCTCCTAGAGATGGAATGTATTTCGGGTGAATTTCAGCGAACGAAACTGTAGTTAACGTTTCCGAGCGATTCTGCCGACCGACAGAGCCGCTGTTTCATTTTCAATGGCCCACTCTGTATATTCTGATCCAGTATCGAGTGTACATGTTTCCTGTGTCACCTAGTATAAAAAAATGATATGAGACAGAGTATCTTCAATCTCCAATATCGAATACAACATATTTTTTTCTGTTAAGTTATAATTGCATCAGTAGAAAATGCTGCTTGCATGCATGCCTCCAGAGAAAATTAATCTCTTCCATCATACCGGCAAGTGTTTCTTCTTTGTTTACTCCCATTGGTTCTCTGAACTTGAGCCTACACCGTCCGTGTCCTCTATAAATCATCCCATTGTCGCAAGAAATGAGACAAATTGACCGTCACTAGTATCGAATAGTAACATCGGAGTTATGTAATTAATATTAATCTATGGTAAAATATACCCTCGTTACACACCAGGAAAGGAAACACGTGCAGAAAATTAATTTCATAATATTCCCAGCACCGTTTCGATATTTTTTAAACGCGAACGTATATGCGGCTGAATAATGTCTCGTATAGTTGCAGCATCCACGAGTAACTGCGATCATCCGCGTCGCAGAATACTGAAAAATTGTTATTGATGGTGCTGCATTTCTCAGTATGTTGGGTATACATACGTATTGGGCATCCTTTTGTATAGGGTTATTCAATAGTTTCGTGCACAATGACAATATAACCGAAACGATGAGGTTGAAACGCAAAATGTGTCTGCTGTGACCTCTGGAGACCTGACCTGATACATAAATTAATATGCCGAAAAGGATGACCCCAATAATAGTCAGTGATAGAATTTCTCAATTTACACCAGCCACTACTGAAATAGTCGCAAATATTGATGATAATTACAGATACTATTGCGATAAACGGAACATAAGGAAGAACAAATAAGGTCAACTAGCTGTTGCCTAGACCTCGCCTAATGAATAACTACAAGATAAATCCAATGATATCTCGTTCCTTGACGAGAATCACAGGATATTGCCGATGAACCATTCCTACTATATTTCCATAATCAGTTCCTTCAAACTTAAATTCTGGAGGCAGTCATCCAGCACAAGCAAACCGCTTATTAGGAACCCAGAAATGTAGCATTTGGTGGCAGCGGTGGGATAAGTGGTACTGAAGAACGTAGTTAAGCACTATACAGTATTTGATGGTGAGTAACACTAACAATTATGACAAGATTACGCCTTTAGTGGACACTTCAGTTTCTGAAGATATAAAGAGCCAAATGAAAACAGGAACACTAAGAACAAGTAGCTAGAAGAAAACAATAACAAGACAAGCAAGAAATCATAAGAAAATAAAAACAAGACCAACAAGATGATCTAACGAAACAAGAAGGTGTCAAAAAACAAGAACAAGAAACTAGAAGAAAATAGTAACTATTAAAGCGAAGATACAATGGGCCAATATGCCTCAGTGTCACCGGAGGCAATAGCCTGACCGGACCTACACAGAGGTGGAGGTTTTAGTGAGTATGCCTGATAAAGAGATTTTCACAATATGTATTGATCTTGGAGACTCAATATTTCTCTATAAAAGATTTCCTCCACCTCAACAAAATGAAATATGAAAGCTTCTTCATAAATTCGTAATAGAAAAATTAAGAAAATGAGATGGGGAGGAAGAGGAACGGTGAGTCCAGCAGCTGCAACAAACAACACGGCGAACTTCGATCTTCACCAAATCAATCAAAGTCAACGGTCAAATGAGATCAAAATGTCTGGGGTGGAGTCAAGAGTAAGCAAGAGGGTACAATTTGTCGAAATTGAACTGTCAAAGATAGACGAACCAGTGACACGAGAGGCAAACCAGAAATGTATCGAAGAAATTGATAGAACCAAGGAGAAGCTGGAAATGATGCTGAAGCGGACACCCTCTGAGTGAGAAGCCATCTCCACTGAGATTTCGGAAGCCTACCTAAGTAAAAACTTCGAAGCCTTTAACCTCTGATGGAAAATCTTTGTGGGCTTTTCTTGAAGTGGCAGTAAACGCCAGAGGTTGGTTCTAGCAAGAATTGACCACTTCACTTGTCTTATTTCTATGTTTCCAAGTATCAGACATCCTTCAGATTGTCATCGAGAATAGGCAGAGAGAATATTCCAGAGTAGTTGAAGCTATACTGTCCAGATATTGGCAGCAATATCTCAAACAAGTGTTCCTTGGCCAATAATGTTATTGGAGATCGAGCAGACAAAAAAATGCATTGATGAACCTTCGTTACGGAAAGTTGAGCCAAGCAAAGATTTTTTGACGAATATTGAAAAGTTTATTCGACACGAAATCAGCATCAAGAAAACAACTACATTTGGAAGGAAATGGTAAGAGACACCGCTATAGCTGCGGAAAAATGAGCAATCTACAGATGACTCGCTACAAACGTCGATATAAAAAGTAGTCTTCAAGAATAGGGCATAAGGAGGGTGATGTAGATGGATCGAAAGGGTAAAGATAACTGAATGAACAAATTAAGGAGGCAAAAAGTTTGAGGATAGATGATAAAAGTTAGAATTCTTTCAAATTCCAACTGAAGTAATCTGAAGATGATTGTGGACATTCCATCTACGTTCATAGAATTGGAATTTAACGAATACCTACAAGTCAGTAGAAAAATAAGCCATTCGAAAATATTCAGACGCAGGAGTTCGGGGAAAATTTGGAAAAATGTATTCGGGAAGTTATAGAGGCTAATTAGACGTCACAAAGTCTTCCCAATTTCCTTGTCCTGATGGGAGGTCCTAGTTTTTCATTATCTGTTTCTTCTCTATTTTCTTGAGGTATGTATTGTTCACACGTGGAAAAATATTCGAGTTTCATTGGATACCGAATAAAATTCACTCTATTTTAATACTCCAAACCAACAATGTTTTGGATGTCCTCTCGTCGTCCCTACCAACTGCTATTTTGTATGTTTATATTCTATATTCTGGCTGGAAGCCAATTTTTTTCACCACTGAGCGGAATTCAGCACTGTTGCTGTTATTTGAATGAGGAATTGTTTTCCGGAACAATTATTTAATCTCGTACTCCATAACGTTATTTTGTTTTGACATGAGGAAACCTTCTGAAAGCATGGTTTTCTACAAAAAAAACAGAAATCATTTCCTGTAGTTGAATAAAAGATCCTACTTTTCATTGTCGAGAACTGAATCTGCAATTGTGGTAATAAACAACAATAAGATTTCACTGAATGCAATCGTGGAATAATTGAAACTGATTGTAGCATCGCATTTATTATTCATTGAGAAAATAATAGATGTTGCATGTTAATGAATTTCAATGAGCTCAGCAACTCATGTACCGCTGCTTTGAATCAAATTATCGCAAACTGATTATGGACATCGAGAATGGCTATTCTTTCTGCAGTAGGTTCAATTGCAAAAACCACTAATTGATTCAGGTTACATCTGGAAATCACGATTTATCAAAATATAGTGATCATACCCTACGCCACTGCCTTTTTGTCATCGGCCTACATCCGCGGACGTCAGGGTTCTAGTCAACGCAGGCAAAAAATGCTGCTGAAAAGTTTCTCCGAAGAAACGGCTATTGCTTCTATTGACTATATAAATCGTAGATCGCACCTGGTTCAGTAGAATGAGATCTAGAGCAAAGAAAGTTGACAAGTAGCAGTGAATTCAACGAAGATGATTATTTCATCAGCTAGTAACCCCATATCTTTTGTAACAGAAGCGATGATAAAGGTATATATATATTTCAGGACAGTTATGGCTGGTGGAGGATTGTAGCAAGCTGTGGGAAGTGATGAAGCAGCATTTGGCCGTACAAGAAAAGCGATTGTGGGAAAGAAACATAAATTGCATTTTTAAAGAAAATAAAGAAACTTCTACAAAAACAACGGAGTAGAGAAACATGACTATGACCACTAGCGTCTAAAAACTTTCCAAATATCAAATGAATGTTGCCGGGAATCTAACATATATAGGGAAGTTGAAGTCAGAAGCTACGAATGACGATGGAGCGAGTGGGTTGATGAAGTAGAATATATCCAGTCCAAAATAATAGACCTGGATGTGGAAATAAATACAATCAAGATTCAAGTTCTGTATGACTCAAATGCAGCTAAGTAATAATCCAAAAACAATGTTCAAGATAACCATGAATGAATGGAGTGTAGGTGTTTAATTTGAAGAGATTGTCATATATGTATCCGAACCGTATTCTGTAACACTTGAAAGCGACAAATACATTCTTGTTGTCGTGGATCATTTCATCAAATGGGTAGAACCCCTAGATGTCCCAAACCAAGGGCATCCCAGTAGCCAAATCATTAGTAGACAATTATATTTTCCATATTCAGTAGGAAGATGGAGTTACACTCGAATATGGGGAAAGGAATTTTGAATTAAAGTTATTCAGGATAGTTTGATAGCTGGCAAGAATCTGCGAAACCAGAACGACAAAACTCCATCCCCAATCAGAAGGAATGGTTCAAAGATTCAATCGAATTATAGAAAAGAAAACATCATCGTCATTTATGTTTATATACCTAGCAACTGTTTATGTTTCGACTTAGCTAACTTTAGCTAGCATTATCCTTAGAACGCAAATTCGAAAGTCTCGTGATTTGAAATTCAGATCACCAAGAAAAATATATGTGTTTTAAACAATGTGTTCCACAATCAAAGCAAGAAGCACTCAACTACTCATGATTGAGTCATTCATCTTATTCTGACTGATGGATTTTTTTTTTAAAGAAAATCATGACATGAATTATCGTCAATTTATACTGTTTATCAATTTTCTACCCTCTTTCAAATACTTGTCGTTTCAATAGAAGACCTGCATGACTCGAAAGTTACAGAATGTATTAGAATTAGAGATACTGCACTTGATAAAATACACAGTTGACTTCCTGATCTCATGTTAGCATCTTCCGCTTGTAGAAAAATCTGAGGAATTCAAGAAATGCAAGTTTTCAACAATGATGTCGACAATTCTCGATTCCGTAACATTGACCACACGAAGAAGGAAAATAGCAATCGACTGGGCTGACATCGAAACCTACAAGGAAACATTGAGTCATTCCAGATTTTTGCCTCACCAAAATTGCTTCAATATCTTCCAAAACTGATAATTAAAAACTGTATAAGAACATATTCCATTAATGGAATTACCAATTGCCAATTTTGGCGGTATAATCAGTCATCTTCAATTAACTTTGACCATCTCTTCACTGATACTATGCTACTTAAGTTTTTTTTGATAAAGCTATATATGTGAATGGAATAGATACCTGAATTAAAATATTTGATCATTATAACGGTTACAACGTTATTCGTATAATACTTTGAAACGTATTTATACGTAAATATATAGGAAACGTCAAATTACAAAAGGAAAGTTTTCATGTCAGGGTTGCTTCCGAATATTCATCATTCACCCTCAATATTTTTATTAGTCATAGTACAGACATCTATTGCTCAAAAAGAGGATTACCTGAAGAGTTATTGGGGGTTTTGAATAATTTTTAGTCTTCTGCGTACCTTTGCCGCTCTGCCAAGTTATGCCCTTGAAGGGTCATACAGATTCAGTTTTCATCGAGAAAAAAGTGTTTTGTTACAACTAGTTGGAAGCAATGTTGAAAGGGTGGCATACGGACTGAAAGTTACCCTTTACCGATAGTACTCCAACATTTTTCATGGGTGTGAATTCGTCACAGAAATTGAAAAATCCGCGAAATCGAGTTCACGGGCTTTTTTCCAGAATCTGGCACCAACTAGTGCTGGGAATGATTAGGGGCAACTCTACAGGGATGTGAGGGGGTGAATTCAACCAAGAAAATAGAGAAATCTGGGAAATCGAGTTCGAGTGGCTTTCCGGGGTCGCTAAGCCCAAAGCTGGTACTACTCAGTTTATTTTTTCATGCATCTCTCAAGAAAAATTGAAAGAATATAATTTTTAAATCAACCGTGAAATGGGAGAAAATTTTAATGGATTAACCCAGTAAAATGAGTAACACATTTTATTCATCACAGAGAAAAGCGAGAACTGGAAAATCTGTCTTCAATGACCAGATCATACTGAAACTAGATAGTTTTTGTACAGAGTAGGACATGGAATACTTTCTCCACGGCAACTATCAGCCTGAGTTCCAACAGAGGTGGGCACTAGAACTATTGGAGGAGAACATAGTTGCTACAATTACCTTACCTCTTTGGAATTGTTGAATGGACTCAAAAAGAGCTGTAGCAACTCAACGATACAACTCGCAAATTGATGGTGGACTTTTCGGTTTAGACTGCGTAGATGACAGAATGGTGAAGTTATCAGGAGCTGAGAACACCTTTATTTGCATGGTCCGTGACAATATAAAATATTTTTTTTTTCAAGACACCAGCTCGTGCAATCGATATCTCTTATCTGACACCAATCGGGATGATTTAAACTGTGGATGAAAGCTGCGAAAACTCTTCTGCATGAACACTAAATACCTTGGTTCATCCAAAAAATGTACATACCAATTCTTCAGGTCAATTGGGCTGAACTGGTGTCCAAGAGTTTCATAATGACCTGCAGGATGGTCTCTGATCTGCCGTAGTCGCGTCTCCTGGTACCGTGATGCATTTGCTATCCCCTTGTCAAGCCTTTGCGGTACCATCTCATATTCATAGGTATAACGCGGAGCTATAACTGTTATGTCATCATCTATGAAACTCTTCTGCTATAGACGAGACACCGGTGCTGCCTCATGTTCTCGATAATCGAGTCCGTTGTAGGGAATGAGAACTGCTGAATCCATTGAAACTACTAATTTTTCACCCTCGGCCAAATACAGAGTTTAGTATCAGTCCTCCAAGATGTCCTGACGAGTCTACACTACATCTCCGAATGCGAGTCTCAGCGGCCATTGGGCGCATTCACCGTCGGGTAGGACCATGGAAGGAACATTTACAGTGGATGGATAGCAGGTTTGTGGCTCCCAGACGGCCCATCCAAGTCGATGAGGTAAGTTGCTCCACTGACTACAGTTATGAGAGTGCCATAACAAAGTGTCATATGTACTCTGATGATGAAGATGACAGTTCATCGGATTCGATGAATTTCGACCCCAGCCCCGATTCGGATTCTGAGATGGACCAGTCCGATGAGTTGAAACAAACCTGCAGGGACCAAGGACGATATCCAGGTGGAAGTGCTAGTCATCGATGATGATGACTCCGACGATGACACCATCTTCTGACGATGACGCTGATGACGATGTTATCGAAGTGGTTGTCCCACGTCAACATGTATGGGATGACACTCAGGCTTCAAGGCACCCCAACAGCCCTTTTCAGGGCCACCAAAAGAACACATACACACATGCATTCGCATCACCCAAAGGTGGATATGTACAAGGTTTGAAGGTCCTGGTGGTATTGATTATTATTGTAAATTGTAAATTGAAAGGGTTAGAGCTACTTTTGGGAGACATTGGTTAGGTTAGGTTAGGTTGTTGATCATTGTTATGAAAAATCTGTAAGCGAAAGGGTTGAAGCAACTTGGTGGGAGAGACACAATTTAGGTTATGTTCCATCCTGAGGATTGCAAGCCTGGTGAGAGGGCGTCTTCATCATCCATAGACAAATATGAATTTGATAACTGAGGGTTAGAGACTATAGGCTATAGGCTCGCGATCCATGACAATGGAACTGTGCTCCTCGACCATCGAAGAAAGACAATCTCTGTCGAAGAGGTTTCTGTTCCTCGCGGAACGAACATGATACGGGAAGATAAGAAAAAACGAACTAAATATCGGGATTCACTCTTTGAACTTCCCAGGCTCTACTCAAACCACTAAGTTGAAATAAATCTTACTATAATGGTACTTGATGGACATACGCTACCTTCTAATCTAAAAATTATACTGGCTTGCCATAATACGGCAGAAATCTTCGGTTAACATCGTCCACTTAGGGCATTTAGGTGAATGATTTAACGGAGCTTCACAAATAGGGCCCCTATGTAATATCCCTACAGGGAAAAACAAAATTATAAGAACAGAAGGTAGGTGGGATGAGTTTTTGTTGTGTTGATTGAATGAATAGATGCGTGAAATCCAGAAAGGATAGTGTATCTTCTCAATCGATTGTTCTTTAATTTCTAAACATGAAATATTCTCAAAAAACAAGTTTTGAAAATGAACATATTATTGTGTGTGTATACACAGAATAATCTTCGATTCCTCGCCAGCTCAATTAGAATAAATGACGAAAAACTTCGAATCTATGACGTTTCAATAGTAAACAATAAAAATTCATCACATCCGTGGAAGGCTCTCATCGGCGATCTTAACGGTATAATCAATCCAATCCAATTAACGTACGCCATCTTTATGGAATGATTTGATGTTTTCCGTATTTTAAGCCGAACATATATGAGCATGAAGATGATGATTAATGTGTCGTTTTATGTAAATTTTCCCATCTAATAAACTGCTATAAATGTATGACCCTGATTTCGCAATTTCATAGACCCGGTTTGAACTTTCATGATTACTCAGGGTGGAAAATTGCATGTAAATATATCACTTGATAACACCTACATGAAGTAAATCATGAATGTTTTCATTGTAATTGATTTACACAGCGTAGAATCCAGTCATGTCGTTCGGGTTCATGTGAAAATGTTTCGAGTGTGAGTTATCTGTAGAGGTTATAGAGATTACGTAGGAGAATTAGTTATTGCGAGTTTTCCTATTGATATCATGAGTTAAATTAGATTTCTTACATGAAGTACTTGAGAATAGGATTCAATAAAAATTTGAGGTTTTGACGTCTAATTTATCACGTTTCAGTATTCGTAGCAATGCTTGATTTTTAGATTAGCTACATTTCATCATCTCTCGTCCTAAAGTCATCAGAAGAATTGAAAATTGGATAGTTTTCAGGAAATTCATTTTCAAATACTTTCTGAATGAAGGGCTCCATCATAAAATGCAAAGGATTCCTATCAAAATTCAAATAACTCTTTGATTTCCTGAACACAAACCATTCGAAAACACTATATTTTTCAATAATGGAATATTTGGTTGGATCGGTGTAAATGATTGTTTTTTATATCCATATATATCATAATAAATGCCCAAGAACTGTAACTATAAAATCCATGACAATTCTTGGAAACAAATTAATAAACGCGGGTATCTTTATGTTCTAGAAAAGTTACAGTTTTAATCATGTTTACACCAATTTGCGCTAAAATAATTGCAAGTGTGGCATATTTTAGTAATCAGAAATATTTTCAAATATTCGATGATATACAGAGGGAGTTGTGTCAATAATTTTGACATTTGACAATTAAATAAATTGTTGACCGGATAGAAAAAAACTTAGCAAAAAATACTACAATATCTTCTTTTACTCGACCTTTTAGCTCAAAAAAAATGTAAGTACATGCAATCTCAAATAAAAGACGGTAGGCATATTTTCTGTCAAAAAATACTTCCTCTCGTGAAATTGTCAAAATTGAGCTCACGTCTTATAAACACCCATATAGTACTCGAAAAACTGATAAAATTCTATTCTCACTGCCACAAAAAATTATCATCGAAGTACATATGGATGAACATTTCTTCCCGAAATGAATATTTTTTCGATATCAACTACTGCAGAAATCATTTCTTCATTTCTTGATACGTAGAAAATATAAATTCGCAGAATTGATCTATCTCTAGCCGTTCCCGAGTTGAAGAGTCCATATATTTGTCCAGTCCTGTTCGTGACATTTTTGACGTTGTGCTCCTTTTAAATGCCAAACCTTTCATCCGAGCATGAATAAATCATATATTTTTGGAATCTGCATGAAATTTTGCGTATATATAGTGTGGATTGCAAGCAAATCTACTGATTTTGTATTTTTCATGAATATTAGGGTTCTACCCCTTCGGAATTTTTCCTAATTTTCGAATGATTTTTTTTTCATATCGATTAACTCGAAATTCACAGATTATATGAATTTGATCATTCTGAATCGATTAGCGTTCGTAGAATTGCCCTATCTCTAACTGTTCCCAAGTTGAAGACTTCATCTGAAGATAGGAGTCATTTTCCTCCATATTTTTTTCCTATTCGTGACACTTTCGACGTTGTGTTCCTTTTAAATGCCAAACCTTTCATCTTAGCATAAATAAATCATATATTTTTGGAATCTGCATGAAATTTTGCGTATATATAGTGTGGATTGCAAGTAAATCTACTGATTTTGTATTTTTCATGAATATTAAATTTTTCCTAACTTTCGAATGATTTTTTTTTCATATCGATTAACTCGAAATTCACAGATTATATCAATTTGATCATTCTGAATAGATTAGCGTTCGTAGAATTGCCCTATCTCTAACTGTTCCCAAGTTGAAGACTTCATCTGAAGATAGGAGTCATTTTCCTCCATATTTTTTTCCTATTCGTGACACTTTTGACGTTGTGTTCCTTTTAAATGCCAAACCTTTTATCATGTGGTAACATTGCTATATTCTAAACCGTAATAGATACAAAGACGAGTGAATGGGAAAAAATGTAACTATTGTGGTGAGCAGTAAACCAAAAATAGCATTTTCAGTTTTCCCTATATAAGTTGGGAAGGGCAAGAATCCCCGTAAATTTTCTATGACCATAATAGTTACCTTTTTTCCCATTTAATCGTCTTTGTATCTATTACGGTTTAGAATATAGCAATGTTACCAGATGATAAAAGAAACGGCCTGTATATATAGTGCGGATTGCAAATGAATCTGACGATTTTGTAGTTTTCATGAATTTCAGAACTTTTTTCTATTTTTCGAATAATTTTCTTTTATAACGATTGACTCGAAATTTACAAATTATACTAATTTGATCATTCTGATTTGAAACGTGTTCGCAGAATTGCTCTATCTCTAACCGTAGTATGAATCTTCACGATTCTTTTATCATAAATATCTATTTTCATATAGCAGCATCGTTCTGAATATAACTCATCTGGGTCACTGACATATATTCAATATGACCTCAAATCCAATAGTCCTAAGAGATTGGCCATGCTTTGGAAAGCATATAATGTTAAAAGCAGTTTTTTTACAAATGTATACATGCCAAACCTAGTGTTGGAATGCGGATGATGATTTCCACTCCATCGAGCCAGTATACCTACCATACATCCTCCTTCAGAAAAATCAATGCAATAAATTTCACATTGAGAATAATTATTGAGTGGTAGACAAGGAAATTCGCAACTGATAATGAAATGGCGCATTTCTCCATCAACTCATCAAACAGAGCGGAGGAAGGCTGACACCAGTTAATAAATACTCATCATCCAAATCGTCCAACTTCTGAAGCAGTTACTTTGCCTGACCTTTTGCCTTCTTTATGTACACATTCAGTAACCCGATCGTTCAAATAACGGACTACCAACAGGTATTTTCCTATCGGAAAAATTAAACTTCATAATTTATTGGAGCAATTTCATCCGATCTTAGTGATCATCGGCTGGTTCAAGAAAATTATCAGAGGTAGTAAAATGAAAGGTTCATATTTCATTTTACTCGCGGAAAGCATGAATGCTGAACCGAGCCTTCTATCGAAGTTCACAACTGTGGGGTTGGTTGGCACTGAACAAAATTTCCGGACAAAATATTGTTTCTTAACGACTTTCTATACTGGTTCTCGAATCGGATTAAACAGAATACAGCTCGATTTTAAAAGTGTTCGTAAATCATAATAAAAATATCACTGATATACAATTTGTATTATGGTGGAGGGGCCGGGCTTCTCATGCACGAAACATATTTTTTCGTGCAATCGCAAGCGAAGTCAGTATTTCGCGTTTTCAGCACAGTCCGCGAAATTTTATTTCGCGGCCGTTACCCATAACAACGGCCGCGAAATTTGACATTTCTAAAATACTCCAAAGACAAGGATTATTTTTTATTGAATACCAACAAATACATAAATACTTATATCATTTAGGATGAATATTATCATTACTTATTGCCTACATTCGAACTATATCGCCAGAAATTGAGTTAGAAATTTCCTTCTTATTTTCGATTGAGTCTTCTACATATCCGTCGTGGACTTCCATCCACCCAGCCCCAGTATCGGCAAGCAGCGTGGCAGAACTTTTCCAAAAACAGTGACCCGTGTATGTTTCAGGATTTGGTAATCTGAGATACTTATCAATCATACTAGGCATTTTCTCAATGGTATGCACTCCAACAACTTGTGCGGTGCACTTTCCGTTTACGTATCTCAAGAATATACGAAAATTATTAACAATATGTTTGGGTCAAAGAGCTGCATATTCACGATACATTTTTATGAAATAAATATTAGTAACAGTGAAAATGCGCTTCTTATCCGTCTTGGTATCAGGAACGGTTACTATTAATACAGCATTCTCTTCCTGAATATCTTCAATGGCCATTTTTACTAACTCATCTCGTCGCAATACTTCAATAATTCATTCATTATTCAGTTCCTTAACTGACTGACCAAGACCGTTCATCCACGACCGTCCAGAAACAACCAAAAATTCAAAGGGATCAATGAAAACTGTCACCAAAGTTTTCAGCAGATTGGAATTTCAAACATGGTCCTTGAAAACCGATCAAGGACCATCATTCAGTTTGAGTTGTTCGATAATAATACAAGTTTTGGAAATTTTGGACTTAGTTGAAAGGTCGCGGATGGTCTTACTTTACTACGATAAAAAAACAATGTCAGTTTGATAGAAAAATCGTAGACAATGAAAGTTTTCAAAAAGTCTTCGTCGAAAGAGCAGACTTATTTAAGAGAACTGAAACATTGGGGACCCCTACTAGTGTACGATAAGGATGGAAATGTTCGGGTAAAGCGGGCAGACGCAGGCTTTAATGGCAGTCTTTCAGCAGATTTTACTTGGCCAGAAAATTTTGGCGGTAACAGAAATTGCACTATCACAATACCCAATCCTGTCCCCTCGTTACATTTGGAGCACACAAAAAATGAAGCCCTCAACGATCCCAACTTAGTGTAGAGAGTAAACGTTCAGCTCTGGAAAATTAAAGAAGGAAACAAGCACTGGAAAAGAGACAGAGTTTGAACAGAAAGAAATAGAAAACTGTCTGGAATTGTTTAATCTACAGCAAAAACTTCTAACTGCAGAGCAATACAAGACAATGCATCAGAAAAAACGAACATATATTTCCGCAAATGATCAATGAAAACGATAATAACGAAAGAATTAAGTCTGTTGCAGAATATGTTAATAGCATTCAGAAAGACCACGGATTTAGAATAGAAGAAATTTTTGAATCCAAGTGTCCAAAGGTGTATCGTCTCCAAAGCAAGATATGTTTTATAATCTCTTGGCACAGAATGCTATGGAAAAATATTTTCCATACATTGATGGAAATTATGTGACTCTTTCAACGAAACGATAATGTTAAAGCTCCAACGGTATTTGAAAGGTGTTGCTAAGTCTGCAGTTTCGGGTATGACGTTAATAGCAGACAATATTGATATAGTTATACAGACAATAAAACACGATTTAGTAAAGCAGAATACATTATCAATAGATTGATTCACGAAATCAGAGACAGTTTTTTAAAGACTCCAACTTCGAAAAACTCATCCAGTTCTCAAACGAAGTTAGTAATATGGTTTTCATTATGAAGACCTTCAAATCATCCGTACATCTCAAAAACTCCAAACAGATGAGAGATCTAGTGAACAAGCTGTCGGATCATTTGAGGTTGAAGTGCGATGAGGAAATTGTCTCTATGAATGACAAAGAACTCGATTCAGCACGAACGAGAAACTGGTGGAAAAGTGAAGTTATTGTTCAGAAAATTGTTTTTTCCGTCAACCAACTGTCCCCCTACGAACGACAGCCCTCAGAAGTTGAAACTTGTGCGAGCTAAGGATTAACAAGGTCATTTTAACGTGTGATGGTATGCACGAGACTAGTGACCATGCTGGGAAATTAACACACGTCTCTGTGATTGCGAGGCGAGCGTTCTACCATCACGACCACTAGGGCCCATACCCATTGTGAAGAAGATGTCCATGAAAGCGATTGCCTAAAAATGGAAGAGGAAGATATTGAAAAACGATGGCAAACCATCACGGAAAAAAACTCTGTTTCTTGTGTTTGAGGAAGAATCGCCAGTAGTTTAAATGCCGAAGGAGAAAGCATTTTGGAATAAACGGATGCGGATTCTTCCATCATCACTTACTCCATAAAACTACAGTATCCAAAAAAATAATGAAACTGAACCTGAAGGAAATGTGGTTGATACGGCGCAGAATGAAACGAAGAAAGTCCAGCTGAAGTTATTTCGATAAATCTTAACGGTCCAAGAGAACAAATTGCGCTATATGACAAAAAGCATCCCCCGTATCGTTGATGGACGAAACAGTTGCATGTAGGTTGGGGCTCTCCGGATCTGATAATTCATTGTGCATGCAGTGGATCTATTGAGCCAAAAAATATTCGACAGGTTAAAGTGACGAAGATGACAGGTAAACTATTCTATAAAGCCAGGCCCTCGAACTGCTCTTTGTAAATTTTCCAGCAAGCATTTGACTCGATAAAAGGAACCAGCTCATGAAAGAGTTAAAAATCCAACAAAAACTGAGAAAGCTCATATTAATGACGATGAAAACAACTAAGATCACAATAAGAACAAAAAAAAGGAAACAGAGGAATTCACTAGAACAAAGGGTTAAAACAGGGGTCCCCACTTTCAACGACGTTATTCAACCTAACCTCAAAATATGTGGTGAGAAGAATTAACAAAAAAAATCTTAGGACAGGAGTAGGACAAATTATTGCATACGCTGATGATATAGCCATAATTACCAAGACCAGAGAAGTAATGAAAGATATGCTGGAAGAAATTATAGAAGAAGGGAAAGTGATGGGATGAACCAAGAAAAACGAAAATATTGAGATTAGGACCGGAACAAATACAGAGAAAGATGAAAATAGGAGCAAAATGATTTGAAGAAGTAAAAGAGTACAAATATCTAGAAGTAACGATAAGTAAAACGGGTGAGAGAAGACCAGAAATACAAGAAAAAATATTTAATGCAAACAGAGCATACTTCGCCAATGAAACATTAAATAGTGAAATATTAACAAAGGATAGTGAAATAAATATTTATAAAACCATAACTAGACCAGTTATGTTATACGGACCGGAGACGATGACAATGACAAAAAAAGACGAAGAAGAAGAGGAAATTTGAAAGAAAAATTATGAGAGCAATATTAGTATCAAAAAAGATCTCAGGGGAAGAATACAGAATGAGAAGTAACCTCGAAATAAGATAAGAACTAAAAGAAGACATAATATGTAAAATAAACCAACACAGAACTAGATGGTTGAGGCATGTTTGGAGGGCGGAAAAAGGGGCAGCAACTTACTCAATGTTACAATCGGACCCCTGCAGAAGGAAGAGAATATGAAGACCAAGATCAAAATGGATGCAGGAAGTGGAAGAGGACTTACGCAGGGCAGGAGTGACAAACTGGCAAGAAGAAACCAAAGACAGGATTAGATGGAGAAACATAGCCAGAAGCATAAATTAATAAATTGGGCATGATCTACTCAAAAAACTAGATCTAGATAGCTTTTTCGGCTTAACCCCAAGAGGGGTGTATAGCTACTATATATACATATGAAGCCAGGCCATTTATCAAATTATATACGTACGATTTTTTTCAATGCAAATTTCATTTTCACTTACAAAATATTTAAGATTCTAACGAATTAATCACTATAAAAAAGTTGGTGCATTTTTATCAACAAACGAAAAAAATATGTATCAGTTTATTATTTTTTTTATTATTCAATCATACCTTAACTTTGTGGAAATCCTTTGCTTTTAAAAAATCTTTTTTTTCCGACAATGAAGTTTATCTGGATAGATTGATTGATATGCCCCCCGTTACGCTCAATCGTCTGCGCTCATGTGACGGCCAAGCAAATGAATGATCGTGAATAATTGAAGATTCTACTGTCTTAACACCCGGAATAATGATTGCAATTAGTTTTTCTCATAATGATACCTAGAAGTGCATTATATTGTTTTTGGAGCATTTCCTCTTCCTGTTTCTTCTTCTCGGTAAAGCCGAGAAATAATCTCGCGGAAAGTTTCAATCGAAAATAATAAATAGTGACAGTACGTGGCACTCGTTAATTTCCAGCTCATCCAAGTGTGCGAGAGCATAGCAAAAGTCCATTGTTTCTTGACAGGATTTTTTATGAGCGATGAGTTACGGTTTGTTTTCGATTTTTTCGATTCCCATCTCTGGGTATCTCAAGATAATAGATGGCTTCACATACTCGAACGTTGCACAGTCTTGCAGGAAACGATTATGTAGTACGTGAAATTGCGTTTATTTCAAAAACATTTCATTCAGATTGAGATGGATGCCCTCAAAATGAAAGTTCATTTAGGCTCGATTTCATAATGAGCTTCAAGATAGTTAGTTTAAATAGCTCTCAGACTGTGACTACCATATGGAGTTGCAATTGGCAGCTCAAGACAGTCTAACAACTATTTAACTAAAACCACAAAAATTTTATTTCAAATTTACAATAAAATATATACAACTCACAAAATCATAGTATCGTAGTAGATGGTGTAGTATTGGTTTCATATGTGGGGGGTTTTTGGGTTTTCTGTCCTGCCCTTCTGGGGTATCCGACGGGCGGGCAAAACCTACACGCGCCTGCTTACGCAGGCCCTCCGGTGTTGTGTAGGCCTTAGACGCTGTGAGAGCCCCGTCTCTGCTTGGGTTCACTTCCCTGCCTCCTCAAAGTTATGCAGGTTGACTTGATGTTTTATGGGTGAGACCTCAGGCTATTAGGAGCATCTATTTTCGATTTTTTCTTGATCTCCCGGAAAAGCGACGAGAATGAACCGGGTTTGTACATTTACTCTAAAATGATTTGTTCACTCTTCTGGATATCCGCGTAGAATATGCAACGCCTGACTATATTTGCAGTATTTATAATACCAATATCTCATCATTCATTCCATTGTGGTCGGTAGTACTGCGGTTTGAGGTCGATAGTTGAAACTGATAAAAAATTTCTCAAGTTTATCGGAGTTGAAAGACGTCTACATGCCTTGTTGAAAAGGCGGTTGTGATGTGAGTTGCCTGGATGTCAATCCTTATGCTAACCAGCCGAAAAGTGAATACACTACCAAAAATTAGTAAGTCTCCCTGGAGCACCTCGGCAAATGATAATAATAGCGGTCGTATACCTGCCTTTGGGTATACTCTACGACTCTTTACGGGGGAGGATTACTATTATAAGATAGACAGAATATATTTTTTGGGCGGACAGAACCATAAGCTTGTAGCTTGTAAGCCTCTCGTTTAGGCCCGTTATGCAACTACCGCTGCTGGGAACTGGTTCTATTTTGAAGGAAGCTTTTTCGCGAGCGAAAGGAGCTAGCCTTCTAACCGATGGCCTTCTCACACTCTTCGGGTTCAGAACGATGCTCCCGAGTGGCACTTTCCGTATTAATTGCTGCCACTGCTGGGCACTCCGTGAAGATTTGGGTGTCTGACTCCTCATCCTCCAAGCATCATTTGCCTTCAGTATCATCCGTAATAATAATGTTGAGGTGCTTGTTGAGATGGCAGTGATCCGTCAGAAGTTCTACCACTATTCTGATATCCTTTCTTCTCATTGAGAGCAGAGTCTTGGTTCTTCTAGTAGAAGGGGCCTTCGATGTGGAGTTTCGATTGTCTCATGCCTGGAGCCTCCATCCATGCATCCTGTGATTTGATTTCCAGGCTTTACTTCATGGTTGAGACGCTCCATGATGTAGAAACTTCTAGGATAGGTTCTGGTCCAGTTGTGAAGCTTTTCGCATCTTGTCTGGCCAGATTATCAATCGATCAGTTTCCTGCACTCCACCTTATTGGCAGTGGATAGCCTTTGCAGATCGTCAATACACTCAGATACCATCAGTGAACTAACTCTGTGAGAGCCTTGCTCGCCGCTTGGCTGTCAGTACATATCGTAATTTGCTGGCTATGGTAGTCTCTGCTGATAATTTCTCTTACACTAGCAAGTATGGCATAAACTTCTGCCTTTGACATAGAGGAAAAATATCCCAGGGCGTAACAAAGTTCCGCTCTCGGAATTCGCCTGTACACCCTGGCGCCGGCTGATTCACCCATCTTGGAGCCATCTGTGTACCAGATACTTCCATTGGTGGGGATCAAGCGGTACCCAATCTGCTCCAAGTCCTTTCTTTTGGGAATGAAGGACTGCGGGTTTTTGCTGAATTGTATGCTAGGTGAAGAACTGTTACTCGGCATCTCTAGGAGGGGACAATCCTTTACCGTTTGATTCCATAATCGAGAATGTTTATTCATTCCCTCGCTACGTCATTGATTGGAGCTATTTAGGTGAACAATGGCTTTGCGTGCCTCATGATCAATGGAAAAGTACAGAAAAGGCAGTCGTATGAGTGTCTCCAATGCCCTAGTAGTTGCCGTCCTCATTGCCTATGTTGCCGCAAGGCAAGCACGTCATTGTACTTTAATTAGATAAATTTCACTACACTCATTTTTCTCACAGTTTTTTAGAGGTGAGGGTAAATACTATGTCACCATTAAAGAAATAGTAACAAACATAAAAATGTTCTCAATTACTATGTTCAAAGGCACATTATGATATTTATCATTATCGATATTTGGTTCTTCTGGAAAAACAATAAAATGGACTTAGGACCGTCTGCTGCTAATATACAGATATGTATTCTTTGGGCGAATAAGTGTCAATTAGATGTAGTGAAGAATCTTGGGGCTAAGCCCCCACGTACTGCCACATGCCCTTCTGCATATCCAGAAAGCCGCTGTGGTTTCCCGACTTTTATATTCGATATGCTCATATCAGTTAAGTTTGGAGTTCAAGAGACTCCAAGGTGCTTGATTGAGCTTTTGTATTGTATAGGGACCTCCCATCGAGTTGGACATTTTCACTAGGAAGCCATCTACCACGAAGCACCAAAGCAAAGGAGATGAAACATTTTCTTGCGAAGAGCCCATCACGGATATGGCCTCGCTGGAACTACTTCTGAGACTTGCTCGCTCTGTTACTATTATTATTATTAAGGATGACCGCCTTCTGCAATCGTCCGACAGGGATTTCTGCCATGTTACTGCAGGCCGATATAATTTTCAGATATGTGTACATTATTCCACCAATTACTTCTATTATCAGAACCACAATTCCAGCAGAGTGGTTTGGAAAAGTGAATCTTTATATTTAGTCCGTTTTTCTTCTTCTTTCAGATCGATGTTCGTTTCATAAGGAGCTGAGAAGTCAATGACAATGATCGTTCTACTCTGATGATCGAGGAAGACTACATCAGGATTATTGGTTTGTATTTGTCAAAAGGTGGAGAGAGAGTGGCTTTGATAGATTCGGCACTTCTCATTCTCCATAGCGGACTCAATATCTCCCGAAGTATAAAGCAACATTGATGTCTCTTCTATGCCATACCAGGTGGTAGTATAAATACTTGTAGACTGAGACTGCATAAGCCGGTGAAGCTGATACCAAAAGCATTATGGTCAGGAGATCCACGCCAGGCTCTATTTCCAGTATTTGAGATCTAAATACCCGTCACGCGAGTATGTGAGACGAGATTTATTTCTTGGTCACTATTTTTATTTATTATTTTGAAGAAATTTAAATGGTCTACTATTTCATTTATTCAATTCATATTGATGAGTAGAAAGATTATTAGTGCGATAATGAATATTACGAAACTGGTTCACTCTCTCGAAGAGGGGATTGAAAATATGTACATTCAGGAAGAAGTAGAAAAATGTCAACCAAGTAGTGTGTGATGGAGTTTATGTCCACTACTGAATAGGTCTATCGGTGTTTGCTGAATTTAGTTACAAAAATTACAGAAACTGGTTCGATTGCAAATAAAAAACAACAAACGAAGAGGTAGTTCTCGTTAGCCAAGAATGTCGCAAGAAATTGTGAAAAATAATTGATAAACATTATTCCATCCAAACAAAATGTAGATCCTATCAGAGCTTCATGAGGATGATCGACGGTAGATGAAAAGTTTTCAGATAGAAGTTGTTTTGGATGTGAATATTGTGGCTGAAGTACCTACTTGATGAATATTTCATCCCGGCATCTCCATCGAAACTGAAGGTCGCGTCTCGATTCATTGGTTCAAGAAAAAATATCCTCAATAGGATCAACATTCATTGAAATTCAGATTATTCATCAAACGTACCTGCTGCATCCGTATAATAAAATATTTGAAGTCATTAAATTTGAAATGAATGTTCGAATACTAATTTACAGTAATGTGAAAATAAAAAATTTATTCCGAACGCTTGTTTTATAACAATGCATATCAGTGCAGTAGTTAATAGCTGTAATTATACGGGGTGTGGAAAGTTAAAATATGGGCACTTCAATTGTCTAATTGGATTTATCTGAGTATAATTTTCAGAAAGCTTGTTTTTATTTATGTGTCAGTGTATTAATGTGGGATATATTGATATATCAATAAGCTTATTGTTCATAACTTGGGTCTGGTAACTTAACAGCGGTGAAAAATTATATAGAATAAAAGTGAATTGAAAAATTGAGGAAACGGCATCTGTGTGAATTCTCAATGATTATCAACGCTATATCAAGTTTCATCCGTAGAGAAAACGGTCCACAATTTTGGAAATCACTACTGTGATACAATGTGTATTTTTTTGTCTACTTCCGAAATATTTATTGCATTTTATAGTGTCTTTTTCTAATAAATTGATGAATGTAGACGAGCATGATAAGAAATGTCACTACTTGTTCTAGAACTATTTATTTCAAAACTGTTTAGCGGACAGAAGGAAAAATGTAATTTGGAAATATCAAATTCATACAGAAGTAAGCAGTAGATTATTTCTGTCACTAAAGAAACACATTTTTTCATCAATATTCAATAATTATAAATCATTGACGTGATTGAGCTAATGGAATAAAACAATTCTGTCGAAGAATCCTTTCTTTTATTCATCAGGTTTTTCCAGGTGAGTCCTAACTTTATTTTTCCAAATGTTAACCTGAATTTTTTATCAATTTTTGGTTCCTATATGTGAAATATTCTCCTACATTTCAACAGAACGTTGAAACTAGCATCAGGCGTCAACTCTGATATATGTTAATGTTAATGTTCAGACTTATTTTCAGTCAGCATCCATGCAATGAAGTGGTGATATTTATGATATTTATGGCATATTTTTGACTCATCAATTATTTGTTTGAACACAATTTTGAACCTATCCCGATTAAAAATTGATACTCGTGAGTCCATTTCGAATAGTGCTTGTTATGATGAAATTTTGCTTTCAATAGTGGTGGCGTAATTTTCATCCTCCACAAAATGGGCGTGTACTGATTAAAAAGTAAATATAAGGTATAACCAACGTTATATGAGTTTTTGGCATGATAATCCTCCTATATCTTTGCTATAACGGTCGATTTCCATGCAGGCCAGAATGTTCAAGATCACTACAATAATCTCTTCTAAAGCGGTAATGAACATTCAGGAATTCCAACGATGATATTTTCATTTTCATCACCAAAAGAAACTCCTCCCGACCGTAACCAGAGCAACTGGATAATGCCTATCGATAATCCATTTTTTTCAATTCGTGGGGCACACTCTGTATCGTTCATTAATTGTTATTCAAGGTAACAGAATAACAAAAGTAATTTACACATTTGCGGATCTAATCGTGCCTTGATTGACGACCGGACTCGTTAATAGATCGCGTTCCATTTACATACAGGCCTGGATTCCGTGGTGTCGATTGCAGGAATTATGATTTTGCAGGAACATGTTATAGTACATCCTGCTGGTACTTGCTACTACGCAATGGCATTGTAAATTACCTGTTCTACGTTATGAGCGTGGAACTTAGTATCGTGACGTAGAATATCGAATCGATTACTGGATATTCAGTGGAAGTACCCATATACAGAACGTTGGTGTTATATGGTAACGATGCAACCAGTGCAGGGTGCTACTGCTAATAGAACCAACAAGGAACAGCATCAGTTTTGGTTATTGTGACCGATGTTCGTAATATCCAAGGGAAACTTTTTTGAAAGGGTCAGTTGGAACCGTAGAAATAGATATGCAAAATTCATCAAGGATGAAAACACAACTTTTTTTTATCGAATAAAATTCATTTTGAATAAAAATAGTTATTCCAATCAGTAAGTTTACGAGAAAAATTTACAGAAGAAATTCACGAGACAATGGATCGAGTAATTTTTTCTTATTTAAGTATTTTGAGTTGGAATAAATCTATCAAAAAAGTTCGTGTGATTTTTGACAAGATAAATCAACGACTATTTTCATTTTGTCAATCCACATATATTATGCACTTCATTGAATATTGGAAGCATACAATGTTTTCGTGTGATTTGTTCAGACAGAACTTCCCTAAAATGACTCCTCTAAACAGAAATTTTTGTTTCCAAAGTTAACTTCTCAAGTAGCATACTTATGGAATTCTGCTGCAGTATATCGAAAATAAAGTCAAAATATTCAAACTAATGACGACAAAGAATGAAGACATTTCTCGACATTGGTCCATTATACAATATTGGTCGAAATGCATTTATTTTTGTCCGAATAACAGATTTTCATAATCAAAAGTCATTGCCAGGTCGTCAGAGGAGTGCGGTTGATTTTCAAATATTTTGAAGTAATCTTGAAAATAGGACTCCAGTTTGCGCGATTCGTGGTAGGTTAAAATGCATTCATTTTTGTCCGAATAACAACTTTTCATAATCAAAAGTCATTGCCGCGTTGTCAGAGGAGTGCGGTTAGATTTTAAATATTTTGAAGTGAAAAACAGAGATGTTGCTATAGTATCGCTACAGCACACTTCATTTCAGGAACATTTTGTTTTCAGTTCCAAAAAAATTAAAGTTGCCTGCACATTGGAAAAAAAATATTGGAGGTTACATCCAAATAAAAATATATGTGGAATAATGGTTGTGAATTTACTAGAGTGCCTATAGCTCATTTAAAAAATAAGTTGTTGATAGAAACAAACCATGCAATGAGGAAACGTTCAATAATGTGCTCCTAGCTGTAACGAAAGACCCTATAACAACAAAATCTGATACAGGCAAAATACGCATTTTTGGTCTATAGAGAATCTGCGCTTGTACAGAATATCTACACCGAGAAAAATTGGCCAAGTAAAATTTGTTGCTGACTTTTCTTCATTTCGGGTAGGTGAAATTTTCATTGCGGAAAATGTTTCCATCACTTCCTCCAGCAAAAACCATGTTACTCCATAATCAACGAGAACAATTATTGCAGAATACGAAATATTGATCAGTAATGATCTGCTTCATAATTTTCATGCTTTCGGTCGCTTCCGTGCGAGTTCGGCTGTGTCTCCAACCGCCACAACCCCTCACTACGACGTTTTTGGCCATATTTACCATTCGAACACAGTCGAGGACACATGTTCAGGGTGCATAATCAGTTGTATAGTGAGATTTTCTTCTGTGAGTAAAAGTGTGACATACTGTGTGCGATAATGGAGTACAAAAACCAGTGGAGAGATTGGGGCCTCCAAGAATATATTTCACTTTTCGAGCCAGACCTATTCAGTTTTTCATTTTATTATATAAACACCTACCCTTTATTACATTATTATTAAAAATATTTTGATCTCATAGTATCTCAGAATAGGTGAGTTGAGTGAATTTTTGTTTCAATTTCAAATATTTTAGAATAGACTGTGTTATGTATGAGAAATTGTTTGAGTTTCGTTTTAAATATGTTTTAATTCCATGGCATCTTATATTTCAATGAAATTTATTTTATTTCATTGTTGATTTTAATTTAAACCATCCTCTGTCATTGTTGTTTTGTTTTTCCTTCATTCATTTCAGGTAATTTTAACTTTTTAAATTTGGCATTAGGGAAATATCTGACAATTTGAAGGTTGCTCTATTTTCAATAAAATATTTATTATCAAAAGTTTGATGATAATTGATTTTCATCTCTCTGGTGAACTAACTGAACATAAAACTGGGTAGGTGAAAAACTTTCAGTTGAACGCCACCAAATGTAATCTCTATTAAAGTAATTACGAATGTAAAAGTATTCGGAAGACTTACATCAGCAGCAGGACATGTTTCGTAGGATTAATCCACTAGTTGCAGATAATGTCGTAATGACAATTGATTGAAACAATGTTTGATAGGTATACTGTTTCGGTTTCAACATGTGGGTGGGAATTCTGGAATTAGGGATAATTTTTTTTTTACCACGAATCACTTACTTCCGAGCAGTATCAAAATTCACTGAGTGATTCGGAAGAATGGTTTGATAACTTACCGACAGCAGAAGTCGGTAACATTTGGTTTCAACAGGATGAGGCCTCCGTACATAATTCGAGGATTGTTCGAGCATATCTATCATTATTTGTCCAGTCCTCCATTATTCCGTGATTTTTTCCTCAGTCCAAATCTTCTGCAATAATATAGGTTATGTCTCTTCGAACCCATGGCCTCCGTAATATATTCGATGTTAATTTCATCTCTCCTTGGTGATTTATCATATCTTTATTTTGATATGTCTCTTTTCCACTCATATATCATTTTCTTCTTCACTTTTTACTCCTTCGTCTTCTCCTTCTATCACTATCTACTCATTCTTCACAAATTCATCTTTTAATAATGTTCTGTAGTATTCCATCCCAGCTTATGTATATTACCTGTCTTCTTTACTATTTACTCTGTTAATTTCACTTCTTAATTTTTTATTGTGTTCTCTAAGTCTTCTGTAGAAGCTCTCTTTATTATTTCAATATCGTGCAATTTCTCATCTATTCAGTATCTTTCACTTCACCTAAATATCTTTTCTGTTTGTTTCCTCAGTGTTTCATATTTCTGTCTATCTTATTTTTTACACGTTTACCGTTCTTGCATAAGTTTGGTCCGCACTAGTCTTACGTTTTTCTTTGCTGTTTCTTCTATAATTCCTTCGATATTGTTTTATTCTATCTCCATATCAACTTCTCTTTTTCTCCTCCTTAACTCTGTATTTGTTTGAAAGTGATCCAAGTGGCACACGCTCCTCTGTAGTTCCTCACGTTTTCTACTGTTTATTTCTTTTAACCCAGATAGCCCTACCGTCCTTTTAAAAGGACGCACTACTAACTATTTCTTTCCAGCTAATTCTGCTACTGGAGTACAGGTGGCAGCTGATCAACACAGGATATGAAGTGTTAAGAAGCCACCTAGTACAAGTTTCCAGTAACTGTAAGATTTCCGACAGTTAGACACGTGTGTTTGTTTGATATTTCAGTGACCATTGATGATGAGTAAATCTAGGTAGGTGATTGCTATTGATAAGAGTAATTACGATCGTTAAATTTCATTTCTAAGTAAACTAATGAAAAATTAATCTTTTCATTATGATAACCTCGAATTTTCATTTGAATTTTGCAAAATAAATGTCAAGAAACACCACTGTTCTTTTAAAAGGACAGTAGGTCTATCCACTGCTATTGACTATCTTCCTTTCTAGTTATTGAAAAAAACCGCTGACCCTTTCAGAGTTGCTGGCAGAATTGGAAAATGACGAGGATGCTGTGCTTCCAGAACAAATAGTGATTTTTCCTCCAGAAAATGCTAACGACGGTTGTGATACTGATGAAGATTCAGGGGATGAGAACGTAGTTGAACATAATGATTTACCTGGAGCACAACTGCTACCAGAAATTGAAGTTCAAATGCCATCAGAATTAGAAGAAGAACTTGGGCAGGCATTGGATAGTGACGACGACAAACCTCTATCAACATTCGTGGAAAGGAGACCAAAAAAAGTAAAAGATTTTCACTACGAAAAACAAGATTTAGTCATGACGGATTTTGCATGTTGGGAAGTTCCATCATATGCGGCAATGAACCTTTCACCTTGCGACATTTTTCGATTGTTCTTTGATAAAGAAGTGATAGATTTGATTGTATATTTTAGGAATACATATGCACAACAAAAAAATCGTGCAGGGGATATTACTCCAGATGAGATATTTTGTTTCATTTGCGTTCTTCTACTTAGTGGTTACGTGTCTTTACCACGAAAAAATATGTATTGGCAAAATAGGGATGATACCAATAACAAATTAGTATGTGAAGCTATAGCGCGCGACAGATTTCAATATATTATGAGTTATATTCATGGCAACGACAATACACAAACTGAGGCCTTTATTCGATATCTTCAAAAGAAATACAAAAAGGGGTCCTTCAAAATCGCCTAAAAATTCTCATGAGTTTTCTCGTTATGACAGAATAGACCACCTAGTTCTGTACATCGAAAATCAGCGACGATGCGCTGTATGCCACAGAAAATCTAATTTCATTTGTCGAAAGTGTAACGTTGGTTTACATCCAAAGGATTGTTTTGTAATATATCATACACATTAATTATTATCAATATTTTGCGTTGTATCTATGATGATGAAATTAAATAATTTTCATTGACATTAATTTTATTCCATAGTAGTGGATAGACCTACCGTCCTTTTAAAAGGACAGCTTGTCTAGGCCAGTCGTGACCTTTTGAATTTTTTTTCATTATTTTTGTGAGATACTACCTTCTTCATAAAACAAAAATCACAAGAAAAACTTCGAATTTTCGGAAAAAAAATAGTTTCAGGCCTGTATGGGTTGATGAGAATGTTAGTCTGATGATTTCCATGTTACTTGTGTATTTTGGGATGAACGATTTTTTTTTTACTTATTATCATTTCTGTTGCTGTTGCTAGGTTACATAGTTTTTGTTCATAAGAGTGAATTGTAGTTGAAGAAGTAAGTCGGAGGGTATCAAATTTGTGGAAAGAAACATTCGACGAATTCGAAATACTCTGCTCCACGAAGAAAATAGGAGGCAAATATGTGAAATATGTACTGATTTTCTGGATAATACCACGAAAATTATTTCAATTAATATTGATACTATTGATTATTGAAATGAGTAGCTCTCTTGTGAATTTCACCAATGAAATGCAATGATTTTGTTAATTTTTTTTTGTTAAAATTGTTATTTTCGTCAACCAGCAGCTGCACGCCCTTAAGAGTACAACCCTCAAAAGTCTTCGAAAGACTTGTACGAGCTAGGAAAGACGTAGCTCTTACGTTTTAACGTGTGATGCCATGCACGAGACCGATGACCATGCTGGGAATCGAACCCATGATCCTTAGGTTAAGAGACAAGCGCTCTACCATCATGACCATCACGGTCCATTAAATGAGAATGAGGAAACTGGCTGCTAGTAATTCAGATTCGCAATTAAAACAGCAAATGTTCGGTTCTTACTCCTTCCAATTTCTTTGTGGTAAGTAATATACATAACCATCTAGCCCTAGAAAATGAGTTACCTAGTACAAGTTATTTTGAGAACGGCGTGTATTATTTCCATTTATGAAAATCAGCGGACCGTTTCGGTTAATTTCCTTTTCCAAAAAAGGGAAAATTAATTAGGACCAACTTCTCGAAGTAACAATTGCGTTATCAAGTAGAAAGTGTTAAATAAGATTTTATCAGGCCAAGTTGGCAGGAAGATTCATTGCACTACCATTTCATCACTTCCAAAGAAATGCTCATTAAATCATTTCGACCATTAGCAGGTTGCTTTTGAAACAGGTGAACGTTAGAACTTATAAATGAAAATTGTTGACTACCCGCCTTCACAATTCCATATTTGCACAGAATAATGACAAAACTATCAATAATGCATGCTGTGCTGCCTGCAGTTGTTTCAATAAATCTGCTGTTAGTTCATACCTGTTCCATACTACCGATTTTATGAATGAAGTTGGGTTTAACATGTAATTTTCCTTATGTTGTTCCTCAAAACCTGAATGTTCGCTATGGATTTTCCATACTCTTATGTGTTGAGGTAAAAAGATTTTGAATACAGAATAAACAATGAAGTTTTCTGATATCTCGTTCAAAATTCAGTTTTGATCTCTGACATCTGGCAAACATTTCGTTGATTTGTACTATTATTATTATTTGGCTTTCAGATGAATATATCCTCATTTACTTTCACGATCAAGTTCGAAAATCAAGCCCTAAATATTTTTCCTTTCAATACTTACCTCGACCTTTTCTTCCTCCATCAAAAACATTAGATATTTAGAAATCTTCATTATTCATATTTTTGGAATCCGAGGAGAAAGGCAAATCGAAAGAAGAAACGTGTATATCTGAAATACGTGGAATACAAAAAGGATACAGAAAACTTCATATAAAAACTAATATAAAAACCAAAAAGAATGAATTTGGTTTTGCCATGTTAGAGAAATGTTTCAAAAAAACATGATCCAGTTTATACAATGTGAATTTTCAGTACACAATGTGCTGATATGGATAAAAAATTCAGGAATATATTTGTGATATGTGTGTACAAACACTGTGTGTACAAACACCGAGTGTTCGAGTGTCTCATTCTCTTAAATGAAATTTTCAATTTAGATGCCTGGCATTTTCCACTATTCTGGATTCATATGAGTAATTCATCTTGTACGATAATCGAGATTGTGAAATTATAGAAGATTATATCATTATAAAACGACCAGAAGCTCAATAATTGCAAAACTATGACAGTATTGGGTCACTAGATGCAACAATATTAGCATTAACACACAGTTCAAAGGGCACCCGCTTTGATGCCGTCTTCATTTCTAGACATTACCGAATACGACATATCTGATTAGGTGACGAGAACATACTGGAATTAGCTTGATTGAATGTGATGAGCTAATTGGCGATGTCTTCCACCTAACGTGAATACACACGAGTCATTAACAGTAAAGACATATTGCACATTCTTCAATTAATTAATTATTTTATCCAGTTTTGATGCCGATGCGATGATTGATGTAGTTTATCATAACTGTGAATAAAGCTTTCAAACATAATGATATCCGTTTTAGGCACATACTTCAGTATAGCGGATGAAAATGCATTAATTCTCGTCTTAATGAACGGAGCAAATTGACGTTAGAGCAATTATGCTGGATAATGAATGTTTCCAGCTCGCATTGTGTCCGGGTGATATTTTGTAGAATAGTCGCCATCCATATATTTCGTTTCAATTCTCTGAATTTCGCAAGGATAATAATTGATTGATGATCTGAGTAAAAAGTATATAATGTAAATTGTAGAAAGACTGATATTGCTTCATAACAAATGAGTTCCGAGCAAGATACTGTGTGTTATATTTCTAATGAAAGTGAAACATAATTCAAGATTAGGACAGTAATACAGAGTTGGCCATCGGAAACGGAACAGCGGCTCTGTGGGTCGACAGAAACGAATTATATAAAAACGCTCAGACACATCAACTACATTTTCGAGGGGGCCATCATTCGAGATGAACTACACCCGGAGTAAATTCCATCCCTCGGAGCTGTGACTGCCACCCCTAAATTTTTTAATAAGATACATTTTCCAATATAAATACCAAATCCAATGTCAAACAACAAAAATTAATTAATTCTATCATTTCGTTTTCGAGTTATTGGATATAAGTATAGGATGCTGGGAAATCACTTTTTATTCAGTCAGTCATAAAAAAAATGAGATTTAACAATGTATGGAGATAATTATCATTATCAAGGATTTAAATGATCAAACTGTTCAACCTATAACATGCAATTCCGTTGGAAAGTTTTATTTAGTCCCCATTTACGTGATCTCAAAAATAATATTTGAGATGGCGCGATTTGTAGTGGCTCAGAATACATTCATTCCTGTCAACAGCCTCTCGTCATAGAATATCATTATAAATGTTTTGATATCATCTCAAAAATAGGATTTGAGTTGGCGCGGTTTGTGGTAGATCAGAAAACATTCCTTAGTGTCCAAATAACAACTTCTCATTCTCGAAGATCACTGCCGAGTCGTCAGAGGAGTGCGGTCAAATTTTAAATATTTTGAAGTGATCTCAAAAATAGGATTCGAGTTGGCGCGGTTTGTGGTGGGTCAGAAAACATTCATTAGTGTCCAAATAACAACTTTCCATCATCGAAGGTCACTGCCGAGTCGTCAGAGGAGTGCGGTCGAATTTTAAATATTTTGAAGTGATCTCAAAAATAGGATTCGAGTTGGCGCGGTTTGTGGTGGGTCAGAAAACATTCATTAGTGCCCAAATAACAACTTCTTATCAACGAATGTCATTGCCGAGTCGTCAGAGGAGTGCGGTCGGATTATAAATGTTTTGATATCATCTCAAAAATATGATTTGAGTTGGCGCGGTTTGTGGTGGATCAGAAAACATACCTTAGTGTCCAAATAACAACTTCTCATTCTCGAAGATCATTGCCGAGTAGTCAGAGGAGTGCGATCGGATTTTCAATATTTTGAAGTGATCTCAAAAGTAGAATTCGAGTTGGCGCGGTTTGTGTTGAGTCAGAAAACATTTGTTTTTGTTCAAATAACAATTTCTCATCATCTGAGGTCATTGCCGGGTCATCAGTGGAGTGTGGTCAGATTTTAAACATTTCGAAGTGATCTCAAAAATACGATTCGAGTTGGCGCTGTTGGTGGTGAATCAGAAAACATTTATTAGTGTCCAAATAACAACTTCTCATCATTGAAGATCATTGCCGAGTCGTCAGAGGTGTGCGGTCGGATTATAAATGTTTTGATATCATCTCAATAATAGGATTCGAGTTGGCGCGGTTTAAGGGGGATCAGAAAACATTCATTAATATCCAAATAACAATTTCTCATCATCTAAGGTCATTGCCGGGTCGTCAGAGGAGTGCGGTCGGATTTTAAATATGTTAAAGTGATCTCAAAAATAGAATTCGAGTTGGCGCGGTTTGTGGTGGGTCAGACTACATTCATTCCTGTCCAAATTACATATTTTTATCATCGAAGATCATTGCCGGGTCGTCAGAGGAGTGCGGTCGAATTTTAAATATTTTGAAGTGATCTCAAAAATAGAATTCAAGTTGGCGCGGTTTGTGGTGGGTCAGAAAATATTCATCAGTGTCCAAATAATAACTTCTCACAATCGAAGGTCATTGCCGAGTCGCCAGAGGAGTGCGGCTGGATTTTAAATATTTTGAAGTAATCTCAAAAATAGGACTCGAGTTGGACAGTTTGTGGTGGGTCAAAAAACATTCATTAGTGTCCAAATAAAAACTTCTCATTATCAAAGATCATTGCCGGGTCGTCAGAGGAGTACGGTCGGATTTTAAATATTTTGAAGTCATTTTAAAAATAGGATTCGAGTTGGCGCGGTTTGTGGTGAATAAGAAAACATTCATTAGTGTCCAAATAACAACTTCTCATTATTGAAGATCATTGCCGAGTCGTCAGAGGAGTGCGGTCAGATTTTAAAGAGTTTGAAGTGATCTCAAAAATAGGATTTGAGTTGGCGCGGTTTGTGTTGGGTCAAAAAACATTCATTAGTGTCCAAATAAAAACTTCTCATTATCAAAGATCATTGCCGAGTCGTCAGAGGAGTGCGGTCGAATTTTAAATATTTTGAAGTCATCTCAAAAATAGGATTAGAGTTGCCGCGGTTTGTGGTGGATCAGAAAACTTTTATTAGTGTCCAAATAACATATTCTCATTATCGAAGATCATTGCCAGGTCGTCAGAGGAGTACGGTCGGATTTTAAATATTTTGAAGTCATTTTAAAAATAGGATTCGAGTTGGCGCGGTTTGTGGTGAATAAGAAAACATTCATTAGTGTCCAAATAACAACTTCTCATTATTGAAGATCATTGCCGAGTCGTCAGAGGAGTGCGGTCAGATTTTAAAAATGTTTAATTCATCTCAAAAATAGGATTCGAGTTGGTGCGGTTGGTGTTGGTTTGAAAAACATTCATTAGCTTCCAAATAACAACTTCTCATTATCGAAGATCATTGCCGGGTCGCCAGAGGAGTGCGGTCGGATTTAAAATATTTTGAAGTGATCTCAAAAATAGGATTCGAGTTGGCGCGGTTTGTGGTGGGTCAGAAAACATTCATTAGTGTCCAATTAACAACTTCTCATTATTGAAGATCATTGCCGGGTCATCAGAGGACTGCATTCGGATTTTAAATATTTTGAAATTATCTCAAAAATAGTATTCGAGTTTAAGAATCGATAAGAAGACGATTACTTGAATTCGACTCAAATTCGAGTACAACAAAAGCCTGTATGATAAATTTTTTTCGCCAAATCGCAATTGTGGACATCCATCAGTGTCAAACTGATCTTTGATAAACGACATTAGAGTGAATTACTCGACTAAAGCTGCTGAATATCTTTCCTCAATGATGGTGTAAACGATCGCGAGAAGAGATGAAGTAATAACAATGTCTTTAAAGAATGATGAGTGCGACAACCACACAGCTAATTTGTTCAATAAAACGCATCCAGAAATACTTGTTGGTGAAGAATACGTTCTAGAATTAGTTTAAACATTTCGTCAAACTGGATCAGTAGCCATCATGAAACGAGACCCAGAGCATAAATTTCCATTGTTCAAGTTGTAGCTATAGGAAAAATTCATGCAGACCCAACATTGAGCACAAGGAAATTAGCTAGTGTTTCCAATATTAGTGGAACCAGTATCTGCCCAATCCTGAAACATCAAGAATTACAGCCCTACAGAATACATTTGGTACACAATTGAATTAAGATGATTTTGATAGGCGACATGAATTTTGTGAAATTACGACTACGAGAATAGATGCTGTTGAAAATTTGAGAGTACCTATTGCGATGTGAAAAATGATATCCAAGTAGCCGTTTCATTACTAAAAACTTTTCTTATCTATTTTTCCTCTGTTAATCAGTGAAAATGTTAAGCTTTGTTTACTGGGAGATTAGGACTTCCTATTGATGAACTCACGAATATATTTCACAAAAAAAATAATTATAAGAAATCGATGTGACTCACCAGAAGTAAATCGAATGAAAATAGGCCGAATACACACAGTTACATTGCTCCAATACTTCGTGACCCATCGTTCGGCACGTAATCTTTTTTTCCAAAAAAGCAACCGAAGCAGTCATTGTTTCGTAATAATCCAATATACAATTTTCTCAAACCACAAAAAAACGCCGACGGACTTTAATACATGGTTTTCTCTTAATTATCTTCACAATTTTATCAACATTTCGAATCGCTTATGCATGCGTGCGCTCATTACAACAATAAAACAATACGATGGATGCCGTTTACCAGACGGACAGGTGTTATTTATTTTTTAAGTGGTTCAGAAATAACCTGGTTCGAGGATTATGAACGGTTCGAGTTTTTATACACTGAGAATTGATATCTTCATTTTGATGGAAGTTGTTGAAAGTTGATGGACCGAATTCGATCCGATGATTTTTTCAGTGATCCGCCTCTGAACTCTGTCGAGTTGGAATTGAACTGGAGGGCCAGCACGGAGTAGATAATGGTACGAACAAAGTTCTTGGGAGACTTGAACATACCGGAATATACTGGACTCTTTCGGTAAGATTTAATACATTGTAGTAATTTAAAAAAATTGCCATAAGAGTAAATTTCAAGACTTTCCATAAATACAAATATAGAGATGAAGTCTTAAGCGAACAACAAACTTCGACATTATTAGAAAGTCTTCTAGACTAAACTCATTTGGAAGCAGAAAGTTGAAAAAAGTAATAAATAAAATAAATGATGAAATCGCCCAGCAGAATACAAATATGTCCGTTATTTATCTGAACAATTGCAATATGCTAACGAAAAAAAATTTCCTAATCATATTTCCACTCTAAAATTATCTAGAACCGGTGCTGAAAAACCTATACGAACTATTTATAACCTAATTCATCATTATTCGACGAACTGAGTAATTTGTCAATCTAAATGAAATTCCTAGTTATTTGACCCTTTTCAATCAATACAATTGATTCACTAATTCAGAATCAGAATATGCTTCATTGTCAGAAGATTTGCATCCTATTGATAAAGACTTGTCAGTATAAATATAATGCATACATATGAGTGTACAGAGTACTTGTAGCAAATTTTTCACTATTTTCTTGAATACGTACGTTAGTGATTGGATAATTTACCAGGATTATAAAATATGGAATCCTTGATTAAATTTGATTGGAGTATGGGAAGTCTGACATTGAATATACAATTGCGAGTAGCTTGTTTAATTTTTGTACACCAAGCATACAGTCTTAATAGTGAACAATGCAACGACAGTTGAAATCCTACTGACAGAGAAATAATTTCTGCACATTTCCCTAGGTTTGACTTTACAGAGACACCTTTCATCTCTTTTCTGTAATTACAGACGAAAGAATGGTTACACTGCATGATCCCCAAAAAGCTATCCCATATCGTTATTGGAATTCAATTAAATCATAGGTGAAGTTCTTGAAGCTGTGTACACGTAAGTATTCAATGCAATGAATATTCTAGCTCTTATGTCATTATATCAACGCTCCAAATTTCACAAACCTACTTCATACAATAACTGAGATATTCCGTAGGCAATACTTCCGTAGTCACCCGGTATATATATATATATATATATATATATATATATATATATATATATATATATATATATAAGTGAACTGTAGATGTCACAAGTTACTATTCATATATATATATATATATATATATATATATATATATATATATATATATATATATATATTAAGTACTTAATTTTAACATGTATGTGCGTCCGATCAAAACCAATGTTAACCATGGTTTTGGTGACTTTTTATAAGTATTGGTCCTGTATAAATACCTGACGAGTAAGTAATTCAAAATTTCTTAACCCTATTTTTCCACAATTACTTACTAACAGCCAAAAGCGCTTTGCGATTTTATTATGTTCACTAACACGAAATACAACAGTTTAATTGCATTAATTATATCGTAGTAAGCAGTTTTTGCTGTGTGAAAGCTCAACTCGATAGAAACCACCCTAACTGCATAACATCTGGAAGAAATTTCACTTTTAAGTTGTCTGACGTGTTCATCAAATTTCAGCCGATTATCAATAAATACACCAAGAAATTTTGTGATAAGTTTTTTTTGGCAAGATATTGTCTATTGACAGTTCATCAAGCAGGCATTTAAGTGTTATTATATTTGTTTTCAAGATATTTGAGGATAAAAAATTTACATCACACCTTAGCTTTTCACCTTTCCTAAATTTTATGTAGCTCAACTGAGTTTTTTCCTTTCACAATATTGTTGTACCATCATGTTAAATATGGTGTTTTTGTCATAACTATAGATTGCAAACGGAGAACCAACATTTACTTATCGAATTAATCGAGAATCTCAATACAGCCTCGAGAAAAGTTCAACTTCAAAAGGCTATAACAACAGAATATGAGCTGTCATGAGAAACATAAGGCAAGGTGGATTGAGGAATAAGCGAAACTTCGAAAGATGTCAAAATACTTTTCAATATGGCTCAGAGTTCGAGATATTGGGAATACTACAGAACAGCTTTCTGAATACCCCAGCTCGAGACAGAGACACTTTCCTGGTTCTGAAATGACTGTAGAGCATGAACAGCAAAGTGTTCAACTGAAAGGGGTTGTCAACAGATCCAGCAAAAACGTAGCAGGGAAAATTTTTTAGAATTCAAACAGTCAAATTGGCTATCAAAAGCATCAGAACATTCAAGTCGCTAGAGAAAGGTGAAATATTTCTCATCTTACTACAACATGGCCTTGAAAGAATAGAGCCCATCTTGATCAGCTTCATCTACGAATACATACTGCAAGTTCAAAGAAAGACTTTTCATCAAAGACTGGGAGACGCCCAATGGACGCACCAAAACCTACCACCATCTGTCTCACTTCCCTTCTGGATATAATGAAACGTTTTATAAGAAGATGTGTCCTTGAATTAGGACCGCTCTACAATGCCTGGTTGGAAAGACATACGTGCTTTCATTATAACAACTCGCATATCTCCGAAACCATATCACCAGAGAAAATGAATATATACTCCTCTCTCTCATATGGATATCATGGATTCTGAGAAGCAGAATCTTTGTGGAAACTCTCTTGGAAGAGACAGACAACAGGAAAAGATTATCTCAAGGGGGAGATCTTTTGTCCTTGCTGTGGTCATTGATTGTCGACAACCTAATAGTGAAGCTACACGACACTGGTTTTACGACTCGAGGTTACGTCGATGGTCACCAGGGGCAGACATGACGGAGTAGTATGACACCAGTAAGGAAAAATTGTTATGGATTTTTTGAACTTTGTTATAGTCCTAGGACTTTCATGGACTACTTCACGTCACCAAAACAAAAACTAATGATAATGACAGAGCCTACTAGCTGGGGAAATGTCTGTCTTCGCCAGCGCTGTAAGCAATAGAGGGAGGGGGCTGTACGCCTCAGCCCAATGTATGCTCTGAAACCAGTATAGGCTCTATATGCATCAAAGGAAGTTGGATAACAGTACCATATTCACGTTGATGGTGGTTACATGAGCATACCAGCTCAAAATCTGCTAGGGTGGTGTTAGTACAGAACTAACTTTTTATATGATTAAACTCGTACTTTCAGAGTATTTAAATACTTTTTATTATTTTGAAACTTACATTCGCCTTCTGCTTTTTGTCTTTTTTTTTGTGTATATATTTCCTTAGAATCCAAATGAAAAAGTTAAATGATATAAAATGAATACAAGAGGATAAAAAATAACAAAATCTAGAATCTTCAACAACATTCTCCCCCTTGTATTGAAAAGACATTTTCGTTACAAAAAAAAAATAACTTCAGCCCCCACTATGAATATCTAGTAAGCACAACTTCACAACTGGTCTTCGATAGGTGCCGGCATTCGTCTTGACATCCACATTCCTCACGTATCCATCTTTCCCTGGGTAGACTGCTTCGATCCTACCTTTTGGCCAGCAATTTCGGGGCAAATCTTTATCAACTAAAATAACTATGTCGCCAATCTTGACATTCCGGGGATCTTTTGTGAACCACTTCGTTCTTCCAGTCAGTGTTGGTAAGTATTCTCGCAGCCACCTTTTCCAAAAACAATCAGCATAGTACTGGGCCACTCTCCAATGTTTCCTGGATATGAGGTCATTTTGTGAAAATTTACCGGGTGGCAGAACTGGACTAGAGGAACCAATTAGGAAGTGGTTTGGGGTCAATGCCTCGTCATCATCAGCTTCTAAAGGCACGTGTACTAGTGGTCGGCTATTCACGATGCTTTCTGCTTCCACCATACAAGTCCACAATACTTCTTCTCTGGGAGTCTTTTCTCTAAGTATTGCCTTCATTGCGATTTTAACTGATCTCACCAACCTTTTCCAACTACCTCCCATGTGGGGAGCAGCTGGTGAGTTGAATTGGAATTCAATACCTCTGACAGAAGAGAATCTGAGTAGCTCCTCCTGGTCTAGTTCTTGTAGTGCTGTCTTCATTTCCCTGTCTGCGCCATGGAGATTATTGCCGTTGTCACAGAATATTCTTTTTGGGTTACCTCTTCTTCCAATCAACCTCCTGATAGCCATGATGGCGGAATCTGTGTTCAAAGATCCAACAAGTTCTAGGTGGACCGCTCTCGTACTTAAACAGGTGAAGAGAGCCCCGTATCTCTTCTCCTTTCTTCTTCCAACGGTGATACCCATTGGTCCAAAGAAGTCCATACCTGAAAAGCTAAAGGGTCTGACAAAGCTCTCGAGTCTACAAGGTGGTAATGGCGCCATTTCGGGTGTAACAGGTTTTGATCGATTGTTTTTACAAAATTGACACGAATTCCAACAACTCCTTACTGCTGATCTCAAATTCATTATGTAGTATTTTTGACGAAGTTCATTTGTTACCATATTTTGTGAATGGTGACCTGTTCTAGTATGGTAGTGGTGAATCAACAAACGAGTAAACTTACTTTTTGGCTCTAGAATTATTGGCTTTTTTGTTTCTTCAGTTACCCAGTGAAAAGCTCCAATTCTACCTCTTATCCTAACGATTCCATTTTCATCGATATATGGTGTTAACTTGAAGAGTTTACTGGATTTCTGTAATTCCATTTTATTCAACAGTAGATAGACTTCTTCAGGAAATGTTTCTCGTTGTACCTGTTTGATCCAGATGATTTCAGCAGCTTTTAATTCAATCGACTGCAATTCAGATGGCAACTTTACTTTTGTTTTATCTAGAATTATTTCTTTAATTTTCAACATTCTTAAAACCCAAGCAGTCGTACGAATTAATCTCAGCCATGATGAAAATCTTCTGATATCGGGTAAACTATCCAAAAACGTTTGTAAGGCTATAACGACTACAAAGTCTCTTTTGACTTCTGAATGATCAACAGGAAATTCACGATTCTCTTTCAACCACTCACTCTCATGCATTTTCAAAAAGCTTGGACCATTTATCCAAACACTCCCAGCAGTCCAATCAACAGTTTTCGTACTTCTAGTTGCATCATCAGCAATATTTTTTGAAGTTGATAATCATCGCCAGTCAGAAATCCTAGTATTTTCCTCAATCTCGCTAATCCTGTGTGCAACAAATGGTTTAAATTTATATGCAGTACCTGATGTGATCCAACCAATCACTGTTTTAGAGTCTGACCAATAGAAAATAGAATGGAATTTGATGTTATGATTTTCTAGAATGAATTTTGATAGCATACTTCCTAAAACCGCTGCCTGCAGTTCCAGTCTTGGAATGGAGACGATGTGTTTTATTGGTAACACTCGTGATTTAGCCATAATGAGAGATGTGCGAATATTATTATCTGTTTCTACTCGCAAATATGAAACTGCCGCGAAGGCTTCTTGACTGGAGTCACAAAATGTGTGGAGTTGAATGCTAGAAACATGTGGTCGGATCATATAACATCGTGGAACTGTGAATTGTTTTATGTTTTTTAATTCAGTAAGCCATTTTATCCACTTTTCTTTCAGAGAAGGCTCCAATTCATCGTCCCATGATATGTTTGATTGCCAAATTTTTTGCAGTAAGATTTTAGCCTTGATGGAAAAGTTCAATAAAAACCAAGTGGATCGAAAATTGACATTAAAATTCTAAGAACTTCCCTTTTCGTACTTTTCCTTTCGTGTGTTATGAATCCATCAAATTTTTCGAAGTTCAAATTGAACCCTAGAGTATCAGAATCCGTATTCCAACACAAACCTAATACATTTTCGCTCGGTAATTCCTTTTGTATATTCAAATCTTTCAATTGATTGGTTCTCAAATTGGGTGGAATATTTTGCAACACTTTCCGAGAATTGCTAACCCAATTTCTTATTTGAAAACTCCCGCGTCTGTGAATTTCTATTACATTCCTTATCAATTCTTCAGCCTCTTCTTCGGTATCTAGACTGTCGAGATAATCATCAACATAGTGTTGTTGGATAATAGCATTTGTAGCTCTAGGAAACTGATTATGAAATTCTAGGGCGTTTTTTCTCAGTATAAAGGTTGCTGATTCCGGAGAAGAGGCTGCTCCAAATGTCATGACATTCATTTCATATTCACTAATGCATTCTTCATTCTCTCTTCTATCTCTCCAAAGAAATCTTTGTGAACACCTATCAATCTCTCTTATGTTTATCTGGTGAAACATCTCTTTAATGTCACTTGAAAATGCAATTATTTTTTGACGAAACTTGAATAAAACTGCCAATAAGTTGTTTAATAAATCTGGACCTTTTAAAAGAAAATCATTCAAACTTACACCAGAATTCTTTGCGGCTGCATTAAATACTAACCTCACTTTGTTAGGCTTATTAGGGTTATTGACAGCAAAGTGAGGTAAGTACCAAGTTCTATTGTTCTTTTCCTTTATTTCTTCCAGAGAAAGTTTTCTGGCGTAACATTTTTGAACATATTCAGCAATTTTACCTGAATATTCCTCACAAAACTGTTTATCCTTCATTTTCAGTTCGATGGAATTGAGTTTCCTCGTGGCTAAGTACTTCGATTCTGGCAATAACTCTATGTTTTCTTTCCACAGGAGTCCAATTTCCCATCTCTCTCCTTGTCTCTTTGCTGTTTTTTCCATTATTTCTAGAGCTCTCCTATCTTCTTGCGACATCTTTTTCTTTTCAGGATATTTCACTCCTAAATTTTCCGATCTGAAAGAATTTTTCACAATTTCATGCAGTTCATCGTCACATTGACTGATATGAAAATTAACATCAATACGATTATGAAAACTTGAAGCATTCCCATGAATCACCCACCATAATTTGGTTCTAGATAAAATCGGGGAGTTTTTTCCCGCTTCAATAACATCCCTTGCTATGATGAGATCAATGTTATCTTGTCCAAGTAATATTTTTGGTTGTGTATTGAGAAATTAAGGGATTTTGATTGCAGATAAGTGATTCCATTTTTTAGAGAATAATTTTTGATCTATAGATTGTACAGGCAAATCAAGTTTTCTTACCGTTATCACAGAATCTATGGTATACTGCATCTGTTCATCTTTACCTCTTATTTGCAAACTCACGCTCTGAGAATCAAGCTCTTCATTCGTAGTAGAGTTGGTCCACCTCAATTTCAGAGGTTCTGTTTTCCCAACTGCTCCAATTTGGTTAGCTATTTCACTGCACAATAATGTAACGGTCGACGCCTCGTCAAAAAGAGCAAAAGTTGAAATTTCAGCTTTTGGTCCCGTCAATATCACTGGCACCACTCTCAAAAGAACTTCTTTCTCGAAAAGAATACGGGTATGATGATTAACAATTTGATTATGTGAGCTCTCACCTGCCTGTTGTATATAATTTTCCTGAGCTCGGTTCTGTTCATCATCACTATGCCTCTGAGAATCAAGCTCTTCATTCGTAAATTTCATATTATTTACCAACCTTAAGGACTCATGTTTGTCAGACCTAAAACTAACAGATACGGACTTATTAGACGTGGATGCGGAAGGTATATTGTTCACCCATTTTCGAATAGAATTAAATTTATACTCATCATTGACTTCGTCGTGTTTTTCTAAAACCAGATGATCGGTGGAATTGTAGGTTTCCGTCAAACTGACATTTTCTTCTTGACTATCGTTTATTATTGCTTTTTTAAACTGCAATTCTTTTTCGACTAGATTCTTTTCGATTTTTAATTCCCTCCTAGAGATTTCCATCTCCTTCCTTGCGATTTCCATTTCCTTCCTTGCGATTTCTACGAATTTTTGCTCTGCTTCGAACTCCGCCTGGAGTGCTCTACTTCTTGAACTCGATGTAGTTTTTCTAGATACTGTGGTATTCTTAGATTTGACTAAGGATCTTTGGTCGTAGTTTTGTATGATTTCTCCTTCCTCTTCCCCATACCTGGATGGAGGTACACCTTTGTTTGGTCGATGACTTTTTCGGGGTTCTTCTCTGGACATATCTCCAAGAACTGTTCGTTTTAGCTCGAAGGACCACTTTGTTAGTGGGATTTCTTCGGGTGTTCACCAAAACCTTACAGGCAAAGACACCATATCCAGCTCGGTTCGTCAACAGTTTCACTAAACACTTGACAATTAAACTCTATTTAGGACCTGGAGACTACATTCCCTTTTAATTTTATTTTAATGAGTTGATATCCTTCAACAGGTTGAAACATTTCAATCTAGTTTTGTCATGTTTGTGAATTGATGAGCAATTTCATGCAGTTTGAAGATTTTCTATAGTGAAATAAACATTAGTCGTGAAATATATATTTTTTCCGTTATCAATGAACTCTCAAAAGCAATGTCCCTGCGAGACATTTACAATTATCGAAATTGATAATATATTTGGAATGAAGTCGTGAGGAACCCACTGGAATGATTTTATTAGTAGAATTTTTTTATTTTCAAATCCTTATTTCATTTTACTATCGATCACCCTACCAACTCGAAAAATACTATTACAAATAATAAAATTATGATAATTTTTATTCACTTCGTGGTAACCATGCACGTTAGGTATTTAAATTCCGAATAAACGTCTCTAATGAAATCAGGGAGCAATTGCAAGTCATTCGATTCATAAGTGCCTTTATCCGCAAGATCCATAGATCTATCAATCAAATGAACATCTCTATGATGGAATTATCGCATTCTTGGATAAGCGATATGTTCGTTTTCCTGAAATATACATTATTCAAATGTCTGATGGCTATTCATCCACTGGTGATCAGAATGAAGTGATGATCGAATGACAATTCTAACGGAAATCCAAATTAAGGGCTTATGGAATATTTCCAACAGGAGAACGTACCAATTTTCAAATTTTGTATGATTATGTGAAAAAGAAAAGTAAATTCGGCTCGATGAACTGCTTGCCAAAATAAACCTGAATTCAAGTGTTTTTTGTCGTGAACAATTACACGAGAGTTTTTTTTTTTGTTGAAGCAAACCTGACATTCCAATGAGAATTTTGCTGCTAGGCAATTCAAAGAAGAAAACTGCCTCTTAGAAAATTACGAGTCCGTAAGATGAATAATTTTTTCTGTTACCACTGTTACTACTGAGTTGAGTTACCTAAAGACAAAAAATTAGAATTAAAAATGTTTAGCTTATCTACAAAAAATGCCTGAGTGTAATTCGGTTAGACAATTTAATGAATAAATTCCAATCAGGTAATTCTGAAGCTATATTAACGAACAAGGTGCAAATTTTTCAATTAAGGAAAGTACAGTTATTAAAAACACATCTGTTATATACAAATAAATTTTCAGAATCTACTTGCTTTGCTCATGGTTTCATGCTTGTACGATTATGTTCATTTCTCCCACTCTCTTGTCCATTGTTGTCTATTTCGAAATGGATTATCTTACAGTTTAATGCTTCTCCACCTCTCCAAGCTAATTCATAGGGCGCAATGTGGTGGAATCTTCTTTGGAGCCTTTAGGCTCTTTTTCCTTTCAAGATAATTTAAACAATTTTCTGTTTCGTGAGTGCTTTAGAACTTTCTTTTTTTTCTTCCTGGAGATGCTTGTAAAATTTTATGTTTTGTGCCACGAGCGTTTCTTGCTTCTTTGAATTGTATATCACTGAACGGATTGGAAACCCGTTTATAATCATCTAAATACTTCTTTTGTATAATTTTTGCTGCAATATTCCAAATCGTGTGAATGCCAAGCTGTACCTTTGGTACCTTTATCTCAGTTTTTGCAATTGGGCGCTTGGTTCCTTTTCAATTATATTCATCCAGTTTTAGTTGAGTGTCATAAATTCGTTATAAAGATGAAAATTTCAAGGCCTATTTCGAATTTTTTTCAAGGTTATGAGCCCAAAAAACATATTAGCGACTATTCGTAATATTCAGATAAAAAGATAAATTTTACTTGTGGTTATATCTCTTTTGAAAAAAATATTTTTATCGTGAAATCTTATCCACACCCATTTGAAAGCATCAAAAATCCAGTGGTGTTGTCAAATTTCATTTAAAAAAATCGCTAGTATGTTTTTTGGATAGTGACCTTGAGAAAAATGTAGACATTGAAATTTTTATTTCTATATCGAATTTGTAGCACTCTACTAGAACTATTGATGCCCTATCTATTGAAAAAAAAATTCAGTATCGGATAATAAATGACAGAATCAGAGAGGTGGCCCGCTTATACGCATATTGATCAAATGTTTCAAATATTAGTTTCCTCTAAATGATTTTTGATGGTATTTCTCCATCACTTATTCACACAGTTGTTCTTCCGCTGAGAAAAATGTCCATGAAACACACATTAACAAATATGCGTGTAAAAACTATTATAATCAGCATCCTCTCTGATTGGTTTTCAAATAAATCCAGTCTTTACATCAATCATTTCTAGAAGCATGTACAAATATTTGATTTCTCAGTGAGCCAGCAAATTCCACAGAATTATTAAAACCAGCAAATTTTATTTTCCATTAGGTATGAACTAGAGCGGAAGATCGTAATTTAGACTGATTCAGTACATTACTAACAAGTGCTTTTTTGTAATAATTGGACGTAAATTAACCATACTGAAACCATCGAGCGAAAATAAAGTAATAAAAGAAGTGACTTAAGGTTACTTCAATATTGGCTACAATAAGACAAATTTGCTAGTTTAATGATATCCTCAATCACTTTCGTAAGATATGTGAAATGTAGCCACGAATACTCAGGAAATATCCAATAATTTTGCCGAAATGTTTGGTGCAAATTCAACTCTGCATGGATTTATCATCTTCATAGAGGCAGAACCTGTTACTGAAGATATTCTGATTCAACTCATTCCACAATTTTTTTAATTGAATTTTATCAGCGATTTTGTTAGCTTTTACGATCTACGCCTACGCTGAGTTCAGAAAAGAAAGCAAACGGTTCATGAAGTACAAATTAGCTAATACGTACGACTCAAAACGAATTGTCGTAGTTTGTAGTTACATTTACATTTGTTGAGGATTTGAAATTCCCTGAGGATATTCAGACCACCTATGATGTGATAATAATAGTGGAACTAAATATCCAAATAAGTACTTTTATGACTCTACAGTATATTTACCAGTATTATATATTCAACCAGGAGTGTATACGGGATTTGATTTTATTCACACCAGCCGCGAAGACAACAAACACGTATTGAGAACATTGAGAAATGAATAAGATTCTGAAAACTATATTTTATCTTTCCTTACTCAAATCTAATTCAGCATTGTTGAGTACACCTGAAGTAGAACAAGTTGGAAGGATAATTATAGTTTGGTTTGTTCTGGTATTTTCCACAGTATTATTGAGAGAAATTAATTATTGAATCGGATCGTAAATTTTTTATCTGATAATTGGAAAAATTATGTCCCAAAATGATAGGCCCAGAAAGTAGTTGAAGTATCTGTACTTAGCAGTCTTTTAACGAAGGAATACTGAGTTTTAAGTTTTTGGAGCATGTAGTCCTAAGGAAAGTAGGTAACTATCTCAAAATCGAACATCTTTGAATCTGAATTTTCTTTGTAATACTGTTCTAATTTAGCATAAATGTATTCTGTTTTTGAATTAAAATATTACGTTCATGGTATTCATAGTATTTTCCACGTACGTCAGTATAAGAACAACTGACTGATTGAGATTTCACACCAAATATACAGTGTCACCGTAAGTCCGCATCATATGGGATTTTTTTTTATTATTCACTTATTGCAAATTTAGAGTTCGTGAACAGTTTGTGCTTTGAAAATAATGCAAAATGACGTTTACGATTGTTTTCTATCTATTGGGTACACCTGTCAAATTTGACATTTTTTCAAAAATATTCCACAATGTTAGGTTATTTCTCAATAATTCGAAAAATATTATATATAAAAGTTATTTATTTTTCTGTTTCCTACCCACCTACCAAATTAGAACCAGTTTGAACAACTTTTATTTTTTTCGCGTTTTCTTAACCTTACACTTTTTCGGACAATTTAAATTTGATGAAATCTGGAAAAAAAGAGTTGAGATGTAATACACCCATCTGCTGAAAGAATTTTTTCTGTTTATAAATATTTCTGACTGGATATTTTCAAAAAAGAATACAAATATGCTAAGAAAATAACATCATATTTGATGCAAAGTGGCTCTAGTTTCAATATTCCATAGCAAAATTTGCTTCAATTATTTTTATCACAATACATCAGTGAAGTAGAAAATACTTTAGGTCTGTTGCTTTAGAAAAATATTCGATAATTCGAAACTAGAGCCACTTTGCATCAACTATAACATAATCTTTTTACCATATTTTTATTTTTTTGAAAATAACCAAGTAGAAACATTTTTAAACAGAAAAAATCCTTCCAGCAGATGGGATTATTACATGTCAACTGGTTATTTCAGATTTTACCAAATTTAAATTATCCGAAAAAGTGCAAGGTTAAGAAAACTCGAAAAAAATCAAAGTTTTTCAACTGGTTCAGATTTGGTAGGTGGGTAGGAAACCGAAAAATGAACAACTTTTTGATATAATATTTTTCGAAAAATTGAGAAATAACCTAACATTTTGAAATTTTTTTGAAAAAATGTCAAATTTGACAGGTGTAGCCAATCGATGGAAAACAATCGTAAACGTCATTTTGCATTATTTTTAAAGCAAAAACTGTTCACGAACTCTAAATTTGCAATAACTGAATAATAAAAAAAAGTCCCATATGACGCGGACTTTAACGGTGACACTGTATAAGCTCTCACTAGATCATGCTAGAAAAATTCCAACACCAATTATGAAATAACTGTTCTTGTGGCTAATCCTTGAGTAAAGCAATTCTTTCAATTATTCATTTAATATTAATTTCAAAAATAGTTCATTCGTTCTAGTTCTGATTGCCGTGGTGAATACCTACAACAAATGTTCCTGTATAAAAGTCTACTTGGGAAATTGAAGTTGCAATTGGCCAAAACCAACTAAGGCTACTTTTGGTAATGTGAAGATTATCTTATCTTATCTTATCTACATAAAACAGCTACTACCATTCTCAAGATGAACCGTCCAATGAAGAAGTCCTGAAGAACGATATCAAACTGAAACATATGTCAGAGGACCATCTGGTGAACCCAAAACATCTTAGGGAATTGATAAGTTGAATTTATCTTATTCTGACTTTGCTCATCACATAAAATAAGTTCGAACTATCAACATTGTTTTGGAAACTCTGTATCAGTTCTGGAACTGAGAATATTGCCATCAAATATAAAAATGTTTCATTGAAAATATCACAGGTGTCAGATCGCAATGAAAGTAAACATAAGTTGAGTGAAATTGAAGAAACCCTGATAAAGAAGAGCAAAGGTAGTAATTCAGTCACGGAATGGAAGAGAGATGAATACGTAATTTATTGTCCTGTGGTTAACTGTCAAACATGGAATATGTTCTACAGAATTCAGAGGATATTTGAGCAAATCGGAGTACCTACATGAATTGATCGATGATTATTTATCAGAGGGGCGCAATTGAGATTTCTAGGTATCACAATGAGAATTCACCTTCTGATGTGAAACATCTAAAGAACGTTACTGACCGATTTCTTGTTTACGAATCCATGTGGGGTCAAAGTTTTTCTTATAAGAATCCGTATATAGAAAACAAAATGTTTTACCCAATTTCGATTTCAACTTCGTTGATAAAACAAAATATTCAACTATTATAAGTCCTAGTTTCAAATCGTTGAGTTAAATTTTTCATTCAATGACATTTATGGGACAAGGTCGTTCATCTCTCCATTTCCATTTTAACTACTCCATCCATATGGTAGTTTAAATGTGCATCGGTGTATTATTGTATTATGTTCAAAATTATCTCGAACTGTTAAGTAATATGCAAAATCAACCCACTTTTTATTTCGATATTGAGGTGATCAAAGTAATAACCATTATAAAAATGACAGAAACAAATGAATAAGGAAACCTACATATAAATAAATATCTCATTATACCTGTATAGGCCAGCTTAAACATTTAAGAATTGTGTAAAAAGATATCCCATTTACTGTAATTTGAGAGATGTTACATCAATTTACTTTTGTCTTCTGACGTATTTTACTTCAATCTCTGTGAGCTGATAAAATTCCAGCTGTCTTCAGATTTATGAGCAGGATTGGTAATGAAGTTAATAAACTGTTATGATAATTTACAATTGAAATTTTTCAGATAAATACTAAAAGATTCGAAATCCACCTCATTCAACATTTTATTTTCTCATGGTACGTGACGAAATTCAGAATAGTAATCAGTTATTCTTAACATGAAGAAGAATTTTTCTGTATGATAATAGACCAAGATTGATGGGTTTTATCAAAAAAAGGTACCGTGTACCCCTCGTAGAGGGCTATTATTATTATTTTCCATGGCGCTCCAGATCGATTTACTGATTTTTGGTGGCGTATTCACTTTCCAGCTGTGGAAAAACGGGAAACCTACAGCACCATCTCTATGTACACTCCAATTGATAACACTGTATTTCTTCAGTTCAATTTATATAGATATGACTTTTCTTCTCAATTTGAAAAATTGAAGTTCAGAAGCCAAAAGGGTAATTTGTACTCAGTAAGTAGAATATCAAACAGGTATGAAATGTGTATCGGTACTTGTGTCTCCTTTTCATATAGTAACGTAACTTCTTATGAAGTATTTGTATTATTATCATTACTATACGTTGCAAGAATGTCTAAATGACTCATTTTGATTTTTATTGACTTTCTAATATGTATCTGGTATTGAATTGTTGATTATTTATGCATTTATATTTGGTTTAATTCATCTAATATTTTTTTCTTCATTTTTATGATTTCACGTGACTTACTTCATTTACTCACTGCATCAAAAATGATTTATGAATTAGTGTATTTCGAAAGATTCTTATTTTGTTCAATAGTATGCATATATTTGAATGAAGGTATCCTTTTTATCAGACATATCATTCCCGCTATATGTTATTCTTCATTTCATGAGTATGGAAATCTGAACAGATTTTACCATATAATCAGACCGAATTCATGCATATATACAATACGCGAGGTTGGGACTGGTCACGCAAGTCTGGCACACCCCGTACAATTAGCACTCAACGCTTATTAACATCGTTAACAAAATAATGCAACTCAGTGAGGAAGTGGTATGAATTTTAACCACAATAAAAGATTTCTCAATTATCATTATAATAATTACATACTCTCATTGCTCAACGTAAAAATCTTCCATTGTTCGTTCTTACCATTAACCAGTAGAAAAACTAATAACGTTGTTAATGTTGATTTGATTTAATTATTCACTTTGTCATTTGATATGAAAAGTGTTTCTTCAAGAAAATGAGGAAAGTAAGCATTCTTTGAAGAAATTAATTGAGTTGATCGATTAGATACGCTGCTGTGTTCTGCGCCTTGCTTTGATTTCTCTAAACAATAAAATAATTACAAGTGAGAAACTATTCACACTCGACACGAAAATAGTTTCATTAATTCCACGCAGTACATGAAGAGTTTAGCGAGATAATGAATTTTCATCAATCATTTTCATTCACATTTCATTTTGATCTTAAAGGGGGAAGAAACACGGAAATGACTTCGATATTCCGTTCATTATTCTCACAAAAATTTTCAGATCAATGAAAAACCCCAAATTATGAGAGAGCTTGAATAACACGCAAAGAATTGGCAGAGAACTGGCACATTCCTTCAGCAAAACAATACCGGGTAGCTACGGAAGTATTGCCTACGGAATATCTCAGTTATTGTATGAAGTAGGTTTGTGAAATTTGGAGCGTCGATATAATGACATAAGAGCTAGAATTTGAGTAAATTGACTTGTCGAAGTTAAATTTCGGTCTGACCGGAAGTAACATTAACTTTCTTATTTTAAATGGAAACCCTATTTTTTTTTCTATTCGCTTTATTCAGCATTCAATTCCCTTTCTAATGACATATCACAAGTTGGTATCTAACCAGAAACTAGATCAGAAAAAAATAATTATTGAAATTCACCGAGTAGGCCGTGGAAGCAAAATGAAAGCCAAAAATTGAAAAGTTGGCTATGGAAACCATACGTCACTTGATAACAGTTGCTCTTGCTCTATTATCGCCATACGCAAAATTAACATTAAAAATAATGTGGAATGATAAATTATATCCTGTAGGTTCTAGGTTAAATAGGAACATAACGTACTTGGTATGTGCCATCGTCCATAGATATTCTAATATCTACCTATGGACGATGTTTGTGCTATTCAGAATAATCATTCCATTGCAATAATCATTCGAACCAAAATATTAACAAGTAGGCTGATTAAGATGTATTTTGGAATGAAACAAAAAAAAAACGAGAGCTCTCACGAACGCTGCTATCCATATTATTTTGACGTTCGAAGTAGTGTTTTTGATTCTGCCATTTTAAAAGTGTTTGGAAATCGAAATCAGTTAGTGGAATATTCGAAAAATGCCCCGTTATTCACGAACCGAACAAATTGACATGCTTCTCATTTATGGTGAATGTTTAAAAAATTCTTATGCCGCTGAACGATTGTATTTAGAGCGATATCCAAGGAGGCAGCAACCGTCAAGAAGGTATTTCCAGTGGCTTGAAGAAAAATTAAGAACTGAGCCTGATGTTCACGAAGACCAAGAAGCATTTGTTATTAATGAGGAAACTGAAATTAATGTATTAGCTTTAGTACAATATGATAGCACAATTTCCTCAAGGCAGATTGGCGCCGAATCAGCTATAAGTAAGGACTCTGCTAGGAAATTTTTTAAAAAACATCGATTTAAATCCTTCAAGTATCAGTTGCATCAACATTTGTATGAAAATGACGGTGAAAGGCGCCTGGAATATTGTAATTGGTTTCTTCGACAAAATGCTGAGAATCACCTATTTAACTATTATATCTTGTTTACGGACGAGTCAAGATTTACCAACAATGAATTATTTAACAGGAATAATACAAGGTAGGTACTGTACTTTATTTGGATTATTGTCGATAGTCGAAGTATAAAGTGCTAAAAGTGTGAACGGTCTTTTGTTTCACGTACTGGGCGATAGAAAACGAGCACCGGTTTCGACAAGGTGGCTTCCAGGAGAGATTTGGTGTGAATGTTTGGGCAGGAATAGTTGGAACTCATATTGTTGGCCCCATTCTTTTTCAAGGCCAACTAACCGGAGAGAGATACTTTAATTTTTTAACGAATGAAATTTCGGAATTCATTAACAACCTACCAGCGGAAATAACTGAGAGAATGTACTTCCAGCAAGATGGCGCCCCTCCGCATAATTCAAGAATAGCGAGAAATTATCTTCAAAATCGCTTTCAAGAGAGACTTATTATAACCCATGGTCCAGTCAGGTGGCCACCAAGGTCACCTGATCTTACTCCGTGCGGTGCGACTTTTTTCTATGGGGGCATCTCAAAAATAGGGTGTATTCCACACAGCCTTCAACTCTACATGAGCTAGAAGTAAAAATTCGTAGAGCTTTCCAAGATATCACGCCCCAAATGTTGAGAAACGTTTTACATGAAAATATCACCAGAGTCAATAAATGTATTGACGCTGAGGGAATGCATTTCGAACATTTGTTTTGAATTTTTTTTTGTCTTTAATCCTATCAATTTGAATTTTTTTTTTTCGATAAATCTGTTTTTTTGTTATTTGAATAATAATAATTGGATTTTTTTGTATTTCATTTCAAAAAATTTCTTTCTATTATATCATCAGAAAGGAATGGTTATGCTGAATAGTACAGGCAAGAAAAAGTTGTATGTTCCTATTTAAGTTATGGACCTACAGAGTATTGTTTTTTTCCCAATTTTTCCAATATTTTTTTTTGGCGGCTTTTTATGACGCCGACGAATGGAAATAAAATATCACAGTAGTAGCAAGTGTTATCAAGTGACGTATGGTTTCCATAGCCAACTTTTCAATTTTTGGCTTTCATTTTGCTTCCACGGCCTACTCGGTGAATTTCAATAATAATTTTTTTCTGATCTAGTTTCTGGTTAGATACCAACTTGTGATATGTCATTAGAAAGGGAATTGAATGCTGAATAAAGCGAAAAGAAAAAAAATAGGGTTTCCATTTAAAATAAGAAAGTTGATGTTACTTCCGGTCAGACCGAAAGTTAACTTCGACATGTCAATTTGCTCAAATTCTAGCTCTTATGTCATTATATCGACGCTCCAAATTTCACAAACCTACTTCATACAATAACTGAGATATTCCGTAGGCAATAATTCCGTAGCCACCCGGACCAGGCATATGATTTTTCAATAAAATCAATAAATGCTTGAAATTGGGATATAGATTCGATGAATATCGAAATACTGGAAGGAAACTAGGAAGGTACGAAGGCCTCCCATGGGCACATGAGGTCTATAAGAAGAATAAGATATATGCAGATAGCGCTTCCATAGAGGAATAACAAAAATCGGTGAAAAAGGCAACGATGGGTAATTGAAGAAGAATATGGTAAAAACTATGCATATTTCAAATATTATAGAAAATGGGAACGTAGGACCAGAAAAGATTACAGGTTCCGTTGATGAGATAGATATAATAGAACGAATTAGGAAGATTTGCATATCTGCTCACTATATCCTTACGGAAAAGACTGAGTTATTCTGATGGAGAACCTGGGTCGTAAAGCTAAGAAAGAAGAATAAGAAGAGCCAACTTGGATGCGTTGCTGTAAAGCTGATAAACAAAACTGTGACCAGAAAAACATATAGACAGGAAAGAAGACGTCGACATAGTGCTGTACAGGTGAAAGGTAACCGATGAAAATGCATATTGATCAAAAACATATACCGGATCAATCAGTTCAATGATGGAAGTGTGCAATTGAAGATAAAACGAGAAGAGTGACGTACATGAAAACACTAACTGAGGAAATGGAAAGAATAGCATCTGTTATCGATTATGTAACGAGACATTGATATAACGGTGGATGAGAAAGAAGTTCTTCTTCTTCAGTTTTTCTTGGCATTGCTTCCTTTCGGCGAATTCAGCCAGCACTCTCCCCACTACGTAGAAATCCACCCTACCCCAGCCGGGTTACTGGCGTGAGTAGTGGGGACTTCGTCAGGGGGTGGAGGGGGAATCTTGCTCAAGGCAAAACCTCCACCCAAAAATATTAAACAAAAAATTTCTTTGATATGATTGCACGTTTAACCACGGGTAAAAAACTGTGGTATACGGCAGACGTCACAAACACTTATAAATTAGGTAATTGAACGTACTGAAGACGGCAGACATCACAACACAAACTACACTATAACATTCACACACATGAACTTGACTTGAGACACGAGAACGCCGTCAGTCCTCCACCATTGCCGGAAGTCGAATGGAGAGAGAAGTTAAGGAAGAACTATGTAGAGAGAATAATTCTGAGTGTCAAAAATTTAGCAGACAGGAATACAAAAATTATTTCCTGCTGATCGAATAGCAACCAGAAAAAGAAGAGTTGATGCTACAAATGTGAAAAACACGGTCACACAATACAAGAATGTTATAGTTAACAGAAGTGTTACTTTTGCAAAGCAGCCGGACATGAAGCAGCGTTTATGCAGTATCCAGTATGAAGAAGAATGCAGAGAAATAAAGTTATAAAAAAAAGAGGAGAATAATGGGTGTATGAAATAAATTGTTTATCAATTGTACAAGGAAATCTAGACAGAGGAAGGGAGGCAATGGATCCCATGTATAAATTCGTAGAAGAAAATTAAGTGGACATTTTAATCATATCAGAGCCGTACGTTAATAATAATACTCCCTCATAAACACTCCTAGAGACTACCCAACGGCATAGCCCATGCGGGCAGAGAACGACTAATATTATCATTTGCTGTGACGCTTCGGGACGATTTACTGATGTTTCTGGTGGTGCATTCACTTTTCAGCTGTAGGAAAATCCGTAAAACCTACAGCACGAACCCGATGTACACTTCAAGCTAGCACAAGACGTCGGGATTGGTATCTAGGCAACCCACATCATACTTGCTTCACATCAAGGCATACGGCCGCCTAAAGAGACTTGTGTACTAAAAAAAAAGATTCTCGCGTACTGAGACATTGAACGTATATAGAAGATACAAGAGTTTCATGACTTGAGCGGGAATATAAAGTGAGAATATGAATTACTAAATCATCATCATATTTTGGAGCTTGATTCATTGTGACCGGAAAAACTGAAGACAACTACCAATCATTAAATCTACAGCTTCAGAAACTCAACAATTCAATTTTAATATATCGTCTGGTGCCAGATCACCCCTGCCAATCCCGCTTATATGCTTAGTTTCTTCCCGTGACGAATTTACCTGTAAAGGAAAGTAACTGCGTTGGGTACTATCAGACTACTGAGATCGTCTTCGCAAATGGTATCGTGTTCATATGTGTTTGCCACTGTATTAATGACAGATAAAGAGATTCCGCTCTCAGATTATGCAGCAGTTTTCATGCAAATAACCCAATCGTTTCCGATTGGAACAATCGGCTTTGGGTCGTTGTTGGCACTCCACAAAAAATCGAGTGTAACCCCACATACTCAGCTAATCCTCACAACATAGATCGGAGATAACAGCGCTGGAATGCGTCATTAGAGGAAAATTGTTCCTACTCCTAATTAATTGTTATCTGAAAAAACCATTAGAGACCAAAAGAGCTACGAGCATGCTGCGACTAACAACCTGTCGAATCGTTACATCAGTCAAGCTAAATAAGTACCTAATTACGAATTATGTAATGATCTGTGTGTAATGGTAAATAATCCGCAGGTATCTGTAACAAGTGGAGCAATGGCTCGTTCGGTTTGTTGTACCTGCTAACAATTCGTGGTGCTTTGAATCGGAGTTATGAGTTCGATAAGTGAAATTAACAACCAGTCGGTCGGTTTGTTTACTATTTGCGTAGCGAACAATTACTTAGGAAGTTTACTGCGGAATAACTATTCACGTGGGGAATTGAAATAGGCTCCCGAGATTTACGAATGCAAAAAATCTGATTGACTCTGACTCCAGATATTTCACAACAAAAACATTTAATATCAAGTGACCACTTTCGATCTTCCGCATTGAAGTTTGTCTAACTGCTTGAATGTCATACATTAATCATGATTTTATATAAAAATTTTTCAGTGTGAAAAAGTTTTTCTCACCCTTATGAAACTCTTAGTCGAGAGAAATACTGAAAAAATGCATTATATGAGTTTCTAATTAGCCATATATAACACGAGAGCACGGTTGCTTGGTTGGTTTATTAGTTTTGTATGTGCTAATAAGACATGGAATGCAATTAAAAGAAATTGAAATTGAAAACATGAATACACTGAGGAAAATTTTCATTAACCGTAGCTAAAAATCTAATAACCCTAGCAAGAAACTCTAATAGCATGTGGTTATAAAGTCGACTTTGCTGATTATAACTCACTTGGGATAAATAAAAATTGTAGAATAACTTAGTTTCTCGAACTTTGCTACCTCTATGGAGTGCATTGGCCTATGGCTATTAGACATTGTGTGGTATGAATAAACTTGAAGCAAATGCTTCCACTCCGATTTCTTGAAACAGACCTATTTATTGTGTTTAGTTAAGAGTAGGACAAACCTATAGTAGAAGCATTTGCTAGCTTTTATTAATACAACCCAATGTTTTTGTAGTAGCTGGTGATCTTTGCTACCGTCAGCGAGTGCACCTACTTATGACTGAAAGGTACTGCTGTTGTTGTAGGAATATGACTTTGCTACCGCTGGTGTGTGCAATTACCTATATGGCATTATTCATGTTGTAGGTATGCTATGGTAACACATATATCTATTTCTGTAACTGTATAGTTTTCATTATGACATGAGATGCTACTAACTGTCATGGTTTGTATGGAAAGCACAAACATCTCTGCGATATCGCCTTCTCACTTATAAGTGGGCTTTAAGTGACGTATATTTGTATTTCATTGTTACCAACTGAGGATGCTAACTGTGTCGATCCCAGGCACAAAAGATTTGTAAATTTGTGAATTCCTCAACTGAAACAATGATATCCATATTCGAATCATAAATAGTCGTAGAAGAGTTTATTGAATCAATCCCCTTACCATCCTGGTGTCAAAGGAGTTGGATGTCTTTTACCAAGGGGACCAGATTTGAATGGCATATTCCAGGTAGGGGCGAATATATGTTTTATAAAGTTCATCGAAATATTAGGATGGACAAAACATTTGTTGAGTAGATAAGTACGACTGTTTCAACAACGGCTGTCACTTGGTGAGCAGCAGTCAGTTTTTTCTTGAAGATAACTCCCAGGTCACTATGGTTGTCTACTTGTAGAATCGATTTGATAGTCGAATGTTACCGATGCCTAACACACAACACTTGCCGAAATAAGTCTGAAGATCAACATGACTAGTTAGGGAATTTTCAAATAACTTGGTGCGAACACAGCATGATTTGAGTGGAGTACAGTGGAAGATCTGAGCCATTTGCTAAGAAAAGAGTAGGTCCCAAAACCGAACCTTGTGGAACTCCCGAGATGACTTAATGTTGATCAGGATAACTGGAACCATCTCTCACTTTTTGAACCCTGTTAGAAAGAAATGCTTCGATCCAGTTGAGTAGTTGACCTCTCATTCCAAAGTGTTCAAGTTTGTGAATAAGCTCAATTCGAGGAACCTTGTCAAATGCCTTGGAAAAATCGGGAAATATTATTTCAACGGGTGACGAGGAGTCTAGGAATCTGTTCTAAGTTCGTTGTTGTTGATCTTCCAGGAATAAAAGCATGCTGAGTAGGTGGGATCACATCGTTTCCAAGCAAAAAAGTAAGAGGTTATCTACCATTTTTTCTCTCCATAATTTTGGCACATACGGATACGAAGCTAATTGGTCTGTAGTTCCCAGAATCTAGTTGGTCTTCTTTTTTTTACCACAGTCATTTTCGGAATTTCAGTCTAGATTAACTTTATTCTGTTATAGCAGATACGGTTCTGCAAACTTCCAGAGCTCTATGCTGTTTTCCGAAAAAAAAATGAAACAATTATGTTACAATGTTTGCCATCACCGCTATCAAACCATTGTATTGTCTTGTATCTGTAGTTACCCGGTAACAAATCATACAATTTTGTTTACGAGAACGAATCTCTCCTTTGAAAATATTCAAGCTCAACTAAAAATCGAAGCAATTCTTTGCTAGCAAGTATTATTATATACCTTAATCGTCCTTCAATGGTACAGAGCTTTCCTAGTCATCATAGAAAGTATCGACGACTATGAAATTATTTTGTTGTCATAACTTTCAATGATTGATAGGATGGTTGAGTACCGTAACATTAACTATATTCTGATTTGTGATTCATTTCATCCACATCCTTCAATTATTGTGAGTCGCAGATGCCTTTGAAGTGAAGTGAGCATGATCATGTTCAACATTGATTTATTCCTATTGCGATCCTCGCTAATCGTTGATTTATAATCGTTATATTCATATAAGTGCTAATTATATTTCTAGAATATCTGATCAATAACCAATCAGTAGAACATTTTTACGAGCTAATTCATGATTTTAGTTGTAGAACTGACTAGGTATGTATAGTGTCTATGGGAGAATAGGTGCTTCAGCCATATTGATGACGTAGCTGCAGGTACTCAAAACGAGTTGATTTTTTTTGTTGAAATTATTACTTTCGTCAACCTGCTACACCCTTACGAACAACCCTCAGAAGTCCTCGAGAGATTGTACAAAGCATTTTGGGAAACTCAAAGGATAAAGTTGATAATTCGGTAACATCGAGAATCTTTGATATTCAATATAAGGACTGTGAATAATCAATCGAGTTATTATTCAAAAACTGAATAAAAATACAATACCTAAATATTGAAATGCATTTTTAAAGTTCAAAAATACTTCTTTCCTATAATATATTCGTTCTGTCAAAAAGAAATAATTTAGAATGTGATGTCTGAAGACGCATGGATTCGTGTTCATCACAAATATATTCAGATAGATTTGTGAATGTAGAGAAACACTATAACGAAATTACTATTATGTAAATAATCTCTACAAATAGATTATTAAATGTATATGACAGAATATTATGAAAAATACTCATCGGGCGTGTAGTAGGCCTTCTTAACTGATGCAAAGTATAATGGACAGACAAGAACGTCTATTGAAGTTATAGATACAAAGAGCACTCGAAACATGTTATTACGGAGGAATAAAAAAAGTGACAGACTTTCCTCATATTCAGCATTCAAAATTCGTATGAAAACCTAGAAATAAGTAAACGAAAAAAAAATTATGGCCAATAATAATGGTGAACTAGTTTGTAAGAGCACGTATTTGTTTAATATGTATATTCGATATATGAGTAGTAAATTATGGTTTGTAATTTGAAATGAATGATATTAATTAGGATGTGGGTACTGGACTATGAGGTAATTTCTGTACCTCTGTCATGTTTAATCATTTTCTAGAAGATGATCACTCGGTTGGCACATCAGACCAATTCCAAAATCAAGAGAAAGATATACCGGTTTCACCGCAAATCACATGAACTTTCTATTTTTAAATGGTAGACCTGTTATACAGGGCTTTTCACGATGAGCGTTAATTAGACGTTTCTGGCAAACCAGACATCGGATCAACCTGAAAATTTGACAGTATGCATAAATGAACATGATCTACACGCCTAAAGTATTTTAGACGATGCGGCGTTGCCGCTTCTACTGTAAAGTAGCGGTTACTTTGATTTTTCAAACGGAACACCCTGTATATAATATTATATTATGATTTCTTATCACTTCGTCAACAACTTCATATAGTATCTCCCTATACCTATCTCTTACCGTTTAAGAGATATAAATAAAATTTTGATTTTTTTTTTCATCAAACATGTACTTTTATAAACGCTGATAATCTTGAACTCTCTGGTACAAAGACCATCAAATTCGGAATGGAGTGAAGTGATACCATAAGGATCCTCACTTCGGAGCCATATTTTTTTTTTCCTCATACAGGGTCGTAAGAAAATGCGGATACTTTGTTCACATGAAAAAATGAGTGGAAGTCAATTTTTTCAAATGGAACACCCTGTATTTTTCCACATTTTTGAGCTCTACATCCAATTTTAGATTGACTTTGTTCGGATAATCCTATTTCGATTTCGAACCGTTTTCGAGATAAACTGTTTCAAACAGAAACTGACGTTGTTTCCTTGCATTCATCACTTATTTTCGAGATTTAACATCTATTTTATACTATGTAATATTTCTTTTAGATTTAGTTTTTCAACAGTCAACAATAAGTCAATTCGAAAGTGATATGTTCCTTAAAAAAAGTTAGAATTTGTATGCATTGAGGTATTGAGTGTCTCTACCGTACAACATTGCAAATTAGTATTTTTTCATAGTGTGCTTTGGAAATATAAATGATCCAATTTTGAAACGTCAAACGTTCGTTGGTGGTTTTTACTGATTGTGATACCAATTATAACCAAAAAATGTCAAGATTAGGTTACAGTAATGAAGATTTCTTGAATTTATTAATAATTTATGGTGAGTGCAATAGAATTGCAAGTAGAACATGCCGAGTATTTCATGAAAGATATCCACAACTTCCGAAGCCAAATAATAATGTGATAAACCGACTTCTAAAAAACTGTAGGTTGAATGGAACCTTTCATCCAAAAGTTATTCGTAGAAAGCCTGAAGTGGATGATGATGACAATAACATAACAGTTTTGGGATTTTTTTATGCGTTTCCAAATGCTTCTCTACACGAAGCTGAAAGGGAGATAGGTATACCCTACGTGACAATTTATCGCATTCTTAATAAGCACAAATGGTATCCCTATGAATTTTACTGTGTCCAACATCTGAAAGAGACAGATTTGCCTCGTAGAGTGGAATTCTTTAAATGGTTACTTGTCAAGACTCAAGAGGATGAACATTTCCTAGACAATATCATATGGACAGATGAGGCCAAGTTTACAAAAAATAGAATTTTCAATAGACACAACAGTCATTATTGGTCGCCAGAAAATCCCCATGTCGTTCGCCAATGGGGTTTTCTAGAAAGATGGCAATTCAATGTATTTTGTGCCATGAAGAATGAGTCAATTTTTTATATCGAGTTTTATGATGATAACTTGAATGCTACAAAATATGAAGATTTACTGAGAAATGGAATTCAAATGATTTTAAATCATAGGCCAGGAAGAGAACGTGTATGGTACCAAATGGATGGTGCTCCACCCCATAATTCTCGTTCAGTAAGTGAAGCTTTAACTGAAATCTTCGAAGATAGATGGATTGGTAATAACGGACCTTTTCGTTGGCCTCCTAGAACACCAGATGGCAATCCACTAGATTATTTTGTATGGGGTTTCATTAAAAATATGGTTTACTCCGACCCAATAACAACAATGGAAGATATGAAATCGAGAGTTAGAACTGCTTTCAATAGTTTAACTCCAGAATCAATCAGAAGCGCTACACAACCTTCTGAAGAGATTACATGTTTGTATAAGTAGAGGAGGAGATGTGTTCGAACATATTCTGAAATACAGTGATAATTGAATTGACTTACTAATTCATGAATTTATTTTCAGTTCCTGTGTCAGCGTTAATAAAACTATTTTTTGAAGAGAAGTTTCATTTGATGATTGAAGAGTATTTTAATAATTATTTATTCATTGCATTATTTGTGAATGATGAAGGAACATCGAATGGAATCTGTTAAATTTCAAAAATAAGTGATGAATGCAAGGAAACAACGTCAGTTTCTGTTTGAAACAGTTCATCTCGAAAACGGTTTGAAATCGAAATAGGATTATCTGAACAAAGTCAATCTAAAATTAGATGTAGAGCTCAAAAATGTGGAAAAATACAGGGTGTTCCATTTGAAAAAATTGACTTCCACTCATTTTTTCATGTGAACAAAGTATCCGCATTTTCTAACGACCCTGTATGAGGCAAAAAAATATGGCTCCGAAGTGAGGATCCTTATGGTATCACTTCACTCCATTCCGAATTTGATCGTCTTAGTACCAGAGAGTTCAAGATTATCAGCGTTTATAAAAGTACATTTTTGGTGAAAAAAAAATCAAAATTAATTACAGTAGAAGCGGCAACGCCGCATCTTCTAAAATATTTTAGGCGTGTAGATCAAGTTCATTTATGCATACTGTCAAATTTTCAGGTTGATCCGTTGTCTGGTTTGCCAAATTAACGCTCATCGTGAAAAGCCCTGTATTCTTACTTTTGTCCCCATATGTATGTGACGGATCACCTCCAATGGATTAATTATAATAGTACAAAAGGTACAGTAGCGCTTTTTCATGCCAGATGAGAAAATACTCTCTTACGTTCAACCTGTAATTCTAGCCATCCACATCAAAGAATACATTTCAAAATAGAAAAAAATCGAGTTAAAAAATATGACGAGATACATGGTTGTATCACAATGTCATTTTGGGATAAAATAGGTGAAAATATACTAGTGGTTACAGTTAAAACATGAAGTTGGATGAAGCTTAGTCACTTAAAGATTCAGATCCTCCAAGTTTCATGTCATTATCTCCACAAAAAAATTGTAGGTGTGTACCACCTTCAGCGGACACCCGGTATGTTTCGAAATGACTGAAGTTAACTTATCGATGGCAGAACAAGTGAGTATGTGCAATAGATCAGCTTCTCCAGACTACAGTAACATGAATCGTGTCAATTCAGTTCTGTTCAATTTATTTCATCATAAATGAAATAGTCCTCCTAATTATTTATTTCTATCGTGATTTTTTGATAGTCTCAGTTTTTCAGGTATTCTGAAACATCGTTCAGTTTGGGCAGATGAAATGATGAGAATTTTGGGTGACAGTTTATTTATTCTACCTGATATTATTTCCGAACGTGTTTCTTCTTAATGTTATTGTGTGAATTGATTTTGTTCAAAGTCCATATATTGGTTTCTTGATACTTTTATGCTCAATGCATTTTATAGGTTATCACGGAGAGCGAGAAAGAAAGTTTGGTATTTTGGTCTACCTGAGTATAGAGATAACATATCATGATGTAGCCGAGAGTATGTAAGTTTCCTTTGAATGTTATTCCGTCGTAGTTTTTTCAGTAAGTAGATTGGTCTCAATTCTGCACCTTGTGATATACCAGTTTAAATTACTAACTTAGCACCAATTTCGTTCTTCATTCTCACTTTTTGAATTCTAATTGATAGATTATTTTCTACCAAATGAAACGCAGAAATTTGCTATGTGCTCACGGCAATTTTGAAAAAGTTTGTGGTGGAATTTTCAAATTATTCCAAGTATTATAGATGCGCTATCATTATACTTAGATTACTTAGGTCTCGGAAGTCCATCGTCTTAATTGGTTGAAAGATGTTTGACTTCCACTTTTTCACAACATTTCAATTGCTTGTAATCATCTTCAGGTGAATACCCACTAAGAAGATGAACGTCCGAGACCTGAGTAATCCAGTTATCACATCATCTAGAATCTTAAAACATTATACTCATAAATCCTGATTAGTAAATCAACCCATTTAGTTTCTGTTATAACTCGGTAAACGTTTAATATGAGGAAGGAAATATCGAATGTTTCGTAACTAAAAAATTAAGTAATTTTTTTCTATTTTCAGATGCTGCAAGCTTCAGAAATTTTCCATACATCATGAGTTACAGAGAATTGCATTTTGGTCAACTAAACGATGCTGGATTAGCGATTTTTAGGCACAACTTCAGACTCATGTGAAACTAGTATGAAGACAAGATCAGGAACATGTTCAGAATAGTATATTGTGTATCTAGTAGTAAAAGCAATACATTCCCGGACGACAATGTAAATTGTTGGTCGAGGCGATAAGTTGAGGCCAACAAGCATTGAAGTCTGGGAATGTGCTTTTACTACGAGGTACACATACTATTTTTTCTGAAATCGCAATCAGCATTATCATAAATTAAGGAATTATACTTATTGTTTGCGTGCATTCATTTACTGTCTAAAATGTATACAAGCCGTCAAAAATTGTCCTGGATTGTTTTCGATACGGGAAAGTACTTTCCAGTACAGTTTAGTGCCGAAAACGGTCCGGAAAAGTTCGTTGCTTAGCAATGGACTAAAATACTGGATTAGTGTATTTTGAGGCCTGAAGATGCTCCGAGAAAGTGGGCATTCTTGAACAATTTCAGAAAAAAGTATTTTTGGCGCATATCCAAAGCTCATAAATCATTCGGATTTGATGGAATCGGTATAAGCCATTAGCACGAAAAAAATTCAAGTTCTCTCTCTATTTTGGCAACAGATCTCACATCGTCTTCCCACGAAATATCATCCATGTCATAATTATTATAAAGTTTCTGAGTTCTTGTTTATTAACTTTCTTCATCACCTCGGTTGTCACGATTTTGCACCTCCCGGTTTCTTTGAAGCGAATTCAATATAATAAATTTTCTGGTAGAACGCATGTCAGAATCTAATATAAAAATATGTGCTGTTGATCAGTGTGAGAATCAGATAAGGCATCTTCAAAAGATTTCACCGAAATATATCGTTTTATCCTTGCGTAATGATTGGAATAGAGCCATTTTGTAATTAGTGGTAAACAAACATGATTGGAAAGTATAGGCCACCGAAATTTCCAAAATGGATACATTAATTCCATTTCACACGATAAGATCGGTAGGTGTATGTATAAAACTGCTTATCAGTGGCATTAATCTTTCTTCGTTAGCTCACAGTATGAGCAATAAAATGTAAAAACTCGTTATTTTGCTCTTTCTAGGTAGAAACCAATCAATGAAAACAACATAATTCATATGGTGTGTTTTCAACCTGATTTCTTTCGGAAATGATATGTTTTTGGTTAGAATGTCATGTTCTGGTTGTTTTGACTGTGACTACTGCAGTCATCTTTAGTGGCGTGGTCGAAGTACTCTTCTTGACGTATCAACTGAAACTGTATTTCTTGATGATCTGATTGCATATGTCGTCTGGTGCTAGCCGGGGGTGGTGCTGTATGATTTCCGGGTTTTTCTAAAGCTGAAAAGTGAAAACACCACCAAAAATCGCGCCACGGCAAATAATGAGAATATTCGTCCTTTACCCGCATAGGCTGTACCTTTGGTACACTCTCTGAGTCTTTCTGAGGGAGTATTATTATCATTAGGTGTGATGTTTCTTAGAATAAAGGAACCCCAAAAATTGATTTTTTTATCTTTTTAACTTGAATGAGTGCTGTTTGACTTTCTCGTAAACCATTTCATTCATAACACACTACTGAGTCAATTTATTTATATCTTTTTGCAACAACACACATTCTCTGACTATCTGAATACGATAAAATATTCTTAAGTCATCTGCTAACACTCTGAATATTCGAGAACATAGGGTAAATCATTGATAAACATAATGAAGAAGAATGGCCCTAAGTTGGGTCCCTGAGAAATCCAGAAATTATTCGATGTTTGAGAAGTTCTATTTCATCATATAGATTCCGTCAAATGTATAGACCCGCCCATTTTTCTCAGTTTATCTGAGGATAATCGAGAAAAAGTACGGATAATAGTTGAAGAGTATTTTGCTCTTCACCTTTCTAGGAATTCACATATTTTTTAGATGTGCCATTGGTAAAGAAGTGATGTCTTCGGCTTTTCTTTAATCGAGCCATGTGTCATGTTTGGTATAGCTAGAAAGCTTGTTATTTTCTCTATTCATTGGTACTTATATTTTATTAATTGTTTCGATAGGTGCAGTTTTTGGTATATTTTGGTGTCCAACTCTGAAATTCACTCACCTATTATTGCTTTATTTGTTCAAAAATTTTCTCAATCGGAGAATGTAGCCGGTTAATCTTCTGAGCGATATGGTAATTTGATTCAGACTGTAGCGTACGCGAGTTTTAATAAAAAAAAATCATGTGCAACATTGACGCTTGGGCTGTCTCATTAAAAAATTCACTTTCGATGTTTGGGATAATTTAAGGTATTGAAAACTGAAAATAATTCATTGATGGTTCAATGAATATTTTATTCCGTTTTTAAACAAAATGTTAATATGTATCAAGTGGTCGAACTGTAGTCAATTTTTCTCTTGACCATGAGATAATCTATGAATAGAACCCTAGCACTATTCAGCAAATGCTCTTGAGGAATCTTTGTTGACCATACTTTTGAAATTACCCCATAGAGAAAAGTCTATTGTCAGATCTAAATATTTCTTGAACCATCAATGAATTATTTTCAGCTTTCAACACCTTGAATTATCCCAAACATCGTAAGTGTTTTTTTTTTTAATGAAACAACTGTCAACGTTGCAAAAAATATTTTTTTATAAAAACGTTCATACACCACTGCCTGAATCAAATTGCCATATTCATTCATCGATTGAGAAATTTTTTTTACGAATCAAGCAATAGGTGAGTGAAATACAGCAGTGGACATGATAATACAAAACACACTGTACCTATCGAAACAATTGAAAAGATATTGGTACCACTGAATGTAGAAAAAAAATCAAGCTTTCTAGCGATACTAAACATAACATAAAGTTCTATAAAAAAATTATGACGTCACTTCTCCACCACTGGCACATCTAAAAACTATTTGAATTCTTAGAGAGGTGCAGAGAAATATACCCTTTAACTTTTTTTCGATTACCCTTATATTAACTGAGAAAAATAGGTGGTTCCATACATTTGACTAACTCATTCGACGGGAGAGTAGTAAAATCTTGAAGTTTGTTTATAAGGGTGCATCCACATGAGTACGTGATCACGGATCTGTTGTAACCACGTGACTACTACCAACCAATCAGAGTTCTGGGTGGTTTTACGTACGTCCGTGAAGGTCATCACGGAGAAAAGTTGGTTAATTTCAACTTCAGTACGTGCTTTCTGTCCGTTTGTTTACATTTTTTGAATTGATTTTGGCGATTTTATTTTTGGGGTTTGAAACTTTTTTAGTTTGTGTTTTATGATGTCGGCTGAACAAACGCTGTTCAAATGTGGATATTGTGGCTTTCTAATAAATAGCCACTGCGAAAATTATCTGGACCACAATTGACAATTTGACAGTATTGACAGTCACGGATACGTAACAACGGATGCTCTATTTGGATGGCATAAAATTCACGTATACGTTTAACGGATACGGATGTCCGTGATCACGTACTCATGTGGATCCAGTCTGACAGTTGAAAGTGTCAGTCAGTGTTGTCAAACTGGATGTTTGGCCTGATTTAATGAAGGCAGTTATCCAGTTCACTTATCAGAACCCAAAAACGCAAAAAATTATGATGGTCCTGAACTTATGTTTTCCAGACCTACACATACGTATTTGATTCAGATGTTATCTATTGCGGCGGCAACTGTTTCGACGTTACCTCTACAACCTTGTCAATTTCGAGATAAATAGATAAGCTTTGAATAAACGTATTAATTGGGGCGCGATAATGGAAGTTGGGTAGAATGATATAATACTTCCTCTGAAATATCAATTGCATTATTGATGCTATCTCACTTGGCCCGTCAGCTTAGATCGCGATTGAAATTTTTCAATTTTTTCCGAGCACCTGCTGTGAAAAACAATGGAAAATAGTTTACAAAAAATAATTGGGACTATTCCAACATCGGCACAATAAGAACTGTCAATCAAATAAAAATTATTTCATATCTTCAAGTTGTATCTCGGCCATTATGAGACTAAACATTTGCTAGAGTTAATCGGTTGTCGAATTGTATTTCATCATAATGAAAGAAGTTTGACGCGCCTACTATGCTTGTTTTGTGGGTTTAAGTTTTTGCCAGTGAAATCGTATATGTACAATTAATTTCATGATCATCATACTGCCACTGGCAGAGGCAGAATACATGGATCATTCGAAGAATGTTGTGAGTTTTTGCTGCATTTCAAGAAGCCCTGAGGTATGCCACACCTCTCGCAAAAATATAATCATGACTTTTTTAATATATCAAAATAAATTTCTTCTGAGATATAATTCAGCAAATTGTTTGTACCTTGGAAATGTATGTCCAGTTGAAATAATATCACAGCTTAAAAATTACAAATTATGATAGTTGAGATATTTCCATAGTGCTTTGTCACATAAGGGGAGTCTACTCTATAGTTAATTTCTCTTCAAATCAAGAAAAAAACAATTACTTCGTTTAAGAATTCACAATTTTCAGCATATTTATAGAAGTAGTTTGGATTGATATATTTATTGAAAATTGAATACAACAGTAAAAAAATCAACATGAAAAATATGTAATCTGCGCTCCCGGGCGAATGAATACGATGGCGCATTTGCTTTTGCAGCTGCAGGGAAACCCGGAAAAATCTGAAGAGTTGGAAATAGTTGAAGAAAAACTTCTGGAGATGTTCGTCGAATCAGGATTATCTGCTTATATGTTTGGTACATGCACAGTTAAATAATTTTGAAATTATCGAAGTGTGGTCAGTAGCTCAGCGGTCTGATGCACAGGCTGTTCAGAACTTCAGCATAGCGATAGTCAGTTCAAGACCGATGTAGGCACAAGAGATTTTTCTTCTCAAATACTTTATATGGGATCGATAGGCGACCGCATGCCTTGGTGAAAAGCTAGTGTATTGTGAGTTGTCCAGATGCCTATCTCGTCTGGTACTAGCTTGGAGTGCACACCGACCACCTGAGGTGTTTTCCGGGTTTCCCTACAGCTGAAAAGTGAATACGCCACCAAAAGTCAGTAAGTCGCCCTGGAGTGCCACGTCAAATAATAATAATAGCCGTTCTCTACTCCTTCTTGAATTCTACCTTATTTCTGTACCCAACAAAATATATAGAAGTACAAGATATCATTACAAAAACAACAAAAACTCCATCACCCGGTATAGATATCGACTTTCTCACATAATAGATGAATCATTTGTTGATGGAACATACCCGGAAGCGTTGAAAATTTCAAAATCAAGACCTATCTATATATAAGAAAAAGGGATCCAAAACCAAATTGTATGCCTGCGATCACAGGTTGCGAAAATTTTAGATTTTAGCTACTACCTGAGACTAGTCAATTTTGTTGAACATCACAAACTCATTCCCAACTGCCAACATGGCTTCAGACAACAAAGATCGACTTCAACTGCAATAGACGATCTATGCAATTAAATATATCTGAACCTTAATAACAAACAATTACCAGTTGTTCTGTTCTTTGACCTAACTAGAGCATTCGATACAGTAAACCATACTTTACTTCTGGAAAAACTATAACGAATGGGAATCCGAGGGATTGCAAACGATTGGGTAGCCTCATATCTTAAAAACAGGTCACAGGTAGTAGATATTGATTCCATCAAATCGCAACCTGCTTCTGTTTCGATGGGGGTTCCACAAAGTTCAACCTTGACTCCACTTTTTTTCATAATATTTATGAGTGACATAGAAAAAATATTGCTTTCCATAAAAGCAGCTAGCTCAGCCGTAGAAGAGTTCGCCAAATGGTGTGAAAAATACTTGCTTGATTATAAATACCAGTACAACAGTCTTCATGGTTTTCCAACAAAAAAAAACATGTCTTATGATCACTGTCTTCTAATAAAAATTAATCACAAATCCATACAACAAGTGAGTTAGCTCAAGTATGTAGGACTGACTATAGATCAGAAATTAACATGGGAGTTACAAATAGAAAACCTTGTATCAAAAATGAGTAGTATGTGTTTCGTAATAAAGTACGTGGAACAGTCTCATTACATGTACTTAAGCTGACTTACTATGGACTGGTACAATACATTCTATATCTTATGAACTGCAGTTCTGGGGAAACTCGGCCCATAGGATAAAAGTTTTCAAAGTCCAGAAAAAGGTGATGAGATTCCTAGCTGGACTACAGCATAAAGAATCATGTAAGAGTACATTCACCGAGTTAGCCATACTGAGTCTACACAGCCTGTATATTTATATAATAACCATGAATAAAAAAAAATTAAATACACCACACCAAAAATAACATGATTCACAGCTACAACACCAGAAGGGGTAACGAATTACGACTACCATACTCTCGCTTGGCTCTGGAACAGGACTCTGCAAGTTATCAAGGTATCATCTGCTACAACCATGCACTCAAGTTATTTAGATACTCATGTAGTCTGGGAAACTTTAAGTCAGAACTATACAATTATATTCTATTCTATCCACAGGATATGCCTTTGGGTACACTCACTCAACGAGTGTTTATGAGGAAGTATTATTATTACTAGTTTGTTGAGTCTCGATCTTGAAGCCCTTCGAAGCTAGGCATGAATCCATCTGGAGTTACTTTGTTATTTGTCATGATTTTGGCCGATAGTCAGCCTCGTTAACAAAGAATAGAAAATGTATTAAAACCGTACTTTTTTACATATGGATTCCAAACGATATCTCCCATACTAAGTCTGAACATAATGTCGTTAAATGTTAAATGTAATGCATGAAGTTGAAGACGAGGAATGTCGACTGGTTTAGACTCAGAAGGTATGAGAAAGAGAATAAAGTTATTGGCGAGATCGTCAGATCGCGGACGAAATTGTTGTTCATTCCTAGGATTCTGATGATGACTCTCCCCTATCTCCGTTGATAGCTTCCAATAAAATTAAGGAAGTTGCTTGGGGAATCCACCATATTTCCTCTGTTGAGGCACCTTATGAGTTTTAATGAAAATGTAACTCTGCAGATGATGTTGAAGGAATGAGTAAAAGTGAAAGCACACGGTACATTTCATATAATCTGAAGATATTGCCATTCATGAGCTTTAAAGATTTTTGAACACGGATTAACAGAAGATGAAAAAAAAAAACTTTTCAAAATGTTATTTTTGTACATTTTTTTAAGTTCTGCAATTAAATCATCTTCTGTTAATATATGTTCGACTGAACTGAAAAGACAACATATTCACAACCGATTTCTTAACATATTTGATAATAAAATGATCACATTTTTCACTGTGCCGGACATAGACTCAAGAAGTTAATCGACAGTTCGTTCACATAATCACAAATCATGGATAAAAAGAGAAAACTGTTATAATAACGAATAATATTCGAGTATGAAACTGATACTATTTACCGGTATATCCAGCGTTGCAGAGCAGGTGAAATCTGAATCGACGAATTCGAAACCAGTTCCAGTTTCCTGTTCAAAACTTTACTTTGCCCCAATTATTTTATCACAATGTCTTTTTGATACTTTGAAACCGTAGAAGGTGGATACTGTTTCTCTTTGTCTGGTACCGCTTGGGTCGGAGAGACGCAATGATTCGAACAGTCAAACCAATGCAAAGTGTCTGTTTTGTGATATTCTTTTCCAAGATAATAGCAGTTATTTAGAAAACTGGTGAGAACGAAAGAGAAGTAGAAACTATCTCATTCATTGTAATAGCCATTGCAGAAAGTGGAACTGGCGTTCATTCCATATGGGAATAACACGAAAATAGTTGGAAATACACTTTTCTTACTTACTAAAATTCTTCACATTCGACCACTAAAGAAGGGAAGAAAATTTTACAAAAGGAAGAGTTTTTCACCTCGTCTGTTTGAGAAGATTTATGAAAATAAAATAAACACATGTATATAATATTTTTTTCAGTTAAACAACGACATGATACATAAAATTAAAAAATTATGTCCGCTCTTGTCATTTTCTCCCGAGTTTTAGAGTTGAAACTGGCACTTTTGTCTCCAAAAATAAAATGAAGATGATGTTCAGTATCCAGATGAAATTCAAAAGTACCTAGATAATATCAATAATATGACTCATAATATAATTACAACTGATTATGATTGTGCCAGTTGTGAATCAGATGTTCTTAAAATTTATCATTTCACAAAATTTGAATTAATAATTTTCATTCTAATATCACAACAGGAGATATGAAACATTGAACACAATCAATAACAATTTTGATTGTCATATCCGCTAATAGCTAATAAAAAAATTATTATGTCGCATTGTCAGCTCAACAAATTGATAAGTCAATAATCGAAACTGATAAGAATCTAGAACAATTTATTATTTATTTAAATATGGTATGTCGCTATCGCAATCATTTCAGAGTTTCCGATTGTTGTAAAAGATTCTGTATACATTTTATAAATAATGATATCAGTTAATTATTAGATCGACTTTTTTTTTTTCTTTCTGGGTGTGCGACTTTGTAAAACCCGTGGCTCCGGGGGAACTGTATTCATAATGTGTTACTGTTCTGCCCCTGATTAATAATTGAAATCTATTGTTCCATTCAAGCTCAACGTTGTGATCTTCTTCTTTTATCGGGTAATACTTAACAGCTCTCAAATACAGATGAACTTTTCGAATCGAGAGCGGTTGAAGATAGAGCAAGTCTGCGAATGCATGATTCTAAATCAGCTCGTTGATCCCTCAGAAAGAAGGGAGTCAGAAACGATTTTTTCTTTTTCGAGTGATGGAGAGATATATTAGTGTATGAACATAAAAATAACAAAAAAATATTATTCAAGTACTAAATGAATGAACAGAATATTTCCCCTCAATTTTGGTAATTTTTGTTCATTACCACCATCAAAACGAATATTTTTATTTGGTTCTATTTCAGTATTGAAGTCATTCTCACTTTTTTTTTTCGAAGCCTTGATTTTTGTGTAAATAATTTTACAAGAATGGCGAAGAGAATACATTTTTGTAAAATTATTTACACAAAAACTGAAGCTTTGAAAAAAGAAGTGAGATCGACGTTTAACAAAGTAAATGATGGACTTCATTACTGAGAAAAAACCACACAAAAATATTCGTTCGTTTTGATGGTGGAAATGAACAAAAATGACGAAAAATGAGGGGAAATATGCTGTTCATTCATTTAAAGCTTGAAGACTATTTTTTAAATTATTTTTGTCTTCATACATCCATACATCTCTCTATCAATCATAAAGAAAAATTCGTTTCTGACTCCATTTTTTCTCAGGGAAATTGCGTAGGTTCCATAAAAAAACCACCAAATCTCTATTTGACCCGGAATGGATGTCAAATTTGATGAACAACTTCAAAAGAGATTGAATTTCACGAATATGAAGAAAGAAAAATTTAAATAGGTTTTGACGGAAAATAATATTTCTTAACTCCAGATGAACTTTTCAAATCAAGAACCGTTGGAGATAGAGCAATTCTGCGATAGCCAATCGGTTCAGAATGACAAAATTAGTATAGTCTGTGAATTACAATTGGATCGGCGGCAAAAAAATTATTACTCCAGAAAAGTCCAAGGGGTCACCTAAAAGAAGAATCACTTGAAATTACCACTATATACTTAAAATTTTATGCTGATTCCGAAAATGTACTTTTGGATATGCTCAGATACAAGGTGTACCATAAAATAGCGATAATACGTCAGAAATTTCGTCGTATACGAAAATGTTTATTTTTCATTTCAAGAAAAATCGCAAACTGCCTCCTAACGTATCCTGTCAATTCCGAATATATTATCAAAAAATAAATTTGATGAAGAATTGAGTGAGAACTTACAATGATTTGATTGAGATCCCAATAATCATTGACTGACAGAGGACTGCCGAACAAAGAAGGTCAGGTGATATGAGATGTCAGGTGTGACAACTCCAGAGCTAGCATGTTGCTCAGAAATGTCATTAATTATATCTGTCTTTCGGAATTCATGACGAGGGACCTAGTACCGGTTCGAGCCAAGATCCGCACAGTGCACTCACTCCTCGACGTAGTAATAGAGATGGGCAAGCACCACCAGATGAAGTACAGAGGCTATCCGACTACTGTAGCAGGAGCAATCTACCCCTTCTGCTGGGCTGCGACGCAGCAGAAGGGGAGTAGCACAGACACCAATTAAAGGGGTGAGCAATTACTAGAATTCATACTCGTGGCTGACCTAAATGTACTCAATGTGGGATGTATCTAGGCAAGGGCTAGGCAAGAAGTATTAGATCTAACGCTCGGCAGCCCGAGCATTAGTAGAATGGTAAGGAACTGGAGGGTCTCAGACGAACCCTCTCTTTCCGATCATCGAATCATTATGTTCAACGTGGAAGGGCTTGTGACACAAACAACCTTTACCAGAAATCCTAGGAACACAGATTGGGAAAAATACAACACCAATCTAAAATGCAACCTAGAACAAATCAAGTTCAACGGCAACAGTCACGTCGAATTTGAGCAGACCCTAGAGACGGTTAACGGTTAACGGTTTTTATAAAACAAGTCATTGATGAGTTTATTAGTTCAAAATGAATATTCAATCGAGAAGAATCATTGGGAAAGAATTATCAAATCAATTATATGAATAACGCATTGTCATCGTTTTATTATATGGTGATTATATTCAAATCAATAAATAGGTATACTATTGATTTTCAATATATTGTTACGTTTCTGAATTCTAAAAGAAGTATTAGGTAACTGCCGAAAAACTACTACTCTGTCTGTAAGTGGGCTAATTTTCATCCAAAACTTTGTTTCCTTAACTCTTTTATTAAATTTATAACTGAATAAAAATTCAAGGTACCAACAATTTGGAAATACCTTTGGATAAAAGACATTCAGAAAGGTATATATACAGGTTCGAATATAATTCATTTTGGGGAAAAATTCCGAGTAGCAAAAATTTTAATACCTCATTTGCTGAAAGATCTCTAGAAAAGTGTATCACGAGGTCGAATCAATCTTTTTCAATGTTTAAAAAGTAAAAATAGAATTCTGATTCCTACAATAAACTATCAGAGAGCTTGATTTCTTTAATTGAATGCCCAATGGAGGATTTATCAACTTCATTATGAATTTTTTTGAAACCGAATCGATATATTCCAATTTCATTTATTTCTTTATATTCAGGAGAGAAAAAAATTCCAAATGAGATTTTAAATATTGCTATTCAAAATTTAAGATTTGTGGTCATAGCACCGAGGGATGAAATGCATTTCGGTTGAGTTTCGGGAAAGTAGAAGGTTCGTCTGAGCGTTTTTCAAAATCCGGTTCAACAAATGTTGATATTTGATACTCATTTTTCAATTTTACACTATGAAATACACAATTTCTCCAACGTGAAACAATTTGATTGATTAACCAACCATTGCTTAAAAAGAATAATTAATATAGTAAGTCAATGCCTGTGGAATCAGAATTGGAGCCAAAAGCGAGTGCCATCTAGCGTTTTTAGTTGAAAATTAAGAGAAACTACAAAAAACTATAAGTACCAAAAATTATATATAAATATAATTTGTGTCTATGGCCTATTTCGTTTTTCGCATCAGCCCAAGGAAAAGGTTTCTAATGGATTTTTTTTTCCCTTTTCCACGGTTATCTACAGTCGTCGAATCTAAAATTTAATCGCCACCTATTAGTTGGTAGTTCAATTACATCAAGATACGACTAAAGGATATTGTTCCTCAAATTTACGATCTGACCGGGAGACCAAGTTTTCTTTCATCGAATCCAGTCGTTATTCCATATGATTGTCTTACTATTCTTCAACTCTTTATACAATGAACCAACTGTAAAAACTGAAATGAGTCCAGGTGTGCTATATTCTCCAATCTTTCAGTTTCAATTATCAGTTTACGAATAAGAAAGACAAACACATATTTCTAGCCTACTGGTGCGAAACAATAAATTGAACTGGCATATGTACTAGCGAGCGAATAGTACCCCGGGTGTTTTTCTTCGGCAGCGATGTTAAAATGACCACAGAAATATTGCTTTCCTCGTATTATACGCATTTCGTTTAATCTAACCCGTATCGTATGATAAACAACTGCAATCTGTTGTTGAATATTATAGTCTTCTAGCACGAAACCTATCCACAGAAACGAATTAGAATTGAACGTGTCAATGTAGCGCCGACTATCTGTAATTATAGCGGTATCGTATCTCATATGTGGCGTGGTATTGGGCAATTTGGTGTCAGGGGGAGTAACGGATTTTGTATTATTCAAGGCGTACGATTTGGTACAAGGATATGTATGGTACTTTCAATTTTTTGACTACAAGTTGGTTTTGGAACTGCCAAAGTTAAAAAACAAGAAGTTCTCAACTTGTAGCCACTGTGTGTCTCATTGAGTGCAACCAACCTCTTCTGGAAAATGAATTTCTTTTTATCGACTTCTGATTACTTTTTCCTCTAAAGGAATTATGCTACTGAAGCTCTTTTACCTTTGGCTCTCGAGCGCAGGGCATTCTCAGAGTCTGCTGAAGTTCATTACCAAAAAATTATGGCAAGTGAAATTTCATTTCGCTTGCATGCTCGTACTTTTCTGCCACGCAGTACTGATGTATATCCTTTTGTCTCGAAACATACAGTTTGAGGTCATCCTTATGAAATAATTGCCTCCAGTTCCTAGAGGGAGGAGGCGGAGTTGGGGTTAGTAGCACAAAATATTTGGCTAGCATTTACTTTTTGATAGTGGGGTATTCTATTTTTTTTTTTCGTTTAGGGTACTGGATTCGTAAGCTGTTGGTTCGTATTTTCCTATGAGGCCTTGGAATAGAACAGCCCCTATAGCAGAACTCGCATCTGTGGTCAGATTGAAGGGCTTTCTGAAGTCTGGGTACTGGAGGAGTGATTAATTGGTAAGCAGGTTCTTGTAAGTGTGAACATGTGAACATTCTTCTTCAGGCAGGTGGTTGAAGGTTTGGTTGTCTCACCAAAGTCTTCGATGAACTCACTGTAATACCCTATGAGATCAGGGAATCCTCTAATTTCTTCAACAGCTCGAGGTTTGTTTCCATACCATAAGGGGTGCCGATGTGTCCTGGAAAGAATACTCCTTATTTTCATTTGTGTACTTGCATTTTCAAACTAGTCTCTCTTTGGCGTTGAAATACTTTTGTAACGTCAACTAAATGCTCTTGCAGGAATGTAGAGAAGATAATAATAAAGTCCGTTTAGACCGAGCAGATAATTCCTTGTAGGCCCTTTAAGACGTTTTTCACAACCTCCTGGAATGTCGCTGAAGCGTTTTTCAGTCCAAATGGCATTCTCAACATTGAGTGCGGTCTTCAGAATGTCTGTGTATATTTCCATTCAATGGATTCCACGTCTCAAATATAGGGTGGTGAAATATTGGCATCTTCCCAATTTGTAGATGATTTGAAAAATGTAAGGAATTGGTTGTTTTCCGGAAACTACAACGATAGCCACTTCGCTTTTCTGGAGGCATCCAGTTTCTTGGGAACGATCCAAATTAGTGAGGACCAGGGGAATTGGTTGAGTCTGATAAATCTTTGATCTAGTGATGATTTGCCTCTAGACTCTTTCCTAATGTACATATAAATATCAGTGGGATCTGATGTATACCGTAATTTCGTCTTTAGTTCTTATGTGGCGTTTTTTCTTGATTGCTGATAATAAAATATCTGAATGGATGGAGGAAAATATCGAAGTATTTCCAGCATAACTTCCTGATATGCATCTCCTCTTCTGAGTCAAAATAGTACGTTCTAATTGGATCATCCATATTGTTGATCAGTTCTGCATATCCAGAATTCTGAATGCCACGGACAATGACACTAGGGAGATGCAGAAGAATATGGTTGAGGGAGTCTCCCTGAAACACGTCCTTTCTACTGATCACGTGTTCTGTCTGGACTCTGACTTGACCAGTGTTGGGGTCACTTCGAAATATTTATATTTTAACACTTTGTATATGATTTTCGTTTATGTCTGTGAATATAATTTTTTATTACTGTTGTTAATGTCAAGTTGGATGGATTTTTGAGAGAAAAAAAAAATATAGATTTAATACAACAGAAAAAATATAAGATTTTGAAGAAATTTGACATTTTTCTTTGATTCCTACCAAAAGCTGGAGCTTGAGCATTGTCCTGTCCCTTCTTGCCGAATATATTTATAGAAGTATCCTTTATGGGCGTGTATTTGAACAATCAGATCTTTTACGGCAAGAAATCTGGGCAAACGCATTCTAAGCTCATCTGAAGTTGTATAAAATGCCTTGTGGAAAACAATTCATGCCAACGAAAGGTAACGGTGATACTGCATATATGAGATGCTGGTTACACATATTTTGACATGCATTCGAGCATGTTATTGGTCTGTAGTCCAAAATGTAACGATTTCGAGACCGGCCCTGATCTAATTAATTATGCACCCTCGTTCAACTACAACAGCATATCTGCTGGCCTATCGCCGAGAACAAGCTGGAATAAAATCGATCAATTCGATACTGTTCGAGTTAGTAATAGTTTCAGAGTTTGCTGATAGATAGCCACAGTAGAAATAGATTGAAATAGTTATTGAAGTAAATGTTTTAGTGAATAATTGTTGTAAATAGTGTTTTTAAATAAATTAGGGAAATTAGTTAGTGCAGTTTTACTACATTTGGTGTCAGAAGAGGGATGGATCAACACGGTTTTGCGTAGACTACCGTCAACTAAACAACGTGACGAAAAAGGACAGCTACTCTCTCCCAAGGATAGACGACACGCTAGACACGTTGGCTGGATCTACGATTTTCTCGACCTTAGATTTGAAGAGCGGATACTGGCAGGTAGAACTGGCCCAGGAAGATCGAGAAAATACAGCTTTTACCATCGGCTCCGGATTATGGCAGTTTACAGTTATGCCATTCGTCCTCTGCAATGCTCCAGCCGCGTTCGAAAGATTGATGGAGACGGTTTTGAAAGGACTATCATGGAAGACGTGTCTGGTGTATCTCGACGACATTATTGTGGTTGGCAGATCATTCGAGGACCATGTAAAAAACTTGGAAGAGGTATTTCAGCGACTGAGAAGCTCCGGACTGAAACTGAGCCCTAAAAAATGTTATCTGTTTCAAAAAGAAATACGTTATCTCGGCCACGTTGTCTCTGGGAAAGGAGTGACAGTAGATGAGCAGAAGATCAAAGCTGTTAAGGAATGGCCCGTTCCGAAAGACATTCACCAGCTTCAAAGTTTTCTTGGCTTGTGCACTTACTATCGGCGATACGTGCTGGGATTTGCTAACATCGCAAAACCACTGACCAGGCTCACGGAAGGACAAACAAAGTTCCAGTGGTCAGATGAATGCCAAGATTCATTCAGGAAGTTGAAAGGAGCTTTGATCAACGCACCAATCCTGAGCTACCCCCTTCCAGACGGGAAATTCATTTTGGACACGGACGCCTGTAACGTGGGACTTGGAGCTGTCCTGTCTCAGATCCAAGAAGGACAAGATAAGGTCATCGGTTTCTTTGGCTGGATTGAGAGGCTCCAGGAATTCGACTTTGAGATCGAACATCGGGCAGGGACCAGTCATAAGAATGCGGATGCCCTATCGCGAAGACCATGTCCAGACGACTGTTCGCACTGCCGACGAACAGAGGAAAAGGAGTCGACACTCTGCAGAATCACGGCGGTTGATGGTAACTGGAATGACCACAAGATCCAGAAAGACCAAGAGAAAGATCCAGATCTTGGTTTAGTCATCGGCTGGAAGAAGAGTGAGCGAAGACCGTCGTGGCAGGAAATAGCCAGTTGTTCTCCAGTCACTAAAACTTACTGGGCCCAATGGAACTCTTTCACCTTAGACAATGGAGCCTTGAAGCGTGTGTTGGAGTCTGAGGATGGCGGGGAAGAAAGACGTCAGGTAGTAGTTCCCAGGAGCAGAAGACAGGAAGTGCTCCGAGAAATCCATGATGGGGTCACCGGAGGACATCTGGGAGTGACGAAGACCCTCCAGAAAGTTAGGCAACGGTTCTACTGGGTCAATTGTCAAGCTGACGTCAAGGACTGGTGCAGAAAATGTGCTGTATGCGCTGCCAGTAATGGGCCTCGAACAAGACCTAAGGCCCCGATGCGCCAGTACAATGTGGGCAACCCATTCGAAAGGATCGCCATTGACATCGCTGGCCCGTTCCCACAATCTGAACACGGGAACAAGTACATCCTTGTGGCGATGGATTACTTCAGCAAGTGGGCCGAAGCCTATGCCCTTCCCAACGAAGAAACCATCACCGTTGCCGACGTCTTGGTGAAGGAGTGGATTTGTCGATTCGGTGTCCCGTTAGAGCTGCATTCGGATCAAGGCAGGAGTTTCGAGTCAAACCTGTTCCAGGAGATGTGTCAGATGTTGAACATCCGGAAAACGAGGACCACAGCTCTACATCCACAGTCCGATGGAATGGTGGAGCGGATGAATAAGACGATAAACCGCCACCTGTCCAAGGTAGTCTCTGACCACCAGAAGGATTGGGACCAGTACCTTCATCTATTCCTGATGGCGTATCGTTCCGCAGTTCATGAGTGAACCGGCCAATCCCCTGCTAGTGTTATTATGGGCCGAGAGCTGCGACTTCCATGTGACCTGATGTTTGGGACGCCACCAGGACAAGACACTGCAGGAGATGACTACGTCAGCAAACTGCGACAGAGAATGGACGACATCCATGAACGGGTCCGTTTGAACATCCAGAGTGCCAGCGACAGAATGAAGGAGACCTACGACATCAAGGCGGATGCTGGTGGATATCAGACAGGTGACCTTGTCTGGCTATATATCCCTAAACGTCGCCGTGGACTATCACCGAAACTTCGGAACTCGTGGGAAGGTCCATATAAGATCATGAAAAGGATAAACGACCTCGTCTACCGCATATATAAGCCACCACGAGGAAAACCTAGGGTAGTCCACTTCAATAGGTTGTCACCTTACGCCGGAAACCACGATCAAGTCCGCACAGTCAGATCACCGGATGACGAAATAACGTTTCAGAGGTTCATGTCCCTGTACTCGAACGGACAGAAAGTTCAATATGGGGTAACCCGAGAGGAGTCACGAGATCTTTTCAAGGTGCCTGCTGATTACGCGTTAGCTCACTGTGTAGCAGAAGATCTCCAAATGTCCAGAGGCATTGCAGTAGTTTTCTCCAAGAAGTTCGGTCGAATCCAGGAACTGAGAGAACAGAACCCAGAAGTTGGAGGGGTGTTACAGCTGAGGAAAGGCCAGAGAAACATCTACTATCTGGTTACCAAGAAGCGTTCTCGAGATAAGCCGTCTTATGAAGATGTTGGAAGAGCCTTAAGAAATTGAGAGACACGATGCTGGACCAGAATATTGTAGACCTGGCAATCCCAAAATTGGCCTGTGGGCTTGATGGGCTGGACTGGAGAGTTATAAGAAGCATGTTGGAGACAATATTCAGATCCAGCGGCATCAACATTCTGGTGTGCTGCAACCATCTTCCTCGACCCAAATTGTAGACTGTGGAGTGCTACTTCCATCGAACGTCCAGGTGCAGATATGGAGAATCTTGCAGATATCTTCACACTCCAAGAATGACGTTTCAGGGCGAAACGTCTTTAAAAAGGGGGCAATGTAACGATTTCGAGACCGGCCCTGATCTAATTAATTATGCACCCTCGTTCAACTACAACAGCATATCTGCTGGCCTATCGCCGAGAACAAGCTGGAATAAAATCGATCAATTCGATACTGTTCGAATAGCCATCTAGATGAAATGTTCTATACTCCAGAGTAATCGAGAGAGCCGTGGATGGAATCTGCTTGCGACTATATAACCGCTGGAGGACAGTCAGAATTCAGAGTTAGTAACAGTTCCAGAGTTCTCTGATAGATAGCCACAGTAGAAATAAATTGAAATAGTTATTGAAGTAAATGTTTTAGTGAATAAGTGTTGTGAATAGTGTTTTTAAATAAATTAGGAAAATTAGTTAGTGCACTTTTACTACAATATGTTCATCTGACACCTCTTTTGCAATTGTCTCCCACCACATTCAGCAAGCTTAGCAAGTATCAATGATGGCAGTGGCTTAGAGAGGGTTGTTGCTGTCCTCTAGCTCTACTTCTGGCTTCGCCACTGAAGCAAACCTTCAAGATGTCATTTGAATAATAGTTGCGCAAAGTTTGAAGTTTCATTGAGAGTCAGCCGATAAGATTATTCTCCTTTTGGTCGACAGCCTGTAGACTACTGAATATTCAGCAGAAGTCATCCTTTCCAAAACCCCCCAATGCTATCGGACGCAATGCCAAAAATTAACAACCATGCATTCTCTCATCCTTCAGCTTCAATTATCATTGAACACTTTTTTTGTGTAGAAAAGAAATTGACTATAATCTCCGGAGGCTTAAACGGATTTATGGATTTTTTCACACTCGGAATTTTCATATTCCAGCTTCTCAGAGTTTGCAGAAACTCCTGTTGGTGATGACCGATAATCCATAAGAAATAAATCTCTCATCGACCCGGCGATGGCAATAAATCACTGGGACAGTTAACTCACCGAAGAAATGTTATTTCGGTATAATTAAAGGCCAATGGGTCTCGCCAACAAAGCGAGCCATCGATCTTCCTGTCAAACTAATAGCTTGCCCAAATATGCCAATTATATAAGAAGAAATCCACTTATTTCCGTGCCGTTTGGTTGTAATGATGGCGAATCAAAATATTGTGAATTGTTTTTTATAGCTTCAATATGGGAAAGATAACAATATACTTACATATAAACCAAGTTTTTGTTTGGGCGATATTGCAAAGTTGGCATTTTCTAAGATGAAACAGCCAACCACTATAAAATCAATTAATTGGTGTATGTCTAGATCTTGTCAAAACTCTAGGAGGAAGCAATTGGCCTTTCGAAACACAATATTACAGATCGTAAACAATTGGAAAAATTGGTATGAGTCATGAAAAAATCATACGGCGTGCCGCATGGAACATTTTTGGGCCAATATTCTCCTCATCAAGGAATCTAGTGGAAAATTTAACAGCACCGCCGATAATACAGCCATCCTTCCCTCTCACTCATGGGGGAATCTTGAAAAAAAAATTGAAAAATAATTTTAATTGACAATGAAATTATGCGTTTTGATTAATTTTTCATTCTTTGACAATTCACTTTGACTAGTTTTCTCCCTTATATCACTCGCCACTGAACAGAAAAGTAAAGGTTTGTATCTTACCGTCTTTTATATGACATTGTTTCCAGAGGAAGTGGTAGCACATTGGAAAATATTTGCAAAAATGGACAGCCAAGTGTCAGAAACGTGTTAATTTTTTTAAAATAATTTCGCACACCGTTGAATGTGATATGGCATGTCACCTAGATTATGATTTATTGCTTTCATAATATATTTTCGGAAGATATTAACTGAGCGAACTATGGAATACAGTAAAATTTGACAAAACATAACAAAATATTGTCGACGAAATAAGCCGTATGGACGGAGCATGTATCGGTAAAAGAATAATATACTATAACAACTGTAAATAAAGTAAGAGTTAAAGTTAAAGGGTAGTACCAAAATGAAATTTTGGAATGTTGCTAACTAGTAAATATATATTATACGTACGTATTTTACAAAAAAGTAGACGTATTATCAAAAAGCAACTTACAAGTGTAGACGTTCAGAAATAAAACCACAATATTCCACGATATCACGTCTAATATCAAGTTTTGATGGCTATTACTATTTTTTTAATACAACCTAAGAGAAAAAAATATATATGTTGTATAGACCAAGCAGCTAATTCCTTGTAGGCCCTTCAGAAATGTCGCTGGAGCGTTTTTCAGTCCAAAAGGCATTCTCAAGTACTCGTAGTATGATGATCATCTATCCTCTTCTCATTAACCTCTTGGAAACTACAACGATAGCCACTTCGTCTTTCTGGGGGCATTTGGTTTCTTGGAAACAATCCAAATTAGTGAGGACCAGGGGAATTGGCTGAGTCTGATGATCCTTTGATCGATCTCTGTAGATGAGTTACTGTCAAGAAAAGAAAAATAACACATGTAAGAATGGAAAGAAGAAAACTCAAAACCATTTGTTTTCTAGGCCCGATGCCATAGACAATAGGAACCTACCAAATTGTGGTAGTCGTGATGATAATTAGGAATTGGTAATCTCAATACATTTCTCTTCGTTCTCAATCTACCAGATAAAGTGGTATTTTTATAATATTCGAGTGATACATATTGATAGGAGAAACATAATGTCAAAAATCAATACGTGGTTCTGAAGTTGGGTTGGGAAGGTGACAAATGATATTTTCAAATGTCAGCTGTCAAATCAAATCATTAATCAGAAAACAATGACTGGAGGAAAGGACACAATAACCTCTTGAGATGTTTTCCGGTTAGGCTAGAAGGTAGAATATTTAGAAAATTTGATGGATCATCACATTGGATAGCACGATTGTGAATGTTTTCATGCATTGAAGTTTTTAACATAATCAAAGGTATTCTGACCTTTCAAAGAGTGAACGATGACGTCTTTCAAGGATCCAATTATTTCGAAGAAATCATAGATTGAACACTGTGCTTTTTTGTCGGATGTGCAAAACTTGAAGGCTAAGATTAATGTCGAAATGACGGTTTTGATTCAGAATATGATCGACAAGTGAGCTTTTGGTGATATTATATTCGAGAAAAGGGTCTGTAGATTCTTCAATCAGTTTACTATGTTCCAAAACTCTTGTATGGATCGTACGACAACCCTGGACAATATATTGTGACCGCATGAAACTTAATAGATTCATGTGCAAGGGAGTTTTGATTTGCCATTTATAAACTTACAACCGGTGTTGATATTGTTTTCATAGCAGAAAACGCAATTTTTATGTAATGAGAAGCCATACATACCAAAGAAGACGATGAAAGAAAATGTTTATTCGTTGATTTGAATGAGAAATATTTATGGATTCTACTGATGATTTGTAGGGAATATCACGGTTCAAATTATTCGTTTTTGATACTATATTGAATAATCTGTGAAATAAATGAATAAATGAAGACAGTAAACTCATGTTGGGAGAGGTGACAGTAAGATATATGTTTCACACAAAGAATACTATTTTTTTTATGAAATTGATCATACAACCCAGAGACGTTAAAGAATTATTCCGGAAAATTTCTATGATGGGTTTAATGGATAGGCGTATGTAAATAATTAAGGAAGTTTAGCAAATAATTGACCTGTTGTATGGAACTACTAATAAGAACAATACAATCATCAACTCATTTTAATCAGATAATAATATGAAGAATTTGAAATTTGAGAATTTTTGTTCTATTGAGTAATAAAAAAAGAGAATAAGAAAATTGAAAAAAGAAATAAACATTGAACAGAAAAAAACATTTTTAAAGCAGTATGTGAAAGGAAAACGAATATTTAAAAAATAGAATTGGGATATCTGACTCGTACAATAGCTGTTGAACTAAAAACTGCTAACTCCAGGAAAAACTCCATCAAATAATAAATTATAAAACTAGTAGAGATTTGGCACTGAGATCGAAAGTAGTTTTCGAAGTGTTGGGTTGTTATATATTTTCAATTATGTTATTCAACCAGACAGCAAGTTTAGAAGCAGGGGATGTGAAATATGATAGAACTAGTCTACTTTTATTCAATTTGTATTTTTAAGAATATTATGTAATTTCGAAAACTGAGTTTAAATGATTACTACAATGAGAACATGATTCAATGAATGTTATTTGATACTGATTTTATTAGGTCGATTAAAGAAATTTATTTTATTAACTTCATCCATCGAGTACTATAGCAAATCCTTTTGTTAGAGCCATTTCTCAGACGTCCTTGTCTGAACACAGGTTTGTTCTGTAACAGCAAGCAATTACAAATTATATTACTTGTACCGATCATTTTTGCCGCTAACCATTGATTGATTTTATCTATTTGATATCTATAATTACAGATAAACCGATAAAAAAATGTCTAATGAAACCCTGAATTTTCAATTATTCTCTGCGAATAATAAATCATAGAATTGCGATTCATGCCAACTGTGGGAACAGAAGGATACGTGTACATAATATGACAATTTGAATATCCAAAGGCGTGGTCGATCTGTAGGTGGTAATAAAATAATAATAAAAACTCGTTTCATATAACAATTATTTTTATGCGAGCGAAATAATAAGATAATCGACAGTTTCCTTTAACATAATTCATGCTTTATTCTTACCGAATCGGAATCATTCCGATATTTGTCCTGATTTATTAGTCTATCTACCTTGACCTTAAAGGCAGCCATGGATAAGATTTATATAGAAATTATAGTCATATCCAGAACAAGACATTGAGCAGTGAAATCAAGAAATTATCCAACAGAGATCGGCTTGCTCTCACAACAGAAACATATCCCAAAAAAATCATTGAGATTTCGTCAGTTCTTCAGAAACTGAAAAAACTCTAATAAAACCATTTAAACGTGTGTGAAATATAATATGTGCAAAGAATCACGTTGAAATTTCGTTACATCCAATGGAAAATTTCTAGAATCTGTAAGAGATGTTAACTGATAGTTATTTGAAAATTCAAATTATTTTTTAGATAAATGTTTTCATTTTTCCATAATTTTTAATGTAAAAATGCATCCGTTTCATTTTTACAATATTGGTCATGAAGAAATAGGTGAAATCTTCAAATTATCGGGGATATTACCATCAAATCAACGATAATAATTATGAAACAAACGAATTATCAAAATAACGGACTCGGGCCATTAATGCTTTGAAACAACGAAAAAACTTTCCGAGTGCAGTTTTTTCAAAATTATTTGTTTAATTTTTGAAGCATGGTAAAAAATTTCAAGAATACAAAGAGATTCAAATTGGATTGCGACCTAGCGCGTTGAATTACAGCGGTAATCTACTCACTATGTGGATTATTGCTGTAACTCATTGATAATTTCATACCTTCTATGGACATTTTGACATATAAGTGAGAATTACGGAATGAAAACCATATAGAAAATTAATTCCATAAATAGACAAAAACCTTCTATAAAAATGAATTATTTTTTCTGTAATATCTAACGTAGAGCAATTTATTTTTGAACTCAGGCTACTCTTCAATTTTATTGTGTTTTTTTTTTTCATTTTAGAAAGATATATACTTTTTCAATCTTCAATCGAGAGTGTTTCATTTTTCAACATGATTACCTTTCAACAGGTCTTCCCCAATCTAGTTTTACATGGGGAAACTGTAAAACTAAAGTGTGATTTCTCATCTTAATATTACAATGAAGCATTACATGGGAATAATATACTGATAGGTCAAATATTCATTGTAATAGTTGTTACAATATTTGTTATGCGAATTTCCAAAGTATTCGGCATAAAAAAATTTAAAGTTATTTTGTGTAATTTTACACGATTTGTAATGTAGAAAGAAATACGGAAGGTAATATTGTATTACAATACCAATTGTGTGACAAAATTACGATATATTATTGTACTGATAACTCACCAATGATAAATAGTGCAAACACTTTTAACAGTGTACAAAAATAACAAATGTTTGAGACTTCATGAAGTGGAATCTTATGCTGTATCACTTCCGTTAAAAATGACGTCACCATTAGTCGCCATTTCCGTTGTTTTGCTATTACCAAGCAATAGCAAAATAACGGGAATGGCGAATAACGGTGACGTTATTTTTAACGGATGTGATACAGCATAGGGCTGAATATCTCATATATTTATATTTATGGTGCTTGCTTGAGCTTGGGAAAAAGCTACCAAAATGAGTAAGTCGCCCCAGATCGTGACGAATAATAATAATAATAATAGCCCTTCTCTACCCGAACAGACAACGTCTTTAGGCATTGAATTCATTAATAAATGAGCTGCTTCGACTCGAAGGCATATCTGAATTGGAATCATCCAATTTGAACTTAATTTGCACCACTCACATATACAGGGTTATGATAAAGTAATGCACAAAATTCATAAAACGTACAACGATCACTTTAAAAAAAAATGCAAAAACACGTCAAACTGTTTTTTTTATTCCGCATCTTTTGACATAAGTTACAAAAATAACACGTCAAAGTTGTCAAAGTTATGACGTCATCAACAAATTTTTTTAATGGAAAGACAAGAGTTTTATTACATTATGTGATAGAGCTTGTATTTTTACACAAGGGAAAATTAGTTGCAGTAGGGCTTACATAAGAAAAACAACGAGAAAAGGGATAAAAAACGAAATAACAAATCCAATTATAAAAAGAGGTCAAACTTAAACTTATCTAGTAAGAACATGTGTTCTTATAAATTTTTTCAATTGTTTTACTAAAACAACGGTTTGTCAGTGTCAGTCGTACAATTAGTGTCACCACAGTTTTATTATTATGGCTCGTTTAACCGAAAGAGAAAGGATAGAAATTCTAATGATGGTAGGTTACGGCGATCGCCTTCGAAGTCATGAAGAAGCTACACATTTTGAAAGACCTCCAATTGCTAGAAGCACAGTAAACAGAATTGTTGCAAAATTTGATGCAATGGGAAGCGTGAGGGAAGCTCCAAAATCTGGACGACCAGGAATAAGCAACGATGTGAAGTTAGATATTTTGCTGTCAGTAGAAGAACACCCTCACGCAACTACAACAGAAATTGCCTTACAAGAAAATGTTAGTCAGTCGTTTGTAGTAAAGATGTTAAAAAAAGAAAAACTACACCCATACAAAGTTCATCTTGTTCACGAACTCTCAGAAGATGATCCGGACAGACGTTTGGAATTTTGTGAAATCTTCATGCGGCATTGTGATGAAAATCCAAATTTTCTTAATAGTGTAGTATATTCCGATGAGGCAACGTTTTGTCTAAGTGGTTCTGTAAATCGACACAACTCTCGCTACTGGACTCGGGAAAATCCCCACTGGATGCAGACAAAACACACCCAGCGTCCCCAAAAAATTAATTTTTGTTTGGGTAGGAATCGTCCTGGGAAGATTTATTGGTCCTTATTAATTTCGCGGGAATTTAACAGCTGAACGATATTTGGAACATCTTCGTATGGCAGTGCTTCCGGACCTACTTGCGGCATTTCCGGATCCAAATAATGGGAACAACTTGGATCCCAGTATTTGATTCCAACAAGATGGCGCAGCACCACATTATGGTCATACTGTTCGAAGGTTTCTGGATAACCAGTTTGAAGGACGGTGGATTGGAAGACGTGGACCAATGGAGTGGCCACCTAGGTCACCTGATTTAACCCCCCTTGATTTTTTTCTGTGGGGACATTTGAAAAGTCGGATCTACATTAACCGGCCAGACAATTTAGAAGACTTAATGGAAAGAATTAGACACGAAATGACTCGTATAACTCCGCAGATGATCGAAAACTCTATAAATACGGTCTACCATCGTCTTGGCCTATGTCAGTTAGTAAACGGGACACAGTTTGAACAATTCCTATAAGAAATAGTTTTGGTTTAATGGACTGTTCAGTTAATTGAGCCCTACTGCAACTATTTTTCCCTTGTGTACAAACACAAGCTCTATGACATTGTGTGATAAAAATCTTAGCTTCCCATTAAAAAAATTTGTTGATGACGTCATAACTTTGACAACTTTGACGTGTTATTTTTGTAACTTATGTCAAAAGATGCGGAATAAAAAGAACAGTTTGACGTGTTTTTGCATTTTTTTCAAAAGTGATCGTTGTACGTTTTATGAATTTTGTGCATTACTTTATCATAACCCTGTATTATTCATTTAGTATCCATAACAATGCCTAGGTGAAGCGATAAAGTTGAATTCATTAGGAGGCTGCAAGCGTTGTTACATTTGTAACAACTGTACAATTATATTTTAATTCAGTGCTGGTCTACATGACATTTCGTTGTCATCCCTTTATGAAAAGACTAATATCTTTTGATTCATGTAATATTACATTCATCTAAAGAACAAAACTGGACTTGTCATAACTGCTTTCGAAGATAACTATTCTTCAATACAAATTTGCGAGATGATATGGAATTACCTTAATGACTTGTCAGTAATCATCATCAATCATGAGGGTAAATTATTAGCGACATTCATATATAAAACTGAAACTCCTTACATTGAATATTACTTTCTCCATAGGTATCCACAAATGACATGTTTTCAAGTCTAATGTCAGCGTAGATTCATTTGCCAACTAACGATTAGATTTACAGGTGATTAACTCATTATTCACTCTGCACTGATGAAAGTAGGCAACATTGTGACTAAACGAATTTTACTTCTATTATTCAAATAATGTCTCAAACAAGCGAAGGAATTAATAGACATTCATGTATAAAACCCAAAACCTAGAGTTACATGAGGATAAATAAAATGGACTGGAAATATATTAAAAAAATACAATTCATCAGGAATCAACTTGCAGGAATCATCTAAGATATTTCCTCACTAAACTTATTTCACCTCATAGGGAAATCACACTTGTCTGTTATCTAACTGAACACCATATGACTTACTTGAGAACCTGTTGGAAGTTAATTATCAAATTACGAACCTCTGTCCATTCAAAGCTTCATCCGAGAATTGAACATACTTCTACTGCATGATGAATGTCATAGAAGTTATGATTATGCGTATATATTATTATGATTAAAATTAGATTAATTAAGAGCAGCAGGTATTGCAAAAACAAGAGTAATTATTATTTGTAAATAACAAGTTTTTAATAACGAGACTTACATTGAGTTAAACTAGTTCTCAGTTAGATACTGAGAAATCCTGATTCTTTCGTTCACTCCTATGGAAATAACCACTCAAGACTTACTGGGTGCTGCTTGTTGGCCTAGAATATCAAAGGCCTGTGAGTTTTCTTTTCTGGTAGAGCAAAGGGCCAGAAAGTGCAAATCTAGCAGGAATTGAATTAATAGACATACTGCAAACAATAGGCAGTCTTATGATCAATTGAAAAATACGTTTTATAATGATTATGTGGATACATACCAGATACAATTTGGTCAAACATCGATTTTTTTAAGGCTTGTACAAAATCGTCCATTTATTTATTTTTTTTTCGTACATAATGAAACAGAAACATTCATGTGTTAATTTTTTGAGAAAATTTTTTAATTATTATTTTTATCGAATTTTTTTAATTCTGTTCACTTCATCATCTTCTCCTCACCAATTGGAAAATAAGAGGCAAACATCTGTCAGAAAACAACTACTTCCCTGGCTAATACCACGACGGACATTGAACTACAACTGGAATGACCACCTGCAGACATGCAATTTCGAATTTTACAGATTTCTCTTCCCGGAGACTGTGCTACTTGGGAGTGTTTTGTCTTGTTCCGTGCGAAAGGCGCTTCGATCAACTTGGTTGTAGATCGTGATGTTATCCGTGGGGAAATATTAGTTGAACAGTTGATTATCATTCATTTGGCAGGGACAGTACAATTATAATGTTGTCCGACCTACCCTGTCACTGATGAGAGGCAATAAACTTCGAAACATTCATGTTTGCAGGTGGTCATTCCTAGCCAAATGAAGAATAATTTTCTGTTTAATTACGAGACAAGCACTTGCAATTGGGTCTTCTTTGGCACAAATATCTGTCAGTTGTAGTTCAATGTCCATCGTGGTATCAGCCAGGGAAGTAGTTGTTTTCTGACAGATGTTTGCCTGTTATTTTCCACTTGGTGGAAACGCTAAGAGAGAAGGGTACCCCGTATTCTTTCAACATTCTCAATTAGTTGATGAATTTTAATTAGTTCAAACATAAAAAACAGGAGAGAAACAGAAACAGATGGAGTAAAGGAGAAGATAATTTTTAAAATTCGAAAAAAAATATTTTTCTTAAAAAATAATATATGGTTGTTTTTGCTTCAATATGTAAAAGAATTAATTACATAGAAAAAAGAAATTGTTTATAACAAGTTGTTCATTAAATAAACAATACAAATTTGATTCACAACAAATATTTTCAACAGTTATCAAAGTGAAAAATAAATTATGATTTACAAAAAATGATACTTTTATAATAATAACAGGTGGTAGAAAAAAATTGTTAATTAACAAATCCGTTTCCACACAATAAATTTTTTTTAGGAACGATTTTATTTGGAAAAATCATAATTACAAGTTGTCCAACTTGTATTGTTTCAAAATTAAATTTAAATCATTATTTCCTCAAGGTTGCTTCTATAGTACTGAGGAATATTTAGAGTCGACTTTTATACATATAGATAGCCTCTATCATCATATATTATAATAACTTGTGAATATATTTTGTTATTTATTTTTCATACAATTTTATATAATTTTCTTACTGCATTTAAAGTCATGCTGTCCCACCAAACAACAAACGATAACAGCCAAGGCTCAAGAGCCAGAAGCATATTTCTGTCTCAGATTCCGAGAAAAGCAAATGCATAAATTCACAGTATCAAATCTCAACAACTTGTATCTGAAGTAGCTGAACAGTAGTTCCATAAACAAAAATTCTTTCGTTGTTTTCACGAAATCTTACTGAACATTCGTTTTAAAAATAGAAAATAATCACTTTCAGCAAAGCCTGCTATTAGAGTAGAACACAAATCGCTTATGCATCAACTCCTACACATTTTATATTTTCGACAACCCATTGTTCATATTATTTTGCACATTCCGTTGATTTATTGCCGTACAATGGTAGTTTCATATGGTTCCTTCATATATTTTGAGATAAGACTGTGGGTGGTCTCGGGTATAAAATGTTTGATGGGTACACAAAACTAACACAATTTTTTATTTCCATTTGACCTCTGATTGTCATATGCATTCAAACTGCTATTCATCACGACTCCTGCAGACATGAAGTTTCCAGTTATTGTTTCTCAACCGACAGCGATTCAGATCGTTTATTTAAATTCCGTATAATGAAAGTAATATTATCTAGAACACTTTGGACAGCAAGACTGGAAAGGCCCTAACCATTTCAAAAAATAAGTTTTGGTACTGAATTCGTTTTTCCTCCTCTTTTCAGAACATATTTGTTTCGCCAGGAGTTGAAACTCTGTGATGGTTGAGGAGGGCTACATCAGACTTGGTCTGATGACTTAGTAGCTCATATTTGGAATGATACCGCGAAAAGTTCCAGATATTGTCTTTGGAGTGACTGTATAATGGATAATTATTTATTACTCAATACCATAATAATTTTTTACCAGAAAATATTTCCTTCAGTTTTCAACACCCACTCACGACCACCAGAGCTTTATAAATTTTCCCAGGTGGTGTGTGGTGAAATAAAAGTTGCAAAACACACCTCGGAAATGATTTATTTTCGACCTTCGCAAGGTTGACTGGTTCGCTTTACTTTGTAATAATTGCCAACCAAAGAATAACAATGAGTATTGTGATTAATAATTCAATTCTAATTGTAACGACAAATGAGTAAGCATATTTAACCACATTTACTTCAACTGTGATAAAATCGCGATCTGTTTCAATTTCGGTTTGTTTAGTTCGTTGCTAATTATGGGAGATATCGAAAGAATAATCAACGTACATAATTATATCGCGGACTGGAATATTCTTAATAATAGAACTACGCAGCCATGCTGATTCAATTTAATTTCCTCATGAATATTCAAATTCAGAGAAAGTTATAATGCATACAACATTAATTTCAACTGGCAATTATTTGATGCAGATAACTTCGGAAGACTTGGAGGATTCAATCATTAATCGTACAAAACGTTGTCTTTATAATAGGTGTGAAGATGAGAGAGGTGGGGAGGGGACGTATATTGTAGTGAAAATGCTATTCTACGGGGTTGAAATTTTATTTGTAATAATTCTATGTGTCAATAAAATCAATTCTTTTTTTTTTTCGTAAGAAATTTTCCAGTCAGGCTACGACACTTTCGGAGGGTGCGCTGGGTCATGTTCCCCAATAAATAATCACTTTCCATACCGTGGCGTAGTGGGGTAAGTGACTATTAGGTCCAAGAATCATGTGCTCTGAGCAAGTGGAGTGAAGCAAAGATAACAACCTTCGTTCTGCTAAGATTCCTGCAATATTACGACAGGTCCATATGATTTTTAAGTTTGAAAGCAGTGTGTTAGTCATTCTTACATCATAACCCACCATTTCGGGTAAAGCCTGTGGAATTCTAAGAGTGAATCTCGATATTGAGTCCATTTTTTCTCATCTCTCATTCTCACCGTATGATGTTCGTTTCGACCAGGAGCCGAAAACTCAATGACAAAAATCGTCTAAGTCTCATAGCGCCGCATTATGCCTGTGCATATAAGCTGAGACCGCATAAGCTAGACAAGCTGACAGCAAATGCATTATATGGTCTCAGCTGCCCCACAACAAGCTCTGCATCTAGTGTCAGGGACTTCTAGATCCCTTACGCACCTACGGTAGACGCGGGTGTTGAAGACACCATCCTGGCAGTCCATTATGAATCCTTCGGTGTCCGATATCAGTCCACTTGACCTCAGAAATGCGAAGGTCATATTTCTGGATAAGTTAAGGTCTTCAATGTTGTTGAGGAAGAATGGATGCATTGGATTATCCTTATGTAGCTGTAGGAGACTTTCACGTTCCGCAGCTTTGATATGGGCTTTTTGCTGAACTGGTTCCAACTCGGTCACAGAGTTTGGGTTCGTCCGTTCAGTGTCGTATATGAGACCGAGATCATCGGCTGCACGGGTTGCTGCCTTGCAAATAAACGCTCCAATTCCTGCCTTTTCATAATCGCATATTAAGCAGAGAAGAGGATCTGATGACTTTACAGGCTCCATCTATTGTACCACTCTGTTATGTATACACTTCAATCTCAAAAGTCCACGACCTCCTCGTTGTCTGAATGCTCTGGCTATCTGTGAAGTTACCAACTCCCACCTGAGATTCCTGTATTTAAATCGGCAAGGCTTCTTTCGGAACATTCCAGAACTGGATTATTCAAACAAGCGATCAGGGGTACTGTACGGTATGGATTCCGCATGTTATAATAAAAATAGTACCCATGAAATAACAGAACCGTTACTGACCACTGAAAAAGTTATTTCTGTAGGGTTTTTCGTAGTTCATTCTCCAAACAACCAATGAAACGTCCTTCCACAGTACATCCTGTTGAAAAAAAGAGGCCAATCGCTAAAAGATTGATGAAGGGACCACATCAAACTGCAGGGGTACTTTGTGAAATGAAGGACACATCGCTTTCGAATGTGAAAATGATTTTGGCTTGCTTTGATGTGGAAGAAATTTCAGCTGGAAGAAGGCAGTAGGTAGACGTGAGGAGTAACTTTCGAATAAATTAATAGTGGGAGTCTCAATAAACTGCGACCTAGAAGGTGTATTGTCTGGAGCAGTTTCTTCGTATGGCTTTTGGAAAGTTCAGGATATCGGATGGCATCCAGTTGGGTTGATCTTTCTCTTCTATTTCATGTATTTTCAGGTAATTTACCCTCGGATTTTGCAGGTTTATGCATTTCAGGCTATGTGGATAGAAGTTTTCTCGCAAAATTTGCATTATATTTCATCTACTGATGGTGCCTTTTCAACCGGCAATGCCCTGGTAAAACTCCCATTGGTATTCTGAATATGTTTTTACTCTTACTGGTGCTGTCATTTGATATCTTCTGGTTGTAGTTTCCCAGTTGTATCTTGTTCTGCCTAAATGCTTGTGATTCTATCCACTATTATGATCTTTTTTCATGAATTTCTTCCTCAAGTTCATCAAGTTTTTTGCTAGTTGGTATATATGTTTTTTTTTTCTTGTTTTTCATGAATGCATATATTCGTTCTTCTTCAGGATCAATCAGCTAAACTATTAATGACTATACGCAGGCAACGTTAATATCTTGGCTTTTTTGAACAGCTTTTAGAAATCATTTCTGGGCCATGAAGGCAGAATAATTTTCAATATTCTCAGCTGTAGCTATATTCGAAGCACTTTCATTCTTACAAAACTCTAATTATGAAAATATTGTCATTGTCTCAGATTCTTTATCTGTTCTAAAATCTCTAGAAAGTGTTGAGTTATCAATTTTCAAGTACAATCCGTAGGTATATACTACAAATAAAAAAACTGGTGGCAAACTTGAATCTCAGTGGAATATAAATTCATTTATTATGGATAAAGGCACATTTAGGACTAGAGGGAAATGAAAATGTGGATCAACTGGTCAGAGCCGGTGTTGAAAGAGGTGAAAACATTGGTCATCATGTATGTGCAAATTATTTTTTTGTTAATTTGAAAATGAAACATCATTTAACATGGTCATCCAGCTGGAATGAATACTGTCATACCAATATCACTAGATACACAATATTACAACCGTGTATTCCCTCACAACATTGGTTTTCGAATCTCAATTTACCTCGAAGATTCATTACAACTCTGATAAGACTAAGGTTTGGTCATGCATATAACCCATTACATCTCTTTCAGATAAATATTCTTCCTTCTAAAAACTGTGATCATTGTAGAAGAAGTAGGAGACCTAGATCATACGTTTTCCGCATGCTCCAAGTATTCTGATGAGTCGAATGAACTACATGACAAACTTTGGTTTGAATATGCCGATTCACTTCAATGTCATGTCGATGTTAGCCTCGAAAAGCATAAAATTGTATGAATGTATGATAGAAATTATAATCAAGACAAATGTCAAGTTTTTGTAGTTTTTAGAGTTGCTTTTTGTGTGTAGACCTAAACTTGTGATATATACCCATCAATCCGTGGTCTATTTGTTGTGTGTCGTAGAAAAAGTCGTCTCGACGGACCCCTGGACGTGAAGCGTGTTGTACGGTCTTCTATTTCAATTTCCCATTTCTTTTTTATTCGTTTAGGTATCATTTTGAAACAATACACTTGTTCTCACTCCGCTTGTGGCTGGCTGAATGACGAAATGTCAAAGCCAATTAAAAAAAAAGGCAGAATATTGAATGGTTTACTGCACCAATCTGTGATAAAGTAGTTTCAAAATGTTGATTGACAGAGAAGGAGTTGATGGTCCTTGAAAAATTTTGTAGTTCACAGCCCAAGCCCTTTTCTCCCTAATATCATATCATGTTGAGTATTCCCCAGAGTATTCAAGATATTTCTTTGTAGAAACTACAGGAGTTGAGAACTTTACCATTCAAAGTGCGGTGTTCAAGTTTTTTCATCAAATAAAACGAAAAATTCTTTTGTATTAGACGCTGTGATATCGACATATTCTCTGCATCCGAATTCGAATTGATTCATTCTATAGTATGATAAAAAAAGGACACCGACAAATATATACGACGACAAAAAAGTAACTTTTCCAAAACTATTTATTGCTACGCGGCGGCAAATAAAATTTTATGAGCCCACAAATCCTTCGATATCCACTTAAAGCCTCGCCGTGTAAGAGAAAAACTGGTCGAACTACTTCCAAATTCCCAATAAACAACAAAATTTGGAACATTCGTTTTGGTGTCAGTGTGAGTCGCGAGAATCCAACGTACCGGAGAAATAATGGCTTGAAGTTTACGCTCACAAATTGACAGTGCTTATTATAGTATTGTCTTTTTTTATGGAATTGTAAAAAACCGTTAGGTATTGTTTTTTGTCGTTACATAAATTCGTCACTCCAGTACCGGCTCTGGAAAAAATGGGCGGAACGATTTCTTATTTTGGCGATATCCATTATAGGCCAATAATTAGGTATCGAAATCCATATCGGGTCTGTCTTCTCATTATCCACTCACTTATATTCTTAACGCTGAAAATATATTGAGATGGAATAGATTCGTTTTATTCTAGAGGAAAGAATGTTTTACTTTTCCCAACTGATCAGGAAAAGTTCATTACATCATTAATCAGAAAAAAAAATCAATTATCAAAAATGAAGAGAAAATTTTATTGAAAACACGATACAAGTGTTGTATCTCAATTATTAACATTAACAATACACTGTGTGCAGTTTATTAGGTCAACTCCTGATGTACTCGTAGATGTACCTGTTGAATTTGCCGCCGTTACTTGTGCACTATACTTGCTCCACCTGAAATATCAGTGGAAATCCTTTTTTTGTTTTCTATTGAGTTTCCCACATATCCTTCTACGACACTGTTGCTCCTGTTTTATTTTCAAGAAGTTCGATATTTGATAGACGTAAGTTAATATATTTTCGAATAATATCGATGAAATTCAGTACTTCTATACCCCCCTGCAGAGTAATCACAAATTCTCTGTCAACTTTTGTTTTTGTATTAGGAATACGAACATCCTCAATGCGTAAAAATGCCAATTCTGCTTTCCGGCATGCTTCAGATATTCCAATAATTAGAACTGCCTATAAGAAATAAACGTAACAACAATTTTCAATAAAAATTTTATGGGTTTTCGCTTACCTGAACCATAAAAAAATTACAGTCATTGGCCTCAATCAAGAACATAGAAACATTCTGTTTTGACAAGATGTTCGATTATTTAGCTTGATATCCATTTGATTTTCTTCTTAAATACGCTATCAAACTAGGGTATAACTTTATATCTTTGCCTTTTTTTAGGAGAGCTCACTTCTCAGCATCGAAAACTGAGTCAATGAAGTGGAAGCTTTCAAATTATTCTTTCCTTCGAAATACGATAACAGAACTTTTTCATTAATATGATCCACCTTCCTTTCATCACTCACTTCGCAGCTTTTCGTACCTGGTTACATAAATAGCTATTTCTATATTAAAAAAGTTTCATGTCCCAAATAAAGAATTATTGACAGTTTCTCTTAGTTTCTCCAAACAAGTAACTTAAATTGTCATGAACAAATATCGATTTCCTCAATAAATAAACTGTATTCTGACAAATTGTTGTACTTGTACTGAAAAACTGGGTCTAATCAGCAAGATCAATATCAGAATCAGGAATAGTTTATCATTTAATGTCAATTACGTTGAGAAAGCTTGCATTGAACTAAGATTCATGAAATATATTATAATCTAGAATATAATTCAGTGCAGTTAGATACTAGTATATATTTTCGTGGTAAACGTTTATATATAAAATGATGTTTCTCACAAAACAGAAAAGATTTTAGATTGAAATAGAAAATGTTAGGGGAAAAAAAGAAAAGGGCTTTGCAGTATATTGAATAGTGAGCTGTGAGGTTGTCCATAAACTCGTTTAAGATATCTTTTGGATTAAGAACTTTTTTCACTTCTTTACGAGAATTATTTTTTCTTCTTAAGTTTCTAATAGTGAGTGGAACGAAGGCTTCGTACCATATTTCAAGTTTCTTGCAATCATATGCTTTATTTGGGGATACAGAAAAAAATACCCTCAAGACTATGATTGCAACGAAGAACAGATACCGGAAGTGCCAATATATAAAGAAAGGGGACAGGCATGACTCTAATAACTATAACAACAATTCTCAGTACAGCAATGGAAATATATGAGAATATCATAGACAGTAGGATAAAACAAACAACTTTCTTCTGGAAGAAGCATGAAGTGGATTAAGGAAAGGTAGAAGTATACAGGATCATATATTTACGGTAAAAAAATATTGAAAGATTCTCGTAGCAAAAAAATGAAGTTCCTATGGAATCCATAGACCCTGAAAATGCTTTCGATACACTAAGACCCAGAAAAACGGGAAGTTGGCAACAAAATAATAGGAATAGTTGGAAACCTCATGAAACATAAATAGATAAATTGTTTAATACACAGAAAAAATATATCGGAAGCGTTTTCAACACAAGAATGATTTAGGCAAGAAGGACTGATTTCATTATTATTTACAATTTTTATTGATAAAATAATTAAAGAGTTTTCTATCAGAATGGCAAAACTACACGTGGTATACTGAAATTTAACATATAAATAAATATATATCAGAAGGAGCTTCTGCAGTTGTTCTAATAGTTATGGCAGAAAAAGATAAGGATTTATAGAAAAACTTGGAAATTTGGAATGCACTTTGTGATGAATTTAGAATGGATGTAAATAAAAAGAAAAACTTAAATTATGGTCATAGGGGAGGATCAAGAAGATATGAATGTACCAACGAATGGAGTAGAAATTAAATATTTTAAAAGATTTAAATATTTTGGGGTGGAAGTAGAAGACAATGGAAGACAAGAAATAGTAATCAACAACTATGGAGTAGAAAACTCAAAAAACTTTTACTAAACGATGAATCAGGCATTTTTAAGGAAGAAATCACAAAGAAACAAAGATAAACATGTTCAAAACAATATATCGACCAATGTTAACATTTCAATGTGAATTTTGGATGTTGATATGTAGATAAAAGAGCAAAATAAAAGCAGCAGAAATGAAGTCTCTGAGACGAACTGGTGGAGTCACAAAGAAAGATGACCTCAGAAATACAAAAATAAGAGAAGACCTTGACATCGAATTAACACTCAAGTTCAATGAAAAAAGACAACTAAGCTGGTGGGATCATCTACAAAGGATTACAAGACCAGTTAAAAGAGAAGGCAGTCGAAGATACAAATGAGGAGAAAAAGAGAAAGACCACGATAAACATAGGATGGAATTATAGGAACAATGACAGGAAATAGGAAACATGAATTACATTTTAATTTTTTTTCTAGACTAAATGAGTTAAGGTTTGAATGTGTTTTTAGGGTAGTAGTAATTAATGAAAACTAATACACCATATACTATGGTAACTGGGATTTTGAAAATATATGTATATGTTCCTAGATGGAGTCCGCCTCTGTATAGTTACAAAGAACATCCAGACGGACGTCTCTGCTTGTCACTGTTCGTAACGATTCAAAGTAATACTTTGTTTTGCATTCTGTCCAATCTCAGAAGCTAAGTTTTCGACATTCCACAAAACATTGGGCATGGCATATATCATGGCCGGGGGTATAACCAGTTCCTTAATAAGTAGGTTGTTTTTCAGTTACAGTCACGAGATTTTTGCAATAAGAGGGTACGTCTTGTACCAAACGTTCTGCGTTAGTCGATTCATGTCGTCAAAGAGTTACGCTTATATTGAACGGAGTCCTTCGTGATACATCTGTTGATGAGTAGGTTCATTTTGGATCCATCGACCTCTTTCTATGACCAATAAAATGCATTCAAGCATGTTATCGGCCAATAATTTCTTATTATTATTGTTATCGAGATTAACTGGGCAATCTCTACAATACTGTTGTGAATCATACAGAGTGCCAATCAAGTAATGAATACTAAAAACCACTCAAGGAGGTAAGGTCGTCGTCATGTTACTAATACCGACCAATTTAAAACGAAATCGTTTGAATGAGTTTATGTTTTCTACACAGTTTTCTTCTTCCTCAACAAATGCAACTTTTTTTGTTCAGTCAACCTTGAATATCATGCCGTTATTGATATAGAATACCACCCGTATATCACTCTCACTGAGGGCTTATATGCCCATTGAATAGTTTTATTTATTGTCATTAAGCTGATTTGCTAATGGCAGAGTAAAAAAAATGCAGACTAATTACCTTATCATGAACTATCCCAAGTAAATAATATAAATTACTACCGTACCAGCCATTTTATATAATTATAAATAATTTATTTAATATTTAAGTTAATAACTCGACACCCCTGGGCTATTTATGTAAAATATCGTATTGGAATAGCCGTTGGCTTGGTGGATTTCTATTAGATTATGGCATGATACGACTCATGTTTAGTTATTAATTATTGTGTTTGATTAATCCAGATTGAAAACTCTCTCTGCATACCTTTGTGATGTGGGAGGTAGGCAGTACCGCAGTAATTGAGTTGATAAAATATATATGTTAATGAATTTCCTTTACATAATACGCGATAAGAGTACTGGGGCAAGATTTAAAAGGGATTTGAGTTTTGATTTAACTTTTGAGTGGAAATAGATGACGGATTTCCAAAGAAAACATTTTTCTTTGGAAATGCCAAGTGTTGAAAACTACTGAATTTAATAGAATTCGCAAATATTTCATGAATATGATCAATATCATTCTGCAGTATCAAATAATCTTCCAAAGGTTCAGTTTACATGAATACTTTGTTATAATCTGCATATCATAAGGATTCAGACGTTACCGCCGAGGGAATATCATTGATATCGATTAGGAAAAGAAGAGGACCACGGTGTATCCCCTGCGGTACTCAAGAACCAGCCAAGAACTGTTTCGACTCATAGCCATGGAACATAAAAACTACCTTTTTCGAAGATATAAAGTGTGACCCATTTAAAATGGCACCCTTATTAAAAATACTTTTTCCAACCGACTAGAATATTTTTTTAAAAGAATTCGTCTTAATTTTCACTGGGTTTAGGATTATAACTGATCTGATTTTCATAAAAATCTGTTCTTAAGTAAAGAAATAAAAGAAAATAAAATGAATCATTCCTAAAATTCGGTTAAAAATTACATATATTTCAAATTTATGAAAGCTTTTTTCTATCCGTCAAAAACACTGTCGTATTCCTCGAAATAAACAAATAATACAAAAACAAATTACAACATAGTTTTTCTCTTCTTTCTTTTCCTGTTCTGTAGAGGAAACTTTCGTCAAACCCCCTCCAAATTACCCCTGCTAGTAAAACTTTGTCCGCAATGCCAAGTAACCTCTGAGCTTATTTCAATAATTTGCAGTAAAAAGTAAGGTACGAAACCATGGAACATGGGAACAATTATTGGAATTAATAACTGAATTTTGTTTTTATATTTAGGTATTGATCCATAACAGGTCAATTTTAATTTCGTTGTGAAATTTATGTAATTATTTAAGGATAACTAATGTTCATTAATAGTTATAGGTAATATTTTTAAGTATATAGGTACTTCAAAATTAGATTTTTAAAATAGTTGTTTGAGAAAGTCCATATAGGACGAAACTGCAGTAAAAAAGTGTTACAAGTTAAAGTGGTATAAAAACATAGAAATTTTACTTTTCTTTTTCTTATGATGATGTCCTACCACGTAGTAACGGCTACATCCATCAATTTATTTAAATATTAGTATTATTCAGGCTAACAGAAAATATCTACTGCCTTAGCTCAGTAGCCTAGTCTGTATACTGAGGTTTCCCCATCTTCTTGGCAAAACCTGCATAAAATTATTCATGTTTAAATAAAACCTTAATAATTAATAATGAAAATTTTCACAATCAACTCCCCATGTGTCTTAAAAGTTTGTGTTTGAAATTCTGAATGTTATTAGCAGTTCTTACAAAATTTGGTAATTTGTTGTATTAATTTATTTCTGTTCGTACTATATGGAAGTTACAACTGTTTCGAGTATCATGGTCTTGAATCTCATAATTAATTGTAATAAAATCGCTGAAATATGAAGTTAACAATTCCTTAACCAATTTAAAAATGAAATCATACTATTTTTTGAAAACCATTGGACATAAACTCATCAATAAAACAAATGATCCTTTTTTTTACAACGTATCAGTGTAACAATCCAGAAAGGAAATGCTGCTTCTATATTGGGTACAATTCCTACCTTTCAAGACCTAGATATTTTTTTATTTTACTCAAATACAAAATCAGTCAATGATATAGGTTTTATCTGATTTTGAAATAACCCAAAAAATACTATTTATTGTATAACATCTGATAATTGAACTAGGCACGAATGGATATTTTAGCCCATTTATTTAGCATCCGAATATTAGTAAATATACAGTTTCGAATATCAAAACACACTGACTTTCTTACCTACTATCTACCTATCCATTCGACGTACATAGAGGAAAAAAGTACAACAAACGGTACCCTAGTTTTTATATGAAATTCCTTTAGCAAGGAGATGCGAAGAAAACAGCGAATATGGTTTCATTCAATAATTCATTGCACAAAATAAAATAAAAATATATGAAGAATAATAATCTTGAATAGAATTAACAAGTAAATTTATCATTTTCTCTAGATTTCAGAAATGAAGACAACACTTCATCACATACTACTCAGGAGGAGATAATAGTAATAAACGCAGTATAAACTTCAACACCAACAATCCTATGGAAAATGGTGCTGTTAAGATACTCGGTCTCAATGGGCTGCGAAATATTGGTAATACTTGCTCTATGAACAATGAAATCTAGTGTTTATTCAATACAAGATGGTTGTTAAAGTATTTGGAACAGGATGCCTACTAACAAGGAGTTTCAATTGAATGCTTCACAGAGGTGATCAAGAAACTATGGTCAGAAATGACTCAATGGTTGTGGGGATAACAGTTGTTTCCAGTTGAATACTTGCCAACGAAAAAGCCTATTCTATAGAGTTTTTGCGAAAGATTGGACTATGTAATCCATTATTCTTCAATGGAAGAAATTCCTGTAACATATTTCCAGTAATAAGATAATAAATACAAAAGAAGAAAAATCGAATAGAACTTTCGGAGGGTGATATCATCATATTTAACAATTGGTTTTGATATTTAACAACCACACCATTAGAATTCCTCGACAGTAATATATTTTCTACTTTTCAAAAATGTTTTCTTGAATACACCACGAATGGCCATAGCTGTTCTTTTAACTTGACATCACATACATTTCCTCAAAATTTTATACAGCAAACATTTCGCATAGGTCAGTGCGAACTCTAAATATGTGGGCAATAATCTTTGCAATATAAGGATATACCACTCCATATCAACAAACTATCGATTTGCTGAAAATAATATATATCTTCGACCATCTGCTAATAATGCATACAATATAAATTTCGAACACCTTACTTGGAGCATCTTTCACAGAAGATTGATTTTTCTGTCTATGTACAGCGGCTGGTGAAGTCTAAGAATATATATCAAAGTGAATACTAGCGCATTTCTCTACCTTCACACATTCCTCGGATGATTCTTAACTGAAGGTGTTCGCAGAGTTCTGGCATAACTTTGGATTTTTTAGAATACAATACCTCGTATAAATCATATAAAGCACTTGATAATTGTGATTTAAATGGTCACATAAATATGTACAGAAACTCCCGGACTTTGATAAGTTGTCATAACGTTCACTTGGTTTGGTTTCCATTTATACAGTTGTATCAAGAAAAACTTTTCTAATCCATCTTTTATTATACTTGATATAACTTATTGTCGAGCAGAGATCACTATGACAGATATCCTACTGACTTATTCTTCATTAATTACATCTTGAATTACACTCGTTCGTATTCTCTAGAATTAATCTCGAATATTGTAATTGAAGTCTAGAATTTCTCAAATATTCTGAAAGCGAAGTTTTCTTGTATTGGTACCGAGAACAGGACATTGGTTCATAATCTAATAGCATGGTACATTCAAACATAATATCAAGTGTGTTTTGAACTATGAAATACAGTGTTGTATGATTTTTGGTCTGACCTGATAAAGGCATTTATTAAGTACAAGTGAATCACTTATTCAGTGCCCAAAAATACAGCATTTGGTGACAGAATGAGTAACTTTGGAGAAAAAATATTAAAGCGTATTTCCAGCATTCGATGGTGAGGATTCAAGACAATAATCACCACCAGAAAGCTGAATGAAAGAATGAAGCTTCCGAAGGAAATCACTGAAATAGCCCAGAAAGTCAAACAAGTGCTCCAGGAAGTCAAATAAGGAGTCCTAGAAGTCAGAGGGGAAGTCTAGGAAGTTGAAAATATAGTACAATAAGAAAAAATTGAACTATCCAAGCTAGCTGAACAGCTGGTACGAGAGATGAACAAGAAATTCAAAAATAAGTAGACACGATGAAAGAACAGCTTCCACACAAGCGGGCATTTTCTGAGGAAATCACCCGTATCAGTGGAGACATAGCATGCTAACTATGTATCGACATCGATTCAGAGCGAGAGTAAAGCTTCATAACAAAAAAATCCGACGAAACCTTGCAAGAACTTGATGTCGATGTAGAGCGATCTCGAGTACAACATAATAAATGAATAAAAGAATAAAGGTTTATTTCTACAAAGTTCTCAGTCAATTCTACACTTCATTCGATATGTTCAAAACTCCGTCAGCTCGTCTTGCCGTCGCCCAAGAGGGTTCAGGAGAGGAAGAGGATCGGGAGGACGCACTGAAAGCCGCCTCCCCCATCCCCCGACCATTTCTGGACGAAGGATGAGGGAGCGCTTGTGCCAAGGGGTACATAGGGTCCCGGTAAAGGGGCGCTAGTATCCTTCCCCGTTGATGGTGGCGGTGGGTCGAGCATTCCGAATGATAGCAGATGTAGTTCGTATAATCGTGTAATCTTATGCATGTCGTTCAGTTTGCCTTCTATGCAGAAAATGCTTTGTCTAAGGTTTGGTCAGAGGTGGTTGTTTCGATGTTACCCCGGAAAAGGCTGAAGCAAAAAATCGGGTCATGGTACTTCGCGCTCTACACAGCGGCTTGGTTCCCTAAGGAACCGGTTCTTCCCATCTCTCCTGGAAGATGGCCAAAGATTGATAAATCAGCCCTCGAGTACAACATAAGCGATACCGATTTCAGTAAAAACCCCTTATTCTCTTCTTAGTTTAGGCAGATATCTGACAGAAAACAACTACTTCCCTGGCTGATACCACGACGGACGTTGAATTAAATCTGACAGATATCTGTGCAGCGTTCTCGCTAGAATCTGGGAGACAGCCACAAATGTTTTCTATATCAAGTAGCAGAATACTGCCTGACATGATCAAGGACTTGACCACTTACATGCCGGTTTCGAGGTGTATTGCCTCTCTTCAGTGCAAGGTAGGTCCGACAACATTTGCAGTCGTCGACGTCCTTGGTCATGCCATGCAATTCACTGATACTTGAAATGATTCTCTGAGGTGGATGCGGAGTTTCGTAAGAAGACAGTCGCAGCGCCACCTCTAGAAAACCTCGGAAAGCACTCCAAAGAAACTCGGGGTTGAGTTTGTTTGAAAATATCAGACAAAGTCTGATGGCTTCAGGAGAGAGACAGAAATTTCAGTAAAAACCCCTTATTCTCTCCTCAGTTTAGGCAGATATCTGACAGAAAACAACTACTTCCCTGGCTGATACCACGACGGACGTTGAATTAAATCTGACAGATATCTGTGCAGCGTTCTCCCTAGAATCTGGGAGACAGCCACAAATGCTTTCTATATCAAGTAGCAGAATACTGCCTGACATGATCAAGGACTTGACCACTTACATACCGGTTTCGAGGTGTATTGCCTCTCTTCAGTGCAAGGTAGGTCCGACAACATTTGCAGTCGTCGACGTCCTTGGTCATGCCATGCAATTCACTGATACTTGAAATGATTCTCTGAGGTGGATGCGGAGTCTCGTAAGAAGACAGTCGCAGCGCCACCTCTAGAAAACCTCGGAAAGCACTCCAAAGAAACTCGGGGTTGAGTTTGTTTGAAAATATCAGACAAAGTCTGATGGTTTCAGGAGAGAGACAGAAATTTCAGTAAAAACCCCTTATTCTCTCCTTAGTTTAGGCAGATATCTGACAGAAAACAACTACTTCCCTGGCTGATACCACGACGGACGCTGAATTAAATCTGACAGATATCTGTGCAGCGTTCTCCCTAGAATCTGGGAGACAGCCACAAATGCTTTCTATATCAAGTAGCAGAATACTGCCTGACATGATCAAGGACTTGACCACTTACATACCGGTTTCGAGGTGTATTGCCTCCCTTCAGTGCAAGGTAGGTCCGACAACATTTACAGTCGTCGACGTCCTTGGTCATGCCATGCAATTCACTGGCACTTGAAATGATTCTCTGAGGTGGAGTCTCGTAAGATACCGACATGCAAAGAATTTTTCGACTTCAAGCCATACGTGCAGCTAGCACTCTCAGCATCATTAAAGTTCGAGACGACGGAATATGCACCAATAAATACCATGTTATGGGATGTTGAATTTGGCGAAGATTTTTTTCCCAGCCAGCCAATATGTAATAAGTTATTAGACGCCATATCGGCATTGACCAGACAGCTGCCTTCTGAAGAAAACATGAAAAAACAGTGCTTAAACTGAGGAAAAACTAGCCATTTGCAGAAGAGCTGCTAAAAAATATTAACTTTCAGAAATGTAGCGGGAGAAAAGTCATGGTCTGCAAGCAACGAAGCGAGATCAAATTTTTCGATCACCGGAAGAGAACAAGATGATCCTTGCATCAGAGGATACTCCAGTTAACAGCAGAAGGGAGACTTCTTACACCTAAGAGAAGACTCTTCCCCAAAATACTGATTCGACATTGAAGATAAATAGACAAAGTCTAGACACAAGGATCTGGATATCACGAAGGAGAACAACTTCATTCTGAACATCAAATGAAACATTATGTGGATTAACATAGAATGAATCTCCCTGAGCAAACATGATGATGAAAACCAGAATATGAAGATCTATGTTTATGAAAGTTAAAATTACGAAAGTGAGCACTTTGGAATCGAAAGAACCCAAGGACCATTTTAGTGGATAAATTGTCGTCGACAGTTCCTCGTGCATATATCCAATGTACGTTTCGTCAATAGTATTCACATCATCATGAACGCCGATCTCTAGTATCGGAAAGTAGTCATCATTCCCTTAACTTCCAGAAAGAATCAAAATATTGGTGTATTTGCATGGAACACAAGTATTGGCGGAGTTGATATATTGGTTTGGAAAACTAGTATGGCTCCGAAATCATATTCGACAATCTATTCTGGCACAGAGGAATGGAAATCATATCTTTTCTTCACTGAAAGAAAGTCTGAACAATCGTAAATTTTCTGCCAACAAAGAGTAAGGCAAGATACATTTTTTTTGTTTTCTACTGCTGAGATATGACTGGACTCAAGTAAGTGGCAAACTTCTTATGCTATATATCTCTAATTTGGCCCTAACTTTATATTAATAAGGTGTATTCTTGAAACAAGCTGAAATAAAACCACGTTTCGTACGAAGAAAAGTATTTTTTGAATCTGAAAATGTGAAAATGACTCAGAAAAGCAAAAATCTCATTACTTTCCCATGTATGGTTTGAATGTATTAGAGGTACACAAATAACATGTTTGGTGAAATTAAAACAGGAATAACTCAAAATATGCCTTTCTCTAATAATAATTCAGTATCTGAGACATAAACAAATATTTTTTAAACGATATAAACGCACCCTTCTAACATGATAAACTGTTCAAGTGCACTTTGTATGTTGTAGCCTATTTCACAGTATCATTCTATTGACCAAAACTATTCCATGAATGCTCTTCAACTAATGATACTTTCCTGTAGATCGATTTGTTAACCTTACAGAAATGTTTGATATTCCACACGATAAATATTAGGAGAATCTAGTTCACGCGAGATCATCTTTAATTGATTGCAGAGTATTATTTACCTCATTATAAGGGAAATCTATATATGGCATATAGGTTTTTCAATTCTCTGATCTATGTTTAGATATTTCAAATATGCGATTTCCTAATACATACTATAATTAGTCAAAACATATTCAAATTTATTGAACCCGGATTTCGAAATAAAAACAATGAATAATGATTATAACAGTCCGGAAGCAGTTTTTTCTGTAAGTCGATGGAAATAATAGTATATTCTGTAACAAGGTAAGAATGGTTTCGATCTTTTTCATATTTCTGGCCCATCAAAAAGTTAGGAAGAGGTAGTGGATTTTCTTAAGAGCAGACAACAAATTTACGTTTCGGCAGTCGTCTACTGAACGTAGCCTGTTCTAGGCTAGGCTAGGCTATAGGCTATTATAGTGAAGATATTTCCGTTCCTGCTGTTTCTGTAAATGAAACTATCCTATTTGCTTCAGCAACCTTATTTTTTATTTGTGCCTCGAATGTAAATTCATTGTCATAGGTGATCTTATACATTGTATTTCATTCCCCTTATTTTTCCTTCCATATTTTTTTTTTCAATTCGTGACATTTTTGACGTTGAATTCCTTTTGAAGGCCAAACCTTTTATATCTGAGCATGAACAAGTCATATATTTTCAGAATCTACATGAATTTTTACGTATACAGTGCGGATTGAAAGTGAATTTGCCAATTTTGTATTTTTCATGATTTTTTCGTAAATTTTTTCGATTATACAAATAATTTTGTTACACGTCGAATGACTCGATACGTGTATGCCTAGCATGCATTTTTAACCCCGATGCATGAGAAATGTATGCCTGTCGACGTTCATATACATGTGCCTGTTGGCGTTCGTGAAAAATGCAGGTTGAGCAGGCACGGAATTAAGGAAGGTTCTAGTTCGAATAATAAAAGATACTGTGGAAAATACGACGGAATTATTTGAAAAGCTCAAATGACAATACTCCAGTATTGAAAAAATTATTACAGAGCCTCAGAGAGAAAAACGAAAAAAAATTGAAAAAAATTAAACATTACTCGTTGTGGAAACCACAGCCCCCTAAAAATGCTAGAGAACTAGTAAAATGGAACCCTTCCCTTTCAAAATTATTTGTAAGAAAGCTCAGAAGATGAAAATCAAATTGGTGACCACTTTGAAGGCCTCTTGCGTGAGGGCCTACCAGTAAATTTTCCGGTATCCCGGTGGTAGGTATACAATCCGACACTGGATGTACCCTTAAAAAGCTTTTTCATAATGCCCTAAATTTAAAATAACAGAACTTTATCAAATCAGAGTCAGTGGAGAAGAAATGGGGATTAGGAAATATGTGAAACATTCCTTTCAGATATTTCATTTTGTCCTGAAATCCTATTTAATTTATTGTGAACAGATAATGTTGATTTTTGATAGCATTAGGGCAGATATAATGAACTTAAAGTATCATTTAGTTTGAATAGTTGTTAGACTATGACAAGTTGCCAATTACAATTCCATTTTTGTATAGTCACAGTCTAACAGCTATTCAATCACGAAATCAGGCCTTATATAGATAAAAATATCAATTTTGAAGAAAAATAGTGACGTGTACAATGATTTTCATTATAAATACCAAACAAGTAGTCCTTTCGTCACTAAAATGGTATTTCACAACTTTATTTCAAGAAAAGTTGACATACGATTTTTTTTCCCTTAAAATATGGCAAGTTATCTCTATCTGGTATAGGTACATTTTATCACTTAAGGAATATCCTGTATTTTGAATGAATAAATTACAATTCGATTATTTCTTGGAAACAAAAATGAAATTCATGAACTTAAATACTCAAATCAAGAGTGAGAAAAAAAATTTCTACTATCCTTCATCTCGATTTGATTATTCAGTCAACAAAGGTGGAATCTTTCTATTACCTAGATGAATTAAAATTTAAATTATTTCTTCTCACGTTGGAAATAATGAAATATTTTGAGAAAAATATTGACACAATGATTCATCAGAATTTCCATCGAATCGATTGATAACGACCTCCAGGATTAAACAGCGGTAGACCGCACCTTGTACAAGGTTTGTGTTTGTTTTTTCACCAAACCAGAGGTTACCATGAAGTACTTTTCGAGCCCGTGATTAATAGTAGACTTTGTATTCCAATGAATAAATCTCTGACGACACAACGTGGACTGAATGGGATTTCAAACATGGAAATATTATTTCTCACTCCTCATTAATTTATCTACTTGTTAGTTAGTCACTTATGTGGTTTCTAAGATTCCATATTGCTTGGCAGTTGGATCGCAAATTGGTGACACTTATTGAACTCAAATTTGGCAAATGCATTTGAATCTTAGTGGAGTACTTGTTGAATATATGGGAAAACATATTTTTTTTTTTAATTGTTATTATTATAAAATGGAAGTTTCTCTGTTATTTTTACAAAAATATCTGTATATAGAAGGTGTTGATAATCTAACCTGAAGCAAGATAAAAATGACTGAAAATGATGAGAATTTGGAGGCAATGTACCAAAATCGCAGCAAATTTATAAGATACCATAGCCGTTTAACGATTGAGTCAGTTCAGCAACTTGAACGAATCGATTGTGCCACATTAAAATTCATATATGACAACAGAAATATTATTGAGGGTTTGATAACAATAAACTATTACGGTACTATATTTTTATATGCAATAGAACTTGATCAATGGGTGTTCAGTAACAACCCTAGATATTCATAATATTTCCAAACGAATAAATCTTGTTCACTTTCAGATTTTGTCACATGATAAGCATGCATGTGTACATTTGGGGAACATCAGGTCAACATATTTTTGTTCATTAATTTACTAATAGGTATGGAGTTCTGAATTAGAAAATTGTTAAATTGAAATGAAAATTGAGGGTAACAGCAGTCATTCCAGGTTATAGTTGATAACATTAGGAAGCATTACCAAAAATCCTCAATTATAACACAACAAAATAAACAGTTGAGGCATGGAATATAACAAAAAAGCTCGTAAAACAAAAGGGAAGTATCCGGGAGTCGATATTCTTAGATTTATCTCATCAGAAACAATAATTGTGAATGACAAGATCCCTAAGTCTTCATGAAAATAAATCCAAACGGCGCCGAGAATTTCATAAAGTTCGTAGACATGCAGGATATAGCAAAGCCTACTGATTTCGAATAACGTGGTCCCCCGGTCTCTACCCCGCACAAAAAACTATACTGCTAATTTCAACAAATCCATAGACGTTACTAGCAGAGGCAACTGATGTCTTATAACAAAATGCAAGGAGAGCTGGAATATTTTTAATGAACTCATAGGAAATAAGGGAACCACTGATACTAAAATGTACTCGAATACTCTCAATAATTCTTATTCCTTGCTCAATGGCAAAATATCTAACAGAGAAAATTGAAGATTCAGAAAGTATAAATGTGAGCCAATCCTCCTTGTTCCATTGTAAATATAATTGAAATGGAAGGAATATTATCAGACATCAAGAACAAAATTTGAATTCAATATTGTCCCAAATAATGCATTGAAGGTATGCCAGCTTATTTATTGAATTCATCCTTTGGATCAGGAATTTTTTCTGAGTTTCTCAGAACAGCATTATACAGGATGATTTACCACCACCTTCACAAACTTCAATGGGGTACTGGTCTAGAACACACCTGTAAAATTTGGGAGCAATCCGCGATGATTGAACCAATTTTTTTACGCCAACAACAATTCATACGCTACTGCAGAAATGTGGCGATGGTGTACGTATCTGTCACCCGTCCCACTCGTCAGTCATCAGTATAATTTGACAGAGTGAGCGTATAGTTTACAATTTTGGGTTTTATGTGAATCATGCTGTTGTTTCAATAGGATTTTGTTAAAAACATTGAATATTTCAGAAACAACATCATTCATTTATTTTTGTAAAAATATATTTTATTCAAAAGAAAAGTACCTCACTATGCTTGATGATGTGATAGTTCTGGATGTATATATGTAAGCTCAGAATCATTAACTCATCAAGATATCATCTGCTGTTATTATTATTGTTATTATATCCATCAACCGGCTGCACCTTTACGCGCAATCCTCGAATATCAGAGACTTGTGCTAGCTAGGGAAGACGTAGCCCGTACCTTTTAACGTGTGATGCGATGCACGAGACCAGCGACCATGCTATATATGGTTTTATTTATATTATTAGGTTGCATCTTAATCTCAGCCATTTCCAAAAAATGTCTTTGGTTCAAATTTTTTTTTCAACTTGTGAAATTTTGGTATCGTCATAGCTCATGATATGGTCATTACCCAATACATGTTTGGTTGAGGCGCAAGAATTTTCTTTTAAAGTTCTGCAATTACTTTTGTGTAAAGCTATTTGTGAATTCAAATTATTTTTTGTTTTACACAAATATTTTCTATTACAACTTGGGCAGGGAATTTCATAAACTACATTGGATTTTTCAGTTATTGGATCTGTTTGTTTTCATTTAGAGAACAAGTTTTCTCAAGGTTCAATTTTCTTTTGTGCAATTTTTATATTTTTGTCGTGTTTAAATACGTTTATATGTTCCTATACGTATTTTAGTGTTCTTGCGTGCATGACTGCTTTCTTGCACAAATTCATTATTTTTGAACATTAAAGCTAAGGTTGACTTCGATTCAACAGGATTACCTTCCTACCAATGAATCGAATTCCCAGATAGTAATATTTGATTCCTTCGGAAGTTTATCTATTGAATGAATATGTATTTATTACCTTCTTTTGGAAAAAATAATTTTCATCATTATCATCATTTCTCATTCCATCATCTATTTCCATATCCTCTATCTTTCAATCAGTTGTCAGTATTTCCTGTCCATTTCCATCATCTATTTCCAAATAATTGCATAAAAATCCAAGGTATATATCCTCAAAATTCATCTATCCCCATATCCTCTATCTTTCAATCAGTTGTCAGTATTTCCAGTCTATGACTGATTCGATCAAGCAAGTTCACATCGTTATAAAAGTTCATATCCGTCAGTCACAATGCATGAGAGATAAGATCGCCTTACGACCCATCATTCAAATCACCACAACTGTAAAATTCCACCTGTTACTCTCATCGAAATAACCATCTAAGCCATCAAAATCTTCGAAGGAAGATGCTAATATTCAAGAACTCTTGAACGTGTCTTGGCACCTGAGTCGCGGCGTACGGAAGAGGGGAATGCAACGCGCTAGTGGGGACGAGGTGGGGAACGAAATGTAGGTCTTTGGGTCCCCAACAAGGTGGGTGGTTTTAGTCAGACTGCCATCACCGAGCAGTGCAGAAGGACTTCCGTCATAGGAAGGTCGTTGTACGGCAGGACATAACCCCGCTTGATCAAAAAACTCAACCTTCCTCATGACAAAGTGGACTTAAGAATCGTTGAGTGACTGAGTTAAGTTTTTGTTAGTTAGTAGTGAGGAACAATCTTTCAGTTGTGCCAAATTGAAGAATTTATTGCATTTTCAGATCATTAAGGACGTTTATTAGCGGTTTAAAAAGTTGTTGCCCGTATTTGGCCACATTAATTGCATGTTACTATACACCAAAAAACTCAAAAGTGGTTTAATTTTCTTCGACTAATTGGATCTTTCTTCAACAGAATTAGTGCATGAGACCTTCAGTGGTTCAGCTTTCTGACCTTCGAGCATATTCCGGTTTGTGGTGTTATGTAAAACTATTTTTTCGGCTCAAATCTTGTGGATCCGAACAGTTGAATAACTTATTAGCATCGCTCGGAAAACTAACTGTTGTAAAAGTGTCGTGAAGTATTTGTAAATATGAAACAGTAGCTTTACGCTTTACGAGGTCTGTGTCAATATTAGCACACTCTATGTCTATGTTTATGTTCTGAAGACGATTTCGGTGCATTTGTGATTGTGCTGGTGGCAGCTTGCTATCGGTGACTCTTTTCGTCAAGTTATCTATTTTGAGAGATATTGGATAAATTTATTCAGGTGAGTTTCATCTAAATAGGCACATCCATGGAATATAATTGGGAAGTTTTTGTGACTCACCAGGGCGGTTCAATCAACTCAACATCGACGTTTTACCTATATGAATTTACAGCGCGAGATCCATCAACAAACATTGAAAACTCGGAATATTCCTTTGCTCATACCTATGCATCTAATCTTGAGAAAAAATACTTTATCCCACCTTTTTCATTGTGCTCCTTTGAGTCACCTTGCAGATGGAAAAAAACCATAATGCAAACACAAATAAGTTTCCAAAGTACTCAAAATATGAAAAATATCCACCCTAGCCAGGGTGCGGGTTACCTGCTCAATGTGTCATTGAAATCTTTCTGGATATTAAAATGTGGGCGAGTCATCAAAGTCTTTTGTGTATTTTCTCTTAGGTTGATGAGAGCCATATAGAGGAAATATGATGAAATTGTTTCCAAAAAGTTTCCGAAATACACAAATTATATTATGAAACATCCACTCTGAAACTCCGTCAAAGTCTCTACATATATACGCACATATCAGAGGGTTACTTCCTTAGTGCATCATTGAAATCTCTCTGGATGATAACATATCTGGATGTAGTTAGTATGTAGGTAATGCATCAAAGTTTTTGATATATTTTTTTAGGTTCATGAAACTTCGTCAAACTATTAACGAAGGGACGGCGTAACTTGCTTGAAGCATTATCGCATTTTTTCTAGATATGGAATAATATTATGAAGGCGAGTCGTGAAAGTTCTGGTATATTCTTTCTTGGGTTGATGAAAGCTATTTGAAGAGACTTTTGAAATGGATATAAATTCTACTCCCTAATATTTGATTAAGGTGGGTATACTAATTTTCGATCAACTCCACAAAGCTATTGTGGATGTCTGAATATCGAAATTCTGAGTTTTGAATAGCCTTCTCAACTTGCAAGAAAAGTGCATAATCCCCACTTCCTTTTTCTTCCACGCTTTTTCCAGGTATAGTACATCATATTGGCTGAATCTTGATTTCTTTTTGGGGCGATAGATAAGTATATTGTAAGTGTAAAAGTAATGTTGATCTATTGTGGGTAAATATTGGAAAAACAATATTACCTTTATTGAAGATATTGGTTGAATGATTTTCGTGAATATCGGTAACAATATTGTCATTCAATATTCCAATATCAGGAATGAATATTGTAATACCACTATTTCTATAATATTGACTCAGGATAATAGAAATCAATATACATAAAATAAATTGAATAAATTTCACTTGTTCATAACTTTCAGATGGCTTTGCTAATTCCAAAGAATAAAAAGGCGTTAAATAGAAATAGAAAAGAGTTTAGCACAGTTCATCATCAGGCTCGCATCAGATGAAGTCAAGCGAACTATATTCAACTTCCAGAACGTTGGGAAAATATTATCACATTTTTACCTGAATTTACTCTACCCAGATACTGATGTCCCGTTCAGAAGTTACGATGGTGTATAGGAAATACAAATATTTATGACGGCTCTTTTGATTTTGACATTGATAGCTTCACCAAACTCCGGAAAGTATAAAGCTCTTTTGGTGCTTTATTGAAATGTTTGGAATAACAGTGCATGGTTTCCGTTTGAAAATTGTTTAGAAATGGCGGCCAGAATATATAGGGTGTTCCGTTCAATTCACTGAAATTATTTGGACTGATGAAATATAAATTCATGATTGTTCAATCGATGTTTTTGGTGTTCTGGGTGTTCAACGAAATTCGTGATCCTATTAATGGTCATATTTTGAGTACGACATCAGCTTTGAAATGGGTAAGCTCTACCTATATTAACAGAGAAAAAATGAGTATCAAGTATGGTAAATTATTCTATGGGTTCTACATTAGAATATAATGTTTGACTTATTCAATTTCTAAATTGATCTTGAAGTATTGAAATTAGTAAACCACGTTACACAACGGTCATTCAGCGGCCCCAAAATCCGAAGAATCTGGTTCACTCTTATAAGCACACTTAAAAAAATCAAAAGGATATTCTCAAACAACGGTTGGGAATTCAATCACTGATTATTAGTTGTCAAGTTCGTCATGAAGCCAATCAGGAATGTGTATATAGCTCTCTTCACTTCACCACGAGTATAAAACTCTTGCTTGGACATGTTTATTGACAAGGTTTATCACGAAATTTCCTGTTTTTCCAGATGCTTCTCGCCTTCCTCACTGGTGACTGTTTTGTAGCCACCAGCTTGATATCAATTATACACCCGGAATATTTCGTCAACAGTTTCGAAACATATTGTTTATGTAGTTTTAGCTATTTATTTTTATTTCCCAATCAAATTGCGCAGAATCTTGGATGTAAAAAAATACAGATAGGAAATATTGCTCCCTTCAGATTTCGTAAATATGGTTACATTTTGTATCAGATGGTTTCAGTTTTCAATGGTACTAAACGTGTACTGACTTCCACTGGTATATTTAGAAAACGTTCCAGATATATTGAACTGGCAGTTTATTAGGAGGCCAAACTTAGAAAACCACAACGAAGTACTAATATAGACATTTACAATTTTTTTTTCATACTTTTACTTTAAACAAGTTCCAGAAAATTGTTTTGAAAGCATAGGTACCTCTTATATTTTGTCCCAATTATTTTAAAACCCTTGATAACTTCCACTTCTCTTTGATTTTTTACGGACACATTTCTGAATAGAAATCTTTCTGAAAACATTTCAAATCTCATCCTGATTTCTCCCAACAATGAGAAATAATGGAATATATTCATTTATTCATAGTGTTGTTCTACCCACGCAGAATCGTCAAAAAATCACCAATGACCATAGGCTATTCATGGCGAATCCACAACAGATACCTTTCTTCTTCTTCTCTTCTCAAAATCCCACTTCGTTAACTAAACCCATACTTGTCAATTATTCCTTTGTTAAGAAATACCTACTCATAATATTATTGTAAAAATTGAGGCCACGCCTATACTTTGCTAGCATTAGGCCTGTAATTTGGTACGGATAACGCCTCTTTATTTGTTATTAATAATATCAATATTAATATGTATATTAATTGACCTAGTGAGATTTTTAATTATACACCATGGGAGTTATCGACTTGGGCATATCGCAAGCGTGTTTTGCCCATGAACATGGTCGTTTTCTATGAGCTTCAAACCTTGATGATATGGTTGATTCGGAATTGATTGGCAATTAACAAAAATCAAGAATGATAATGACTTTATTGGTGTATATAACGCAGTGAGACAGTTTTTTCTCTTTGATGGAAACATGATCCATACAGGTGGTTGAGTGGTTTTATAAAAAAGTCATTTTTAATAAATAATAAATATAAGTCTTCTTCAGAAACATGAGAACAAATATCATGTAGTTTATATCAATTTTTTTTTTGGACGTACCACTACATGCGCATTTTGATTACCGAAGTTACTTGTTTTAAGGAAGACAACAAAAATTAGGAATTTTGATCGCACGATATTTTTAGAAAATATGAAAAAGATATTAACTAAAAAAAAAATTTTAAAGTTTAAATTTTTTTAGCCTTGCAAAGAGTACCATATACTCAAATAGGTATACTTCAGTGATCTCTTTCCCATCACTTCAATGATATTTCATCTCAAAATAATTTATCATTTGGGCAAGATTATCGACGTATGTTGAAAATTATTATGATTTTTTGTGAGGTAATTCTGCATGGTGCTAATTTATTATTACACTCCCTATGATCATGATTATTTTCAGAAAATGAAAGGAAGAATCAACTTATTGAAACTAAATAATTGAATGACACAAACTCAGAAGGAAGTACTTGGAAGTTTGTTGCTTAGGAGGCCGTGATTCTGAATCTGGGTATTTTTTTCACTTTAAAAAACTTTTCAAACGACATTTTTGATGTTATAAAAAAAATTCACTCGTAATCAAAATTAATACTTTTTATTCTTCCCTGTAAACCTTTTTTTGAGAACTCTGGGAAATTCAATTCAATTCAATTTATTTTTAATCCAACGAGCTGTATAGCTATGGGACAAGTCAGGTTTTACAGATAACATTAAGTTAAAAATACAGAAAATAGACAACTCAGCAAACAGTCACATGAAAATATTAAATAAAAATACTAACACAGTATAAAATTGTCGAAATACTCCTTTAAGTTGTAGCTGATCCCATCATTGAATTTTTTTCGCATTGCACCAATTTTTTTAATGAATTAGAGTTTCTGATAAAGGGATAATAAGAATTTTTTCCTTGAGGTGCAAACTTCTTGACATTCACAGTTTATTCATCATTTGAAATCATGTATTTGCAATAATCAATCACAATTTTTTTTCAACTATTTAAGTTTGAAAAGGAATGAGACAATTTTATTAGAAATATTAGAAATTATCGCATTTTGGTTTGGATTTCAATTCAAATAACTGATACGAAAATATAACTGAAATTTAAATGTTTCTAATGTTCCTTTCATTTTCTAATTTAGAAAGTTCTGAAGTTTGTGATTTATTACTGCTGATATCCATGGTTAATGAAAAACAACTTGTCACTAGTTGAAACCCAAAGTTAGAAGATTATCCACATATTGACAGGTGAACAACATTTTGTTGTTCTGACCAACCCAAGACAAACTCAAGACTCTTCGACCGCATGCAAGTAGCCCTTAACACAATCTGAAGCTGATGGTGCGCAAAAGAGGAACTTAATGTCAATCCTATTGAATCAGTGCTATTCCCATTCATCACGAGGCGAAAGTATGAACTTCAAGCCCAAACCTTGAATGAGATCCAGCTAATATTTTCCAAGGGAGTAAAATACCTGGGCGTTATAATCGACCAAAAACTGACATGGAACATTGAACAGCCAAATTAAACACATCTTTTCCAGGGCTACAGCGGCAAGCTGGACATGCTGCAGAGTCTTCGGTGAGAAATGGGGTCTGAAATGAAAAATGATTTATGGTATGACCAATACCAAACGATAATTCAACCTATGGTCACCTACGCCTTTCTGACGTGGACGTTAGAAATGCAACAAATTTCAGCTGCAAAAAGCTGCAAAAAGTACAGCGGCCCTACTGCAGCTCTAATAGAGACAATGCTAAACTTTTCGCCATTGCACATATGTGTAATGATAAAAAACTAAAAAGCACTAAACCGACAGATATTATGCTTATCAGTTACACAGAGAACGACCCTTAATTGGTAATGGATGCCTTGGTGTGGTACACAGATGGACGAAGGAATTGACGTGGGCATTACATGATCATATGTCAGGCTTTCAAAACCCTTTGGTAGGACACCAACCATCTTCCAAGCAGAAGAAGAGTTTCGAAGCTGGGAATTCGATTAAATCTCATTGGAATAGTGCCAGGACAAAGACAAGCGAAAAGTCTAGTTAGCCTATCACCAAGGAAAGCTAAACAGCTCCTTAAGTTGGACAAAAAAGACTTAAAATTGGTAACGGGACTGGGCACTGCCCTCTGGGATATCACCGTAAAAAGATGGACAAGTCAGAAAGTAATAGTTTCCGCTACTGCGAAAACTTCGCAAAAACTGCAGAACATCAGCTTTGCGAATTTCTGACGCTCTTCTGCAAGTTGCTCAAATTCCTGATGGAGGGGGTATTCGTATCGCCCTCCGATATCAGGAACTTAGCTTACAGGAAACTTATCAACTCCGCACGTAGTCTCAGAATCCCGGGTCTTGAGTAGATAAAGGGTCACGCCCAAAAGATCTTGAAGGTCGAGGTGCTTGTGAGGCTGCACAGCCTCCACTACCCCCCTTCAATCTATAATCTTTACTGGACGATTATCCTATCAGTTTTCGCAGCTCGTGTATTAGTCAAAAATCATGTAGATTTGTAGCAATAAACATATATCATTATTACTGAATTCAATTCAACAATGAAAGTGATGAAATTATGATATATAATATACTCCAGGTTCTTTATTTTGCGGAAGAAACTATGTTACCAGCTTTCAACTGTATACCTTCTACAAAATAAATAGATATCAGTCTGTAAGTAGTTCATTGAACTTCATAGTTTCACAATGAATAACCTGATCCTGAATCGATAATCATGTAACCTGTTCTCTAAATCAAGTCGATGTGATTCCTAGGTATTCAAAGAGCAATATATAATAATTAATAAATCTGGAGCAAATTCTTGTAGAATTAATTTACATGTCACACAAACAATATGTAAATTTTGTCACATATTTGTCATACGCACCTAAAAATCGTCGGCTATAAACATTTTTACAAAAGCGAGTAATGCGAGGTCAGCGTAATGTTTAGACAAAAAATTATTTTTCTGTTAGCCGATTGAACTGAGACAACCTTGAGCATTTTGATTGAATAACTAGATTTGTTTTGGAATCATAAGTGTGTGTAAGGCCATAAGAATATTGTTTTCATCATATATCCATATTCATCTATTTACTCAGATGTTCTTATGGTATTTTCTTTGAGTCGAACTCAAATATCGTTGTGGTGCTGTATATCACATACTTCACTATTATACAGTGTGTCTCAAACACCTTTGTTGAAACTATTGTAGAATCTATTAAAAAACTGTGTTGTGCACCATCCGAACATTTTTCAAAGAGGAATCGAGATTTTCTCATTTTTCACCTACGTTCGAAAACTACAGGTATCTTTTGTGTACAAAATACTTCTTTTCGAAATATAGAAGTGGCCAACGTAAACGGACCAACCTCAAATTTTTATCGCCTCTTTCTGAAGTAAAATTGGAGGTAAAATTGGCGTAAAGACAGAATTGTTATTTCAAAACTATATTATTTATCGAAAAGTTATGAAACTAGCAGAAGATGAATACTACGAAAATTTCATTGAAGGCACCGGTAACAAATCAAGAAAAAGTTGGGCAATAGTAAATGAACTAAAGTGGGAAAACTCTGGGAGATTACTGTTCCATTGCAGACCACCTGAGAGAGGCTACATCAATTCTATACAACCCACCAATCAACTTGCAACATTAGTATTGATCTCAACTTTTCACTCTATGATACCAAATTTTTCAAAATCTTCATCTAAATACCCTTAATTGCTCAGTAGCTTTGATAAATGATTCTTTTCACTTCAGCTTTTTTCCATCCTTCTTTAAAACCTCATTGGAATTGACATAAATAACCCTTCAAATTTTAGGCCTTTCTCTCTGGCAAAAATTATGGAAAAACTAATTTAAAAAAAAATAACAACTTTTTATGCCTCAGCAATATCTTGAGCAATCGACAGTTTGGATATCAAAACAATGAAAGTAGCAACGATGCAATTTTCCAACTTTAAGCTGAGTTTCGTGATTTTCCAAGGCGTTTGACTGATGTGTCAATATGAAATACTGCTGAAAAAAACATCACTTTTATAGAATAAGAAATATGCTGCTTATAATGATGATTCAAGTCATACTGTCAGATCGAACACGGCTGGTAAAGATAAAAATAGCATTCAGTATCGCTGACATATGTTGCGGTATACCACAAGGCTTCGTCCTTGGGCCAATTTTGTTTTTACCTTATGTGAATGACCTCAATATACCGGGATCATTCACTCTATTTTCCGATTATGGCATAGCAGCAATGCAGTTGACTTGCATTGGGTCGTCACAGAAAGTGAAAAAAATGGTGTGATGCAAACCTTCTCACATTTAACATAACTGAAACCAATATAGATTTCTTTATGTGCATAAATGACGATGCTTCAGATCTTTGAAAGAATTAATCACTATAAACTTTTGGGACAACACGTGAATAGTGGTCTAAAATTCAATGATCATATAACTGAACTCAACAAAAAGTTGTCTATTCAAATATTCAAACATTAGCACTGATATCCGTTAATAAATTCAGATGCTAATTGGGTCACTGTGTTATCGACTGAACAGAAACTTTGGGTCAATACAACTGTCATCAGTTCAAGAATTCACGGTCTAGACAAGGAAATTTGGGCCGATTTTTCTATGTTCAGTTGAGAGTCTCAGCTAGCTGTCTGATGGCTAAAACGTTCTTAGACACAATACCGATATAAAATAAATTACTTCCCAATTTATACCACGATATATTCAGAAACTAAAATTTCTTGAAGATGACACAGCGACGATAAGCTTAAAAATCTAATTAGTCAGACATTGACATAGAAACCTATCAACAATAACGTTGTTTTCAAAAAACTGTCTCAAGTCACTCATTCCTAGATGTCGCCATTAGTATCATTTGGTCATTTATGAATCACATAATGATGATAAACATTGAACCAAAAACTACACATACAGATGATTATGATTATATTGTTGCACCACATATAAAAAGAGATTGTAAATGCCCAGACCCATACAAGGTAGTGTTCAATAACCTACAAGCCAGTTATATTATTTCAGCTCTCGGTAGAAAAATATTTACAGCGCCATCTCTCATATCCAAAAAGCACTTCGAAACTGTGGTAGGTTTTTGGAGACTGATCCTGACTCCGATCTAATATATACCACTCAATATTGCCGAAGGCTTTTTGAGCACCGCCTTTATCTATCCAATAAACTCATTGATTCGCAGATGGCTTTGTGAATTATCTTGAATCTGCAAAAATTCTTCAAATGACTACATCAACTATCTGCATGACTATAATCGCAGATAACTACTTTCCCTATTAATATCGCCCCAGTCGTTAAAAGTGCAGAACAATTTATGTGAAACCTATCTCATTATATAGTAATAATTGATGTTATATGTAATTCTCCACATCGGAACGGAAGACTGTTCAGTTCAGACATTGTGACCATTATTTTCATTTATCATGATTATCAAGATGTTGAGTGAAACAATTCCGCTTTCAACCACATATGCAAGTGCAGTAGCGAAAGTTATTACGATGTTCGACGTATCTCTAGTATTCAAATTGCAATTTGAAATGTTAATTATTTGTTTCCATACGCAGGTGGTGCCAGGATACAAATCCATTATTGGAATTTGTTTGTTTTTGTCAGACAGGTGCACTTGACCCACTTTGTGGGATTTGTCGTTCCATCTGGGCTCTGTGAAGAAGTGTAGAGACTAAAGTTGTTGATAGTCTTCTTATAGGATATCGTTGTCATTCAATAATATAGAATAGATCAGCCCTTACTCGCCATACAAATACAATACCATAATATATCCATAATAAAACTATAGATTTTCACTAAAGAGGTTTACGAAACCCTTGACAATTGTTTGGCTGTACAACAGTTTCTTCAAGTGGAGAAGATATGAATATTGTACACCGAAACAATAATTTTCGTGGGTTTTGTAAACCTCTCCACTGAAAATCTTTTGAACTATAGTTTTATTATGGATATTAACATGGATTCACATCAAGTATCGGCTACATCAATTCAAAATATCATAATAAGGTTTTGTCGAAAGTATGTGGATAACACAAAAACATCTAATGGTATACAGTGTCTGTCAAAAGTATGGGAACGGCCTCATATTTCAGAAACGACCCATAGAAAATTTATGAAAATTTCGACAGGGTGGTAAATAATTTTTTTCAAATGGAACATGCACCCTATTTGTTTTCAGTGCAATCAATTCAGTGACATTATTTAGTTTTTGAAATATGACAACATGGCTTTTTCGTTCGAAAGTCTGGGAACGTTCCAATATTTTCAATACGGTTCATGAAAAATGCTTGAAATTTTATACATGCGGGTTTTTGATGATTCAATGGTGATATCAGCAATGTTGCCAAATCAACAGTTTTTCAGATATTGAGGATAACTAATTTTTTTCATATGGAACATCCTATTAAAACTATTACTCATCTCTCCAAATATAAGATTTTAAATAGATGTAGTTTGAGCAACCAGCAAATTTAAAAATTTTTAAAAATAAAATGTCAGGCAGCTCACTCAATCACGCCTCAAACGCTAAAATGCCTTGAGGGAATTTTATGACTGCTTGGGCTATTGTTTAACAAATGATGGCAAACATTTTGAGCACTTGGTCAGATAGTTTTCAGTTTCTGTTATTTGATTCAAAACTCTATTGGAAAATAATTCAATTATCAAAAAGTTGTTTTAACAAAATCCATTTCGTAAGAAATTTCATGATATTTTCTCGAGACCTTTTGAAAATATTGGACCGTTCTCAGACATTTCAACGAACCATGTTCCATTTCAAAAACCACATTAATTCACAACCTGGTATTTGGAGACAAATTGGAATTGATTGCAATGAAAATAAATAGGATTTTCCATTTGGAAAAATTGAGTTACCGATATCACCATTAAATCGAGCATTGTTAAAAACCATCTTCTATAAAATTCCACGAATTTTTCTTGACCGTATTGCAAATAATGGACCGTTCCCAGACTTTTGAACGAAAAAGCCATGTTGTCATATTTCGAAAACTGCATTAAATTAAGATCTGATATTTGGAGAAATAAGTAATGAGGTGTCGCTGAATTGATTACATTGAAAACAAATAGGGTATTCCATTTGAAAAAATTAAAAAAATTATTCTTTCTCAAAATCTGGAAAACTGTTGATTTATCAATATAGCCGATATCACCGTTGAATCGGGCATCATCAAAAACCACCCTGTCGAAATTTTCGTAAATTTTCTGAGGACCGTTTCTAAAATATGAGACCGTTCCGATAATACTTTTTAAAGACACTATATACAATTACAATATGAATATCACAGTTCAAGCAGATGTTTTTCACTGGAACTAGAATAGAATAACCGAATTTCTGAAATTATTGTCTATGTATAATATTAGTTTAATTTATATTCAGAATTATACTTTCTTTATTGTCATCTTTTTACTATTTTTCTCGTTAGGAATTTTTATGTAATAAACGATCTTATTTTCATAATGTTGGTGCAATGTTATTTGTGCCACCGTGTAGGTATGCCTTTCAGGCTTCATTTTGTTGATTGCTACACGCATGAGCAGATTTTCGGCGAAGCAGATTCTAGACGAATCTAGAAATGAATTTATCGATATTCATTGTTTAAGTAAGACGCGCTTAGAAAACTTTACAATTGCACAAATTTTCAAGAAACGTTGGCCCTTTCAAACAAGTTGATCGATCCACCTAGGTACCCAGCATCGAACAGTTCAGCGGTTTTGGTGAGTCAATTTTGTTATCTGAAAGGCCGTCTATTATTATTTGAATTTCTGTCTAATACGTGTACAGTCTAGTTATATAGATTGTAACCTCGAAAAAAAAAAAGTATTTGGGTTGAAGTCAAATGCTGAAACTTTTCGAAGCGATTTGCAAACAGTTGATTTATATATAGTTATTTGTAGACGAAACTGTATTTGAGTTTTTTATATTTTTTGGTAGTTTATTAAATTAAATAGGATAGAACCATTTTTCGAAACATGGCAATGAAAAAATCTTGTGAATTCAATTCTGATTTGTTGAGATCTGGTACTAAGTTTTGATTTAGTAAAGAGAGGGTAATGTGAAAAGTATTAGGCCACAACTAATTAGCTTCCAAGTAGTGGGCCATAAGAGAAATGGGACATAAAATGTGAATGACACGCAGTGAAAACGGTGTCAATGAAATGTCCGTTAAATTTCTTCGAACGTTTGTCAATTTTTTAAAATTAAAATCCACATGTTTTTCCCGAGATAGTTTCGATCCATTGGAAACCCAAGAAATTTGATTCTACTCATTTTGATCATATATAGAAGTGGTCGTGGTCTTGAAGCGTTTACTTTTCACTCAGGCGTAGTGGGTTCGATCCTCACCGCCTGCCACTGAGTTTAGAAGTGGTTTGGAATCCACTTCTATTGAAGCTGTTGGTCCCAGATTACCTTTGCTCGCACAAGCTCTATGGGTTTTTCTCCGAAAACATGGTTGATTCGTAACAAAAAAAGACAAACCAGCATTTGTTCATGTGTAAAAAGTAATGTTCTATTGTTATTCAATTGTAATTATGATTTTGGTTTGTTATTCGTCAACTGGATCATCAGCATTCGACTCTGCTTCCTCAAAACCGATCCTTGGTAGACTCCGTTTTTTATATCTTCTTGATCAGATGTATTATCATTCAGAAAAATGTACTGCTTGCGTTCCAATGAGTATTATGTATCTTCCTATTTCATTAAATTTTTATAAACTTGAGCGTCTTTTCTTTTGTTTGTTTAATCGGTACAAATTTCAAAACGAGGTATACCAGGAAGAGTCGAAGTTATTTTCCTTACAAGTGCGGAAAGTTAAACTTTCTTGCGCGCGACTACCGTCGACCTGAATGATGCGAAGCGGAGTTTGGGCAAGCTGACAAGGGCGGGAAAGACACTTATTATTATTTTTTCCATGACCGCATAAATAATCAAAAAGCACATTGAAAATATATATTTCATTTAAACATACAAAACTTTCAATGGAAATCCACTAATTAGTTGCATTCTGCAGATGAGTCGGTCCAAAGTGGTTAGTTGGTGGTAACTGGCTGTTGAGAGTACCACTCATACATTGCAAAGTGCATGAAAGAATTTCATTTGAGATGGTTTTCTTCTGATCTACGGAGTCCTTCGAGGAACCTTCAGCAATAGCAATTGACTTCCAGCCCCCAAGACGTTTCATGTTGGTTATCTCTTCTCCTAAATCTGCTAGAAACGTTGCCGAGGATCGTCTAAAACTGTAGCTTTTGTAACGTTCTGGATTAGATAGGCCTAAGTAGGTATAACGTCAAATTGACATATTCTTCTTTCCCGCTCTAGTGTAGGAGAGTGTCACTTTCGAAACTTAAATGTGTTCACAATTACGTTGGTTCAGTCTACATATTTCCGATACAACGTTCCTGCTCTTTCGCCTATCATCTTGATGAAGTCTTCATGAGCAGAAATACTGGAGAATATTCGAGGAGTAATGCACAGCTGAGACATGTATTGAAAATAGTACACATCAGTAGTTAAAAAAAAGAATTTTTGACATTTCCGCACTGAGGAAAATTCTGCTATTAAAGTTTTTGCTGGGATATTTCGTGCTACTGTCATAAGAAATACTATTACTATAACAAATTATAGAGTAGCGCATTCAAATTCTATGGCAGCAAAACCGATTTTGCTCAAGGTGGTTTTTCTGCCACAGGTAGGTATAATGCTGTCACTATTAGGCAGTCAGTCTCGGACAGTAAGTTTTTCAATCAGAAAATCATAATTTCACAGGTGAATAATCACTAATGAATTACATGCCTATGGCCGTAAGGTTTTCGCTTACGATAAGTGGATCATCGCATAGAAGTTCATCCACTTACGGTAATACAGTTGTCAACCTGCCACTAAAATATTACTCGAAAAACCTACTTACGACTACTTTGTTCCATGCTGTGGTTATTAGATGTTTTGCTGACATTCTGACGGAAATTACCCCATCCACGAACGCAACGAACATTTGGAGGTTGTTACGTTTAGAAATGAGAAAACGTAGAACTACTGTTTCAGTGTTATCTACCGCCTGTTCTAGTCCAGCCATATTGCCGAATAGTGCTCCTTGTAAACAACCAATATAGGAATCATGTGATAATGGGTGAAGTGAATGAATGTAATCAAATGCTATTGCTTAAGTTTTTTCGATACATAGATATTCGTGTTAATGAAGTATGCGGAATATGAATCAATAGTGAGAGCTTCTGCTGAAATTAATTCACGACCCATTATCTTACATGTTTCATTTCGAAACTTCTTTCTTGTTCGTCACTGTTAGAACACATTCCGACAGACATTTTGCACTAATTTTTCATTGAAAACTATACAGTTACAGAAATAGATATATGTGTTAGGTACCATAGCATACCTACAACATGAATAATGAAAGTCAGATTCCTAAAACTATAGCAATACCTTTAAGTCATAAGTGGGTGCACTCGCTGGCGGTAGCAAAGTTTACCAGCTACCACAAAAACATTGTCTACTAGCTATAGGTAAATGCATTCTATTGCGGTAGCAAAGTTCGAGAAAATAAGTTATTCGACAATTTCTATTTATCCCAAGTGAGTTATAATCAGCAAAGTCGACTTTATGACCACAGGTGATAGCTCGCTTGTCCCATATGCTATTAGAGTTTCTTGCTAGGGTTATTGCATTTCTAGCTACGATTAATAAAACTTTTCCTCAGTGCGGTTTGATTGTTTCCTAAAATACGCAACTCGTATCTAATTAATCAACCTTATTTCTATCATTTAACATTTTAGAGATGCAATTAGTACTACGTATACATATATTAGAGCTGAATCCGAAATATGATAATACCCATCCAATACTCATAGAACACCTTCAACGTATTCAATAGTGTCATTCATCATCAATAAGCTGTCGGAGACTCATTACCTTGCCCAGATTTTTTGTGGGAATTGTTTACGGATACTATGAATTGCTCGATTGAAATGAACATTTGAATATCTTTAGTTTGAATGATTAGTAGAATTGATAAATGAATGATTCTCAAATCATTGAAGAAATTAATGATATTTTTTTATTGTGTTTTGGTGGAATATTCTTTCGTATCCTCCAGGCGACTTCGATGACGGTAATTATATACATCGAAAGATTCGTCACTTCATTGAAGACATTGATGATTATAGCAACAAAATGATGCTCATCTAAAGAGAAAGTTTCCGAAATTTCTCTATTTTTTCAAAAGTGTGAGAGTTATGAGTCAGGATCTTTCAAGTTGTCTTCTATCTGAAGTGTTGTTTTGGAATTTAAAAATTGAAAAATGTTTGACGCAATTATGCAATTGAAAATATCAGAGCTGGAGAACATTGAAGGAATGGCTACCATGACAATAACAAAATTACCAGAGTTTTTGATATAATCAAATGTCAATGAAAATAAAAGGAACAAAAATTCAAGGGACATCTTCAACAAGACAAACAAGAAGAGAAGAGGAAATGAGACATAAATGAAACGAGAGAACTAGTGAAACTTGACAAATGAAGAAACCAGGATTGAAGTCAAGATCAACAGTAATTCCAGAATAAAACTACCTAAACCGGAAAGTAATCATGAGAGAAGTCCTGGAAATCAGCAGAGAATTCTAGGATATTTGTTGAAAAGGCCAACAATTGAAATAGTAAGTTACCGGAACAATTTTGGACTTCTATAATGAATTTTCCAAGAAATGAGAACGGTACTATTTGTAGAAAAGTGGTTTTTCTGAAAAGTGGGAAGAATGAATGAGACTGAAACACATGAACATATTTACAGGTGGAATTCCATCGGTAACATTTCAAGTGAAGGCGTGAAAGACTTTTACATCTGATGACCAATCAGAAGCAGTGAATTACAAACATCAGACGAAGGAAAAACGGCTTCTAGCTCTACGAGCATTGGATGTCTAATAGAATAATCCAGAGAGAAGCAATGTCGATGCATCGGAGATATGAAATGGGCTAATGCAGAATGACTCACCAACCAGCCTTCCTGAACCACCCACTGAGTTAAAGAATCGATTTGAAATGTGAACCAAGCAAGACAGCTGAGCAGTAAGCTCTTCGACCAAACGTCTTCAAACTAGTTCAAACCAATGGACGCTACTTAAAGAGCTACTCAACTTCCTTCATTATCTCTACTTCGTACCATTCTTCTTCTTCTGTTAACTGTTGGGGGTACGCCATTTGTTGGAATCAAATAAATATTCAACTTCATTGCTGCAAAAAGCAAAAATGGTAATTCTGAAAAAAAAAGATGAAATACTGCTATAAATGCAATAAACAGCCATCTACAGAGGAACTGTTGGATGGAGATGAGACTCAAGTGTTCAAAAAGGCAATCAACCAAGACTTCCTGAGATTGTGCTCACCAACTCTGATCCCACGAAGAGGAAAATTCTGAAATGATCAGAGAACATGGTGAAATTGTGGGGAAAGTGAAAGAGCATCGGTGTTCTTCTTGAATTTTTGCAGGCTGCATCTTTCAGAGAACACAGCCTGAAGCAGAAGTTCTTGATGGTGGTAGATATGAAATTTTTGAGTGGCAATATTTTTGACACAAACAGATTAAAAATACAAGATAATCATATTCCAAGTGAGTTTAATTATTTCGGATAATGGAAAAAGGGGTAGAAGGTCTGAGTCCATCAGGGGACAGGACAAGCACAAGTAGTGGAAGTCGAGCTACTTGCTCCAGTATATTTATAGTCGTAACTGCAACTGTACATATCCTTTGAACCTTATATAAAGGATTCTACCTCTCTAGTATGTACAGATGAACCTGAAGAGATGACAAAGATCTCTGCCGTGGGATTTTCATTTTTAACAATCGGCAAGGCTACGGGGATGTAATCAAACGTACTGATAAAAATCATTCAGACCAGAAATAATATTTAAAATTGTCACACGTAAAATTAAATACTGTCTCTGGTCGTAAGAATAATCGTAAATATTATATCTATACCGATTACGAAAGTTTTAGTTTAAACTTGATCCTTTCAAAACTGTCCGGAATACATGATACAAAGGATCGTTCAATAAATAACTACTTATGAGATTATTTTTTTAGTACTTGATAAATGCATTCTCTGAACAGGGACATTTCAGTCGAACAGAGATATAATATTCATGGTTAATATGTTGATAATTCTATGGGAGGCAATCTTAATAGACCCCATCCCTCTAAAATCCGGGAGTGCCTTGCAAAAATGGTCAGTCTTCGTTTTAACTCTAAACGCTTGAGATTTCAATTTCATGTATTGGTTGCAAGAATTCCCGTAACTTTTCATAAGGCTTCTGATTTCAACTCGAATCACAATACTAGGAATAACTTGATTTTTATTATCAATTATTTAGTTTTATGAACAATATTTCTGATTCCTCTGGAAAGTTGATTCTTTCCATAAATTTTCATACCAGTCATTACGATTCTCTTACTGAACTTTGAGTGCATTCATCCTAGGTCATTCAAACTAAATCATTGCTAAAATCCGTTTGAGATGTTGATAAATTATCTTGCCTCATTTATTCAAATTCATGATTAGTGTCTGTTATAATTTAATATAGGTTTCAATAATAATTAAATGCTGAATGTCTTCAATTAAATCTCATTAATTTGTTATTTGATTCAATATTATTATTTGAGTGCTTTTGAATCTTGTTTTTATTCATAAAAGTTCATATACTGGCTCTTATAGCCTCGTCAAGTTTATAATAGAAATCTCAAGAGTTGAAAACAGAGCAACTGTTAACTTTGGATGAGTCCAACTCTGGCCAAAAAAAAAACAGCATAGCATCCAACGGAGGTAGAGGGAAAAAGAAAGCACGGTGCGATAAAAATCTTCAATTATGAGAGATATAATAATAATAATAATAATAATAAATCGTCTTTTATTGGGCGAAGTTTAGTTTACAACTATTCTTACACTTAACCCGTTGTACAGTATACATGAAAGGTTCACATCAGATGTTGCTTAAACTATTAGAACAAAAACAATCTTATAAGAGATAAATAAAAACAACAAGACAAAAATTAATAGGAAACAAATGGGGAGGGGTGGAAATCCCTTCTCCAAAACTAATATTCAAGTTGCGACAAAGATTGAGAGAAAAAAAATATATATTTTATATAGAAAATATATAATGAGTAATTTTATAAAAGAGCATTTTATTCTAGACAAATATCTACAAAGAGTCCTGTGAAATACAACCATTCATTGATACAGTAGAAAACAGAAAGATGGGGATGGAGAACATAATTATATGGTCAGAACTTGTTAACATTTGTTACAGAAATGAACATCGGTAGTGAAATGAAATAGACATTCATCAAAATAATTTGGTGAACAATCAAGTGTTCATCAATGAAATTTTTATTTTGTTTCTGAAAGTAACAACAGAACTTGTCGATTTTATATAATTATCAATGCCACTGTACACAGTAGGAGCTTTGTATGAAAAAAAGTTTTCATACTTTTTGGTTGAATATTTAGGTATCTGTAATTGACCTCTGTTCCGAATGTTGACTTCATGAAGATTGACACGAGCAAGCAACTTCCTGCTCAGATAAGGTGGTTGACTCGTAATAACTATTTTATGAACAAAAACTGCATAATGCATATTTCTGCGTTGTTCCATATTGAGCCACTTGAGTGACGACAAATAAGTAGAGACATGATCATATTTTCTCAATCCAAAAATGAACCTCACACAATTATTTTGAATTTTTTGTATTCTGAGTGCATCAAATGAATCAATACAGGGGCCGTACACAACATCAGCATAATTGAAGTGAGACAGGACAAGGGACTCACACAGATATTGCCTCAAACTCCTATTCATAAATTTTTTAGCACATACAACAATTTAAGAGCGCAGTAGGCTCGTTGAATACATTTGCTAACATGTTCTGAAAATTTCAAGTACTTGTCCATTATAACACCCAAATTTTTAACACTGTTGTTGAAAGGTAATATCAAGTTGTCTATTTCAATCTTAAAGTTAATATTAGTTACTTGAGACCTATATTGATCGTTTCCAAATAAAATAAGTTGAGATTTGTGTGGATTGATATGGAGATTGTGATTTTTTGAAAGATTAATAATTTTTTTTAGGTTATTATCATTAATTATATCATAGATTCCACAACAAGTGTCTGTGGTGAAATTTTCTTGAAAATCTGAGTATCGTCAGCATATAGATGGAATTTATAGTGGTCTGTTTCAGAAAATATATCTGCCGTATATAAAATAAATAAAAGTGGGCCCAATATGGATCCCTGGGGCACTCCTTTAGTAACACTGCGGAACTGGGATTTTGTTATCTTTATGCAGACTTTCTGTTTTCTGTCGAGGAACGTTCTGAACATTGACATTGCTGTATCGCTGATACCGTAATATTTCAATTTGGAAAGCATTAGATCGTGATTGATGGTGTCAAACGCCTTAGAGAAATCCAGCAACACCAGGGCACTGACTTTACGTTCATCATATGCCTGTAGAATGTTGTCACAAACTTCCAAGAGTGCAGAGGCAGTGCTATGTCCTTTCCGAAAGCCCGATTGATTTTCCGGCAAGATCTTATTGTTTTGGATGAATTCATATATTTGTTCATGAATAATTTTTTCCAATACTTTGGAAAGTATAGGAAGAATACAGATTGGGAGTATATCCGAAATTGCTTTTGGATCCGACACTTTTGGAAGTGGACATACTATAGATTCTCTCCAAGCTTTTGGTCAAGACACAGATTTATGATATGCGTTATGGGGAGAATCAAAATTGGAAGACAGTATCTGAGCATACTAAAAGATATTCCGTCTGAACCAAAGGCATTCGACTTTATCGATATTATTGTTTCAGTAATATTTTCAGGATCCACCACTTTGAAATCGAAATTCAAACCTATATCAAAACTCCCAGAATTATAGAAATTGGTTCTTTCAGAACAATCTTCATCTGGATCACAGAGCTGCGGGGGAATATAAATCTATAAATCTAATTTTTTAACAATAGAGCCCAAAGTTTCCATATATTCGACAACATTAACGATTCCGTTCGATTGTATCAAATGTGACAAAATGCTATTCAATCAAAAAGTAGCTTTTGTTATAGAAGTCATGTCCCAAAGTAGTATTCCTTAGAGTGTGAAATTTTAAAAAATTCAAAAATGACACCAGTTCCTACCTGACTTATTTCTGAACATAATCAACTAATATCCGTTGTATGAACCTGAAGATAAAGAATTTTTGTTGATGTTTAATTTAGCAACTGAGAACTAGTTTATTGTTGTCAATTTTGGAAGTAGATAAATAAGTTCAGTGTGGTTATTTGATTAGGGCCCGTGACAAGAATGAATTAGTTACTGGTTCCAAGGTCCTGTCTTACGAGTACCTACGCCTGTCAATCATACGAAAAACCTTATATGAGATATTGACAAGCATGAAACTAAATCGCAATACATATACCTGATCGAGTATATTGAAATATATCATAGTCTGGTATTGCATAACATATATACAATCGTAATTTGTAGTTGATATATTTATTGTTAATTTCTTTCGACGTGTTCGGATATAATGTCCGGTATTGGTATTGATTTATTGCGGTATGTCCAACAATTCAGACTTGTCTTTAATTGATATCCAATTGTGTTTGATGTAGTGTTGAATTTCATCAGTTTTCACGGATGTAGACATTCAGAATGCCCTAGGGTTCGAATGTTATTAAGAAACAAATCAACGGATTATTTCGATAACATGCTTTCAGTCGTTTGGCAATGATAAGATTTTCTCTATTCTACATGGTGCCTTTAGTACATTTTCTTGTCAAATATTCGTTTCGAATTCCCCAAGTTACAGTAGTTCACAATAAACAATTATATCCATGCCTTCATCAGATGGCTCAAACCCTTCTTCCTCAAGACCGCCCTACAAAGGTTGGATTTCTACAGTAACTTGATACGCGCCATGAAAAAATGAATATTCTGAAAGATTTCAGACGAAATTTTGCATAAAAAAAATTCATATAACTTTTTTGCTATCTTTAAAAATAACCCCTCTTTTTGCCCATTCGAAATAAATTTTTCAAAATAGCGGTTATGTTGGTGATCACGAGATATAATTATGTCAATAGCGAATTTTAGGTTTTCTGATAAGGAAAAACAATCCCTCATAAAGTGTTTTTTGTAACCCCGATAAAAAACATTCTTTCCATTCGTTGCAAATATTATGGCTCACACTGTACCTGATCCAAATTAAAACTACTGAAAATCAATAATTCATTTCTCAAACACCCACATGGGGACAGAAACCAATTTTCAATTGCTTTGTTGTGTGCTGTAGCATTGCCAAGTTTTTTCTGAAATGAGGTTGGACTGTTTTTTTCCAACAACAACATATTATATTTAATTGTACCACCCGTTGGTGTCATTCCGATTTTTATCGATTAAAAAATTATGCTGCTATTCAACTAATTCGATATAATGTTCAATCTGTATAATAATTCATGTTATTTCAATACAATTCTCAATTATATCTATCCTTGACATTCACGTTTTCTACTTTATTCTAATAAATGCATTTGGGTGTATAAGACATGAATACCTATAGAAATGAGTTTCACTTCAATGTTATTTTCCGACGAAGAGAAACAATTAGTGAGTCAGTGTCAGTACTGCACGTATTCGAAACTACCGTTGGTAAACATTGAAAAAATGTTCATTGTTGATAATTATCACTATACTGTTAGTCGTTTACAAATCTTAAAATAGTTTGTTTATTTTTTATAAGTAGGCATTTGTTCTTTCAATTTAATTATCTGAGGATCCTAACGTACATTTTTGATGTTTTTCATTGAAGCACATAATTTTTTATAGCGGCAAAAAATTTTGTCAACGCTATCTAACAGAAGTTACGCAAAAGAAAAACCGGCATCAAAACCTTCTTCAACTGCTTTTATATACTTCAAGGATACTATTTGTGGATTTCCTCAACAGTTCTGTTTTAAATTGATGAATGATTATGATCTTGAAAATTTGTATGATTGATAACTATATCATAAACGGCTTTATTGGATCAAATGTATTCATCCCTTGGTATGAATAAACTTCTAGACAGTTTAAGAGTGAAACCAAATGTTCACAAAGGTCGAAAAGGGGAAAAATTAATTCATTTGCTCCTGTTCACATATATAGATTTCAAAAATCAAACTTTAGAACAATTTTTCTAGAGATGTATAACGTGTCAAATTGTTCGGTGTCAATTTCATTTGATGTTTAGTCTTGCACTGCGAACTACCAAATTTAGCGAGCTCGGGCCATCTATCTGACAGATATAAATGGATAGATTTCTGCTAGAGGCTAGTTGGAAGGATGGTTGTTCTCTTATAGATCGTTGATTATGATAAAAACGACTTTGGCAGGATTGGGCGTGACCTGAGGTGGTTTTTGTATTATTTCGGATTCGTTTCGTGTAATCTAGTATTTATGTAGGTATATGTAGGTTTGTATATGGGGTTCATAGTACTTGGTTGCTGGTGAAGTGTTGTTAGTTTAGAATGAGTGTATGGAAGACCATGCCCGGAAGTTTCCCAATGAAAACGATATTGTTCAATTATTCCATAATTCAATTCAATTGCAAATTTTATTGAATTTTGGGTTTCAAAAGGTTAGTGAATGATTCAAATTATTTTTTCGTTCAGTGTTGATGTTTTTCAATCATGATTGTCATACAGTCGCTTAGAGGACAAGGGGTAATTGAGAATATTTGAGATATGACCAAAATCCGTTACTGTTACACTTTGTCTCACAGTGTTACTTTCGGGAGCTTCATTTTTTGGGAAATAAAATTTCTTTTGGGAGTGTTCCACTTCGAGGCTTGGAAAATAGTTATGAAATAAAAATCACCAAATTGGTCCGGTCAAATTAGACCAAAAAATAAGAGTAAAGTTACCTAAATTCCCACCAAGCTGAAAATCGGTAAGATTGTTTAAAATATTATTGGAAACAAAATTTTAAAGTTCCCCATCTTTCCCCTGAGAGGAAAAAATTTTATTCAAGGTCAAAGGTAAAAAAAAGAGTTTTTCGCGATTTTCAGCAAAACGGTAAGTTTTATCATAAATATACCTTAAACAAAAACTGTAGATCATAAAATTATCTACAAAAAATTAATCAATACTTTTATTTTTATGAGCCACCGTTTTTGAGATATAACGATTCAAAAAGTTGTAAAAGTTGTAATCGTCATAATATGCATGAGTACGCCACGTATATATACATCTCTATAGTTGTAATATATGTTGAAATATTTTTCTATCGGTTATTGTAACTTACACTACTAATATAAAATATACATAAGTTATAACTATAAGGATATCAGGTAAAATGAAGCCCAGTCCCTTAATTTATACGCCATTGAAACCTTGAGAAAACATCTGTCCCCTGTTCAATTGTGTGCGTGGCTAGGGTCTTATACCTGCTATAATAAATGAAATACTGTTAGTCTTGAACGCCAGTTAGTAGTGAAAACACGTGTTTATCCTAGCCTATATCGTGCTGTTTTGAGTTTTATAACAAAAATGTCAGATTATTGTTTTATTTGCGCTAAACTTTTAACTGAAAGTGAAATTGTTACTGTTGAACGTGGTATGAATACATTAATTAATGCAAGTATCGAAAGAGCAGATGAATTTTCGGAGTATCTAAAAAATCAAAAATCTGTGACAATACATGAAAGTTGTAAAATTTATGCTCGAGGGAGAAGTACAAAAGAGAATAAGTAAATGGGTTTATAGTATGCATGCTATGAATACCGTTTGTGAAATATTAGATCTCGCTAACGTTAGGATGGATACGACCGAGCAGCATGTTGATGCAAGTGATTCGCGAATGAAAAAAGATGCTAAAGATGTACGAAAACTTTTAGAGTGGTTCTCAACGCATGATCCTTTTCCAGACGTTAGCAAAATTGTTTCTATTGCGAGTGGTGTCGTTGGTGATGATAAAATCAATTGTTATAAAGCTCGTTAAGTTGGGCTTGCTTCTATGGCAAAAATGACAGGACTCACATTCAATAATATTAAATTAAAACGGTCTGACAAAGTTGTTCCTCTTTTAGCTATGACTAGTACCATAAAAGTTCATGAAGAAAAAGTACCTGTTGACCCTGTATTGTTGTTCCAACGCATGAGTATTACTGCAGCATTTCAAGATGAAATAGAAAACTATTTTGAATATGAACTATCTCCCTACCCTCTATGGTTATTTGATGACATCGGGATGCGTAAAACACAGAAGTCTGCATTTTACGATTGTTTCGAAAAGGTAAAATTTGATATTAACAACACAAATGCGACATACATCATTGACGGAGGATACTTACTACATCGCGTTGTCAGGGATAGTGAAGAAACATTCAACGTTATATTAGATAAATACGTACAGTATGTACGTCGACATTTTGGTTCCCGAGTTACTGTCGTATTTGATGGCTATAATGATTGCACGAGAAATACCAAAGCTGCAGAACAGCGTCGTCGAACTTTAGTAACATCTTCATCAATTGATATTTTATTTGATGAAAATATGACAGTTCCAACCAGCCAACAAAAATTTCTTTCTAATACTCGCAACAAGTCTCGGTTCATTACAATGTTGAAAGAAAGATTTACTACGGAAAATATATTGGTAAGACAAGCTAATAATGATGCTGATGTATTGATAATTGAATCAGCAATTGAGCAATTCAATTTGACAAATACAACTATTGTTGTTGGTGAAGATATAGACTTACTCGTATTACTGACTGCTCGAACTCCAACTGAAAAAATTATTTTCTTCTTAAAACCAGGAAAAGCTCAACATCAATCGGAAATGTATTCATCAAAGAGTTTATCTACTTTTGCAAAGTGTCAAAATCATGTACTATTTTTACACGCAATAACTGGCTGTGATACGACATCTGCATTTTACAGGAGGGGTAAAATAACAGTCTTCAAACTATTTGAGAAACAAAATTTAATTGAATGTGCTGAAGTTTTTAAAAATAGCAGTTCTACTCGACAAGAAATTATCACTAACGGCATTCGCTTTCTTCTTTCTATGTACGGAGCTCCTAAAAAAACTACCTACTTAGATAAGTATAGATATGCATGTTTCGTTAAAAACACCAAAAGTAAATAACAAGTACAATTAGCTTGTCTTCCTCCAACATCAGTTGCTGCTCATCAACATCTTTTTAGGGTATATTACCAAGTTCAAGTGTGGCTTGGTTATCAGCTAGACCCTACAGACTGGGGTTGGAAGTTGGTCAACAATTTATTAGAACCAGTGCACACTTTACTTCCACCTGCGCCGGAAAAACTGCTGAACTCGATTTTTGCAACTCCCTAAAGGGATGCAGTGCTAAATGTGGTTGCAAAAAAGTCTGACTGTTCTGTTCTCCGACATGTACACATTGTCAAGGCCGGTTGTGCTCTAATATTGAATCACCAACAGTAGAAGATCCGTTTGATTCCAACGAGGCAACATGCGATACATCGCTATTAACGCAGTTTACATGCACTCAGGATGAAGATGAAGAAGAACAAGAACAAGAAGAACAAGAACAAGACGAACAAGAACAAGAAGATCAAGAAGAAGAACAAGAAGAAGATTTTGAAAGTTACGACTCGGACGATTAAATTTCACAACTTTTTTTTAACTTAAATTGCTTTTATCTTTTCAATCTCTGCTAATATCCATTATTTTTCAATAGTTCAAATTGAACAGGATCAAAACTGACCCGTGGAATAGGCCTACTGGGAAAACCACAAAAAAAAACGCGCTAAGTACACTACCTCATAGGTGGCGAGGAAACGTGTGCATATTATGACGATTACAACTTTTACAACTTTTTGAATCGTTATATCTCAAAAACGGTGGCTCGTAGAAAAAAAAGTATTGATTAATTTTTTGTAGATAATTATATGATATACAATTTTTGTTGAAAATATTTTTACGATAAAACTTACCGTTTTGCTGAAAATCGCGAAAAACTCATTTTTTTACCTTTGACCTTGGATAAAATTTTTTCCTTACAGGCGAAAGATGGGGAACTATCAAATTTTGTTTTTAATGATATTTTAAACAATCTTACCGATTTTCAGCTTGGTGGGAATTTAGGTAACTTCGAATATCTAAATTGACAGGACTAAATGCTCTACACCGATTTCTTAGAGTAGGCACGTGAAATGTTCTACTGTCCCATCAGTTCATGCTTCTTCAAAGCTCTTCCTCTGAAAAAAAACAAACTATTCAATAAAAAAAAATTCTAAGGCATGATCACCTTGGGAATAGAAACATCATGCAAAAATAGACCTTTCTGGTTCAACTGAGGAAATATAATAATAATTTGGCTAAACTTGATCACAGAATGAAAACCTACATGTACTACAACAAACCATAGCGCAGGCCAAGGTATTATGATCAGTTTATCATGAAAAATCAAAAGCTACTTGGGAAGAAGTCAACAATTTCTCATTTCTCAAAGAGAAAACTATTCGATTCATGTCTCTATGCATGAAAACAACTGAAATTCCACCCGAAATGGCAGAGGAATTCAGGAACATTTTTGGTAACGTTGTTAATCACATAAACCCGATTTCAAGTGAAGACAGTACCTATTGAATATCTTTGAAATATGAGAATGAATTGAATTAAAACTTTTTTTTTTGCACCTATCACAGAACAACATGGATGTGCCATGAAATTCATTGAAACACAAGAAACAGATTGAAGTTGTCATTGTCTCGTTTATTCATCTTCATGCACTTGTTTTTTTTTTTTTTTCGAAATATCCAAAACATCAATGGCCATATCCAGTTTTGGAAAAAGTGACACAGTCGATATTGATAATCACTCTTTAGAGTATATAGTAAATCGCCTAGTCATGACATTTGGAATACTGGCTAATACTAACAGATTCACAATTTGGCATTCAGAAAAATTCTGGTACAACCGACGCTGCCTGTAAACTATCGTAGACTATCATTATGGCACTCAATTCTCAAAAACACCCACTAGAAGTGTTCTGTAACCTTTCGGAAGTATTCAATTTTGCCAACCACGATATAATGTTAAAGAAAATGACAAATTATGGTATTCGGGGTGTCCTAATAAGTTGATTTCAATCGTATCTACTTCATCGAGAAATGAATCAAAAACAAACAGAATGACACAGTATTCAGTACCTACTCTCAATCTGCTACTGTGCGCAGCAGTATACCACATGGTTTATTTTTGGGCCCATACTGTTTTTGATTTATGTAACTTTCCTTCGGTTTCATTCTCTGTTTTCTTTGATTGGTTCTAAGCCAACAAACTCACCTTTTTTTTTTCATTTGCATACATCGCCTCAACCACGAAGGGTTATTAGCGTTTGTAGTAGTATAGTAATACGTGAATATTTACAGTTCATGTAGCAATTTCACATGATGGTTCTTCTCGTCCAGCTATTCGATATTAGTGGGTTAGTTTGGTGTGTCCAAGGAGAAGTCTGGTAATTTTTACTTATTGGCTTTTGAAGAGCATTTCCAGGGCGAGTCACAATGTTTTATTTCAAGCAGTTTTGATGATTGTTGCAACCATATATATTATTCCACGCGCGGTACACTTTGTTTTTTACGTAAAGTTTGAAATCACTGGAGACCGAGCTCGTTATTCCAATGGCATTTTCATCTAGGACTGCTTCTCGCGCCCTTATGTCTGCCTTTTCATTTCCAGTTATACCGACATGCGATGGGACCCACATTATCACGATTTTTTTATCAAGCTGTTGTAGATTAAAAAGTTAGCACTTTATGAGTTTAGCAAGTGGATATGTACATAGCAGTGAAAGAAAACTACATCAATACTAAAGATTCAACAAAATTACTCGGCATTATCATCGATGGTGAATTGATTTAGACGGATCATGTCACCCAACTGAATTCCAAACTATGTAAAGCAATTTTTTCTATTCGTACCATTAAAATCGATACAGCCTATCACAGCATAGTTGCGAATTTTGGGGAACGGCAGCACAAGTACAAACAACATTCACAATTAAAAAATAAGCCATTTCTTTTCAGACACAATTCTAGGGATTCATGTAGGAGTTACTTTATGAACCATTTAATTAATTTCAACGACCTGTAGTTAGACACCTCCATTCTACAAGAAATCAGTTAATAATTCATCATAACTATGAATACAACCAAACTGAAACTGGACTCATTCCCATATGGGAATAACTATATACAGGCCGTTTCTTTTATCATGTGGTAACATTGCTATATTCTAAACCATAATAGATACAAATACGATTAAATGGGAAAAAAGGTAACTATTGTAGTGAGCAGTAAATTGGTCATAGAAAATTTACGGGGATTCTCGACCTTCCCAACTTATACAGGGAAAACTAAAAATGCTGTTTTCGGTTTTTTACGAATATAATTGTTATTTCAGAAAATATAAAAAAATGAAAAAGGAAAGTTTTATTGTATTCAAAATGTACTAGAACTACGTAATGATAAATTTTTAATCAAACGTTTCGTGTCAACACCGCCATCATCAACTAGTTTTTTCAAATACGGACCTGTCTATTTCATCACAAATATTGATAGAGCGATAAAATCACAATTCAGTGGTATATCACACTCGACATTTTTATAACGTTTCATATAAATAACTAGCATCATCAGTGACAACAATTTTTGATTACGGTCCTGTCGGTAGTTTGTTTATGAATTCCACAGAATCTAACGCTTCCATATAAAAATTATCAGTGACGTTTTGAATGAATGTATCTATGAAAATTGTATTTATACTATAAAAATTCATAAAAAAATTCCGCAGTTTCAGAGACGAACGATAGCAATTTACCCCAGAAATAAACTTACTTAGGAGGAGAAGAAATCAAACAAACAGAAAAACAATTAATTTCATAATGAATTTGTGGAAGAAAATGCTCGAATTGACGACCTCTTTGTTGAATGCACATAAGTTGTCTGTCCATACAATTTCTGTGGCAATTTTCTACCATGATGGTTGTAATGCTATTACATGCATCTCTTATTTTCTGTTTGAGATGGTCGATATCGATACTAGGTGTCGAAAATACTTTATCCTTTATGTATCCCCAGACAAAAAAATCCAAAGGAGTAGGGTCTGGGGATCGAGCTGGCCAGGCAATTGGTCCATTGTTTCCAATCCACTTTGTTGGGAATATTGCATCTGAATGTTCCGTTACTATTGCTGCATTATGGGGAGGGGTACCGTCTTGTTGAAAATATTGTATTTCTCGGCGGGTGCTTAATGGCAATTCATCTGAGTAGCCATCAAACTCATTGGATAAAAAATTCAAATACATTTCACCATTCAAATGCTCATCGTAAAAGAAAGGACCTAAGTATGTTTGTTCCCAAAATTCCCAACCAAATATTTATTCCGAACCTCTCCTGGAAATTGGTTTCTCTATGTAAATGTTCATTCGTCTTATTCCACCTATGATGGATATTTCTGTTAAACCAACCATTGTTGATGAATTTTGATTCGTCCGTCCATATTATTTTTTTACAAATATTTCGAACTTCCCTATTTCTACGTCTTAACCATTTCGCAAATCGTACTCTTCTTCCGTAATCCCTTTCATTAAGGTGATGAACTTTGTGTATCCTGTAGCATATGTATTTGTTCTTTTTCAAAATATTTCTGGTATATTTCACAGATATCCCAAGTTTGTGGGCGATTTCTCGTAAAGAACAATCTTGATTAGAAATATTTTTGTAACTGACCAATCCTAGATTTTAAAAAAAGACGTTATTTTTCACTTTTTAATCTTTTTAAGGTAATATTTTCTTACCCAAAGCATTTATTTGGTTCCTTATACTTCGAGTAACAACACAATTTCTTGTTTTATTTCTGTCAAATGCACCACAGTCTCTCAAATTTCTTTCTAATCGTCTAAACATTTGAATGTTTGGAATGCGACGATTCGGGTATAGCTCACCATACATATTTCTTGCCAAAAGAGGATTTCTATTTGATTTTGCATAAATAAATAGCATATCAGTCCTTTCGTCATTGATACATCTTTAATATGTAATCGAGTGCTTAAATTTCTGACAGTTCTTAACAGATATCAACAACTCATTTATTTTTCCTGCCATAGAAATCAAGCAAAGGCTACGTGTTTAAATATGGTAAAAGAAGTGAGATGCTTTTTAATTGTACCAAATAAGACAACACTTTTTGATCAAAAACTGATATTTTCATTACTTCCAGGATTGAGAGTTATGAAAATAATCCGTGTAAAAATTGGTACAGGAGAAATTCGCCTTGAATCAAGAATTACTGTAATACAAAAATGCCCAAAAACGAAAAATACGAATGTTCGTTGTGTTGGGGTATCTTCCTATCGAAAGTATTGGGTAATGACTGTAGTATCCTAATAGTTGAATGAGTTTTGAAGAAATCAAAACAATTTACAAAAGAACTAACGACAGGATCGTAATTAAAAATTGTTGTCACTGACGATGCCAGTTATATTATATTATTTAATTAAAAATTTATCATTACGTAGTTCTAGTATATTTTGAATACAATAAAACTTTCCTCTTTAATTTTCTTATATTTTCTGAAATAACCATTCTATTCGTAAAAAACCGAAAACAGCATTTTTAGTTTCCCCTATATAAGTCGGGAAGGACGAGAGTCCCCGTAGATTTTCTCTGACCAATACACTGCTCACCACAATACTTAGTTACATTTTTTCCCATTTAATCGTCTTCGTATCTATTACGGTTTAGAATATAGCTATGTTACGACATGATATATAGTCTTCCGAATTCCATAAAACAGTTATTGTTGAATGGATTTAATGAAATCAAAAACTATTCGATGTATTTTTCTTGGATTGAATTGAGAACGAGTCATTCTGGATAATTCTGGTTCCTAAACGAACAAGAGAAAATTCGTAAGTAACACCAACAAAAAAAAACAACGCTAGTATTCTTGATATGATCGCCCCCTCTCCGTTATGTCATATGAATTCATATGTGACTACTATCACTTGGGAATGTGGTATACGACCGCATTCCTATCCAATAATAATTGTCATAACAAAAACGTGCCTTTAGCCCATGAACAAAATCCTAAAGCGCGCTAATGCGAGCAGGGGTCGGTAACCCAGTAGGTAAGTTAGATACCTGCAGTGCTGCTCAACTGGAGCAATCAGCCGCTAATTGTGCAATTCAACAGTCACGTCACGAAATACAAGAGACAAACTTACTACACTATAAATCTCACTAAGGAAGATGGATGGATCTGCATACGTTTGTACGTACCATTGAAAGTTTCGAAAGGTGACTGGTTTAAAGAACTTATTTTTTATTATCGTGTTCTCCAGTTGTGTAATGGGGATAGCTCCTGAGGGAAAACACCTGTTCCCAATTTCAACAGCCATATATATTTTTGGGTGTCAATCAGCCCTATACTGTATCACTTCCGTCAAAAACAACGTCATAAATGCACTGAAAGTGGAAATAACTAAAACGTTGAATATAGTTGAAAAAAAGGCTGACATTGCAGTTAAAAAAACCGAAGAACTCAACAGAAGACATATTGCGTTGGAGAGAAAAATACGAAGAAATAACATAATTATATTTGGAGTAACTGCTAAACAGGAATCTTTACTTCAAGATACTCTGAGTGCTGTCAATAATGCACTTGAGTTGGGAATTCAGGAATGCCATATAAATCACATTCATGAGGTAGGAGCAGATGACAAATCTGGAATCATTCTTGAGTTTATCTCTCACATTACCAAGCAGGCTGTTTTTTTTTAAAATAACTTCTTTAAAAGGCACTGGCTTTGCCATAACCAACGACCTGTGCTTCGAGGATAGATAAGAAAGGAAGCTACTGAGATTTCATCAAAAAAAGCACAAGAGCAAAACTTGAAAGCAGTTATCAAGTCGAACAAATCAATAATTGACCAGAATATATATACGGCATCTGAACTGAAACCATTGGAGGAAGTAGTCCTCTGTACAACGGTGTATTTCTAATTTTGATTTTAGATGTAACAAATTTTTCTTTTAGTTTCTATTCTGGACAGTGTGGCAGAATCGGCCTTAGGCCTAACACTGTACCATTTATTTACCACATTATAATAGTATCATAAGTCAAACCCCTTTTTTATGTAAAATGGTAAATAATAAATAAATTATTATTATTATTATTATTATTATTGTTATTATTATTATTATTATTATATCAACATCAGCTTTCTGCAAGTTATTTAATCTCACTTATAATTTTGGTATTTTCAGGTAGTTCTGGACTCAGGATAGTTTTCTCTTCCTTTCTTGACAATTTTTTCATTCACAAAAAATTGACTACACTACTTGACGAAACTTATAATAAAAAATTGTTCAGCTGATTCAATCTTCCGCAGAAACCCTATGCAATAAGTAATTTCTTTGGCAAGTAAACAACAAAAAACAACTACTGCCTCTCATGACAGTTGACTAATGTATATTTGATACTTGGAAAAGTTTTATACTTCGCAATACTCTTTGATTCTCATAGTTGAATTATTTTTTGATCAAGATGGGGAACATCTTGTATCACAATAGAGAATTGTAGTGTGTGAATAAAGTATAGAAAAAGAGGTTGGTGGTTACAAAAAAAAGTCTCGATAGTAATCTCAATATTTAGAAGAGAAAAGTGCAGGGAGTACAACTTTTTGTAAACCATCCAAATATGTATACAAAAACTACTACGAATTGGGCCATGCTCAACTTTTAATTTTGAAATACGGACCACTATACTTTTGATCCCATTTTCCTGAAAGCCGAGAGTCATGTTTCATATTGGCGTATTTTTATATGAACTGCAGAGTTTTTTGAAAATATCAAACCATCACCAGAGAAATTTCCAATTCTTTGAATTCTATTACAGCTGAAATTAAAAACTGTCAACTTGTCATTGATTCACAATTTGATTTCTGATATTTTTCAATTACAGATGTTATTGAATTTGATTTCTTCTGAAATTCCACTCGAAATTCGAGTACCTTTGATATGAAACATGATTCTTAGTGTTTCAAACAACAATAATAAAAAAGTTGGAGGTGGATACTTTGCATTTAATTGTTGTTCATATATTTCGATACTCTACAATATGTTGCTATGACGAATTGCCAAAAGTTTTACGATTTCAAAAAAATTAAAAATCAATGGCAGAAGAAGAATATTAAATTATCACTGCAAAACTCTAGAACTGAATATGAAAGATCTAATCTAATTTGCTACTTTGTTTGCCCTCATACACTAGGTGATTTGAGAAAATATAATTGTGCGGCATTATTGAGAATCAGTTTTTTTTTATTCCATATTTAAATTTGATTTTGTTGCAGATTGTTTTAATGTCAGCTAGAACAAAAACAACAAAGTTGTTCCAAAATAAAAAAAAAAGTTTTTTTGGTTGACAGCTTTTTTGAATTGATCGACTCTCACTTTGAAATTTGTTGCTGCTTCAGTTTTGAGAGGCTTTTATGAAAAATATTCATCCATCGTCAGGAGACATTGGTATAGATATAAATTTGCTCCACTTGAAACAAACCAGTATTTTTGTGGAAAATAGTTTTTCTTATGAGAAAAAGGCGATATATACGAAAAGAGCTTATCGAAATAGCATTGGAAAAAATATTCATTCCAAAGTGAAACAAAATTGAAAGAGACGTCGACATGCATGTCGCCAATGATGTTTTCTGAACTTAATTCCCAACTCACCGAAGAAACATAAAGAAATCACGAATAATAGGCGGATATATGGATATAAGTAGCACAAAACTCGTAAAACGAAGAAACAAAGAAGGTATCCGAACCGAAACATCTGCTGTAAAAATTAAATGTCGATTGAAGTCGTGAAAGAACCACCATCAACAGTTTCCTGCGATGAAGATAATAAGCATGTAGACTATTAAATCTGAACGGAAATTGAAGTTGGCAGAGAAGCAACAGAATAACTCGATTTTTTAGATTTTTATTCGAATGTCCAAAAATATTCATAAATATCATACACGTCAGCTGCATTTTCAACAGTTATCATGAGTCGTATTCAAAAAACCTGTTCTAGTGAAGTGAAGATTCTTTGTCTCCAATTATTGAATGAGCCAAAGTTTCCTAAATCCGAAACTCAAATACAGACTGTTCATAATAATGCCGATGACACAGTTAGAGCAGTGTATCGATAAAAAATGTTTTCATCTTTTATTTTCTACGAACACAACATTTATTCCCTAGAATTATAGAATACAGTACGAATACAGGGATTTTATTCCATTTTAGGTGAGAAAACATACTGAAATATACCAGCGATACATTTTGATATCTCTGACTGGTCCACTATGATTCATGAACTAGTCTCAAAATCATTGGATACTTTGTGGTTAAAAAAAATACATTATAGTTGCATGAGATTGTCGTATAGTAAGTATCCATGAGCACGATCACATTGTTTTCATATCCTGCTTTGTGTGTTTTCGTTAGACGTAACTAAACTTCTGGAAGAATCATCATTTTGATAAACGAATTTTTGACACGCATAACCTCTGTGATGAATTTATAGGCAGGAGGCAAAAATTACAAGTAGGATTTAGCAGGGATTGTGTAGAGTGATAAGTTAAACTGTATGTAGGGGGCAGCTAATCAGATACAAATTTCACAATCGTAGGATCGGTTTTTTGGAAAAAGCATTGATTTCATGAAAGAGATATTTTTTGTATATGCTTGGTAGTCCCTTAGGAAGCCTCAATTTTTCAATTTCTCATGCCATTCTAATTTTATCATAACCAAATATAACTGAGTAGGTACATTTGATTATGTAGTTGTAACTTGAAAACCCGACAGAATTTTCCCGGCAATGCTATAGAGGGGCCTTTCTTACCCAATTTTATGGGAGGATATTGCTGGCCAGCATAGCGCTGGGATACGTTCGTACGTTCCAAAGGCTTGGAAAAAAAGACTACACAATAGCAAAGTCCTTCCGACCCATCAGTCTCACATCTTCCCTGCTCAAAACGCTTAAAAAGATGGTGGACAGGTTCCTCTTGGAGGGGCCTCTAGTAGTGGTTGTAGTAGTAGGGGTGGCCACTACTGTAGCCAGGCAAGTAGGCGCTAACGAGCCCTTTTTGCCATCCCCTCCTCATCCGTGACATTCTCTTTATTAAACAACCTTCTTCTCCTCAAACTAAATCCTTATACTGTATATATGTGTATGTGTGTGGGTGCTTGACAAGGGAGCGAGTTCTTTCAATCTGCCTATTCCTGGAAGTCCTGGTAGGGCTGTTTCTCAGTCGGGCGCTGCGGCGGGCGCAGATGATTTTATCACCGGCTATCAGACCCGCAGTATCCGATCCGAGGTCCCTCCTTGGCTTCCATTGGAGACTAGTTCTCAAGTTCTCACCGCGAGTTCCTTCCATCTGTCTCCTCGTGAAAGTCCTGGTAGAGCTGCTTCTCGATCTGGTGGTGCAGCGGCCGCGAGCGATTCATTCACTGGCTAACAGTCCCACAGCACCCGATTCAAGGCCTCTCCTTGGCTCCCACCGAAGACCAGATTTTACAGTTCCCGCAGCGAGTTCCTTCGATCCTCCTCCTCGTAGAAAAACTGGTAGGGCTAGTTCTCAACCGGACAGAGCGGCGGCCTCGGGAAATTCATCACCGACTACCAGTCCCGCAACACACAATCTGAGTCCCTTTCTCAGCTCCCACTAAAGACAGATTTTCAAATTCTCGCATCCCTCTGTAATGGGTGTGAGTGTGTGTGATAAGTGTCGGGGGAACAAGTGTGTTTTTGACGTCGATGTACGGTAAGCTAACTCCCGTTAGCTGCAACCAACTTGGATACACAAGGAGAATATTGTTGAAAAAAAAATGTTATATCCGTCAACCGGTTGCATCCCTACGTGCAACACTCAGAAGTCAGATACTTGTGCAAGCTAGGGGAAGACGTAGCCCTTACCCTTTAATAAGTGTGGTGCCATGCACGAGACCGGTAGCGATGCTGCTTTGGCTTATGGAGCAAGCACTTTACCAGTATGCCACCGCGTCCTATATTGACAGAATTAGTCCTCAACACTGTAGTACGAAGGATTGGAATGACATTGAGTTTCCTTGACGACTGAGCAGAAGGAGAGGCAGACACTAATTGGTATAGAAAACAACCTCACTTACCGCAAATGCGAAGAGGGTGACGAAACTTAGATATGTAATCTTTGGAGCTGAAAAACTCCAACAAGAAGAATTCACCGTCCTGGACTGGACGGACATACTGACCTACATCAGGTCACGGATTTTTGAGAAGGAAGTCTAGGAGAAAGAATGTAGATTTGTGGAAGCCTGTGGGTGGCAGAAAGTGTCCATGTGGGCCTGCTTGCCTAGCTGAGATGGTGGCCTCCCCCAATTACTACTACTACTGTGTCTTGAGGAGTAAAACACGTTGATATTCTTTCAGAATCAACTGACTTTGTTTGTGGATTGAATATTTGTGTTATTTGCAATTTTTTTCACACCTACACAAAACACTGGCCCATTTTGCCCCAATTTAAATCGGCCCACCGAGCTATTCTTGGAAGATGGCCGCTTCAATCTTGACCTGAATTTGAGTTTCATTTATTGAGATATTTCAGTTACATACTAATAACTCTTGTAGCGAATGATTTTACAAACAAGTGAACGTCAGATTCAAATTGAAAATAGCCTTAGAACGCGTTTCTCGAAAATTTCTTCAGGGAAGTAAATGTGTATGATCTCATATCTGCTCTTTATCATCAATCATCGTTCCTGAATTGTATACTGTGGAATAAAAAAGTTGTATCATCGGAATTATTCACATGAATAAGTCACTCCCCACGACCATGGATCGGCAATAAAATAAGAGCACTTCATAATAATTTACCATTACCGATAAATTGGCGGGCAACACTCCGAGTGAACCACCCGGAGTAACATCGATATTTCCTTCGATTATTTTTAAGCGTGCACTAAATCACGATCGGCAAAAAATTAAACTCTCCCATATATATCCGATCGCGAAAGTAGGTGTTACAGTATGTTCTCGCGTCCATATTGAAAATTATTGCTGACCGCGTCAAAAATGATCATCCTCTGGTGTTAATTCCTGCGGCACGTTGGTGTTGCCGCTGTGACTTATCGTTTCGAAACGGTGACCCATCGAGTCCGAGCAAGATGTAAATCAACTTCAAATTAATTTGGTTCGGTGTTGACTTGGATACAGAGTGGTCGATTTAGGTGAGAATATGACGGATTTTTAACTAAGAGGCTTGTCTGAATGAAAGATGTCCCAGATACAAGATTCCATACATGTGACGCTTATTCAAAGCTTGCATAGCATCACGACATAAACCTACGATGTGGCAAGAGGTGAGAGTCATTTATCTCTCAAACGTAGGGAAAATAGACAACAAGACACCCAAGGCATATCGTTCCATACGTCTAATGTCTTTACCACTCAAAATAATGGAAAGGCTGATAGATAGATACATAAGAGACGAGGTAATATGAACATGTCTCCTCAAGGAAAGCCAGTATGCATATCAGCCAAGCGAGTCAACAGACCTAGCACTGGACGATCTCAACAGGCTACTAGCAAAGTCCTTGGAAGACAAAGCAATAGCCATGACAACATTTATTGACATCTCTCTTTAGTCAAAAAGGGATACCTCCCCTACTGTGCCAGTGGATACACGTCAACTTGAAATACAGAGTTATCATATCAGCAATTGGCAAAATAACACTAACGTCTAGAACTAACGTCTGAACCATCCTAATGGACGAACTAATTAAAATACTATAGCATCCAGAGGTTATCATTGCTAAGGATATGCCGACAACCTTGCGATTGTTGCAAAAGACGAATTCGCAAGGACAGTCTCGGAGCTTACACAAACTGCCCTAGATATAATCGACAGGTGGTGTAAAGAGGAGAAGCTAGCAATGAACACTCATTGGGGGCTACAACCAAAAATGACTACATGGCTCCATGCCAACGTACAGGTTGATGGTATGGTAGCCAAAGACAAGCAGGTTCTACGACTCGGAGCACTGCGAAAAGACAAACATGTCTGAGCGCACCGGGGCTATGAGAACCACCCCAAGACCCGCACTGGAGGTCTTGCTCAACGTGCCTCCACTACTTATATACATTCAAGGCAGGTTGCTTTGAGGGCGACCACCCATTAACATGTACGGGAGAAACTACAACAAGCTATACAAAGAGTTGGCACACTTTCCACAAACAGGTTTAACAAAACCTATAAGATAAGTATAATGAACAGGAATGCGTCAAAGGAAGGACCTCTCATCAAGGCAGAAATCGCTGTGTATACAGGTGGCTCAAAATCCGAGTTCAGTAGCCGGCATTCATGGAACCGAGCCGAAGATGAGGATTTTATTGAGCTTAGCGAAAATCGTTGCGATACACCATTGCGCTCAAGAGCTAATTAGTCATGAGTTCCCAGAAAATACCATTGTCATTTAGTCAGCCAGCCAAGCTGCGATCAAAGCAGTTAATTCTACTTCTAAACTTGTTTGGGACTGCATTGAATCCCTAAAAGAGCTGAGCCGTCAAAACAGACTGACGCTAGCCTGGGAACCAGCAGAGGCAGTGGAGAGGGTAATTGAGGCCCTAAATGACCAAGAAACGTCATGGATCCAACAAAAATCTCATGAATGGTGGAAAAATTCACCAGGAATGAGGCAGGCCGAAGATTGTTAAAAACAACCGCAGCCAACATTCACAGAATATCTACTGAGCCAGAAGAGAAGCACTAATTATCAGTAGGACTTCTCACAGGGCATTGTAGGTTCAACAAACATATGAGTACAATCGGTCTAGCAAAAGGAATGCTGGAAGGTTCTGTCAGGAAAAAGAGAAAACAGTAGTACACATACTATGCCACTGAGAGGTCTTGTCAAGGATACGGTTTCAAACGCTGGGAGGAGAAAAACTAAGAGCTCCCAGATACATGGGAGTTCTTAAAACTAACCTTTGGAGTCTCGTAACAAAGACAGGGCTAGATATAGAAGTCTAAACGATATTGAGGTCACTCACAATAGATCTGAAAAAGTCACGATGTAGAGGTTTGTTGCACGAAAGCCCCAAACCAATATAATCTAATTAGATACAAACAAAGAAGAATATCCCTGGAAGCAAGAGACATCGCGGAAAAAAAACCTCCCACCGAAAACAGTCAATTTGTACTAAGACAAGCTCATATGGAGATGAAAATGAAAAACAATCTGCACAACACATATGAGATGGAACAAATTCAAAGCAGAATGGATGAACTGTAGGTTGATATTCTCTTGTCATGCAGGATATGGGACAATTACCATGAGGTCATTTAGAGACCCCACACTTTTCTTGTTTTTCAACGTTATCTATGTTGTTTTCAATATACGACCACTTACACTTTGTATATTGTTGCATTACTTCATTTTCACACTCCGTTCGTAATCAATTCAAACATTTCCACCTTGTAAATTGTAAATAATTCTTTTGAGTGGGTGGTACTGACGATGATGAGTACAGGGTTCCGGGTTGGCTGAAAACTACTTGAACATCACGGCAGGCATCTTATCTACTGATTTATACGGCGCACTACGATTTCGACAAAGGAGGAGTACTAACTCATTGTTCTGCATTCCCAGACCAGATCATGTGGAAATACAGGTGTGTTGCGATAGTTGAATGCACCTATGGGTTATGGTTGATCTACTTCTTTGTTGTGGGTGTTTAATCGTCGGTGTATCATTAATTGGCCATAGAAGTATGTTGATACAATACGGAATCCATCATTATGAGGCAGTATTTCAGATCTCTTCAGTTTCCAAGCATATAATTTTGGCATTGTGTGGAAGTTCTTCATAGCAGATGTCAAATAATCCTACCAGCGAATTTTGACCATTGGGATTTATTCTTGGTACACGGAATATGCGCACAACCCCACTTCCACTTCATTTGTGGCATATTAACTTGCTGAGCAGCCGATGCATTATAAACCATTGTCTGATATGCTATATACCATGGTTTTCTGAGGAAGATGTTGCTTTTTTCCTCACTATTCTTGGACTTCAAAAAACGCTTCAGGAATCCAATGTTCAGGGCCCAAAAAGATTTTTTGGTTGGCAAATGATGACGATCTCCCAGTACTTTTCTTCTAGCTAATGACCAAACCGAAATCTAGATCTTTGTCTTGGTCCAAAGCTCAAGTTCCTAGTGAACATTTTGTTCTAAAGTGGATAGCTCACAACTGGTGGGTTGATCAAGGCTGTTTTCATATCACTTGGCGTTTGGCGTATGATATAATTTGGCATTCCTCGGACCACTGAAACTGTGTTTGCCCTTTTATAAGTCTGTTCAGTGGTTCAGTGATGTTAACAAACTCCAGCACGTATCGAAAAATTGAGTGCACAAACCATGAAATCTTCGTATGTCTTTTGGAATGGGCTATTACTTTACAGCTTCAATCTTCTTCTTTTCTACTGCTACTCCTTCCTCAGAAACAATGAGGCCGATATATCGTACTAAATTTTCAACGAGATACACTACACACGTGTTCCATTAGATTCTCTTCAGAAATTTCATCATCAATCTTTCGAATGTCGCTGGGGCGTTGCAGAGCCCTAATGGCATACCTGTAAACAGCCACAGTCCTTAGCCAACGGTCTTCTTGAGCCAGTTCTACCTGACAGTATTCACTGGAAGGTAGGGAAAGCGGTTTTGTGCTTATTACATGATATTCTGATTCCGTTTTTCATAGAAGTGCCTTCGTCAGTCTTCCGAATGTTGTTGTGGCGTTGCAGGGCCCTAATAGCATACCTGTGAACTGTAACTTCCTGAACTAATGGTCTTCTTGAGCCTCTTCTATCAGCCAGTATAGATTGAAAGGTAGGGAAAATGGTTTTGTGCTTACTACATAATATACTATGGAAGCAGCTAAGGAGAAATTAATTTCTATATTCCATTTTCCCTTGAAGTGTCTCCATCAAGTTTTCGAATGTCGCTGGGGCATTGCAGAGCCCTAATGGCTTACCTGTGAACCAGTTTTACCTGCTAGTATCCACTGGGAGGTAGGGAAAGCCGTTTTGTGTTAACAATATACTATGGAAGTAGCTGAGGATATATTATTTTCTTCGTTGCATTTTCCATAGGAATGTCTTTATCAATCTTTTCAATGTTGCTGGGGCATTGCGGAGCCCTAATGGCATACCTGTGAACTGCCACAGTTCTGAGTCAACGGTCTTCCTTAGCCAGTTTTACCAGCCAGTATACACTGTAGGTGTGAAAAGCGGTTTTGTGCTCACTACATAATAAACTATAGAAGTAACTGAGGAGAAATTATTTTCTATATAACATCTTCCGATATTCAGAGTGAATATTGTATTGGAATGTTTAGAACAAAATATATCATTCGAAATCTTTGGCGTTAATCGGTACACTTCGGATAACTCCACCTTTCTACATTTTCCGTAACTGTATCATATCAAACTACTCATACTGGCTTCATGTCATGTAGAGCATTTTGCTTGTGGTTTCAGAGTCACTTGTATTTAAGTGAAATAGTGTTCTTACATAGTCATTGTTCGAAATTATTTATATGGTTGATATGAATAATTATACACAAAATAGTAATACTTTCATAGGTTCTCAAAGGAACAATATCTCCTCGATCATCAGTACCAAAACTGCATCCTAATTATCGTACCGACTGGAAACACAAAATATCAACATTATCCAAAATGATAAATGCTACCAGATGATTACTAGAATTTGGGTTTTGAAGCTGAAACCGATTTCGAGTGTGGACTTATTATTCTCTCAATACTAAAGTTGATTTTAATGAAAAATATGATAATCATTATTCAAGATCTTGTGAAAAATCTACATGTTTTATTGATACATGGATGAATACGTAAATTCCTACTGAGACTATTTATAATTAATTTATTTATAAATTTAATGAAATTTATACAGAGTTGCGGTACCTGACGTCATGATTGAGTTCATTTGTTTGCTCAACAAAAATGTTTGCTGAACGTAAATATCACGATGTGTAATTGGTATGTGTTTTGAAATGCACTAGTGTTGTTCCGCAACCCAAATATTGTGTAGTCCAAATTCAAATAAAAAATATCACATAATGTAGTAATGAAACTGAAATTAACAATAAACATATAGTTTTTCGGCAGCTTATCGAATATATTGGAAAAAATCATGAAATTGGGATCGCACGTTTAAGTGTAGGTTTCTCGACATCCCTTCCTCACTGAAGTGAACCGAAATTTCCTGGAGGGTTTTTCATAAGTGATCAACCAGATGACGGAAGAAAGCATATAAAAAATAACAAAACTTTATAAATGGCTGAATCAGAAGCAACTTCGTCTCATAGCTTTAGACAGAAAAAAGTATATTATTATCATCTGTGAATGAGCTATTATTCCAGCTTTTATTCAACGATTCATTTGTTTTGTATTATTGTTCAATTATTGATCACTAATTTTTCCAAATTGTTCGAAGGAGACATTGAGCTTCACATTTAATCCTTCCTAATTAGTGACAACAACAAATTAGCTTTAAAACATGAAAGTCGACTAAGGGTGAAAATACTTTATTAAATCACCAAATTGCATAATGCTACTAACTGACCTCTCCAAATCGGCAATTAAAGTTGTTCTGGATTTCGCAAAGCCTTTTGAAATTATTCCATTCTTATCACAATCATATTATGCAGCCTGTAAATTACATGAGCTCAGAAAAAATTGTTGGATATGGAGTACCTCAAGGCACAGTTCTGGAGCCATTGATCTTCATTATTCACTTGGTTATATACAGTTTTGCAGATGACACTGTTTTGTTCAACAGTGCAGGAACATGGAATAATCTGAAAGAGAAAATTCAAAGTAGGTAATAATTATCATTAAGTGTTTCAACTTCACTCAACTAACAATCAACTTCTGAAAAACGTGTTTATTCCTATTCGTACCTACCTTAATAGTCCTCCTGATTACCGTAAATAAAAAATTCCAAATAACCTTGCCATTATTATCATGTCGAAAATACTCTACGATTATTTTTACAATGTTTACATAGGTATTCATAAATTTTATACAATATGACCGCCTGTAGACATATTTATTTATATTCATACTTATCGTATATAAATTGTGTTTGAAAAAATTGTAGTCATGAATTATAAATAAATATATTCTATTCTATTTAATGAATTATTGTACTATGCACCAATAGGGTCTTAATTGTCGTGGAACTACAAATGTATACTCAGAAAAACTACAATGTTTGCGAAAATATTGAATGCAAATAATAAGAATTTTCCGAAAAACTCTAAGACACACATTTAAATACAAGTTCTCAAAATACTCAAACAACTCTTAGGACACCGATTCTATACTTTCATCTAAAGTTCTTGTGAACACACATCATAACTATTCCTTGCACATGTTTCTTTTCGATCTCTGTTGTTGTTTTAGACCATCGGAAAACAATTATGTTAGTAAATGGGCCAGACAATGTTAAGACACTAACATATAATACGGTGTGAAATATAAATTGATACCAAATTATTACCTGCGAACGGATGTTGGTAAATAATAAGTAGCTGATGCGGGATAAAGTGCTTCAGGTTTGTAATGTTCCTGCTGTCTACCAACTAGTAAAACACTGCCGAAAAAAAAACGTCCATAATTATTCCGCATTGTTGCATAAACTGGTAGCCGATACGTATTGACCATTGAAATAATCAATATTCTCGTTATGATAACTGTGCCGATATTATGATTCGGTAATATGAGCCGTTTGATATTTGCATAATGATTCAGTTTCGTTTACGGGAAATATATGGTCACGAGATATAGTTTCCAGTCGGGTTGACAGACACTAATTTCATTTGTGCACCAATTAATAATTTCTCTTGTCAGTCGCGATATAATTACTTATTTAATATGGTCGGCATCGATGCAAGCAAATTACAGCTTCGGGGTATATCACTGAGAAAATGGACCATGTATGTTAATTCTCATTTGACATAAATAAATACTGATAGCATTTCTTACTTTTATAGTTACCTATTGAAAACTTATAGGAAAAAAAATCTCTCGTATAAAACAGTATTGCACAAAAATATATATTATCTGTTTTGTCTTCAACAATTTGATCACCACTTTCACTTGTGAATCTTTTTACAAAATACTGTCTACATATTCCGCTTTTACAACAAACTTCCCAGGAACCCATGAGTTAATTTTCAAAAACAAGAAGCAACCTTTTGTAATTTTTAGTCAACTAAACAGTGTGCTTCTATTCAAATCACAGTTTTGTTGTCTTTCAAGCCCAAAAAATTGAGTAAACAGATTGCATTTGATTAAAAATGATTTATTTATCGTTTTGAATCTGCAGACGTACAAAGTTACCTTGCCTATTTTCCTCAGTAAGTTTTGTACAATATTTCAATCTGCATCGGTTTCTGGCACAGTGGTATCAGGTTTTGGACTTAGTATAAATCAATACTTTTATTTTGTTTTACCAGAATTATATGTATACTTCTTGCCAAAATTTTTTGGATACTCAGTTCTTATGGTTTGTTTCAAGCATTTTTAATTTCGCTATCTCTTTCTGGATTCCTGTTCTGATTTCTTCCGGTCTTCAGTCAGAATCGTATTTGTTGGTTCATGTCTGTCATCGAATTGAGAAGCTGGAGAGTATGACCTGAATGAAGGATTACAATCCAAAATGAAAACGTGGATTTTGAGAACTGTACACTGAACAAAAATAATCCCCTAACTGAAACAATTTGTTGAAGAAATTTTCTCATATTCACTTATTTTCTGTGTGAATGAAAGCAATAAATACAGCTTCAGATGGGGATATGGTATTCGGGGGTCTGTTACTATGAGACTATAATGATTGAAGGCTTTCATTGCAATCTTTGCGTTGGTGGAATACCGGGTGTTTTGTGATCTCAAATCGATGGATGGAAGAAAACTAAAACAGCACCTCGTGGTGAAGCAAGGCAGGATGTTTACCATCCGAAATGAAGGAGGAAATTTATCCATTCTCCAGAACTCTTTCACTGGTGCTAGATCTGTAACTGATACAGCAATCTTCTATGAATGAATGGTGAATTGGAGAGGCCTATTAAAGTATACTCGTAACCATAAAACTATAACATGACAATAGGTTTGTAGGATACAGCTATGCAACAAAGCAGATCGGTGCGAAAAAACCGCTTCAATACAAAATGGAGTAAATATGTTGACGCTACAAAAGTACCAATAACACTGGTACAAATTTATAGATATAATGGAGCTTATTCAACAATTCAAATCTTTTCAAGACCCTATCCACACTGGTCATCACCACGTGTTTAATATGTGAATTATAAAAACTGTGTATATTTCGGTAGGTGAATGAAAATTATTGATATGATAAATATCTGTATTAGAATCCATCACAACCTGTCGAAACCAAAACATCCAATCCACCCAATAACTGTATGCGATTCATATAAATTATTTCGAAATAATTGGCACGTCCATGGCGTTGTCTACGGAATACAAACGAAAAGATCTGTTCAGAAACAATTTATTTTTCAATTACTCTAGTAGTTTTATTATCACGGTGAAAATGTTTTCTCTGCCAATTCAAGATATCCCTCTTGGGATCCTATATACCAGTCTGACAAATCAATTTGAAAATTAACGACCATACCCATTTGAAGAGTTACTAAGTAACCGGCATTTAATTCGCCTGTTATTTTTTTCTATGGCTGCATAACCAGTTGGTGTGATGACATTTACAAGTTGGTGAATCAGAGGCGTATCAACGGGGTCAGGCAACTTCACTCGCCACCATAGGAGGGTTATTGGAAATTATCGCCTACAAGAATTTCTTTTTTTGATGATTTATCACTTTATAGTACAGAAACGGAGTGTTCTGTTATGGAAAAGGTCATTCTCAGTGGGATTTGTTTCTGAGGAAACTGATGGTATCCAAGAAAATGGAAGATTGATAATGCTTATTTTAGATACAATAAACCAAGTAGAAAAGTAGTTGCTATAATGAATAATTTCTCGTTCGACTCTGTTTAATAATGAACGAACTGGTGAAGAATAATGCCACTTCAATTATTAATATCTTATTTGTTGAATAAGCTATAATTGGCATAGTACTATTTTTATAAGTTTTTATTGAGAAATCATCTAATTTGTCAATATAATTTTTATGCGGTTTTTATTGTTGTTGTTTTGTTTATTACGATGATCCTTGAGTAAATCAAAACGTATTGAATATTAATAAGGCGAGGAAATGGAAACAAATAATTGCATTCATGTTATGAAGTTTTGTATCTTTTCAGTCAAATTATTACAGATAATCGGGAATCGCGAAAAAAGTGACTCAAGCCAGGAAAAGCAAAATTGGCTATTGATGAATGTATGGAGATGGATACACTGATAGCAACTGAGGAGAATTCACCAATATCATCTAGACAGTTAGCTTCTGACCATAACATAGGTCAGAAGTCCGTATGAGTAAACCAGAAATTTGTAAAATTTAAACACTATACATTTCATTTACCCATCCACTTTAAATTGAAGAAACATATTCAATAAAGATTCAATTTCATGAACATTTATATAAAATTCATGAAAACAAAGTTTTGGGGATAAATTAGCCCTTTCAATTCCCAGTTGATTGTTTCAATTCGAGAACGCTAACAAATAGAGCAGTTCTGCGAACGCCAAACGTTTCATAATGTTGAAATTAGTATACTTTCAAGTAGAAAGAAGAATAAAAGAAATCACCTGTAAAAAGTCCTAAGGGATAGACCCCTAAAATTCGTGAAAAATAAAAAATTATTAGATTCCTTTCAAATTTGCACTATATACGCAGAATTTCATGCTGATTCCGAAAATATATGATTTATATATGCTTTCATTCAAGGTTCACTTGAAAAAAGTAATAAAACGTCAATTTTAACTCGAAATGGGAGAGGATCCGTTAAAAGTCTTCAAAATGTTTATTTGGCTCGGAATCCATTTCAAATTCAAAAGGCATAGAATAGAACTTTATTAATCCATAAAAACCACATACATGGAGTTGGACAGGTCCAAGAGTTAAAAACTAGCGTTTAAAACCAGTATAGAAGATATAAAAACAAATATTCTAAGGATATATACACAAATACACAAATAAAAAAAAAATATATAAAAAATATACCTATGGATAATTGAGTAAAATAATATAACATATACAATATATAAATGTCGAATTAATAAATATACCTATGGATAATTGAGTAATACATTGAAATAAATATAAGAATATGTATAAGAGTAATGAAAGAAAAAATTATAAGAATGAAGTATAAAATGTACATTTTGGCCATCAAATTCATAATATGGGTTCTGCCATATGAGTATCATCAAAATATTCTGATAATGAATAATAAGCTTTCGAGTAAAGCAGATATTTCATTTTTTTTAAATGTATTGATAGTACGGCAACTTTTAATATAATTAGGAAGCTTATTGTATATTTTAGTGCTCGCATAAGAAGGTGATTTTTCAAATAAGGTTGTTCTGTGAGCAGTGGTCAGTAAATTATTCCCAGTTTTTGTTTTGTATTGATGATGGGTATTGATTTTTTCGAATTTTTGCTCATTTTTTCTGATAAGTAAGCAGCACTTTAAAAACGGTTGATTTTCACGAGAATTTATAGAAAATTCATTGAAACAATGTTCTATAGGCTGTTCGTAATCATATGAGGATGTATCTATTTACATATCCATATCATTATATTAGTGAGTTTTTGTGATACATATATTGTATTCCGAAATATCGTGAAAACCTGTTATGAAAGAATAACAATTATATTTAAAATCACATAATGAAAAGAGAAGTGGACAGGAAAAGTATTGACTTTCGATATACTACAAAAGTTAGATAATTCAATGACGAAATCAATAAGAATGCGTGTAATTTCCATCCTCTAGTTCACACGAAAAGTTGAATCATGTAATGTTCCTGAAGTGGTTATGAAGTTTGGATGTTAATTCATGAAGACGAAGTTACTTCTAACTAATCTAAATTTATAAACGGTTGTCTAGTCTTCGTCAATGCTATTGGTTGAAGTTAAATAAAAAAATTAAATTTCAATGAATACACTTTATACCCGCCGCTGGATTGAATTTAGATTCCAAAGAGTAGGAGTCAAGCAACTCTTGAATGCATAGGTGAAAATCAAACAATAAGTGATGAATATTATGAATAATTTTAGAACCTGAATATTATGACGAATAACGGTGATTATTCATTTATTCATTCTGTAGTATTGGAATTTGTTGGTCATTAAAATACTAAATTGCTGATTTGACCTTTGACATAATTATAAAAGTTCCGATGACATGGTGATTATATTGCAAATTTCAGACAGTATTCAAGTCCATAGCACCGATTTCTAGATATTTTCGACAGCTCAGTAACTATGTGAGGCGAGAAAATGACAAATCAGCTCTACCCATACTTACATAATTAGGAAATATGACTATAACATAGATCACAAAAAGCATAAATGATTTCAATTCGCAGAATGGGCAAAATATTGCAGAATTTTCTGAAATAATGTGAAATGTTGGCAATAGAGGTACCACAAATATTGCCGGGAAAAAATTAGGAACAAAAGATGAATAGCAATCAGGATAGAAAATAAGTGCAGAGAATCGACTTTGTCGGCTATTGCAGATTGACATATAAATTCTACTAATTTTTTTCGTTTGTTTTCATTTATCAAATACTCTCACTTGGTAAAACAAATTGAATATAACTCTACAACCTCTTTTATTGAAAATGCCTTCGAATTTGGTCAATGAATAAATACATACCTACCACAAATTCTATTTGTTTTCGAGTATTATCGAACAAACAAGGTGCGATTCAATGATATGCTATTTGTATTCAACTGTTGGCGGTTTATTGCCATTGTTATGGTACTTAATATTACTTCCTGTCCTTCAAGAAATCGTTATCTTCAGTACTATATGTGAGAACACTACCATCCAAATCCAACTCCGCTTATTGATAATTCCTCAAACAGAGAGTAGGAACTTGATGGTTGATATGTAAGAGGGAATGAGTACTAAAATGTTTTTATTCAATGAATAAATTAATGACTGCTCATGAATTACACTTGAATTGGTGTTATTGACAAAATGTTAATGACTCCTAAATACTGTCAAATATCCCAGTGAATTGATTCTTCCCACTCGATGAGAGTTATAGAATTTGCCAGCTTGATGAATCTTCTATAAGGGTTGGTCAAAGAAGGCGGCGGTTCCTCGATATCATTTAAAGAGAACTACTACTAGGAAAACATAAGTTATTTTCAACAAAAGTGTTATGAAATGTTATGAAGTTATTAACACGCTACGAAAAAATTAAATATTATTTTTGATAACGGTTTAGCTAACAGTACAACTCCTCTTAGGATGACCTTTGATATCTGTTATGGATCGCTGTACAAAATAAATTGGAAATTGAATATTCATAAAAAGATAAAAATCTTTTAATGTTCAGTTGTGTCAATTCCGCAATCTCGTAATCCCATCACTTTTTCCAGCTGACGTCTTATGCAGCTGTTGTCGAACAATTTTTGTCCTTCTTCATAGCAACAGACTCCGCCTGACAGTGTTTTTATGCTTGGAAACAATCACTTGTTTCCGTGCATGGCTAACTTGGATCTTGAAAAAAACCCAGATACAACTGAGATTAAATTAATTAACGGAAAACACTGCCACACACAGAGCATTGACTTATTTTCTCCTCTCGGTGTTTTCAGAAACGCAATAATTAAGATGGAAGCTTTAAAAATAGGATCGTGAGTCATTAAAATGTGTTGATAGTTCATTCTCGTTTGGTCAATCAGTGTTAATACTTTGATTGAATAGAAAAAAAGTGAATTACAAGATTCATTCACGTATGTGAAGGTGGAGCAGGTTCGTTCACTTTGCAAACGAAACAACAAATAATAATATTGATAGTATATGACGGTATATATTCGTTCGGCTGATATGATGGGTTTTTGTAGGATTTCATGGTCTTGGATACCGAAATAAATTTGCTAAGAAAAACTTGAATCAAACCTCGACAATAATGCGAAACCGTTCTTGAAGCATGAACTTGTACGAAAGGCCAGGGCTATCAATGGTGTATGAAGAAGTTAGATAATCAATATGTTTCAACTTTCGACTAATCCTATGATGAACATAATCCCATCTCTTTTCTGAAAATAGTGGCATTCAAATACCATGAAATGAATCAGATAATCCGTAAGGTTATAAAACGAGGTAAACAAACTAAAGAGTGAAATTCTGGAAAGTTCATCTACCGATGAGGTGGTGTAGTAGATGAACTTTCTGGAAATTCCCAGTATATGATAAAAATGTTCTAAAAAGTGCTGGAAAATACGAGACTACGAGACATCCATGAATAGAATCAGAACAGGTGCTTCGGAGAGTTTGAAAAAGTACTGAAACTACAATGAAGAGGAATTCTGTAGAGTTTTGGCATCAGTTAAGGCGGGAACTCTCTGAAAATTTCGAAGATTTGAGACAAAAGAGTATAGAATTTTCTCGAATCATATTAAAAGTTTTAGAAAATTTGAGAATACCTTGCAATGAACAAAAGCACTGAGAGGTTATAGAACGTAGTGAAAGGTGAACTCCTGGAGAGATGTGCAGCCAACGAGTTGGCGTGGTGAGTGAAACTATCTAGAAATTTCTGTAATATGACGAAGAAAATTCTCAAAGCTACTAGAAAGTGCTGTCAAATTTGAGAAAACTATAATATGAACCTGAATGAAGGTCCCGAAAATAATTTTCTGTAAAGTGAAGTGAAATTCTGGAAAGTTTGGTCGCCAGTAAAGGAGAGTGGGACTGGGAGAGAAAATCATAGAATATTTTCGGACCTCCTGGAAAATGTTGAAAAATTCTGGAGTGAATGGCTACGCAAGTATTCAGAACGGGTTGAAAGACTGAAGTAAAATTCTGGAATGGTAGTGATAAGTGAAACTTTTTGGAAATTCCTAGAATATAAGAGAGAAAAGTCTGGAATGTTCTATAAGGTTCTGGAAAAAGCCGTAAAATTCGTGAAAACCGTGAAACGAACCATAACAGAATTTCCTCGAAGTATTAAAACGTACTGACAATACACTTCAGTGAAATTCTGGAAAGTTTGTCAACCAGGCTTGGTGAGTTGTATAAAAAATAAATTTCCAGGACATAAAATGAATCTGTAATGTTCTGAGATGTATTGGACAATGCAAAGAGACCATGGATAAAACACTAAAGTGATATTCTGGAAAGTTTTCCCACCAGTAATAGTTGAAGCTGTCTGAGAATATAAAAAAAAATTCTATAATGTTCGCGAATCTCCTGGAATCAACTAGTACGTATTATAAACATACTAAAGTGAAATTCTGGACAGCTCGTTCTCCAGTCAAGGAGAGTGATAGGTGGAACTTTACGGAATCTTCTAGAATATATGAGAAAAAATTCTAGAATATTTCAGAATCTCCTGGAAAATGCCAGAATATTTGATAAAATCAGAGAGTTAACCAACATAAAGGTTCCGAAAGGTTTGTGAACGAACTGTAGAGATATGAAGTGGAATGCTGGGAAAATTAGCTGTCGGTAAAGCGTAGTCATAGGTAATTCTCTGCAAATTCCTAGAATTTGAAAGGAACAATTGTAGAATGTTCTTGAATCTCCTGGAAAATGCTGGAAAATTCGAGTAAACTTTGGCACTAACAAGTAAAATGGCTCCGAAACGTTCTGAAACGTATTGTTAAGAGACTGGAGTGGAACTCTGGAAAGTTTAGCAAGCAGTGAAGGGAAGGGGTGAGTATAATTGTTTGGACATTTCTAAAATATAATTGAGAAAAGTCTGGAATGTTCTAGAAGCTTCTGGAAAAGAGTGAAGAAACTGTGGCATGAACCATAACAGATTATTTTCAGAGTTGTGAAGTGTACTGACTAAACACTCTAGTAAGGTTCTGGAAAGTTTGGCTCCCAGTTAGGGGGCCTTGGTAGGTGGAACTTTCTGGAAATTTCTAGAGTATGACGGCAAAAAGTCTAGATTATCCTGAAAAAATCTAAAGCGCACTGAAAAGATACTTGAAATTCTGGAAAGTACGTCTACCAGTGAGAAGTGTGATCGATAAAACTTTTTGAAAATTTATAGAATAACGAAGAAATCAGTCTTGAATATCCTCAAAGATTCTATAACGTGATGAAAACTGTTGGTTGAAACAGAATGAAGTCTTGAAAAAGTTCTAGAATTTAGTGTAAAGATACTGAAGTGAGATCCTGGAAAGTTTGGCCACCAGTGAAAGGGAGTGGTAGGTGGAGCTCTCTGGAAATTTCTGGAATACTAGAAAGAAAATATACTGGGAAATGCTGGAAAATTTGGGAAAACCATGAAATTGACCAAAATAGAGGCTCCAAAGGGTTCTAAAACTTACTGTGACGATACTGAAGTGGAATTCTGGAAAGTTTCGTCACCAGTGAAGAGAAGTGATAGGTAAATCTCTCAAAACATTTCTAGGATATAAAATAAAAATCTTGGAACTTTCTCAAGCCTCTTGAGAAAGGCAAAAAAATCAAGAACATCATGGAAATGACAAGAATAGAGGATCCGAAGGATCTATGATATTAGAGAGACGAGTCTGGAATGTTCTTGAAACTTCTGGAAAAAGCTGAAAAATGCGTGAAAACTATATCTAACAGAATTCTTGCATGATCATGTAGCGTACTGACAGAAAACTCTAGTGGAATTCTGAAAAATTTCGCAACCAGTGAGGGGGTTTGGTAGATGGAATTCAGAAGCTTCCAGAACGTACTAAAAAGACACTGAAATAAAATTCTGGAAGATCCAGCTACCAGTGAGAAGCGTGGTTGGTGGAACTCTCTGGAAATTTATGGAATAAAGAAAGAAAAGTCTGAAATATCCTCAGAGCTTCTGGATAATGATGAGAATTCAAAAAACCGTGGAGTGAACGACCAAAGACTCCTGAATGTAATAAAGAGACACTCAAGAGAAGTTATCTGAAACCGTATATTATTACCCGGACAACGTCAAATACCTATACCTACGTCACATTACGAATACAATATTATAACAAATGATCATGGAGTGTAATCAGCTAGAATTTGTTTGAAAATATTGAAGTTTTGTGAGCTCTCAATTTGCTCAAGTACTGGTTTAACTGCAATACAAGCCTTTTGACTTTAGACTAGCTAACGTTCTAACCCATTCATATGACTGCAAAATATACCATACTTCTTCACAAGATGAACATAAACTGTACCATAGAATCCGAAGAAGTTTTCTCGGATCCTCGCGCACAATCCAATTGGTCGCTCAGCTCTATAAAAGCGAAACCTTGAGAAAGAAATATCAGGAAGATGATTGAAGCAACAGACAAGTAGCGTACAGTTAACTGAAATCTCGAGACAGAATTAGCCATAAACTAAATAACGCCGTATTAAAGTCAATTAAGACGGCATATTCCGTATTTCCCAACGATTTCTTGCCTTGAAATCAAATCTGCAGTATACAATGATAGTTTATTGCATTATATCACTCTTAAGGTCATTGCGACTCACGACGTGAGCTTGGGATCGGTATAACCCGCTGAATATTGCAGATTATCTATTGTGGTTGCCGAGTTTTTCGATGGCGATGTGTGCTCGAGATGTTGCGATAGAATTGCCCGGCATTATGCGGAAAATCAATTTCGAAATTCACGAAAAGATCTTGGAGAGTGTGAGAACGAGCAGCCTTGCAGGAACATTGTATTCGAAGAGATGTATTGAGTTCAACAATGAGTGACTCGAAAATTATTCTCATGATAATATTGGTATTTCGGAGCATTTTTTTTATATTGCTTGAGAGAAAGTAAAGGAATTCAAGATCATGGATGTTCACTCTATCTCCTCATCGCAACTATATTACAACATGAAATTTGAATATAAAAATAAACCAGCCTTTCGCATATTCTCCTAAACCATAGGATTGTCGGCAAACGTCGAACAGAAATAATTCAACAGCCCCATACTACTGCCGAATTGCTTCTACCCAACGCCTGGCAAAGTTTTTCTAAAAGAATATATTTTTCGATAATTCCTGTAACAACCACCAACTGACAACAGAAAAAGTAACATTTGTAGACTATTTCCTCGATTCAAATCGCTCATCAGTACAGACTTGAAGACGCACAGTATTTAATTGATTTCTAATCGGTTTTGTTAACTGGCACTACGATAACTATGGCACCCACTAAGAAAGTGAGCTTCAGAGCCATCTATAGAAAGGAGAGAAAGATTTCGACCAGTACCCAGACTTCGTTTGAAGCCAAAAAATATTTAAATATTTCTCATGTGGAACTGGGAGTACTTGACGAAAGGCAACAAATTCCAAAATGAAATTTGATTATAAGAATAATCCAGCTGTCGCATATTCTCCTATCTTATAGGATTGCTGGCAAACGTCGAACAGAAATAATTCAACAGCCCCATACGTATGGGGCACATGAGAAATATTTAAATTTTCTTCGTGATGGAATTGGCAACTATAGTAGGTGGTCAATTTGACCTTCTTCTAGAAATCTTTCAACATAATCGGCATTGGCTAGACGTGGTATATTTTGAAAAGCGCGGACTTTCACTGAAAACTTGTTAAACTCTACGATGTGTCCATATTCAGTTTTGGAAGCATTTCAGGAAGCCTTTGAAAAAGTTGGACATAACTTGAGTTCTTACTACAGAACTCCGGCTGATTCAGTGATGGTCATTTCATAGAAGGGGTGTTTCTCAACATCGGATTTTCAACTTTGTAGAGAGGCTTGGAATTGTCGAAATCCTGGGATCTCAGCTAGAATTCAGCAAACTGGAGAAAATTGAGATAGGAGGGATAACGGGTGGGTTGAGGAATTTTAAAAAAATTAACAAATTCAACAATTGAAAGCGTTGTCAGATACGTTGATGATTTCAAAGAGAAATGTGCTGATTTAGATAGAAGAAAAGCAGCTTCAATTTTCGAAGCTTCCGAACGGTTATCAGAGAACTTGACTCTGTAGAAGTACTTTTTGATGATTTAATGCCGTTGGAACAGTTTGTTGTTCAGTTGGAGTTGCCGGAAGTCTAGGAACATTGAATGATTGACTAGGTGCGAATGAAACAGTCTCTTTTGGAAAGAGAGTTGATCACAACTACTGGTTTACGTCTTTTTTCATTATTCTCCCAGAGTCATAAATGACCTGATAATGAAGTCTACCTAGTTTCTGCTTGACCTCTCCGAATTGCCACACATTCCGGTTATTCCGGATCTGGATCATTGTCTGTAGTTGTCATCATTTGTCTTATAATTGTAGAGTCATGAATATTTGTGTACTGAGGGTCAGCACAACAATTTGTGAAAGAGTCCTGAGGAAGAATATGAAAGTCACGACGATAGTAATACATAAGTAGAAAATAGGTGTCAGGTATCCATGAAAGTCATAACAGTAGTTATCTTCGGCCCCCAGGTAATCAAAAATTAAACAAAATTGAAATCCGATTGAGAAACTAGGAATTGACAACAATCCAACTAACATATCTTAGTGTACACATCCAAGAAGTCCTTCATGTAGGTATGGACTATTTCGGGCCACTTTCAGTTACGGTTGGAAATGGGGTGGTCATCTTCATTTATTTTTCGGTACTTGGAGGTAACCCATTTTTCAACGGGACCAATTAACGAAAAGCATCTAAAGAAATTAAAAAAGATATTGAAGACCTAAATCGGGGAACGTGTTTGGGAACGTTTCATTCTCTCTTACTTATACTCTCTTTGTCGAAGTGCAAGCGATTACCATTGTATGACTAATAGTGAAAGTATCAACACATTCAGATCCAGAAATGATGTCCATTCATTTAATCATGAGAACTTCTAATAGAGACAGTTTCTTTGACTCACTCTATCGTTGGACTAAGACTCAACAAATCACCAATGAGTATTGGAGAAGATGGTTTAAAGAGTATTTTCCCAACCTAACTAGAAGAAGTAAATTGTGCGGTGACAAAAAGCAAGTAGAAGTCAGTGAAGTTTCCTCTTAGGGGAGAATAGTTCGCGAAACAATGCGAAACTTGGAAGCATTGATAGAATATTTTCAGGGCCAGATGAACGGATTTGAGTTGTGGACGTCAAAATGAAGGGAATGGGATTTTCATACGTTCAGTATCTAAACTAGCCAGGACTGAAATGAGCAAAATTGAGATATTTCTTGTGTCGTGTCTATGGAAACATTTTTCATCAATATGTTGTTAGGTTTTTGGTCGAACGTTAGTTTTGGTCTATTTCATTGAGGACAGGTTGTAGCTACATAACAAGTTCACCAACTAAGTTCAGTTGCTAATGAAGCAGAAATTTCATTGGATCATCCCTAGCAACTGGTTGAAGTGTTGGTGAACTTGTATTAAACAACTCGCCCTTAGGGTAGATTGCCTGCATTATTATTAACTAATATATTAGGGTGTATTCATGAAAGGAGGACACACTGCATATGTTCCGGAAAAAAAAAAGAAATTCTGGAAATTATTGAGAATGTACAGTTTTGAGTTGTTTTCATATTGTTTACATATTCTCGAGTTATTCGTAATAGGAATGTTTCTTTTTATGTTTGTAGAGATACACAAACATTCTTACGAAGGCGTAGAAGAGCAAACAACATAATATTTTTCAAAATAGTTGGAATTGCCACTTTGAAGTGACAATTGCCACTTTGATCTGACAATTGTCACTTTAAAATGGCAATTGTCACTTTGAACTGACAATTGTCACTTTGAAGTGGCAATTGTCACTTTGAAGTGGCAATTGTCACTTTGAAGTGGCAATTGTCACTTTGAAGTGGCCATTGTCACTTTGAACTGGAAATTATCACTCTGAAGTGGCAATTGTCACTTTGAACTGACAATTGTCACTTATCTGACAATTGTCACTTCGATCTGGCAACTGGCACTTTTTTTGCTAACTCCATGCAAAAATTATTGTTTTTCAGTCAAATTCAAAGTAACAATTGCCAGTTCGAAGTGATAATTTTCACATGAAAGTGACAATTGTCAGATCAAAGTGGCAATTGTCAGATCAAAGTGACAATTGCTAGTTCAAAGTGACAATTGCCACATCAAAGTGACAATTGTCAGATCAAAGTGGCAATTCCAACTAATTTAAAAAATATTTTGTTGTTGGTCCTTCTACGCCTTCGTACATTCTTCTGGAAACTAATACATCCTAGAAACAAATGCAATCGACACTTTAACAAATAGATAGAAGTATACCATAATTTTATGCTCACATAAATATAAAATCAGCGATTCAACAAAGACAGTTGTTTCTACAAACAGTATGATTCGCAAGTTTTCGATACCACAAAATAAAGTTATAACAGTTCTTTCGTTGCAATTACGTGACAGCACAAATCATGGCAATTCCACAGGAATATTTTCTCACACGGCATTTATAGAATTACCATATTACAGAAAAGCATGGAATATATACTCGTTTAAAATGCACAACCACATTTTTATTGTGGTCGACATGAATATTCAATTAAAAGAACTAAAGGTCGCGCAGCTTATTTTATTGTAACGTCCTTCATCTTGACTTGAGGCTGTTCCCTGTGAAACAAGCAAGACTGAGAAACCAGAAAACCGCAGAACATCAATGATATTATGGTCTAGCGCGTTTACAACTTTTTCCCTTAATTTTGGAAACGTTCGGATTCACTGATTCTGTTAATACATTATTTATGACCTCGTTCTCTTCGACAAGTACGCGTCCGAAGAGTCATTCTAATCGATGTTTGGGTCTTGTCGAAGTTCTTTTCATCGTTTCGTTTCGGTCAGTTGCTCACGAAATCTCGAATGGAATCCTTCGTATCACTGAACTAAGGAAAAACGATACTTTTCAAGAAGATGGCTTTCAGAAATACATATTATTTTAATCTCCTGGTGACTTTTCCTGACAAAATGTCTGGGTCGGACCTGACTCTTTTTGTTCAGCTCGTAAAGAATACAATGATGTCATTCTTCGAAGAGTCATCTATATTCCAGATGATCACCATGAATACAGGAGTGAATTGGGATGCATAGCACTGGTATAAATCATAATATATTATGAATATAAATTAGCTTTATATTGATTGTGAAAATAAATCAGATATATGAAATGAAGTGCATTTCTTTGACAAGAGTATAGTGATTTCATGTCTGTAGTATTTCAGAGAATAGTATATTACATTACTAGTGCGGAAAGTGACATTTTTCACACGAGTGGGAAACATTGTGCCACGAGGTGTAAGCCGAGTACGGCAATCACACGAGTGTGAAAAATCACTTTCGCACGAGTTATGTACACTATTTTTCCTACGACCATATTATAATTTTACCAAATAATGTATAAAAATATTTTGACGTTTCACACAAATTTTTCAAAGCCTGCTTCTTATATACAATAAATAACTAACAAGTCGATTACAAGATTGCCTGACTAAAGTAGAGATTTGATATATGAAACTATTTAACGAAAATAAAGATTTTGAAAATTCCTTGCTTTATTGAGATGATTCATAATGCTTTTAAAAGGATATTTGTTCAAATCAAACTCCAAGAAATATAGATGATTTTGACATGTGTCCAAGATAATGAAGTCCGACTGAGAACCATTCTGACTTTATTTATTATTAATAATAACCTTTAAGTACAAATTATTTGAAGCAATCTATTTGAAAAGTGTAATTTTTTTCATTATCATAATGAAAAAAAAGTATCTGCGGGCGAGGATCGAATCTGCGTACTCTTCGTCAGAAGTAAACAAAATAAATAAAATAGGTTTATTGTTACATAGTGAATCTATCAATTCTACATCAGGATTGATATGTTTATTACTCCCGCACACTGCAGCTCAATTTTTGCCCGGAGGTCTTAGGAGGGGTGAGGTTCGGGGGGACGCACGGAGAGCCGCCTCCCTCCCGGCAGAGTCCCGGCGAAGATACGCTGGTATCCACCCCCGCTGATGTTAGCGGTGGGTCGAGCATTCCAACCCATGGTGGTGGTAATAAGTAAGATACATGCCTTCTGCAACACTTATGCATGTTGTAGCGATTTATTCAATGTAGGAAATGCGTGTAGTTTAGTTTGTCGGAGGTGGTTGTTCGCGTGCTGTCCCGGAAAAGGCTGATGCAAAAAACCGGGTACAACTACTTGCGCCTAGGTCTTACCGGCGTCTTGGATTCCTATGGAACCGGTTCCACCTTTCTTTCTTGGAAGATGGCCAACGATTGATAGATCAACCCATCGTGATTGCGTGGCTGATTATCATAAACTCTGAGTCTGGTAAGGCCTCTGGTTAGCGGACTCTTGGAGAGGTGGAACCTGTAGAATTTATCTGACAGATTTCTAACATGTGTCGGGATGGAGTCGACGCCAGCAAGAGCGCGCAGCGCATCCAGACGAATGTATCTGTCACTCTTGGTGATGATATGAAGTACTTTATTCTGCATCCTGTCCAACGACATAAAAGGAGTCTTGGGCAGGCTGCAGAACGCTGGACAAGCATACAACATCGCCGGCCGGATGATTTGTTTGTAGACCATCATTTTGGCCTCAAGCGTCATATGTGAACTTCTGGCTACCAGAGGTTAGGTGCGTTTTACCGTGGCCGCGGCCCTCTGTAAAGCCAAGTTAATATGCTTGTGCCATGTTGTACGCTTGTCATGCTGTACCCCCAGGTATCGCACATTGGTCCGGACATCCAAGGCTTTGTCCTTGACCTTCAATTTCTGAAGAACCTTAGAAAACTTAAACTTCTTCGGGAAATTGATTGCCTCGGACTTACCACAATCTTGTTCTCCTCGAGATACGGTATGATTTTCCTATCTAACCTAGATTGGATCTGCCCAGCAGCTGCGATGCTGGAAAACGATTAGGCGTATATAGCGGTGTCATCCGCGTATATAGCCGTCTTCGTAATCTCGCACAGAGGAAAATCATATGTATGCAAGGAGTACAAATGCGGGGACAGACTGGACCCCTGCGGGACCCCTGCTTCGATCGGATACTCTGCGGATCTTGTGCTGTTAACACTCACCACAAAAGTCCGGTTAGTCAGGTAAGAATTCACCAACCTTCAATATGTCCGGCTGCTTTACGAACTGAGCCAACGGAGCGTGCGGAAAGTTATTTTCCGCGTCTGTTCGGAAAATATTTCGCACGCTTGCGATATAAGCCTCTATCCGTGTAACTATACAGTGCGATTTACGTTACTTTCCGATGTGTTTGTAGGAAAATAATATTCGCACACCACCTATAAGGTGGGTTAACCTAATATCATATTCACATAAAACCAATATAATTTATAAATGAGAGAAAACATCCAGAGTGGTATGGAAATCAAGTATCAAGGGATACTTAAGAAAGTAACACCATAGATATTGAATCATTGATAAAATGAAATGTCCCATTTACTAGTAAAGTGAAGCTCAATCAAGTTTTATTGATTTTTTCCGTCTCCTAATAGGTGGTAATGAAACGAACAATCGAAGTTAGGTGAAGTTTGTCGTCTACTTTTCTGATTTGTTCTTTATATTATGAGAAGTGATAATCTCCATTATCATGGTCTTAAAGGACTCAGGAGTTAATTTTTTCTACATTTCAAACTAAGAGAATGATTACAACTTGATTCCTTTTCATCATTCATTATGGTTGAGTAAATATCCCACTCATACGTCTAAACTAATCTAACAGAAGTGTTAATAACAATACATGATAAAAATATTGAAAAATACATATTATTGGTTTGTAGCTCTATTTCAAGTATTCAGTTCATGATTTGAATAATAGAAGAACATCAAATATTTTATTTCTATGAAAAAATTACTAATAAAAGTTTTCAAAACTATATCTTTTTGAACTGATGGGTGAACCCAATACCTTCACAACAAATTGGTTAATTAACGAACTTCAAATCAAGTTATTTGAAATTTTAGACTTTATTTTGACATATTCTTAGGACGTCTTCAAAACTTTATAATTTCATTAGAATGAGTCAAGTCAACACTCATAAATATTACCCATTGATTTTACTACTCAAGACTGAAAAAAAAATTGTAAAAAATAAGTACATAGTTCCATAGTTTAAACAAACATGACTAATTACCAATGTAGATCCTTATCTGGTTATTTATCAGATGACCTTTCATTTCTTGATTAATGACATCGACGCATATTAAGCGAATGTTGTGTACCCACTGATCCGCTGAAAAAAGTCTCAACGCAAACTTAATTAGTCGCCTTCATCGAAAGTGATTTCTCAACTTTGTTGAATTAATCAATCACAGCCAGGGGGAACGTTGGTGCACCGGAATATTTCACGGTGTAGCAGTCGTAGAGGTCAGCTAGCAAATTTCCTAGAATTTTTCTTTCTGATGCTGAGTCATACCGGATTGAGTTATGAGTGAATTTGCGGGTCTCCCCAAAAAATGACATGTTATGATTCATCATTTACCGGAATTTTTTTGCCACATGGGTATGAACGTTCATGTGACGATTTTCTTGCGATTTGCGAATCGCACAAAAATTGCGAATATTCGCGCGGGTATGAACAAGACTTATTAGAGTCGGGACACTCTTTGACAGGATATCGAAAAAAACGCGTTTTAGGTTATGTCTACCTTGTGAGGCTGAATGAGCACAAGGGCGTATTGTCAGGGAGGAAATATGTAAAAATATGATTTGAGATATACGTAACCCGAGTAACTGTGAAGGTATCTTTCAAAATCGAATATTTGTCAAGTGAAGCTTCCGAAACGAAACATATATTATATTCATACCGAACTGTGTTCGTTATACAGACTTATTATAGTAATTCCAATGATTTATATTATTCTCCTGGGGATATGTTTTATGACTGAAGTAGGATACAATTTTTGCTTTAGCCAGTACTCTTCGCAGAACGGAATCACGTTTGGCGATATTCAATAAGATAAAGGAAACCTAAATATTGTGAACATTTCCGATTCCAAAACCCATACTTCAAGATTCTTAGTTATATCTGAAGACATAAATATCGGAACCTTCTTGAAGCTCTATAGAAAGTATGCAAATTTATGGCTTCCTAACACTACGCACCGTTGTTTTTTTATCAATTATCCCCAAAGTCTTGTAATATTGCGAAATCATTCTTTGAACTATACCTGACAATGAATGATAATAAACAGATGGATACAATCATTAGCAGTGATGAAATGATGCATCTAGATAAATGATTGTAATCAAACAAAATTGGTTTGATTCTATCTCTTTTCAAGGGCTTGTTTCTTCAATTAACTTGAAACTCATTACCAAGGTTTACAGCTGTTCAAGAAAAACACCAAATCCCACCTTCACGCCCTTGTTTCACATTATGTTCTCTGAATATTAAAACATTTTCCGTAAGAAATATTACAGTCCGTGCAGGCTTGAATCATCAACGAAACAATTTCTTTTCGTTCGCGGATATAATAAAAATTGATCCAAGATAAGCAAAATAGGTGAACAAGAGACGGCCTATTGAATTATCTTGAGTGGTATTTCTGCCGGCTAATGGCAAGTCGGGATTATTTTTTGGTCAGAATTTTTTTACACGAGCGTATATTTTCTGACTCCTCTCCGGTTCAATGAAAAATTAAATGGTGTATTTCCTGTTTTGTTGGTAATTTGATTTTTTGTTCTTCCTTTCCTCCATTTATTTCATCGTCATCATTCATTTGATTTTTACTCAGCAGTTCATAGTTCTAATGATTCTCTCCTTATCCTGTGTTTCATTCTCTATGACTTTTATTCCACTATCAAGGCTAGTTTTTTTTACTTTCAGATCCTTATTTTTTCCATTAATTTCATATTTAAAACAGTTCAGTATTTCTATTTTCTCTCTCAATGTAATCTATCATCATCACCTAATTTCTCTTATTTTTATTTTGTAAACCATGGGTATGACTAATTCATAACTTTTATTCTATTTTTCAATATTCCATTGAAATTCTCATATATTTGTATCATTTCAATCTATTCTTATTTTTTCGGTGGCTACTTCGTATAATTCGATGACTGTAATTAGGTGAATCTGTTACGAAAGTATTATTTCAAATATGAATCTCAGATATTTTTTGCGGCTACTTTGTTTATACATTCTTTAATTTCATTTCCTCCTGTTTCTAATGAAAAGTTCGACATGTCGTATTATTTTCTATATACTTTTCTACAAAGTGTCCCAAGTTTTCGCTTAATAAGATAATTGGAAAATAAAAAAACTGCTTTGAGTAAATAACATTGAAGTTTCTTTTTAATGATGTGGGAACGGAGTTATTACATTTGATCCAGAGCAGTATGGAACTGCAGAGAAATCTTGAACCGACTAGCACAACGCAACAACGTTAAACTAGTCTGGATACCAGTTCACACTGGCCTAGAAGGGAACGAAATAGCAGACGTCCTAGCAAAAAGAGGGGCCGAAATAACGTTAACTGGGCCAGAACCGGTAATCGGTATAGCACATAGCACTGCCAAGAATTTTATGACATCCTGGGCAGATAATAGAAGACTCAAGTATTGGCGTAGTTTACCGGGCCTAGCCCTTTGCATTTATTGCTTGCACAAGGAAAAAACAGGACTCTGACAAACTCCTAGAACTCCCCTTCCTCTCACTTTCATTTTGGCACTCCCTGTATATTGTCAACGAAAATAACGTGTCATCGGAATACAACGATAGCACATACTAGCCTAGCCCTTTGCATTTATTGCTTGCACAAGGAAAAAACAGGACTCTGACAAACTCCTAGAACTCCCCTCCCTCTCACTTTTCATTTTGGCACTCCCTGTATATTGTCAACGAAAATAACGTGTCATCGGAATACAACGATAGCACATACTTGGTAGTTTTTTCATTCAATTATCCCTATAATAATGAAAAATTGCCTCCCCTTTGTTTTAAAAAAACCGATGCATTTTACGTCAAAAAATTAATGACTGATATTCTATTTTATAGTGAAGAACATCAATCATTTGCTAACGGTAGCTAGTGTAATGAATTTGAATTAGGAAATAAGTTATCTCTTTTCTCTACATCGCAAGAAAATTGTAGAGAATGAATGCAAAGTCCGTATTCAGCAGTATTTGTTAAAGAAGTTATAAATATTACAATCACCGATCTTAGGTAGATATACTGTTGGTATCTTAGTTGAATGAAGCCATTTAAGGAATATTTGGAAGTAGCAAAACCAAAGATTCATAATTTTTCCAATTACTTTCGTTTTGGTTTGACATTCCCCATACAAAACTATAGAATGAAATTGAAACTGAAGTACCTAAAGTAATAGTTCACATTCTGATAGAATTGAAAGCAGAATTGACATCATTGTGAAAAATAATATTTTCTCATGCAGACCCTAGATTCATGATTTTTTTCTGTGGTTCAAAACTTCATTTTCAAAATTAACTGGGCCTTTTTCACGGTTAATAATAATAATGATACTTTAATGATATTGTGTGGAAAGTCTGCTATGTCTATCAATACGTTGGCAAAAATACGCAACCCCTAAGATAACATCCTGGCAGACACATCCAGGAGTCCTTCGATCTCCTAGTGCGTCAAGCTTGACCTGAAGAACGCTCAACAAGATCTTGTTTAATGTCATCGATGTTTTATAAAAAGACCATATGCATTGGCTTACTCTCTCAAAACTGCTCATTTCTAATTCGTAGATAGAGTTCAAAATCACCTTCTTCAATGTTACAGGACTACTGCTTCCCTGAAAATGTTGCAGCCTCATTTTTTTTTGAATCATCAACATTTTGTCTACGCTGACTTAAACATATCCAGGGAATGATTTCGCAGATCCTTCCCATATTTTTCAGAATAATAATCGCCGCGTCTCTCTAGAAACCATGCAGAAGAGGCCATTGTTGTATGAATCAAGTATCTGTTATAATAACATCATTGTCTGAAGAATTCAGAATACAAACATCGAGTCCTGTTATTACAGCCGATAATGATACATCCATATTGATGAAATATTCCCTAGACGACTCCTAATTCGAAATAAATTGCTGTTTAACCGTATAAGGTTGCCTTGGTATTCCGACCCTAACCTTTCAAACTCATCTAACGTGAATAAAAAGTTGCCAATAAAAATGGTAGCATCTTGAACTGTGACCTCCGGTGTACAGTTCCAGTCAAGATTGTGAATGCAGATTGGCCGACTGAAAGAAATCAGTTCTAAGATTAGTTTGTGGTTTTGCAACTTCTATACGTTTTTTGTCGATTGTTGCAGAAAATATTATAGATACTGACTGTAACCGAATTTATCTTAATGCTGGTACAAAAAAAGTAGTGAAGTAAACACCTACACAACTTGGGTTCATTTAGATATGAAATACTAACTGCTAAAAACTATTTCTGATATGAAAAGAAACAAACAACTAATAATAAATGGGTTTATGAATCTTTATCATACTTGAAATCGCGAAGATGGTACCATCAATGTTTGCATAAAATGCTTAGTACTTTTTGAAGCGAAACTAAAAATATACCCAGCGCTCCTGAATGTATAATTAGTTTTGGATCCGTATTGAAATAACTTATAGTAGCCTCATTGAAAGAAGTATTTTGTTCAACTACTACCTATTAATTTCCTATCTTAGTAACCTTTCAGATGTAAATAATGTAATGTATGTGGAAAATATGGCCATTGACAGTAACATATTTCTTCTAATATTCATCATGTTTTGGTTGTTTTCCGAGTATTGCCGTGTTCGTCTTTGGTTTAAATCTCCAAACGTTTCGACTGCAACTGTGGCAGTCATCTTTAGTGGCGTGGTCGAAGTACTCTCCTTGAAGTTTCAACTGAAACTAAAGCTCTTGATTCTGGCGCGTACATTTGTGAACAAGGAGACAATATCGAAGCTTACTAGGATGTCGTTTGGCTCCAAGGTGATATTCTTCGATTGTTCAATGAAGTGAGTGGAATCTTGGACATACGTTTTGGTCTTTCCAACATGTTTTTGAATCATTTCCAATAAATGCTGGTTAAAGTTGTAATTTGGTGATTCTATAGCACTTGATATTGGTCTCAGTGATGTATCCTCTTTATGAATTTTCGGCAATCTATAGAACCATGGTGGTAATGCTTCTGATCTGCAGAGTTTTTTCTTTGTCTTTAGTGGTAGTTTTTTTTCAGCTGTTTGGTCTTTCTTAGGATCTTTTCTGTAGGGTCTTTCCGTAGTCTTCTGTATGTTTTTCGACTGACAAGGTTATTGAGCTTGTTTCTGTGATCTGAGGTGATTAAGACTACTGTAGCTTTTCCTTTGTCAGCATGTGAAATGATAATATTTACGTCAGCATTGAGTCTTTTTATGGCAGCCTTTTCACCTCTTGAAATGCTGTAATTTGGAGGTTTGGCTTCTCTACGAATTCTTGAAGATTTGCTTCTTAATTTCACTGCCACGCGTCCATCATCAACACTCTAGTGTATAGAGCATCAAGAATATGTGAACCAAGGCACATCGACGATGAAATGAAAAAACCAACAACTGTATTACAAGCAAACGGCTACTATAAAAAATACATTATTCGTGTAACGTGTCCAAGAGAGCAGAAAATGAATATCAGTGAAGAACAACTCCAAGGCATTCTCTACCTGCCATACATAGCAGGTGCCATCAATCGAGTTGAGGAAATTCTGGAGAAGGATAAAGTGAACACCATCTTCAAACCAACGAAGAGAATATTGGACTAGTTGAGATTAGCAAAAGACAGCAAAGATCCACTCAAATCAGCAGAAGTTTACAGAATTTCATGTAATTGTGGTAAAGTTTACGTAGAACAAACGAAAAGGGGGATTGGTAGGTACCAGCCTAGTTGACATCAAGCGAAATTGTCGATTGGGACAAACGGAAAAGTTCGCAGTCGCCAAACACCCGTTGTCCAATGGAAAACACAAGATCCTTTTTGGAAACATCGAAATGATAGCAACATCGAATCATTATCCAACCAGAGTGTATTTAGAAGCCATAGAAATACACAAACACCAAGAAAACCTCAACAGAAAGGAAGAGAGAACTTACCTACCGCATCAAGTGCGCACCTAACCAGCACTATGAATGACGCGCCAGAAACAATAGCTTTAGTTTCAGTTGATACTTATAGAAAAGTACTTCGACCACGCCACTGAAGATGACTGCCACAGTTGGATGATGATAATTGAAAAGGAACGAAGCGACTGTGATCATATTCTATGAACGGTATTGTAATGTTGGATTTTTTCTATAATGGGCAACTGCGCTTGGATCATTAGCCAATAGATGTCCACAATACTTTCACACAGAACGAGTTAAAGTAACGTTGTCCTTTGGAACCTTCATCTCAGTTTTTCCAATTTGGCCCTTGGTTCCTTTTCAATTATCATCATCCAAAAGCCTCAATCAATATATCATCATCCAGTTGCAGTCGAAACGTTTGGAGATTTAGGCAAAAGACGACCACGGCAAAACCCGAAAAACAACTGAAACATTGACGCCAGCCATGAAAGCCACATGAAAAATTGAGTTCAATTTTCTTCTGTTTTCATACATTTTTCACGAATATAATATGTCCTACGTTCGATAGTATAATCGCATGGGGAAAACTATGGAAGATTTTAAAAATTTTGACAGTTCAAATAACATGTTAATATGATGTCATAATCAGGAAATGAAGCAAGCAGTTGAAAATGCACCACTGAAACGAGGCATCATTTTTCTCGTCTCCATCAGGCAGAGTATAAACTTTCTTCTACACATGTTCGGGATCACCGTGTAAACACAGGAATTCTACTTTCTCATTTCCGTTTTCAATGGAGAAACCAATTCCATGAGTACACACAACTGTAAACGAGTGTTTATTCACTTAATTATATATCTACTTAATCGACTTTTTGAATAAATCACTCTCAATCTGGGTTATTTCGAGACAAATCTATGGCATTTGATGCAATCGACTCCGATATCACTGAACTTCATACATCTCGAGACTTGCAAAGCCAGATTAATTAAGATATTTAATAGAAATCAAGCTATCGTACGAACTTGAGAAGATATAAAACTACATTTATGGAAAAAAGTAAACCCGTTTTCTCGGCTTTTATACTCAATTCCTTGCGGAGTGTGTCACAACAGACTAGAAGTGTCAGAAACCTCGCGTTTGTTTTTATTCTGACGGAAATGATTCAATTACACATACGTTATATGTGCACTGCAGATCAGCACATCGAGGTAGTACTGTAGGTGTTCCGGGTTTTACTACAGCTGAAAAGTGAATACGCCACCAAAAATCTGGAAATGGCCTCGGAGCGCCACGGCAAATAATAATAATAGCTGTCCTCTACCCGCATAGGCTATGCCTTTGGGTACACTCAACGAGGGAGTATTATTATTATTATTATTACATCATCAATTTTTGAAAAATTTAACACTTGCATTTCTTCTTTCATCGCTGAATGAAAGGCAACGCCTGTGTGCATAGAGAACGCTCCGGGGTATATTACTGATATATGGTGGTGTATTCACTTTTTAGCTGTAGGAAAACCTGGAAAACCTACAGAATCTCCAGGGTAGTCGGTGTGCACTCCAAGCAAGCTCGGGACGTCGGGATTCGCGTCCAGGCAACTCGAGTCACCACTTTCTTTACAACAAGGCATGCGGCCACTTAACGAAACCGATGCATTTGAGAAAAATTTTCGCATACTTTTGTCTCGAGCAATAGTTTGATGCGAGCAGAAATCCAATAGCTAGAGACCTAAACCACTTAGCTTGTTCAATTGCCTGCATAATTTTAAACTGGAGTGTAGAATGGCTCCTTTCAGTTTTTGATAGTGTCATATATGGATTGGATCAGTTTGGGACTTCCGTGCTACAAGTCTTCTACACTCGAAATCGTTTAGAGTTTTATATATAGTCCTGTCTTCGTTACGAGACTTCATAGGCTTGTTTTTAAAACTCCTATGTATCTGGGAGCTCTTGGTTTTTCTTCTCCCAGCGTTAGAAACCTTAGCCTTGACAGGCCCTAGTATGTGAACTATTCCTCTTCTTCCTGATAGAACTTGCATAGCATTTCTTCCGCCCAACCAAGTGTACTCATATTTCTGTCACTACAATGCCCTGTGAGAAGTCCTACCAATATTCTAGTAGTGCTCCTCTTCTGGCTCAGTAGATATCTTGTGAATGTTGGCTGCGGTTGTTGATTAACTCATTGTCCTGACTCATTCCAGGAGGATTGTTTTACCATTTTTGAGATTTCTGTTGGATTCATGATTTGGTGTTTGTTTTTAGTACAGCTTTTGCCATACCGCAGAACGGTTCTGGGCTATTCAGGGCTTTATATGTCCCTTTACGGGCTAGTGAACCGACCTCTTTATTGCCTCTATAACATGTGTGTGCCGGTACCCAGGCTGGGGTCAGTCTGTTCTGACTTCCCAGCTCTGTTAGGGCTTCAATGCATTATCAAATTTGGAAGTAACTTGCATTTATTGCAGGTTGGCTGTCTGAGTAAATGACAATGTTTTTTTTTTAAACTGACGCCTCATTAGCTCTGGAGCGCAATGGTGTATTTCGACAATTTCCGTTTGAAGTATCTTCGAGTATGGTATGAGCTCAATGAGATATTAATTTTTGGCTTAGTTCCATAAATTCTGGCTCCTGAACCTTCATCAGTTTTTGAGCCATCCGTGTAGACAGCGATTTCCGCGTTGATGGAAGGTCCCTTCTTCCACGCATCCCTGCCCGTCATACTTATCTGGAAAGTTTTGTCAAAGCTATATCTGGGAAGTATGCCATGTCATAGCAATCTTATAACATAATGGTTTTACAACTCTTATCGCTTGTTGTGATTTCTCCCGTGCATATTGCTCATGAATGACTTTGCCTTGAATGTATATATGTAATGAAGGCAGGTTGAGCAAGACCTCTAGTGCGGGTCTTGGGGTGGTTCTCATGGCCCCGGTGGCACTCAGATATGCTTGTCTTCTCAGTGCTCCGAGTCGTCGAACCACTCCTACTCCTACGTTATCATGGGTCTGATAACTTTAGAGCATAATTTAGAGACATGTAGTCATTTTTTGTTGTAGCCCCCAATTCATTCTACACATTCTCCTACACAGATTGAAGTCTATTCTACTTTTGTCTGTAACTTTTTGTAGGTGTGGATTCCACATTAATTTATGGTAGAAGATTACTCCTAGGTATTTTGCCTCTAGGACGAATGGAATTTGGTACAGGTAACCAAATTCCTTCCAGTTCTCTTTTTCGTGTTAATATCACTATGGTGGTTTCAGGGTTTACTGTCAGTTTAATGTCAGCTTCTCCTTTTCACACTTCCTATCGATTATATCTAGAGCTGTCTGTGTGAGCTCCGAGACTGTCCTTGCGAATTTGCCTTTTGTAATCATAGCAAAGTCGTCGGCAAATCCTAAGCAATGGAAGCCTCTGGATGCTAGCCTTTCAATGAGTTCGTCCATTGGGATGGCCCAGAGTAGGGGCGATAACATTCCTTCCTGAGGACATTCCCTGTTTGATCTAACTGTTTTTCAATATAGACTCGGTGGATGCATCATCGATGTCTATAAATGTTGTCATAGCGTCTTCATCTTCCAGGGATTTTGTTAGTAGCCTGTTGAGATCTTCCGGTGCTAAGGCCTAGTTCATGTAAACATAGTGTGAGATAACCCAAGAACGGGATAAATTCAAACTATCGGAATTGTGTAGATACGTTCATGATAAAACGCAAGGTAAGGCATGAAACTTAAGGTAACGCACTGCAAAAATTTAAAAGTCGTCAACTTTTGCGTTAATTTCAATAATAGATAGTTTATGAGGGAGCAAAGGATGAGATGTTGTATCAACTGCGAGTATACATCTCTTAGTCGAAACTAGAGCTTAAAAATAAACTTCGCTATTTTCATTAATATTCATTACGGAACCATTAAAATAACCTAATTTGCGGGTCATTGTACTCTCTGAATGAAACAACTGTATTATGAAAAATTACTATTTCACACGTTTATTGAGCATCTCAGTCAATTTAGCTCGATTCCATTTAATGGTAATTTTCTGTTATTTGCTTCCCAAAATCTTGATTTCACACTAAAGAAGAATTTGAAATCAGCCAACACTGCAAGAATGCTGTCATAGATAATTTTTTGCAATCATCTACAGATCTACAATCGTTCCAAACATAATACTTACTCTAGTTGATATAAGGAATGAGTCGCAGTGGTCATAATTATAGAGCGCTAGTCTATCAATCGGAGGGACGTGGGTTCGATTCCCAGCATGGTCACTGGTCTCGTGCTAGGAATCGCACGTTAGAAGGTTAGACCTCGCACAAATTTCTAATTCTAAGGGCTGTCGTTCGTAGGGGCATGACAGCTGGTTAACGGAAAAAACAATTTTAAACAATTTTTTAAAATGTGATGCCTCATATTTTTCCTTCCTGTAATTATTCATAGACATCAAGTTTTATTTGAAATATTCCAGCATGGACAGTAATAACCTTAGCCATTTACTCTCCTGATGGAGGTCTTCCTTCACTGAATGATCGCCATGTTGGGGAGATATGGTAAAGTGTATCTGTTTTTTTCCACAGAACCTAACCCAAGTGACGAATTCAATTTTTTATAGCCCTCATGAGATTCTACAGATCATAACAATAAGTGCTACAAAACCTCTACAAATTTGCTACAAGTCCACGAAGCCCCAATCTTATAAAGGTTATCAGTCCTATTTTGTAATATATGATAGATAAGCTTCTTGCAATCAAAAAAATATTGAAAATAATTCATGACCTGCCTAAACCAATTGGCTATTGCCTAACCGATATGAAACTCTCTAGAAACTGGGATGAAACCAATTACATTCCAACTGGTTCTTGGAATTGGTGCTGTTTTCATCTGCTTCCTGAGGTTTTCTTTGAATCTACAATGCCCAGTAGCAAATCCTGCTAAAGTTTCAACTTTTGCTGATGAGTTCAGTAAGTGTTTGGGACCTGTTTTGATCAAAGAAGCCGAGAAAGTTTTTGGTTTACTTTAGGCTAATTCATTCTCTTCAGTTCTTTCCACTTTTTATCCCATTCTCTTTGAATGTGGGTGCTTCCAAATCCACAGAATGATTCGGGCCAATAAATGATGTGAAAGCTCCTTTTTCTGTCACTGTATCTGCTTGTTCCTTGTCCTCTATGCCGACATTCCCTGGCGGCCAGAAAAATACATTATTGTTACTGTCGAGCTCATTCAGTTCGTGCAGGTATTTCCATACCGTCTCCAAATTATTGATGAATGGTGAGCTCAATGTTTCAATTTTCGCTTGACGTGCTCGACAATCAGATATTATGATATGTCTTTGTTTCTGGATTTCCTGTCGATGTTCAACTGGATTAACTGAAGCCTATGGGCCTGTAACAAGTTTGTAAAATTCTTTTATGCACTAGCGGGCGGTAAAGTACACTTTACCGCCCGGTTCGCCGGGCGTAAAGTTGCACTTTACCGGGCCAAGATGCGCCCACGGGCGGTAAAGTAGACAATATACTAAAATTGTCCATATATACCTACGCACATCATTTCACGGAAGACATACCACGAAACAATGAATTCAGTTCAATAAAGAAATACCCATATTTAACAACTTTTATTCATAATCTACATTTTTGCTCCATAACCCTGAAAATTAGAATTTTATATTAACTATGCAATTGTTACAATTTTGAATATTGAGGGTGGGATATTCACTTTTCTCTTGAAAATAATTATTCCCTTTTGAAACATCCTCACCACTCATTTTAGATGTGGATGGTAGGTCCAAATAATTATTATTTGGTATCGGTCCATCACCATCGCCGGCAATTTTTTTGGCAATATTCAATTTATTTTAAATCGATTGTTCAATGTAGCTCTCTGCTACTGTAGTTGATTTCCAACCAGCGTGTCTTTTGATATTGGTGATACTTTCCCCAGCATCAGCCAATAAAGTGGCTGAAGAATGCCTGAAACAATGACCCGTATATTCTTCTGGGCCTGGTAGCTTCAAAAATGCTGCAATTCTTGGAATTTGACCGAGGATATTCTTCCCAACAACTTGTTTTGTACATTTGTTGTTCTTATAGAATATGAAAAAACGTCCATGTTCAGTATTTGCGGGACGTAGACTAGCATGTCTTCTATAAATATCCAAATAATTAACTGACTGGTTTTCAGTACTGCAGATAGTAAATGATCGTTGTATTTTAGTTTTTGACTCTCGAATTGTAATCAATAAAGCATAAGTTAGATCTTGAATGTCATCAAGCTTGAGATTTGTCAATTCTTCTCTACGAAAAGCACCATGTACCCCAAATATTAATGTAACCTATAAAAGAATCAATAAGTTTTTTAAATTCTTAATAAATATAGGTAGGTATAACATACCTTCATCATCAGATATACATTATCAGGAGCTTCTTTTAGAAAAAGTTCGATTTCATCCCTATTCAATATTTTGGATTTCTTCGGCTTATATCCATCATTCTTCCGTTTCAAAAATGCTATCAATTTTGGAAATTTGCTTATGTTTATATTATTATAAATATTCAAATTAGACTTTAACATCGAATAGCATGACCACAAAGAAGATGGTTTTCGATTCTTGGACTTCTCACAAACATATCCCAGTAATATATCTTCTGTAATCACCTTCACATCAGTTTCATTGCGCCATTTTATGAACTCATTATACGTCTTTTCGTAAAGTTTCTTTGACTTTGTTGGTAGCAGTTCGAGTTTGGCACTCTCAGCCGATTCCAAAATTTCCATTGGTATGTATATATTATGTTCTTCATCTGATGATTCCATAATTTTCGTGTTGAGTTCACTCACGCACTTTTTCAGATAAACATGAAGATGACCGTTTACCTTGTTTATTGAATTTGTTGCTAGACAACAACCAGCTTGCTTAACAACGTCATAATTAGGTGGGTATATACTGGGTATTCTGTGTACAATTTGAATAAATGAATCTATTTCAGTATACAGAGACGATTATTGACACGATAATTGCGATATAAATATATATACAGTGTCCGCCTAAATCTTGGAACCATATCGAAAACTTTTTTATTAATAGTTTCTCAGAAAATGTCATTCTTCATAAAAGTTAGTTTCCCATGCTGTTCCAAGATTCTGGTGGACACTGTATAATCCGCTAGTGAATAAAATTTCGTATGTATCTTGTGCGTAAAATGCGTTTATGGCCTTCGGTCTTCGGGCCATTATCCACGCCGCAGGTCATAAACGCCTACTTTACGCCCTTGATACATAAATAACTATAAATTTACTTTCAATTATTTGTCATGATAGATCTCTTCAACGACTAATACACTCTTTAAAATGCTTCTAATGAAAACAGTAATCAAGTAAATTTTAAATGGATTTATCACTAACGAGCTGATCAATAAATACCCATTGTTGGGAGATTTATGTGCCATTGAAAATATGTAGTTAAGTGATCCTCAATCGATGATTATAAAATATAAATTCTCGTATTCCCATCATAAGATTTATCCCGGATCTCATTTACGAAACGAAGGCCATGAGCTCTAATCGATCTGAAAACTTTTGTGTCGAGAGCACATCCAATTGTAATAAAATTTGGCGAAAACCCTCATTACGGGTAATAAACTTTGGATTAAGGAATGCAATTGCACCTAGAAAGTGCAAAGAGTGGTCATTTACACATCCGCTTAATGGTGCCCTCATTAAACGGACGTAGATTGAGGCGACGTCGAATAAATTGTGACTTGTTTACAAATACTCCGTTTGAACCCAACAGAAAAAGTCAGAGTATCTCTCATTAGGTTCTTTCTATAGCAAATGCTACTTTTTAATTGAAATAGCGTTTTTGCCTCGTATGATACGACCGAGCAGAATCGTTATGGAATGTTATAAGTAATAATATAAGGAAACATTGGGCTCTCATGTCAAGAATCAAGAAACATACTCACATAATTTAGGTTTTTTTATCCCGCCTTAATTTTTTTTCCACGGGCTTAAATTGTACTCTTCGAAAAAATTTACACTTAAGTACCTTGGTTGATCAACTCTGTTGTTGACAAATCCACCACAAATGAATATATTCATTAAATTGATTGAAAAGGAAATTAGAACTCTCGAAGATTCAATTAGGAACATTCCTGAATCTGAATTCTTATTGAAACTAATTTTGAATGAATATAAATGAGGTAAGATAGAGCGACCAAAGTGTCTCAGATTAATACAAGTACAATGAATTCACTGAAAATTAAGTAGAAGAATCATATTAATAATAAGAATAAAATAATAGTCCCTCTGGTCTTCTTAGAAAAAGAACATTGAAGTACTTGGATTATCCAGAAACCTGATCCCAGGTCAAGTGGGCTGGAGTCAAAATCCGAGGGATTCTTGATGGCCTGCCAAAATGGTGTCATCAATACTCTAGTCGACCATAGTCGCGTGAAACGTACAGAGATCCCTAGAGGCAGAGCATGTCGTGGGGCAGCGAGATCACAATGCATTTGCTATCAGCCTGCCAGCTTGTACGGTATAGACGAGATACTAGTGTTTCATTAAACTTTGGAAATATTGGGTCCATTGTGAAGAATGAGACCACCACATTAAGGAGATTTTCGTCGTTGAGATTTTGGCTGCTGGTGAAACGAACATCGCCCGAAAAGAAGAGGAAAAATGGACTGAATATCAAGATATACTCTCTGAATACCGCAGGCTTCACCCAAACCATTCTATTGAAATGGTGATTCTGATAATAGAGGCCTTGGTGAAATGATGGACACACTGCTCTCATACTTAAAAATCACACTAGTTTACTCCGCCTGCTCCAGGGCATATAATTCTTGGACCTGATAGTTACTTACCCCACGGCGTGGGGAGTGGTTATTGGGGCAAATGATCCAGCACAAATTGATACATTGGGAAATTAATTATTCTGTATCGTGCCCACTATTTGATGGGTTGAACTAATTTGTATCGATTATTGTTCAAAATTTTGAACACCAAAAACTGTTGAAAAATGTATTTTGATCACCCTGTACCTAGAAAACCAAGCCTGTTAGATATGTATCTATGAACTTTTCATCTTGAAAACAGAAAGATGCTTAATGTAACAATATTGAATGATCCTCTCTCACGATCTCTCAGTGGCGGCGAAAAAAAAATATGAAGGGTTGAATAAGGCTTGGCCCTGAAAAAAGGAGGACCCTGTTAATTATTTGAGAAATTAATTATTTTTCAACGTACGTATTATTGAATGGATTGTAGCTGCCTAATTTGAACTGATTATTGTCGGAAATGTCGAAGTTAACTCCAAAAAACCTTGAGAAAAAATGTATATGGATCACCCTACTTCGAAAACCAAGCCGTTTGAGACATATTTCTAAATGAACTTTTTGTCTTGAAATCTTTCAAAGAATCACTTCTCGAAGTTTGTCAACGTACTTAATTAACACCCTGTATATACTTGTTGTTTCTTATCAAAAAGTTGGTGATATCTGAAACCAAAACATTCTCTCAATTTGCAAAATAGGAAAAATGTCAGAAGTAACTAATTTTTATTCCTGTTCGTTTGTTTGTATTTATTGAATTCACTTTTCATTGCAACTTGAATATTAACTATTTGGTTACAGAAAATGAGTTCCCGGTAAGTTTCTAATATGAAATATTCATATATTGTGATTTCAATCACACATAGATCACCTACACATTAAAACTTTTTTGTCCTAGAAAAGGAAATCATATCACGAGCTAGCAAAAACATTGGTAATTACAATCTGTCGACTCGGAAGATAAATCTTTAACCGTGTTGTAATCCTGAGAAACTACTGGATTGAGATACAATCTTTGTGGATTTTTGCGCCGCTGCTGATACACTTAGATTGTATCGAGTTAATAACTCCTAGTGCAAGAGTAATGTCCGCGCAACTCCTGGTGATAGATTTATCCTTCGTCGTGAAATTGTGCTCATCAATATTCTCTCGATAATAACAGTTCTGTCGGGGATTGAGGTCGAATCAGTGATAACTTGAATTGGCTTACTTAGTCAATCTGTATTTCACAGTATTGTTCGGTACTATAATAATAATAAGAAGAATAATACTTCCCCATGAACACTGATAGTGTGTACTCAAAGGCATAGCCGGTGCGGGTAGGAGACGGCTGTTATTATGCAGTGACGCTCCGGGGTGACTTCCTGATTTTTGGTGGCCTATTCACTTTTCAGCTGTGGGAAAACCCGGAAAACCTGTATCACCACCCCGGGTAGTCGGCGAGCAATCCAGGCAAGCACCAGACGTCGGGATTGACATCTAGACAAATTACATTGCCTATCGACTCCTATAAAATAAAGAAAAATGTTTCCATCCCCAGGATTCAAACCTGACCAAATGCAAAAGGAAGTTTCAATGGCCAGCATCTAACCACATCGCTACTGAGCACCCCATCAAAAAGAACACCCCATCAAAGAGAATTACATGTAATCTGTCAGAACGCTAAAATTATAGGAATTAAAAGTATCGAGCCAATGAAACAGAACTGAATCAGATAAGAAACCTCTCAAATACATGAAACAGAATCGAAAAATCATTTCGTAAAATCATTTCGTAAAATCAATACGTAATTAACGTAATTCCATCAAAAATAAATTCTCCCGTAATACAAAATGATCATGTCGTTAACATCAAAGGAGAGTATACGAAAATTCAAAAACCGTTATTCCAGCAAACCACCAAAAAACAATATTTCATGAAAATCATATGAAAAATCATAACAGAATCTCTACAATTGAAAATCCTAGGAATTGAAATCGTCCAACCATAACCATAAGACTTCAAGTTGATAAAATGAAAGTCATCAGAAATGTAAATGGTAGGACCGAAATTAACACAACCGAAATCTATCAGAAATTGAGAGGGGATAGCTAATAGTTGATGGCGGGTTACTGTGATCTCTCAGAGATGGCGCGGCGTATGGTCGGTATAAATGTATCTTCATTAGTAGAAAGTTTAATGTTGTGAAGTAAAATCTTGGCATGACATTTTTTGTGGTTTATATTAGATTATGTATAATAAATAAACGGGATATGAGCTGTTACTCCAACATATTATGCTTTTTTAGGTTAATAGAAGGATACCAGCAGAAGAATACAATTTATGATTGAAATGTTTAACATGAATTCATTTGAATAGTTCGACCATCAACAACACCATAACAAACAATTCCCAAAATCTACTATTACGACTGTTGAGTCAATATCACTAAAATTTTCATAAACAGTGCTGTCAACTTTTCAAAAATATATATTATGTGCATTCTCTTGAATACATTCACATTCACTTTGACTATCTTGAGAACAAATCAATTAATTCAACAAAGTCTGTAATTACTTGTTTGTTATTTATTGATAATTTCATAGACATGCACTTACTACTCTTCCTCGTTAAAACTTCACAGGTATTTATCAACATTGGCGAATACCGCAGATCGTACACCAAGATTTTACTCTATATAAACTCTCCACCTACTTACTTATCTTCGGTATGTACTCAATCCTCAGACGCAAATTCATAAAAGTTGCTTCGCTTAAGATATCCACTTTTTTCATGTAAAGTAAACTGCTTCCATACTGATAACAGCCCGGCATAATTAGTGATACATTCCAGATAGCTTATTTGTTATTATCACATTACGAATTTATTACCAATAATTACAGAACACGAATGTTCGTTGTGATCATTGCATGGCGTTCCGATGCTATCAAATACCTAAATTTAATAACTCCGGTTGTAATAACATACCGATCGGATGGTTGAAGAGAAATCGGCCATAAACTCAGATTTCTGCATATACTTATCGGATGGAAAATGATTATTGTGCATGTGGACAAAGTTGTGAATAGTCCTGGAATATATTGTATTGTTACTGGCCTGGTGGAAACGTTGTCACTTTTACTGAAATTGCTATAAAATATTTCTTGGATGTTCTCGAAATTTTTTCACCTGATAAAAATCATCTTCAAATTAATTTCCCAAAATAAATGGTTTGTGGACCTACATATTATATATCCTCATCAATATTGCTAAAATCTACTTTTTCTTCAGACCTCTGGTATGATATGTGATATAAGTTAACAGATTATGATCCTATAATAGTACAGTTTTGTTTTTAATCCCGTTTCATAATCCTCGAAGACTTTTGTGATGAGACACAATGTTTGTATTGAAACAGAACATCTAGCAAATCCCTGGAAGTGATTTTTTTACTGAATGAAGTCATTTGTGATATTGTATTCCGTTAAGAATTGAAAAGCCCGAAACAAACTAACAGCTTTCATATCTTTCTCAGGTAAAGTACTGCAAAATTCATCACAACCCCATTTCCATCATTATTCCAATAATGTTAAGATATCTCAGGAATTTTTTATCAATTATTGTAGTATATGCTCATAGGTAATGGTTGTGTCGTGGTGTTTTTTGTCTGCAAATTCCTATAATTCAACAACTCACATTGTACACACCAATTGAACGGTACAAGAGAAATCAGCCGTGTCCCCATATTTATGCATTCAATAATCGGATAGATTGATGGAGTTTGCAATATCTAATAGTTCTGGAACAGTTGCCGGTTTTAAAGTATTCTAGGCAGCTGTTTTGACTACTGATTATTTTCTACATGCGTGCATGATTCACCCTATACCAGCACGTACTAGTGCACAAAAAAATTTGATGACGTTGATGTCTGGAAATGAAGTTCATAGTTTTGAATTCAGTTAAGAGAATACTCTCCAGGTCGGAATAAAGAAATTTCAAATACATCTCAAACACCAGCAGATTCAATTTCTCGTCAACAATCAGTAGAATCAGTATCCGCCGAATCCTGAAACATCATTATATCTACCCCTATAAAATAGATTTGGTGACAGGAATTTTGTGAAATGAATTATGACAACGAGAATGGATGCTGATGATAATTTCATATTCAACAACTGCTTCTCTCATGAGTCTACATTCTTTTTGAATTCGACAGTGGATTGTCATAATTGTCGTTATTGGTCAGATGTCAATTCCCATGTTTTCCACGAAGTCCATACTCAAACTCCCGAAAAACACAACGTATGGGCTGGTATTTTTGGAGACCAACATTGGATAGGAATTATAGAGTTTAAAGTTTTCATGTGATTTTCAATAACCTTTCCAAAATATTATCAACTCAAAAACTACGTTCAATTTCCACTAAAATATACTGTTGTAAGAATAGTAATAGTAAGCGATATATTCAATACGTCGCGGTATTCAATTCACTCTCAATCGACTATCCAGAATACATAAATTTTGTAGTAAATGTAAATTCCAAACGTTTGTCCCCACACTAATGCAGAATGATATTAATTACCGCGTATGCTCCCAGCAAGTCATTTGGTATCTTGATAGTTTGCTGTTTCTACCGATATTCTGCATATAAAATTGATCCCTGTCGAGACCATAAAGTAGCGTAGATTATGTCGTCCAAAGTATGTGAATACTTGTTTGATGTCACGTATAAGAGCTGCCGCAATACACTTAGCAATTGAATGATCATCTCTCAATAAATATGCCTTGGAAATTTATTCTACGGAATCTGCTCCTGCTGGAATGAAATCGAAAATGTAATTGCACATTGACAACAGAAATATTACAATGTTGATCGAATTGGGGATAATTTCAGGAATATCTGGAAGGTGATTCACCAGTAAGATGTTTTTCTTTAGTTGACCAATTTGAAATTGCAAAATTTGGTGTTGATTCATCAGTTCATTCATTTTAAAGAGATGCGCATATTCAAAAATGATTGGTATCCAGTCTGGAAAAACTTTCACATATTATTGATATGAACCAATTTCAAAAATTTTAACAATTCGTAAATATAAATACACTTCGTTGAATTTATTTCAAAGCAATTCCTTGATATTTGAATAATAGTCAGCAGTCCACAGGCAAAACCTGTTTCTGCGACTATAACACCATCTACGATACCTTCACAATATTCTCCTTTGTGTTCTCACACGCTTCGGGAGATTTTTAGTCCTTCAGAAATGGACAATTTCCGTCATAGAGTTGCCGGATCCAGGAACATAAATATCTCCATGAAAAACACGAAATATCAACATCACTAGCCCACAGATCCATTTTCATATTAGCAGAAAAGCAAACTGCCTCATAGATAATTCGAAATACGAATAAACACAGAAACATAAATGAGTAAAAACTATAATTTGACGACAACATAATTGACAACTGTAAATATAACGACTGACTGGATCCTATAAGAAATTACACTTCTATATCTTCAAAATGCAAACTACGGAATCAGGAAAATGAAAGAAATTCTATCAAAATCATTCAATATCAAAAAACGACTGCAGCAAAGAAAAGTTGGACCGATTCGAATATCATCCAAACCGTACTTTTCCGAACTGTATTTTGTATACCGAGATATCATCATGTATTGCGACATTGCCAAGCAGCACGACAACAATTAATTGAAAAAATTCCGCATTGAATGAAATTCGGTGTTCAGTAAAACGTGCCAAGGTGGTTCTGAAAGCTGTACAAATAGTAAATAGTGATTGTAATAGTGAAAGACAATGCTGCCATGTTCGTCTTTTTCATATACTGATATTAAAACGAGGCAACAATATCACCTCACAACGACTGTTCTCAAAATCAAGATTGTTAAAAATTGTTAAAATTATTTTTTTCGTCAACCAGCTGTCGTCCTCCTACGAACGACAGCCCTCAGAAGTCGAAACTTGTGCGAGCCAAGGATTAACGAGGTCTTACCTTTTAACATCAACTCAAACGAATACTGCACAATCTGTAACAATAAACAATTAGAATCGATCGAACATATTTTCTTCAACTGTCCTATATACTGTTCAATAAAACCAGCATACTTGAAGTCTTTACCGGATATGGCTACTTTGGCCCATGCTCTTTATACTCTAACAGCAGAAAATGCCAAGACCATTTCTAAATATTTGTGGAATGTATTAAAACTACGTTCTTTCATAATAAATGAGTCAATCTATGAATAGATCTGTGCTCACTAGTTCACCACCCACTACTATCAGTTTATTAATTTATTTAATTATTTTTTCTTCATAATTCTTATTCTTGGTCTTGTTCTGGGATATGTTAAATTTTGTATACTACTCATGATACTAATACTAGGGTAAGTTAAACTATTGCGACAACTTCAAAACCAATAGTTGAATGTACTGCGTCACATACCTTATAATATTATCTAGGATAAATCATTCTTATATGTATGTATGTACCTATTATCTCTCATACTCTTGCAATTAAATGTATTATATTTTAAGAGGCAATAAACGTATCTATCTATCTATCTAACGTGCGATTCCTAGCACTGAAACTGACAAATGGTACGATAATATACCTGTTGAAAGATAAACAATAAATGGATGGACTAAATATGCTACTGAGGCAATTGGCTTTAATGTAAAGGACAGAAAGATAACAAATCACTAGAATAGATCAACTGCTGTTAGCGAATTGGCAAAAAGTGGTGTAGAAGACCAACAATTGCTGAAAATTCAGATCAAGAACACTACAACAAGATCATAAATATTATACGTGGTGATAGATCTTCTATAGTAGAGAATAGCAACGAATCTGATGTTGAGTTAAATTTTAATAATTGTACTTTCACTAACTGTACTTTTAATTAATAAATGAATGTTTCGTTGTATTGACTTATACATTTTTTTGTCAAAAAAATTTCTGCCGAATATCCCTCGGACATTGAAAAATACCTCATAATTTTATGTAATATTTCTCAAGCTGTTACCAAGAACAAGGATTAGATTGTCATAAAATTATCCCGTCTATTGTCAATGTTTTAGAGATATTACTACTGGAAAGTTTTCCCATGTGATATCATATTTCTGAAGTAACGGATTATCAAGTATCAGTTACTAGATGATGGTTTCAAAGCCGAAACTGATAATACTGAATAATTCACTACAGAAATTAGACACAAATTGAAGTTTTCTTTACTTATTTGTTCATTTTACTTGTTTTTGATTATTGACGAGAATATTGAAATTATTATAAGAAGCAGCAAAATATGTACTTGATACGTAATATAATTTTGGGGTAAACTTTTGATTGGGAACAATATGAACCTTTCAATCCTGACAAATGGAGAAGGAAAAATTCTCGTTTCTTTCCTTACTGCTCAGTGGCACAAAAATCGACAAACACAGAAATTGTTATGTTAATGGGTATAAAAACTCCCTACTGAATATCACGAGCCGCCGCTGCTGGATATGTGAGCTTTATCCCACCAAAAAATGCTACGACAAATATACTTGTCCCTCTACATCGAAGTGGCTACGCCCGTGTCGGAGACAATTAAAACCAGCTGCATTATCTCAACTGAAGCTTGAAGTTCCGTGTACCCAAGGTCTAAGGTCAGTCGGCAAGAGTGAGCTATTACTCAATGCCAGCAACATTGTCAATGGACCCGAGATAAAATCAGTTATGACCAATACAATTTTTAAATTGCTTTAACAGACTTTTTAAATGGTATGAGGTGTAATTTGTCTATCTCGATTATTAAATCGGTTTATAAACCGTTATGAAGTCGGCGCTGGAATATTTTGAGGGGTCAGCTTGGCCGGCCGCTTCACTAATGTTCAGATCGTAGATACGGGGTCGTTGTTGTTTCTATATAGAGCAAAGCGGTACTGATTTTTATCCCAAAGTAGCCACTGAACGTTTGACAAAATGGTAATTTTTGCCTATATTCAGCAATGAAATGATGTGACTCAGTTCAGAGGACTTGAACCCACATGATTTCAAATGATGACACTGAGAAATGGACAAATACGAATGTGTTATTGCATTTGTCGCATTTACTGAGAGCGGATCATGAAAGGCGATAATATTCGGGAGATTTCAAAAAATAATCATTTCGACATAAGTCTCCAACCGGTTTATTTCTGATGTACAGGGTGTTGAAATCTAACAAAAATATTAATGATACGCTACTGTGTTTTGTTTTTTAATTAAATATCACTTCCATATTTGTTCTCCAATATATCATTAAAATGGTCCCTTGACCTTTTTCGTCCGGCGGATCGTTTTCTATTTAAAAAATTAAACACATTCTATTGAAAAAATTGCATAATTACAAGCAAATGAAAACATTGTATTGAGTAAATTGAAAACCGTCCACCGAACAAAAAAGTCAAGAGACAATGTTTATGGGAAGACACTTTCTTCCCAAAACAATTGAAAAAATAATATTCATTTGACAAAAAAACAGTAAAGTATCTATATTTTGATGAAAACCTTGCTAGACATGCTAACAGGGACATGCAAATACACAAACTTTATTCGTGAAAAAATGTATTTTTTGCATATATCATAATTGAAGAAATATTTGAGAAAAACTGTTTTTTGGTAATTTTCAAGACCCTGTATCTTTCAAATGAAGTGGTTGCAAATTCAAATGAAGAATTTTTCTCAAAATCATTCAGTTATCCTGTATATCATATATACGATTTCATCTCTTCCTTCTTTGAGTGTTCTTTTCCTCTTCTGAATAATTCTATTTCTTCATCCTATCTAGGTACTTTTTTGTCATATTTTGGGACGTCATGATATTATATTGTTCATACAGGGTGGTCCAAATTGTTGTAGTTGTTGTTGTTTTCCGTTAACCAGCTGTCATTCCCCTACGAACGACAGCCCGCAGAAGTCGAAACTTGTGCGAGCTAAGGATTAACAAGGTCTTACCTTTCAAAGTGCAATTCCTAGCACGAGACCAGTGACCATGCTGAGAATCGAACCCACGCTCTACGATCATGACCACTGCAGCCCATGAATAGTGACGTCCAAAGGAAAAATCACACCCAAGGGTATTCAAAAATAGCCCGTATATGTTCGGCGACTTTTTCTAGATTTCGAGTCATAATTTCTTTTTCTAATTTGATAGGGTGTTCTGCCGATGGTAAATATTTATATCAGTGTTTTTAGGGGGTATTTTTCATATTTTTTTCTGCGACGTGATCGTCTTGAATCTATCTTCGTTACAAAATCAAGATTTTAAGTTTTTAGTGGGATAAATTCAAATTTTCAACTTGAATTTAAAAATACTAAAAGAGAATCCAGAGATTCTACCTGACTTTAAAGACTTTGAAGCCGAACTATCCAAAACATAAAAAAATTGGTACTCAACTGGCTATTATTCGCTGTAATCGGCCCTCAATTGTTGATATGCTAAAAATACTTTTGAGCCTTAAAAAAATATTTCGATTATTTTTTTCACTCCTTACTCCTTTGGCAAAACTTCAGTGGAAAATTCTTGAAGGTATTTACATAAACAAACTCACTGATCGAGATAAAAATTTAGATGACAATTTGTGAACATTACACAAATTGATATAACATAGTTCTTTACCGAAGTAAATATTCAAAATCAAGTCCTCCAGCTTAGATACACAGTCGACAACTGGTTTGACGATAACAGTGAAAAATGCACGTGTTTGGGTGTGAAATATACTTCAAATAATCTTCTATACTATTCCAGATACAATTTCATCACTAATATTGAAACAGAAATATTTCTTTTGCATCCTGTATCAACTCTGTAAAAGTAACACAAGTGCGCCTTTGTATACATATTGTATCATCGATCGTTTCCAATCGATCCACTTGCATATAACTCTCCTTTGGAAGTCATTACCGTCATCTGTTGCACACACCGAAGAATGTTTCCGAAGGCCAATATGGATTTGATCTATATTTCTGTCGAATATGGAAATGAAAGGTGATTTAGAACTAATGTGCAGTTTTTATCACGACACAACAGCTGGATAGTTTCATGCTTCGTGCAAATTTCACTTTTCAGGTGGCCAAATACGGAGATGCCTTTTTGGTAAATTTATTAGGTGGTTCGATTTGTCCCTGTACTTCTATCAAGAAATCATTACTTTTTTGAAGTTTTATAAAATTTGTTGATAATTGCACTAGTGAATAATAGTAACATAATGCATTGTAGAATTCAAATTTGACAAATGAGTTTGATTTAAGAAGAAATCCAGTATCTACTTATCAATTTCTGATTGATTTTAGCAGCTTAAGTACAGACCTCGTCTCTCATATCCCTCTCTATTTCTTCTTCTCATCTTAGAACCGTCTCTCAGATTTTTAAACGAATTTTATTAGTGATCAAATCGTTCGGTACATGCAGTTTCCTAATTTCATGTTGGTTGTGATTTCTAATACTTCAACTACATCACAGAGAAAGTTCAAATTATTTTGCAATGTGTTAATCCATTTCATAAGTTCTGTGAAACAATTTTAAATAGATTTGGCACTTTCTTTACAATTGAATGGCACGGTCAAAAACAAAACTGCAGAAACTGGTCAGATGAAAATTCTCATTGAATGGTGGAAGCACATACGCAGTATCCACAAAAACCAATGTATTGTCAGGAAATATTGATAATACTATTATTGGACCTCATTTTTGGAATAGAACCATGATCGGTGAAGATGACTGGGCACTGTTTGAATTGGTGTTAATTCCAGAATCAGCCAGACTCTTTCCTGATGATTCAAATCCTCATCTTGTAAACAGATCAATTTGCTTCTGCAAGATGGAGCGCCTCCTCAATTCTAAATCGTGGGATTAGAAGAATGACCAGCAAGATCTCCGGATTTTACACCTATAGATTTTCTTAAGGGTTATTTGAAAAGCGGAGTGTACGTGAATAGGCCAAAGACTATTCATTGACTGAAAGACAGAATTACAGATGAGCACTAATTTCTCCGGAAACGATCATAAAAGCCTTGGATGAATTTTCATTCAGAACTTTTTTTCTGTTTCCAAATACTAGGAGGTCATATTGAATATCTTCTTTTTTTCTTAAGGTATCATCACATCATAAACATTGTCTGCCCTAATTTCTTCAAATGAATGGCCCTTGACAGTCCATATGCTGCATGACCAATAAAAAAGTGTAACAGAATATTATAAAATATACGAGTTGCCTCTTTTAAAAATAAACATATTGTTCATATATGTCAGAAACTGTAGATTTGGCATCGTCAAAAATATAAAATTCAAAATCACTGGTCCATCTTACCACATGACCAAAATTTTCTTTTGTATCTTACTCGGTATCAACGATATATTCATGTTTTTATTTACGCGCGCACTGTATACATTGTATAACTGATATTATAGATGGTAGTTTTTTTAATCTTATCAACTTATTGATGAACATAATCATATTTCAGAAAAATTATCTATTCAAAACGGTTCAATGGGCCTTAACTGATGCAAACAGGTATGGCCCACTTGTTGAACGGCGATATCCTATACAGCTAGAAAACATGCCATTATCATTCAAAAACTCATAGATAGTGACGAAATTAAAATGAACTGAATATCCACTAACATTCATTTAATCAATGCTTCTTCAAAAGGAAGGTGTTTGCATCAAATTACATCTCATTTATCTTCCTTGGAACAAAAATTCAAACTAATCAAGATCTGAATAGGATCCGTCACGGTCGTCACAGTCTCTCAAAAGATTTGTCAAAAGTTCCTAATAGTCGCTGTTTGAATTGTATTCAGCAAGATTAATTTATTTTGACAGCATTTAAATTACACTGGCGAAAGATGAATGGACAGAATTGCATGAAAGTTATACGAGGAAGAATTGGAGTTCTAAACATAATCTGTAAAAATCCACAATTGTGGACTTCTTGCTTGGATTCATGACTATCCGTGGTGATTGATTCTGAGTTTTTCTGGATGTTTCTACATCTCAAAAATGAATCCTTCACCAAAAATTAGAAAACCGAGACAAAGCAATACGACAAAATAATTGCCTCTGGATACTTGCAAAAGTATTTTTGAAACATGTAAATCCATCTTTGATATTAACATTGTATGTCAAAACAGTTTTATATTTTTGTATAATACGGAAGTTTTCATTTCTACTCTACTTATCAATATAATTATTAGCCAACAATTCCAAGACATCTCATATTCAGGAAGGACTAAATTAGACTCGTTGGTTTGTATTTGCTTGAAGATGGAAATGAGTAGTTCCAGTGCATGAGATATTCAATTTTCTCGCAGAAAAGATCAAGGTGTCCTATCACATTCGTTTCATATGAGGGTCAGATATTCTGTTATATCAGACCACAGCAACTCTGATAAATAATGATGATTTATTATTAACTGGCATATTGACAATAGCTCTACAACACCTATGGGGTTAAGCCAAGAAAGCTATCTAAATCAAGCTGTTTGTATGAATAACTCCCGATCTATTGAATTACACTTCTAGTTTTTAGCATTGATAAAGATACTCTCCCTTCTTTCGTCCTCCACACTTGTTTCAACTATCTACTTCTGTGTTGTTTTATGTTGCTGACTTTATCCTCCTTCAATTCATTTCTAATTTCTAGGTTAGTTTTCATTCTGTATTTTTTTCAGGAATCTTCATTGACCCCAGTATCGCTCCCTTTCTTTTTTCGAATTTTCTCCATCCATTTCTGTAATTTTCATAATCTCTGCGTCGTATGGCATTATTCATGAAATTATTGCATTATGAATATCTATTTGAATTCTCTTTGTAAATATTTTACTTTTCAGTCAATTTTTTATTTTAGCAGTATGCTCTATTTGCATTTATTAGGTTTTCGTATCAATTCTGGTTTTCTCTTACCCATTTTAGTTATCGTCCTTTCTAGATATTTTAACTATTTCAATTTTTCAGACTCTCTTGTTCATATTTCAATATTTTCTTATCTAAAATTCAGTTTTATACCGTTCCTTCCATTACTTTTCCGGTCTTGGTGAATATGACTATATTGTCCGCATACAAGTTCCCCCATTTTACCGCTTTATCATTTGTGAATTCCTTTGATTCTTCTTTTTGTGTTCATATCGTGATAGTTGATTTCTTCGTCATTGATATCTTTCTCAGATTTTTTGGGATTTTCAGCTCTTTCTATATAATATCATGCTCGTAAGTTGTTCTCTTTCAAGGTATGGAATGCGTCAACGGTTGATTTTCCATGTTCCTCTATACTTCATATTACCGATGTTATTTTATTCCTCGTTAACTCCTCGTCCAACTTTCCCTTTCTATAATTCAGACTTGGGACTGAAACGGAATTCAGTTACGAGTGAATAGAATACGAGAATATTACTTCACAAGAAATACAGTGACATGACGTCATTAGGTGAATAGATACCACAGTGAATATTCATAAAATGAATAATAATAAAGTGGCATTCGAAAAAACATACATAGACATCTTTCTTCAACAATAATACATTGTTCATCTAGTAGTGAAAACAATACATTCACCACTTTTGATGCCTACTCAAGGCTAAAAAATATTTAATGTCGCTGTGATGAACCATATCAATTAAATTTTGATAGAATAAAAGATTCTGGATGCGAGCTCCCGATTGAAATAATAAAAAGGACAAACCAAGATCATTCGTGATAAAGAGACCTTACATGCCATTGTATAGAAATTATGTTGCATGTTGTTAAGAAAATTTAGAAAGTTGCTCAATTTTCTTTAAATATTCAAATGGAAAAGGTTGCAGACAAGTAATGGGAATACACCAGTTTGTCAAAACGCCTCAAAGTGTCGCAGAAGTTTTAAATTTGACATATGCATATGAATACAAAGGACATTTTTCCGATGGTACTCTGCATCAATTTCAGTTAATGATGGGGCAGATTCAATTGCTTCAAAGAGGCATAAGATATCTTCAACCATAGCGGAAGGAACTAGTTACAGAGGAATCTTTTCCTGATAAACATAGCAATAGCAGCTGAAACATTCAGATGGGGAAATTATAAAGAGAATTCTGCTAATACTAATCTAATCAGTACTACTGACGAAGAAGTAAACACCGCTGAATTTCCAGTTAACATAGCAGATACATAACAAAGGAAATGAATTTTCAGGTAGAGATCAGCTTATGGTTAATGGTTGTACAAATTGCAACTCAACTATAATTATAAGAAAATAGTTATAATAATCGTCCCATATATGTAATAACATTCATTAAATATTCTTAAGTAAGGATCGATTTTGAAAGCCTAGGCCGGCAATCATTTTCCCGGACTGTTTTCGATACTGACCAAAATACTAGATGAGCGTATTTTGGGGTCTGAAGTTGCTCAGAAGAAGTGAGCATTCTTTAATTAGTTCACGAAAATTAATATTTCCAGGTAGGGGATTGAACAATTTGCCCTACTATTTCAGAATCAAACAAATCAAACAACCCAGTAGATATCTTTCGATAATTTTTCGTATACCATTATATTTTCTAATTGTATTTTCTCTCATGTCAAAGAGTTATGTTTTAGTTTTTTACAGCTCTGTTTGCAAAACGATCTGGAACTGAAAGAATTTTTGCTAGGAATTTTTAAGACACCGACACACCATAAATGTGCGTGCATACTCATTAGGATTATGAGTCACTGGGCGGAATTACTAATTCGCTGTCGTAAACTTGGTGTTTATAGATAAAATCTGAATTCGTGCGTAGAGAAACGCCTAGAAAACGCATGGCGCATTGATCTAGAAGTGTCAATGTTTTAATTGCTTTGTGTGTGGGTATTTGATACATTGGTCCCGTGACTTCCCACCCACTAGGTGCGCCCATTGGATCTTGATTTATACAATACTCTGTTTCGCAAGCGTTGGAATTCCTAATATCTATCATTCGAACTCACCAATTATATAATGCAAGTAAACGAAAAGGAAGAAGCCATACGGTCTGACCTAAAGCGATATTAGGCATAGTTTTGAGATTTGTATTTTCACTTGCTGTTTTCCAAGTAGCTAAATTGAAAAATTCTTATGCTGAACATTGCTCAGAGGTCATAATTGCAGTTGTCTGGTTCGATTATACAGTGTGTTTCATTTCTCACGGAAACACCCTCGTATCTTCTGTAATTTTTGACGAAATATCATGAAATTCTCAGGATCGATAGATACACTAGAGATGAACTTTCTGCACGAAAGGGGTCATCCTACGTGATATACACTGCTCGCCAGCAGCGATGAAACCACCCATTTTCCCGGAAAGTAGTATTAGGGAGTTAAATTGGCCCAAAATTCCTTCGGATTCGTGTTCAGGATCCCCAAATTACTACTAATACACTTGTCTCCTGAAAAAATTTTAGTTCTGAAAAATTAAATTTTTTTTCAAATACTTCACGGATGATGACCCCTTTCGTGCAGAGAGGTCATCTTTAGTGTATCTATCGATCCTGGAAATTTCATGGTTCTACATAAAAAATTACGGAAGATACGGGGGCGTTTCCATGAGAAGTGAAACAAGTTTGAATGTTTCTGGAAAAATTAGTGGTTCCATCGCTGTTTTCGTGTAGTGTATATCTCGTAGGAGACACCTTTGCAGCGAGTTCATTTCTAGTGAATCTATCGATCCTGAAAATTTCATGGTTCTACGTTGACAATTACGGAAGATACGAGGGTGTTTCCATGAGAAGTGAAACACACTGTATATAAATGGATTATAGCACACTTTGATTCAATGCTTTATTCATCATCAAAAAATCAGTTCAAAATATATACGCAAGCAAAACGAATCATATCACAATTTCGTCACAGGCAACAAGAACCAGTGAACACACAACACTATTAGGCATTTTTTTAGATCCACCACAGAATTGGTTATTCCACATCAAGAAGCTTTGCTCTAAACTTTCAAGTTCGATTTTCATTCTGAGACAACTAAAAAATCAACTAATATACTGTTATCTTATGGAGTGATACTATGCAGTAATTCACCTGATTCTGTCAAAGTATTAATTGAAAAACTATTCGAATTATTGCTCGTGTTTCTTTCTATAAATGAATAGACAGCTTTGGTTGTGACCTAATTTGGAAGGAACCATGGAATCCTAATTTAGATGATCATCTACTCATTGACAGGCACCCATCAATTTTGTTTTTTGACCAAACCAAGGTTTAACTAATGACTATAGATGTCAAGAGTTACTTTTCATTTGAAAACGATCGTAGATGATATACCGATTTGAACATCAATCCAGATAATTGAAGTCGAAAGAGTAAACGTATTGATACTTACATATTGTTTATTGAATTACCTAGAAGTTCCATATTCTGTTAATTCAATCGAATATCATCTTGTTCGTTTCAACGAACCAATAATTACATACCACCAGTAGTGTTCATTTCCAAAACGTATTACGGTGAATGAAATTTCCTGATAAAGATTCAATTCAGTTGATCTCACATTATCATCACAAGGGCCATTATTACATTCGAACTTATTCATCTGTAAACGTATTCAATTCAATCACATGGCTCTTTTAATTTCGAAGGTCTGATTAGTCAATTTTGATTCAACTTGTCTTCAAGGAAATTGAAAAAGAAAAACGAAAGAAAGGAATGAAGAAAGGTCGCAGTTTTTCCAGATTTTGCTTTCAATGCGTTGAATGAATGTCATGCATACTGTCGAGATTTTCAGTGTTGTTAGAGCTCGAGCGTGATGCAGTTGAAATTTCCCATTTGAAATTAAAAGTAGCTCACGACGCAGACAGTTGTTAATCAGTGGCGTCCGCGCAGTTTGTAGCTTTGTTGTTTCTCAATTTGAATTTCGTTTTGTTAAAATTCCTCAGATAATGATTCACTTCAATGACTTATTCATCGTTTCGAGAAATACAAAATTAACTAGCGGTATATTTACTATCCTAACAAGTACGGAAAGAGTATATCCCGCATGCGACTGCCGATACCCGAACGATGCAGAGCGGAGTACTTTTCCGTGCATTGTAGAATCGTATGTAGCACTTTTGTAGAAACTTTCGCCAGCGTGAACATGTTTCCAGCACTAGTACGGGAAAAACTGACTTGGAAAAACTTCAACGTGCGGGAAAATAACACTTTCCACACTAAAATCATACAATATAAGTTTATAACTTCCAAGTATCAACATAGTGAAACGAGGGAACTCGGAAAAGTCCACAGTTTTCCACCAACTGGAAATATGCAAACATCTGACAGAAAGCTACTACTTCCCTGGTTGATGCCACGACAGACATTTAACTACATCTAAAATATATTTTTGCGATGTTATTCCAAGAAGACCCAATTGTAAGCGCTTGTCTCGTTTAGGACTTTCGGCGTCTTGATTGGTTGGAGGCTTTTTCATAATGTTTCTTGTTTCTGGCGATACTAGATGCAAATAACTGAAACTTCTTGCGAAAATCCTTCAACTACAAACTATAATCTAGTAGTGTCAGATCTGGAGAACTGGCAGCCCACTCAGACAGCCTCCTTCTCCCTATTCAAGGATTCAATAACAATTTTTCGTGATGAAGTCGAAAAGTGCTGCATATTGAAATTTTGCAGCATTTCGTTTGACAACTTCATGGGCTATCAGGTTTCTCTACTTCTGCATACAAAGCTATTGGAACCCCGGTTTTGGATTTGCAAAAAACATATTTCCAGAATTATTTGGTTAACCATGCTTCACCACTTCATTCCTTGATGATTTCGAGTATGCTACTTCATCATCCGTCGGGAATTTGTGTTTTCCAATCAGGCACTTAAGCCTGTTGACTTTGCTGTTCAAAGTAAAGCACGCCTCGTCAGCAAAAAGAGTATATTTTCACGATATAATTATCATTATCGCATTACTTGCAGGATGGAGTTACCTGATTGAAATCGTTTTCAGACAGTCTGAAGAGCAAAAATAACTCATAAACATGGTGCTTTGCTCCGTTTAGAATATTGTAGACCGGCTTTATTATATCGGAATTAAAAGTCAATTGAATAAATGTTGAGCAGTGATTATTTGCTTGCATCGGGTGAAGGGTTCTCGACTATAATGAGAACAATTTAACTGATTTTTTTTTGGTAAGCATCCTTTTTCTAATTCCGATGATGGAAATAATTTCAATTATTCGTGCTTCAGTTTGTTCAACTGAATATTATTCAATGACTCAATAAACACTTGAAATATATTGCTATGGACGAATAGATGATAGAAACGTTTTTCCAATTTTTCACCCTACCAACAAGGTTGCCTAATGTTTGATTGACATATTTTCCTTCAGTATGATTAACGAGTTATCGATAGAATTTAAGAAAATCATACTCAGAATCGAAAATAATGATTATTGGTAATACGGAACGTAAAATAGTGACTCATGAACTGTTATGTATATTGTTCAGTCTACTGTATTGAACGGATTTGCACATTATGCTCCAATCATCTGCAGTAACCTTGTGAAACGGTATAGGAAATATGATCATTAATCTACCGCAAGATGTATCGAACATGAGGCGCATTGCAGTGAATTTACTATTCTTTTATTTTTAATTCTACAAGGTTGATTCATATAGACGAAGGTAGAGTAAGGTTTATAGGTGTTTTGATTAATACAAAAAATCAAACGACGTTTATAAATTCCGTAATAATGGAACGGTGACAATAAAAAGAAAGTGCTCATTATTTTATATGATAGGATAGGATAATTCACTGTTCATGGTTAGACTTGGACGTTTAGGATTTTATAACTTTCAAATACATCAGATAATACTACAGGTTTAGTCTCGGATTCCAAAGTAAATTCGCAGGCAATCATCAACTTTTTAAAATTTATTGAAAAGTAGGACATCGAATGTCACCAACATCATATTTTTTTGCTCGATACTGGGTTCAACAAAGTCTGTTTTTTTTAAATATTGAATCAGAAATGTTTAGGAATTAGTTACATAAAGAATTTTTTCTACAACTGTCAAAAAAGAAAACCAATCTAGATTTCACTTTCAAGTATTTGTTGATATCGATATTTTCATCATTAACGTTGACCTAACTTTCAAATAACCAGTCTATAGGGAGACAAATTTTTTGTGTACGCCTCTGGATTGATGTCGAAAAGTCTGCTAGTGCCTTGTGAATTGCAGCACCGCTGCACCCACAACTAGAGTATGCATTTTTACAATTAACGTTGCTCCTAGATAATTTCGATAAGAACGGTTCTCGCTTCAATAGTGTGCTATCTTCCATCGCGAAAAATTCCTTTATTATATTGGGTGTATCGAGAAAAGCAAAGTTCATCGTGAATTATGCTGTTCTTCTGTAGTTTACTGCGGTTAGTAGTAGCAGAAAATAAAGTTTGTAATAGCTGATAACTGATACCGCATATCTTTTATACCAGAATTTGAATGGAATATTTTCAAAGTGATTCAACCGTGATGATTTTCTGGAATTTTTTCCGTTTTTTGGCAGTGACTTTTATAAATATTCTGACTTCATCACTATCAAACCACCATCCGAGTCAAAAGCGAGAAATTATCTGCTCATTGACGAAACGTGATCAAAGAATATATGAACCGGAGCATCTCCAGGGAGAAATGAAACATATTCAAATGGCCTTGAGTTCATACATCATTCACAGAAGAATAACTGTCACATTAACTGATTCTCTTCCAGATTCTCAAAATTTCTTTAGATAAAGAGGATTCGACCATGGGGTAGAGCAAGGCTGCACAGGTTTCAAAATTAACAAATTAACGCCCAGGGTTTCTGGAGCTCTCAGTTGCGACTTCGTCTTTTCACATAAGTCAGCCAGTTTGAGTTTCTAGTGCAGATTAGTGACAAGAGTTCTCTCACATACACTTCTACTAAAATGTCATGCCTACCAAATCGGGATTTCAATATTTTTATCACATTTTCATGATTTTCTTCAGTAGGTCGGTAGCTATCAACTACTTGTCGAACTGTAAAATTTGGTATTGTGGCCTGAATTAGATACTGAAACTTATCCTCATTTTCAATCATTGCATCATAAATACGTTAGAACTTGCTCCAGAAAGTTAACCAGTCTTTCACTTCCTCACCAAATATGGAAATTTCTATGTTTGGAATTTTCTTCTAGTGAAAATAGACCTGTCACTCACACTGACATTGGCCTCTGTTTCTTTTCTGAGTTGTCTTTCTATCTTTATTTTCACTTCGATATGTTTGGCAGCGTGAACATCGACGCCAGCAATGTCTAATACTATTTCTTCAATGCTACAATCAGATTTCAAAAGACGATCATTAAGTTGATTCAATTCATCAACATTTTGTTCTGACATCCGAAGATTCACTTCCAACTCAATTGAATCTGGATTAATGCTTGCAAGTATGTCAACCATGGCATTATACATCTTCGTGTAAGCTGTACCTTTTCCTTTCTCTCTATCAGAATGTTCTGTTGGCGAATGGAAAATTTCAATAGGAAAGAAGAGACTCTGAACCTAAGCCGAATCAGTAATGCGATCCTCACAAGTATAGGTGCGAATCAAGAAACAATAAGTAATGATCCAGACTAGCTGCGGCAGAATGAATACGATTAGCGGAGTAAGAAACCTTGAGTCATCAGTGAATTATCAAGATTAAACCTCTGAATAAGTTAGCCACTCGTGCTAATGAACGTTAGTACACAATTTCGACTCTTATAAATATGGTGATATTATTAATATCAGTTTTTATGGTTTTTCATCATAACTTCTTTGGCTTTTCAACGTATCAACGTATCCTTACAAATTTCAACACAAATTTACATAAGTTCCACGATCCAGAACTCTTCTATTGCTACCGACAAAAAAACATGTTAAGATTATAAATTTTGTAGATCGAACCATTATATTTCTAGCAGAAAAACAATTTTCAAAACTACAAAGAAACCAGCCACAACGTGGTAGTTTATGATCGATGATTCCATAAACATTTATCAATAATTCAAAAGAATAAACCACCGAGTCCATTTCAATTTTACATCCAGGAATGAGTTATCCTTATCATACTCGATGCACATAATAATAATCCGGGGTCAGAGACTTTTAAACAGTGATTTTCAACACATTTTGGTACTCAATATTACGATTACGTCAATTAATTATCTCAAACAATAATTTCCAAGTGATCACCATTTTCTAATTGAGTCCCATCACACCTTGTCTGCTCTAACAATTTCTCTTTCTGAATATACGCATACTTCCCAAGTAATTCTAATTCAAAGCAGTACCTATCCGATAAACAATGCATTTTTCAGTATTGTAATTCAACACTAATTTTGTTATTCACAATAGTAACTTTTGTAAATGTCAGTCAGTGTGTCGTTAGGTAGTTTTCTAAACATAGCCGAGTACAACTCCGCATTATCAGATGAATAAAAGGCATAATTTCCAAACCGGTCGAGGAAGAAAGAGTAAGCCGAAGTGGAATTTTGTGTAGGAATTTTACGAGTCTTGCGGAAAATGTCTGGGAATACGGAAAAATTTATGCAGAATGGTTTGTTATCGACTGAATTTATTGTTCGCTTTATTACCGTTTATGGATATGGAATATACTACCTCTTTAAATCACCGTGAATGGGACTGGGGCGCCATTTTTCGAATTTTCTCTTTGTGATCCTCATTCTTATGAGTACTATGCTATTGTTGTGTATTCATCGGATGGAACCCTGCATTTTGAAATACATAAGTAGTATCAATAGGAAAAATGGATAACAGAATCGGCTTGCCAAGTCGACCCCTCAAGTAATTATGGAGGCATCCGACTCATTAATACATTTCACGGCGGCTCATGACATTGAGTGGGACTATAATCGACAATCGCGGGGGAGAATTCCAATTATTAGGAATTCTGTTGAATGGACCCCCTCAGGGATTGATTGACACAAATAATAATAATAATAATAACAATAATTAAGACAAGACATTTTCCATAATTTTTAGATTTTTTTGTTCTCAATACATTTGTCATATGTTATCAAATGGCAGAGTTCACCCACTTGTTGACACAAGTGTTTGCTCTTCCACTCAACCATGAAAATACGTTTTGGAAATAATGAAAAAATTTATGGAAACTGGATCTGTTAACAATAAAAAGCATAACCGTTCAGGAGTTGTCAACAAAGAACCTGATTCTAATGCACTTTAACGTCATGTTTTAATGAAAAATACGCAATATCTCACTAAGTTTTCTCTATAATCAAGAATTACTCGTAAAATGTTTTAAGGGTCTTTCATAGGAACACATTCCATCCCTTTAAGATCAGACTAGTACTTGTATTGAACGAAGATTATTTCGATAAACGTATAGAGTTTTTTGAAATCCTCACCGAATGGATCAACTTGTTTTTTGGATGAATGTACGTTCAGTTTGAATGGATTGACGAATTTGCAAAATTATTCATTGGAGAAATACGAATCCTCATTGATACCGTCAAGTTCATATCGAACAACCTCAAAAATTGGATGTTTGGCAAGGAATTTTGGGTGACCTCATTATAGGACCATTTTTTAATGAATGATAATTTTACTGGTGAGAAATTTATTCGGAATCGGAATAGTCTTTCAGCAAGATGGAAAACCTCCTCATTATGCAGCTCCAGTTCGACACTTATTGGCCATTTTCCTGGTAGCTGGATTGGCAGAAGAGATTCTACAGAATGGCCACCAAGTTCTCCTGATCTCACTGTTGTAGATTCATTTCTATGAAGTCATTTGAAATCTGAAGTGTTAGGGTAGAATGAACAATATAAGAAGATTTGAGAGGGAATATCATGTAAGGGCGGCAATGAAAGCTCGTTTGTACCATTGTATAGAAGTTGGCTAAAAAATTTTTGAATATGCCTTAGAGATATTTTTTTTGTCTTCTCATTGTCAAGTCGTCAGATTTCGATACAAGATTTTTATAATGAATATCTTTTTCTGATTCATTGCTTCCATTTGTCTCTATTTTCAATGAAAATAATGTGTAGCTCCCGAAATTTGAGCTTCTGACCATATGTATCAACTTTGATGAAAACTCTGATTTTTTAAAAAAATTATAGTGATACATTAAAAAATAATTAGTGACATGCTCTGGGGCGCGATAAGGAAAGTTATATCGAATATAAATATGTAAAAATGTGTCAACTTTTATAATATGGTTGATGTGTTATTTCATTTTCCCAGAAGTCATTGTTCCAAAATTTGTTTGGGATGGCTCGCTCCAAATGGAATGCACTGTATATGCGTTGTCGTTGGTTATTATGATTCATATTTTATAGATCTGTTCTGTCCTAGAGTAACTTCTTCTATGATATGCCTCTTGAAAACGTTAGTAGGTGCCTATTAGGGAGTTTCGAATCAAAAAGAGAACACTTTTTCTCATCGGTGATGATTCGATTTTGCCCAAATAATTTGGGGATCTATTTTTGGTAGAACAGATTTTTATCCCATATGGAATTTTCTGTATTTAGAATTAGACTGGAAGTGTATCTTGAATGTGCTTCAGTTCTCCAACAGAAGTTAACGAATATAAGTAACTGAGGAAGAAAGAGGGAAGAGAAATGTTCTGCAAGTCTTTACATACGTGATACACCGGAAAAAAACACCTGGAAATTCTTGTAACGAAGTGGGGCCGGACCTGTCTGTTTCTGTCCATAGTGCCGCTAGTCACTGCGAAGATTCGAGATTGGCTCTGTTTAGTCGAGAGTAGATAATGATTTCAGGAGTCCAATGACTCAACCAGAATAGTTCTGCTGTGTTATACATAAAGGCTTAGCGCATAACGAAACCAAATTAGGAATGCAGGGTTTTTGAAGAAAGGGTGGTTTAAACGCCTTTTACATTTCTATGACCAGAAAATATTTTATTTGGTTCTGTAATAATTTTGTTAATGCTGGAGTAATGCTATCTGAGTTTATCAAATAATCCCGATGTATTTTTTACTGTATTTTTCATGTCGTGCAAGGATGGCACGCATGTATCTGAATCTGTATCAACGGCAGTGAAAAATATACCAAAATTGAGTTGCTATTGGCAGCTTGTCACAGTCTGAAAACTATTTAAACTAAATAATACTTTAAGTTTATCAGGAAATCAGCCTTCAGTACAAAAATGATGAGCTGTTGTTATGTGAAAAATTAAAAATGCCTGCAACGTTGCACGTTTGTTTTGTGCTCTGCAGCCTTGGCCTAACAATTCCCACGAAGCTTAACTGGATACAGAACAAGATTTGGGATCATACGTTGAAGTGTAAGGCCCTCGTCGTTCCTAGTTTGCACTACACTCCTGAGTATTCTGACGGGTACTCGTAAGAATGCAGCAGAATGGGAGAAAATTGTTTCTCTTCCAAAAATGTTTTTTTTATAAATAAGTATATTTACACCAAAAGTTCAAACTTGCACATAAGCGAGAGTATTCGATTTTGAACTACACAAAGCTCATATAATGATTCAATGAGTCATAAGTTTATTGAAAATTATCCAAACCTGCAATTACACCATGAACTTTTGAAGATGCCGATTCATCAGCGAGGACACGCGTGAACTCTCTTCATATGATCCGTGTAAGTAATTTCAAAAGCGGTACGCCAATTTAGCTGTTATACATAGGAAAATTAGTGTGAGATGACGATAATTCATGCAATTACCGCCCTTGACAGCTATAAGTCTTCCACTTGATTTGCTCAATGTAATTATTGTAAGCCGTAAGTTAAAAATGCATAATGTCATGGATAATTTAGGAGGTAATTTGAATAATCGGCAAACACTTATTTGAGGTAGGTCTGAGAATTGATTATATTCGATTATATTGGCATATTAACACATGAATACGTTGTGGTCGGTGATTAATGACGCCGACCATGTGAATTTTTGCGCTGTGATTATCGAAAAAAAATTGTGTAGGTAGATGTCGTGTAAACTGAATCTCCATTGAAACGATATTTATACCGAATGAATGGAGATAACGAAGGAACACATCGAAGAAAAATATTAGAATGAAAAACCTGGTACGTTTGAGAACTTTAATAATTTTTAATACCAGCAACCCTAATTACTTGGAAACTGAATATTTAAGGTGGTAAATTGATTAAGTAGATACTGATTCTTAAATCTGTAATTAATATTAAACTGAATGGAATTTATATTTTTAATGTTTACAAATAAGCCATTAAAACGGCCATAAAACCAAACAAATTTAGTATCATTGAATGGGTTTTTTCGATACCTTTCAAATGAGGTGCCGTAGGGTTCCATTTGAAATTATTGGTCACAATGGCATTGTGACGTCATTTTTGATGATTTCGTCATCTAAATCACTAGTAGGGAAGTTTTAATATTCAGTTTCTAAATTTCACTTGTTTATGTATAATCGTTCCAAAGATAAGAGGGGGAAGGGGACTTTTAAGAAGCACTGTATATGAAGAACAAGAATCTTGAACGAAGTTCGAAACTTTATGCCGAAGAGTATCAACATTGTGAAACGAATGAACTCGACAAAGTCGAGGTACCCTGCTCTCCACACATTTCCAGCATGTGGCAAACCACTGTCCGAAAACATCTACTTCCCTGGCTAATGCCACGACAGACATTAAATTACAACTAACAGATATTTGTGCAACGTTCTTCCAAGAAGACCCAATTGTAAGACGACCATTGAAATGTTGGCCGATCTACCCTGGCACTGATGAGAGCTCGAAACATGCAAATACTACCGAAACTTCGCGATTGTTTCACAAAAATCAAACGCTATAACTTCAAATTATCACTTTGATAAACCTAGATTAGTATAGTAATTTCATTGACGAAAAAAAAATGTGATCTCAATTTTTTCGGACTTTCGACACCCTGTATCTCAGATGGGTTGTATTTTAGTATATATACTGAGAAAAACTCCTCACCTCGAAATGAGGTAAGGAATCTGTGTCGGTCTTATTCTGACTCACCCTGTATATTACAATATTCTAAAATCAAAAACTGAACCAGTGTTGGTCTTTTGAATTTTTGTTGAAACAACTTTTTTCACAGACATTTCTGATTTTGAATTTTGTTTCAGGTGAGCTGTTTTAAATGAAGTACCATGATGGACATGTGAGTAAGGGAGTTCAATTATTTTTTGGAATAAATATAACTTTCCGTTTCAAATCATGAATTGGATGATTATCTGGTGCTATTGATTTATAGGCATTTTCTAAGCATTGTAGTTCTTCCAATATTCAACGTAATTAACAAATTATGTATTGATTATGAATTAGAAATCAATCAATATGAACTAAACGAAATTCAATTTTAGCACAACTATTTTAATTTTCTGAATAGTTATTTACTGATCTGATATGATTATAACCAAACACGAAATTTGAGATTACTCATCAAAAATGTTTACTTGTTAAAAAAACGAATCAGAATTGTTTACAGGGTTTTGTCTGACGGTGCATGATATTGTATTCTCATGGATTCTTGGTCTACAGAATCCACTCTGATGAAATCCGAATTTGGTAAATTCCGAATCTGCGCAAGTACACTTTTGCGGTATTTCGTTTCTGCTAATAAACCATTGGGATAAAATAGCTTTTTGATAATTTCGGAATACTTTGCATTTCCGGTTTATAATATTGATAATGTACATTTTTTACTATTATTACAGAATGCAGTCGGCCTTTTAATGTATAGTGTAATTTATGAAGGGATCCAATTGCCATATTTACAGTCGATAATTGTATTTTCGCCAAAGAACTATAATAGCATAATCCGATTCTATGAGTAGCTTTTTATGTTTCTGCGTTTCTTTTTTATCAAGAATTATCTGTCAGATACTCTGCTTTTCTGTCAATATACAGGGTGCTCCATTGAAAACGTACCGGGCATTACGGGATGGGAAATAATTTTTCGGTAAAATCCAAAAACACGTCAAGATTGTTTATCAGGGGCACACAGTTGGGCGTAAAAAGCATAGTAAAACTTAAAAAAAAATCGAATAGGAAGGGGTCGAATGATACCTCCCTAGAAGGGGCGGGGCTTCTGCGTAGTTTTTGAAAATCGATTTACTCTTTCAGAAAATATGAAGCTCTGAAACTCCAACAATAATGTGTGACGAAAAATGCAAAAATTGATTCAATTGCACTTTAAAACGTATTTATTAGTCAACCTAATTCTCAAATTGCTGTCCGCCATCCTGCATACAGTGGTACAAGTAGTTATTTCCACACTGTTGTCGTAAATTCTGGAGCATTTGCGGTGTCACTTCGCGACATACGTTAATAATTATTCTTTGCAACTCTTCTAATGTTTCCCCACAAAAAAATCTGAAGGACTTGAATCGGGTGACCGAGGTGGCCATTCGTCGTCCTCCATATCGTCCTTCAAATAATTGCGCACATTTTGGACTAATGCGGAGAAGCTTCGTCTTGTTGGAGAATCAATTCCTGTTCATTGCATGCAGGATTATTCTCAATGATATTTGTCAGAGATAGGGCGATGGCATTTTGTAGTAAATCCAAGTACATAGTAGGAAGGAACAAAGTCCTACAATGGAATTTCCAAAAAGACTAACCCACACATTCAACTTCTGGGAGTGTTGCGCGTGTGACTCGTGGAAAATCCTTGGATTGGTGTCAGCCCAGTAACGGCAATTGTGGCGATTCACTAAACCATTAAGGAAGAAGAAACACTCGTCCAAAAAACACACATTGAGTAGAAAATTATCATTGTTTAACGCTCGCTTTCTCATAGCTTCGCAAAATTGCAAGCGGCGATCAGAGGTCACCTTCATTCATTTCGTGCACTAAGCGAATTCTATCAGAATGCAATTTTTATATTTTTTTTAGTCCCGTTGGTACTGTTGCCTCCTTGCTATCTAAAATAACCAAAAGAATTTTCAACATAATCCGAATTTACTCTTGGTTGCATGGCTAATTATTAGTCATTACTCATTCTCTTAACTGATTATTTGATTGCGCCAATAACAGTATAACAGATAACAGTGACGAGTATCATTCATAATAAATAGTGGCTGTGCATGCGTACTCAAGAATGGTTCGAGAAAAATTGCTTTTCTTCGTTACTGTGTAGTTCCAAGTTCCAATATTCTGGGACCCGTACGTATAAAATGAGCAGACGCACCCTGAAACTAAACATCCCACTGCCATTCGACGGACAAAAATGCAGGGGAAATTATGCCCGATTAGGATCAGGAAACCTCAGCGTTTCGAAACAAAAGGATAACGAAACATGAACGAGGACCGGCCGGCCGGCGCGGCGAAAAAGGAGCAGCCAGGCACGCAGGAGCAGCGCGTTCTCGTAGTGTTTGTTCCCAGCGCATTCCAGCCGTACGTGCCGTGCTCGGTCGTCATTGCCTCATAGGTCAGAGTGGCGCGATCTATCTCGAGCTCGACGTCGTTGCCGGCTCGCACACCCATCAACGGATCGCTTTGTGCAAATGCTGCTGGTTGAGAATTTCGAGACGAAGGTCGCCCACTCGCGGAAATGTCACGACGATTGTGTTAGAGTGTCGCAGATCGCAGACAAGCGCAAGCGGTTCCCGGAACGGCGAAAATGCCGGAGGGAGGGTGGGGTGGTTATAGCAGGACCGCAGAATATACCAAAACTGAAAAAAGGTAGTGATCCCGTTATAGAAGTTTGGTTATCATGATTGATATAAAACAAATTAAAAAAAATTAAGTTGGGGAACTTCAATCAACTTGAAATTCATGGAGTAAGTATGAAAAGCTGAAGAGCTAACATCGAACTCTTCAATTTCACATGATCTACTGATATGCCTGGAGAACCCTTCATAGAACAAGCGCGAAAAATTTTTTTTCCAAATATTGGCGATTATAACCCTAAAGGGTAAAAACTTTTTTGAAACTTATTTAAAGTACACAAAATTTGCTACAATATGATACTAGAACAGTCTCCGTTTCCGAGATAAAGCCTTCAAAGTTTATAGTTTTTTCGAATTTCGCAATTTTTTGCAATTCTGACGTTCTGGAAGAATTTTAACCCTGATTATACCATCGAAGTCCTATAAAAAGAAAATGTGAAGTGTTAACGATGATGTTTAAGTTAAGCTACGAATAATGAAGTAAAAAAGATGAATACAACAAAAGTTATCAAGTTTACTTGTTAAGAAATTAAGTAATATTGAAAATCTAAGAATTAAATTGATCGACGTATTGGGATGGTGATGGATCGTCGACGTCTTGTGCCCACAAGTCATCCTCCATTTCGACATCACACAGATCGTCACAAGTGGCCTTGCTGTAGTGCCTGCAGACTGATGAGCATTTTAATCCTGCCTTCCTGCAGCTGCACGCATTCCCACAACTCTTCTTGCAGCCGCAAGAAATCATCCGCACGACGTGTTTTGGGGCTCCACCTCTGGTCATCATTTTGGGGTTGAGGCCTTGTGGCGTGGATATCCACCCCTAGGAGAGAGGGTTCAGTGTAACTCCCAACCACGCCTGTACCTATAAGAAGATTGTACATGGAAATAGAAAATGATGAATGATATGTAATGTGTATCTCGTGTAGGAGGTAACCTGGCTAGATTGAAGCTGGTTTTCGTTGCAGCCGCCCTGACGAATAGTTGGTACCGCAGCTCATCAAGGTTATGGGTGTTGGGGTTGCCTCCGTAAAGAACACGTATGACTCGATCTCCTGCTGATATCTCGTCAGATGTAGAGTTGGTGTGAAGAAAAATCGTAGCTTACTTCTCAACTTTCGACATCATTCGCTTCTTTTCCAAGCCAAAGAAGCAGGATGTCGAGTCACAACCACTAAAGGCATGGAAGAAGAGGAAAAGCTTTGGTTTCAAAGAGGATTTTGAAAAACAGATGCTGGAATACATATCATCTGATGCTTTGCCTCTTCCACATTTATTGTAGAAAATTTCCCGTTGGTTTGAGATCGCAGTAAGGATGATCAGCAAGCAAGTCAATATACCTGATGTTGCAGTAGTAGATATCCCAGAAGGCGACGATCTGTTTGGTGCCGAAATAGAAGATGACTTGTGGGCACAAGACGTCTAAGATTCATCACCTTGCCAATACGTCGATCAAGATACGGATGAACCTCAACCGGGACCTTAATTTAATTCTTAGATTTTCAATATCACTTTTTTCTACTCATTTTCTACTTATCTTTTTTACTTCATTATTCGTAGCTCAGCTTAAACATCATCGTCAACATTTCTTATTCTGTTTTTTAAATCCCATCATAAAAGTACAGGACTTCGATAGTACAATCAGGGTCAAATTCCATTCAGAACGACAGAATTGAAAAGAAAATGCGAAATACGAAAAAAATTATAAAATTTGAAAGGCTTAATCTCGGAAACTATTGGATCTACGGAGACTGTTCTAGTATCATATTGTAGCAAATTTTAGTCTATTTTAAAAACGTCTCGAGGAAGTTTTAAAAAAAAACGAGTCTTTTAGGGTTATAATCGCTAAAATTTTAAAAATATATATGATTTTTCTGCAGTATTTTTGATTTTTGACAGAGATGCGTTCGGCGCTCGAGGTCACAAACTTGGATTACTCATTGGGCCAACATCATAAACAAGTTTGCAAAAAATCAGAACTACCGAATTTGACGCATGCTGTGATGTATTAGGTTACTAGATTACAATGAGAATATCAGAAAATATCCCTGACATCGCTCTGAATACTTTGGTAGCAGTAATAAATTAATATTTCAACACTGGCTCATTTCCAAGTCATAATGGCGTCGATGGCATCGCTCATAAATACTTCGAATCTTACTTAACAAGTAGAAGTCATATTGTGAAAACCACAACACCTTTGGAGGAGGCCGATATAAACAGCGGTGTTCCACAGAGATCAATACAAGGACCAACACTGTTTCTGATTAACATTGACGATTTGGCATCTATCTATAGATATCATAGGAAAACAACTATTCTATGGCATGGAATGAGTACAAAAGATTTTCATAAAATCATCAATTCTGATATCATTTATGATATGTGCATGCTCAGGTACAAGGTTTAGCATATAAATAGAGTGATATGTTAGAAATTACTCCTTTCAACTCTTTAACTCGAGAATGGTTGAAGATAGAGCAATTCTGCGAACGCCAATTGATTCAGAATGATGGATTTAGTATACTCGGTAAATTTGGAATCAATTGACCCTACATCAAATTACTTGAATAATACAAAATCATCAGATCCACTTGAAATTCGCACTATATACGCAAAATTTTATATTGTTTCCGAAAATATATGATATGTGCATGCTCAGGTACAAGGTTTAGCATATAAATGAAGAGAAACGTTAGAAATTACTCCTTTCAACTCTTCAACTCGAGAACGGTTGAAGATAGAGCAATTCTGCGAACGCCAATCGAATCAGAATGATGAAATTAGTATACTCGGTAAATTTTGAATCAATCGATCCTTAATCAAATTACTTGAAAAATCGAAAATAGTCCAAAGGGGTAGACCCCTAAAAATCATGAAAAATACAAAATCATCAGATCCATTTGAAATTCAAACTATATACGCAAAATTTTATACTGATTCCGAAAATATATGATATGTGCGTGCTCAGGTACAAGGTTTAGCATATAAATGAAGAGAAACGTTAGAAATTACTCCTTTCAACTCTTCAACTCGAGAACGGTTGAAGATAGAGCAATTCTTCGAACGCCAATCAATTCAGAATGATGAAATTAGTATACTCGGTAAATTTTGAATCAATCGATCCCTTATCAAATTACTTGAAAAATCGAAAATAGTCCAAAGGGGTAGACCCCTAAAAATCATGAAAAATACAAATTCATCAGATCCACTTTAAATTCACACTATATACGCAAAATTTTATACTGATTCCGAAAATATATGATATATGCATGCTCAGGTACAAGGTTTAGCATATAAATATAGTAAAACGTTATAAATGACTCCTTTCAACTCTTCAACTCGAGAACAGTTGGAGATAGAGCAATTCTGCGAACGCCAATCGATTCAGAATGATGAAATTAGTATACCTACTCGGTAAATTTTGAATCAATCTGCGTTAAATCAAATCACCCGAAAAATCGAAAAAAATCCAAAGGGGTAGACCCCTAAAATTCATGAAAAATACAAAATCATCAAATCCACTTGAAATTCACACTATATACGCAAAATTTTATACTGATTCCGAAAATATATGATATGTGCATACTCAGGTACAAGGTTTAGCATATAACTGAAGAGATACTTTAGAAATTACTCCTTTCTACTCTTCAACTCGAGAACGGTTGAAGATAGAGCAATTCTGCGAACGCCAATCGAATCAGAATGATGAAGTTAGTACACTAGGTAAATTTTGAATCAATCTACGTTAAATCAAATTACTCGAAAAATCGAAAAAAGTCCAAAGAGTCTTGAGCCTATAATCATTGCAGACTTCCATTGTCTGTATTATTTTTATGAAAGTCCACAACGGAATTACTCAATTTACGTCATTGTCTAAAATTTTGAAACAAACCTTATAATAATATAATTTCTCACAAAGCTGGGTATTTCCATCGCCCCTGACAATCAGTGTATATAATAATTAAGATCAAGTCCAGGCAATCTTTAGACTCAACGCCGGTATATCTACTCCAATATTTACGGAAGAGACGGGGGTGTTTTTACCAGCAGTAAGATACATTTGTATATGGACTCCTATTTAGATAGATAGATAAATGCGCTTTATTGTCTAAAATTATATATACATTTTGTTGACAAACTGTGTCATGTGTAAAAATGATGTGTATACTGACCGGCAAAAAAAGTGGGACAGCAACCTAATTGGATATAATTTGGGCTGTCCTACTTTTCATGCCGGTCAGTATGCATAATAAAATAATACTATAAAAATATATTTATTGATAATAATGAAAGTATACGATAAAACAAAAACATGAAATGGAAGAGAACAAACACTTTTTAAAATCACCTAATATAAAAAGACTAGAAATGAGGTGCAAAATACTCTTCAAAGCTGTAAAGACACTTCCCTTGCAGAAGATGTGTCACTGATTTTTGGAATGGCTTCTTGTCAGTGGTTGTTGTTATTTGTTTTGGCAAATGATTATATATTTGTCCACTTCTGTAGATTGCAGAATGTCTGGTCAAAGATGATATGGGTAGTGGAAAAGCGAGTTTTAGAACGAAAATACTCTGCAATAAAACCTGGCTGCCAGAGCCCATAAGGGATGCATTCATTGATGCTGAAAATCCGAGTTCACGAGATATGACATTTTTTCTCAGAGCAGTAATTTGCGCATCAAATTTCAAATCACTGTCGATATGTATGCCAAGAAACTTTGTTATCGGCTTACTTTCAATCATCTGACCATCTGCTTCAAATACCACTTGAATGATATCACATTAGTATCAGGAACATAAAATGATAACATATTTGATTCTCATCAGTTTTTTTATTTTTTCCAAATCTAAGTAGCTCGAGTCAAAGTGGTTGGATCTTTATTACGCCAGAGTATTGTGGTGTCATCAGCAAATAAAGTGATTGCTCCAGATATATCGATTTTAGCCATATCTTTTATATTATATAGTAGAAATAATATTGGGCCTAACACTGATCCCTAAGGGACTCCACGTATAATTTTTATACTTTCAGAGGTTTTGTTATACAATGATCATTTCTGGTTTCTATCACTTAGATAAGTAGTGATTGCTTTTCTTTCATGACACAGCTAATATATTTCCCTCGTTAAATACTCCAAATACCCATATTCAGCCGACCAATAAACAACTTTTTACAGATTATCTGCAATTTCGAGTTGAAAATATCGTATTTTTCGTTACATACTTCTTTCATTTTATGGCAAACCTTGTATCTGGACATATACAAATCATATATTTTCGGAATAAGCCTGAAATTTTGAGAATATATTGCAAATCCCAAGTGGATCTGATAGTTCTGTATTTTATATGATATTTAGGGCTTTTTTCAAGTAATCACTTTCGTTTTCCGATCAACTTGAACTTCTCGAGTTGAAAAATTCTTCTGGAGTTGAGGAGTCATTTTCCTCCAAAACAGTGTTTGTTGTACACTAACTTATGACTTGACATGAAATGTAATATCCAGCAGCACATCTCTGATAATGCATTCTTTATATTCCATTTACCTGTCAAAACTAAAGTACCCATGTGAAAACCAATGAGAATAAGCATGGCGTAGGATAAATATTAACGGTTTTTTTATAATAGCTATTTATTAGTATGTGTAGGTAATCTTCTTAGAGATAAGTAGTGTTTAGACGTTTTTTGTTAACTACTTTTTGATTGCTTCGGGAAAATTGATACCTCTACATGTACTTTCTTTGGGGTCAACAACATTAAATGATGTATCGTGGCCCAGTGTCAGTATTGATGTTCTCTGACATTGTTATGCTAATTTTTATTCTCATCATCCTTCTGATAATATGTAATGGCATTGTAATGTGATGTGTAATTTAATGTCGTATAGTGAAACAATGATTTTTTTGGGCTCTGCTTGAAATGTGTGTGAAAAACTTTTGTTTTTCTTTCGAAATATGTTCTCAAGAAATAACACTTTTATATGAACTGATATAATAATGATCATACGTTTGTTTCCTATTTGACAGGACCAATCAACACGCTCTATTAGCGATTATTTCATTCACACATTGCTACACTAATGAAATTTCATGACTGAAGTCACATGATATGTGATATGAGCGGCTATTTAGGTAAACAACTGGATATTTAGGTAAACACTGCTATTCATGTAAACAAAGTTTTCTTTTGTTTGTATAAGTGTCAAACATTGACAACTCAGTCGCTCAAAATTGAAAGGTCTTGTTTTGGGTTGTCTTCTATGACAGAAATCGATGCATATATAAGCAAATCTATTCCAGAAAATACCGTGAAGAGTAAAGAGTATATGAGCGAGTATATTTGAATGATTTTATACTGTTCATGAAATAATCTCCCTGAATATCACTCGACCATGACAGTTAGAGACTATTACTTTCTTTAATTCATCTCGAGTAACTTGTATTTTGAGACAATTCAATTCGACCATATGAACATTAATAATCAAAGAATTACTCCCTCGAGCATAAGTTCTCGGGAGTTATTCAGATTATTAATGTTCATATGGTCTCATTAAATTGTCAAAATACAAGGTACTCTCGATAGAATTATGAAGAAAATAATAATTGGCTATTTGTCATGGTCTCGGGATATTACCTAGGACTATTTGCATGGTACATAATAGTCACCAACTGTTCAGCATGATACCTACATATCAAGGAACCTGTGCAGTACTGTGAATAAATACGTCCTAAACGTCAAATAGAATAGAATTTGATTCAAGAAATAATCTTCATTAAAATAATATAACACGACCTTGATTCAACTATTTTGTTGTTGCTAAATTTCTATTGTATTTAATAATTTTACTCAACATTATTTTGGCATTAATAATCAGAGATGGAAGCCCTCGAGAGCTTCGCGCTCGGGTTTACATCAGATAATTAATGCCAAATAATGTCTCGTTGAATTATAATAAAATACAGTCGAAATTTATATGCAATAAAAATAGTCGACTATTTATCATGGTCCTTTAATATTAGCCTTGAATATACACCTTTTTAAATTAATGAACCAAAAGTAATTCAGCTTTTTCTTAACTTATTTTCATAATTTTTCACTATCCGGTCCTTCTTGAAGGAACATTTTTGTCCTCATCCTTTGTAAAATTTAATATTTCTTGAAACGAAATAGCCTGTAATTCTCTGTTTTTCAGAGGGCAAACTGTTTCTGTTTTTTTTTGTTGAAGTTATTTTATTTCCATTTCCAACGTTTCTCACGTCACTGATTCACAAAGTAAAACATTGACTTTTTTATTAGGCTACTTACATTCCTCAGATCCGTTAGAGAAGAATAATTAAAAATATTTAACTTTAACGTGAATAATATTCGCAACTGTCATCTCGTCTAATGAGTTCTAGGTAAAAAGCTTGTCACAGTCCATTAAAATTCATTCAATTTAATCAATCGAGCGAAGATACCACAAGAATATTTATACATTATTCAATGAAGTACTATTAGGAAAAATCTAATAATAATTGGCATATGTTGTGCATAAATGGTGTTATTTAAGTTCGTTTACCTAGTCAGGTCAGTTTTTTACAACGTATATTTAGAGTGCGTAATTCACATATGATACCCTCGTAATTCCTGCAAATGAACATGATATCTTAGCTCATCGATGGATTATCACATTGCTGACACTAGAAAATTCGACTATTATGTATTTATTGATTCCAGGATCCCGATTTTAATCTCAGGATCCTAACTTCCTTCTCGGGATCCCGACTTAAAACATGGGAAAAATGAATCAGAAATAAGCAGTCTGAAGATCAATATTAAAAAGATGCATTGAAACTTAATTTTTATTCCTCAATAATCGTCAGCTCCTCTCAAATATATATCCACGAGGTGATTATATAAAAATAGGCAGGAAATTACCCTTCTCAACTTCAGATGAACATTTCAACTGGAGAACGGTGAACGATAGATCAATTCTGCGAACGCCATTCCATTTAGAATGATGAAATTACAAGTCAATCAGCAAAAAAAAATATAAAAAAAATACAAAATCAGATTACTCGAAATTTGCACTATATAAGTACGCAGAATTTAATGCTGAATCCAAAACTAATGATGTGCATATACTCAGATACAAGATTTTGCATGAAAAATTAATAATGGAATGAGTAATGAAACGTCAATTATTCAATTTCATCTTGAAATGACCAAGGTTTTAAAAAAGTGTATTAAATCTTCAATTGTCTTCAATTGGCAAATTCGAATGATTATATTTGAAAAGGATGAATTCTACGAAAATTTGTAGAAAATTCATGGACACAAAGTTTTGGAGAAAAATTAGACCTTTTAGTTCCAGTTGATTGAATCAACTTGAGAACGCTAACGGATAGAGCAAGTCTGCGAACACCAATCGATTCAGAATGATCAAATCAGTGTACTTAGTGAATTCCGAGTCGAAAAAAGAATGAAAGAAATCACTTGAAGAAAGTCCAAAATATCACGAAAAATACAAAAATAATCAGGTTCACTCAAAATTCGCACTATTTACGTAGAATTTCATGCTTTCTCCAAAAATATATAATTTAGTATAAAAAATTAATAAATTGACAAAAATCTCCTCTCGCGATGTAATGGTTGGAATTTTTTTATCATTATAATACCATAAAAATGAATTTCGATTATGAATTGACTGAGTTTCGGAAAATTTTTTGTCGAAAAATTGCACATATCCACAAAATAAACATTTTTGACATGAAACAGCATTCCAATCCAAATATACGATCTGATTTCGCATTCTCGAAATATCTATTTACGATTTAAGTCAAGTAATGCAATATTCATTATTGAAAAATCTGAATTTCATCTTTTTTCGGATAATCACCAGGCCCTGTCGAATTTATCTCGACGAGCTGATATCATCGGCAACTTCATGAACTTTTATATTGGTGCCTTGATGATTTTCAGAAAACAGATCCCAAAAGATAAAATATATACATTCGTCGGACAATAACCTCGACAAAGTTTACAAATTACGACTTTTGATAAACCTTCCATATCTATATTATCATCAGACAATCCTGACACAAATGCAGAAGTAACTCTATGCTTATAGAAAAACAATGTTCTTGAATTCACTTTTTTCCAATGTATGTTCTATTCAAAATCATCTCGATAAAGTTTTCAACACGACACGGTCAACTTAATCTCAAATTTTAATTTAAGTAATCCCAAAGATCTAATGGGTTAGTTATTAAGCTGAACCAGTACCACCTCATGGGAAGCACCATGTCGTATTTTTGACGTAATTATAGGCACACATGCAAATTAATCACATTACCGAACAATAATTCATTTTAAATTGAATCACCTGCCACAAAGTACTGATTTATTCAACCGTTGGGGAATGTAGGAAGCTTTAGTGTCCTCAGTACATTTTCAAACTCAAAATCTGTCAAGTTTCATTATTAGAATCTTCTGAACAATATCTAACTGCATTCGTAGGTATTCTTTTATATTCGCAAAGTGTGTTTTTTGATGATAATTTGAATTTAAAAACGTTGTATAAATTTCAAATAATTTTCCAACATGTTTATTATATCATTGAAGTATAATTTCATCCCAGATTTGGCATCTCTCAGTAGTACAACCAATGAAAAAGAGATATTGGGAATCTCACAGCAAATAACTTACATGATACTTTGTAATGTCGCATATGTTTGAGGCCAATTTACAAATTCTTTTGGAGCCTTCATCAGTTCATAATATTATTGAAAATGACAATTTTCTACCTTACACATGTTTCTAGAGACTGAAAGATAAATAAAAATCCCTATATTTCTGAAACCTGACGACTAACCTGACTTCAGTTCAGTCCCTCATTGTCATCAGGCGTGTGTTACTGCTCTCGTTCACGTTTTTTTCGTTTTTTTGTACTACCTTTGCTGTATTAACTGGACTCTAATGTGCGTCACGATAATCTGAGCTTATGTGTTGGACTCTGATTTGTCTTACGAGCATTGTCTTTATGCGGTACCATGATTTATTTTCTAAACATTACTTCCAACGAATATGGATTCATTACTTCCAACGAATATGGATTGGGCGTGCGGGGCCGATCGGTTTGGCCTACACATTCGCCAGACCTCAACCCAACCGAATTCTTCATTTGAGGATTTTATAAGAACTTGGTGCACGCGCGGGGAAGCAACAATGAAATTGAATTGAAGGAGCAAGTGGAAGAAGGAGTCAAGTAACATTTTCTGAAAATATTCGGTTGTCATGAAAAAAGGTGTTATGTGCATATGTCACTTTTCCCGTCACGATTTACTTCTATTCGTCATATATGAGCAGATACACAGTAGTAGAAGGGGCCATGTAACATTAAACATCAAGGACGCTAACTTTACTAAAACCTATTTTTCTCACAAACACATATTTGTAACATAACTTCTTTTACTTGCCTCTTCAATTACGAAAAAATCTAGTAGGAGCGGAGGAGAAGCAGCTTGTTGCATATCTGAAATTGAAAATAATGGAAAAGAATCTGGACGTATTGAGTATTTTAGAAACAATAAATTATGTGACAGCAAATGGATTACGCCTAATAATTTAGACGAAGATATTTGTTTATTTGAAAAGTTGATAGAAAAACGAGACACTTAGAACATTGTACAGAGTATTTCATTAACTCATGAAGATATATCCTGTGGAAGAACCGTTATAATAATTCTCACAAATTTTGACCAGGCCTCAAAGTTATTATACGATTTCGGAAAAATCTGTCATACTTATTTCAGTGCACTCTCTGCCATGGAACAGGTGAACCAAGTCTGCTGCAACCTGCTCAAAGTTCCATGCAGTCTCTTTCTGATACGTAGATCAATAAAGCTCTCTGCGTTTCACTTACAAAACGGAACATGGCGTAATTTCGCCAAACGACCACATTAACAACCGTTCTACTTTGAATTACAAAATAGACTGCCGCCAGGCATTGTTAATACAGGGTAAATTGTGAATTCGCCATTGATTTATCGTACTGGATAGGCTAGATAAACAATTGGAACAGTCGCAAAAAGGCATTCGGTGACTTTTAGTGCTTTTTATCTTATTCTATATTAGGCGATCATTATGGCGACAGTGCTGACACCTGGCACAGCGAACATGATTTAGTGCATCTTTCGCTCCATTGTTGGCTGAACTTTTAATTTTAATGATCTGGATGATTTACATATATTTACAAGTCTCGGCCGTCGACTGAGGAAGTGAAGGACCAGTGGCGTCCTTCAAAACACTGAAGGTGCTCCAGCTTCTAAATGAGACTCAAAATAAACTGCATCTAAATAAAATCAATCATATATACAAGTTGTTTCCAAAATTGTACCAATAAATGAAATGGGTAATAGAAAACGAAAAATTATGAATACATTTTTCCCAAAAAAACGATATTTTGGAAAATATTGGACTTTGAAGATTTCGGAAAACTCTGGCAAACTTTTGGGTACCTCTGGCCAGAGATCAACGGCCCCTAGATGTAACCGAAGCGGTGGCAAAAAAAGGCCGGCGCATAATAAAGAACTTTGACAATGTTGATGACTTTAAATGTTGGAAGATGGTATGAAAAAATAAACGATATTCTTTCTTTGAACATTTCCCCTTTAGCTTCGAGGTAGGCTTAACGCAGGTACTCGGAAATGTAGGGGTTGCTGAGTTGGCTTGACCTCGGCCACAACAACCCTCATCATTCAGTTCCCCTCAAAGGGCAAAGCTCGCGAGCTAATCCATTTAGAGTCGTACATTGTTTGTCGTGGTATTCTTCGATCATATCGCTTCTTGCATTCATGAGGATATTTGTGACGATTTTACGTGCATATGAAAGATGAATTTTGGTTAAATCGTTTGACGAGTCCATACATTTCATGTAGGAAGGTACCTAGATTCTTGTGTTTCAGTATTCGGCTGCATTCGTATTTTCTTTATCCACATCTCTGTTTTTCAAAATTTCTACAATCCCTATTGGACTTACCACTATAGAAAATGTCAATGTTGTTAGGTATCACGCACACGTTATTTGCAATCGCAGTACTTTTCCAAAAACTCGATATTTCAATCAGATAATAGACGAACATTTCGAAGCAATTAGGTAGTTGAAACTTAGGTAAAATAACAACACCGTTCAACGGATGCGACATCAAGGTAGTTTTCAGCGTGCTTGTGACTCGTTACTTTGTCGTGCGAGACTGCATAGGAAGTGGTGGTGGTCATTTCGAATACCTGTTATGAAATCAAATTCCGTTTATTTTATGTAACTTTTTAATCCCCTCTTATGAAATAAGAATGCCTTATTACCCTCATATTGATTCAATTCAGTGTTTTTATTTCGGCCAACTTTGAAGCCAAATGTAATAACTGGCAAGGTTTACGAAATTATAATAATCCAGTGCGGGAATATGAGTAATAAACACAATACTAGATTAGCGCCCGATGAACTGATGAATGGAACCAGTGCTTTATATTTTTGGGAGATTTTCAAGTGCTCAAGAATAGAAGGTGAATGCTTTCTATTGTGTCATTATGTCTCATAGAACACCCCATTTTATTTATTACTCCAATTTCGGAAACACCCTGTAGATAAACAGTTCTTATTTTTTTTATAAGTGAATCATTGGAGTCTCACTTGGATTCATCATGTTTTTTCTTCTTCTAACGACTCCAGTACTCAAATCCCCAGGTTTCGTCTGGATTTCTTTATCGTATCCACCCAAAATAATTTTTTCGTTGTCGATTTATACAATTTTCTTTTCAATTTTTTCTATAAAATAATTTTTTTCCATAATGTCTAGGCCCAAAATATAGGGTGAAAGTTTATATTTGATTTTCTGAATGGCCTTGGACTAGCAGACTTCGTTCATTCCTCCTAAATGTCGAGGAGGAGGAAAGTCTTCTCTCATGTATCCGAGATCTTCTGTCTGCTGTGGATGATCTTCTAGAACTTCCTCTGACGCAATGACCATGTTGATCTTCCACAACTCGAGACAATTTGATGTCGCCTTGTTGCTTGTGGGACCTTCCTTCTTTGAACTCCTCAATCTTCATCTATCTCAGCAGTTCCTCTGTAAATGGACAATTTTTTACAGTTACAGCAGTATTTATTTCTGTTTTCTTCTGGAGTCAGCTGTTTGTTTGATGTTGGTATGCAGTGCGATAACTAATTCAATAGCTCCACCTCGTGGAGGAATCTTTACGTAACTTCAGCTTCGTATCATATTTTATTTCAACTAATAATTTATAATATGTGATGACTGACCTGGCTTGGCCTTGTATGTGATGTGAAGCAATGGCATCTTAAACAAGGCTTCTGAAGCAACCATTGAAGCAGTCCTCATGGCTCCACATGCCGCTAATCAGCTTTGCCTTCGAATGCTTCCCAGACTGCTGAGTCTCTGGTCCCCATACCACCGATCCATATGCAATAATGGGCTTGAATATAACTATTGTGGTTTTGTAAAGCTTCACATTAGTTCTTTCTGATGCAACCATTTGGTTACTCTGTTTAGAGTCTTTGGTCCCCATACCACCAATCCATATGTTATCAAGGGCTTGAATATAACTATTGTGGTTTTGTAAAGGTTCACCGGTTGACGGATATAACAACAATTTTTTAACATTAGTTCTTTCTGATGCAACCACTTGGTTACTCTGTTTAGAGCATTTTGTGTTTGCTCCAAGATTGTTTCTGCTAATTTGATTTTGCAGTGATCTCAAGATCGTCAGCTTATCCTAAGCAGTTCATGCCTTCAGATATAATCCTTTTTAGTATTCCGTCCATCAGGATAGCCCACAGAAGGGGATCGAGAATTGCTTGCTCTGAGCATCCCCAACTAGCTGTGACTGTTTTATGGAAGATATGATCACTATATTTTCCAAACTAGCTTCTATCCACCGACATAGTAGAGAAGGAACTCCTTTTCTTTCTGGAGCTTTGGTGAAAGATTTTGTAGATGCACTTTTGATCCTTGCGCCTCAAAACTACATGACCATTCACATTTGTGCCATTTATCTATGTTTCTATGAAAATGTAATATTTTATTTGGTTCTTCAATAATTTTATCAATGATGGAAATGTCAACTTTGTCAATGACACAGCAGTCAGTGAACTCTTAGTTCACACCAGGATTCATTTCCTTCTTCCAGAAGATACGTTTCTGATATATTGCCATTTGTTAACGTTACTTCTTATATCATCTTTCATGACATCTTTAAACCCAAATTGCTCATTTATCTGGTGACTAAATATGTATACATACATACATGTTACATCAAGGAATCCACCAACACACCTTGAGTACGATTTATATTACGTGATGAAGGTATGTACTACTCGTCCATTACCTTATAACTGAGAAACATGTCATAAATCGAGCAAATGAGATATGCAACATCTACATCCATGTACACTTGAACAACAAAATTAGATATGTAGGTATCAACAACTTAAAGTCCGAAGTGCCTGGCAATTTGAACGAGTTTTCTCACTTCGTCTACTGAAATATCACTATCCCTCTCATTATTTGACATAGAAATCCGAGCAATGCCAATGGGAAAGTCGAATGACTGCTGAACGCCGATTATCGATGATAATGCGAGAGCTGTTGTCTCTAGATATAGCTGTGACAAGGAGTAGACGTTATAATAAATAAGCTTATTGAAAAACGTCGGTATTTGATTGAAATGTATGACTTGATTGAATTCTTCTAGTTGTTCCATACCTCAAGATGGTTGTCAAAGAGATGACTTTAGATAATGATTGTGTTCGAAAATAACAAAGAGCTATTTGTGCATGTCCACGAACGTTGGTAATGATAATATTTGGAGATAGGATTTTGTTTATTTGATGGCTCAGTTGATATTTAAATAATTCTAAATGCACAACGGTATTGAAGCACCATTGAAATTTCCCTTTTAATTATGTCCAACAGATGGAATAACACGTTCAACAGTTTATGATGGTCTACACAAATTATTACAAAGATTCAAACAGTACCTATCCACATATTCATAACGGTTTACATCTCAAAAGTTCTCAAATATTACACTTAACAATAATAATGCAAATGAATACAAGTAGAATAATTAGTAAATATTTTAGAGAAAAAAGTTCCTATTATTTTCCAAAAATGCTGAAATCTTGATGAAATCAGTAGCAGAATTTCAGAAGCCACTATTGATACATACAATAATTGTAGAGCCTCTAACTGACCCTATTAATTAAATTTTCGTTTCCAGATATTTTCAAATACTCCAAAAGATAATACATTTTTCAGTAATGTAAAATTTGGGTTTCGTAAAAATTGTTCGACAACAGGAGCAGCAAAAAAGGGTTGTAGAGCAAATAATTGCGGCACTTGAGCGAGGATATAATATAGGAATTACTCTTTGCGATTTATCAAAAGCTTTTGACTGTGTCAACCATAAAAACCTCATAGAAACAGTTAGCTATTACGGAATTAGAAGTACAACTCTCATATTAATTGGATCGTATTCAACGAATCGTTTCCAAGCTGTAAGTGTCCAATTCCAGAGATGTTACATTTGGTGTCCCACAAGGTTCGGTTCTGGACCCACTGTTGTTTGTGATATCAAAGTTCTATATTGTTTTTTGTCCCAGACCAGAGTTTGCTGTATGCAAATGACAGAAGATTGATTTATTCTCATCAGAAATATGATTTACTAGAAAGTTTATCAGAAGAGGTTGAAGCTATTAGAAGTTTGAGTTATGAAAAATATAGGAAAACCTGCCGACCAGTCTTCTAAAATTTGTAAATCATGACTCTTTCTTCAATGTATATTTGAAACTCATTGAAATTCATATAAAATGCTGACATTCACAACACAATCAGACATTCACCAGTATAACACCAGAGGAGTAGACAGAATGAGAGTACCAAGACATTGACTCAGTAAATCATGGAAGAATCCACTGAATTTGAGTGTATGTAACATTCTTCCATTCAAAGTCAGAGAATCAGAATTGGTCAGAAATTATTTTTGCTTGAAAATTCTTTCTATTTTCTTGATGAATAAGTAGAATGTGTGAAGCAAGGTGTAATTTCACTCTTGTTCAGGATCGAGCTAAGTTGTTTCGCCATTCAATAGCCTTATCGAAGCAGAAGTAAAAAAAAAATAAAAAAAAAATGTATTAGCCCAATAGGTCGAAACCCAATTACAGGACCTAGTTACACACTTTAAGTAAGATTATATATACACCTACCAAATTTCAAAATATACATCCATCTATTATAACTATGGTTGGTTATCTTGAATCAAGAATATGAAAGAAAAGAAGAAAAAAAAAGAAGAAACAATTCTTTTCAATAACAGCAGAATCGTGATGATAAAGTTCTACAAACGCATTGAAGGAGATACATATGAATGAAGAAATTGATAAAAAACAAACAAAAGAAACAAAAGCATCTGAAAAAAGTAAATAAATATAATATACCTAATACATTCATGTTGCATAAAGCTGTCTAACACAAGAATATAAATTATTGATATTGTCGAAATATATATCAAAGTCTGTAGAAATTCTATTAAAATTAGAGCACATATAGTTAATTGGAGATTTCAACATAACATTTGTATTAGCACGTTTCAGATAAAAAGCTGTAATTCGTCGAGATGCCAAACGCGGTACATTGATATCAATTTGTGACAGTAAATCCGGACAATTGATCTTGTTGTGAAGAAGTTTGTATATGAATTTTACTGACGTTAAAAATCTACGCATTTCTAAGCTGTTTATGTCAAAGTTATTCAGCAGAATATTATTATCTATACCGCGTTGAGGATATGTAAAAATTTTCTATGAACATTATCCAAATCTGAAATCTGATACTGGCAAAAAGGACTCCATATCAAACTTGCATACTCCAATTTGGATCATACATCTAAGCTTCAAAAAGTGTCAAGTTACATACATATGCGTAGTATAGAGTTTTTAGTGCACGAACATTCGTGAAGTTCTTACAGTTTGGAACAATAAAACCTAACAATTTTTTGGATTCAGAAATTCGTTTGGTAATATGGGTATTGAAACAGAGTTCTGTGTCAAAAATAACTCCCAAATCCTTAATGTTCTGACATGTTCGAGCACAGTATCACCAATTTTATATTCGTATTCAAACAAGTGTTGTTTTCGTGCATATGTCATTATCTTGCATTTACTAGGATTCAAATTGAGGTTATTGACGGAGCACCAGCCACTCGATATAGTAATTTGACACAGGAGTTTTATGGTATCGCTGGTGGAATAGATTTTGGTATAGAGTTTAACATCGTCAGCAAAAACTAGCTTATTACACTGTATTTTGTGTTTATTTTGGCGACCTGGCTGTTTGGACTATGGAACCGAATTATTCCTCCTGATATAAAGTCTCTTGTCTTTCATCAAATGTTTCTTCTGAAGTCAGTACTCCGATGCTTGAATTTATTTTTTTCTGTTGGTAGTAGTGGAAGACAAGGATAGGAATGCAGTCAGTAGGTACGCGTTCTAATGAGATAGTAAATAATTCAGTAACCAAACTGAAGACGACCCGAACATTCCAAAGTAATAACTAGTAATAATACACCTCCCATCGTGAAATTAATTACACATTTCGAGTTAATAATGCCCAAATAATGTCATTAATTTCTCAGTGCGATACTTCATGCACAGATAGCTTACCATTCATTATCAAACGGTTACAAAGTGTGGTCATTGTGTCTCGTTCCGTGATTAGAAACCTGTTAATAAATTAAATCCACACGGACTCGCAAAATAGAAGTTTGTATACAATCTACCGAGTGTCAGTTACTAAGAATATGTCTCTGTTCCGCGTCCTCTTGAGAAACGGTGTTTTTTGCTCAAGGGCCTCGGTGATGCTAGTTATTCTCTCTAGTTTAGATGGATAATTTATGTACTGGAAAGTGTGATTGTAACTACTTGTGGATGTAGATGTCCGACGTCTGCACAGCTGTGGTTTTAGGGCTCATTATAAAGTGGTCGTGTTCAGTTTTCATAGAAAAATATTCGTGTATCTCATTTATATGTTAACTGATGCATGAAAGATTTCTAAGCTTCAAATTTAAACCTCGCTGGCGATAAGGTTGATGAGATAAACGCAACCACCGGTAAACAAAACGCTTGAACCATATTATACAATAAAGGTATGTTTTTTCTCTAATTTTGTTTCAATATATTGCTATGATATGGAGATTCGAAGATGTAGAAATCCAAGGTGTTTACTAATGCCTGACCAAGCCAAAGATGAAAATCTCATTGAACTTAGGTATATAGGCGACGGAAAAATACATTGTCATCTACTCAGATAGTCAAGCTGCGATAAAAGCAGTCAACTCAATACAAGTTAACTCCAAACTTGTTTGGAACTGCACTGGAGCCCTAAAAGAGCTGGGCAGTCAAAACATACTGACCCTAGCCTAAGTACCAGTACACATAGGTTATAGAAGCAATGAAGGCCCTAAATGGCTCAGAAACTTTCTGCGGTATGGCAAAAGCTATATTAAAAACAAACACCAAATCATGGATCAAATATAAATCTCAAGAATGGAGGAACAATTGACCAGAACTGAGACAGGCCAAAGAGTTCATTAAACAACCGCAGCCATCATTTACAAAATATCTACTGAGACAGAAGAGGAGCACTATTAGAATATTAGTAGGACTTCTCACAGGGCATTGTAGGCTCAACAAACATATAAATACAATTGGTCTGGCAGAATAAATGCTTGGCAGGATTTGTCAGGAAGAAGAGGAATCATCAGTATACATAAAAGTAATCTATTCTACTCGAAGCGTACACGAAATGAAGAGATTACTGTCACCAACCCGATTTTTGATTATTAGTGTTGTTATAACCTTCCGATGACCACCCCTTTTATACATGGATGACCAACAGAGGTTAAAAATTATCCCTTTTCGTTTCAGGCAAAGAAAACACACATTCATAATTCTGTTGTTGGTATTGTTTCATTGATAGATGTATAATCAACATTAGTAAAACAAATTCCTCATTCCAATTACTCAGAAAAAAAATAAACATATCATTCTGATCTTATAAATGAAGGAATAATTCGAAAATGTACTCTAATGAAGTAGCAAAAAGAATTACAGTTTTTTTTTCATGATTTAAATGTTCCTTGCAGACGAAATGTTTGCGTTTATTGTATTTTGATGTGAATTTTCTGTCGAAAGATCGACTGCAAATTGACTTGCAAATGAAAACATAATCAGTACAAAATTGGAAAAATCTTTGAAGTTATTGAAAAAAACATACATTGTGGTCAAACTTGACTCCACTTGGTCATCCAAGATGAAATAATTTGATTGGTTGTATAGCCAAGTTCGGCAGAAGAAATTGCTACCTTTCTGAAACTAGCCCAAGCGAAAGAGTATACCAGGCACTGCATTCGCAGAACTTCAGCCACGTTGCTGGTGTATTTTGGTGAGGACATAACAATGTTGAAGCAACATGGAGGATCGAAGTCTTCCGCGGTCGCGGACTGCTATATTGAGAACTCGCTAGCCAATAAATTCAACATCGGCAATAAAACATTTCCTGGCGTTTCCGGAGTATCAAATTTATATACTGAAATTGTTAATTTTAATAAGAAGGATGATAATGAAGATAGTTCAATTGTATTAAATAATTGTACACAATTCACCGTATATCTGATGAATGGAAAGTGTCACTGAAAAACCGCTTTTTATGTCATTTGGAGAAAAAAGTATTATTTAACTACATTACATGAAATTGACTAGTTAATTCAAAAAATAAATTATACCTTCTCAAAAAATTGTACAACAAATATTGCAGTATAACCATCGAAATTGATTCCTTGTTGAAAAAGATTCAGACTTCCGCCTTGTAGATCCTCAATATATTATTGCTTGTTGTGTTTCTCTAGATATCAATAAAACGATTCGGATGACCACAGAAAACTCATCGCCACACCTTTGGATCGATTCGAATTCAAGTAGTCGTCTTCTATGAGTAAATTACAAAAATCATTTTCAAGTTCATAGAAATACCTCTCGCCGTCTGACAACGCTGCATAGTAAAAATGTGTGCATTTATTTGTGTTAATCCAAGGTCGACTGGATCTGACTAACTGTATACTTGCCCCACCACTACGACTTCCTGAATCATGAATAACGTCTCAGAGTCTCAGTAGAAGGCGGTTTAGTACTATTATTACACACTATCAGGTAATATGATAGAGTAACTGGAAGCGATTGTTTTCGTTTCATTCGGCGGAAGCGAATCTCGTGGATTCTTTGTTTTGAAACTAGGTAGTTTTCATGATTGGGTATGATACTGGAATACTTTTACGATTTCCGACAGGAAAAAAGGATTGACGTCCTTTCTTTCGAGAAGCAGTGTACTTTACAGGCTCACAAAGTTCGAAAAGAACCACAGATGCTATTTTCTTCTTCCTTGAGAATGCATTCTTTATCAAAAATAAATTTATGACAGTGCTGTTGCAGCTACATTTTGCGACTTCCCAAAAGCATTCGACTGTGTTGATGAAAAAAGCTCAGCTATGAGAGGAACATTGATCTAGTTCGATTCATATCTCTGTCAGTACGTAGCCAGTTCATGAAAACATGAAGTCTGATCTCAGTGACATGAAACATAGAGTACCACAGGGCTCTATTTTATAACCAGTCTTATCTCAAATCTATTCAAATGACTTTATAATCATTAACATCGGCAGTTTACTGCTTCTGCTTTAGATACCACTATCATATAGAGTGATAAAGAAATCTATCAGTAATCAAATATGATAAAAATAGATGATGAAAATAATCAAAATTGGTGAAACGCGAACTCTTTATGTTTCAACCAAAACAAACCAGAACTAGTTACTTTCATTTGCATACCAGACGATTTAAAACTGGAGAACCACTACATAGAAAACAAATAGCATTTTAATTTTCAAAATGTTTACCTTCTTTTTTCCCTTCTCCTTCCTTCCCCCAAATAAGTAATTTATGATTTATTGTAATTTTATTGATTGATATCTAATTTGTATCTTTGTAATTATGTAAATATTTTGAATCTTCTGAAGGTCACCAAGAAGAAATTGCCTAGCGATATGCTTAGAATTTTTTTGAAACAATGTGTTGAAATATTTTCTGAGCAATGAAAAGTATCATTGAAAATGATAATAATATAATGACGTCGCCCATCTGTTTCACATGGATGACCTCAAACTATATGGCTCCGGAGAAATGGACCTTTATCAGTTCTTGAGGGTGGTGCAAGAGAACACGCATGCTATCGGGATGTAGTTTGAGATCGACAAATGTGTGACAGTTGAGGGATTTATAATGGCCTGCCAAGATGGTGTCTTCAACACCCTCGTCTACCGTAGTCGCGTGATGGGTATAGAGGACCTTGACACTAGATGCAGGGCATATCGTGGGGCAGCTCAGACCATGAGGAATTTGCTGTCAGCCTGTCCAGCTTATGCGGTCTCAGCCTATATCCATATACATATCGCGACCCTACGAGTGTTGTACTACCACATACGACAGTGTTACAGTATTGACGAGACACCAGTGTTGCCCTATGCTCCGGGGGATATTGAGTCCGTTGTGGCGAATGAGAAGTACCGAATCTATCGGTACTACTCATTTCTCACCCTCAGGCAAATACAAGCCAATACGCTTGATGTAGTCCTCCTTGACTATCAAAGTGAGACGATTTTTGTTGTAGAGTTTTCGGTTCCTGGCGAAACGAACTTCGTCCAAAAAGAGGAGAATAAACGGACGAAATATCGAGAGTTCGAAGAGTAGAAACTCCACAGGTTTTACCCAAAACATTCTGTCAAAATGTTGGTTCTGAACATAGGGGTACTAGTAGGAATGATGGACACGCTGCTCTCGAATCTGAAGATCATACCGGCTTGCCTTGATGCGACAGAAAACTTAACCGGAGGATTGCAGAAGGCCGTATGTCTTGGTTAACTCCTTTTATCAGGGCACATGATTCTCGGACCCAGTAATCAGTCACCCCACGGATGTGGGGGAGTATTTACCAGGTTAAATGACACACCAGCGTGCCCTCCGGATGTATCGGAGTTCTGACAGGGCCTGACTGGGATGTCTGATGAAAAAAAAATGCATATATTACTAGGTATTCACAAATACAAAACACTGTATTTCAAAAAAGTGGGCCTTCGGTTAATTCTATAAGTTTTCCGAAAGGGGACGATAGATCATCTAAAATATGGAAAAAAAATAAAAACACCTCGATGTTAAATTTGAATTTCACTGAGCTTCGGAAGACCACATACCTAGTTGTCTGATAATTGCCCTTTGAAAGAATATAATATGTATGACAAATAAAATTGAAAATTGATTTGAGTCGACCATTAGGCTTGTTTAGCCAAACACATTTGTCTATCTACATTTCTATCAAATCAACCAGACATTCGATTCAAAATCAATATTTCGCATAGCTCTTCACCTGTTAGTTTGGAATCGGGGTGTAATTCGCCATATTTAGGCAACCACAAAGTCATGGGAAAAACGTTTTTAATAAAAAAAATGCGGTACGTTGACAAAGTCTACAGGTGTTATAGAATAACTTGTCTGGCAGGAAGTTTTTAATTAATGTCGAACTTCAACAGTGCCATAGAATAATTTCTTGTGAAAATAGATTTGCTTGCAATCATAGATATAGTTTGAAATAAGGGATCTGGATTCATTCAAGGCAATGGTAAAACTTTTTAAATTGAATATTTTCAACCTATTAATGCATTGGAAATTATTATTCATCACATTTCAATATTAATATTCTCATAAACATCAATTTCATTAGCCGTGCAGATTTCGCGACCTTGTTCCTATAAATTCGATCAAGCGTTAATATCGATCAAGGCCATGAGATGCTTGTCATCTTCAAGCTGCTACTTGTGAAATATTTATCAAAATCAGCGCTATAGTATCACAGAATTGGCTGTAATATACTCACATTTTGTGATTAAATTAAAAAATACTGCCTGTTTTCCTTCAACTAACTAAACTTTATTTTCGAGTTTCTCAATAATTCGAGGTTAATTCCTTCGATATATATCGAATCTAGCTATATTAACAAAATGCACATTGCACATTTTTTCATCCATGGCGCTGTAAATTTTTGTTAACTACAACATCGTCGATCTATTTTTCCAAAACTCTATTGATTGTCCCACATTACTCTGTATCGATCTTCAGTCTTAAGCATTTAGTCCCACTTCTATAGTTCTTTCGATAATTTTGGAAATTACTGATAGTATTGAAATGGGTATAATATATGGGATTAATTTTGTCTTCTGAAGATGTAGCAAAGATGTGTGGTAATATTTTTCCCAACGTTTCAATACTATTATTAATATTTCAGTACTTGCGAGTTCACTGTCAGGTATCAATTTTTTTCGTAGATTTTTACTTATATTTGAAAAGGAGTTTGAGAATTCATCAGCTGCTTCTGTTGGTTCCGACAAAATTGTTTTCTTGTTCTGTATTCTTCGCAAAAATATTTTTTTCTTTAAGTTTCCTTTTGATTCATGGTTTTCCCTAGATTTTTCCACTGTTTGGTCAACTGTCTGTCTCGTCTGATATAATAATGATATTCAACTCCTTTCAAATGGTTATCGCGTTTGTTTTTTTTTTATCATCAGGAAATCTCATTCATTTGCTTATAAATTTATCTTCGTCTATGTTGATTTTATCAATGCTTCGATTATTCAGTCTTTTCATTTCACCACATTCCTTTTAATTTTTTTGCCAAATTAATTAGTCAGGAGGGGTTTGATGGATATATTCGAAAGTATTTAGTTTGGATTTATTAATGATCCTTATCGTTAATTGAACAATCGTAACGAGTTTCAGAACCGTGACAAAATGACGTTCTAAGTGTGATGCGTTGCTACAGTCTTCGTTTTGCTTCTATCATTGGCTGCTAATCTCATGACTGAAGTAATCATGACAAGCAGTTTATAACTATTTACCGTATAATAATCTGCGCTTCTTTATTAGTGAAATATTAATAACGCCAAGGTGAAGCGGGAGTATAAGTAGAACGCCGTGTTATTACTGAAAATAAAAGACGTAAAACTAAATTAGAAAATGATACGTGTTGGAGAAATTGAAGCAGGCGATCATTCGATAAACGCTGTATCTGATTGATTGTTATTAGGTTTAGAAAACATACAAAACAGAGATGGACTTGCTCTAAGTGAACTAATACTAATTTTCAAGTTCTCTTGGTTAGCTAATAGGAACCCTTCGACTTCCCGAATAAACTCAGCCAATACATGTAAAGCATGGCTTATCAAAAATCAACTCAAGACTAGGTCAAAAACTCCTTTGAATTATTGGACAATGACAGAGATTCTCTTCTGTGAACCTCCACATTTGACCATGGAACTAGTTATGGATATTGAAGGTGAGTAGTAGTATTCGTTGGTAAGAAGACTGCAATTGCAGCCAGGCAAGCATTTTTGCAATTCACGGATCTCCTCATCCATAACATGCTCTTCACAAAGACTACCTAGTTCCGCCCTTATAAAGTCTGCAACTAGTCCTCCCCAAATATAGCTTCTTCATATGTGTGTGTAATGCAGGTGTTTGTCGAAGGTGCGAGTTTTTTCTATGATTCCCTCGCGGAATCCCTGGTAGGGTTGGTTTACGACCGGGTGGCAAGACATCCGCGGGCGTTTTGTTCACTGGCTACCGATGACTCAGAAATCAAACTCAGTTCACATCGAAGATAGGTGCGAGTTCCTTCACTCAGCCTTGCCGTGCGGTTTGTCGGCCTCGGATGGTTTCATTCACTGGCCACCAGTTCCACAGCGTATGAATCGATGCAACTATTCGATTCCTATCGAAAACAAGTTTTCCAGTTCTCATTGCGAGTTCCTGCAATCCGCCCCGTCATGAAATTCCTGGGAGAGCTGGTTCCTAGCTTTGTTGGGCGGCAACAGCAGGCGATTCGTTCGCTGGCTACCGGTAACTCATCAGTCGAACTCCTCGGCTCTCATGAGTGACATGTTTTCCAATTCCGGCTGCAACTGCAGTCGTATGGTTTTGCGGTTGCAGGCGATTTTGTTCACTGGCCACCAGTCCTGCAGCATTTGAACTGAGGTCCTTAGTCGCCTTCCATCGAAGACGGGTTTTCAGTTCTTGCTGTGGATTCTTTCCATTTACTTCGCCTTGAGATTTCTGGTAAAGCTGGTTCCCAGTCGGACGGTGTGGTGACATCGGAAGATTCGCTCACTGGCTTCCTGTCACTCAGCATCCAAGCTGAGGTGCCTCGCAGTGAAATTCCTAGTTGAGTTGGTTCCCAGTCGGATGGTGTAGTGGCAGTGGGCACATTGTTCGTTGGCCTTTCTCGACTCCCTTCGTAGATAGGTCTTCCAGTTCTTGCTGCAAGTTCCTTGTAGCAGTGTGGTTTGGTGGCCATGGGTAATTTTGGTCACTGGCCTTCAGACCTGCATCAACCAAACTGAGCTTTATATTGGGTTCCCATCAGAGACAGATTTTTAGTTCTCGCAGCAATTTCCTTCAATCGATTTGTTTCTCGGCTACCACACACTCAGCATCCAAACTGAGGTCCTTCCTTGACTCCCTTTGAAGACAGGTGTTCCAGTTACTTGAATCCACCTCGACGGGAAATTTTATTTTCAGCCGTACGGTTTGGCGGCCGCGGGCTATTTTGTTCACTCTTCTCCAGTCCTGCAGCTTCCAAACTGAGGTCCTCATCAAAGATAGGTTTTTCAATCTTGCTGCGGATTCTTTCAATTCGCCTTGCCGTATAATTCCTGGTAGAACTGGTTTCCAGTCTGACAGTGTGGCGGCAGCGGGCGATTTGTTCATTGGCTACCAGTCACTCAGCATCCAAACTGAGATCTTTCCTTGGCCCCCTTTGAGGACAAGTTTTCCAGTTCTTAATGCGAGTTCCATAAATCCGCCTCGACAGGTCTTAATTAAGCTCCCATCATCGACAGGTTTTTCAATCTTGCTGCGAATTCCTGAAGTTTCTCCTTGGTCCATCGGAGACAGATTTTTCAGATCACGCTGCAACTTCCTTCATTCCGGCCTGCCATGGAATTACTATGAGAGCTGATTTCCAGCCTTGCATTTTGTTTTTAGCAGGCGATTCGTTTGTTGGCTACTACTCACTCAGCATTTAAATTGAGGCCGTTTTCCAGTTCTTGCTCCAAGTTCCTTGAATTCGCATCGATAACAAATTTCAGGTGGACCTGGTACTCAGCCGTGTAGTTTCGCGGCCGCGGGCGATTTTCTTCACTGGCCTTCAGCCCTGCAGCATCCAAACAAAGGTCCTTCTTCGGCTCTCATCAACACCAGGATTTCCAGTTTTTGCTGCGAGTTCCTTCAATTCACTACGCCGTAAATATCCTGGTATAGCAGCAGGCAATTCGTTAACTGACCACCAGTACTGCAGCATCCAAACTGTGGCCCCTTCCCGACTCTCACCTAAAAGGTTTTTCAGCTGTTGCTGCGAGTTCCTTCAATCCGCCTTGCCATATATTCCATTCCTTCAATAGTTTCCAAGTTATGATAAATAATAATACGGAAAAGTGGAAAAGTTACCAGAGGTTATTCGCATCTTTATTCAAGAAGAAGAAAATTCTTTTCTTTATTGCTTGCTCTGAAGAAGGATACCTTCACAAATTAGAAAACTTCCAGTGGTCAATAGACAAAAGTGTTTTATTCTGTTCTATTTTTATCACACATATTAATGATAACCATTCCCTTCAATAATATTCTGATAATGTTGAAAAATTGAAAGATGTTGCTTTTCTGTCATTCGTCGGAAATTCTTCGGCATGAATGAGGAAACGCTTTTATTTCTAATGACATAAATCCATCTCTGGTCAGTTATTAGCAATTTAAGCCACGTATGTGTAATTACATAGCACTGGAAAGATGTACTTCGTGTGTGTTCATGGAGGCAGTCGGCCGATTTATTAAATCCATTAGACTGCGGAAATTTATAGACATCATCCCATTAGAAGATCTCGAATTATCAAAGTTTCAGCGTTGTGTGCTGTCTCATCTACACTCAAGACTATAATTTAACGCCAATAATTAATAAAAATTATGATTCGCGGCAAGAGTACCACTGACGCTAATGTATGAGCGTTATTAGATGGTGGATTCACTCAAGTTCTCATAGTCCGGTGTGAACTTCGTTGCTCATACAGGAAAGCCACCCAATGCTGATTGGTCATTCCTATTTGATGGGAATACTATTCCCGTTAGTCGAAGTACTCGATTATCAAAAACTTTGTACCTCACAGACGAAAATACACGCTGGTATATTGCAGGGATCCATTTCAGAACTAAAACTATTTTACTTAGCATATTGATCAGTTGGAATCAATGTCTACCGTTTCACCTTCAGCAATCTCATATCTATATTTTGCTGTTACACTGGAGATATGCTCTTTTAACACTAGGTAAAGGTCTGGGCTCTATTGCTCAGGGACGAATTTTCCGGAGCTTACAATCTCCAATAGATCAGAAATAACATCAAGATCACACTTTTTTCTTCCAGTACTGAAGATAAAGAAAAATAACAATTGATTCCTCGATGTTCAGCGATAGAAACAGTTTGGCCCTTTAAGTTTTCTGGTATCATTTTCCTTCTTTACTGATAATGGGGAGTTTTGCTTTTCGGTATTCTTTTTTGGTCAGGAATAATGGTTAGGAACAGTACCACTTATATCCAGATGCTGTTTCTTTCAATGATAAAAATTCTTGCAACAAAAATCCATTTGAAGTTATTTGGCATACCTATTTCATCCTCATTTTTATGTATTTGAGTAAATTCCATATAGATGCCAAATTCTAGTGATGATGCTTTAGCATTCTGAGAGATGGACATGATGAAATTACAATAATTTCTAGTTTTTTGAGAGTGAAAAGTATCTACTCATTTCCTCTTCTACTGTTCTACATTGGAAAAGAGGCAAGGAAAAATTATCACCAGAATTCAATGAATATCAACTCATTATGGGATCCTTTTGAAAAATATAATTGAGGAAACTATTCCTGGATAACCCATAATCACGATGTTAACTCATTTTGGTTCCGAAACTCCCGAACTATAAAGACTATGGCATAAACAGTAATTTTATCATGTTAATTCCTATCACTCTCAGTTTTTCTTTCGCCTGGATATCATTAAAACAACTGCTTGTGGTTGATGTAGTATTTCTTGTAGTTGTTGAAACATCACAGAATAATGAAAGCTACGTTTGTCATACGATGCCTCCAAACTCAGAATTTGGTGATTTTATTTCTATTTGTTAACCCGACAGAGTCATGTATTTGTTGTGGGAGAATAACACTGATTGTATGATGTATATATCAATAATTTCGTTCTTGAAATACTCTTCTCCCATCATTCCACAATGTATAAAGTGTATGAGGCAAATATTTGATGGAAAATTAAGTGTTTCCTGGCTACTACGAATAATTTATGAGAATCTTCTTTAGTTTTTTTTTTAATAAATGAACTATATTTGCAGCCTAATCCTACGATTCGGTGATTATCGATTTGAATCAGTGACGAAGTTCAAAATGTGCTTCAGTGATGATGTTCTCCAAATATAATTGTCATAAAGCTGTGTTATTACCTTTCACAAATTCATGATATATATTAATCGAGAGAAAAAATTCTGAAGATGTAACAAGAGATCATTAGGAAAAATTCTGGTGTGAATAAATCTAATATGAAACTTTGACAAGCATAAGCTGTGTATGCATTTGGCCTGAAGTCAAAAATTCCTTCACTCTCAATGGATTTTAAATTCACACAGTGTCGTCTTGGATACGTCACTGATTAGAAAATATCAATATTCTAACATGAAGAGATCAATCGAGCATCGAAGCTTTCGCTGGAATAATTGCTACTTATTATTGTTGATTATTGTGGGATAATGTCTTGAGTGACTCATTCATTTCAGAATTCATCAAGATATGTGCGAAAATAGCTACTTCCATACATGTGGAGAGTCTTGAAACTTTCAATTCGTTGTGTATTATCTGTTTATCTTCGGACTTCCTTATTGAATTTGGAATGGATATGCATATTGTCGATGTTTTGATCTATTCGAATTTAACCGGAGAATTATATTCACTTATGATGATCAAACCGTGATGGTCATGATGGTAGAGCGCTTGTCTCTTAACCTAAGGGTCATGTGTTCGATTCCCAGCATGGTCATCGGTCTCGTGCATGGCATCACACGTTAAAAGGTAAGGGCTGCGTCTTCCCTAGCTCGGACAAGTCTTACGAAGACTTTTGAGGGTTGTACTCTTAAGGGTGTGCAGCCGGTTGACGGAATTAACAATTTTAACAAAGAACAATTTTTTAACAACAAAACAAATACTTACAAAGAAAGTTATCTCATACTGAATATATTCAATTGCCCACTGATAGTTCCATATTTTAGAATATATGCACGATTTATGTACGAGTTGGGAAATACTGCTAGGCATATATTTGTGACATTTAAAAAAAATTAATAACCACACTCTAATTAACGGAAAATATATGGAATGGTTACAACTATTACTTTGATATGTTCCGAACTTGACCCTTTAAGATCGAATCTATGCTTTTTCAATGTACCTCCTATAGTTTCGAATCTATGCTTTTACAGTCTACCTCTGCGCCAGAATGGAATCTACCAAATTGTGAAAAGTATTTTTTTCAATAAACTAGGAGAAATTCGTACAATAATAGTCACTCTGGCCATCCATGCTGAATCACACATTATGCTAAACGGTGATTATGACTTGGAAGGAATTAAACTGTTCGTGTTTAACTTTCAATGGGATAAATGGATCGAAATTAAAAATTGGTAATTATGGAGAAATTATAATCACGTTCAATAAAGAGGTACGTGATACCCACGATATGATTAATACGATCAATTTTCAACCTACCACGTCTTGAATTACTATGGGAATTGGTGTTCAATTGAGTTGTGGCGGCAAATTGAAAAAAATGCCGTTGTATACAGGACACGAAATAATGAAAGATTAATGGGGCCTTTTCAATGAAATTTTTCTAAACGATTTGGAAAGATTCAGCTCCACAAATGCTGAGGGAACTAAAATAGAATTTTTTTATCACAAACTACCGTCCAAATCACCTATTTACCATTTTTTCTTATTTTAACGTAAACATTTCCATCATGTCGCAATTTGGCCATTCATTATGAAATATCTGACAAATCCTCAGAAATAACACTGATTTCGAGGTTAGGTTTACATTTCTAATGCATCTGTCTGCAAGTGTATCTAAACATATTATGCAATAATATTGCATTGTCATCCAGTTTTTATCTAGGTTTAAAATTAAAAGTATCTAGCTCATTGGGACGATAGTTTGAAATCAATTGCGAAATATGTAGTCACTCAAAAACAAAATTCCAAAACAAACAAGAAAGTCAGTAATAAAAACATAGTGAAGTTGTCGTTAGATCCAGTCAGTCAGTTTGACGATTAGTAATCAGATATTTGGAAAATTTGAAATGTACGTATGCTGTAAGAAGTTTTTTTAATTTTTGCACTTTATGTCATCATCTTGGAAAACCTATGTAAGAAGTATTTTGGTTGGTTTCCGGGTATTGCCGAGTTTCTGTTGATACGTCTAGAAGAGTACTTCGACCACGCCACTGAAGATGACTGCTGCAGTTGCAGTCGAAACGTTTGGAGATTTAAACCAAAGAAGACCACGGCAAAACCCGGAAACCAACCAAAATATTGACGCCAGCCGTGAAAGCTTACATTCCTACACTATGTAAGAAGTGTAATATGTTTTTGAGGATGTTGAAACCCAATTTCACAGGCCATCATATAATATTTTTCCTTTTTCATTTTATTGTGAGGTATCCAAGTGTGAATGATTATTTAGGCAATAAAAAAAAACAGCAATAAATCAAATTTATTCATCATTATCGAATGATTATACTAATTGGTCGGAAATTGCCGTTATGTGGAGAATAACATATATGTATTTTTATTGCAGATGGTAAGCACTTTCATTCCATTTGGCCGATTTGATGTTATGATAAACTGTGAGTAGCAAAATTCCTTCTTTTATCGTGCATGGATTTTATTACTGAATGATTTCTAAGAAATAAATTATTTATTGGAATTTTGGTTGATTCCACCATATAGTGTATAATGAATATACATTCATCAACAATCACCTTATAATTGATGTTTCATTCGCACTCATTAGCCTTATAAAGTACCACATCATCCACACTTTGGGGCGACACCAAAACAAGTATACTGGCTGTACGTGATCGTCAGTATGGCTCTGGAGTCTGGTGGAGCAAGGTCCATTAAAAAATGGCCGAGGCTGAACTGAACGGACTACAGAAACAAGCGTGTCTGGCGATTACTGGGACAATTCGCTCCACGCCAACGGCAGCAATGAAAGCCTTTTTCCGATTACTTTCTCTTCACATATTTCTGGAGAGAGAGGCAAGATGGGTAACATACATAATTCACCAAACGGCCATTAGTCTAGAGCAGGCAGAGGTTATGAGAAGCAGCAGCATGCTGGAGGGCATGATAGCTCACAACATTCTAGAAATGCCCTTGGACATCATGCCCAAAACTATCAGCCTTCACACACCCTACCTACACTGTGGTCTTCCCTGTAAGAGAAGACTGGGTTCGGAATGAAACTGATGTAGGCAAATGAACATTCGTTTACCGATGGTTCCAAAAATCTGGATGGCGTCGAAGCCGGGATATACGGGATGAACCCAGTAGTGAAACGCTCATTTAGTATGGGTAAATTAACTATGGTATTCCAGAGAGAGGTATATGCCATTGAAATGTGTACAAGGGAACTGGAAAATCAACACCACATACGAAAAACAATAAAAATATTCTCAGATAGTCAAGCAGCACTGAAAGTCATCCAACTTCTTTGAATCCAGAGCAGTATGGAATTGCAGAGAAACCTTAAACCGACTGGCAAAACGCAACAATGTTAACCTAGTCTGGATACCAGATCACACGGGCCTAGAAGGGGGGGGGGGGGGAAACGTTCACTGGGCTACTATGCATGGAGGAGGATGAAACGGCTGAACACATTTTATGTACATGCCCCGCAGCGGCCAGAACCAGATTCTCAAGATTTGGCAATACAACAGTTTCGCCAGAGAACTTGGAAAATTGTTTTTCCAATCCACTCCTTAATTTCGTTAGGAGATTGGATATACTGGGAGAAATATAACAATAGGGTGAGCCACAATAGGCCATTGGCCACAGTGAAGGGACTGATATGGGCCCACTCACGTTCAAACCTAATCTAACCTAACCTTATCAACACTTATGAGTAAAGAGTACGACTTTATTCACTAGTGGAATCATGAAAAATACAATCTCGAATCAATCACGATTTCCTCATTTATTTTTAATTATAACGTTAACTTCTACATCAACAGACATATCGTATTTTGTATTATCATATATCACTTCGTTTTCATTGGTTTCAGAAGACATAGTGTCTGTCAAAGTTATTGAAAAATCTCTAGAATCAATAAATCATTTGTTGTAAGGAACGATCTCTATCAGGCTTATTAGATGTAGAATCCTAGATAAAAAAAATTGATTGAAAAATTATTCAACTCTTGAAGGAAATTTCGACAAAGTATTGATTTCAACAGGATGTGAAGTACATTTTTGAATAGCATATCGTGAAAAGAATCTGTCGTTGGATAACTTCTTCTGGCTTCAACACGTTTCCACAGTATTGATAGAGAATCCTGCTTCTTTAATTGTGAATTTTCATAAAATGTCTGCATTTGTATATGGAACAAGCTGATAAGAGCCCCTTTCTTAGGCAGCAGGCACACTGAGCAACCATGACCGACCATCCGCGACTGTCCAACTACTACCAAAATTTTCAAAACGTGTATTCTTATCGGATAACTCACACTGAATGATCGTCTTCAACCGGTTTTCGAAGACCATGTTTGAAATTGCAATCTGCTGAAAATTTCGGTCGATCAGTGTGAGCTTGAAAGTTTTTATTGACCCCTTTCAATTTTTGGTCGCTACTGGACGGTCGCGGATGGTCGATGCTGGCCGGTCAGTATGATTCCTAGCTTATACGTCACTGATTTTCAACTTCGTCAACTCACGGCATCGCCAGGCACAAGACACTCCCATTATAAATGCAACTCAAATATTTCAAAGTTTATTATCTAAACTGTCTGAAAGGTTACGAGATAGTATTACCTTGATCTTCAAATATAAAAGGCACCATTCAACACCTCCCGATTTTTTTGTACGAAATTTCAATGATTTTTGAGGTGATGACAGCGGCTGTCAGAGCAAAATATCAAATAATTTTTTGGTGAAAAATTTCGGTAGAACTATCGGTATTTCTATTTCCCCTAGCGCACAATGTATGTCACTTAAGAATCAGACTCATTCTCAGTTTATCTATAGATCATAAAATTTGCAGAGTTCTACTTCCATAATTACCTTTGGTGTTTCTTGGAGAAATGACTGAATCCGGAAAAATTTTGAACCTATTTTGTCTCCTAATAATTTTTTTACAGAAATCGCTATCACCATTGCCTGTGGAGCAGAGTTTATATCACTCAAATCAACCCTAGACGATACTCAGACTTTTTCCAGTTATATCTACCGGCCCTGAATTCTACAGAGTTCTACTCCAATAATTAAGATAGATACGGAAGTGTTCTCATAAGAAATAAGATACATTGTATAGCACTACGACAATTACGTATCCTGGGGCAAAAGGTTATCTTCCAAAAGTAGGAGAATAGGATACAAGACACTCAAGGGTATATCTTATATATTTATAAAATAAAACTGATAGACATAGAGCTTTGGGCCATCCTAATCGACGAATTGATATGAAGGCTAAAATTCAAATCCTTATATTACTAGAGAGCTTGTAATAAGCAATGAGTAATATTTAATACAAGCTATATGAAGTGTTGGGGAATGACCTTGTTGTTATTACGTTGTACAAGAGATAGAAAAAAGTCCCACTCCTGATTTTCCATTTCCAACGAACGATACTTCCGGGCAGGATTTTCATCATAATCATTCTGAACCACCAACAGAGTTTGTTCCACTTCACTAAGAACAAAGTACCTGGACCTCCGTAAATTATACAAAACGAATCCAAACCGATACGAAAACAACCTAATGATCTTGCCTAACTCTGTCAAAGTAGTTATCATTATAATCAATAGTCTGTTAGTTAACAACCATCTTTCCAACTATGACTCAGCTGGTGCAGACAAGTGCAATATATTCATAAAAATGTAAAGCAGTTGTTGAACTGAAAGCAATTCTGCCACATGCAAATTCTGGCAAGGCTTCAAAAACCTCTAACTATTGCTCTACTGAAACAGTTGGTCAACAGTAGGTAACTATCTGAACTATTCCAAGGTGTTAGGAATTGGTAGGTATACTTGGAAAGCAAGAAGTAACATTTAAAATGATCATGATTTCTGCTTCCAGTTTTAGTTTCAATTCTGGTCAAAGCATTAAGCTTTGAGCTCCTGAGGAACCAACTTGGTTGGCGAAATGCAAGTCTTAGGTGGTTTCTATTTCTTGAATTTCATTCACATCAACATTTCCCAATATACATTCATTCGATATACAACAATGTTGAACATCTTTCTACACATGCCAATATTGTTCGAATGCTTTTCATGGAATCCATGTGGTTTATTAACACTACCTAAATATAGAAATTTTACGAAAGAAGTTGTATTACAGCTGATTTTCACGAGAAGAAATATTCTGTACGATTGTTGAAAAATAAAACTAGTTCTGTTTTTCACTCGTAGAAGTGCTTCCAGCGGAAAACCTGTCCAAACACCGTTCAGAAGTATTAATAAAATTGTTATACCATATATGTAACTCCTTCATGTATACCTTGCATATATGCCTATTAATTCTCTTTGTATCCATGCAAACATCAAACAAAATCATGACTCTTGAGTACACCCATATTTACAAACTTTTCAACTACTTTATTTGGCTCGAACCCGTCCTCACACACTTGCTGTCAGTCTAACGCACGCCGGTCATTCTCTGCTTTAGCCCATGATTTACAACCTTGTCGGACCAGAAATTATGGGTAATGAAGAAAGAAAACTGAAGAGCGTCATGAATCTGTTCAATACGTCGTTCAAATACATCCTTTTATTCTCCATTTATTATCTCATAAAGTGACAAACCCAGAAGCAGTTTGGAGATATTTAAACTCAATAAATATTGGAACAATGATGTTGACTTCTGATGCTGTGACAACAACGTTGAATCAATCTCATTTATTTCTAAATTCGCCGAACGAAATACACTAGTCGAAAATTTGTTCAAACGCACGTCATAAAAAAAATTGTAGGCAATCAAGCTGATTTTATTTTCCATTTATTTTTGGAAGAGAAATCGGTATTTATCGATTTTCAAAGTCTATAATGATTCGATAGGAATTTTTTCATAAATATTTCATAGTGTATATCGTTGAAAATTTTTCTCGTATTATTTGCAACCAGACTGTTCTATTCATCGAAAGCTACCTTTTATAATTGAACACTTTTCCAATAATTTAGCAAATGAAATTCAACACTTGTAGGGGGCAGTGGTTGTTTTCTGTTGGTTACTTGCTGACGACAGTAGCTACAGTATGGGTTGATGCAAGATATTTCAATTATTGTTTATTCCATTTTTCATAAAGTAGATACTGTTAACTACAAGAAAAGTAAGTGAGTAAACGTTCATTTCTTAAAGACAGCTATAAAACTGTATGCAAAAAGTCAAAATACAAGTACAAACATTGAAACACAAAGAGTACGCAAATATATAGGGATCTAAAATCATTAAAAATAATCTTCAATATCATAAAAACACTGTTCTGTTAGGAAATGCTTTAACTTCCTCTTGAATAAACTGTGAGATTCACAACTCTTCAAATCCAATGGAAGAGCGTTAAATAATCTAGGTGCCATAAAATTAGGTGATTTATACGTTGTCTCAAATTTAGCTAAGGGGACAAAGTAATTTTCGCTTTGTCGTGTGTTTCTATCACGTTTTTCTCTATTTTTAATAAATGAAGATTCATCGTTTGTAAAAACATGCACACATAATTGAAATATTGTAAGGGAGGCCAGTGTTGATATTTTAAAATTTTCAAATATAGGTATGTATGATTCACGATTTGAAATGCCAACAGTTCAAGTGAACCGAGTTCAGTTACTGAACTAGAAAATTCCCTAATCCCTTGTATCCCAAGTCTAAGGGCGAGTTATGCAAGACAAGTTCACCAACAATTCTAGTAAACCGAATTCAATTGCTAGGGAATAGCCCAATGGCGTTTCCAGCGAGAGGCAGCTGCTCCCCCCTAGAAGCTCAAAAACAAAAAAAGAGACTAGAAATAAAATCATAATTGACAGAATAGAAAATGAATCGCAGAGCTATCTGTCTTGAAATAGTTGAAGTATATAAAAGTTCAACTGATGTCAAATTGAAGGATATTGAAGTACTCAACTGACCTTTAAAATGAAGCCAATGTTTTTTCCCCGCCATGAGGCAAGCTCTTTCAATTCTGATTGCAATTCCACCCACTACGGCTACTGTAGAGTCCTTTAGTACGCTTCGAAGGGTGAAGACCTGGCTTAGGAGCACGATGGGAGAGGAAAGGTTGACGGGATTATGTTTGATGAGCATGCATCGTGCATCTTCTAAATTTTATTTTATCGTCGTTACCTTGCTACTACCCCAACTGTAACAACTGTCCCTCTCCTAGATCAGATCCTGGAGACGCCCTTGAGTAGCCAATGAAATTTCTAGTTCCTGAGCAACTGAACTCAGTTTTCTAGAACTGTTGGTGAACTTGGTTTGTATAATCATCTTAGTAAATGTGAGATAGAGTTGCAATGAAGGAACTAAAATAGAATTGAATTCCACAACGCGTCTACCAACAGTTTCAAGTAATCAGTATTTTACTAGGAAAATTTATTTATCTGGTATATTGATATTCTATGATGAAAAAAAATTCCAATAGCTTTCCTCGTGCCTAATCATACGTAGTGTGTCAAAACCAATTTCAAACGACTGATAATGACACAACTTTTTTGTATTTGTTTTCCATTAGCAGGAAGCAGCTTCTGTTTCGTTGTATACAATTTATTTGTTCTGGTCAAGAACCCGCTCTCTTATGGAATTTCCCAAAATAAATGTTACCTAATTATTTGAACAAACGAACTAGAAACATATTTATACAAGAATGTTCACGTTAGATAAATATAACTACTATGACGATGAGTTCCACAATGCGTTATTGTTACGAGAATATTTTTCATAATTACGGATCAGAGTAAGAAATAGTTGAATTACTATGGTAACAGGTCTTGAAAAAATGTTTCAATTTTATTAGTGCCGTATTCTGAATTTGCTCTGAATAACAAATGGTAATTGACTGAGCCTGCATAATAATTAATGCAGCAAATGTTACCCTTGATGAGATAGCTGAATCTTCATCACTATGAACTTATATTATTTTCAAAATCAGGCGTGTACCTACTAGGAAAGGTTGAATTTATTCAACTTTTTGAAAATAATAGTGACGGTTATTATCATTATAATAATTATTATAAATAGGTTTTTGGCAGATTTCTGATTTCAAGAGAGTTTCAAAAAGTATTGATAACATAGACAGATGTAGTCTCCGAAACATCAAGGTTTTTTAATTTTTGGAAAACAGAATTATCATTTAGTTATATTGAAGTTATATTTTCGTTCAGAAAAATTAGAATTTTAACATACTGACAAAATTAAATCATTTTAATAAAAACATTCTTGTAAACAACATGTCAAGAAATCGCTAATATTATTATATAAAGCTTTATAGTGGAAAAATGATCACAAAAGAAGCCGCAACAACTTATGATAACTCGCAAAATTATTCTCATTCATTGTAGTCAACTTCCTCAATTTTCTTTGGTTATATTTCGATAGAAACCCAAATATTGTTATCAGCAATTTGCATTTCCTTCGTGATACACGACCGTGAGAAAACAGATGTAGTGAAGAGTTTGTTTTCAAGGCAGCAGCTCCTCGGTAAATTTGGTCTTATGCCAGACAAGTTGAAGTACGTTCGGCAAAAAGTCTACATTGAGGCTCTGAAGGCTCAGGAACTCATGCAGTTTCATGAACATAATATTCGTGTGCTTTCCTTAGCATTTCCATAAAAAAGAGTATGTTTGTCTTTTGGATATCATGATGCTGAAGATGCAAACATACATATCAAACCCGTCAAAGAAAATATCTTCCAATGAACGGCACTTATTGGAACTTACTGCCTTGGACCCTACTCCTTCGATGTGCTGGATGGTTTCTTCTTGAACATCTTCATCAAATGTTGGAAGAAGAGGATTTGAACACCCGAAGGACCATATGGTTTCAGCGAGATCTTCAGTGCATAACCATTCGGGATAGTTAGAGCATTTTCAGATCAATCATATCCTAATTGTTGGGTAGGCAGAGGAGGTACTATTCCTTGGTTCGCGCGATCCCCAGACCTTAGATTTCTTTGGGAGAACGTGAAGGAAGGGTTTTTCAGACAACTGCCACTGATATGAGAAACAAAACACAAAAGGATCACAAAATATTTTCGTTCAAATGTTGGAGTACCTATTTGCTACAGTTCTAGTCCCACTCACAAAAAGACAAACAGCAACATAATGGTGACCCATTCGAGCTCTTTTAATTAGACTTTCCTCAAAATTTCCACATGGTTTTCTCTCAATCCTGTTCCTGTGAAGACCACTAGAATTGTTATATTTATGATCTACTCCTGTTTCTATCACAATTTCATTTTATTGAATCGAATTCATTTCAGAATTGTATGGATATGACAAATTTTATAAAAGAAGCCTACCAATTTTTCTAAAAAACCACCTTTATTTCGCAAACTTACTAAGTAGATTCGACAAACTTTCATCAACAAAAAGCTTCGGAAAGATGCCATGCGATGATGGTACAATTAAAGAAATGGTGTTGCATGTTAAAAATTCCATTTGTTGCCATTGTAATTTGTCATTCAAACAAATTGTAGTAGATGATGGAACATCGCCTTCCAGTTCACATGAGAAATTGGTTGAATTATCTCGGAAGGTTTTGAAGTTATGAATTTTTCTGTGGATGCACGATGCTATTTCGACAGAAAAGAATTGCAGATAAGTCTTTGAAACCCTGATTCGTTATATTGTCAGTTTGATGGCGAATCCGAAAAGTGGGAGATTGCCATTCAAAAAACATAACTTAGTGTTTTATATTTTGAGACATATATATAAACAAAAATATTTTTGGAATGTGCTCCATCATCGAACCTAGTGTTTAAAAAAAATAAAATCGATAGCTTGGGTAGAAAAGAAGTTATGGAACATGCATGCAGCATGCAGCCCTTGTATATTAACGCACTAGGACACATTCATCGACAATTATTGGCTTTATTGTTTTACCTTCAATAATTTCTTCTCTCATCTACGATAGCGTTAAAATATTCAAAAATATGCTCAAATTCAATTTATGCTGGGAACGCACATAAAATTAAGAAATCGAATTTTTATATATTTGTCTGTTATTATTGCGACTGTATTTCCGTAACACCATAAATAAATGAAACCTCATATGCAGTCACCGAGCCTAAATAGAAATCTATTACCTACAGAATGACCCTAGTGAGAGAAACTTTTTCATTAATTACACACCATGAGAACATTAGAGTCCTTGTTTAGACTTAAGAAAATTGCGATTCGAAAAAGTTCTCATGACATCTTGTTTACAATGTTACGCCCAAAAGCGAATTCTCCACATGTAAATGACTACTATCAAGTGAGCTCTTCATTTTAATCATGCATTATGTCTAGTCACGGTTTCATTATTACACTACACCATGATAGTTCGGTATTTGCATATAATTACAACTGGATTTTTAGTGGGTTAGCGCTACCGCGTTTCTTGAACTTTACGAGAGGTGCGAGACATCAGACATGATAGAGAGGCATATTTATTTCCCCATCAAATCACCAATTACATAATTACCAATAATGGGAAAGTGTCATTCACACATATCGACTTGATGCGTATTCAGCAACACCCTTTCATGAAAAAAGATATTGCCAAAGAGTCTGTGGTGTTTGCACCATAGTTCACATCTCGTCAGATCTTTACAATGTATAATTCAAATCACTCATTATTACTACTAACTCAACTGATCACTATACCTTTACGCCATCGATGAGAACGGATTAAACTGAAGATAGGTATTGAAAAAGTACAACGTCGAGGAATTCTGAATTAAAAAAATTGGAGAACTATTTGCTACAGAAAACTAGCACAATAATTTTGAGTGTTGAGTTCACAACCAAATTTTTTACTTTTTCTCTTTTTGCGCACAAAGCTGAATATTATCAGCTTTTTGCGTTGTGGAATATGTGATATGTTTAAATCTCTCTAAAAATATGGTGAAATATTAACATATTTTTCACTGCAAACCTGCAACACCACTGACCACATTATCCTAAATTGGAATTCATTCAATCTAGGTAGGTACTTTATTTGAAGAATTTCGCTTCAAGTTTAAACTTGATCTTTCAGCCAGGGTTTATGGTTTCTCTATGTCAATATTCCTCAATGTGAGCTTGGACCATTATTATAAGTTCACAAAAATGATTGTAGGACATATCTGTAGCATTCATGATAATATTATTGTTCATATCTTTTTTGTGAATTCAGGGAATCATAAATGGTGTTCATTTCTTTATTTTCACACCTTGATGATGGTCTCGCCCAATATTCTCTTTTTATGATTGTTTCTTCTCTTCAAGCATAGAAGATGGAGTAATTTACGCCTCTTCCAGTTTTCACGAATATTATTGATTATTCACAATATGATTATTCTTCATTTTATTTTATTGTTTCTTGCATGGTTTCTTGCGAAGAAGCAAATCGAGAGACGTTGACTTTTTTGTAGTAAATTGCATTTTGCATTTAATTTCAGAATCTGCTTCACCAATCAGAAAACGGAACGTAAAAAGCTTCGTCGAGAACTGTACTTTACATGACTTCACTGAAATGATAAAAATAAAATAATGCGAAATCGAAAACCTGGATGACGCAAGGTCGTTTGTATTCCATTAGGCAAAGAGACCCCTCGAAACGAAAAGTTTGCTCTGAAGAATCAAAAATCGAAATTTAAAACATAGAATAATTTTTCAAATGCGATTGTTAAAATAATATCATCAAACAAAAATATGAAACGCAAAAGATAATTACAAAAAAGTTTGGCAGCAAAGCAATGAAATTAGCAACGAAAATTTTTTGAATAAAAATTATAAATAGGAAATTGGTAATGAAGTTGAAAATTCAATCATATCTGGAAAGGAAAAAGTTACTAACTCAATAAGTTCTTTGCTAATATTGGTTGTAATATGGATAGTCCTACGGCAATTAGGAACTCTTTATTTCTTTATCCAACATTCAATTATGAATAATATTCAGTCTGAAAAACATTACTTCAGTGGGTTTCGATAGTATATCGGTGTATTTGTTGAAATAATTTAATGTCTATCAACTGAAACCACTCTCTCACAATGAACTAGTTCTTCTAGAAGGTTCAGTCCTTACTGCAATGACGAAATGCACAACGGCACCTTTATTCGAAAATGGAGACAAAAAACGTATGAATTGAGCATAATTTTATCGCCTGTGGAACACCAACATTTCCCTGTCTATTTGTATTGAAGTGCTCACTCTGTGTTAGAGACAATATTAGAAAACTCAAAACAAACTCTCATTTCTCTTGCTGCCATGGTGGCAGACCATGCAGAGAAGGTTTTCTGAACTCCTGATGACTTTGCAGGTCTCTTCAAGTGCCATTCTGTTATGTAGAGAGTTCAAATTCGAAAGTAAACGGCCTCCCTCTCGTCTGGCGAAGTATAACATTGTACGATATTGAGGATGCATCGTTCTTCCAGTTTTTACTTTGAGTCATCGCAGCTCATCTAAAGAGTATATCATCACTTCAAAGGATCGGAACGGCAAGCAGATTAGTTAAAGCAACTCTGTTTTTTTCCGATGACCGAGATCTTTTGGAGTTTATGTTGATACTTGCCGCGGAGAGAGTTTTCAACTGAGGATACCTTCTGTCTACGTATCGTTCTGTTTTGAGATGAGCTGCGGTACATTTTTCGATTCCGAACTTCATTCAGATAACATGCCTGTACTCTTTCACTACCGTTGAGTACTGATGTACATCCTTTTCCCCCGAAGCAAATAGTTAGACGTCATCAATGAACAAATAATGGGTGACCACATATCTCTAGTTGCTGGGGCTGCTGCAGCTGTAACCACGAGTATTCCTGACTGCAGCAGACAGTGCAAGTAAGGAAATGCAGAAAAAAAGGGAGGAAAACACGTCCCTTCCAAAGATCGCGTGCTCTATTTGGACTTTGACTTGATTAGATCTTAAACTGAAGCGAGTCATCTTGCTTTCCACAATTCAATCGGTTACTGTAAGGCATCATAGCATGTGCATGACGAGCTTATGTTTCGATGATATGTCTTCGACCCTCTCTGCTCATATGTCTGTTCATATACAGGTTCCACTGCGGAGAGTATTCGGATCAGAATTTATAACATTCATACATGTTATCTGCTCCTAGATTTTTGCATCTGATAAGTCTTTATCGACGATGAGGATGGTTAGCCCTTCTACAATACAATCTGGAATGTGTTGCTCCCCTTGTAGCCAGGAGTTGAAAATACTTGTCAGATAGTGGTGGGTGCTCATAAATTATTTTTTGCTGAGTTTTTCAAGCCTTTAAGAGTCCATTGAACTTCTTTCTTCTTCAGAAAGCGTCGAACCACACTAGAGCTGGTTTATTGAGTGGTTGAATATACATGTTTTTACTTTTATCATTGTTGAAACAATTGCCTACAACTTGCATCATCATTACTATTATGAATCAAATTCAAACGTTTGTAACAAATATTTCGTGATTGGTGAGACAACGAAAGATTTTTATGAAAGGCCCTCGTAATAACGCCTTACCGGTGCCAACGCAGCCTCTGATTTGTCGGCACTTGAAGGTGGTTAGTAAATGATTTCAGAACGTGGAAGTTTTTGCTCGATCGGAAGCCATATCGACAAAATATTTTTGCTTCGGGCTATTCAAACATATATTTTGTGGCACGCAAAATGGCATGAGAAAATTTAACAAGAAGTCCGTTACACGACAAAGCAGCACGTTTTAGGATTTTTTTCTTGTAAATCTTTATTTAATACACGTTATTTGACTGCAGCATTCTACGGAACAAAACGGTCTCCACCAATGTGTATTAGGGCAATCTTTCGATTTGGTTCGTTGAGTTATACAAGGTGTTTCTTATGTAACTGTTAAAAATTTAGGGTCTATTTACTGACATCAAAGCAGGAGGGAACTTGTTTATAAAGATATATTCGTGGGTAGTCTGTTTTATAGTCCAACTGCAATATAAATTCAAATAGAAACAGTTACAATTGATAATTACAATATTGTCAGAGTAGACAGAGACTCCAGAGGAGGAGGGGTGTGCTTCTATATCAAACAACTAATAAAATTTCAAGTGATATTTTCAGAGATTGGCCATTTTCTGGAACATATTTGGATATCTGGAAAACAATTTGGTAAGAATTATGTATTTGGGGTTGTATATTGTTGTTAATTGTTGTTAATTGTTAAAATTGTTATATCCGTCAACCGGTTGCACCCCTATGTGCAACCCTCAAAAGTCAGAGACTTGTGCGAGCTAGGGGAAGACGTAGCCCTTACCTTTTTAATATGTGTGATGCCATGCACGAGACCGGTGGCAATGCTGAGATTCGAACTCACGCTCTCTGGCTTATGAGGCGAGGACTCAACCCGCACACCACCGCGGCCCATATAGACCACCAAAAGCGAACGTACCTCTCTCCATCGCTGCACTTGAAGATGTGGTTGCGAATTTGCTTATAAACTGCGATTCCTTGAACTTGACTGGTGATATAAATATCAATTTACTTTCGAATAATTGTGCATAAGAGCATTTCTCAAACTTTATTGAAAGATATAACTTGTTCCAGCTCATTGAAGAGCCCACAAGAATAACACCTCATAGTCAGACTCTAATAGATATTTTGGTAACCTCAGAGAAAGATGATATGCGATACGTGAATGTCCTTGACATTGGTATCTCAGATCACCTTGCAATCACATGCTCAATCCAATCACTAAAGATAACACCTGAGCACAAAACCGTCTGCTATAGAGATTTCAGAAATTTCACTCAAGAAGACTTTCTTGATGATCTTCATGCATCCAACTAGGATGAAATCTTCAATCTTGAGACGATCAATGAAAAAATTGAGTTTCTTAATTTAGGTATCGTGAATCTTTTCGATATCCATGCCCCAATGAGACGTATGAGAACTACTAAACCACCCGCACCTTGGCTCACTTATAACATTAAAGAAATGATAAAGCTACGTGATAAAGCTCTCAGAAAGTGGTAAAGTACTAAATCTCCAGTAGATGAGCTACAAAGAACTCCGGAATTATACCACGGGTGCAATTCGGCGGGAAAAGAAAGCTTTCTTGGAGTTCACCTTGAGAAATAAAAATCAGAAGATGATATGGAATACACTAAGAACACTTGACATTTTGAAAACTAAACATAATTCCAACTGGTCTAACTAACATAAATGAAATCAACACTCATTTCACTAAAACAAATCATCTCCCAGAAACCAATATCCATGTGGAACTACTCGAAAGGTACAATCAAATACCCGTTGAACCACTCTTCACATTTTCCAGAATAACATCTTCTCAAACTCAACAATATCTGGACCGGGTAAAAAGTAATTGTGTCGGATCAGACGATATCTCACTCATGATGTTACGACGCGTCGAGGGTTGTCTCATAAATCATATCACCCACATTTTCAATTCAATATTAGAATCAAATATTTTTCCTTCTGCATGGAAACAAGCAATTGTACTTCCTCTAAAAAAATGTGAAAATCCAACGGAACTAGCATTCGAATTGATCTTGAAAGATCAGATGGACGCTTTTGTATATGGGAACAAAATAATAACCAATAATCAATCTGGATTTCGTGCGTCTCATAAGTACAGCCCTTATCAACATCACCCTAGATATTTTCAAGACAACAGATAATGACGATCTAACATCCATGGTACTATTGGACTACAGTAAGGCATTCAATCACGATTTACTATGTTCAAAGTTAACTTACTTCGGATTCAGCAACGGAGCATGTAATTTATTGAAAAATCGAACACAAATCGTATGTATAGATGGAAAATATTCGAGGGCTTTACCTGTTGATTACGGAGTACCACAGGGTTCAATTCTTGGACCCCTTTCGTTTTCATTATATATAAGTGATTTCCACCAGGTAATTGACCACTGATGGTGCAGTGGTCAATTACCATTATGCCGACGATACTCAATTATATCACTCCTTTTCTCATAACACGTGGCAAGAATCCGTGAACAAAGTTAATGAGGATCTACAAAATCTGTTGGATATATCTACAGCACATAACCCCAGGCTCAACCCAAAGAAGTGCCAAACTATCATCTTTGGTCCCAAACGCCAGCGGCTAGAAATGGAAGGGTTTATTCAAATCATGTTGGATCATGATATTCTGCCAATAAGGTAATGAAAGAAAATCGTAATTTTTTTTTTTTCAGAAATCAACAAATCTGTTTTTTATGTAACTGTACAAAATGTAGGATCTTTTTACTGACATCAAAATAAGAAGGAACGATTTTATAAAGATATATTCGTGAGTAGTTTGTTTTATAGTCCAACAAATTTTTTAAACTGTAATCTTTTTTATTTCAGAAATGAACAAATCTGTTTCTTATATGACTGTACAAAATATATGATATTTTTACTGACATCAAAAAAAAAGGAACGTTTTCGTAAAGATTTATCCGTGAGTAGTTTGTTTTATAGTTCAATAAATTAATATGAGAAAACCGTAAGAGTTTTATTTCAGAAATCAACAAATCTGTTTCTTATGTAACTGTACCAAATGTAGGGTCTTTTTGCGGACAAAGGAACAAGAGGGGACATTTTCATAGGGATCTATTTGTGAGTATTTTGTTTCTTAGTTCCATAAATTAATAAAGAAAAAACATAATTTTTTTAAATTCCAGAATTTAACAAATCTGTTTCTTATGAAATTGTTTCAGGAAACACCTTCTCAAAATTTTCAGGGTTATTTGAAGCATAGATCACTTGTTAATTGATGCCTGCTATGTTCAAGAAATTGTAAAAAAGTACCATAGGCCATCTGCGCGTGTTTCTGGAACAGTTGTAGCTTGCAGAGAGTTTATCCACAGTATCTACACCTCCTTTAGTTTTATTGTAGTCTATGATCATGACTGATTTATTCGCATCTGTTCCTGTATCTATTTCATCTTTATCATGCATGCTAGAAAGCAACAGCACATTTTTCTTTTTTTTGGGAATATAGGATAGAATAGTGCATTCATTCGAAAACCCAAACATGCTGGTATGTTTCGTTCGCGCAGCTGGTTTAGAAAACTCTAATGGCAATTTTTTTTTGTTTTTCCGGATGGTTCCAATAACTGTGAGTTTATGGTCAAGTAGCTTCTTCACAAGAGGTACAGAGGTGAACCAATTGTCCATCGTGACATTGCGACCAGATCCAAAAATGTGTTCACAGAGTCGTAGAACCGCATCGAAAGGACTATTTGAAACTCTGTATGGCCCTTCTGGTTGTGTTCCGACATAAATTTATATCTTGCTCGTGTAGAACATTTTGGCATCACACAATGCTAGAATTTTCAAACCGTATTTATTCGGCTTCGAAGGGATATATTGCCGAAAACTGCACTTTCCTCGAAATCCTGCAAGCATCTCGTCCACGGTTACAAATTCTGAGTGATGAAATCCCTTCTGGCAATTAGCAACAAAACGGTCAAAAATATTGCGTATGAGAGCCAATTTATCTGTTTCCCTTCGTATCTCTCGAGTCTCTTTGCTGTCAAATCTTAGACAACGAATAAGGAATCTTAATCTTTGCAAACTCATGGTAAGGCGAAAAATCTCTACACCAGATCCATCACCACTCCTTAATTCTTCGGCATTGAGGCGATTTGCATGATATATACCAGCCATGTAAATAACTCCAAAGAATGCACGAATTTCAATACGATTCGTTGGGGTTGCATCTCTTCTTCGAGCAAAATTATTAGCAACAAATTCAATGTACTCGTTGGTACATTCCACTATAATATTGATTATCTCGTCATTGAAAAAATACTCCCATATTTCCAGTGGTCCTGACAAGTTTCTTGTTGCTAATGAGGAACCCAGAAATCGTTTGACGATATTAATTCGCCTTGTTTCAGTTGTTCTAGGTTGTGAAGCAAATTTTCTCCAACGCGTGACTTTATCCTTTCCGAAAAACGACAATGTATTGCTGTGACTTTCTTCTACCATTGCCCCATCATCAGAAATATCTTGCTCAGAATCACTATTGTCGTGTTGCTCTTCTACATGATCCACCTCCTCGTCATCAGACTGATCTATATCTGAATGTACGTCGTATGCCATTCCTTGTCCTTCTTCGTCGTTCAAAATTTCTAACATTTCTTGCAGTCGAGCCTCCTCTCTTTCGTGAGACCACATGACTAAAAAACAATGATGTGACATTTATATTACATAAAAAAAAAACAAACAACTTACCTAACAATCAAAATAGCACGACAATTAAAAATAAAACGTGATTAGTCGCGTCGGTATCTCAAACCGTAGGACCAAAAATTTTCGGCTAAACTTCTCTTTGTAACGCTCACATTAGCACTGCCGTTCCATTGCCTCCGCTTGAGAAGTTACACGGAGTGGGAGGTGGCCCCCACCTTGATTTTCAGAATACCGCTGAATAAAGTGTATGGTCGGTCTCACAGACCAGGCGCGACTAACGGAAGGTTAAAATCATTGAAAATCGAGCACGATGAAAGACTGAGTGAAATTTTGGGTACTACAGAATTCATCAAGTAAGTGGAAATTAAAATAATGTATTATGCTGAGGATATTTTCACAACTCGTTTCGTAAGAATACTTTTTCATATGTGTGGAATGAATAACAACTTTTTTCATAACTGATAACATCACTCTTGTCACGACGATGACATCCAAATGGAAACAATGTTCAAACAGCATAACTGATTACCGAGAAACATGTTTATAATGTGGTTTCTAGTCGATTCCAAATGTAAACTCACTCACAAATGGAACCATTGCATGATAATGCTCATACTTCCTAAAAGGATATACACTTAATTAATGCCAAAGAGATAACTGCATGACATGCGACATTTCTGCTCAATAACACCCACGCCATTTATATCTGATGGTTTACTTCTTTCAGCAGCACTGCATGCGAGAATATAAAAGCAATTGCATTGCAAAGTCCGCCTTTGAGTTACCGCTAATCATGCAGTGACAACACAGATTTCATTCTTCGGAGTTGCACGCCCTATTGAAGTTTTTTTTGTCGGTCCCCTCTGCGATACTGGGTGAAGCCGTAAGTTGTTCCAAAAATATGTTTCTGGATTGAACTTAGCTCTCTTGAAATATAAGGGACCCTTCGTCCTATATATACAGGGTCTGTCAAAAAGTTTACATCATATGAAATCTTAAATAATTTGAAATGTGACTTGAGGGTTGAATTTTAGTTTGAAAATTTCATTAACAAAATCACGTGACTTTCCTGCCAAATGTGTTTTTACAAAACAATTGTTTGGAAAAGGCTACGAAAGATGACAGACTTTTACTTAATCAACTCTCAAAGTTCCATTTCCAGCCAGCAAAATTTCCGGACAGGCTTTTCAACTTTCTGAGCCAACAACAGGGTATACGTTCCACTTCACTAAGAACAAAGTACCCTGTTAAAAAAATACACAGACATGAATATCAGATTATACAAAACGAAAACCCAAAATAATACAAAAATCACCTAAGGTCACGCCTAAGTCTGTTAGTTGAGAATCATCCTCCCAACTATGACCTGGACGGTGTGCAAGAGTGCAATAGACATTTATCCATAGGTATCAAGATCGTTATAGTATTTGGAGGCAATCGGTGCAAGACTATGATGAAATTTTCAACAAACAATTTGACACACTACAAGTTTTTACTTATTACTATTACTATTTCAACTATTAAAAGGATATTTTCTACAATAATCTTCAATATTTCTAATGAATCAGATTATTTTTTAAACGATCCTGTTCAATTACAACGTACAATTACAGCGAAAAATTCCCGGCGGGACATTTTCAGGCTTCTGAGTCGCTCTCTTTCGACAAAATATGAAAATAAACTCATGCAGTTTTTAGACAACATGCTTTCATGGAAAATTATCGGTAATTTTGAAGCACTTGTGTAATTACTCCCGATAATTTGTTATTCGCAACTTACAGTAAAATTTTTTCACGTTGTTCTGATTGAATATTTGTTTAAATAAATGCATAAGAGCTGCTTTACAGTTCGCAACTTTTATTGCATGCAATAAATTGCACGAGTTTTCTACCAATGTATAAGGCTACTCAGCTGTCAAATACCGTCTCATTGATTGCATGAAATAAAAATTGCGAACTGTAAAGCGACATCAAGAAAGTTAGCCATTGACTTTGTTGTCAAGGTAACGCAGCTTCAATATAAATATTTCAAATTCAGCACCGTCGCCATTTTGTAGTATTAGTCATTTGGCTTTTGCCATTTTCTCTAACGTATAGGGTGAATGAATTTGGATAAATTCGAAGAAACTTTACAACACCAATCAACACCAAAAAAAGCAAAAATACAATATGGAAACAGTCTTTAGAGTTTTGCCTTGAACGTGATTATGAGTCAAAGAGGTGATACCAATCGCATTAATTATGAAGGACTGGGCTTATAACATGCCCAAAAAAAATGGAGAAAACTACTGAGAATCTGTTGTCAGAACTTTGTGGAATAGAACCGCACAACTTATCAAGAAAAAGTATTTCAGGAAGTAAAATAGAACCATTGATCCGTTCACTGATATTGAATTCAAAATTGTTCAGAAAGCATGAAATTGTTAACGTCGAGAACATATTCTCGGAGAAAAAAAAATCAACTCCTGCTGCTCTCAAGAAAGAAATTATAGCAGCATGGGATGAAAATTCTCCAAATACCTTACAGGTAAAGCTTATAGCAATGCTAGCTACAAATTGGCGACAAAAGCATTACTACAATATTTCAGAGAAGAAACAGACCATTATGGAAACCAATCTGGAAGTATAGAATATAAATTCAACAATCATTGAAATCGCACAAGGTGGACCAACGGGTTAACTGATAGCAAATAACAAATGTTCGGTACGTCTCTCACGTGAATTGATCGAAAATAACTGCAAATATACAAATTGATCGTTTATTTATGCTATCTCATCCAAATTGGCAGCAACATTTTTCCAAGGGGTGGCACAAAAATCTTCCAGTATGACAAAACGAAACAGGAAAGTGGACAAAACAATCGGCTTGAAATCTAACAAAATTGAAGATACAAACTATTCACATCGTTCGTCTGCTGTAAGACAACTCGCCAAAAGTGGAGTAGGTATGAGCAGCAATTGTTGGAAATGGCAGGACACTCATCTGCAAGCTCCATCAAACCCTATAAACAGCTTGACGAAGAGCACCACGCAAGTGTAATCAACAACATAAGAGGAGACACTGTTTCGACCTCTTCAAGGAAAGTTCACAATAACTTGAAATAATTGCACCATTACATACAACAATTGTTAACATATTCAATAATTTTTCAATAATGATATTTAAATAATATTTGTTCAACATTTTGCGAAATAATTTTGAAAATCATCATCCCGATTTACATTCGTGTTAAATTTTGTTGATAATGCTAACTAGATTAGCACTCGTATTGGTTGCTATTGAGGTATCCCCACTGCAATTGTTTCACTGTATAAACAGTGAAACAAATGTAGTGGGTTTTGTGAACCTCTTCAGTGAAAATCCTTTGACCTATAGTTTTATAATGGATATTAACAAGAATTTTCATCAAGTATCGGATACATCAATTCAAATATAGAGACATAATTCACTTCATAGAATTAACAGAACTAACTGGCATGTTTTTCAAAACACCAGAGTGCTCATAGTACAATAATGATACTTTGAATCAATATTTCTTTTTATGGGATCGTATCATTACTGGCAATGATCTGTTTTCTGAATTCTGCCAATCCTTTAAAAAAAGAGGTTGCTGAAAATATGTCTAATCATTCTTGTAACCCTCAAGAATATTTTCACCAAAAATTAAATGATATGAAAGCTTACATTTTTATGTCGCTGAAATACTTATTTATCCCCTGTCAAAAAAATTCAGCTGACAACAATTTTGAATTCAAAATATCGAGAAATGAACATCATTTTTTTCTCATTATGTAATAAAGACTAAGAAGGAAAACGAAAGAGAAATTATTTGCATATTCAGATCGAAGGATAAAACCGCACAGGATATATCTTAATTATATCACAAATGGCTTTCATTATTGAGAACGGATTTCCGATTTGATTATTAAAATCGTATGTTAATTCACTCTCGATACCAGTCAACGACTCAATATGTGTACAACACATTGCTCAGTTGATATGAATATTCTGTATGGAGTGATATTAAAAAATTTGAAATGCTGTAAATTACTCACATATCAACGATGGGTATTGATGGGAGGATTTTGCGTACTTTGAAGTGTCAAAAGAACCTTTTTTTTATTAAAAGTTTCAAAATTTTATTTCAGAACACGATCTCTCAATCAGGATGTACTAAATTATTATTACATTGATGATTCAGCCGTGCATCAATTTCAATTCAGAACGGAAATGCCGAAATATTACTTCCTGTATCCCCAGAAAATACTTGTATCTGGATATTTTGTTAGTAGGTATGAATTATTCATCAGTTATAGAAAATACCTAATTTTTAACATAGCACAATGCATGATGGATCATTGCACGATTATTTAAGTGTTATATGCGAAGAATCATTCCTTTGTATGAATATATTACAAACACTTTCAAAATCAATAGAAAACAATTAACATATAGCCACTAAAACCAATGCAAGTGGGTTAGCGTAAATCATGCAGGAAAAGATATTATGTTGAAGTATTAAAGTTTCGTTTTGTGACAACTGCATATTTGCAGATAAGTGAAAATGATAAAAACTATCCTGCCTTCATCACTGTTATGAATAAGGAATTTATAATGGTGTATGTAGGATTTGGAATATAACAAAATTCGAAAAGTGTGTTGGAGTATGTTGATACATACTCTAGGACGACAAACTTATGGAAAAATCTGGTCTTTTTTGATGGTTGTTGAGGTTTGGGTATAAATGATTCATATTCTAGTCTATACCTTACTAGACAGAAGTAAGGAGATACATTTTCCAACCTGATTTTATTGGAAAATTTAGTATCTGAATAGTATTTTATTCGTTAGTTCAATGGTTTTGAGATGGTGAATTTTCTGATTACAAGAGAATAGGAATAAATCTGATTTAGACCTTCAATATCAGTTCTTTTGTTTATTCCTGATATCAACCACTTCCAAAATGATTATGTAATGGATTTTACTGACGCGAAAATACTGGACACAGAGAAGTTTTTCAAAACATTCAACAGGTTTTCTATATTTGAGGAAGAAAGTTCAAATTGATGTACAGTCATAGTATAAATAAATGATCAGGAAAAGAAAAAAATTCAACAAAGTTAATAGTCAGATCAAAAATGTACTATTGAATACACAGTACACAAAATTTGCGAAACGCTTATGATTTTGAAGTTTGACAAAAATAATAAAAATGCATGATGAAGACAAGAAAATTCAAACAATATATATTAGTTATTAGAGTATAGTTTTTATTTCATGAGTTAACTCAAGCATGCTGTTGAAAATTTCTATTGCTTCGAAATTATTCAATTATTCAAAACGTGAAGTTGAAGCAAAATCGTTACAGGTGAATGATCAACTTGAACAAGCTTTACGAGACAGGAAATCAAATGAGGTTTCATGGAGTTTTAATTGAGAACAAGGAACATTCCAGGTATGATTTTTAGGAAGAAATTATAAGGAAGTTAAGTACATTAAATTATACGACTCAAAAAGTCAAGAAAGAAAGTTTTCATCTCAAAAACACGGGAAGCTTCTCACCAAAATCGTAAAATCATTGATATCCAGGAAGAAGCATCTGCAGACCGCAATCCAGGGTTTGTATTATTGAACAAAAGTATTTAACTGAAACATTGATTTTTAGAACATTCCAATTTGAGAACGATAACAATGAAAAAACTATTACAGTTTCCCAAGTATTCAAGATAGATACTTTTATTCTAAAACTACAAAGAGTGAATTCTAAAATCTAAATAAACTTTTCAAGTAGATTTTATAGTGATTTTCAACAACAAAATCTTTTCAACCATTTTATAAGAGAGATTTTGTCGTGAACTGGCTTCACAAATATTATATCCGATGTTAACATATTCTCTATTTAACATTTTTTCAACAAAACATAACAATCCCAAATTGAATTATTTACCATTCTATCACATTTCGAAGCAAATAGTATCTGATACCATACTATATTTTTTGTATCTATTGTGAATTTGTTCTTGGTTAATAGTCGCTTTTATGCACAATCTGAATTTCAAAGGTTACCCATGTGGACGCTACCACGTGTCACTCGATATACAATGCAAAAAAATCAAAATCCTAATTATGAAAACAATTACTTCGAAGGTTATAACCACTATTGTTATTTTCAATAACAATAATCAATAAAACTGGAAGTTATTAGCTGAGCGGAAATGAAAGTTCTCAAACTATCCATAAATTAATATACGAAGAGAGAGAGAGAGAGAGAGAGAGAGAGAGAGAGAGAGAGAGAGAGAGAGAGAGAGAGAGAGAGAGAGATGAAATTGTTCAATACTTTTATTTTCATCGATACCGATATAATTCAGAATGAAAAATCTAGCTACGAAACCAATCTCCTTATTCAAGAATTGATGAAATACTTGATAATTACCAATTACAAAACTATCATTAAGTTAACTCGATGTCAAAAAACTAACCGGAACATGATGAAATACCTCAACTCCTTATCAGACGATACTGATGAGTTGTTGATGTACTCAAACAAATTTTCAGTACTCACGTAAAAGGTATCAGCTGAGTAACTACTTCTTCATTAGTTTTCTGTATATCATAAATCGGTACCTTACACACGAAAGAACAAGCTCATGATGTCTTGATATTGTTATTTTTAGATTATCCGTTATAATATTGAGTTTCGTCACATAATCCTACTGCGTTGTTTACGAAAGATGCTAAAATCATAGATATTTTAGGTAATCCGGAGTAGTTGTACTAAAGCAGGAACCAGTACCCTCTTTAGAAACTTGTAATGATTTACGAGAAGTGAAATAGGTCTCACTTATACACACCAAAAAAACTGGATTTACTCTTGCCATCAACCGAAACTATTAAAAACGTGGCAACTACTTGTTTGGATGAAGTTTCAAAAGCAGTTATGAAAAGAATAGCTCATGTAGATTTAGTAGAGGTTTTTGCAAAATATCACCGGGACTAGCCATCCTCATAATTCTCATAATATTCATGAATATTCTCACCTCTTGTCTCCAATGGCAGATATTCTTCATCGCAATTTCAGGACGATTTACACCGGTTCCGGAGCTTAAAGAGACAGATTTGCTTACAGGACTACTTTTTCATTCAATTTATTCTATCAAAGCCGTTTTTCGATAGCTTTTCTACTTTCCTAGACAACTCCATTTTATTAACGAAGTCAAAAATTTTTCCACCCCTGATTTTTCCGTAAACGATTTATTTTTCAACTAAACATGATGTCAAGAAATCACGTGCCTGGTTTCATAGTATTACAATTTATCCTTCAGTTTTGGTTCAAATATGTCTGTGGTTATTGAATTAAGAGACAAAAAATTTTTGGGATGAACTCTCACCTAGGACATTGCTTTGTTTGAAACAGATCTATTGTTTCTGGTCCCTGAAGAACATCTAAATCAAACTTTTAAAGAAATTGAGACTTGTTTTACTGACCATGTTGGAATTCTCGCAAAAATTCATTATTTAGAATAATTATTTCAAACATGATCTTCGAGTACTGCAGTAAATCAACATGTCCAATCTTATCACATCCTTTTCGTAGTTTCTGCAACGCTAAAACAATGGATAAAAATTGCATGGTCTATTATAGGAGTGGTATATCCTTATTCGCCATGCATCACCAACGAAACAACATCCCAACATACAAACACTTCACCTAATAAACGTTATTTTATTAACGGTATCATATAAAGTATTACATACACCTGGATCTACTGCACTATGCCATATTTAAAGACTCGAGATGACCGATTCCGATCGTAGCCGGCAGCACAGACAATGAAATAACAAAAGACCGACCACAACACCCATAAATCCACGATGAAAAATCGTCTCAAATATCGACGCAATAACACATCGAAGAATCTCAGAGCAATGTTGGGTTTCTTGTAAGGAGTGTTCTGATTACGATATACGAGATAGGCCGAGCCCAAGGTGTTAGGCGTGCAAAACACGTGTTTGGGTTTGATAAAATAATGCAATAATTACATCAGTTTTGTGCCGGGTACGAGTCTAATGGGTCACAGAAACATAAATCGTCTCGGAGCATGTGTTAACTCCATTAGGGTTCTTCATTATCTCTGGGTGTTTCAGTCAATCGAAAATACGAAATCTTTTATTTTATACAATCACACAGTGTAAGTTCTAACAAGCGATTATATGGTAATCCGTTGATCATACTAGCTGGTGATTAACAAGTTCATAACCTGCCAGAAAACCAGAACTTGACGTCAGTGAAAACCTCACAATTTTCAATATATTGAAACATGTATCGGAAATATCTGATTGCCGTATAAAGTCATTCTCATTTTCGGAAAATATTATTGGATAGCAGTTGTACCAATCGCAGAAGCCAGATTTTTGATAGCAGTCATATAGGATCTACCAAAAAAATTGTCCTCTGATTTGCATTTGGATCCTTCGATATTTAGGATGATTTGTCAGTTACATGACAGATAGTAAGAGACAACACCGTGTTTTCATGAGCTGCAGTATTTACCACAATTCCCTATTGAACGTTATCGAGTATTGTTTTCGTTATACACTATGAGTGTGGTTTGTGCGTAAGATTTGAAGTCTTGGCAAAATATGTTTGCACCAACATCAAAATGCCGTACACTCCACGTGTCAAAATGCATTTTATTTAAGGTGAATGCAAAGGCAACGAAAGAGAGAGCAGCTGCACTATACCATGAAAGATATCCAAAATATGAATATTCATCCTGGTTATCGTGTATTCATACGAGTTAGGTTTAGGTTAGATTTGGACGTGAGTGGGCCCATATCAGGCCCTCCACTGCGGCCAATGGCCTATTGTGTTTATCCAATCTCCTAAGAAAATTGAGAAGTGCATTTGGAGAACAATTTACCAGATTCTCTGGCGTTACTGTTGTATTGCCAAATGTTGACAATCTGGTTCTGGCTGCTGTGGGGCATGTACATAAAATGTGTTTAGCCATTCCATCCTCCTTCATGCATCGACGGCACTCTGCATCTTGTACAAGTCCGATTTTATGCATGTGATGTTTGAGTTTGCAGTGGCCAGTGAGCAAACCTACTATAACTCTGAGATGTGCTCTACTGAGTTCTAGCAGTTTGCCGGAGTCCTGTTTTTTCCTTGTGCAAGAAAATACTCGAGTCTTTTATTGTCTGTCCAGGATGTTATAACATTCTTGGCAGAGATATGAGCTATACCGATTACCGGTTCTGGCCCAGTGAACGATATTTCGGCACCCCTTTTTGCTAGGGCGTCTGCTGTTTCGTTCCCTTCTAGGCCTGTGTTACCTGGTATTCAGACTAGGTTAACATTGTTGCGTTGTGCCAGTCGGTTTGAGGTTTCTCTGCAATTCCATACTGCTCTGGATTTAAAGCAGTTGGATTCAAGCGCATTCAGTGCTGCTTCACTATCTGAAAATATTTTTATTGTTTTTCGCGTGTGGTGTCGATTTCCCAGCTCCCTTGCACATATTACAATGGCATATACCTCTGCCCAGAATACCGTAGCTAATTTACCCATACTTAATTAGGGTTTCACTACTGGGTTCATTCCGTATATTCCGCCTCCCAAAGTTTTGGAACCATCGGTACACCAACGTTCATTTGCCCCACATAGGTCAGTTATTCCGAACCCAGTCTCCTCTTTCAGGGAAGACCACAGTGTAGGGCGTGTGAAGGTTGATAGTTTTGGGCATGATGTCTGAGGGCATTCCTAGAATGTTGTGAGCTATTATGTCCTCCAGCATGCTGCTGCTTCTCATGACCACTGCCTGCGGTAGACTAATGGCCGCTTGATGGAGTCTGTATGTTGCCCATCTTGCCTCTCTCTCTAGAAATATGTGAAGAGGAAGTAATCCGAGAAGGGCTTCCATTGCTGCCCTTGGCGTAGAGCCCCAGTAATCACCAGACACGCTTGTCTCTGCAGTCCGTTCAGTTTAGCCTGGGCCATTTTTTGTTTGCCCTTGCTCCACCAGACTACAAAGTACGAGTACACAACTCTTATTCGGAATGCAAAATCCCTGATGCTCAAGGTGTATCAGTCAGACCACGTCGTGGTGACCATGAAGATGGGGTCCTTGAATGAATCGGGATGATCCGTCCACTATATAGTACGTGGTATCGAGAGAAGAACCGGCATAGAAAAATCAATCCTCACGTACAGCGTGAGCAATTTTTGTTGTCAACAAAAATGAATAATTTTTTGTTGCCGTATATTGAGAAAACACTGAATAAAATATTATGAACATATGGATCATCATGCCACCGACAGGGTATTTTCAATATCGAGAACCTGCGCAGTTGGCCCTTTGAAAATCCTCATATATTGAGATCAGATAGATTCCAACATCAGTTCAGAATACATCCTCGTACCGGTATACTGAATAGACATATTCGAGTTTCTTCTGACAATAAAAAGTTTGCTGCTGGGAGTCAGGCAGACCATGGGTGTCCTACTCACTAAGGAAGACGAGAAAATTTAGTTACGACAAATGCTCAGAAATGTTCTGAGCAACTTACCCCAAGACTATGACCACCACGGTCACCGGACTTGAACCCGTTAGACTTTTCTTTATGGAGCATGATTGTATGATATGGTTTACGACAACCTAATCACTATCGAAAGGGAACTACTGAACCTAACCTAAAGCTCTGCGTTTGTTGGGAAAATCGTTTTTGAGGAGATATCGTCATTCTTTTACAACAGATGAAAAACAATTCAAACATTTGTTGGTTTATCTTAGTCATGTACATGAGGAATATTGAACTGTACATTGTTCTGTTGTTTTCATAAGAATCAACCCAATCTCATTTAATTTTTTTATGACAGTTCATTCCAATCAGTCCATTCAAATGGAACTGGAATCCTTTAGATCCCCCTTTTTGTACACCACTTGCATTTTTTATTCGAAAACTTATTTTGGCAGATTTAATACCTTTTTAGACTCTGGAAGAAACAAGCAAATTTTTTTATTTTTTTATAAAATTTTCAATATCTCGAAAACCGTGAAGTGAAGTTATCACTGAAGTCCATTTGTGATTTTCTGATAGGTTGTGGACTTGTTTATTACCAGCAACAGTATGATCCACCCTGTATATTAAGTCTAAATTTTTATTTATGAGTTCTACTTTCTTCCTTGACTTCGGAAGGAAGGACGTTATATAGTAATTTATTATTTTTATGTGTGTTGATAAAAAAGTACCAATCATGATCTCAAATATTTTGTATGCTAAAACCAATGTTGTGTTGAAAATATTGTATATAATTCGAATAATATGCCTGGCTTCATAGAAAACGTCACCCGTTACTTTCATTTCTTCAACCTTCTGTATATTTCCTCGGGTCCACAAAAACATGAGATGGTCTCACTCTTTAGAGTGTTGCACTTTTGGGCTTTTTCTTGATGTCAATATCATTATAGAAATGTAAAACTTTAATCTTTCTTTCATTATATGAAACTTTTAATGAGCGAAAATGTCGAAAAGCAAACATTGAATGAACATTGAAATTGGAACACACAATAAAATTTCAAATCAAATGCTCCTTTTTCTACCGAATTCCAAGAGGAAATTAACTTATTTAATTAAAAATATCTTTCCTGTGGTAAAAACATATAAATTGTACTGAAATATATTCAAAATTATGTTTTTCCTCATTGCGCACGTCAGTTACATTGGTCTATGCACTGTGGTTTTTAAAATGTTCGGATACGAATACTTTATTCCAATAAACAGTGATATTGTGAGGTTAAAAATGACGATTGTCTATGCGATAGTTATAAGTGCACTTTTGGTATTGTTCGTGATTTTTATAAACTGGAAATGTTCAAATAATAACAAATGCCTTGTTCCTAGTGTTGTGAAGTATCTGTAACAGCTTATGTACGTGAATAGTTTCGTGTTCTCTAGGTGAGTTTATTTTTTGTGATTCTTACTTTGTTCAACTTTGATTATAGGAAATATTTGCCTTCCTTTGTCTTCTGATAGTGTTTCATCAGTTTGCATGTTACTTTTTGATAACTTTTTAAGTTTTCATTCTTATATTTCTCCTCTCAACGTTATTGTTGATTGTATAAATATTGTTTAAGGAGTTTTTTGACGAGTCGATTTATTGTTTGTATGGAAGAATCCATTTGAAATAGAAAGGTTAACTAAAAGTGCTGCATTCTATGATATTCTGAAATCAATTACATGGGATCTGATCTATCTTCCTTAGTTCTAGAGTTATACAGGGAATTTTTTTTTGCTTGTATCTATTTGTTTTGTGAACATTTTTCAAAATTTTTGTGTCGTTGCGATAGCAGCTTTTTTGTAAACTATCCAAATATGTCATTAAACATTATATACAAAGTATCGTACAAAAATCCCACTCACAATTTTTCATTTTAAAATATGGACTTGTATTTTTTTCAAATGCCAAGAGATATGTTTCATATTGGCGGAGTATTTTCATATGAACTACAGAGTGTTTTGTTAATGTTGAACTATTACCAGTTAAATTTCAATTACGTTACAGCTGTAATTGGGAAATATCAGAGAATGAGAAGTGAATCAGTGACAAGTTGACCTTTTACAGTTACCTAGAGCTATTATGGAATCAAAAAAGTATTGAAATTTTATCGATACTAGTTCAATAATTTCCAAAAAAACTGTAATACTGATGAAAATACTACGCCAATATGAAATCTGTACTTTCGAAAATGTATTCCACCATGAGTTTATCGATAATTGCCTTTTCTTTATATCGTAATGACGCATTGTAATTACCCGACAAAAATTTACGACGACCAATAAATTCCAACGAAACCATAAAAACGGACCCATTTATAAAGGATAAGCCTCATCATAACGGCATTCCCTAATTTTTATTATCAAAATTATAAAACTCTTTGTGATAGAGAGGTCATAAATTCGAACATCTATAAAAATACGACTATTTAAATTATGACTCGACCTTATTACTGTGAGAATGGACGATTATGAGGTTGAAGTGAACTATTTACCGCGGCAGGCCATAGACATCAAAGAATTCTGTAGCTGTTATTTATATTGTGTGCTTCTTCTACTGTTGAAACAAAGAAGAAATAATATTCCCATATTAGTAGCATCTCAGTAAAAAATATTACAAGCACACTAAAAAAAAACGTAGGACCCCATAACTGTGATTTTTTTACACGTTGACATTTCTTATTCCACTGTCAAGAAAGATAGTTATGAAGTAGTCATGCAAGATATTGAGACATTATTTATAGCATGATTATTGATCGTCGTAATTGGTGAATGAATTAGAGTAAAGTTAACTAGACTTTCCGGGCCACAGTTTCTCAACTACTGCGGTGTTGCCATATCAATAATTATTTTCAGAAATATGCTAATATAATTTTTCTTAGTTAATTTGAAGTCATAGAGGGTATTGACGGTATTGCAACGATTCAAGAAAAATGAAAGAATGAAGATGTGTTTGATAAATACCAGAAATATTCAAAGTATGGAAAACGACGTTCGATGGAAGACTATTGGAATGGTGTATATAAACAGAGTCATTTTGCTAGAAAAGTGTGGAAAAGTGGAAATTGAATTAAAATTATTAAAAGTATCAAAAATTTAAAGGAGTTGTTCTATAATGTTCCTCCTTGAAGGTACAGGGTTGAATCAAATTGTTTGGCCGAATAAATGCATTTTATCGGACCAGTTAAACATGGAATATACACATAAACTGTCCGTTATTATTATGGGGTTTTCATCCAAAAGATATTTATATTCCCATAATTTTTTTTTTAATTTTAGTAATTTTTACAATTTCCGAAAACCAGAGTATAATAGTTTTTGATGATTCATTCCTTTTTTCTGATTAACCTCGAATCTGGGCATATACAAATTATACATTTTTGGAATTTCTAGTGAATTTTGTATATTTTGAATTTGAATTCAAGAATTAAATTAATTTCATCATTCTGAATCTATTATTGTTCACATAACTGTTTTATCTTCAACCGTTCTCGAGTTGAATATACTCCAACTGAAATTAAAAGGGCTTATTTTTCTCCAAACCTCTATTTCCATGACTTTTCTATTGATTGGGGTCAAATAAACTTTTGAATTTGAATTCCTTCAGTGAACTATCAGAGATCTTGTATTTATCAAATGTATAAACAAAGGATGATTTATCAACTTCGGCCTAAAATATCTTTATTGCTAGATATTCAAGAAACAAATACCTACCTTCCGAATGAGGTATCACTTACCATATGTTATCATTTAAAATTTCAGTAGTAGTAGTAGTTGATGTGTCCAAGGGTTTTTTGAAATAATTTTCTGTCGATCTACAGAACCGTTATTTCATTTTCAATTGCTCACTTTGCAAAGCCCACTATGTTCATTATCATGGTCCCTGATAGTAGTGAAGCTTCTCATCAGAGTTTTCTTAAAAAAAAACTGCTTCTCGAACTTGTATGAGAGTTGCCTAATGTCTGTCGGGATAGACTCGACGTCTGCAAGCTTCCGCAACGCATCCAATCGAATGTATTTATCACTATTGAATATGATACGGTGACCTTTATTATGTATTCTATACAACTCCGCTAGCAGAGTTCTGTATAGGTAACCCAACACTGGATGATCATAGATTTTTGCTGGTTTGGCGTAATTTGGGAAAATTACCCTTTTTATAATTGGTTCATATACTTACATAGTTGGAAAACATCATCTAGAATAAAAAATGGAATCGAATGAACTGAATTCTGTTTCAACTATAAATATGTTCGTTTTGCGTGTTTTTCATCGATGTGAAGTAGGCGTCTGAGATAATTATGAAATTCTGGTCGGTCGGAAAACTGAAGAAGAGTTTAGACTTGATTTAAAAGATTTTCGAAGGCTGGTCTATATCCAATTCGAAAAATGAGTGTGAAACAAAAAAAAACTACTCAACTGAAGTAACATCAGCTATAGCTTAAACAAGATATCTGAATTATATTATGATAATAAAATATGTGATTGGCGTTCATGCTCGTAACATCCTTTTAATAACGCTGTACTCTATTAGAGTGCGAAGCCATATTTTCATTTCAAGTCTACTAATAAATTAATGGAGAAACTGCTATCTTTAATGTGGCAGCAATAAATATAAGTGAGCTGACAAAGAAAATATCTGTGGAATTAGAAGAACACCTGTAATGAAAAGAAGGAATTAGTTTATGCGCCGCTTCATAATGTCTGGTACCATCACTTCAGGTGTGCCATTAGGAAAAAGGTAATCTGGTATAAATTCAAGAGTCTCGAGCCTTAATGTAGTTCATGTACTTTCTTGAATTATAGTTTACTTCTGCCAAAGCACTTGTTCTCTGTCATTCGGTTATAGTTTTTTTAGTTGTGTGAGGATATTAGTGTCATTCATTTCGTTGAGATTAATCATTGCCTTAGAAAGGAGAGAGTTTTAACGGTACCTTAAGTATCGCAAACGATGGACATGCTTTTTCAAGTTTGTATCGACTATCTATATTTTCTGCATTCGTTTCACTCTGAACAAATTGTAATAGTGAATTTAGAATAGATTATTCTCATTACAATAAGGGAACATTTTGACTTCATCTTCAAGTTCACGCTATTGAAGGTATTCCGTAATATCTTGAAAATAGAGTGAAAGGTAGGAATTGATGTTATTCTTGAATTTTTGGAAGTTGTTGAAATCTTGCAGAATAATAGATCAAATCTTAAGGAAGTTTTGTGTTCCCATGGCTCTTCTAATTATTTTCAGAAAAATTCATAATTGTTTGAATATTCTCTCCGAATTTGAAGTCGAAACTGAGCATGTGAATATTATATATTCGAATTGATACAATGAAATCGAAATAAAAGTGCTAGTTTTTCTCCAAAACTTTGTTTCCATGACTTTTCTCTCAATTTTCGGAATACTCATAATGTTTTGAATATGCTTTCCAAATGTGAAGTGTTTTCCGAATCAAGTAAAGAATATATAGACTTTCTACGGGACCTTTGTCGAGTTGAAAATAAATAATTCCTTGAAACTTAGCATATATAAATTACATATTTTCGGAATAAGCATGAAATTTTTTTAATGACAATCTTTTTTTTTTATAACAATAATTGAACGACATATTAAGTAACGCATGCGTAAGAAATATCAAATTTTCATTCTTTGTAATTCGCTAAATTTTCTCGTTCGATACGTTGCCACTCTCCTCTCTTATTCAACTTCTTTGTTTGACATTGTCAATATCAGCCTAGTTTGGCAAAAAATTATAAAAAATACCTCTTCATATTCCATTTTTGATCTGCCTGATTTCATTGAGTTGAATCAGATGCCTTAATTTTTCGAACTTTATGAATGTTTGTTAAATATCCTTCTTTACTTGATATAAATAGTCGTAAAATAATGAATATTGTCATTCAAAAAAATATTTCATGACATTTTCTTACATAAAAAAAACTGTCTTTGATTCACCGATTCTTTTCCAAGTTAGAGATCCGCACTGTAAATAGAATTGAATACTTTATTTGATGATACAGACACATTTTTGACTGATTCACGTGGCCCATTTTTCTTCATTAGTTTAATGGTCTCCTGCTAAGTAGTATCAACAATTTTTTCTTTCGAAAGAGCCCCCCCAAGTTGTCAATCCGTAGATAATTAAATATTTCTCGATATTGAAGTAGATTTTCAGGAGGTACTGAACATAATACCCGCTATAATGAAATTTCTTTGTAGTGCATAAACACTTCAGATTTCATGGAAAGAGTCCATGTTTCAATTACACCCGGTAATGACTAAATTGAATTTATATATTGCGTGTTTCTTCGGTGTGAGATTGGGTAATTGTGTAAGTGATTTCAAAGAACCGTAATAACTTGAAGATGTATTAATTTCGTTTCAGTCAAATTTGAACGAATTCATTATAGATGTATTCAATGACTCAATGGGTGCTATGGAGAATCGACTTGATTGAGATTTATGTGAAATAGTTAGTAGGTATGGGCTGTATGTAACCCAGTAAATTCATTGACGATGGATTCGTTTCTTCGATTTTTACCAAATGAAGGACGAATTATTTCAATGGCTTCTACATACCTTTCTCTTCATTAATTCTACAATAAGTAATCTGAGGTAAATACTTCCTTGTCCTACACCACAGCAGATATTGATTTTCATTCGACCAATATAGGCACCAATCAAAACGGTGTGCCGTCTTTTTGAGACGATATGAGACTACGTTATCATGAATAACCACAAATCCAAATAACTATGGATAATATTGATATTCTGTGTTACCTAGTATGACTGAAAGCAATTGAAAAAATAACAGATTGTTTTATCAGAAGCCAACTCCTCGATATAAGACCGTTTCAGAAGAAACAGTCTGCTTATCAAACAGAAAATTCCACAATCAATGTTCTACAATACCTAACTGAAAGCATTGAAAAGACATACGTGGCAGAAGAAATGGCTCTTTGCGCCTTCATTGACATAGAGGAGGCTTTCGACAACACCTGACATGATTCCATAACCAGATCATTGAAGGAAATGAATATTAATGCCTCACTGATCAGATGGACACAATCTATGTGGCGGCCGTTGAGGGAGAGACAGTCAAGATGACAGCAGAAAAAGGTTGCCCCCAAGAGGGTGTTTTATTGCCTTTGCTGTGGTCGCAGGTTGTCGACGACCTGCTAGTAAAGCTACACGAATCTGGTTTCACGACTTAAGGTTGTGCCGATGACCTAGTCGTCACCATTAGGAGCAAACATGACGGAGTAATCTCCGACCGCATGCAATTGGCCCTAACCTAAACACAATTAGAAGCTGGTGAGCTAAGGAAGGACTCGATGTCAATCCTAGCAAAACAGTGCTGATTCCATTCAACAAGAGGCGAAAGTACGAACTTAAAGCCCCAACTCTGAATGGAACCCAGCTTACATTTTACAAAGAGGTGAAATACTTAGGAGTTATAATAGACCCGAAACTGACTTGGAACAGCCAAATCAACCACATTCTTTCTAAAGCTATAGCGGCAAGTTGGACATGCCGCAAAGTCTTTGGGTCTGAAACCAAAAATGATTTATTGGTCATACCAAACAATCATTAAACCCATGGTCACCTACGCCTCACTGATATGGTGGACAAGAATTCAACAAATGTTGGCACAAGTCAAGCTGATGCAGAAAGCGGCTAGCTTGCCCAATAATTGCCAAAATTATTTTTAATTACAATCACCTGAATATTCTGAAAATCGCACGCATCAGCATCTATAAAACTCTCGTATTGAAGATCGTCTTGGAGAGATTCATCCTCTTGGGAAACTTCTTGGAGAGATTCTTGGAAAATGTCATTCTCGGTCGCAATGATATCTTTGGCAGTAACCATATCGACGTTGGCAATTTGTTGATTTCAGTACCAAATTTCTTTGTCAAAAGGCGTTGCAAAGGGCTAGACAGCAGCCGTATGATAAAAATGTCACCGTTTAATTCTGCTATTTTTTTTATATGATTGGTAGCGTTAGAACTCCTGAACAAAAGTGCCCATGGCAATCCTATGAATAGTTTTCGCTATACCCTGTACGGTGTGTCGCTTTATTTCCATAGAAACAATATCTTTCATGCATCTTCGCGCTACACTGGATTGGTAATATTTTATGAAATGATTCGGAACAAGCAACTGATGAAACGCGATAAGGTTGCTTCTCGTATGACGGAAACGGATGATCTCCGATTATATTGGTGGACATATTCACTGCAGATATGCTTCAGTGAACTTTCCTATTCCAGATACGTTTCTGTGTTTGTTCCGCTTTGCGATCCGATTGAAAAATCTAAATTTATGACAGTCGGTCTATTATGACGGTGGGTCGCACTCCAGAACTATGAATGCAGTGCCTCACCGAAGAAGTTGATGTCGCACACCTACTTCGCGATATTCACTAACTGAGACTGTTCCATTGGTTGGTTTGTAAAAGTCTTGGTTTCTTTTTCTATACCTAAACATACCTTCCCATAACCGACCGAATTCCACAATCAGAACCAAGTAGTTACCATAATTTTTGCTGATTTTGCAAAATATTGGCTGATGACAATGTTGGTCTTGCCGATTTGAAACAATATTTTGCTCTCAATTTTAGACTGGGACTACATAAAGAATTACAAAATAACATATTGAAGTGAGGGGTATAAGATCAGGTAGGGAGAAACTTCAGGTCAACTCCCATAAACCATACCAGAGTTGTTTTCACCAGAAGAAGTCAAGAGGTCAACAGAGCTCTTCGAACATATTTTAGTATAAAAACAATACAATACAATGAAAAGTACCTAAAGGTGTGATTTGATTTTCTTGTGCTCATAAGGAAGATCATATGCTATTTTGTTTTGTGAGGTAAACAGAAGATACTGGTGACACTCTAGAATCAATGTACTCATGCCATAAACCTTCACATGGGTGTCTATAATAGGCTGTATAGTGTCCACTATATTTCGTTCCACTATGGTTTCAAAGTGCAAACAGGTCGTAACTACCGCATAATTATTGTCCATGTCTAAACATCCAATAGGGAAATCAATGTTAAGTTTTCCCTTAAATCTTCCCGTGCGAGAAAATCGTTCCATATGGATGATTAGAGTTCTTGGAAATTTATTTATCGACAACGACTTCATACATTTTCTCCTTTCATTACAATCTGAACAAGTTCGTTTTTCACTTCCTTTCAGAAGTTCTTCTTTTGTGAAAAAGTAAAAAAAATGTGATGGATTTAGCAGACCTGAACTCTGAGGTATCGGTAGTAAAAGTTTACAGAAAGAATCGAATGTAACAGCAATGGCCGTAGAATGTACATTTCAACGAAGATTTTAGCTGTCCAACAAAGTTTTGAAATATTTTAGAGTTGTTATTATCTAGAGATTCTGACCAAGAATCTCCAATTTTTTCATGTTCATTCATTTCTCCGTCTTTCATTGGCCAATTTCATTTGAGTTCGTTATTTAATGCGTTAACATCCTCATGAAACGAGAAGCAAATCATTTTATTTCACTTTTGAAAGAACTAGAATTCACCACTCTATCTGTCGAATCTTCTGACAAGTACTTTCGCAAATGATTTCATCAAATCACCCTCCATGATAGATGAGCTTGTATCAATATGGATGATGTATTCATCACTCCTTAGATATTCGAGTAAACACTGTATAACACAGTTCATAAAGCAGGTTTGCCAATATTTTCCAGCCCCTTCAGACCAAGTATTTTGGGGTTAATTAAACTGCACTCGATGTTTTTACTGTCCTTAATCGAATAATTTCCACTTGATTGGAAACACGGACTTAGACGGTTTGGTAGTGAGTTAGGTGGAGGAATGTTCTTTTTAAAACGTGAGATGTTGAAAAATTCATCTAAATGACGATCGACAGGGATGGTTCCCAATACCGAAGCTGCATTACCCCTTTGAATAGCGATAGTGATACGTTGGAGTAGAAAGCAGGTTAATCGACTGTCATTGAAAAATCTACAGATGCCAGAAAAGTAGAATTACCCAGGTCTAAAACATGGGTTCCGAGCTAACCTGGATCAAACGTCTGCAAAAAAAATTATCACTTTCAATGACCAAATTTCCCTTTCAATTAACATGGAGACTTGGATTTTCACCATCCTCTTATTTATATACAGCGATGGTGAGACCCTTGACACCTTGCTGTGGTGAACAAAAATAACTTAGATGACAACCAGAGGGAATCTATCAAGCCTTCAAAGACTGGCTCTGCTTGGAGTCTATTGCATCAACGATCAGCCTGGAGTTCGTGGGGTGAGTGATTACTGGATCCCAAAATCATGTGATCTGAGTGGACGGAGTGAATCAAGTTTTACTTTCTTCTGAATTCGAGCAGCTGAGATTTTTGCTGATCACGATGATTTTTATACTTGAAATTAGCTCATCCCCCACACGCTATGCTTTTTCACCTCTATTCCCATCACGCGTCTACGGTAAACTAGGGTGTTGAAGACACAATCTTGTCAGCCAGTTTTATTCCCTTGGTGTATGATTTCAGCTAACTTGACCTGTGGAATGAGGCTTCGTAACCTGAAGAATGAGGAGGTGAAATATGTCGATGAGCCAAGATTTGAAATGTTTTTGGAGATGATCACATTCACTGGCTCATCCTTACGTAGTTGCAGAAGTGAATCAGTTTCCGAAGCTTTGATGTAAACTTTTTGGTTGACGTGATAGAGTTTGGCTTACCTCGTTCAGTGTCGAATACGAGTTCAAGTTCATCGGCTGCATGGGTTGAAGCTCCGGCCTTTGCTTCTTCATAATCACAAAGAGGAGGGGATCTGAACATCTGCTAGCCTTGAAGGTTCCATCTAGTACCAGTAGGTTATGTAGATACTCCAAAGTCAGAAGTTCACAGCCAGTTGTCTGGATAAATATAACCGTGAAACGGCCAATTGAATACGAAGATGCATTATTTTGCGAGTTTTTACGTCGAATTGTTGCAGCTCTTCTCGATTTGATTCAATCACTTTCCAACGTATCATTATTTTTATTATTTGAAACTCACCTTATAATGGACATATTCTCATATCAACTACTAGTTATGGAATATTTTCACTTGTAGACTTGTAGTTTGACCGAACAGGACACCTGCTCAGTGGTCCATATAAATACCAACATTTTTCGTGGGAATTCTTCACATATCCCAGTAATACCTATATTATCATAATTTCCCAAATTAATATCAACGCTACTGCTACAGACTATTAAAAAATCAATTTTACGACATAACTAGCCAATATTCCAATTAAGTTGACACAAAATTATAATGATTCCATAATAAACACCAGCTACCGGATTGAATTATAATACTCATGGGCGTAATCGACTCGTTTCGCGGAAAAATTGGGTCATTTATTTCAATTTATTCCACTTTTTCCGATTAACTGTTTCATTCGGTTCGATTGCGCGCTGTATTTGATAATGAAAAGATCAATTAAAATGTTTGAAATAACTGAATGTTTAAGTGCCTCTGATTGCACGCCGCGAAATGCATATTCAACATAACTGCCCAGACGGTCGATTTGGGAGCAATCACTGGCTGGCCACGAATGTGTCGAGAGGCATCAATCAAATTGCTGCCGAGAAATCGACCCTGAGAGCACTTATAAGTGATACAGGGTGATGTGAGGCCGGTGAACACATCATCGAATCGAAACATCTACGAACAAAAAAGCAATCCATTTCAATTCATAATTTCCTTGATACATACATATTCTACCTGAAAATTGAAGAATCAATGAAATAGAACTTCACCGTAACATCATTAGTTATTCCTATCTAAAAACGTAAAACCAACTAATCATCCGAAAATAAATTTGTAGTAACATAAAATCCACGAAACAGAAATGTGTAAGATATGAAATGATCAGAATCGAAATTTATCAGAAAGTGTGAAGGGGATGGGTGAATAATTAACCAGCCTTGTAAAGGAAAATCAACTAATAATAATAAGTGTTTTATTTGTCTTCTAGATGGCGCTGACTTGTGACCGTAAAATGAATATATATTTTACCAAGATCCCAGTTGCCATGGTATATTGAGTAACATTTTCATTGATTACATTGTACTATCCTGAAAATACATTATCGGTTCATATTGAAACTTCAAAAATTAACTTATTTACTCTTATAATAAAATAAAATTTATTCATGTACGAACTTTGTTCAAAATATATTTCCTGTCTTTGATCTTGCCTCTACCCATGTGTTTCCTTGCCTTTGAAGAATGCCTCCTATAACTCCATCCCATGTTTGTTTTGATCTTCCCCTCTCTTCTCTTGTATCTTCGACTGCCATAGTCTTTCATCTGGTCTTGTATTATTTATAGTTGACACCTCCACTTCAGTTGCCTCTTATCAATGAACTAGGGTTTTGATTCTATGTCAAGATCTTTTCTTATTTTTGTATTTCTGAGTTCATCTTTCTTTGTGACTTCTTTAGTTAGTCTCAAATACTTCATTTCTGCTGCTTGTGTATTGCTCTTTTGTCTTCTCGTCAACATCCAAGATTCACATCCAAATATTAATATTGGTTGATATATTGTTTTGGACACATTTATCTTTCACTTTCTAGAGATTCATTGTGTAGTACTATTTTATTGTTGTTTGTACTCTATTGCTAATATATATTTCTTGTCTTCCATTGTCTTCTATTTCCACCCACAAATAATAAATTTCTTTGGCTTGCTCAGTTTCTACGTCGTTTATCTCTACATTCACCTCTTTTTGTTTTCCCCTATGACCATAACTTCAATTTTTTCTTCATTTACTTTTATTTCAAATTCTTTACATAAAGCATTCCAAATTTTCAAGTTTTTCTGTTAATCCTTCTTTTTTCCTGCCTTTATTTTCACTTCATCTGCAAAAGCTCCTTCTGACATATCTACTCTTTTAAAATTCCAGTGTCCCACGTATAGTTTTGCCAAACTGCAAGAAGCCTTTTTTTTTCATTTAATCAATAAAAAATTTCAATAATAACGTACTTACCCCTCCCTCTTGCCCTAATTCTACTTGTGTTGGAAAAGATTCTGATGTTTTGTTTCTGTGTTTCGCACAATTTATGTTATTATTGTAGATGTTTTCAATTATTCCCATCGATTCCCCTGTCTTCTAGTATTTTCCATAGCTTCTCTCGTCTTACTGTATCGAAAGTATTTTCAAAGTCTATGAATTCCATATAAACTTCTTTTCCTAGTTATAAGAACTTTACAAATATTTTTTTTTGTCGTAAATATATTTTCCTGTATACTTCTACATTTTTTAAATCTACTTTGTGACACTTCAACAGTATTCTCTCTTGTTTTTTTATCCTACTGTCTATAATTTTTTCAAATATTTTCATTGCTGTATAATCTTCTGGTATGTGTTCTTTGTTCCACGCTGTATTATAAAGTGTTAAGAGCATTTTCGTTCCTGTAGGTATCCCCTAGGTTTTTTGTTAATTCATCTGTTCCCGGTGACTTTCCATTCTTTAACTACCTTGTTTTTTCTTTCTTCAAGTTCACTTGTCCGTTTTTATTTTGTACTTTTTTATTTGCTCCTAGTTACAACTGGAAATATCATTTCCATTCATTCATTCTCACTTGTTATATTTATATTTATAAAATAGTTTTTGACTTGATTCACTAACTCTTTCCATTTTCGCCAAATTCTTTATACTGATTTATTTTTACTGCTGTTATCATCTCTTTCACAGTTTTTCTTTTCTTGTATATTTCAAAATATTCAGTTGTTCTGTTGTTCAGATAAATCCTCCATGACCTATTTTTTAGTTTTACATGTCGTTTTCATTTCATCTCTCCACCATGCTGTTCGTTTACTTGTATTGATTTTTTACTAGCTCCACATATTTCTTCCGCTTCCTCTATAACTGTTTTCTTGAAATTATTCCACATTTCTTTTTACGGGCTTTATAAATAATAATCAGCATCAAAACGACAATAACAGAAATGAATGAACAACTGCAGTGAAATAAATATCAATTATTAGTATTTCAGTAATTGTGTCTTATATTTAATATGTTATGTTGATAACTATATACAGATGATCTGCGTAGGCTGTGCTCCAGAAGATTTTCAACTTGTATTTGGATATGAACGTGAAAATTTTGCAGTCATACGATTTAAATAGATCATCGCAAATTACTTTCTCTGTTTGCATATGGTATATCAAAAGTATATTGGAATTTTTTATTCAAAATGCAATCCCACATTATACGGCTCGATGGCTTCACGATTTTGAGTTACGGAATCGAAGTTATAAGGCCTTACCTCTCCTAACATTTTTTGACCTAACAAGTGTTTGAAAAAACTCGTATCTGCGTAAGTTTACGAAGAATAGTGTTTTGGTTTTTCAAAGTTATTTTTCAATTCTTTTCCATTTCTGTGAAATTATTTCCTATCTAGTTCGATTCTGTATAAAATCGTTACTGAACTTTGTTGGTTTGATAGTTTTAAATCATAGTCAATTTCATATCTATATTTTACCGTTTTTATGGATTACATGTAATCATTCAACTGAGTTTTGTATCTTAAAATCTGCAAGAGAAATTGACTCATAACCTTCGTTGACACAGCTATCGGCAAAAAAACATCTGAACAAGTCACCCCAAATTATCCTCAAAAGAAAATTGAAACGGGGAGAACATTATGAAAATTCTATTTGCGGCTTGATCTTGACAGATCCTGTATAAGCACTCAAAAAATAACTCAGTTGTTCAATCTGACATCTGAATTTGAATAGACTCCCATCGCATAATTTCGGATTATTTCAAATTCTAAAACGTCGAAGATCGATCATTCCCAATCAAAATAAATTTTTTATTCCCCACGAACACTCGTTTCACCTACGAGTCGGGGTCATCAGATTTAGGAAAACCGTCAGAACTGTCAGGTTGTAATTATTCGATATTGCTCGTGAAGAAGAGTTCAACTAAAAATAAAAAAAGTTCCCATCACGAAATTTTGGTTCCTCTAATTTTGGAAGTGATTGAATGTTTTTATGCCAATCGACGACGATGCAAGCAACTACAGTTAGTTCTAGGCTAACTGTTCATGTTTTAATGAACTGGGTTGCCATCTAACATTTCAATTCTAATAATAGTAGTGGACAAAGGAACCCGCCCATATAATGAGATGTTTTGTTAGGAACCTGTTGGATTCTGTCTTAATTGGGGGCCGGGCTAGATCGTAACTCGTTGCAGTTTTTTGTTCGTAGTTTTCTTGCGAATTTCGTTTAACTGCCAATTAGTCAAATTCTTATGTTAAACGTATGCATATTCATTAGTCGTGACTTTTGCACATCATTAATTCAAGCAAATTAGTTTTTTTTTTTGGTTAGTAGTTTACAAATACTAGGTTATTACAGTTTCTCCAAATCATTTTCAACTGACATTCGGATCCATCACTCAATTTTTGGTGATTTTTTATTTCAGGGTGTGCTAAAGATGAGCATACTTTTTTCCCTGACACTTGTTATGATAGCAAAAACTCGCTCTTTCAAAACACTGTCAATCAAAGGCAAGAACTTTTTATAAACGAACCACTAATACGATTCGACGGGTTGTCTTGATAACATCAAAGTTTGATGTCATATGGAAACCAAAAACATATTGATTATTGCAATTTATAAGTACTAAAAGCAATGATATTATTGATCAGAATCAATGTAGATAACAAAAAAAAACATATCTAAGACATAATATAACTGACTTTGCTGTCTTGTTATTTTTTCCATGAGTACCACTTAATAAACGGAATCGTTCCATCAGAAGTACAGACTATGGATTATGGTTCTGTTTTTATCATACAAGAGAATAATCAATCGGTAATTTCCCGAAAATCTTTATTAAATATGACCTGTAAAATGGAAATATCGCTTGGTGTTGGAACCAATGTTGCCAAGTCGGAAAATAAGTTAGGAAATCCCAAGAATAGAAGTCACATCGAAGATACTTCTTGTACACTGAGCACAGTGAAGTCCGATGCTGAGTATACTAATGACGAGAATATCAGGTACTAACCAAAAACTACAAAATCAGATGAACAAAGTGAAACATGCTCTCGAATGAAGATATATTAGGTCAATTCTAACAATCAATACAAAATCTGAAGAAGGGAATCTTGGGAAAAGACAATTATATAACTCAATTGAAAAGGACTGTGAAGTTGAACAGAAGTTTATAGAAACCAGAGGCAACGCTTAACAATATTGGAAGTTAACGAAGAAATCATCAAATGACCAGAAGATAATAAAATGCTACAGGAAAAATACAACGCATTGGAATCGAAGCTAACTGATATGGAAGTAATCAATCATAGCAGAGTTGAGCGCCCTGAGAGAGAATATTCTGTCATTAATCGAAGTGCTCACCCAAGAAAGAGAGAGTTATACGCTTGTCAGCTGAAGGAATTGCAGACGTACTAAGTAAAAGCTGCATCAATGTACAAAAACTTGAAGCCATCTACAGAAAAACAAACAAAGAGACATTGTGTGAATCAAAGAAAAAGAATAGTAACAAAAGAGAAGGAGCGAAAAATTTTATTTAAAGGAGAACGATGCCATCCCTCACTATCCTGAAAGAATTGATAACGGTGATGACCTCTAAATCGATACTCAAAAAAGGTATTACAATTTCCAATGGGGCAAACTATGGAAGAGGCGCAAAGGAATATAAGGAAAATTACTACACATCCGACCAGGACAAAAATAAAACAGTTGTAGCGGTTTTTATGCTGTAGCCATAATATAACATTTCATCTCAATTAATGGGTGCTTAATAACGGAAAACAATATCGAATAATTTTATTCGAAGTTTATACAGAAACTGTTGAGATTTGTAAAATAGTGTTATTAGACATTATAAAAATAAATTACCCCAAAACACTCAACTGCATTTTTATTACAATATGTACTTTTCACCACAAATCTCTGATCCATATTGAAGATCCGTTTATCTTTTTTGTTCAGTCATACCTTGTACTTATTAAGTTGTGTTGATGTATATCGGCCTCGTGAATATGAGAATCTTGATAGCGATCAAAATAAACGTTTCATTGTTACCTGAAGAATGAGTTGAGTGAATTATCAGAATCAGGATGCTCGAGCATATTACAAGAAGGCATGTAGGAAGCAATTTATTTAGAAATATGAACTCCAGGTGAAGTCACTTCACTGACATAAAAACACTCCAAAAGAATCTAATTAACCTGACATGATTCTGAAGAGAGATTCAAATAGAAGTAAAAAGCGAATCAAAAGAAGAGGATATGCAAATTAGCACTATTTCATATGCTCTTGGCCCCAAGCCAAGAGTGATGAAGCTTAATTTAATTATTGCCTTAACGTTTGAAATTAGTTACGAAAGTTGCGTATGGAAAATCAAAATGTTTTTCTAAAATCGGTAATGTTGATGCGTAGCGCTTATACATTTTCAGTAGAACGAATTTAATTCAGAAAATTATTATGATTCAAAAGATTTTAACATATTTATCATTTCTTCTAATATCTCAAAATATTCTTTCATGTTACGAGTTAAACTTCACTGTCCAATGCTAATGATAGGAGTGTCTTGAAATAATATCACAAATTGCTCACGAACATTAATTCGTCTCATATTTTTTTTATTTCTGGTAGTTATTTATTATTGATCATTTGTATTGTATTGTAGTTAATCAAAATAAAAAGAGATTAGAAAATTTTCGAAAAAGAAAATGATATTTTAAAACTTCTCGAAATATTGCCTTGAACTCTGTGTGTGAAACTGAATTCTATGAAACTTTTTCAATTTCCTAAAAAAAAATCTGTTTTTGCAGTGAAACATTTATTTAAGAACGCATTTCTGCTACTGGTTGTTTACTGCGCAATTTCTTCATTCGATTCGGTCATATGATCAAAATAAAAACAGAAGCTGTTTTTACACTAAACAATGTTATTTTAATTGGAATCCATACCATAGAATTTTATTACCATCATTAAACTGGTCAATTGCTATGTGATTACAAAGGACTACTTCATGAGAATGAGTCATTTCATGTAACAAGAGCGAATCACCTAAGTACTCTGAGAAATTAAAAATACCAACTGTATCAATTTATCTCTTGTCAGCTACGAAAAACTGATGTTAGACAAAAATAGTCGCAACTACGGTTTGGCAATGTTTTCATGTCAGGTTTTCTCTGACATAAAATGTCTTGGGGTCTGGAAGTCAACTGTTGTTGCTGATGGTTACTTGGAAGAGCTCGACGAACACAGGGAAACCATCTCAATACATTTCAGTGTTATACTCTGTTCTTTGCGTAGGAGTGATCGCTACCCATTTACACCTACCTTACCTAGAACGTCTCAAGCGTTCCTTGACATATTCCATGGAAGTCAGCTGCTGTTGCTGAAGGTTGGGAAGACTCTAGAGAACAGAAGGAAACCATCATGAATGAAATCATTTCATGTACTAACAACGATGCCGTTTTCGTCTTCATGCACCTTGCAATATACGGGTGTTACTCTGTACAGCCAGTCTCTACGAAATCAGTTGGATATGCTTATTTTCGAGTCAATATATAAAGTTCGTTCGAATTGGCACATGAGAATGTATGGATAATGAAGGAAAAGAAAATAATAAATGGAGATTGATTCCGTTATATAGAATATTAAAGAACGGACGAAGTATGATTCTGATTCGAAGAGTATACAGTCTACTTACGTTCAGAGATTTCAGTTATTAAAACTTCTGCTTGATCTAAAACATGAAATACAACTATCCGATATAGGTCGTTTACGAGGTTTCCTGAAAACTAATAATTCTATGAAAGCGTAAAGTACCTGTATTTTTGACAATGTCTGAAATTGTTTTGGAAAAATTTATTTAGAATTGAAAACTACTTTCAGATATCCATTTTTCATTAACAATGCGTTATTTTTGTCGAAAAAAAAATGTAAAAAAATAAATAAAAATTCATTGTAGTTATATGTGATTCAATATCAGAAATTATTATTGAAAGAAGTTATTGAGAATTGAAAACTTTGTTAAAATAATCAACCACATATAATGTGATTGATATATTATATCTATATATTTTTTTTAACGGTATTTCATTGGTTGTCATTTGCCATTTATATTATTTAGCTGACAAAATATGAGGTCTTGTTATATTATATATCAAAATATGGTGGAGAAGAGAATTACTGCCCTAACGGCCATTCATTATTTCAACTGACATCTCTGTGGTTGTTTGATATTTTCGTTCCAACACTGTATAGCGTACGTTTCTTACGACTGCTGTTCAAAAAGTTAATCACCTAAAATACCTGAAATGTTTTGACATTTATGGTGATCGGCTTTAAAGAACGAGTCCTCTGTTGTGAAGAAATCTGGAGGAATTCGAAAGATCGCTTAGCAGAATAACACAAATACTTATCCCTGAGTTATAAGAATGATTGTCCTCAAAAAGAAATGGATGCATTCCTCCATGAACATTATTATAGTTGCTTTTTAACCAAATCATTAGTTTTTCTTTGGGATGAGAGTTCAGAATTTTCCTTCAAATACTACTACGTTAAATGATATAATTAATTCCTTCCAAATAATTTCTTCTACCAATTTCCTCTCAATCTATATTTTTAATTAGTTTAGGATGAAAATACTCAACGAGCATTGTCGGACTGTTTTATCGCGGTGAATATGCGCAACTACGTACAATAAATACGATAATTTCAGTAAATCCACAGCGAGAAAAACACGATTGCATTATATATGCCCGTAGGTAAAATAATTACTAGTTACCTACTATCTGACCTTCCTTGATTCGTACCAATTATCATGGTTAAGAGCAATTTTTAAAACTATATAAAGTTCACCATATCCAACATGTTTATAGCAATTTTCTTTGTAATATTTTCTTGAGCTTGACCTCACAGCGTTCATTTGCATTCAGGGCTACGAGAATTGCTCGTAAATATTTCCGAAACAATGTCAATATGAAAGAAAGTCGCAGGTTATTATCCACCATATCTTCTTCGTGATCGATGGGATTGAAATTATGAATAAAGACATGTAAATTGATGGTGGCCAATAAGGGAAGGAGTTCATACAGATTACGGATCAGTTGATTCAAAAAACATTACCAGATATGTAGAAACAGACTAAACAAAAAGTTATAAAATGCCCAATTGTTTGAATCAGGTTTGATTACATGAAACTGTAATAATCTTTTGACAAACTCTTCAAAATCAGCAGAGCAATCAATAAGTGGAAAATGGAAAAATAAAATACCTCATAGGATTGAATTGGTTCAGGGATAATATACTACATTGGTTAAATACGTCACCACTGCCCAAGTAGCAAAATCTGTTTTATAAGAGTTTTATAAACTGTTATACAACAAATCTAATAAAACTACAAATATCCTATATCGCCCTTTACAGCTCTAATGCAGTACGTATACAACCAAAAAGGCCCAAATTATAAAACATTTTGTTTTTTTTTTAACATATAGCTTATAACCAATTATATCCTCTCAATAAAATGTACCTATGTGATAGTAAAAAAATTATTTTATAAGTATGTCCATTAGATTATTTATACAGCCTATCCAAATATGCGGTTCACAACCATTATACTTATATTTCTTAGGGATCCTATTAAACGGTTTAAAACTATTTTAAGAATAGCTATAAGAACATAAAAAGTCTGTTTTATGAGAATGATATAACGCTGTCTAGTCAGCGTCTTATAAGTGAACAAAAGTGAAATTTTATACGATATTTTATTTCTTTAGAGACGCAATTCACAATGATTATATCGAATAACGTTGACATAACGTGGACAGATAAAAACTTCACCGAAATGGTTGTCATAGTTCGAAATGATGAAAGTAAAACAGTCGCCATCATAAAAAACGTGTATATATGAGATATCATTAGGTTTATAAAACTCCTGAAATTTGTTCAGCACCAAGAATTTCCCTACGCAGCGAAATTTTCTGAATCAATATATATATGTTTTTATTAAAAAATAGAAGCGCCTTGAATTAGAAATAAATTGGACGATCTGATAAAAATATTGGAATATGTAGTTTATTTTTCGAAGGTATTATTTTTAATGGAAAATACCTGTATAATGATGAACTAGTTAAATAAATAGAGTATAACGCCCTATATTTTTATTGGAGGTTCATAATTATTGTTTTCATATTCGAAAATATTTTCGTCAACAATGGCGGCCACTTGCAAATGCTCAAACCCGCAAATAAATATGGCGTTGAGTTATACAATAATTATGTGTCAATAAAAACGTTAAAAGATAAATGTATTCTATAAGAAACCTTATAGAACCTTATGATTTTATAGAGCTGTTTTGAATGGCACTATAAAACAATTTTTCCAGGACAAACTAACCTTGATTTCATTTATTTCAGAGGTTGCCACATATTATTTTTTTGAGCTTGGTTTAGGGGTGTAAAAGGCACTGAAGGAATTTCAATGCATTTTTACATGATACATTTCCTTTGTCTCATTGTTGATTTCTTCTCATACCTCTGCTAAAAAATCTCCAAATTGAAGTGCAATGCTACACAAACTCTAACCCAACACAAACCCTGGTTAACATTAGCTATTTTTTTATTTGTTTTTTTATTCTGTAAAAATGGTCAAAAATAGTTTATTTTATCAGAACGTAATTTTCTATCCCCAAGATAGGGGAGGAAAATACTTCTTTTCCTCCCGCCATTACTGATAGTAACTTAAGCATCTCCAAAACAACCAGTGAAAACATTATGCGACTGCTATTTGAATAACCAAAAATGTTAAACCAACAAAGCGTTTATTGACATGATACCTGCAAAACATTGAAAATGGCAAAATCTGAAATAAAAAAAGCTGTGAAATAAATTATCATGGTTACCTTTGATTATATGCACACGGTACTTACTATGGTCTTATATATTTTTTCAAACTTTTTGGTAAAAGAAATAGGTACTTTAAAACAGTAACGCTAATTATTGCCCCGTTTAATTCATTCCAACGTATTGGTATACAAAAGAGATGAATCCGTTGAGTATTGACCCATTGAATTGACTCATATTAAAATGTTAAACCTCTGTCAAAAGTATACTACATTGGTTGCATTTGAAGTTCTGCAACATGTGGCAACCCCGTGTACCATCTGTCTATGAGTAACGTGTAGGGAAACATCAAGCAGCCTTATGAATCAAAGTCATATATGGTTGCTTGAAGCTGCGCTTCACAATTAATTCGATACTTCGTGCTGCATATTTTGGCGGTAAAAAACCTTACCTGTAAATTGTAATCACCAAAATTGTTCTAATAGGTATAAGGTGAAATTAAGTTATTGTGGAACTACTATTATTTGTGCAAAATGTTCAAAATAGTGGAGACGGTAGAGAAGGGTCGAAAGGAATTGACGATTGTGCCGGAAAGCTGGGAAAATGGTCAGGGAATATTATATTGGACCAAAAAATTTCCTTCCAAATTACAACGAGACGCAACATCCACTCCCGATCCAAGTTGATATACATTTCGTTGCAAATTGAAACTACAATCATCTAAAATCTACAGATACTTTTTTTTCACATTTCTTTTGAAATAACCACTCCTTTTTATTTTCTTCCAAGGTGATAAATCAATATTATTCAACAGATTCAAGGACTTAGAGAATAATTATAGCGCAATATAATTCTTAGTTGAAAATTTTATAATGCGGAAATTTGTAACAATTCAGAATGCAAACTTGAGCACTAAGCGGTTACTATAAAAATGTTTAATATAGTATTTATTACGCACACACTATAACGTTTTTATTCCAAATACTACTATTTTGCCCTATGAACTGTTTTTAACCGAGTAAGCGACGCCTTTATAGGTAGACTATAAAAGGTGTTATACAAAAACTATATAATCATTTTAAAGCACTTAAATCACTAGTTCAAAACGGTTTTTTTGAGCCAAAAGCAAGCTTCAGTTTTATAATGCGAGTTGTATAAATATTTATACGATAATGTTATAAAAACATTTTTCTACAAACACAAAAATGTCGCTGTCAAACTCACTAAGTGATAAAATACTGCTTAATTCGGCATTATAAGATACTTATAAAATATATCAGTTCCATAAAGCAATGATTTTGCTACTTGGGTGGACCTGGATGATTCACTTATTTTCTATTTTTCCAAACATTTATTTGGGTCTGATATTAACTTTTTTGCTGGTTTATTGATTTGATTTTGTTTGGTGTATGTATTAACTTGGGTTTTGATGTAAATTGTGAAAAATTAACCTACTGTTTTTGCTCTCTGAACTTCATTTAGTGATTGTTTTCTTCCTTATCAGACCTTAATACGGTTCAATTGGAAATATCTGAGATAAGTAAGGGTCTACAGAGATCATGTTGAAGATTTTTCAGACAGTATTATTCCTAATTGTTCGTTTTTCAGGTCGAATATATGTCCTTTGGATTCTTGCGAAAATAACCAAAAAATTCTAAGAAGGATGGGGGTCGAAAGTACATATTTCACATCTTCTTTATAGAAAAATACTGCATCTTCACTGTAGGTATCGATTCAATGTTAATTCACCGAGCATTGCTTCGATTATTTTACAAACAATGATTATGAAAGAGATTTACAGAATGAATTTTGAGGCGAATTATTGAAATCAAATCCGGCTTCTTCTAGATATTTCCTTACGAAAATATTTGAAACAACTGCAGTGCCCACAGTAAACTTGGGAGACAACAATAATAAAGAAGCAATATAGGAAGTTGCTTCCTCTAATTCCATAGCTTCAGATATGAACAGAAATGATCTGTGTGCTAGAAACTTCGGAATTTCCATCTCTGAACGCTCTCAGGATTTGCAATAATATTGGGACTGTTTTAGAAATTATACAATACTAACCATACAATTGATGTTGAACGTAATGAAGACGATTCTGCTCAAACTGAAAGTTTTCATGAAAAGAAATAAAAAACTTGCTGAAGAAATACAAATTGAAACATCTGACAAAAAATGTGACGCTTGAATATAATGCCAAAATATTATAACGAAACATTCCACAAACAAAAACTATCGCTTACAGATGGAAAATTATTGGAAAAATATATTTCTCAACTCATCATAGACAAATGCTTCGCAAAAAGACATAGCTAAAAATGCTGCAAGTCTCTCATCATGCTCATCATCCGTGGACAGCTGTTTCGTAGTTTTCTACTTATTAGCAAGAATTCATGAGGTCTCTTGAAATCGAATCATACATGGGCAGCTATTTCGTGGTTTCCTACTCATTATATCAAAAATACTCAAGAATATTCAATTTAGATTCTGTTTGCATTCCTCTTAACGCACGAGAAACTTGATTGAATCTTGGGTTGGTCAGAACAACGAAATGTTGGATGCCTGTCAATGTGTAGATAATCATATAACTTTGGATTCCAGGCTCGTTTCAAATTGAGTTTCAACTCGTGACTGTAGATGTCACCAGTTACTCTACATCAAAAATATTGTTTGATGAATATATTTGCGCCAGATTTCTAGTAAAATCAAAAAACGCTCAGGAAACGTGTTCATTCCTATGAATTCCAATGGGATTCAATACGGCAGAACATTTCAGTGAACTGAGCCATCCTTCCGGTGTATATAATCGTCGGACCTGGTTTACAATCAAGACGGGAAAAATATTGATGGTTGAATAGGATCTGATATAGACTGGAAGCGAACTCATTGCAAGTGGTTTCGTGAAAAATATCAATCAATCAAAAGTAAACACTTCAGTTCCAGAATAAAAAAGGTTCCGACAATGGTTTATAACTGGTTCACCACTCACGTTGAAAAGTTCTACGAAACTTCCACGTTACCTTTATCAAATCCAAAAAGGAATATTACTATAGCAGATGAAACAAAAGAAGATACAACAAAACAGGTAAATGGTTTCAAATTTCCTTTCATGATGAAACTGCATCTTGCAGCAATAATATACGATAGCTCCGGTTGTAAGATAACTCATTGAAAATACGACATACATTCTCCATTAAACTATTAAAGTATAACTGAGGTGAGTGTGTACTCGAAGTTTCTGCATCATTTAGCCACTAACATCAGCTTCCGGACTGTCAACTGTTTATACACTAGCGTGAGAATACGGGACAGATGACTAACGCGGCTACTTCAAGGACGTCTGTGATTTATGGATGACTGCTCCACCTAGTTCATGCATTCTCAGCGGCGGGTTTTGATGTTATTTTCAAAAGTTGGAATTCCAATGATGAACAGCGTGAATCGATAGTGACGATGTAGAAATTTCGCATGCTTCAACTTCCTTATTCTTCTTAATTTATTCAAATTCCATATCCTTCTAGATTCAAGTCATAAGATTCATAATTTCTTGTTCATAGTATCGTTGTTACTTTTCCATGATTGAAGAAACTATTGAGTTTGGATATTTGGCAAGGAAAGCCTTATGTAGTAAGGCCACTGATACTGAGTTGATATATATTTTCTGAATTATTCCAGGCAAAAAGTTCATAGGTTAACCTAAAGGGATTGTATTGAACATCGTTTCAACATAGCAAGTTACTTGATCCAATTGTCACAAACTCAAATAGAAGGCAGTTTTTCCTTTTTTTATGAAAGCACAATAAATTCTAGTCTGCTGGCCAGATGCCTCAAAGCTGTTGTCCACTGACTATACCGAACCGTCGATTTACAATTTCTTCAAGAAATAATATATGGCGACACCTTCACAGAATCAACTGAAAGGAAACATATTCAAACGCTAGTTAAAATCAACACATCATCTAGAAAATTATGACATATACTAGGTTATAGCAAAGATAATATCGCTGAAAACATCTGAGAATAAGAATTTTTGTCACCGTTTCTCCTTTTGTCTCGAAGGATTCTGACGGTAGTTTGCGTTTGAATGAGACAGTCGTAAGTTCTCACATTCTGGTCTACTGATAGCATGTCAAAAAGGCGTAGAACACATCAGAATCACGTTAGTGTTGCGAACGGTCAAGAAAACTACCCCTGATCGCTAAGTAGAAGACGATCGGAGCTTGAATAGCAGAAGCATCATAGTCGATTTTAAATTATCTCTTCAATCGAGTAAATATTCCATTTACTAGTCATTTATTCTTAGAGATTCTTCAATTTTATTTATTTGATTTTTCCTACGCCATTAAAATAGAAAAACCAAACCATTAAAGTTTTCTTTGTATTTCGAATAATGAATTAGTCAAAGCCTCTGCTGCAAAATATCAATTGTAAAAATAAATTGGTTGAACGAAGTTAGGTGTATATATTGCAATTTTAACGAATTAACGTTGATGGTGAAACAGCCATTTGACCACAACTCCAAATTCTGAGCTAGACTCAGTACAACATTTCCCTGCTGTTATAGCCGTTATTCCTTCGAGAAATCGTCGACTTGCTTCATGAAAATTCATCAAGACATTTATCGTACGATTATGTGCATTGTTTTCCGCCTATCTTGATGGATCTCTCGAGAATTATTCAAGGAATGAAATACCAATGTTGGCAATTAGTATGTTGGTAATCTGGTTCCCTTGGTGAGAAATTGAATATCTTTCAGAGTAATCAACGTTCATCTTGCGAGTTCGTCCAGATTTCTTCACTGGACTCATTCATCATTCTGGGAAAGGTGATGATGTTAGGGTGAATGTGATCTGAAATATGTTGAAGGTGAAGCATGTTGTGTCTTCCTATCGAGACTACTTTCGAGAACGGAAAAAAACAAAGTGTTTTCAAAGCTTTCATTATTCAACTATTCAAAGGGGAAATCAATTCCTACCTTTCTTAAATACTGAATGTAAAATTAATATTTTCAAATCACATCGTCCATTTCTAGAATTTTCTCCGGCAGCATTTCGTTTCAAATCCGAACAATATTTATCCGATGCCCAGTTTACTCATGACTGAAATAATATTATTAATCTTTCGTTTCCCTCTCTCTCTTTTTCTCCAGTTCCCTTCTATTTTTATCTCTTCTTGAAAATTATACAAACTGTGAGATCAATCATTACGCCATTTAATCATTTTTTCTCATCTCTTTTGGCTATGATGGAAGAACAAAAGCAATATCAGCTGTTATCTGAATCAATTATAATTTTTTATCATTATTATTTAATATTCCTAAGATTTGAATGGATGATATTCAGCGGCTATTCAACAACTGACTATTCGAACGGAATAGAAAACATGTTAGATGAATTATGTTTCTCATTATGTTACTGTTGAGGAGTGATACTTAATCACTCTATCGATCCTTCATAGCATTTTCAAACCATTCTTATTGTGAATGAATTCCTTGAATGAGTGTATTCGAAAATATATGTACGCCACTGAAAACCCAAGTGGGACATGCCAAAAATTAAATTCAACAATTAAATCGAATGAAACCTATAACTCCTTATCAGTTATTAATTTAGAACTTGTTTTGTAAATTGACTTAACGTGTCTTATGTCTGAGGAAGATCGGAATCCATTTTTTATTGCCTTGAGACACGATAATATTTTGAAAATGGAACGCTACTATCTGCCTACGTCAACATCTTTTTGATTTTCAATCATTATTAATTTATTTTTACCCAGGTCGTTCCACATTTCATTAGTGAAATCAGTCAGTGATTTTTGGCGACGTGGTTATAAATGCTTATGACATTAAATTGAGGATTATCGTAGGAATTATTCAGTGTAGATCTGAGAGATTATTTAAATTATGACGTCAGTGTTAATTTTTGTTTGCATCGATCAAGGAAGATATTGTTCGAGATCTCATTCTTTGACATCACAATATAGAAAATATTTATTCATTCAGTAGGCAATTTGCAATATGTTCGTAATATGTATGAACTCTGAAACTTTCATAAAACACTATTTGAAGTATTTTTTTTCTGTTGTCATTACCGCAGAAAATATGACGAGAACATTTCAACATTTCTGGAGTGAATGAAATCCGAAATCTTGGTCGTTCTTTTGAGAACGAGTTCTGTGAACGATGTTAGAAATATCCCCTGGCTTACTGCTAATGAGTAGGAAGATTGATTCGTAGGGCAAATCTCGATGAAACAGCAGATATCTCTACAGTTTTGCTGGACTGAATTACCTCTTTTGATTTGGAACATAATGTACAATATAGAAATATTTTGGCAAACTATTTATTTCCATCCATCAACGTATCCTTGTGAGTTTTTATCAAAGCTTTCGCTAAACCATAAGTCGATTACCCTCTTTGTGGTTCTTATACCCTGTATGACTCGTTACCAAAGCTATGGACAGCTTGTTATGACTGCAAACAAGTTTTTAGTTAACTTTCATGGAGCTGATTGCTTTACTAGCTGCTTGGCTGCTGAGAATGAATAGCAATGGTCTTTTTATTAAAATTTTGCCTCGGTAACTCTCTTGCACAATGATGTATTGCTGCAAATTCTGCCTGGACTACCGTAGCTAGTTTACCTAAGCTCAACAATACTTTCGTCTTGCTATCTGTATAGCAGGCGATTTCTGCATGAAAGACCTTCCTTCCATGCCTCTTGGTCATAGAAAATTTATGGGGATTCTCGCCCTTCCCAACTTATACAGGGAAAACTGAAAATGCTGTTTTCAGTTTTTTATGAATAGAATTGTTATTTCAGAAAATATAAAAAAAAATAAAATTTTACAGTTTTCCCTGGGAAGGGCGATCCCCGTTAATTTTCTATGACCAATTTACTGCTCGCCACAATAGTTACCTTTTTTCCCATTTAATCGTCTTTGTATCTATTACGGTTTAGAATATAGCAATATTACCACATGATGAAAGAAAGCCTGTATTGACTTAAAATTACATGTAGGTCAATGGAAGAGAGTACACAAAACACATAAGAAAGTACCGTTTCTTCTTCCTTTCCATATTTTACTATCGTCATTCAATTGAGAGGATTCGGTAGATGGACTAGTTTGTTTTTGGTTATTCAAATCATTAGTTATCCTTTGATTAGTTGTTTTCATGCGACAGAGAATTCCCAGAAAAAAAATATGGAAAACCTGGGATCAACTTTTGTGGTGCTTAAAACCATGATATTATTCTATTTTAAAATTCAATTGGAACTATCCAATTCTATGGTTCTTATTGTTGAAAGCTCTATTGATGGTTATGTCTTTGGCTGAAGGACTATCATTTTCAATTTCAGCCAACTGGCGCAGATTTGTTTTTCTAGAATTCGGCCTCTTCTAAGTCACATTCGAGAATATCTACATCCACTGGTATCATTATCATTTCTATTATTATGGTGTTCTTCACGTGGACATGAATGATTCATTCTCAAAGTATAGGCAGATACCACCTTGAATTTGGGTCAGGACCTGAAATCGTAACCGTAACATAGTGTGATAGTAGTATTCAATGAGCCATATGTTGATGTTTACACAATGCATGACACAAGGAAGACGACAAAATTTGGGACAAACAAAGAAAGAAAGGAAGCAAACACAGGAAGAGATGGTTGATGTTGACGATAACTTGAAAACAATAAACAAGAAATCCACGAAATGGCCGAATATAAAGAGGACCAAAACACAGCTAGAGTTATAGTGACAAAATAAAATATTACAATCATATCCATACTCCCCCATCCGGAAATACTCAATTTGTTTTCATGATCGAATTCGATTCAGTGAGCGTACCTTCCAAAAATACCCACCATAAAGATGGTATCAAGTGATCCTCAAAGGAAAAAGATAGTCGAAGATTAGATATCAGAAATGAAAAATGTAGTGTCTAAAATTCACTGATGCGAACCAGGGCCCTGTTATGCATTGTTTCGAAGAATTGGAGCATGATAGCTCTCATACCGGCGGATCGTCTCGGAATATGAGTGCTTATTAAAACTGAAATAAAAAATCTCCAGACAAACAAGGTTAAATAACTACGAACAACGTAGAATTATTGGTACACACTGTTACTGTGAAATACGATTGTTCATTGTTGAGGTTATTCATTTGTTCTTTAGATAAGGACCTAGGGCACGTTTGTAAGATATTATTCTTCTTTGAAAAGGAAAAAGAAAATATTCTCTCTAGAGTGACAACAAATTAGAGGTCGGAAGACTGGATTTGTCAAGTCAATCGGACTATGAGAATATCTATAAAACATAGGCAAATTGCTAACTGTTTTGCAGTGTTCCAGAGAAGTGAGCAAATTTATGAATGAATCAACACCGACAAAATGAATAAATGTCTCTCTTTTGGATAGGGTACGCTTACTTCAGAGTATGAATCAGGGCTCCATACCTATTTTTTTAATTTTGTTGGCGTAGCATGTAGATCACTAAATGATATCGAAGCATTCCAATGTTTTTAATGAGCAAGATATTTATGATTATTTCTTTCGGCTATGAAATATCAGTCATCAACCAATCATACGTTTGTTTCCTATTTGACAGGACCAATCAACACGCTCTATTAGCGAGTATTTGCATGGTACACAATAGTCACCGACTTCAGCATGATACCTATATATCAAGAAATCAGGGCATCTGAGAGTACTCTAAATAAATACATCTTAAACGTCAAAGAATCGATCGTGTTGAAGCTGTATAAGTATTTGAAAATGAATCGGTTTGGAGAAACCAAAAATGGAGAGATAGATAGGGTCATCGAAGCTACAATCCCTGACAATACATTGTTATTCACATGACTGATATAAAGAATTGGATTCAAAAAATAATCTTCTTGAATATAACACGACCTTGATTAATTGTCGACTGTTTTATTGCTGCTAATTTTTTCTTGTATTTATTAATTTTACTCGACATTATTTTGGCAATAATAATCAGAGATGAAAGCCCTCGAGCTTTTCTCTCGCATTCAAGGAAGGCAGAAAACAACGATAAAGAAATCAAGGTGTGAGGAAAAAATTCCTTGACAATGCAGCCAAATAATAACCTCAACGATTCCGTTCGATCTATCAGTGATGTGAAAAAGTAACTTTTATTATGAAAACAATTCGATATGTATTGTATATGCTAGGTAGATGAAATATTTTTAATTTCCCCGCGGATATGTTTGATAAGAAGTTGAGTTTATTGAAAACATTTCGGTGTTTGAAATGTGCCTCTTCGGAATTATTAATATTCATATGGGAGAAGCGGCCAAGAAAACCACAATACAACACTTGAGATGTAGGGGCGCCACGGCAAATAATAATAATAGCCGTCCTCTACCCGCACAGGCTATGCCTTTGGGTACACTCAACGAGTGTTTATGAGGGAGTATTATTATTATTATTATATCATATCCTCCAGACTCGGTTCAAATGAACACTGGATAATAGGGTTTTTATGATCCGATGGAATATGTCGTCAAAATTGCGTCCATAAGAGCAATATTCCAAGAAATTTCTTCCAAGATCTTTGGCGAGATACTTAGAAGAGTGGGACCAATAATAGTCATCAAAAGTATTTCGCTCTTAATAGATGTTGCATATGTTGATAGCCTTAATATATTCTAATTTTGAGTTACAATCATGGTAGGCAATCTCCTTGGATGCTACTAAACCAGGTGAACAAAAACTGAATTTCTATGGGGACTGCTGTAGCAGATCATCCTGTATAAGAGCGTGTTTTTATGGGATACTTTTTATACTGTGTTTATACTGTATAGCTTTCAATCTGAAGGCAATAAACCACTGTATGCTTAGCTGTTGTTTCATGCACATGGCGCAGACAGAAAAAACGAAATAAGAAGCAAAGAAGCATAAAAAAATTATAATGGTAGTAGTAGTAGTAAATAATAAAAATGACTGGAAATGGTGGTCCGCATCTGAGTTTTCATGAGAATATGGAATGGAATCTTTGGAAAAAAAACATTAACATATTATTTAAGAGCAATGGTGTATTCAAAGAAGGATGATTCTACCAAGTGTGCCCAACTTTTCCACTACATAGAAGAAGAAGCTTACCGTATTCACACGACTTTCAAATTCGAATTAGATGAAGGAGACAAGTTGGACATTCTTTTGAATAAATTCAAACAACACTTCATTCCTTTCAAATATCTTGATTTCTTGTCTTGTGAATTAGATGACTACATGGAGGAAATAGTGAAAAGTATTTTCATTTGTGGATTGGTCAAGAAGGAGTTAGGTCAACGCTTGTTGAAAGGAGACTGCGAAACATTATAAGAAGCTGTTAATAAAGATAAGATGTTCGAAAATTCTCAACAACAATCAAATCAAATCAAGACCTACCCGCCCGCGCCACAACAAATGGTTGGATCAACAAACTGGAGGACCAAATAATGCCCAGAGTAATCTTTGTATAGTTTTGATCCATTTGTGCAAGGTCTTTTAGTGTGAAAAAAATATATTTCATAAGTGTTCCAAAATCTCATTAATATAAAATTCATTACTTTCCTTAGAAGAACCCAACAAATTCAATGAACGATATATTTCGGAAAGAAAAACGATGGGCATCTATGACTTTTGACTTGAAAAATCAGCTCATCACGTTCTTCCATGGGCTCAGATTATGAGTAATACTCATGAAACAGTTATGAGACACAAAAAAAAGTCTACTCTCAAATTAATCTCAATCCGCCTGTGTAATCAATAACATTTGCTGCTCTGATAGTTGCCAAATTAATGAAAACTATAAGCGCCACGACGGAAAAATAGTAATCGCTTGTTACCATAACATGTTGTGACTTTAGAAACGCCCATGTATACACAGGATCTACCTCTTGGAAATGGTTGACTAGGCCTTGTTTTACACATACGGAGTGGTTATTATTTTCAAAAATTATAAAATTTTGAGGAACAGTCCGGTAGTGACAAACAATTTTAAAGACTGAGGAAGAGGAAGTGATGAACTGATGGAAAAAGCCTTGTTTATAAACGCTATTTGTTAAATTATTACCTCACGAAATATCCAGATGACTTAAATATGATTATATTCATTCTAGAGTCCCAACTGGTTCAAGCAATACATAAAAGGAAGTAGTGTTTAGTATACTCATTGTTTGTGGTGATATCGACGACAACGTGAGTACATTGTATGCAAAATTTCAGCTAGGAAAGATAATAAAGTATTATGTGTTGAGTTGTACGTGAGTGCGTGCCAGAGCAAATAGAGAATATACGTTATTATGTTTCCAGATGTTAGATATATTTATGTTTTCTTTATATCTTGAATGCTATAGACATTCACATGAATTAGTTCGCTGATATATTGTGGAGATTAAAATCTTCGGAAACAGTTCAAAATTTGCTCACGACCTTTGATATTTTTGAATTTGTTTCAATGAATCTTCAAATAGGAATATCAAATATCTTCCGTTCAGTAAGGATGCCCTGCAAACAAGGTTGCAAATCACATGCGAATGACACAAAAACCAAAACAATCAGCCGTAAATGGCATCTCATAAAATTATCCTTTTCTACTGTGAGATTTCTTTTGCTTTTTCACATTTCATTACCATATCAATGATACAACAGTGGCGTTACAAGAATGGGCCAATAAAACAGGTACCTCATGCAAATAACAATAAATATCACATGCGTAACAAAAACATTATGTAAATTATGTTCGGAAATATAATATCCTCACTTATCGAATTGTAGGGATTTGAGGTAGAAATAAGCTGTAAACAAAGCAGGTAAAACAACTATCAAGTAAATCAATAAGGCAATAAGTTGAATATAAATTGTAGTCAACAAGTGTTTTCGGGTTAAACTTTTTTCACCACTTCCGAAATAGATATTTTCCTACAAGCGTGCGAGTTCCGCCCTATTCCCGCACGCAATTTTGTTTGAGAGGTGCACTAGTGCGTGAAAAAATTTCCCGCACGCTAATGTCACTTCAAGTGAGTTTTTCCCGCACTAGTGCGGTAATAATTTTTCCCGCACGTGAAAATTTGTTCAAGAGCGTCACATAAGATGTTTTAATGCGCTTGTAGAAAAAATCTTGATCCTTACTCGTACGGAAAAGTACTATCCCGCACTCGACTGTTACCCGAACTCCGCTTTGCGTCGTTCGAGTAACGACAGTCTCATGTGGGAATGGTACTTTTTCCGTACTTGTTAGGATAATAACTATTTTCTACAAGCGTGCGTGTTCCGCCCTATACCCGCACGCAATTTAGTTTGAGAGGTGTCATATTCCCGCACTAGTGCGGGAAAAATTTTCCCGCACGCTGATATCACTTCAAGTGAGTTTTTCCCGCACTAGTGCGGTAATAATTTTTTTCTACAAGCGTGCGTGTTCCGCCCTAATCCCGCACGCAATTTAGTTTGAGAGGTGTCATATTCCCGCACTAGTGCGGGAAAAAATTTCCCGCACGCTAATGTCACTTCAAGTGAGTTTTTTCCGCACTAGTGCGGTAATAATTTTTCCCGCACGTGAAAATTTGTTCAAGAGCGTCACATAAGATGTTTTAATGCGCTTGTAGAAAAAATCTTGATCCTTACTCGTACGGAAAAGTACTATCCCGCACTCGACTGCTTACCCGAACTCCGCTTTGCGTCGTTCGAGTAACGACAGTCTCATGTGGGAATGGTACTTTTTCCGTACTTGTTAGGATAATAACTATTTTCTACAAGCGTGCGTGTTCCGCCCTATACCCGCACGCAATTTAGTTTGAGAGGTGTCATATTCCCGCACTAGTGCGGGAAAAATTTTCCCGCACGCTAATATCACTTCAAGTGAGTTTTTCCCGCACTAGTGCGGTAATAATTTTTTTCTACAAGCGTGCGTGTTCCGCCCTATTCCCGCACGCAATTTAGTTTGAGAGGTGTCATATTCCGTACTAGTGCGGGAAAAATTTTCCCGCACGCTAATGTCACTTCAAGTGAGTTTTTCCCGCACGCGAAAGTTTGTTCAAGAGTGCTACATATTTTTTTTTTTTTTATTCGCTTGTAGAAAAAATATTGATCCTAACTCATACGGAAAGGTACTCTCCCGCACTCGGGTAACGGCAGTCTCATGCGGGAATAGTACTCTTTCCGTACTTGTTAGGATAATAACTATTCCCGCACGTGAAAGTTTGTTCAAGAGCATCACATAAGATGTTTCAATCCTCTTGTAGAAAAAATCTTGATCCTTACTCATACGGAAAGGTACTATCCCGCCCTCGACTGCTTACCCGAACTCCGCTTTGCGTCGTTCGGGTAACGGCAGTCTCATGCGGGAATAGTACTCTTTCCGTACTTGGTAGGATAATAACTATTTTCTACAAGCGTGCATGTTCCGCCCTATTCCCGCACGCAATTTAGTTTGAGAGGTGTCATATTCCCGCACTAGTGCGGGAAAAATTTTCCCGCACGCTAATGTCACTTCAAGTGAGTTTTTCCCGCACGTGAAAGTTTGTTCAAGAGCATCACATAAGATGTTTCAATCCTCTTGTAGAAAAAATCTTGATCCTTACTCATACGGAAAGGTACTATCCCGCCCTCGAGTGCTTACCCGAACTCCGCTTTGCGTCGTTCGGGTAACGGCAGTCTCATGCGGGAATAGTACTCTTTCCGTACTTGTTAGGATAATAACTATATCCTAACAAGTACGGAAAGAGTTCCTTTCCCGCAGTTACCGGGAGAGTACCTTTCTGTGTGAGTTAGGATCAATATTTTTTCTACAAGCGAATTTAAAAAATATATGTAGCTCTCTTGAACAAACTTTCGCGTGCGGGAAAAATTTTACTCGCACTAGTGCGGGAATCATTCAGTGACATAGCCGTGTGGGAAAAGAACACCTCTCAAACTAAATTGCGTGCGAGTATAGGGTGAATCACGCAAGCTTGTAGGAAACATATGATCTAAGTTTCGTTCGATTCGGCAGGCATAGTGTGTAGATAACGTTTGAAGAACTGTAAAAGCCGCTTACAAAAATTGCAGAAGTCATTAACAATTAACTGAAAAATAATATTTGCTTGATTTTTTGCAAATATGTCAAAAACTATTTGACATATTTCAAATTTGAAAAATGATTAAATAGGAGGAGAGAAAAGAAAAATTCTCAAGATACAGGGTGTCAAAGTTAATTTTTTTTTAATTCCATGTACATTAAAATGAGCCTCCCGTCACCGCAAAAAACTGATGAAACGAAGCAAGATGGGACATATGCTTGTATGAAGAAAACATCTTGTTTTTACCTAAAAAATCGATACTGAACGTTTGGCGGTTTAACCCTGGGTCACCCTGTAGATTAACTTGCAAAATCAGCTCATCTCTTCTAACATGGGCTTAGACTATAAGTAGTAATACTCATAAAATAATTACCTATATGTCACACAAATAAATGTCTACACTTGAAGTGGCGTAATTTTTTTGTAATTGACCCTCATGCCTCAATGGTCACTTGAATGAATGAATAATTTTCTTCCAAAAATAACACATGGTTGTTTTTGCATCATTATGTTGAAAAAGAAAGAAAATATATAAAAAAAATTGATCGCTTATAACAAATTGTTCACGAATTACACAATGAAAATTTAAATAAAACTAAATTTTTTTCTCTTAGTCATCAAAGAGCAAGATAAAACAGGATTCAGAAAAATGGTTCCTCAATAATAATTACAGGTGGTAGAAAAAAAATTTTAATTAACAAATCCGTTTTCCAGCAATACAAAGAAATAAGGAATGATTTTATTTTAAAGAATCATAACTTGCATCAAGTATTATCTTTCCAAAAAATAATTTAAATCATTTTATTAACGAGGCATTTGTTTATAACAATTATTTCAACAATATGATATGGAAATATATCAAAATCATTTTCATGTGGCTGCTGATCATAAAAAACGGATCAATAATAATGAAGTTGGTCGTGGTGCTAGAGTATTTGCTCCCACCCAGACGGCCCCGGGTTCGATCCCCGGGACAGCCTGCCACTGAGCTAAAGTGGTTCGGATTCCACTTTTATTCAAACTGTAGGTCCCGGATCTCCCTTGCTCGCACAAGCTCTACTTTTGAGGGGTTTTCCGAAAACCTGGGTGATTCGTAAAAACAAATTTTACAAAAAAAAAAATAATAAAATATTTTAATTGTTAATATCAAGCTTTTTAATTTTTAACCCAAGTAAATTGTTGATAACAAAATGAAAAATTACAATTTTTTTATTTTTCTAAACGAAATCTCTTCTGAGACCTTTCACAAAAAGCTCCAGGCAAGGAAAAATTATCAGATTTGTTAATAATTATTGCACTTGCAATGTTCATGTTCAAGTAGGAAAAAATTGTTAATTAACTGAAGCATAATTGATAAAGGGAGTTAGAACATTAAAAGCAACAAACTGAACCCCTTGTTTCAGATATTTGATCCAGATATGAACAGAATATCAGTTGCTCAAAATTAAAAAAAATCAAATCGATATCGGACCCAATGATTCGTATCGTAAAGTTCAGCTCCAATTCTCTGGTATTCAAACTCTCTGACGTATCTCGAGATATCCATTTAAAAAATGCATGCACATCCAATTTTAATTAAAAGCAATTACAACTTCCATCACTGTCGATGTCAGTTTTTTGGCACGACACTGCTTGATTGTGCTTGTCGCTTCTGCGTCAAGTGTATTTTGTTTTTGACTCGCCTACTTACACTGAATACTAAGGAAGTCTTTGGTAATTAAAATCATACCGTCAAGTGTTTTGTGTTGGGTGTTGCTAATGGCACGGCTTCAATAGCACGAGGTATGTGATTCAGTCTTGGATTGCAATTCATCTTTTGCCTCGTATCAGTCTGGTAGCAAGTAACTTCAAAAATACTCACTATCTTTCCATTATACCCAGTTATTTGCAATATTTTCGTCCAAATTATACGATTTTAGAAAACGCCTGACTTCGATATTGGATATTTCCAAATCTCTCAAAATACATTCACAAAACACAAATATTTCAGGCAAATAAGTTTTTTTTTTAACTTTCGGCGGAATTTTGAAATTTTAACCTCATGAAAAAGTATTTCGTTAAAAAATTATTCTTACGCGTGTGATAGAAAGCTGTAATCTTACTGCCGAATGTTTGTTGACACTGAACACTTGAATATCTCATTTTTTATTTGTCATTTTGATGTCAGTTTCCAATTTCTCTTTTATTATTTTCAATTTCAGATAAGGAATGAGTGATTTTGTGGTAAGCTGCTTCTCCTCCGCGCCAAGCTAATTCATCCATTCATAATAATCCAGTTCATTTTTGTCATATAATTTGGCCATTGCAAATAATGGATTAATTATGAGCTGATGCACTAGATTGTCGCTAGATTGATGATTGCGTCACAACTGTATAATTAGGCAAACAGGTATTAATAATTTGACTAATTTCGGCGTTCGTAGATTCAGCGAATCGACTAATTGTAAGAACTGTTCATTTTGGCAACTACCACCGCGATAATTGAAAAACAAATGAATAAGGGAAAAAACCATCTCTGTCGCTGTCAAAGTAACAATTGCACTGGGGCATATGCGATTTTTTATAAGTTGATTAGTCGAAAATTAGTTTCCTTTTGATATCAACTGAATTTCAAAAATGTTTTTTATTTTCTACCTAACCAATTGATTCGTATGATTACAAATTATGAACAGAAACGTTGATGCTTCAAACATATGCACTCGCGGCTAAACACTAATGGTAATAATAAAGATTGAATAAATCAAATCGATTGTGCTAATTAGTTACTGAATATTTCAACTTACGCGTTCCATATTCCTACACTAGGTGCCAGCTAAACTAAACATTTTCTGATTTTTGCATGAACGTAGAAGAAACATTGTATGTAAATTGTGCAACAAACACTGATTATTTACATAAAGGAATATTTAATCTTTCTACAACCTTCTTTTGAGAAATTATAGTCATTTTTCAATAACAACTACGGATTGTTTCTTTCGACGTAGGCTGGGCTCAGTAGCCACAACTATTTTAAATCATTCTTCAGGATATTTCAATTTCGAATGCAGTGCGAAATAAACTTTTCACGAGCATGACAGATTTAATAATAAACCGTAAGGTATGGCCACTTCAATTGAAACAGCCTGAAGCCATAATTTATATGATAATCTCCGATTATTTTCGTTTTTGTTCCTCTCGCGTTTACGACTTTTATAACTCAAATGTGGTCATGTTTTGGTTTTTGTTGACAGTTATTTTGGGAACCCTATTTCGGAATGTTACGGTGAGGTGAGGACCAGTGGGAAAAAGTCGTTTCCCTCCTACATTATCATTAATATCATCAAGCAGGACAAAAGTATCGTTGATCAATCAGAAACGGTGCTACTTCTCGGTTTTTATGAGCTGTGAGCTAAATTGCATTTTTTTCTAATTCGTCATCGTCAAGAAAGGTCATTAGTTCTTGAAACCATAAATATAAAGATTCATCAACAATGATCGTTTTGGAAAAGACAGAGATTTTGCATTGATGCGATGTATTCATTCAGATTATCATTCATTCGTATGCAAATTCGAGAGTAAAATAAGTGCAAATGAATATCATAGTCTCCTCATAAATAATAATATTAATCAGGATCCATCACATCAGTATCCGTTAACATCTAAAAATTAATGAGGAGAAATCTATGAAAATATGCCAAATAACATCTAGTGGAATGTGGAATTCGCTTCCATAATAACAAAAAAGTAGTGAATTGTATATTCCAAATACTTTATAACTGATTTATTAGTGAGTTAGTTCTGATGGTCCAGATCGAAACTTTATGTTCTATACAAATGCAGAATATGTATCCAATCCCAAGAAATATAATTAACTTTTTTGACACTTGGAATATAAATGTCCTATTTTTAAGTAGTCTTTTCAATATAAAAACGTCAGTTCAAAATACCAGTGTGGAAAGTAAATAATTTTCCGCACTAAGGTGAAAAATAATCGAATGGAACAAAATGGTTGATGGTCAAAGTATTCAGCTTTGTATTGTAGTTGGTATTTTAAAGGTAAAATGTAATTTTGCTCTTTTTAAGGGATTCTTGGAATATCCATCGATTTCCAGACCTGGCATCGGTAACACTGAGTGGCAAACTAATTGTTCTAAATTCCCCACATAAAAATAATTCTGTCGCCTGCTCGGATGTTATTGTTGAGGAAGGTTGCCGTGACTTCCATGTTAGAGTTTACGATGTATAATTTCTTCTCAGTGTTGTTGATTTTCATGATGCCATGTGTTATAAGGCCCTGCGACTCCAGGTCCCTTTCTATGTCATTAACTTTCGGGCAACATGTATGTATGGAACTCGACGTTAGAAGCTTTCAGAGTGTTCTTCAGAATTGCGTGATCTTCTGACGTGTTCGCATACACCATGGTAAACTTGTACATAAGCTCACCCTTTATATTTTGGATGTAGGTGGCTTTGCACTCCTCGTTCAGTCTAATTGTGCCTTCGATGCTGATTGGAGGGCACTTGCTCTTCCTGATTACCCCTGCCGGGGGTTATGCTGTCATCTCCTTTGCTGGGGGGATGGATCTCTTCTCCCTTTCTTCCGGTTGTTCATCCTTCCTTCGTGCTGGGCTCTCTTCGTCCGAGGCCACCTCGTACCAGTGGTTGTATCGAGGGGTGGTTCTTGCATGTTGAGGAGGGTCCACTTGACCTTTCTAGTCTTCCTAGGCTTAGTATACCCCTCCAATTCCATTCCTGCTTCAGGTTCCTCCAGAATCTTCCTTGGTCCCTTTGGGAATTTAAGCATCCCCTCGAGCCTTTCCTTTCGTTCCTGGATTTCCTTTCCATATTTCTCCCTGCAATGTTTTGTGATCTCCCGGAATTTCCTGTCGTATATACGCATCCAGGGAAACTCTTTCAGTTCTTCTGGGATTTGCCTTGTGGTATTGCCAAATAGGACGACCTTACCATTTACCATCACCCTCACCTTTTCAGGATTTCTTGTGTATTATGATGGCTTATCGGTTCTGTCATCCCTAAGGATGAGGTTTCTCCGGGTGGCGTAATCGGCGATCTGCTCTCAGTGACGTCGGCGGCATTGGCATAGGTGGTGGAGCAATTAATTGCCTCCTTTCCAGGAATCGCTTCCTGACTAGCATTCTCTCCTCCTGCCCTTTCTTTGGATGCTTTCTCTGGTGTTTATCGGGGAGCTGTAGTTGCTTTATTACAGCCCCGAGCTTTGCTAGTAGCTGTGGGCATTTCTCCTGGATTGGGGAGTTGATTTCCATCTCAGTAGGTCTCGTAGAGGGGTAAAGTTCATGATTTTGACTGCTCTGATCTTCCTACCCCTCTTTTTGGGTAGGTATTTTGCTCTTCAATGTCTCTAGACCATGCTTCCAGGGTCCCTCTTCTATTGTGGTGCGGGGTCTATCCTTATCAAAGTAATTCTCCTGTCTTTCAAGTTTCTCCGCCGATAGAGCGTCCTGTATGGTGTTATGATACGTTTAGAGTTCTTTCCCAGTTTTTTTTTATTTCTCCACCAGGCTGGTTTCCATATTCTCATTTCCACTCCCGGAAGTCTATTATTCCTCGGACGACTCACTTTCGCTATCCTCCTCTTCTGTCTGCTTCCTTATCACTTCAGGGTGTTTTACTATCAGCAATTCTTTGACCTTTTGCTTCTTGCCATGCTTCAGAGTCATGTTTCCTTCGTTGTCATTGCTGAGACTTTCGATAGTATTCTTGGGGCTTTGGTCCCGAAATTCTCTCTATGCCAGCCTCTTTGGCACCTTAAATTTTGCTGAAAACCCTTTTTGTCCTGGGAGCTGATGTCTTTCGAACAGTTTTTGGGTTTCCTATCTATTATTCCGGCTTTCTTCTCGTAACCCGACTTGAAGTGATAGGGGCAGGGGATGGTTTCTCCCGACTCCACAGCCCTTGGTACCTTTTTGGAATTCTTAGGGCCGCTTGTTGATGTTTCAACGCCTGCGTGGATTCTGCTTTTGTTGTTGTTCCTGTTTTTCTAGGAGTAGAATTCGGGATTTTCGTAATGGAGGTGTTTCCCTCCATTTAAAACTTTTTGTGCGGATTCCTCAATGACTCCTATGCGAGGTGTGCTCTGGTCGGCTAACATCGGGTCAAAGTCGTATCTAATCAACGTCGGCTTTAAAATCCGAAGAATTATCATATAAGTAACGATGGCTGCAAAAGCCTTCCACAATTCTTTCGTACATTTTGTAGAGTCTTGACTTCAGACCCTGTTTTGTTTCTCAGTGATACAAAAAAAAGTTCAAATAATGAAGGAAGGCACTTTTCGATGGATGAACATTATTTTAATGGATTGCATGATCTAATCTTCACAAAAATTTGTGGTTTCTATAGTGGTTTTGCAAGTGTATTTGAGAATACTCCAGAACGAAATAGGTGGATGCAGGACCCTGCAGAACATTATATTGACTTCCATCAACATCTAATGGGTTATTTGAATTAGAAACCGCCTCGGCCCATATACTATCAGTACCGTTTAGTCTGATCGAAGTAAGGTACTTAACGAACTCTTTTCTTCTGATATCTATTCCAGACAATGAATGGATGGAATAACTGTTCGTGATTGATCAATGCAGACAAAAAATTAAGTAATTTGCATACCAAATGCAGAGTTTCACGTTTTTCGCACGTATGCTAGGAGATTTTTAATCAAGCAGTAGACATTTTCGTAGTGAGCTAGAACAGGTAGAAACAGGTTATTTAATTTTCTAATAACATTTCGACTAGAAACAGGTATTAATATCTCTAACGAAGAAACAGGGTGGTCTCTCATTGGAAAAATGATTTCATGAAAATATTCAATTAGATATTTCAGATTATTTCTTTCGTCTATTAAATATCAGTCATCAACCAATCATACCTTTGATTCCTATTTAACAGGACTAATTGCATGGTAAACAATAGTCACCGACTAGTCAGCATAATACCTATATACCAAGGAATCTGTGCATCTGACAGTACTCTAAATAAATACATCTTAAACATCAAATAGAATCAATCGTGTTAAAGTTGTATAAGTATTTGAAAATGAATCGGTTTGGAGAAACCAAAAACGAAGAAATAGATAAGGTAATCGAGGCTACAATCCCTGACAATATAGTGTCATTCATATGACTTATATAAAAAATTGGATTCAAGAAATAATCTTCATCAATAATATAACACGACATTGATTGATTGTCGACTATTTTATTACTGCTAAATTTCTCTTGTATTTATAAATTTTAGTCGACATTATTTTGGCATTAATAATCAGAGATGAAAGCCCTCGAGCTTCGCTCTCGGGTTTACATCAGATTACTAATACCAAAATAATGTCTCGTTGAATTATTATAGAATACAGTCGACATTTAGATACAATAAAAATAGTCGACTATTTATCCAGGTCTTGTTATATTACCCTTGATAAATCCATGAATGAACTCATCTATCCGATTTTATTAGAAAATTATTTGAATATATTAGTGATCACCTATTCGAGAATGAGGAGGATGGCGACTTGATTTTTCGCTATTGTCATTAACTGGTCCTGTCGGAACACATTGTATCACAAAGTAGTGTGGAATAATTACATACAATAGAGACTCTGTGGGCGAGAGGAGAAAGTTTTGATGATCTCCATTGATTTCAGAATTTGCCGTCAGTGCCGTACAATCTTCGCGCTGGTAATGACTTGAAATATATGGAATATAAATCATTGGTCAGGTGCATATCAGACTCGTAAATATGTACACTTTATCATTTACAGAAAACGACAGTTCACGATAGCGATATTTTTGAGTATTTGGTACAGTAATATCAGACAATTTATATTAATACATTGTAATCATGATCTTTGAAAATTTTACTCTGCTCTCATGTTGAACAGAGTCTGTTTCTATTCTTAGATAATTTTTTTCAATTCCCTAATGGATTTTTTTTTTATCAGTATTCATTGGGTGGATAATTACATATATTCTCAATTCATACGAATCTTTGTCTAGACGGATTCTTGGTTCGTTCTGTAATCTCTTCATCGATTCATTGAAGAATGAAAGTGCACCTGGATATGATGGAATCAATACATTCTGCACCCCTTAGCCATCATCAACTGAATATTCAATGATGGAAAATTCCTCAATCAATTTGAAAACTTTGTGATAAACCCTATTCACAGAACAGGTGACAAAAATTAAATTTCAAATCGTTGCCCAATGAGTTTTAACATTAATTTTGGAATTACTGAAATATGCATTAAAACACGCTTAATAAATTTCCTAAATAATAATAATAATACTCCCTCATAAACACTCATTGAGTGTACCCAAATGCATAGCCTGTGCGGGTAGAGGACGGCTATTATTATTTGCCGTGGCGCTCCGGGGCGACTTACTGATTTTTGGTGGCGTATTCACTTTTCAGCTGTAGGAAAACCCGGTGGTCGGTGTGCACTCCAAGCTAGCACCAGACGAGATTGGCATCTGGACAACTCACAATACACTTGCTTTTCAACAAGGCATGCGGTCGCCTATCGATCCGATATAAAGTAGAAGAGAAAAATTCTCTTGTACCTACATTGGGCTCGAACCGACTATCGCTAGGCTGGAGTTTCGAACGGCCTGTGCGTTAATATCATCAGAATATCAGTTAAGATTCCATGAAGGTGAAAGCACATCTGAGGTTATAATAAAGTCTCCAGCAATCCTGATAACTGTAAAAAATGTATTGCACTGTTCCTGGACCTTGCAAAGGCCTTCGACACGGTACATCATGAAGTGTTAGAGCGATATGGACTATCTAAACGACCGCGCATACTATGTCAACAAAAGTCTCAGTGAAACGCAACTGGTGAGAGTGAGTGTGTCTCAGGGGACGGTTCTAGGGCCTGTGCTCTTCTCCATTTATTTGAATTATCTCCTAACACTTGACATAGACAGCAAAATTATATCATATGCTGATGACGCTGTTGCCATGTTTGGGAAATATGATTGGGAAAATACTGAAGAAAAAAGGTATGAATATCATGAAGATATCGTTGGATGAGTATCAGCTGTCTCTAAATACAGATAAGACCAGTTATATAGCATTCAACATCACATATATGAACAGATCATAATTCAGCAGCATCAATACTAAGGGCATTGAAGACACGAAAGTGGAACCAACATGTAGCGTGTAGCGAATTAGGAAACTAATCGACGAATTAAGATATATCTTGAGTAAAAAAATAATGATACAAATCCCTAGTGGAATCACTCTCAAGATATGAAATACTAGCTTGGGGAGCACGATATAAACATTCATTTGAAACATTTTCTACAATTCAAAGTTATATACAGAAAATTATTTACAAAAAATATAGACCTTATCCAACCATAATACTTTATGGAAAGGATATATGCAACAAAAGATCACTGTACTTTCATGCATTGGAATAATTTACGAATGAAAAACAAATTACTGGAAGTATCTAACTGTAATAAAAAATGTAAATACAATATTTGCTTGGTATCTATCCCTAAAGGCTCACAATTTATTACCTTTGAGTACCTATTAGAAATATCAAATACTAAAAAAGTTTCAAAGCAATGTAGGATGTTTATAAATGAAAACTATATTTCGTTCATGAAACGAATTGATTAATTTTATTCTACTCTGTATTTTTTACAAAATCGTCTGTCCAATCACTAGTTCCTAGGTGATAGCTGAACGTAGATATATTTTCCTCTCTGAACGACCGAATGTATTAATCTTCATTAATTTTCGATTGTATAAAGTTCCAGATCCAGTTTAAATTTTTTCGTTATTCTCTGCCTGATTTGACGTGCACGTGTGTTCTTCTTATAAAATTACAGAGATGTATCGTATCCATCACTAAGTATCTTCGGTTCGTAGATGAGTGTACTTAGTTTTCAATCATCCGATAATATTTTCGTCCCCCCAAGTCCTTCCGCCACTGCATTACACTAAATGTTACTATGACTCTGCGGTAAACGATGATCAACTAGCTTGATTGTTACTCGTGAGATTTGTTTATTATAGCGTTTTCTAATTTCATTGTAGCCACAGACCGTATCTTAATGTCCGACCGTAGCCTAATAAGTGCTATTCATAAAAAGGGAAATTCGCCCCTAGGGTCTCGAACTACATGACACAGGAGAATAATGTGGCATTTAATTGGAAGTTTGTATGAAATCTGTCTGAAAATGGAACGAGTGATGAATATCTTGATGTTATGCTATATAACGAAAGTCGCGTGTGTTGGTGTGTGTCTATGGCATTTCCTTTTGAGGAAGCGAAGTGTCCATATTGGGACAACATATTATTAGTATTGTCCATTATGTAGATTATTCGCGACGAATGGTGTAAACTGAATAACAGTTAATTTCATTCATTAGATAACTCATTGAGTTAAATTAACAACACTCAAAACCAACACTTCTGAAGAATTCAACTCATTCCATATCTAGCTTCAAATGATCATCAGCAAATCACAAAAATGATATTTTATGAAAATGATAAAATATCGCAACAGAATATCGTGAATCCGTACATCACAAGATCTGAAATTGTCATATTGAAGATCATCAGAAGAATAAATGGTCAAACAAAAATGTACAGAACCGAAATTTATCAGAAATTGGAGAAGGGATAATGAAAAGTGGATCGCGAGTTACTCTATTCTCTCAGAGATGGCGCAAAGTGTGGTCAATATACATGAATTCTCGTGTCAAAATTTAATTCCCCTAAATTTCTGTCCCACTACACAATATTACTGTAAACTTCTACAGAAGCCAGTATTTTCAAGCTATAAATATGTCGAAAAATTCAGGATTCCCTATGATATAAAAAAGTTTTAAAAGACTTTTGATATACCTACATAAACAGATGAATGAAAGTAATTTGTGATGAACGATTATAACCGCGTATGACTTTTTTTCAAATTCCAATTTTTTTTTTTAATAATAATCGAAAATCTTTTGAAGCACAGTCTATGTAGATCCCCCACTATTTCAACACAGCATACTGAATATAGTACACGTATACTGAAATACTGAATACTTTACTCCATGGTAGTTATTCAATATTTTTCGTTATTGTCACCTTGATGCTAAACATCAGTGAACTAAATTCGCTGTTTTTTCCAATACTCTTGGAAATCAGCACACAGCAATTGAATTTTTCAATGAATCAAGAAGGGACTATCAATGATCGCTGTAAGTCCGTGAGACGTGATTCAGTTTGTCTAACGAAAATAAGTCAGCGCCATCTAAGAAATAATAGAGCAAGTTCCATAACGAGTTTGTTGGTTCATTAGTAGCTTATCCCTCCACACTTTCATTTGATTTCGAGTCTGATCATTTGATATCCTACACATTTTGATTCTGATCATTTCTCATCTCTTACATTTCGATTCCATGGCTTTTACGTTAGGTACTACAGATTCATGTTCGGATTATTCGTTAGTTTATGTTTCAAGATAGAATTAAAAAATGATGTTTTGATGAAATTCTATTACATTAGTTTCTGAACTTGACGGTTTTATGTTATAAACAGCTTAGGTTCTTGAGATTTGCGATTACTTGGTTTTCTCATTTCAGTCATTTCCGTTTCTCAAACAATTCACATCTGTGAAAACTATGTCTCACGATTTTCGCTAATGATGACGGTTCTCTCATTTATCGTTATAACGAAAGGAATTCTGCCCTTCTATGGCCTACATTTCTATAGATATGATTTTGGTGTTTCGATTCCATAGGTACTTATTTATTTTTAAAACCACCCAACAGAGCTTACCTCCCGGAAAAATATCATGTCAATATTTTTCTCATGCTAGAAATTTTATATTTCATTGTTTTCATGAAATAAATAAAATGTTGGAAGTTTACTGGTGACAATTCAATACTTCCAAAACAAAAAACAATCACAAAGATGCCATAAAAATACAGGACTTTATATGAAAATAAAAAGTTGAGGGTGACCAAATTTGTGCGACACTTTGAATCTAATTTTTATACACATATAGGAATAGTCTCTATAAAAAGTTGTCATGACAAAATGTTGAAAGTTGAAAAAATCTTAATAAAGTAGAAAGATAAAAGGCAAAACAGAAATTTAAAAATTTTCGAATTTTCCTGTTTAGCTCCAGAACCAAAGAAGCTAGATCAGATTTTTTTGATTCCCATAATTGACTTCTTGAATACGCTTTATCTCCTGTTGTGCCCTCCTCTTACTCTTACCATTACCTAGATCTCAATGCAGATACTAGAATTTGAATTTTATGATTGTACTTTACAATCACTTACCAAAACAAATCAGAGACATTGGCGATATGAAAAGTTTCCGAAAGTCAGTTAAAACACTTCTGATGGGGAAATGCTTCTACAATTTGGAGGAATATTTTGTCTACATTTTCTAGTCGTTCTATATTCTATGTTTTGTGATACTGTGATATAGGTATATATACATTAAAAATATAAAATTTTACATATTTTTTTGTTATGTCTTCTTCAAAATTAGAATTAGTGATTTTATCTTTATGAGAATTTCTGTTTCCCCAACGTATATATTTACATTTACATTTATGTTTTTGTTTTTATTCCATACAAAATGTGATAATTATGACTTTGTCGACAAATGTTTCATTTAGACAATAAAGCTTATCTATCTATCTATCTATCTATCTATCATTGAAAAAGTAATTGAAAAATGTGATTACTTCAATAGGTGCCTGCTGAAGCAAATATCAAATCATAGTTTCTGAGATTGCTTTACTCAAAAAAAGCGATCATTATATCGTAGCAATCATTTCCCTATATGTCGGATACAAATCGATCTGTATATTTTCAATTAATAATTGTTTTTGTTTCAGATTCGGCAATGGGCTGACCAATTAAACAAGTAAACCAACAGGTAATTAAAGCATAATTCATTCTATTAATAACAATCATAATAATTTCTTTGTATATCCAATTAATCACCAGCATAGTTGTAAACACTAATTGGGTTTACTTCTATATCTCCATATAGTTCAGGCGTCATATTTGCAAAAGATTTCAACACAACTAAAGACTCTACAGTATTCGTGAGTATGAAATTATGCCGTATGTCTTTTTGAAGTGTAATCCTTCAATCTTTTGAAGGCCTCAATATACAGTGTGTCCCGCTTTTCATGAATACAACCTAATATCTCAGTTATTAATAATGCGATTTTCTTGAAATTTTGGAGGTGATTATATGTTAGGTAAATGAAGTATTTTGGCATAGTGAACATTTTCATCGACCATAGGCGTGCGGTGTGGGGGGGTAAAAAAAGCTTGTTTTTTGGGAAAAGGGTATTATGGCTCATTTTAGATAACTTTTTTTATCAGAATTAGAATCAGCATCCCCAAAAACCCCCCAATCCATATTTTTGAAATCTCAAGAGCTGATTTGAGGAGAAAAAAAAATAAATTCACTTTTTTCGTCAATGCACCCGAATATCTGATTTTCTTGAGATTTTCGAGGTGATTTTATGTTAGAAAAATGAAGCATTTGGCATAGTGATCATATTCATTCACCATTGGCGTGCGAAGTTGGGGAGAGAAAAAAGGCATTTGTTGAGAAATGAATATTAATGCTTATTTAAGACAACTTTTCTTATTAGATTCGGAATCCGCATCCTCAAAAACCCTTTAATTCATATTTTCAACATCTCAAGAGATGATTTGAACAAAAAAAAAGTTTAAGTCTTTTTTTTAATAAGTTCTTTATTTGTAACAGTGGTAACAAAATAACGAATTACTTTATTTTAGATTCTTGTGTTTTCAACATAACTACCTTCTGAAACAATACACTTTTCAACAATTCTTGTCAAACGTACATTCACTTTTCTTAAAGTTTGGGGAGTTATTTCCTGACACGCTTGCCTAATTGCTAAGCAAAGTTCCTCTCTATTACGCGGCCGAGTAGCATACACTTTATTCTTCAAATGCCCCCTCAGAAAAAAGTCACAAGAGGTAATATCTGGCGATCTAGGGGGCCATGGTTCCAAAGGAGAATTTCTACCTATCCACTTCATAGGGAAAATTGCATTTAAAAAGTTCCGAACTATCCCAGAATTGTGTGCGGGGTCCCCATCTAATTGAAAGATTAAGTTTTGTCTTTGTGCTAATGGCAATTCCATGAGAAAATCATAGAGACCATTTTGTAAAAAATTTTGAAAATTTTGTCCGGTCAGGTTATCCAGGAAATAAGGGCCAACAATCCGTTCGTTGAATATGCCACAGCACACGTTAACTTTTTCACTGTATTGGTTTTTACAATGAATTACCCAATTCGGATTTTCAGCTGCCCAAAACCTACAATTTTGACTAGACACCACACCGTTTGTTGTAAACGTTGCCTCGTCAGTAAACATCATGTTCTTCAGAAAAAGTCTGTCGTTAAGATAGTTACCCTGCAACCATAAGCAAAATTCAAACCGACGTTCAAAATCTCTATGTAACAGAGTATGTAGAAATTTTGGTTTAAATGCCCTAATCCTGTTGCGTTTCAAACATCTTCATACTTTGATTTTCGTTAAATTCATTGTCCTCGCAACTGCCCTTACAGTACCATTTGGGTTGTTTCGAAATTCTGCTAAGATACGTTCGTCGTCTGGATAGTGTCTTTGATTTAAATTGTACCTCCCTGGTCTTATTTTGAAAACCGCTCTAGTCTTTGCGAACAATCTGTTGATTTTGGCAACGGTATCGTGAGAAATTGGTTCTCGATCATGATGCCTTCCATTGAATATTCCAGCAACTTGACGCGTAGATCTTTCATTATTACCAAATAAGCGGATAATCTCTAATTTTTCTCCAATTGTAAGAACTACTCTTCGGTTGTGTGCCATCTTATTAACAGTTAAGTAACACTGCTTGACTTATTGACATTTCGTACTGATTACCGATGTCAAACAAAAACTTTTGTTTCAAAGCACTCTTTCATTAATTTGCATGAAAACTCAAATCGGCAAGCCAACGGTAACAAAGTGTGCGTATCTTCGGAAATACCTAAATTGTAGTATAGGGGCAGTTGCAAACGATACAGAATATAAGGAAACGAAGGTGTTTGAAATTTAATATAGGATTAGGGCATTTGAAATAAAAAGTTAGAAATAAACAATCTATTGTAAAAAAGTGAATTTAATTTTGTTTTCTAATCAAATCAGCTCTCGAGATTTCGAAAATATGAATTGAGGGTTGCGGTCGCTGATTCCAAATCTGATAAAAAAAATTGTCTAAAATGAGCCCCTTATATCCTTGGGGAAGAAGTGGAGATTATCCGATTATTTGGTAATAATGAAAGATCTACGCGTCAGGTTGCTGGAATATTCAATGGAAGGCATCATGATCGAGAACCAATTTCTCACGATACCGTTGCCAAAATCAACAGATTGTTCGCAAAGACTAGAGCGGTTTTCAAGACAAGACCAGGGAGGTAAAATTTAAATCAAAGACACTATCCGGACGACGAACATTTCGAATTTCGAAACAACCCAATTGGTACTGTAAGGGCAGTTGCGAGGACAATTAATTCAACGAAAAACAAAGTATAGAGATGTTTGAAACGCAACAGGATTAGGGCATTTAAAACAAAATTTCCACATACCGTGTTAAATGGTTATTTTGAAAAACGGTTTGAATTTTGCTTACAAGGAATTATTGAAATAAGAGTTGAATAATTTTTTATTCAAATCAGCTCTTGAGATGTTGAAAATAAGGATTAAAGGGTTTTTGGGGATGCTGATTCCGAGACGATAAAAGTGAATTTATTTTTTTTCCTCCTCAAATCAGCTCTTGAGATTTCGAAAATATGGATTGGGGTTTTTTTGGGGATGCTGATTCTAATTCTGAAAAAAAAAGTTATCTAAAATGAGCCCTAATATCCTTTTCCCAAAAACAGCTTTTTTTTACCCCCCCACACCGCACGCCTATGGTCGATGAAAATGTTCACTATGCCAAAATACTTCATTTACCTAACATATAATCACCACCAAAATTTCAAGAAAATCATGAAAAGCGGGACACACTGTATAGGGAGACCCAGGGTTAAACTACTAAATTGTTAGGGTTGGTTTTTAAGACAAAAATAAGATTTTGTTTCTACAAGCATATGTCCTTCGTTTTAGAGATACAGTCTATCAAAATATTTATAAAGAATTAGTTTTTCATTGATAACTCAAGAACCGTTTGAAGGATTTTGATGAAACTCTGCTTAATTATTTGATATAATGACGAGCTTTTGCTATAAAAGTGAGCAATTTTTGACATGAATTTTTCGTGCAACTTTGGATGTCATTTTCGTTCAATATTTTGTGTCTCCGTGACTAAATGGTCCAGCTTACCTGTATATTTTAGAGAAAGATTTTAAACCAGTCTCATATGTAATGAGTATAATTTATATCTTAATCACATATAGTTCCAGTTAGACGAATATCCTGCTTATTTCACTATACCAGTACGACAAAGCTGACCTCTATTTTCCAGAAAAGTAAATAGATCGCAGGCAAGACAGCCTCTTTCCTTGTCCTGCTCGCTGTCCTGACTTGACCTTTATGAATTTTTTCGTGTGGTGTACAATAATCACCAAAGTTCATACTGAACCCATCAATGAAATGAATCCAGATACGAAAAAAAAATGGAGGTGAAATGAATTGTACTTTTAGTTGCATAATTGAGAACAAAAATTATTCATATGAAGAAAAAGGCAGTGGCGTACCATGATTAGTACTAATATCGATTGTATTACCCTCTAGGGCGCTAGTGGAAATTATTCCAGTATAGTGAAATTAGTCCTTCATTAGCTCAAATAATATTGCTCAATTTCATCAAAACCTGCTGGAAAATTTTTCAAGTAATTAATAAAAATCTGGAATTTCCTTAAAACGTTGACACCCTGTATCTTGAAAAATGGAGTCACTTGAAACACACGCTCATAGAGATGTTTTTTAATATATACCTATAAATCCAATCTTAAGTTTTTGGCGGTTCAACCCTGGGCCACCCTGTATAGAGAAAACTCATTAAACTTTAATATTTCGAACAAAGTTCGGATATATTGTGCTGGAGAGGTATCAACAATGTGAAAGAATACGGGGTACCCTTCTCTCTGTGCGTTTCCACCAAGTGGAAAAATAAAGGCAAACATCTGTCAGAAAACAACTACTTCCTTGGCTAATACCACGACGGACATTGAACTACATCTGACAGATATTTGTGCAACGTTCTTCCAAGAAGACCCAATTGCAAGTGCTTGTCTTGTAATTAAACATAAGATTATCCTTCATTTGGCTGGGAATGACCACCTGCAGACATGCATGTTTTGAGGTTTATTGCCTCTCATCAGTGACAGGGTGGGTCGGACAACACTATGATTGTCCTGTCCTTGTCAAATGAATAATAATCAACCGTTTAATTATTTTTCCCCACGGATGACACTACGATCCACAACAAAGTTGATCGCAGCGCCATCCGCACGGGAAATCAAGAACAAGACAACTCCCAAGTAGCACAGACTCCGGTAAGAGTAAACTGTAATATTTCGAACGAAGTCAAACTTGTTCAATTACTGGGTTTGTCCATTTCAAATATATTCAAAACTCTACAGGGCATTTATTGAGAGCGAGACAACTTAAAGCTGAGTTTTTCAGATTGAGAGATCCTTTATCTGTTATAATAAATAATTTCCATTTCTTTTGCCTTTCCATCGACGTAAAAAAAATCATATCGGTTGCGGCATTTCCAAGTTATAATTCATAATACTATTTTTGCCTCTATTGTATATTTCTGATAAATGAAGCATACCTAATTCATTCATTTATTAATATTCTGGAAATATTTTCTGCAGACAGTTATAACCAGTATCATATTCACCAGTATTTCTGCTATATTTTTATTCACGAGATGATACAATTTTGATTTTAAATATTGTAAAATTAAGACGAAAATTATTCGGTTTTGTTCTTCTGTTTTTTTGGAACGCAGCTGATTCCCTCTCCGTTGATCTTTTCAAAATCTGCTGAGGAGTTGTCACGTTATGAGTTATTTTCCCATTTTTACCAATATTCCAGGGTCATATTTTGGAAGACACACTGTATTCATCCGATTCAATCCACTTATTAGCTAAAAGTTCAAATTTTTATAAAATATTATAGAAGAAGTTTGAAATGTTTTCCATATTAATTGAAAGAAGCATCAGTTGGAATTCTAATATTTTCTTTCACGTCGAACAAAATTATTTGTTTTAAATTCCGAAAGGAACCCCTAATTCTTTTCATCTAATAGTTTTTCTGGGGTAACAGGTGTAAAATAAATGACAGATTTCAGATAGTCCATACTGATCAAATTCGGAGATCTTGCTGGCCTCAGAATTGCTTTCTATCATCCACTGGCATATTTTTGAGGAAAATATTATTCAAATTGGACACAAAATTCTCTACGATAGCTTGCAAGCACACTATCCAATTTAAAACACATGACCTCTCCAATTACCTGTAGACTATACAGTAAGTTGGACAGATCACCTTTGCAGCAATCGTATAATTAGCCCTATGCTATGATTGGTAATAGCAAAATAACGGAAATGGCGAATAACGGTGACGTTATTTTCAACGGAAGTGTTACAGCATTGGGCTGAATATATCCATGATCAATCATCGCTTGAAGATAGATGGTCAGATAGTGTAATCATTAAGGTTGGAAGAAAATAGAATTGTATGATGATGATATCTGAATGACAGGTATTCTTTCAAAGAAATATTCATTACAGAAGTAATTCGAAAGTATTGTATTTCGTTGAAAGAATACGGGGTACCCTTCTTTCTAAGCGTTTCCACAATGTGGAAAATAACAGGCAAACATCTGTCAGAAAACAACTATTTCCCTGGCTTATACCACGACGGACATTGAACTACAACTGACAGATATTTGTGCAACTTTCTTCAAAGAAGACCCAATTGCAAGTGCTAGTCTCGTAATTAAATAGAAAATTATCCTTCATTTGGCTGGGAATGAACACCTGCAGATATGCATGTTTCGAGGTTTATTGCCTCTCATCAGTGACAGGGTAGGTCGGACAACATTATAATTGTCCTGTCCTATGTCAATGTCCTATGTTATTTTCCACTTTGTGGAAACGCTTAGATAGAAGGGTACCCCGTATTCTTTCAACATTGTTGATACCTCTCTGGCACAATATATTCGAACTTGTTCGAATTTTACATATTGTATTTCGATTAATACAAGCCCCAATTTGGATTCTGAAATTTTCAACGCAACGCAACAAACCATCCAGCTTTCAATATGAACAAACACGCTTTTTTTATTCGAATCTTGAGTTGGTGGCAGTTTATCAAATCATTGCATCATTCGACTTTGATAAAAACATGAAATATGTTATCAGAAAGTGACGAAAATGACCAAGTGAAGTATCTGGATTATATCATCCATAATTTTATTAATTTTTGTAGTATTTTTCAAATCTTAGATGTATTCGATTCATACTTTCTATAGACAAAAAAAGTGTCGTTTTGACACTTGATGAATATCATGTAAAAGTCAACTTGAAAAATGTTCTTAATCATTGATCAAAAGTGAGCTTGATAGTCGTTTGTTCGTGAAAAACAATTCAACGTTCAACCAGTTCAACATCTGTTTTGACTAATTCATGTAATGAAGGTAATTGTCTATTCGTTCTATTCTCGCAGTGTGAGTCCATTTGAAATGGCGAAACTAGAAGTGGAGAGAAAATTGAATTCGCTGCGGGACGTAAAACTAAGAACAATTATTATGTATTGTGAGAAATCCGGGTCTAATGTTATGTGGGTAAGGTAATTTCGAATAGAAATTAAAAGTTCTGCTCTGCAAACTGTTTAATTCGCATCCATTTAGTAATAATAATCTCATGCTTGGGAGGATCATTGTAGAAATGGCTCATCATTAGAATGAGGATTCAAAATTGTAAATGCGGAGTATTAATCAAATAAATGGAAAAACAGAGTACGTTCAGTTTGTTGAGCACAGAAAAAATTAAGTGAATGCAATGACCTTGCGTATGAAAATACAACATATTGCAATAAATTTACATTGAAAATAAGTTGAGTAGAGGATTCGTAACAACTTCGGACTTAGGACCCAGGTCAATGGCCATTCGACACAAGTCAATAAATACAGTTACTACTACTACTAACTGAATGTTTGTGGAGTAAAGAAAAGCATAACCTAGATTACATTATGATCTATCAAAACGCTAAAATATAGAACTGAAACAGTCTATCAGTTGAGAGTATCAGATCAGTTTTATGAGTCACCGAAGTCGATTGAACTGAACGAAGATGTAGAGACAAATATTCGATCGAACCAGCAAATCACAAAAACAAAAAGTGTGCAAAACGTGCCATTCGGAAGTAATAAGAATTGAATTACAAGTACAGAAACGAAAATATCAGAAAGTGGATCCCAAGTTGCTCTACTATCTCAGAGATGGCGGAGCGTGCAGTCAATATGAAGGAATTCTGATGTCGGAATTACATTTCTTTTCATTTCAGTCTCACCACCTTATATGACCAAAATGACAAGGCTCAAATTAGATTTATTACCAAAATTATTAAGAATGAAATTTGAATCTTTAAAGAAACCGTAAAAGAAACATGAATGAACGATTTTTCAATGGTCACAAGTGAGCGCCATCTAGGATATAATAGAGCAAGTATTATAACGAGTTGATCGTTCTCTACAAGCTGGTTTATTATTCGCTTATCCCCTACAATCTTTCTGCTAGATTGCGATTCTGATCATTTTATATCTTACACATTTCGCATACACGGATTTTACGTTACAACAAATAAATTTTTGGTTAATGTGCTAATTTTACATTTTCAAATGGCATTGAATGAAGTTGTGATGAAATTTTGTTGGGTAAGTTTTTAAATTTGACAGTTTAATGATATGAAGCTGAAGTTATCGAGTTTTACAATTATTTAGTTTCCTCGTATCAGTCACTTTCGTTTCTCAACGAATTTATATGTATGAAAACTAGTTTTTATGGTTTTCGTGTATGATGCTTTATCGGTTTTAGTTCCATACATTTCATTCTGCTATTTTCAAGTCTTATTAAAAGTTGTTATGATAACTGATTGAATCTCCATTTTATTGGAGAAAATGCATTGACCATGTTAATTTGAACAACATGATGGATGAAAAATTGACGATATCTTCGAAGACTTAATTGATCCTTTATTATTGACCTCAATAAAGATGATTCATATTTTCCAGAATATGATATAACATAGTTATTGTAAATAATGTAATTATATACTTATGGTATTTTTTTGTATCAAGCATTAAAACTTCAATTAGTTGTGACTTCATAAAAATAATATTTTGTGATAAATTAAGTCGGCTACATCAATCTTTGATCCCATCATTTCTTCGTTATCTATATACAACTACTAACTGCTGCATGTCACGTTTTTTAATTCCAAAATACTATAATCGGTGAAAATACTCATCTCACATTTTTTTTTATTTCTTACTAATTAATTATTGAGAAATAACATGCTATATAAATGTTTGGCGTAAATATTTTCATAAGATATTTATCATCATATATTTAAACAGAAATTATACCCCAAGATACACTACTGAAAGATGACTGGTCAGAATGTAATATCTCTCAACAATAATAATAATAACAATGATAATTTTATTTCTCTTGTTAAAAAGTATAAAGTAGAAAACATTCCTATAAATATAATAATAAGGAAAGCGTCACGAAGTAGGTACTCGGAACTTGAAAAATAAAAAATTACAATAAAATAATTGGCAAATAGATCAATTGCGGCAGATGCGACGAATGAAGAAAACAGTCGCTGAGTTTATGAACGTTCTACATCAAACTTTCGGTGATTTCCGGGTTTGTTGGTCATTGTCCCGATGTAGTTCTCTAACGTTTCGACTACATCTGCGGTATAAATTTTCAAAGACGGTGAGGTAACGGACGAAGCGTTCGTTTAAGCCTAACTGATTCGGTGTCTTTGCTGATTTCTCATCCTAATAGGGGGCGTGATTAAGTCCGACATCTGTTTTTGTTTTGGGTTTTGATTATCATTGCTTGTCCCTAGGAAAGGTTCTGTTTTGATCTCTCAATTACCTGACTTTGAGGCTTTTTCCTTTCGGTTCCATATCAAAATTTATATGTTCCAAATCAATGTTCCAAATCAAAATTTATATTCCTGTAAGTATTTTGCATACTAAATGAGGATTTATTACTTTAATTTACGGACGATAGATTATTTTGTATTTCCAGCTCTTCAAGTCTTGTGATCCAGACAAGTTTTCCATTTTACATTCTGACTAAGCGTTATTTTTGAATGTGTGTTTTTTAATTATTCAATAAAGAAAATATCGAAACCTTGTTCAGATTTCTCTATACTGAACTGTCGATTGGCATTGGTAAATCCAAGAAAGGCGCGGCATTCCTATATAAAATTATTTGATATTTTTTGCAATTTGTCACTATTTCTTCTCTACATTCATTATTCTCCATATTGATCCTGCATTTTATGAATGCACCCGCTCCCATTCTGAATTATCCTTTTAGATTAGGATAATTTGTTATGACATCATGACCGGTAGAAAGCTAGACAATATATTATAATTTCATGTGATTATCTAGACGCTTGAGTTCATAAATCATTTGCAGAAACTGATAATATAAACTGTATTGTAATAGGAAATATTGCTCGAAGAATATGGTATCGCAATATCAATGAACTTTAACACCCGTGACTGTGTCTCTGTCGTGAACAAATGAGATATATCATTATTGTATCTTAACTACATTTGAAATGGTCGGACGGAGGGATAGCTGTGAAGAAATTATTGGGAAATGGTGATGTATCTCCTGGTACTCTTGAGCTTTCTGCACTGATAAATATCTGCAGTGTTTATTCTTTGTTATTTATAGAATCAGAAACTCCCACGAATCAGATGGCAGTATCATTTATTTATTACGAAGAGGAAATGCTATAATTATTTTTCACTGTCATTTTTTGAATTTTATTCATCTGACCGAGCTATCGCCATGATTGATTTTAACACTGTTGATAACTGATTTACTATAACGGAATGAATACCGTAAAGAATAGATCGGTAGATTACAGGATACTACAAGGTCCTTGGTAAAGCCCAAAATGTCATCTATCGAAGGTATTCATGAAACACAAACAGAATAAAAAAGATTTATTTGACCAAGTTACGAAAATGTCAGTAATGTTCAAAATAAACTTCGAAACGACATTACAAGAGGTTGCGTAAAAGAAACATATGTAAAAAAAATAACAGTAAGTCTGAAGGCTCCAAGTCTCGCCTCCGCTATAATAAGCAAACGCAGAGAAGGGAGGTTCAGGATCACCTCCAGGATAATCGTCGATGTGCGAGACATTGCATCAGTGCCTTTGCCACCACAGCAGGGCGTCCCTACGTTATCGAGGGCCTCACTATTGCTATCTATAGTGTTTATTTGGGTCCCATGTTTGGCCGAAGGACCACCTGGCCATCATTGATAATAGCCTTGACCTTGTCAGTACTTTTTCCAGATGTTTGTTCAAGGTGAGCTTGTTTACACTAAATCAGCATTACCGAGACAATATGTCATGCACAAAGAAAGTCTTTCTGCGTCGGGAGCAGTATTGAGCAAAGTTGTGTCATCAGCAGAAATCGTTCATGTGGATAATGAGAAGAGAAGGGCCTAAAACAGATCACTGAGGCAACCCGAAGGCGATATTTCGAGAGTCAGAACAATTAAGTGGCGAAGAGTCCAACGGTGTTATTATCAGAATATATTCATATCCCTTTTCTGAGGCATTTCAATTCTTTAATATCTACGGAAGTCAACGATGGAATAATTTTTTTACAATACCATCATTTCTATCCCTAAAGAACATATAGTTCTGTCACTCTGAGTTTCAGATTGACTAATTAAATTTTTGTTCATTGTTCCATTTGTACTATTTTTCTTCTGAATGACCATGCCCAGTGTTTTCATAGTGAGGAACAATGTTCCAAACGAAAATTCATAGAAACCGCTAATGGCGCTTTAAGTCAGCCGAGCGTGGATATTAAAAACGCCAATAGACGGCTTTGGATGGAAAAAAAGCGCGAAATTACACGCGCCACGATACCGCCATAATTACACCTCAATTAAAACATATCAACAGACTTATATAAGACCTCGTAGCATATAAACTTGTCAGTATCCACCTGAAGAGGTTTGCGGACAAGCAATCGAAACGTCGTGAAAAACTGAAAGGAGTCAAATATCTTTCACATTATGGGTGATATCTACTTCTCAGGCTAAGATCCCTGGCAGTGGATCTTCTGACTCGCATCGGACAGACGTTCGAAGCCACGGTACGTGAGAATCTTTTTTTTTTTTTTCAAAAGGCATCTGTTTTTTTAGGCGACCACATGCAAATCTTGACGTCTGGTGCTAGCTAGGAGTGCGCACCGACCACCCGGGTGGTGCTGTAGGTTTTTCCGAATTTTCTGCTGCTGAAAAATTCATACACCAACAAACATAAAAAATCACTGTGACTCAATGCGCCACGGCAAATAATAATAATAGCCGTCCTCTACCCACACAGGCTTTGGTTACACTCTATAAGTGTTTATGATTTTATTCTTCATGCCTAATTTTTATAGATCTTTTGGTCTGTCCGTATTTTGCACTTTATTCCTCACATTTGATCTCATGAATTTCACACTTTTCCGAATTCTCCTTCCTTACTCTTGTGAAAGTATATTCGTTACCACACCCTAAACAGTGCAGTTATTTGCAAATACAATCGTTTGGTGAAGTACTTATTTTGACAAATTTTTGCCACGCTACTGAATTCAATCTATAGTTCTGATCTCATCGTGTCAACAACTTCTAGTTCTTCTTTCGAATCTTAGTTCCTCAATCATTTTTTGAAGAGTTTTGACTGAATACACCTTCAAGTTTTTAACGTATACTTAATAATACCCCCTACACAATTGAGTATTCTTCGTATTATCAAATATCTAGCTATTTGGTCGAAGGTTTTTACCGAATCATTTGATTACCCAACGCATATAAATCATGCACAATAAAAAAACAACTATAGAAAGTTTTTTGTTCCAAGCCTGCACCTGTACCGAATACCTCCGAATCGTTGACCATTAAGTCAAAAAAATTATGATTCACGACTCAAAGAAACCTTGCCTTTGGCATTCCATGTTGAAAAAAACGTCGACTCGATAAATTTCTACAGAATAAACAAGCAATTATTAGTCTACTTCTGCTATTTTCGGTGAGCTGTGTAATTACCGTGTGTCTTCGAGTACGAAATTGAGCAACACCTTAGAGAGAAACACATTGAGAGAAGAGAACTGGTAAGATGAAAACCATACCTAATCAGATGAGAATGATTTATGGTTCGGAACATCGGCAGCCATATGCACTATTTTTTTATAGACATGCTCACGGTTTCATTGCGAGGACATTCTGAATTGTCAAAGAATAGCGATCGCGAAAATTGAAAAATATCATCTCAAAATTTTAACCATTTTCTAAACCATTATCGACCTTGGAAATGAGAATAACTTATATTTTGAAAAAAGTGGTTCTAAGCGTGTCGTGGGGCTGCTGAGACCATAATGCATTTGCTGTCAGCTTGTCCAGCTTATGCGGTCTCAGCCTATATCCACAGGCATTACGCGGCGCTACGAGTTTTGTACTAACACCTACGACACTCGTACGGTATTGATGAGACACCGGTGTTGCCTTATGCTCCGGCGGATATTGAATCCGTTGTGGAGAATGATAAGTACCGAATCTATTGAAAATACCCATTCCCTACCCTCAGGCAAATACAAGTCAATAAGCTTGATGTAGTAGGACGATTTTCGTCATAGAGTTTTCAGCTCCTGGCGAAACGAACATCGTCCGAAAAGAGGCTCTGCAGGCTTTACCAAAACCATTCGGTCAAGATGGTTGTTCTGATAATGGGGATCCTTGGTGGAATGATGGACACACTACTCTCAAACTTAAAAATCTTAACGGCTTGCCGTGATGCGGCAGTAAACTTAGCCGAACGTAGGGAGTGTTTACTGGGGTTAATGACACACCAGCGCGGTCTCTGGTTGTATCGGAGCTCCGGAGACAGGGCCAGATTGGTATATTCCGTATGGAAAAAAATGTATTGCATTACATTAAATATAAGCCATTGGAATGCCATAAAAAGAAAAATAAGTATTAAAATACACTTAAAAACCATAGCATTGAAATAATATATAGATGCATAAGTATATAATTATATTCGAAATTAATAAATATGAAATAAATAATACAAAGACATGTAAAGCTTATTCCTCCTGACACATGTAAATGTTTCTTAGAGTGTTTGTACGAGGATATATTGAAATTGGAAACATTCATTACAGCGAACCTGCAACGTCTCCAGACCTTTCAAAAATAAATGTTTCTTCTTGCTCTGCAAACCAGACCTCCACAGCTTTTATTACGTCCTCGTTAGAAGACATTTTACGACCTTTTACACTTTTTTTCAGTTGAGGAAAGACATGATAGTCGGACGGAGCCAAATCTGGTGAATAAGGTAAGTGTTTCTATTAATTCAAACCCTAAATCACAAATTTTTTGCATGGCAACATGAGATTTGTGTGCAGGGGCGTTGTCCTACAAAATCTAGCTAGCTAGCTTTCCGCGTCTTTTCTCTTTAATTTTTTCCGTAGAGTGGTCAGTAATATCGAATAGTAATCTCCAGTTATTGTTCTACCCTTATTCAAAAAACCAATCATGATTACTCCATGGCAATCCCAAAAAACTGAAGCAAGAACTTTTCCAGCAGATTTTTGGACACGAAACTTCTTAGGTCTTGGAGAACCGGAGTGTCGCCATTTCATCGATTGTTGCTTTGTTTCTAGATCGTAGAAATGTACCCAAGTCTCATCCATAGTAACAACTTGGTTTAAGAAGTCTACAACGTTTTCAAATCGAGCACAGATCGAACGCGATGCTACTACCCTTGCACGCTTTTGGTCAACATTCAAACATTTGGGGATCCATTTGCAGCAATTTTTCTCATGTCCAAATTGACGTGAACTATATGATGAACGCGTTCGTATGAAATATTCAGTGCTTCAGATATCCGTTTTAGCCCAATTCGACGGTCTGTTAAAATCATGTCATGAACTGAAACTGGCCTTCCCGATCGGTCATCATCTTCAGTGGAAAATTTACCTCTTTTGAAGCTTGCAGTCCAATTTTTCATGGTCACATACGAAGGACATTGATCACCAAGGGTATTAAGCATATCTTCGTAAATCTGCTCAACTCTTAACCCTTTTAAATACAGGTACTTGATGATGGCTCGATACTCCAATTTTTCGATTTTCACAATTTCGGTGAACATAGTTTTTCTTTTGATTTATTGCGTAACTCTGGTTTACTTTTTTGACGTCAAACTTCACACTGACACTTCTAATAAGTTATTGTTGGTTGCTATGGTAACGCAATATTTTGTTTATGCAGGGAACTGGTCTAGGCTAACTAGATATCAATACATCCTCGTACTTAGAATTTTCATTTTGAAAATCGGTCAATGGTTTCCAGAATAAAAAAGGTGTTGTAGTTTCCAGTCGCACACACTATACAGGGTATTATGAAATAAGTGTTCGATATTCTACAGGACGATCATTCAGTTATTTATAGGGTTAAAAGTTCATATAAGCATGGGTCCTCAAGCCCTTCATTTTTAAGATATATGGTTTTCAATATTTTATTTTTATTTCGATTTTTCGTAAATAATTTCGGTGTTCGAATGAAAATTGGTAGTTGGGTTTTGTTTAATATTAGAAATTCAAATTTGATCTTAGTTCGACCCTTAATTATAGGGATAACTTTTCACCCTATAAAGAACTGAGGAATCGTCCTGTAAAATATTTGACAGTCATTACCTACCACCCTGTATAAATATGACTGTATATAAGCTTTTTTTATTTGAATTTCCACTTATTTTTAACTGGATTTGAACAATTTCGGACCTCATTAAAAGTCAGTTTTGAAATATTACCTTTACGTTTACATACATTGTGGCCATTTCAGTGTGGCATTTTTTTATTAATTCCACAACAATAATACTAATATTTCCGGAAGCTGGTGCATGTTCGAGAATCATAGTTGATACACTTAAAATAGTTATAGAATAAAGTACCCTTCTTTCAAAACATTTAGCCAATGTTATTAAGAAAAGTTATTTACCAGAGTGGATCAACAAAATAAATAATACCTACTACGGCCAAACATTTCCTTCTATCTACACATTTCCACAAAATGAAAAAATGCAAATATCTCACAGAAAACAGCTACTTCCCCCTACGGACATTGAATTACATCTGTCGCCCATTTGTGCAATGGTCCTAAAGGAGGACACTATTTGTAAGTGCTGATTTTAATGAAGCCATTGAATATCATCCTTTATTTTGTTGGAAATGCCCACCTGCATAATACATGCTTGTTTCTAGGTTATTTCTTCTCATCGGTGCAAAGATAGGTCAGACAAAATGACTCTATTTTGTCAAGAAATAATATGAGGGACATTTGCGATTTTTTGTGAAATGGAAGCAAAACATTCCAAAATTCGATCGTGCGTGGGAATTTTCGACGTTCCAACAATTTTTCATGCTATGCCTTATATACGAATCTTATATTTTCAGAATCAGCATCAAATTTTGCGCAAATACTGAGAATTTCAAGAAAAACTGATTTCTTATTTTTTATTATTTTTAGGATTTTATTCCAGACATTTTTTTTTCGCCAATCGACTTTAAATTCACAGAGTATACAATTTCATCATTCTGAATCGATTGGTCTCAGCAGAATTGATCTAATTAATCAATTACCGTTCTCTAGTTGAGAAGTTCATCTGGATTTGAGAGCGGTCAACTCCATCCAAAATAGAAAAATAAAATAAAATTTTCTGTAATATTAGTGATAATTTAAATAATAATAATAATTTAAAATGAAACAGAAATAATCATCTGGATACTAGAACTGGATAACGTTGAGAAAGTGTTTGAAAACGAATGGTTAATATTTAACATTAATTGCATTTCAAGATTATTCAAACATTTCATAACAAAAAATTTTCATAACTCACAAACTCTATGCCATTATTATAGTATACAAAATTGAGAAAGAAAATGTAATAGCTCCCCAAATAAGTGATAATGTACAAGGTGTTTCATTAAAAAACTTGATATTAGTGATTTTCATGAGTCTATGGATGGAACGTAATACTGAACCTACCTGTATGCTGAAACTGATGTTTCGTTCTTCGACATAATACCCAATGGTCTTATGCAGCTATGACCCAAATTGCAATATTTTAGAAAATTCCATTTTGCAAAAATCGTTATTTTTAAATGGTCTGGTTCTCACGAATACTGTCTCAGGAAGAGTTATGATGAATCTTAAGAAGATACAGGGTGTTTCGTTTGAAATAACCAAGGGGTCCCTACTTTCTGCTACAAGCAGCAATACTGTATTGATGAAAATATTTTAAACGGATACAGCATGGTTTATTTAATTTTCGAACTTATCTGTCGTTCCGTTCCACATTTATTTCTAAATATTCCATACACCGTTGAACACCCGATAGAAGCAGAACAATTGCATAGCATGGTAATCCTGAGTACTCCGGAATTCAGATATCGCCTTTGAAATAATACCTTAGTAATCAGTTACATATGTAAGGAAAATAAAATTAAACAAAGAAGACCTGTCCAATTGTATCGACTATCTCTGACAACAGGTGCAGTCGGTATTCCGAATAGAGATCGCATTCTGCTTTCAGCAGATAATCCGAATAAGTATTCCGATATTCCGGTATCCATATAGGTGGCCATATTAAAAATTTCAGAGCGCTATCTCAGCACAAATAATGGTCAAGTAGGTGTCTAATAGGTGCAGCCTTTAGTCCCCGCAGGAATTATGTCTAAATATTTCAAGTTTACAGCAGATACGGACAGAATGGCCCGAAGGGACGCCACATAAATCTTTGAGCTCGTGAACTCGCATCCCGGAATGAATTTAGAATTGTTTCAGATCTTGTCTCGTTAATAACTCTTTTATTTCTTTGTATCTTATACAATCGACGGCCGACACCGCTCAATTAAGGCGAGAATTCATATTTTCAAGTATAGAATAGAAATCCGGGTCTTCGTCGAGACCACCACATTAACTGTGGTTTGCGTTGTGGAAATTATCACAAGAGTGACAGATGTGGGCAATTGGCACAGATTGCCTTGGCATGAATTTGATCATGAACTGGAGATATTAGTAAAAGGAAATGATAAGGTCAGTTCGGGGAAAATAACACCCTGAATGTTAATTTACCATATTATATGTAAAGACTGAAGCATTTTGTGTAACTTTTCCTCAAAATGTTTCACTAAATGTTCAAGCTCACATTTAAAAGTGATACGAAAAGAATACATTTTTGACCAGGACTGTACCCTGAGGGACCCCACAATTCAACTGTCCTACTGAAGAATTTACATTGAACTCAACAATTTCTTTTTAATCTTGCAGATACGATTGAATTCATTTGTGCGACAGACCTATTAATCATAGTATTGGACTTTCTGCAGAAATATTCCGTGATCCACGCAATCGAAAGCTTTCGAAAAATCATAGAAAACTGCAGCCTCAATATGGTTGATTTCGTTATAAACATTTAACAAAGTATCGAAATAAGCATCATTTATATTTTTGTTGCTTCTCGGTGGTGAGTGCTAAGTCGCAGATCTTGGGGCTTCCATGCCTCCTCCAAGTTATACAAGAGAATGTTGGCTTTAAGTAAGGTATCTCGCTGTTTTCAGTTTTTTATTGTCGAGTTTTCAGTACAGATCGCGAAAAAACAACGAAAAGCCGAGTTTGGACCTGCATTAGAATGTGAGCAGTTTATCACTAGTCCTCTGGTATATCCAATGTTGGAAGTAGTAGTAGAATTTTTCTGAGATATGTTCGATATAGTTTTCGATTATTTGAATATCGGCCAGCTCTCGCAATGTGTATTACCGAATGTATCCGTTACTGTTTGTGATGATACGGAGTACTTTGCTTTGCATCCTCTTCAACTTCATTTTTAAATTTTTGGAGGCAGGCATTGGTCATCGCTGGCCTGATGGCCTGTTTGTATACTAGCAATTCACACTTCCGTGCTAGCCTGGAGCTTCTAGCGATTGGGGGCTGCATTTCCTCATACTGTCGTTGCTCCAGCTGGATTGCCAGGTTCACGTGTTCATGCAGATGCACTCCCAAGTGGAGTCTAACTCTTTAATCCGATTGTACTAGACCCTAAATCCCCAAATTAACAAGTTCAGTCTTATCAGAAATCAGCAAAATGTCGTTCCTTCTTAGGATCAGTATCAACAATCTGTTTAAGTACGTATCAACACGGGCCGCAACTTCTGCGCTGTAAAATGACTGTGCGTTAATTGCTGTATCGTCCACCCACATAGTCGTGCTTAAATACAGAATACAGGATTAGAGAGAAATTGAGAGAACGACCCCTGCAGCACACCTGCTCCAGCTTCTTCAATTGCGAATCTGCTTCTGCATACTCTGACCCTGAAAGTCCTGCCAACAAGGTGTGAGTCGAGCAGTTTCAGCAAATATAGTGGCATGCCTTCTCTCAACCTCCACCTGACAAGTTCCTCTATCCAGATCGTTTCAAAGGCTTTTTGAATGTCCAGCTGGATCGTCACCGTATTTAGACCTTGGAGAAAACCATCCCTCACTCCGTAAACAATTCTGGCCACCTCAGAGGTTGCTGAGTGACCTTTCCGGAAGCCGAACTGTTCTGCAGGAATGAGTTTACATTTTTCTTCAAACACTATGATTTTTTTCAGCAGGATTATATCTACTAACTTGGCTATCACACTGAGCAATGGGATGGGGCAGTAGCTTTCGATTCTTGCATCATATTTTCCCGATTCTAGGATTGGAATAATCTCTGACGGTTTAAGGCATCTTCCATCTGATTATACTGTTGATAATGTATATTAGTTGGGCAAGAGACTTCCTTGGAAAATTCCTGAGTAGAATCGTGCCAATCTTGTCTATACCGGGTGCTTTGTTTCTGAGGAGACTTTTGAAGGCTTCCACGACTTTTTCAAAGCTAGTCAACAACTTCGATAAAGTCCTGTTGCCTATCTCTGGCTTTTCCTGAAACTGACTCCTGACTTGTACTGTGAAGTTTTTTGTATGTGCTTCTAGACCTCTGTAGTGAAAGATCTGCCACGACATTCTGTTCCTTGTGGTGAACTGGCTGAAAGACAACTCAGTTGCTTCTTTGACAATAAATGTCATGAATCTATGAACATAGTCGTAAATGATTTCGTAGTAATATAGACGTGTTATGGGCAGCAGCTTACATAAATGATAACTTCAGATAATTACTGCACAGTAGTATGAAAATAATTGATTCACCATTTTAAATCGACTTTCGCTAAAATTTGAAATTATATGTGTAATTTGGATCATAAATAATCATTATATCGCGAGCCATGCTATTAGGCTGGGTTAGTGCTTTTCGGTTGATATATTCAGGACCAGTGAAATAATGAATCCGATCATGGTATTTATTACATGAATTACTATTTCAGTATTCTAACTTAAAGTAATATCTGCATTTCGGCTACCGAAAATATATCCGAAGAGAAGTCCAGCGAGAGTTTCTTATGAATATGTGCGCAGGTGTCGATGAAAACGATAATAGCATAAGATACTGTCAACTTAGAACTACCTTTCTGCCCTTCAGTTGAATGTCTTGGTATTATAATAGATACTTTCAAATGGAAGATACACATCAATTATGATTGCGATAACGTTTGTGAAATTAATTATATTTAAATTAAATATCTAAAATCAACTGGAAGTTCTGTACCTTTTTTTGGTGGAGTCGTCCAAAACCCTCCTGAAAAAATCGCCCTACAATATCCCCTGGAACAATTAACACATCATATAAAATACCTCGAATACAAAATACCCAAGCAAATAATTTCCCACCTAACTTGATAACGAAACATTTTAATGATATTCAAGAAAATCGTTAAAAAACTGTAATCGTTTCAATATTTGAGGTTAGTGCACCTTTGACTTCGTTATAAACGTGCCAAAGTCAATAGTCATACGGCAATTTATCAAATAATTTTTCAGTCGACCTCCCATTAACATGCCTGTTTAATGTTATTAACGGCCGATTTGTCATTAATCATGATTTTTCGAAATCGACCAACAATGTATGAGTTTGTAGTGCAGCCGTTGGATGCAAGTGTACGGATGGACCTTTTCTTTGGTCGCTCTTCAAGTTCATCTAATTCTACCACTAAAAATGTAAATATTCAAATATTAAAGGTTAATGTTCAAGTGAAGTGGTCGTGTTGTTATAGCGTTTGTTCTACCCCGGGACAGCCTGCCACTGAGCTAAAGTGGTTCGGAATTCACTTTCATTCAAGCTGTAGGTCCCGGATCTACCTTGCTCGCTCAAGCTCTACTTTTGAGGGGTTTTCTCCGAAAACCTGGGTGATTCGTAAGAAACAAAGAACCAAAAAATAAAATAGAATATGTTCACTTCGATAAACATTATCTAATCAATAATTCATTTATTTCAACTGAAGAAGTCGACGGAAAAATATTGTAACCAACTCGTACATTAAAATGTGATCAATGATCTGGATCATTAATAGCCTTCATCTGTGATGGAGTTCGTGAAGTCAAGTTATTAATTTTCGTCATTGCTACAAATGATGAAAATTTTGAAAATGAATACATCGTTTTTCAATGCCAATTGATTTGAAATTCACAAAATTTTTAATTTCAATATTAATATAGTTGTATACACTGTTAAAGTTTGGAGCATATGTAAGAATTTTTCATTAATTATTTTATAAAATAAACTTTGTTTATAAAAAGTTCTGCATGATCTAAAATCTAATGTAGAACCATCAGATATGAAAATGTTTCAGTCGTATACGAGATTTCTTGAAAACTATGAATTCCATGAAAGATTAAAGTACTTTCATATTTGATAATTCCGAAAAAGAATATGGGAAAAGTTGTTTAAAATCAAAAATTACGTTCATGCGGAATTTTTTATGAATAATTTTTCTTACAAATGAATGTGAAAAATAAAGAAAAATCTTTGTAGATCTATTTGATTCAATATCAAAAATTGCTATGAAAGAAGTTATTCAGAATTGCAGCTATGTTAAAATATTCAATCACATATATATCTACAATGATTTTTTTGAATGTTTTTTTATGGAAAAACCCCATTGTTCATGAAAATTTTGCATGGATATCTGAACATATATTTCAATTCCAAACAACTTTTTTCCATAAAAATTTCAGACATTGTCAAAAATAAAAATACTCTACTCCTGCTTGGAATTCATAGTTTTCAGAACACCTCGTAATCGACTGATGAACATTCACGTGTAATGGTTGTATTGTAGATAATATTTATTTTTGTGATATATTATTACAGACCACATAATACAGAGTTACATTCATCAGAACTATTTTATATCCAACACTATTTTCTATTTGGCCTCTGTAACCAGGAAGCCATTTAATTTTTTCATTGTGTTTTTTCAATAATGCGATCATTTGGATTCTCATTAGAAGCAAAATTAGTAAGTGATATGAATTAATATAATTTTTTTAACGTCTGGAGGTTGTAGATATAATATGTAGAACAATCCACTACCAACTTGGCTAACGAGCTTTTGAAGAATTCGTATCATCGTTTCTTGTTTTCACAACCTCTGGAAGAGAAAATTTGATTAATCATTACTGGAACGCCATTAACGTCCGTGTATTTATGATGAAAAATGGAAAAAGATAGCTTACCTAACTCCATCACGAACTGTAGTTAAGAATAACAACATTCAGCCATTTAATAAGTAGGTAATTTCTGTATCCAGTAATTAATCGTTCATTTATCATTATTAAATCGTGGAAACGACTATGACTTTTCAGTTTGACAAATAGCTTTTGAACCGTTAAAGTACTAAGTAGTTGTAAATATCTTCTAAATAAATTTCACCAGCTATCAGGTTGATATGAAAAAAAACTCAGATGATCAGATAGAATATGAAAACATATTGACGTGAAGTTGAAAATATTTCAAAATATGAAGGGTATGAAAGGAAACAAATTTCAATCCTTCCATTCACACACATCTTTATTTTATTCATTGATATCTTCATTTTCATATGTAATGTATTCTGTAATTTATAGCATAGTTGCAATTACATAGATTTCTATGTATATTTGCGTATGTATTCAAATTTGAACATCTACCGTGTTACATAACAACCTCTCAACACGCACACGATGTAAATAACAGATACACTGTTTGTTCAACTGAAAATATTTTTATAATTATTTTTATGCTTTCTCTGTTGATTCAAATTTAATCATTATTATAGTAGAGGGTACAAGAATTTACAAAAGTGTCCCAATGAAAAATAAAACCTGTATGGAAAAACAATTTGTCTTAAATCAAATCATCCTAAAATCATAAAAGTCCCTCCAATCTCCAATAATTCCTCTAAACTCGAATAAATACAGGATAGATAATGAAATCTAGATGGAGCTAATTCTAACACATTATATCTTGCTAATCCTTACTAGTACTAATGAATTAATGGAAGAATAGATGAGGGAATGAACGAATGCACAAATGACTTAAGGAACCAATGAACTTATAAGCAAGTGAACGAATAAATATAAGAGGGAATTAACGAATGAAACAATTTTCGAATGAACATAAGCACGAGTTAGCGAATGAACAAATCTGCCAAATAATGGAGGAATGAACAAATTAATGAACGAATGAAGAAAGAAGAAGTCTTTCCAAAATTCCCTCTTACCTTGATTGAACAGGCTAAATGATAAAATCTAGATAGAAATAATTCGAATACATCAACTTTTGCTAATCCTTACTAGAGCTAATGAATGAATGGAAGAATGAATGAACAAATGATTGGATGAACATATGAATGAATGAAGAATTGAACTGATAAGCGAATGAACGAATAGATGAATAAAATAATTAAAGAAAGAACCAATTATCAAATGAACAAATGTACGACTTGTTGAAAGAACAAATGAACGAATTAATGAAGGAATGAATGAACGACTGAATGAACGAATGAAATAATAAATGAATGAGTGAACAAATGAATGAATGAACAAATGAACTAATTCGTTAATGGACAAATTTGGCAAAAATCAAATTATTCTCAAATCATAAAAGATCCTCCAACAATCCCTCTTACTTTGAATGAATACAGGCCATATAACAAAATCCAGATGGAGCTAATTAGAAAATATCATGTTTTGCTAAGCCTTACTAGTGCTAATGAATGAATGAATGAAGTAATGAATGATTTAATGAATAAAAAAATTACCAAATGAACGAAGAAACAAATGAATGAATGAACAAATGACTTAAGGAACCAATGAACTTATAAGCAAGTGAACGAATAATTATAAGAGGGAATTAACGAATGAAACAATTTTCGAATGAACATTTGCACGAGTTAGCGAATGAACAAATCTGCCAAATAATGGAGGAATGAACAAATTAATGAACGAATGAAGAAATAAGAAGTCTTTCCAAAATTCCCTCTTACCTTGATTGAACAGGCTAAATGATGAAATCTAGATGGAAATAATTCGAATACATCAACTTTTGCTAATCCTTACTAGAGCTAATGAATAAATGGAAGAATGAATGAACAAATGATTGGATGAACATATGAATGAATGAACAATTGAACTGATATGCGAATGAACGAATAGATGAATAAAATAATTAAAGAAAGAACCAATTATCAAATGAACAAATGTACGACTTGTTGAAAGAACAAATGAACGAATTAATGAAGGAATGAATGAACGAATGAATGAACGAATGAAATAATAAATGAATTAGTGAACAAATGAATGAATGAACAAATGAACTAATTCGTTAATGGACAAATTTGGCAAAAATCAAATTATTCTCAAATCATAAAAGATCCTCCAACAATCCCTCTTACTTTGAATGAATACAGGCCATATAACAAAATCCAGATGGAGCTAATTAGAAAATATCATGTTTTGCTAAGCCTTACTAGTGCTAATGAATGAATGAATGAAGTAATGAATGATTTAATGAATAAAAAAATTACCAAATGAACGAAGAAACAAATGAATGAATGAACAAATGAACTAACTGATGAGTAAATGAACGAATAGATAAATAGGGGAATCAAAGAAAGATCTAATAATCGAATGAACGAATGCACGACTTAACGAATGTTTAAATGAATGGATGAATGAACGAAAGAACGAATGAGGTAATGAGCGAATGAACAAGTAGACGAATTAACGAAAGAATCAATAATTTACCGAACAAATGCACGACTTTGACTATTAACGAATGAACAAATGATTGGAGGAATGAAGTATTGAACAAATGTCCTATTTAGTGAATGAACGAATGACAAAATTCAATAATGAACTAGGGAACTAACGAGCGAATGAACAAATAGACGTATGAATTAGGTTGTGAGCAAATGAACCAATGCACGACTCGAAGAATTAAAGTTAACGGACTAATGATTGAATATGGTATATATAAGGTGAACCGTTGTAAGTGGACAGGACTCAAAAAAAAATCAGTGAGGATACTGACCGAATAGTATGTCTACCCATCACATCGATTTTCCTACCTGTTGAAGGCTCTTTTTTATCCAGACAGAGTGTACTGATCAAGATGAAAGTTGTACTTGAAAAAATTATTGTCTTCAAATTGTCAACGAAATATCAAGGAAATGAAAGTCAGTTTTATTAACATCATTCTCAAATCTGTTTTTTCACAAAAAGTGTATCAATTTCAATTATCGTCAACAAAGTAGTAGCCAGGAATCTTGCTGTTTTCGTTGGATACTTGCCATTCAAATGATTTCCTCACTCACACACAAGAGATAATTCTTTTCCGATGTCACTCGAATACAGATATATCATACCGGCCAAGAGATGGTTTATGTATCTTTGGAGTAACCCAAATAATTCGACGAATGAGTTGGTGGACACTTCAGGTGTCTACTATAAATCATCTCCAACTTAACGGCAGCACATTTGGTTGAGTTACGTGTCACCACAATATTTTTCCCACGAACATGACCGACTCGAACGGCAAGGGAAAGTTACAAGTATTATATTTATCGAGAGCTGTTAATTTATTGAAAAGACTCGGTGATTATGAAAATGGTCATTAAACCGAAGGATTGATAATTGGATACTGATACTTAATATCCAGTGGACAATAATCAATTTCAGTGTTGCGAAACGTTTACTATAAATACCCCTACTATGGGAAGTTTTCATCGTTTAGTTTTGTTTGTGAAGCATAAGTCTCGATTCGAACGTAAGAAGTACCTGTGAGATCTAGGAAAGCTCTACACAGCGATCATGTTTTTCAAATGATATAATAACTTTCTATCATTTATTCAATTCAATTTATTGATTCTTAATTTTTTGAATTAAATAATTATTGAAATCCTCAATTTTGATATACCTATAACTTCAACTGGAATTAATATTGTTACGGATTGATGTTTGAGCTACAGAAATTCCCTGACAGCTCAGTCATTAACAATTAATTCAAACAATTCAACTACTCAACTCGAATACCCTGTTACAAAACTCAAAACTCAACTTGACCATTGAATTGAATTCAACTTCAACATGTGCCACTTATCTTTCGAAACTCAGCTTGTCAAGAATCGCCAAGAAATCTATAGCTCCTAGAACGTCTAGAAACGTCCAGGTTGAATCATGTGCTGTCGATCTACACTTTGAATTGCCTTAACTTTGCCTGGCGTTATATTAATTTATTCACATTGAATTATTCCTATACAGGATGCAGTTATCCTAATGAAACTGAATCTCACATTTTAACACATTTGATCTCAAAGCAGAGTCACGTCATCATCAAAAATACTTTATTGTTATCAAATTTTGATTTTTTTTGACAATATTTGGGTTCTTAAAACTAATGAAAATGTAAAAAATTTAAAATGACGTATTATGAATGAAAACACAAATAAATTCAACAAAATACACGTTCATAGACAAGCCAGTGCATACTGATCATATACACACACATACATATACAGTGTGTTTCACTTCTCATGGAAACACCCTCGTATCTTCTGTAATTTTTGACGAAATATCATGAAATTCTCAGGATCGATAGAGGTCATCCTACGTGATCTACACTGCTTGCCAGCAGCGATGAAACCACCTATTTTTCCTGAAAGTAATATTAGAGAGCAAAATTGACCTAAAATTCCTTCGGATTCGTGTTCAGGATCCCCAAATTACTACTGATACACTTGTCTCCTGAAAAAATTTCAGTTCTGAAAAATTAAATTTTTTTTCAAATACTTCACTTATGATGTCCCCTTTCGTGCAGAGAGGTCATCTTTAGTGTATCTATCGTTCCTGGAAATTTCATGGTTCTACGTCAAAAATTACGGAAGATACGGGGGCGTTTCCCTGAGAAGTGAAACTTTTTTTAATTTTTCAGGACTGAAAATTTTACAAGAGACAGGTGTAGTAGCAGTAATTCGGGGATCCTAAACACGAATGCGATGGAATTTTTGGCCCATTTTGCCCCCTAATATATGTTTCTGGAAAAATGGGTGGTTCCATCGCTGTTTTCGTGCAGTGTATATCACGTAGGATGACACCTTTCGTGCAGCGAGTTCATTTCTAGTGAATCAATCGATTCTGAAAATTTCATGGTTCCACATTGAAAATTGCGGAAGATACGGGGATGTTTCCATGAGAAGTGAAATACACTGTATTACACCACATATACCTATACCGTCCGGCTTTTATTAGTCGCCCATTCATGGTAATGGTTAGTTAACGAACAAGTGTCTTAATAAGGGCGATTAACAATCGAGATTGTTAACCGTAATTTTCAAAAAAAAAAATGGTACCACTTGGGGATTGAACCCTCGACCTTGCTATCACCTCAGGACTCAAACCAGCATTTTACCAGCCGGCTGCTTGACTATCTAGCTATTATTGCTATTGACCAAGTTACTGATATATTTGATGTTTTCTGAATTTTTTACAGAACTTCGTCACTATCCATCTTTTGATTTCAAAATAAATGTTTTAGCTGGTAAGTATAAATATGTTTGGTTGCATACGCCACAGGTCACTATATAAATATGATATGTACTGGAGCAATGTACGTTGGGTTGCATATAAGTAAATCGTTGATTAATAGAAAATCATTCATTAACAGGGGTCAATAATCAACGATTTTGAGTGCGTTAAAATACATCGTAAATAAACGGTCGACGGAAAAACTTTGAAAAAACATTTGGAGGGTTTCACCGATACAACTTTTGGAAATAAAACATATTGTGATTGCTCGATAGATGGCGCGGGGGGCATATTAACTGAAAAATTTCAAATGGCATTGTGGGTCTTGTGTCTCGTATTTGAAAAAAAAATTCAATTCTCTTTTCAACCATCTACATTTTTTAGATACGTTTTTTACAATATGCATTTGAAATGTCAGAATAAGCGAGGATCAGGCGGCCTGAATCCCCTTTCTTACCTGACCACGATAACTTTTGAATGGTTTGATGTGAAACAGGACAGATTTTTTTTTATGGAACGGAATTAAAAAAAATTTCCGATGGTTGAAAAGAGAATTGAATTATCTTTTCAACGATGTGAAACATGATCCCTTATGCCATTGAACATTTTTGATTTGATGTGCCCCCCCCCCGCGCCATCCATCGAGCAATCACAATGTGTTTCATTTCAAAAAGTAATATCGGTGAAACCCTCTAAACGGTTTTTTCTAAGGCTGTACGTCAAACCGTTCAAGAGTTAAAAGGGGGGACTATTAAAAGCCGCACTGTATAATACACCCATACACTTAAGCTCCCAAAATATATTGAAAAATCACCAAAATATTCCTTCACAAATTTTCATTTCAATTATACCTAATCATAAATTGAAAGTTGTGAAGTCTTCAATGAGGAATTCTTCTGAACTGTGAAAAACTCCCTAAAGAAGGAGTTTCTTTACCTGTTTACAAAACTTTTCCGTTTCGTTAATTTTTCTGGTGGGAAGAGGTTAGTGGTTGAACAACTTCTTCCCATTGTATAGTAAGTACGGAGGATTTGTTTTGTGTTGTTTTGGGAATAGGATGACCAATATTATGTATGAATCGAGTTTCATATTTTGACTGATGTGATGTAATACTTTCTTTGTAGTTTTTATGTATTAGGCGAACTGTTTCCAAAATGAAAATACAAGGTAATGGTAAAAATCCTTGGGATGAAACAAGTTGTCTACAAGAACCTCTCCCGACATGTCTATCTTGAAGCTCTTTTTTGAAGTATGAATACTGCAACTTTTGTATAGATGAGTAGAACACTTGTTTCCGTTCTTGAATACACCATCCACCACCATTACTCTTACATTTTGAACATGCAACTGAAAGTAGCGGAATAATCATTGAAACGTGGTTTCCGACCTGACAAATGATGAGCACTTAGAAGTGTTGCTTACTCACTCCATATCTGTTAATTTTTTCAAGCCAGTTAACACGCTTCGTTGATTTCCTTATTTGTTGCTTCATGTCGGTGGTACATCAATCTTGTTCGGGTTATGTCTAGTGGCTTTTCTATGAATCTGACATTTTATTTCTGTACTCTGAGGAGTATTAAATCATCCAATCTTGTTCAATAAGAATGTAATGAATATATATTGTGAAACAATCGAGAAACATTCTCATTTGGGATTTTGCTGATACATTTCAAGCGTTCCCATTTTTCCGAAATAAAAATGCACCTAAATTCTATGTGTGCGGATAAATGAGACAATTCAATATACAATAATAATTGCTATTATTACAGAATCATTGACGAAATTCAAGTGAAACATTCAAAGAAGAATTTGTATTGCCAGTTTTCGCAAAGTTCACAGGTATTTTCAACAATAATTCAATACTTCATTACCGCACGCCAAACAACTGATAAACTTTGTGCAATCTCTCTTGAAAATTGTTTTAGTACAATATTATTCATTTGGCGTTCATTTTGCGAAGAAGACCTTCAATCAGAATCAATTTTAAGCAAGGTATTGCTACTTTAGACATATTCCATTCAATGGGATATTTCTCATCCATTCATATAAGACGAAACTACCCTTCCTGAATTCTACCTTCCTTACCCTCCTTAGTCGAGATTATTTTCAATTGCGATGAATAGGTATACAGTGCGAGTCTAACTCATGAGTAACTTACTTTTACACAACTCTATTTTCCATTTACATCCAAATCAGTTGAAACAGTGTGTGTTGAAGTCTTTAACTCCAATCCTTCATAGCATCATCTGAGAAACAGTCTTATAATCAATTCAAATAAATCAATTCATTGATTAGTTAATAAGGAAAATAATCATATTTGTAATGTGTCCCTAATATCAGTGGATAAAGTGAAAAACTATGGTGTTTCTATAGACTGTTAGTTTTTATTTTCAAATATATGTGAACAAACTCCTTCAACAGGCATACATTAATCTAGAAGAAATTCATGAAAATCGTCATCTCTTACCGAATATAAAATTTCAAATTTGTATTGTGTGAACAGTCAATCCTTCTGATATTCAACTACCCAAAAAATTTATGATGTCCCAATTCAACCATCCAGTACCGATTCCCCTTCAACTACTTTAAAAAGTTGAATCTCACAATTAAGAAATGTAAGTAGTTTATTCACTCACTAATATGATAACATAACACTATATGAATATAAAATCAAAACTTTTGCGTTCAGAACATAATAAATATTACCTATAAACTCTGAAATAACAGGTGAAATTAATAGTTAAAATTAGTTATTGTGATGTAGCGTCTTCGTTCTCATTGTAAAACGAGTAGGGAGACATACAGACACAATACAATGAAGAGGTTAAGTGGAACAACACAATTTGTGGGTGGTATGGTGACAACAAAACCATTTATCAATCTTACTTTCATTACTGAATACATTGATGAAGAAGCACCCGAGAGGGATTACCCTCAATATTGAGATTAACGATTTATTTAAGGTAGTAGGCTTTATAATTTTGACCCCATCCCAATTGTGAAAAGGCTGTGCTTACCTTTCCGCCCCCAAAAATACAGTACCATATTTATAACTGCATCAGAATAACAGGAATCGGGATGAAGAAGTTTCAAATTAGATTTTGAAATTAACAACGCTCCAAATATGGAATCGAAGGATAGCAGATAAATCGATTTTTTCCTCTCTAATTCATTTTGGAAGTACGCCTATGATCAAGAAGTCTAATCAGATGTTGCTTGTTGAATAATTACTTACCGGATCCTGATCACCTCCTGCCTCTAATTTAATATTTGTTTGTTCAATACGTTTTTTGTTACAGATCCGTTGGCTCAGATATGTTATAATGAAGTCAAAATTAATAACTTTCAAAACATTGCACTTGTATTCTGAACACGACATCCGAATCAAAAATCACCTCATTCGTTAATTTGCCTTTAGAAAGTGTTTTGATTATTGTAACAAATCAACTTAACAATACTAATAAATGAAACGGACTAATTTCTAAATTATAATGAAATAATTGTGCTCATTATAACACAAGGTTGTGTAACGTAACCACAGTGGTGTTATTTTTTTCGAGTACACATTTTTTCGACTAAAACTAACACTTGTAATGATTATGATCGAGCTCGAAAATGCAAATTATTGTCGACAGTTACATGTAATTATTTTCACACAATTAACATGTCATGAAAATTTTATAGTCCGTGAAATTTTAATGAAATGGGAATTTATCTTTCGTCTTTCTGTGAATAGCCCTAGGCTCAGATGTGAATTCATGTCGGAATAGCGAAGACGAAATTGACGGAAATCTAATTGGAAATAATGAAACATCTAATCCCACATGGAAACGTTGGTCACTATTATCATGAAGAGTGGACATAATGGGTATCAATTTCTTGCTAAAGTAGAGGTTTACCTAAAACACAATTACGTTGATTCCACTCTTCCTGCGTTTCGTCAACAAAGTCGACATCATCAGAAGCTATGAGCTTTTATTGGTGTTTTTTTATTCCCACACAAATTTTACCCATATTTCAGTAAACAATTTCAATACTCATTCATTCATTTTCATCATCACTAAAATTTCAGTAGATTTCAAATTTTACCTTTGACAGATGTATCTTCACGACCCCTTCATATACAATGTGAAAGTAATATTTTCGTCAATAATAATGACAATGATTTCTTCTTCCGTACTACTAGCTCAGATGTTCAATTGAAGCATACAAGCACACTTAATTTAAAAGCTGTCACGTTATTTCATTTATTTACTACAGTCAAATTTGTTTTGCTTATGTCAACTCAACCTGCCCTACTTCAGCAATCGTTTACTCATCGTTATTCCATTTATAGCCACTTCTGCATTAGTATTTGTGTTAAAAATAAGTGTTAAAGTGTTATGTCCATAACCAAACATTAGTTTTTGTCCAACCAGACTTGGTGATTCTAGATAATTATTCACGGTCTTTGTTGGTTCTATTTTAACGCACCAATAAATGCATCGTGAAAATGTAGTGATGTAGATTTCAGTTAGGAGGATGCCATTCTATCTCAGTTTTGTCAATCACTTCATCCCCTATACCATATAGTGTGGCAGTGTCTTTGAAGCGGTACAGAATTTGTTGAGCTCACATGATCGTTCACTAACGAAAAAGCTAAATAATTATTATTGACATCAGTAATTCCTTTCATGGAAGAAAGATCATTAAATTACTGATAAAAAATGGACAGAGTCCAGTATACCGCAAAAAAACAACTTACAATAGATATGTCTTATAACAATATATACGTCAAAGATGTAGCAGTTCCGATTAGAGGTACCACATGGTTCCATATTGGAGCCTGTTTTTTTCCTATTGTATATAAATGATATATACAATATATATATACACAAATTTTGCACCCAACCTTGTAGGTTATGCTGACGAAATATTCTTCGTATGGGTAATAAATAATGAGCAATTGAAATATAGGCGAAGAAGATGAAGGTAATGATGAGGTTGAAGAAAATTTAATAGTTTCGGGGTCAACGATGGATTCATCAAACTGATCTGTATTTATCAAAGAAATGGGTTTTCGTTTATGAAAAATTATGGGAATGCATCTGGTGGATCTGAAACTCATTCTGGACTTTCTCAAAGCTCCAATTTGAGACATTTCTTATGCCTACTCATCTTTAATGATTTACCATCAGCACTGAAGTACTCTGAATGTCCTTCATTTGCTGATGAATGAGAAGTTTTCAGGGAAGTACAAACTGTTGGACGTTGAGTAAAAAATTGTACTCCAACCTAAATTAATGCTTTTCTATGATCATAACGCGTGAGGGAGAGTCAATTATTTTTGAATTTAGTATTGACCAGGAGAATTAAAAGAGTTGTAGAGGAGTTAAAGATTCAGGCATTACTCATGACAGTCAAGTATCTTTCACCAAACATATCAAAACTATTCGCTGTTTATATTTGGATATCCGAACTTGAAAAAATATAATTTTTACCCTAATTATATCATAGTCAGGGCGGTTAGTCTTAGAAATTATTTCAAAATACTGCCCTTAGAAAACAGACGGAAACTATTGTTTTCTATTTAAGATCATTAACGATGAAATTAATTTCCCTTAGATTTTGACTTTGACAAATCTCCACAAGCCATAGAGCTCCGAGAATTTAAAACCATCTTCCAAAATGATTCCAAATCTACTCGTGTTTCAAACAGAATTGACATAATTTCTGTTGGATAACAGATATTATACTATTATGGATTTTATAATCTTACGTCTGAAACCGAAAGTGGTCAAAACTTCTTGCATTGATAAGATGCTTGGATGGTGCACGATTCACAAGAATAACTCGTCACAGTTTCAAAAGTCAAGCAAAACAAGTGTAGATTAGATTATATTAGTTTGGGGCTTCTGTGCCATAAGCATCTACACCGCGACCTTTGCAGATCTATTGTGTGTGCCCTCGAAATCGTTTAGAGTTCTTTGTCTAGCCCTGTCTTCATTACTCCATAGGCTAGTTTTTAGAACTACCATATATTTGGGAGCTTCTGGTTTTTCTTCTCCCAGCATTAGAAAGCTCAGCCTTGACAAGCCCGCGCAGTGGCATAGTATGTGTGCTGATGTTTCCTATTCTTCCTGGCAAAATCTGCATGGCATTTCTTCTGCCAGACCGAGTATGCTCATATGTTTATTGAGCCTACTATGCCCTGTGAGGAGTCCAACTATTATTCTAGTAGTGCTCCTTCTCTGGCTTACTAGATATTCTGTGAATGTTGGCAGCGGTTTTTTAATAAACTCTTTGGCCTGTCTCATTCCTGGTGAATCATTCCACCATTCTTGAGATTTTTGCTGAATCCATGATTTGGTGCTAGTTTTTCGTAAATCTTTTGCTTTACCGCAAAACGTTTCTGGGCCATTCAGGGCCTGACTTGCTCCTTATAGAGCTAGTGAATCAGCCTCTTCGTTGCCTCTGTAACCTGTGTGTGCCGGTACCCAAGCTAGTGTCAGTCTGTTCTGACTGTCCAGCTGTTTTAAATAAACAAGTGTAATGTGGGTTATTATTTTTATCCATGAGGAATATCCCAGTCAGGCCCTGTCTCCGGAGCTCCGGAGAGCGCGCTGGTGCGTCATTAACCCCAGCAAACACTCCCCACGTCCGTTGGGTGAGTGATTATTGGGCCCGAGGATTATGTGCCCTGAGTAAACGAGGTGAATCAAAAATGACAGCCGTCTGCATTCTTCCAGCTAGGTTTTCTGCCGCATCACGGCAAGCCGATATTATTGTCAGATTCGAGAGCAGCGTATCCATCATTCCACCAAGTACCCCTATGATCAGAACCACCATTTTGACAGAATGGTTTGGGTAAAGCCTGCGGATTTCAAAGAGTAGATCTTGATATCTAGTCCGTTTTTACTCCATTTTCCGGACGATTTTGGTTTCGCCAGGAGCCGAAAACTCTATGACGATAATCTTCCCACTTTGATGTTCTTGAAGAAGACCTCATGCATTGCTTTATCTTCTCTCTCTCTCTCTCTCTCTATATAGTTCTTGGCCCTTGCTTCCATATAGGCGCATTCAGCCAATTGGCTTATCTTTATGTAGCTGTAGGAGCCTGTCACACTCCGCACATTTCACGTGGGCTTTTTGCTGAACGGGTTCCAACTCGGTGACAGAGTTTGGGTTCGTCCGTTCAGTGTCGAATAGTAAACCGAGTTCATCGGCTGCACGGGTTGCTGCCTTGAAAAGAAATGCTCCAATCCCTGCTTTTTCGTGATCGCATACCAAAGAGAAGGGGATCTGAACTCCTGATGACTTTACAGGCTCCATCCAGTACCATTCTGTTATGTAGACACTCCAAACTCAAAAGTCCACGGCCTTCCTGTTGTCTGGGGAAGTATAACCGTGGAACGGACGATTTGGGATGCAAGCTCCTATGGAGATGCATCATTTTGCGAGTTTTTACGTCGAGTTGTCGCAGTTCTTCTTGAGTCCATTTCATTACTCCAAAGGAGTAAAGTAGAATCGGAACGGCAAGCATATTAGTTGCAGCAACTTTGTTCTTCCCCGACAGTTCTGATGACCAGATTTGTCGGAGTTTATGCTAATACTTGCCACGGAGAGAGTTTTTAACAGTAGCTACCACTTGGGTGTGGCGTTGTTCCACCCTTAGGTAGGTGTACGTCTCTCCGGCATCCAGATGATCTGGGATGCTTCTATCTATGAGCTGAACGTCCTCTCCGTGTTCCTCGCATCGTCCTCTTTTTGAGATAAACCGTGGCACATCCGCGGGTTTTCCGTAGCGCAACGGACAATGGCAATATGACCGATGCAGAAGAGAAGAGGGCTGGTGTGACAATATTGATCTTTCAAGGATTTGTTGAAGCTGATGAAGCAAATGTGCCACCACAATTTGAAAAGTTATCCCTATAAGCGTCCTGGCAAATAGTGATGATTACCATCCTGTTTTCGCAGAAGCTACTCCTTTGAATCCATACCCGTCATTGTTGAAGGCAAGAAATATAATTTCATAATAATTGAATCCTTGTGCATAAAGCACTTCAGAGCTTTGGAAAATCATATTCACTACCCATTGAATATCGATTCAAGCTATTTTCCTACGTGGACCTACAAGACCACTGAATCATAGTTTTCATTATGAAACTTCATGATTTATAGGTGTTCGTTAAGGTTCAACAAATCATTACGTTATATGCACTTGGCTTCATTCATATCAGGTGCAGTATCAGGTAAATGTAATAATATTTGTTGTGTGTTGAAACAAATGGCTATAATAGCCAAATCAAATGGGATTATGTTCGCAATAAACTACTTGTGTTGTGATTTAATATGTGTGTATCTCAGTTATAATTATTGTTTCGGAACGACACAAGATTATTGGATATGGAATTTTTTTAGCATATAAGCGTGTGATTTGTTATGAGAAATATGTAGACTGAAATTTTTCATTATGACGCTATATTTTTATTGACATGTATCACTAAAATCAGCCACTTTTCACATAAATCAGGGCATGATATTGGTTGTATATATTCATTCCTGAATTAACACTGTCAGAGACACACTATATATCATGAATTATTTGATCAAACAATCTCTGCCATTCTCTATTATTTTTTGAAACAGTAGTTTTAGAAAAAACAAAAAAAAAAGGTCATTAAGTCAGATAGAGTTTTGAAAATATTAGCTATTGTCAGTCAAAAGAAAAAAGTTTGTAATTTTCCGAAAACACTGTATTTAGGCGTTCCCTCAAGGAATAAATTACGTTTCGTATAATTTTGAGTAGTTACTTCCGAACCAGTGACCAAGAGAACGGCGTGTAGCTTTTCGTATAGATCACGACATTTTTTGCGACCGTGACAGGACAGTAGAGACGTACAGTTTTCGGAAGTTTTCTCGGATATCTCGGGTTTTATATAGACAAACTTTTACGCGGATTTCGGTTCCGAAGGTTTCAGGTACAAATCACGCGTGGTTCTGACCAAGTTTGTTATTGTGTGATTGCGAGATGGAGCAGAGTAAGAAGCATAGGTCCGTACTTCGTTCCACCTTCACGAAGAAGGCAAATGAGTTAGACCAGTTGATTTCAGCCGAAGTTAAGGATATGCAGCAGATTGAGGTAGCTTGGGAGATTTTGCAGCAGAAACATTATGGTCTAGTCGTTTCTGATAGAGAAATTTATGATGCCCTTCTAACACAAAATGTCAGCAAGGAGGATTCGGAACTGGAAATGAAGTCTAGCGATGTTTATAGTGTGAAGTATACTACACTGAAGGTACGTTTCAACAAGCTGGGTCAGGATGAGAAATCATCTACACGATATGAGGTAGGCGTAAATTTAAGCTTCCTACTATTGAATTAAAAAAATTCAGTGGAGATATTCGAGAATGGCTTTCATTTTGTGCTAAATTTAGAAAAATTCACGAGGATCCTGATATTGCAACAACTGATAAAATTGAATATTTGGATTCAAGCCACTGTTCCTTGCAGTAGAGCCCAACAATTGGTGGAAAGTTACCCTGCCATGAATGAGAATTATGAAAAAATTATTCAAAGCCTCAAGTCTCGTTTTGGCAGGAAAGATTTGCAAATTGACGTCTATGTCAGAGAGTTACTAAAACTCATTTTGAATAATGAAATCGAATCTCTCCACTCTATATGACAAAATCGAAACACAGTTGCGGGCACCTGAAACTTTAGGAATAACTTCGGAAAAATGTTCAGCAATGCTATTTCCAGTGATTGAGTCTTGTTTACCAGAAGATTTACTACGAGTTTGGCAAAGATCAGTAGAGTTTTCAAGTGACCGTAAGAGTGATGATTCAGATGATATTGATTTTGAAGTTTCTACATTGGAATGTTGTTTGAAAGGTCTTATGCGTATTTTGAAAAATGAAATTGTCAATGAACAACGCAATTCTTTAGCAGTTGAAGGGTTCGGCCTTTATTCCAATAATATTTCTTCAAATGATCGTCATAAAAAAGACAAATTGAAACATATTGAAACATTTCCTACTGCGGCTGGTTTGACAAATTGCGATGTTACCAAGTGTGTTTTTTGTGGGGGACACCACGATAGGGAGGGGTGTTTCAAGGCTCAGAAATTGAGTTTAGATTAGAAGAAAACCACTCTATCGGAGAAAAAGGCTTGTTTTCGTTGTCTCAAAATAGGGCACTTGTCTAGGAGGTGTCATAGCCGTCTAAAATGTGTTATTTGTGGCAAACCGCACGTAACTTCAATGTGTTTTGAGTTGCCTTCAAATAAAATACTCTCTGTTGATCCGTTATCCGAAAACAAGGGAAAAGAGGGTACAAAAACTAAAAATCAAGTACTGGCGAATCACAACAGCGCACATGTATTTTTGCAGACACTTCGTGTGACGATCAGTTGCGGAGATCGATCTCGCAAAGTACGTATCCTCATCGACAGTGGTTAGCAACGTTCATATGTCTTGAAGTCAACTGTTCTTCAAATGGGATATGTACCCAAACGAACAGAATTTCTTGTGCATAGTTTATTTGGTGGCACACAAACTTCAGAACAGAAGTCATAACTGTTATGATATAAAATTAACAGAGGAAGCTCTAGATCAACCGAAGATATGTAATGAAATAACTTCCATATGTTATGGTGGATGGACGGAAGAGTTGAAAACATTGCATATCGACTTACATGATACTGTAAGTTCAGCTCCAATCGAGTTTGGCGCTGATGTCGCTGGCAAGTTGTATACTGGGCAAAGACATGCTCTACCATGTTGTCTCGTAGCAGTGGAAACTATGTTGGGATGGACCCTCATGGGAAGGGTTCCATCAGATATTCCAAACAGTAGTTCGACTTTGACAGTTCATTCACTATTTACCATTACCAATTTATGGGAATTGGACGTATTAGGGATCGAGGAGCCATGCGAAAGGAAATCGCGTGAAGATCTAGATCCTGAATTAACACTGTACCCACAAGAAAACACAATTTTGTTATTATTAGAGTCAATAGACTTCAAAAATGTCTTCAACATCTGAAAATGAATAATTGACATATTCAGTATCATTGCATTCCCTTCGCTATTTTGAAATGATAAGTTGGTTAGACCATGATTTATTCGGAATCGGATTGACCAGATACGTTTGAAGTAACTTTGGGATTTTTCAAAAATCAAAATTAAACATTTTCAAAAAATCGATGGTGCGTTGAAATTTGGACGTTTTATCGCTATTTTATGGAACACCTTGTTTCTGAGCATATCTAAATCATACAATTTCGGAATCAGCATAAAATTTTGAGTATATGGTGTTAATTTCAAGTGATCCTGATGATTCTGTAATTTTCATGGTTTTTAGGGGTATACCCCTGAGACTTTTTTCGAGTAATAATTTTTTTGCCGCCGATTTAATAACAATTTACAGACTATACTAATTTTGTCATTCTGAATCGATTGGCGTTCGCAGAATTGCTCTATCTCAAACCGTTCTCGACGTGAAAAGTTCATCTAGAATTGAGAGTTGTGTTTTCCCGCCAAAAAAATTCTAAATATATTTTGATTCTCATATTCGTTGAATTCAATCATTTTTGTAAATTCCCAATGGATTTGAAATCAATTTCGAGTCAAACAGAGATTTGGTAGGCTTTTAACGGAACCTCTGCAAATCGCAATTAACCTTTTTTAGAAAATTTTTATTTTACATTTTTCAAATATCGCTCAACGATCTTCTTTCGTATCTCGACATGCTGATCTCGAATTTTGTATCAAAACTTGAATTCCACTGAGAATTAACTAATTGACTATAATTTTTTCGATTTCGACCAAATCATTTTTAGTTCTCGCTCAATCCTACATCTGATTTTATTTTTGATGATATATTCGGAATCAGCTCGACAATCTATGATGCAATGAAATTTTGAGGTTTTATCACTATTTTATAGTACACCTGGTATCTGAGCATATCCAAATCATACATTTTTGGAATCAGCAAAAAAATTTGAGTATATGTTGTTAATTTCAAGTGATCCTGATGATTATGTAATTTTCATGATTTTTAGGTTTTTTTCGAGTAATAATTTTTTGCCACCAATCGGATTGTAATTCACAGACTATACTAATTTTGTCATTCTGAATCGATTGGCGTTCGCAAACTTACTCTATCTCAAACTGTTCTCGATTTGAAAACTCCATCTGGAATTAAGAATTGTTTTTTCCGCCAAACAATTTTTTCAACTTTTTTCTTTCATTTTCATAAAATTCTTTTTTTTGTATATTTTCAATGGATTTGAAATCACCTTCAATTCAAATAAAGATTTGGTAGGCTTTTTACGGAACCTCTGCACTTTCGAAATTACCCATTTCTCGAGAATTTTTATTTAACATTTTTCAGAATCTGCTTAACGACCTCTTACGTATCTCGACGAGTTGATTTCGAATAAAAATAAATTGACATGCGCCCCTTGTCTGACCAACGGTGGAAAATTACGGGTAAACTCTGTAAAAGTTTAAAAAGTTTTACGTGATTCCAATTCACATAAATTTTCAGTGTTTTTTGCAACTTTCGTCATGCATGCCTCTGTTTTGCAAAATTCTGGTGTGCATGCCAAATTACCTACTATTAATTTATTATACAAATGACGTATCTTTCTAATAGCATGCAGTTTGGAATCACGTGAAACCTTTATTAAATTTTTACCCGCAATTTTCAACCGTTGGTCAGATGCCAATTTTCCCGAGTGTTTTTATTACATCGGCATGCAATTTGAAAACACGGAATTTCCCTTTAATGTTCGTAACCCTTTGAGCCATTTCGGCCGCTGCGGATTGCATACTGTATATATCTTGTTGAATTGAATAAAAAATATTAACGGACCAACAAAATTGTTTGATTGCTTCAACAAAAATATTTATCCAAACAAGTAATTACGTCGAGTCGATGAATTCAATGATATATCAATTCAACAAAATATTTTGATCTCCCTTCAACGAAAATGTTTATTCAAATAAGTAACCATTTTGTTAATTAGAAAATGAATAGTTAAGTTAAGAGAATTTCAAAGAAAATGTATCAAATAAAATATTTATGTTTTACGATAGTGAAAACATTAAAAATCAATCATTCGAGAATAAAAATAATTGAGTCGCCCTGAAAGCTTATCAATAGAAATCCAAAGTATTCATAAATTCCCCAGGATTATGTGGAAATATTTTAATAAAAATGCGTCTAACGGTTTCTTTACTATTAGATTTTTTTATTGATATTTACAAAGTAATTCAAAACACTAGTACAACTCGCCTAGTTCATATCTACAGTAAACTGCTCTCGATGGGTCAGAATAGCCTGGAATGTTCCGCTCGCACCTAGATAGGGCAATTTAAAAAAAATTAAGAATTCTCGGTTCATTGAAATGCAGCGGTGACCCAATAAACTTCTAACAACTTCGTGTGACAGGTCCGGCTCCAGGTTCTTTACACTATACCGGACTTTTCGTTAAATTCCATAATTGAATCTGAAAAAATCGAAGAGTTGTTTGCATTATGAATCAGTTTCACATAGGGTGAAAGAGGGGCTATACTAATATCGTTATCATCTGGAGGAATACATTATAGTGACACTTCGTTTCATTTATAATACATACAGTAAAAAAAATCGATGGTGCGTTGAAATTTGGACGTTTTATCGCTATTTTATGGAACACCTTGTTTCTGAGCATATCTAAATCATACAATTTCGGAATCAGCATAAAATTTTGAGTATATGGTGTTAATTTCAAGTGATCCTGATGATTCTGTAATTTTCATGGTTTTTAGGGGTATACCCCTGAGACTTTTTTCGAGTAATAATTTTTTTGCCGCCGATTTAATAACAATTTACAGACTATACTAATTTTGTCATTCTGAATCGATTGGCGTTCGCAGAATTGCTCTATCTCAAACCGTTCTCGACGTGAAAAGTTCATCTAGAATTGAGAGTTGTGTTTTCCCGCCAAAAAAATTCTAAATATATTTTGATTCTCATATTCGTTGAATTCAATCATTTTTGTAAATTCCCAATGGATTTGAAATCAATTTCGAGTCAAACAGAGATTTGGTAGGCTTTTAACGGAACCTCTGCAAATCGCAATTAACCTTTTTTAGAAAATTTTTATTTTACATTTTTCAAATATCGCTCAACGATCTTCTTTCGTATCTCGACATGCTGATCTCGAATTTTGTATCAAAACTTGAATTCCACTGAGAATTAACTAATTGACTATAATTTTTTCGATTTCGACCAAATCATTTTTAGTTCTCGCTCAATCCTACATCTGATTTTATTTTTGATGATATATTCGGAATCAGCTCGACAATCTATGATGCAATGAAATTTTGAGGTTTTATCACTATTTTATAGTACACCTGGTATCTGAGCATATCCAAATCATACATTTTTGGAATCAGCAAAAAAATTTGAGTATATGTTGTTAATTTCAAGTGATCCTGATGATTATGTAATTTTCATGATTTTTAGGTTTTTTTTCGAGTAATAATTTTTTGCCACCAATCGGATTGTAATTCACAGACTATACTAATTTTGTCATTCTGAATCGATTGGCGTTCGCAAACTTACTCTATCTCAAACTGTTCTCGATTTGAAAACTCCATCTGGAATTAAGAATTGTTTTTTCCGCCAAACAATTTTTTCAACTTTTTTCTTTCATTTTCATAAAATTCTTTTTTTTGTATATTTTCAATGGATTTGAAATCACCTTCAATTCAAATAAAGATTTGGTAGGCTTTTTACGGAACCTCTGCACTTTCGAAATTACCCATTTCTCGAGAATTTTTATTTAACATTTTTCAGAATCTGCTTAACGACCTCTTACGTATCTCGACGAGTTGATTTCGAATAAAAATAAATTGACATGCGCCCCTTGTCTGACCAACGGTGGAAAATTACGGGTAAACTCTGTAAAAGTTTAAAAAGTTTTACGTGATTCCAATTCACATAAATTTTCAGTGTTTTTTGCAACTTTCGTCATGCATGCCTCTGTTTTGCAAAATTCTGGTGTGCATGCCAAATTACCTACTATTAATTTATTATACAAATGACGTATCTTTCTAATAGCATGCAGTTTGGAATCACGTGAAACCTTTATTAAATTTTTACCCGCAATTTTCAACCGTTGGTCAGATGCCAATTTTCCCGAGTGTTTTTATTACATCGGCATGCAATTTGAAAACACGGAATTTCCCTTTAATGTTCGTAACCCTTTGAGCCATTTCGGCCGCTGCGGATTGCATACTGTTAATTAGTATAGCGTTTCAATTTGCTTGAAATTTCGTATATCAATTACAACGACAGGCAATATAATATCGCGAAAAACACAAAAATCCTCCACAAAAAGAAAAGCGGTTTTCCTTATGAAGTGCACACGTGAGACGGTCAGGAACCCGTCTATTTTTCATATTTTAGGGTTATGAATCAAGCCTTAAAAAGACATGCAGTGTAAAATGGGAGAACGTCACCTGTCACCAGCTCCTGGTCTAAAAGCTGAATTGTTTCAGGACTCGTTCTCTCAAACGAAGACAAAGCTCTAAAACTCTTTGCTTGGGGAAGTCTTCAAGTAAACTTTTCATATATCTCTCAGAATTGTAAACATTTGGCTCTCTATTCTGCCTCGTGCATTTGGAAATAATGATTAATTGTATAGTCAGTTGAACTGTCATCACTGACTAATTTTTTTCCAGCATTTGGCTATCGGCCATTCAGTTCTGGTAGCTGGACATACTTCAACGTCCAAAAACACTCCTGAACTTCTTCTACGCGATCTACATAATTATTAATTAGTCTACTGTACAAGCGGATGGATTCGATACACTATGGGGTCTCAACCACTTTTCTGATTCGAGACTACATTGAACTTTTTCAGACGACCAGGTGCGGCTGCCTCATTTGTTTATTGAGTTATTCATCAACCTATCAGTTACTCAAAAACTTGGAGCTGGATTATTTCTTAACGACGTTTACTCTCGAAAATTAATCTACAAGTCCTACGCACTATTTTGAATAATTATCTACTTAGCGGTAGGCACACCTACTCATTTCTATTCGTCTAAGAAATAGAAGAGATTTACGATAGTTGTTAGATAAGGTGTATCAATTAATCTATATATTCAAAATGAATACATACACATACGCATATTTTGCAACAGAGTTACGTTAGGTTTCCCACATCAATCAAAATTATTTGTCACTATGCGAAACTGAAGCCTATGGCTATACCAATTAAATTCTCTTGTATGTGTCAAATCGTTAAGTTTATCGAGTGAGAGCAAAATTACAATAAGCAACGTAGTACGTTTGTTTCTTTTGGATATAAGGATACTGTTTAGTAGACAAGGTTTCATAAAAAGTCAGGATAATAGGTATATTATAATTCTACCGAACCAAATAATCAATTAGTATCTATATAAGGAGTTAGTTGAAAGGATAATAATAATAATAGAAATAATAATTTATTAACTACTTTGGTACAATAAGGTACATGTGGTAGGTCAGATAGTCGGTAAAAATATAGATAAAATGTACAGATGAAAACACCAGTCAAAGTAATTGAATAAAAATTCAACGTCACTGCTTATAAATATCATTAAGATACTCTTGCAGAGTATTGTAGCACCTGCCAATCTATAAACATTTTACTCTTTTACAAAAAAAATTGTCACTTTGGGAGTTTATTATCTCATTCGGCAATATGTTGTAGAGAGACAGAGTATTGTGAGCAGGGGAGTTTTTGTATTTATAGAGCTTATGATTTGGCATTCGCCGCTGTCCCCCAAATCTTGTACTATTAGTATGTGTTGATGCTATCGTTTCGAAGGACTCAAGGTTGCTTCTTACAAATTAAATACATTTTGTAATATAAATACATGGAACAGATAGCAGTTTTTCTCTGATAAAAATCGATTTACAACAATCATTATATTCCATGTCGAAGATGAATCTCAAGATATGCTTTCGGCCCACAAAAACTGTAGTTATATCAGTTCTGCACCCCTACGCCATTATGTTGAGAGATATATGTGAAAATACCATGGCGAAATGAAACTTTCCTTTGTTACACAGAACTTCATTTGATGCATTTCAAAAATGCTGAATTGAGTTAATTGCAAACACTATTGATGTGCTGATCAAAATTTAGATGTTCGTCTAACATTGTTTTTCTTCTTGTCACATAACTATTTCCCCAGTGAAGACTATTTCTTTTGATATGTTATCCTTCCTATTAAAAAATTCCATAGACACACTTCTTAGACCAAGATGCAAATGTATCAATGATTTTGGTAACCTAAACAAGTAAATTGTCGATATTAGAACTTGTAACTGTGATAGTGGTATCATCAGCAAACATAGTTGAGTAGCAGTCTTTTATGTATTTAGGCAAGTCATTAAAAAATAGCACAAATAATAATGGACCCAAAACCGAACCTTGTGAAGCATCTATTTTAACATCCTGTTCGCTCGACCTTACAGTATTATTTTTGACAGTCATACAACGGTTTTTCATATATGATCTCAACCAGGTGGAAATATTTTCTGGAAAACCAAGTGCAGTTGTTGTATGGGTTGAGAAATCCGAAGATACCGTATCGAAAGCCTTCGATACATCAAAACACAGACTAATAACAAGGTTATTAGCGTCAGTTTTGGCATAAATGAAATCGAGAAAATGATTTGATGCTGTTTTCTGATGCCATGTTGATTCTTATATAAGAGTTTCTTCGTTTCTAAATGATCCAATATTCTGTACTTCTTTTTCAAATAGCTTGGCCAAGGAACAAATCCAGGAAATTTGTCAATAATTATCAATCCCATTTTTATCACCTTCTTTATAGGGGCAAATGGGCAAATATCCTTGCACGTAGGACATATTCATCAGATAAGAAGTGACAGCATCAATTATTATGTCAAATACATTTTTGATGATTGTTATAGATAGTTCGTCTATATCAGTTGATTTTTTTCAGAGCATTATATATTTCGACTTTGGTTATAGGTTAATTGGGGAAGGGATGAATAATTTTGAAATTTCTACTAATATTCAAAGTAATGATAGATTTGGCTAAAGTGATTATTTAGACCTAATTCGGTAGCCTTAGAAAAATTACCTGCAAATACTTCTGCTACCTCCTGTACATCATCCACAATTTTTGAATTATGCTTCAAAGATATGATTCTAGTATCTGACAAAATTCGTTTTCCCAATTCAGAATTTATTATTTTCGATGTTGCTTTGGTTTTATTCTATGAATTTTCTAATATTTTCGAAAAGTAATTCGTTTTTGTATTTTCAATCACTGACTATGGATCCCCTCGAGTATACAGGTCATATTTTTCATGACGTACCACCAGTGGCATCTCGAAAACGGTAAAGTTGGTTAAATGAGGAAAAGTTTAATTTTTCAGTCAACAATTAAATTATGTTTCCAAGTTGAAAATTTTAAAATCGTCCTCAAAATACATTTAGAAAATACAGACAAAAACAAAATAATATGCGCGACAAAACATAGTCTCAAAATGAGTAAAATTATATCTTGGTCTTGGATCAAATGAAACTGAATTGCATGAACCAACTATATTATGCAACCAACTCCTTCTATAACTGATTTCGGCTAGAATATTTTTTAATCATGTAAATATCTTGTTGATTTGAATAAGAAATATTATCGAATCTACAAAATTGTTTCAACCATGTATATATCTTGTTGAATTGAATAAAAAATATTAACGGACCAACAAAATTGTTTGATTGCTTCAACAAAAATATTTATCCAAACAAGTAATTACGTCGAGTCGATGAATTCAATGATATATCAATTCAACAAAATATTTTGATCTCCCTTCAACGAAAATGTTTATTCAAATAAGTAACCATTTTGTTAATTAGAAAATGAATAGTTAAGTTAAGAGAATTTCAAAGAAAATGTATCAAATAAAATATTTATGTTTTACGATAGTGAAAACATTAAAAATCAATCATTCGAGAATAAAAATAATTGAGTCGCCCTGAAAGCTTATCAATAGAAATCCAAAGTATTCATAAATTCCCCAGGATTATGTGGAAATATTTTAATAAAAATGCGTCTAACGGTTTCTTTACTATTAGATTTTTTTATTGATATTTACAAAGTAATTCAAAACACTAGTACAACTCGCCTAGTTCATATCTACAGTAAACTGCTCTCGATGGGTCAGAATAGCCTGGAATGTTCCGCTCGCACCTAGATAGGGCAATTTAAAAAAAATTAAGAATTCTCGGTTCATTGAAATGCAGCGGTGACCCAATAAACTTCTAACAACTTCGTGTGACAGGTCCGGCTCCAGGTTCTTTACACTATACCGGACTTTTCGTTAAATTCCATAATTGAATCTGAAAAAATCGAAGAGTTGTTTGCATTATGAATCAGTTTCACATAGGGTGAAAGAGGGGCTATACTAATATCGTTATCATCTGGAGGAATACATTATAGTGACACTTCGTTTCATTTATAATACATACAGTAAATCCCTTAAAACAATTTTGAGCGTAGTAATATTCATTCATAATTAGGTACTGGTAGACATATTCAATTTAACATTGAAATAGGCCCCAGGCCAGTGGTACAATACCGAGACATGCGGAGCATGGACAGGGAAGGATACAAAACCTCCCTGAAGAATCATCTCCAAAACGGACTGACCACAATAAATAGTCGTGATCAAATAGATATTGCTGCGGAGCATCTACAAACTGCACTTATCTCAGCGTATCACGAAAACTGTCCACTTAGGGAGAAAAAGCATAACCGGAATGCTTCCTGGTGGAACAAAAATCTGGATAAATCACGAAAAGAAGTTCGAAGGTTATTCAACCGAGCTAAGGTGTCAGGTGAATGGGAAAACTATAGGTTCGCTCTAACCACATTCAACAAAAATATCCGGAAAGCAAAACGAGAATCATGGGAACGGTTCTGCGAAAATGTGTCGAACACATCAAGCGGAGCCCGTATCCACAAGATTCTATCCAGAGAGCAGACACAAGAGCTGTGATCGCTTAAATGTCCAGACGGCTCCTTTACTGCCTCCAGGAAAGGAACATTAGAGCTATTGGCTAATAACCACTTCACAGACAGCCTGATTCTGGACAATCGACCTCCAGTCACAAATATAGGCCGGATAAAACGACCTAGCAGAGATGACTGGGTGGTTGCCAACAAAATAATCGGACTGGAACATATTGCACCTATCCTCATAAGACTATTCAGAGCCAGTTTAGTTTGGAACCATATTCCATCTAACTGGACCGCGACTAGGGTGATCTAAATTCCTAAGGTGCGTCGGACTGACCCACACCCAAAATCGCTCAGACCTATTAGTCTGACATCCTTTCTGTTGAAAAGCATGGAGAAAATACTGGACGGGCACATGAGGTGTGGTGTACTAACAAAGCACCCACTCAATGTTCACCAGGCTGGTAAGTCAACAGAACTTGCTATCAACAACCTTGTCTCAGGAATAAGCGACGCCCTGGAACACCAGGAGGTAGCAGTCGCCGCATTCTTTGACATAGAAGGAGCATTTGACAATGCACTACCTCACTCCCTATATGAGGCCACTGTCTCTAGAGGAATTCAACCAATACTATGTGACTGGATAAGAACTATGCTTCAGAACAGAACTATAACGACCTCTCTACAGGGGGAAAGTGTCAGCTTCAAGCCAGTAAGGGGCTGCCCTCAGGGGGGGGGAGGTTCTCTCCCCTCTGCTATGGTCACTGCTGGTGGATGATCTGCTGGCCATTCTCTCACTGTGGGAGGTCGATCTGCAAGCATATGCTGACGATCTGGTCCTAGTAATAAGCGATAAATCCGAAGAGACGATCTCCTTTGCCCTTCAGGATAAATTGGACACCATATATAAATGGTGTGAGAGGGAGGAAATGTCCAATAACCCTCACAAAATGGTCATAGTGCCGTTCACCAGAAAAAGGAAGCTGGAACAATTAATAACTCCTTTCATCAATGGTGTAACAATTCCTTTTGCGAGTGAAGCAAAATATCTGGGAATAACCCTAGATAAAAAGCTAAATTGGAACTTGCATCTGGAAAAGACTATCCGGAAGGCTAGCCTATCATTATGGACATGCCGCAGAATATGTGGCAAAACATGGGGCATGTCACCAAAACAAGTGTACTGGCTGTACGTGACCGTCATACGACCAATAATCACGTATGGCTCTGTAGTCTGGTGGAGCAAGGGCCAACAAAAAATGACTACAAGACAAGCGTGTCTGGCGATTACTGGGGCCATTCGCTCCACGCCAACGGCAGCAATGGAAGCCCTTCTCGGATTACCTCCTCTTCACATAGGTTTGAAGAGAGAGGCAAGATGGGCAACATACAGACTCTACCAAGCGGCCATTAGCCTACCGCAGGCAGTAGTCATGAGAAGCAGCAGCATGCTGGACGGCATAACAGCTCACAACATTCTGGGAATGCCCTCAGACATCATGCCTAAAACTATCAACCTTCACACGTCCTACACTGTGGTTTCCCCCGAAAGAGAAGACTGGGTTCGGAATGAAACTGACCTATGTAGGGCAAATGAACGTTGGTTTACCGATGGTTCCAAAACTTTGGGAGGTGTTGGAGCCGGAATATACGGGATAAACCCAGTATTGAAACGCTCATTCAGTATGGGTAAATTAGCTACGGTATTCCAGGCAGAGGTATATGTCATTGAAATGTGTGCAAGGGAGCTGGGAAATCGACACCACACGCGAAAAACAATAAAAATATTTTCAGACAGTCAAGCGGCACTGAAAGCGCTTGAATCCAATTTTTTTGAATCCAGAGCAGTATGGAACTGCAGAGAAACCTTAAACCGACTGGCACAACGCAACAACGTTAACCTAGTCTGGATACCAGGTCACACGGGCCTAGAAGGAAACGAAATAGCGGACGTCCTAGCAAAGGAGGGGGGCCGATACAACGTTCACTGGGCCAGAACCGGTAATCGGTATAGCACATAGCACTGTCATGAATGTCATAACATCCTGGGCTGACAACAAAAGACTCGAGTACTGGCGTAGTCTACCGGGCCTAGCCCATTCCAAAGCATTTATTGCTTGCACAAGGGAAAATACAGGACTCTGACAAGCTGCTATAACTGAGTAGAGCACATCTCAGAGTTATAGTAGGTTTGCTCACTGGCCACTGCAAACTCAAACACCACATGCATAAAATCGGACTTGCACAAGATGCAGAGTGCCGCCTATGCATGGAGGAGGATGAAACGGCTAAGCACATTTTATGTACATGCCCCGCAGCGGCCAGAACCAGATTTTCAACATTTGGCAATACAACAGTAAGGCCAGAGAACCTGGTAAATTTTTCTCCCAACGTACTCCTCAATTTCGTTAGAGAGAAATATAACCATAGGGTGAGCCACAATAGGCCATTGGCCGCAGTGGAGGGTCTGATATGGGCCCACTCACATTCAAACCTAACCTAACCTAGGTACTGGCATCTAAACAATCATATACGTTCTGTTTCAGTTAAGTTTATTCAGATTTCTCAAAATTTATTTCGTCTGCCAATCAGTACTTGAACAGACTAATGAGCATTACGAATTTCCTGGATTCTTAATGTCATGGACATTTGAAAAGGCTATAAATCGAGTTTACCTTATGTCTCCTAGCGGGAGTCCATTTTATGTTCTTTATATTGACTCGTCTGGTGTAAATATTGCAGAATTATTCAAATTTAATACCAAATGCATGAGAATTCGAAAAACAAAGATGAATTTACCAATGAAAGTGATAATCTGCAGGTCTCCTCCACAAAAGAATAAAAGTGAAAATAATGTGATGTTAATATTCATATAGCCATGGACAAACTAAAAACGTGAATTCAATATCAAGAGATGCGTCCCACAGAACAAACCCTTATTTCAAAGAACTGGCCGGAATATTTTGAAAATAAATGGTGATCCGTTTTGGGATCAAGAAATTATTTGGCAAACAAAATGTCAAATATTTCTTTAAATTTTTACATCAGAGTTATCGTTAATTCAACATTCACCGTATTTGAAGAACATTCTCTTGTTACTGGAACGAAAGAAAAAAACAATGATAAAATAACACCCCAAAACATCGTCATGAATAGACAAAATAAACCCGCATTAAAATCAAATGAATGTTTTTCATACAGTGAAATTAAAAGTGTGATAAGGTTACGAAAGATTTTTCATAAGTTCACTATAATTATTATTCCAATTTCGTGATTCTGACTTTCCTTTTTTTCCCCATACAGGGCTTTTCACGATGAGCGTTAATTAGACGTTTCTGGCGAACCAGACAACGGATCAACCTGAAAATTTGACAGTATGCATAAATGAACATGATCTACACGCCTAAAATATTTTAGACGATGCGGCGTTGCCGCTTCTACTGTAAAGTAGCGGTTACTTTGATTTTTCAAATGGAACACCCTGTATATAATATCATATCATGATTTCTTATCACTTCATCAACAACTTCATATAGTATTTCCCTATACCTATCTCTTACCGTTTAACCCTTTCAGTACTGAATTATTGTTAATGGCAGAAAAAAATTATTTTTTTGTTGCTCTACTATATAATTGGACCTAGAAACATGATTTTAACTTTATTTTTGCAAATGAGTTGTTTATAATAAAAATATGAGATGTCCTCACTTGAGGACAAAAGTACTCGATAGTAAGAATCAACATTTAAAAGTGAACAATATTTATTGCATGAAATATCAACAGAAAGCATTTAAATAATTATGACTTTGTGTGGAATGTCAGGAAACAGTTCTTTTCTTTCCGAAGACAAAGGTGAACTTTGCATTTTCTACAAATCCACCTCGATTTTCCAGTACATCCAGGCTGTTTACATCGTCCTGCTTGGCTTTCATGAACATGTTGAGGTAGATGGTCCATACTGTCATATTGTACTTCAGGTAAAGGTCGACATTCAACTTTCAGTAATAGTTGTTGCAGTAAATATTGTATTGTTTTGCAGTGCATTCATATTTGTGTAGATAACCATCTCTTCGAAAAAACTGTTTGGAATATATTTGAAGAAATAACTGAGAGGAGATTGTACAGAATCATTGTCCAATGAACTACGATGATTTTCAGGAATATTTCTAGTTACATAAGTTGGATGCGGTATCCATACTACCTTTCGTTTTTCGGTAACCCATTGTTTATATATATTTTCTTCGTCATCATCAAGTTCCTCCTCCTCCTCTATATTCTCTTGTTGTTCTTCCTCTTCATTGCATTCGTTTCCCTCCTCTGTATATTGTACAATATTTTGATTTGTCACCAAATCCTCCTCAGATGCACTTTCATCGTCGCTTGCCAAATATTCTATATCGGACAGACCTTTATGAAGTTCTTCCAATAATTGTTCTTCAGTTAAATGTTTTCTCGAAGACATTTTTTTCTGAAACAAAACAAACAACATACATTAATTATAATTTATTTAATTTTTGTGAAGTCCGTTTGGTAATATTGTCCTCAATTGGTGACATCCACCTTTACAGGTATCAATACACTAATACCCGGTATATTTTTGAAAAATATTCTACACATACATATAATCTGTTCTTATATTATACAATACGATCAGAAATAATCAGTTATTCCATGGATTCAAAGAAATAAATGAAGATACAGATCAACATACCTGTTGGCATCAGATAACTTCACAAACCACTGACATATATTTCCGCATAACACTAGAACAACCGAGTTACGCTTCGCCATCTATGTGTCAATAGTAAAAATATACCTTCAAGAACACAGAAATCAACATATAAAATGTTCATTGGAACTCTTGAGTTTTGAGAACGCTCCAAATAGCGTGTCCTCAACTGAGGACGGTATGACTGAAAGGGTTTTAAGAGATATAAATTAATTTTGATTTTTTTTCACCAAACATGTACTCATATAAACGCTGATAATCTTGAACTCTCTGGTACTAAGACGATCAAATTCGGAATGGAGTGAAGTGATACCATAAGGATCCTCACTTCGGAGCCATATTTTTTTTGTCAGGGTCGTTCGAAAATGCATATACTTTGTTCACATGAAAAAATTAGTGGAAGTCAATTTTTTCAAATGGAACACCCTGTATTTTTCCACATTTTTGTACTCTACATCCAATCTTAGATTTACTTTGTTCAGATAATCCTATTTCGATTTCGAACCGTTTTCGAGATAAACTGTTTCAAACAGAAACTGAAGTTGTTTCCTTGCATTCATCACTTATTTTCGAGATTTAACATCTATTTTATACTATGTAATATTTCTTTTAGATTTAGTTTTTCAACAGTCACCAATCAATCAGTTCGAAAGTGATATGTTCCTTAGAAAAAGTTACAATTTGTATGCATTGAGGTATTGAGTGTCTCTACCGTACAACATTGCAAATTAGTATTTTTTCATAGTGTGCTTTGGAAATATAAATGATCCAATTTTGAAACGTTAAACGTCGTTGGTGGTTTTGACTGATTGTGATACCAATTATAACCAAAAAATGTCAAGATTAGATTACAGTAATGAAGATTTCTTGAATTTATTAATAATTTATGGTGAGTGCAATAGTCAGTCTCTGTTTGAAACAGTTTATCTCGAAAACGGTTCGAAATCGAAATAGGATTATCTGAACAAAGTCAATCTAAAATTGTATGTAGAGCTCAAAAATGTGGAAAAATACAGGGTGTTCCATTTGAAAAAATTGACTTCCACTCATTTTTTCATGTGAACAAAGTATCCGCATTTTCTAACGACCCTGTATGAGGCAAAAAAAATATGGCTCCGAAGTGAGGATCCTTATGGTATCACTTCACTCCATTCCGAATTTGATCGTCTTAGTACCAGAGAGTTCAAGATTATCAGCGTTTATAAAAGTACATGTTTGGTGAAAAAAAAAATCAAAATTAATTTATATCTCTTAAACGGTAAGAGATAGGTATAGGGAGATATTATATGAAGTTGTTGACGAAGTGATAAAAAATCATAATATGATATTATATACAGGGTAATCCATTTGAAAAATCAAAGTAACCGCTACTTTACAGTAGAAGCGGCAACGCCGCACCGTCAAAGCGTCTAATCGTTTAGCGTGTAGATCATGTTCATTTATGCATACTGTCAAATTTTCAGGTTGATCAGTTGTCTGGTTAGCCAGAAACGTCTAATTAACGCTCATCGTGAAAAGCCCTGTATATAATGCATTTATGTGTTCATCGGGTTTTTCCTTTGAAGTTTCTACCCAAAAATGCATTCCCAAGTGTATATATTGAAGTACAATAGACAAAGTTTTTGGATTCGATATGTGACGACTGATTAGGCTCAACTGAATCACAAATTGAAGACATTCTTCGAAAATATGATTAACACAGTTCCACTCGATTCAAAGTATTCAAATTTTTGCATAAATAATTTCACTTGACTAAATATCTTTTCTCTATGTAGATTCGACCCATAACTTTGTAAACATTACTTTTTATGAATTTGATAATTTTTTTCAGTTCCGTGTTCTGATCTGTAGTCACTTACCGATGATAATGTAAATGCCGCTCTTAATTAATATGCTTTCACCAGGCGAATTCGAGAAAGCAGTGTGTTCAATGCCTATTATATTGATGACTTAATCTAAGTTCAAAGACAGCGACAAGTGATTCACATTCACAATACTAATGATAACACCGTACGCATGCATGGAAACTGGCTATAATAACCAATTTACTATTTACAATTGAGTCACGGCTACTTGGCATTTCAATGTGCCATGAACTGCTGAAGAGCTGTTATATCCCACGGCATTTTTTGGGGTTTCTGCTTGGTGTCTGCCACTACATCTTCGATTATACAACATCATCGGGAGAAAAGAGGTGATAATGAATTTCTTAGTTTCAAAACCCATAAATATGCTGCTAGTCACTGAAAAAAGGTAGAAAGGTACATAGTTGCGAAAGTGCTGTACCAAATGTCACACATGAATTTGAACAGCGTCAACATAATAATATGAATACAACAATTTTAACATGTAGGTACAATGAAATCTTACATGAGATATCAAAAATTTTTTACTTGTTATAAACATAATTTATATCAAAACATTTCTGAATAGAATCCTAAATAATATAGGTAAATGTTGAGAGTTGTTCAATTCTAGTTGGTAACTGAAGTTTCAAAGTTAGAGTTTTTATTCAATTTATTTATTTCCAATGCAGAACTTTCATGTTTTATTTATTTATTGTGTGGTTTGTTTCTTGAAGATGTTCATATACTACTTCAAATGAGCATGCCAAGTTTTAACAAAATCAGCGCAAACACTTTTGAGTAGTTAATTAAAAACTGATTTTTTCCAAAAACTTCAACACCCCATATCTCGAAAATGAAGCGTTAGGACATATGCTTATAGGAAAATAAAATCTTATTTTTGCCTAAAACACCGATTTTAAACATTTGGCGCTTTAACCCTGGGTCACCCTGTATGATTAAGACCCGATGCAAGAGCATAGTTTACTTGATAATGGTTTAATAAACCGAAACCGGTCGTAACAATGAAAAATCGTAGAGAAAATTACATAAAAGTTATAATTATTTTCTCTCTCCGACATTCATTATGAATTTCCAAAAAAAAGAATTATGAAATGAACAAATTACAAAAGGTCATTGAATATCTCCAGAATAGGCAATAGGGTACACATATTAACAAAATCTTCAAGAATTTCAAATGAAAACCCTGTACCTACCACAGGAAAGCACACTGTGGCTATTGGTATTATTATTATATATTAATGATATTGTCAAATATGTAAAAGTTGTCAAATCTAGTTTTAAGCAAATGGTACATTGACTTGCTTTTGTAGTGATGACGTGGTTACTTCAAAAATATCTCTGAAATTAATGTGGGCGATATAAAATTGAAACCGTTGAAAAAAATATTTGTGTATCATAATAGAACAAAACCTCACATTCAAATCCCATATATGATATTAGTAATCCATAAAAACTCAAGAAATACTTCAAAAACTGCAAAATCGTGCTATGCCTATGATTTTTTTGTTCCTGAAAATACTTCAATAAAATATATGTCACGTACTTGAGTGAAGTTATAAACTGTTTTTGAACTGAGCTAGGCTTCGATCTCCATATTGTAAAATCTGCTTCTCGAAAATGTTCACTATAATATTGTAATGTGTTTTTTTTAATTCCAGGTATGTGACAGCAGCATTGTTCATCAGTTTGAGAGGAATTGAATAAGTAAGTCTGTGACTAGTCTCTTTCCTTTTCTCTTCACTTCAATTCACATACTTATATATGACTTCTCATTTTCCCGCAATATCCTATTCATATCGCTACCCATATCCTATTGAAAACATCTTATAACCGAAGTTATTTTCTTAACACCGAATGTGAAGACGGCTACTAAATCAAATTTATTACAGTTATAAAATGATTCCCTAATTGGTTCTTCACTTTCTGTTGGAACTTGGTATCAAATTTCATCGCCGTCATTAGAAAATTCTCCGAGGCATTTTATGATAATCGATCTAAACTATCTAGTATTTGGCGTCTCACCACGGTCAACTAAGAATATTCAAAATGGAAATTTTCTCTAATTTCTTCCTAATTTACCGACTTGAGGAACAAAATTATTGATTGATGAGTCTCGATAACCCCTAGGGATACAATAAGCCATCAAGGTGGCTATAATGCCTTCAAAATCGCAATAATAGAGACAGGCCCTGTAGGTGAAAATAAATAACTTTCCAGTAAGACAAAAAATCATCAAATGCTTATTTTGATGATATGATGAATATTATATCGTTTGGATCATTGAAATCAGTTTGAAGATTAGATACACTCGCAATTCAAAGAAGTATTGTAATGAAAATTCACTCAATTATAGTCCACTAATTTATTTTAAACACGTAAACAATAACTCTTTATTTATTTCATATATTTATATTACTGTCGCTATCTATTTACAAACTCTGTAACTGACTATATCTGCAACTCTGTCTCTCATGTAAACTCTGTTATTTTGTCTCATCTGCCATGTTATGTTGAGCAGTTTATACCGGTAGTATATTATTTCTATAGGAATAACGAGAGGCGTCGTAAGATGTCACCGTTTCAAACAGTTCGGAACAGTTTGTGACTCATCTATAGTGAATTCATATTTCAAATACGCTCGATGTAAATAGTGATCAATGCATGCTTGCAGCGTGTCCGCCTCGTGATCGCCAATTCTCGCAACGCTATTGGTCGATAGAACATCAACCTGACACAACACCGAACGAAATGTTTTTGCAGAGATGTATTCAGCTTGGCTGCGTTACAATTATTGAAACTGCTATTTGTTCGAAGTTGCAGCGTTGATTAATTTTTGTGTTTTTAATTACATTATTGATTATTTATTTCGAATATTTGTTTTGGTGTAAATTTCTGAGTTGTTTTTGGATAATGTTTCATTTTCAAATTAATTTCATTGGGTAAACAAGCTTAATGCGTCTCTGTTCTAGTTTGGTGTTCACGTGCTTTTGTTGACATCGTCCGTATTTGAAATATGAATGCACTATAGATGTTTCTTTCGTGTTTCTTGTTTCTTCTGTAATTTAATGAGTCATGGATGTATCGTTAACGAGCATATATGATATCAGACGGGCAAGCTGAGCGTGAGTATCTGAACAGACGCGGTCAGGAACGTTTCCAGGACCGTTACATTGTCCTCATCTCAAAGACGTTTCGCCCCATAATATTTTTTCTGGAGTGTGGTGATATCTGCAAGATTCTCCATATCTGCACCATGAAGATTGACGAAAGTAACACTCCACAGTATTTATGTTGGGTCGTGGAAGATAGTTACAACACACCGAAATCTTGACGGCGCCGACGGTGGATCTGAATATGGTCCGCAATATACTGTTTATAGCTCTTCAATCCAGCCCAGAACAATTTTGGGATTTGACAAGATTCTGGTCCACCATCGTTTCACTTATGGTGAGGCTTCTCCAGAAACTTGATAGGTCTCAGTTCGGCTTTTCTCGAGTATGCTTTTTGTTAACCACGACTATCGACATTTGAAGGTAGTCTGCCACACAGTGCACCAGCGAGTCATCAGCAGGCACCTTGAATTGGTCTCATGGATCCTCTCGAGTTACCCCATGTCGTACTTCGTTTGAGTATCAGGACATGCAGTCCTGGAACGTCATTCCATCCTTCAGTGGTCTGAGAGTTCGTGGTTTCTGACGTAAGGGGACAACCTATTGAATTGAACAACTCTGAGTTTCCCACATTTTGGGCCAGCGATTTGGTAGCCGAGGTCTCTTCATTATCTTGTATGGACCTTCCCACGTGTTCCACAACTTCAGTTATAGTCCACAGCAACGCTGCACTATAATGTTCAAACGGATTCGTTCATGGATATCGTTCATTCTCTGGCGTAATGTGCTGACGTAATTCTCTTTCGCAGTGTCTTGTCCTGGTGGCGTCCCAAATCTCAGGTCACTGGGAAGTCGCAGCTCGCGGCCCATAATAATACTAGCAGGAGTTTGTTCGGTTGACTCGTGTACTGCAGAACGACAGGAACAAATTAAGGTACTGGTCCCAATCTTCCTGGTGGTCAGAGACTTCCTTGGACAGGGGACGGTTTATCGTCTTATTCATCCTGTCCATCATTCCATCGGTTATAAAACCATGGTTCTCGTCAACCGCGTGTTCAGATTCTGACACATTTCTTGGAACAGGTTGATCCAAATGCATCTTCAACGGAAGACCAAATCGACATATCCACTCTTTTACTAAGACATCGGAGACAATGATGGCTTCTTTTGGTTGGGCAGGATATAGACTCCAGCCCAATTGCTGAAGAAATCCATTGCCACTAGGAGTTCATCCCACTTCTATTTTCAGATTTTGAAAATGGGCCAGCGATGACTATGGCAATTCTTTCAAATGGGCTGCCAACTTTGTACTGATGCATTGGGATCTTAGGTCGTGGTTGAAGTCTGTTGCTGTCAGCGCATTCATCATACTTTTTGTACAGTCTAGACAATTGTCACTGTGAAACCGTTTCCTCAGTGCCTGAAGGATCTTCGTCCATCACAGATGTCTTCCGGTGACCCCATCATGAATTTCCCGAAGCACTTTCTGTGTTCTGCTCCTGAGTAATTCTGTCTGATGACTTTCTTTCCTGCCATCCTTGGACTCCAACATCCAGGAGGGAGTTCCATTGGGACATAACGGCAAGCGATTGATTTGCCATATTGTTCTCTGGTCGCTCTCCTTCCAGCCAGTAACTAAACCTTGGTATGGTTCTCTCTTTTAGTACCTGTTCGATGGACAATTCCAAAATCAAATTCCTAGAGTCTTTCAATCCAGCAAGCTACCTGACCCTCGGTAGAAGCCATTTGAGGGCTGCATCGTCAGTCCAGAAATCTTCTGCCATACACCTTTTGAGAGAAATGCTCTACTCCTTTAACTACAGCGAACAGCTCTCTCCTTGTGCGCTCTGATTTGCTTAGGGTTTTACTGAAGTAACCAATGATTTTTTTTCTGTCCTACCTGAATCTGAGACAGAACAGCTCCAAATCTCACATTGCTGGTGTCCGTGTCCAGAATGAACTTTCGGAAGGCGATAGCTTAGAACGGGTGCGTTGAGCAAGGCCGTTGTCAGCGTTCTAAATTAATCGATTCTTCCACGAAATTCCCTTCAGAACTGTCTCTGTTGATCTTTCAAATGTGGCTGGAGCATTACAGAGCCCAAATGGCTGAACTACTTCAGACCTGACCCTATAGTGAAGGCTGTCTTCTCTCAGTCTTCGTGAGCCAATTCTACCTGCCAGTATCCACTCTTCAGATCAACGGTTGAAAAAATCGTTGGACCGGCTAACGTGTCCAAGGTGTGATCTATTCTTGGGAGAGGTCAACTGTCCTTTGTTGTTAGGTTGTTCAGTTGACGATAATCTACCCAAATGTGTGATCCATCTTTTTTCTCTTCACCAACACGACTGGTGAGGACCAAGGACTGTCAGTTCGATTACTCCTTCTTTCTCCACGTCGCTGACTATTTCGTCAGCTTCTTTCTTTTTAGCGCGCAGGAGTCTTCTAGTTAACTGATGGATCGGTCGGGCATTTACAGTGTCTATTTTGTGCCGAACGATCTTTGTTCTACCCCCTTTTTATCACATTTCCACTGTTCGCAGCCCCGTCTAGGTGAGCCTCCAGAATGGTTTCGGCCCTCTCACGTACGCTTATATCTTCAGCCAACAGGACACGAATGATCTCTTCGCTTTTCCCATGAAGCACCAACTCTTCTCCATTCACACGAAGAACGCCGTCTTTGGAATTTAGCTCGAACCCTCTGGAATTCAGATGTAGAAAGAGCGGAAGAAGAGCAGGAATATATCGAGTAAGGCAAAAAGGAAAGGAATAGTTTCACATGGCAATAACACCAGAGTATTCCATGTTGAGAGACATGCCATAGGGACATGCGAAAAGAATAATCTAGACAGATGGAGTCAAAAGAAGTTCAAGAATGTTTTCATCACTGAAAATCATTGAAATATCACAAGATTTCGAAAATATTAATTCATTCATCTTTTGTCGTTTGTAATTCAATACCCCTCATTCTTGCAACGGAACAGTTTTGAACCATAGTTTATGAAGTGAACAATCAATAATTTTCTAGAATCACAGTCTTGAATATTCGCATATTATCAAGAAGGCAGGTTGAAACATCATCAACATTTTGAGAGGCTCAGTTCACTATTTTTTCATGAGAATATCTTTACGAAAAAACCATATGAGTCATATGAAGTTCAATAAGTCTGACTACATTGTTTTTTGTATCTGAAAGAAAGCTGCTTCCTGAATAGTTTCTGTTCATTGTATAAAAATAATCAAAATGCAATAATAAAGATCTGAACTGCATCTATAATATCATGAAAGAGGGGCGACACCACTTGACGGAAGACCATAAAACTAATAATGAAATATGGTGGATTACGTAATCCAATCTTCCGCATAAAACCTATACAATAGGTAAAGTCGTCGGCAAATATTCAACAAAAAACAACTACTGCCCCCTACGACCATTGAATTATATTTGTTTAATACTTGGCAAAGCTTTCTACATGAACCACTTTGCAATGCATTTCAAATATCAAAGCTGAAATTATTTTTCGACTCAATTGGGGGAACACCTCCGTACCGGTTTCATGGTCATTGCCAATCATCAGCGAAGGCTAGTTCGACCCAATTGAATCGAAAAATCCTTTCATCCTAATTGGAAATCCCTGAGACAAACACTGAGGTATGAATTCAGCGCCATCTTTGGGTTCCACTCCAAAATGCACTCCGACTACGTGTCGACTTCAATATGAAGCCAGAAACATCATGAAAGAGGGGCGACACCACTTGACGGAAGACCATAAAACTAATAATGAAATATGGTGGATTACGTAATCCAATCTTCCGCATAAAACCTATACAATAGGTAAAGTCGTTGGCAAGTATTCAACAAAAATCAACTACTTGTTTTTTGTTGAATACTTGCCGACGACTTTACCTATTGTATAGGTTTTATGCGGAAGATTGGATTACGTAATCCACCATATTTCATTATTAGCATCTATAATAGGTTACATTTTATTTGAACTTGTATTTTTTCTCCACCTATCGATTGCTTGCACAAAAAATGAATTATAGTGATCTAGGACAATTGACCGAAAACAATTTCCAGAAAGACAATTCCCCGAAAGCAGTTCCCCGAATGGACAATTGCCCGAATGAACAATTGCCCTAATGGACAATTGGCCGAATGGACAATTGCCCGAAGAACAATTGCCCGAAAGGACAATTGACCGAAAAATGTATTTAAATATAGTGATACCAATAGATTTTTAATTGCACGTACGATCATGTTGAGTGCCTTTGGATAGGGGGAATTATAGGGAGTTGGGCTAAAAACCACGTCCCCTCTCCTGCCCCACACACACACTTTCATAGTATTCGCCTTTTTAAAAAAGAAGATTTTTAGACATTTTTATGACTCGATTGTTCCTGAACGAACTAACCCGGTGACAGATTCGCCTTTTTGCTCGAAAATTGCAAAACAACGTTGTTTTAAACTTGTCAAAAGTTGGTTAGAAAAACCTTTTTTTTTTCTACTCAAATTTATAAAGTAGCGCTAAAATAAATTTTTCGGACAGTTGTCCTTTCGGGCAGTTCTACTTCGCGAAATTGTCTATATATTCGGGCAATTGTACATTCGATCAATTGTGTTTCGGGAAATTGTCCATTCGGGCAATTGTCCATTCGGGGAATTGTCTTTCGGGAAATTGTTTTCGGGCAATTGTCCGGAAGCCGAATTATAGGAGGATGGTGCAAGTCCAAAAGGAATGAAGAAGTTTCACTTCATATTTTCTATTCTTCCAACTAATAATTTTAATAGTCGAATACATTACCAGAAGATATTTCGTTAATAGTTTCGGGCGATTCCAGCGCGTGAAAAATAGTTTCAATCAATTTTTCACTTTGACACGGTGTAATCTCCGTCAATCTTGACTCGCATAAAAATGTAAGTGAAAAGCCAAGCATCAATAGTGGCAGCATTAAAAGTCAATAAACTTAAGAGTCGGCTCTTTTGATATAATAATTCTAGTAATTTCCATTTTGTTTTTAGCTCAAAGCAAGCCATTACCCACTAAAATGCCTCTGGGGACTCGATGCATTGAAGCCCTATTTGTCCCATGTAAGGCAGATTCCAATTAGTATCTATCATGCTATAAATGAAATGAATTTGCATGTTTCTAATAATTACTAATCTGCAAAATTATCGGCTATATGCGATGACCTGTGCCCCAAAATAAGATATAGCTTGATATCAACTTGTTTGGTTGCCATCAGCTGCGGGGTATGAATATTACGAGGGAAATCAAAGTAGTTTGAACGCCGAAGATTCCATTTGTTTATTGGTTGAATTTTTTTATAACTTTTCTTTCAAATTCATTTTGGATAACTTTTGGAAATTTGCAGTTGTAGTAATTTATATTAATCCTAGTATGTTAGTCTGATATGAAAAAACTATGCCTTTTTCTAATCCGATGTCTCTATCATCAGAATTCTTCCTGAATTGAAACACTCCTTTAGGATATATGTAGATGAATGATTCCATCATAAAAAATCAATGAACTATTTCATGTTAGTCATTGTTCGTTGGCCGTGATGGTCATGATGGTAGAGCGCTTGTCTCTTAACCTAAGGGTCGTGGGTTCGATTCCCAGCATGGTCATCGGTCTCGTGCATGGCATCACACGTTAAAAGGTAAGGGCTGCATCTTCCCTAGCTCGGACCAGTCTTTCGAAGACTTTTGAGGGTTGTACTCTTAAGGGTGTGCAGCTGGTTGACGGTAATAACAATTTTATTTCCGAATCTGTTCCAACCAAATTGCTTATACTTAATGTTAGCTTCCAACGCCTTCAGATCGAAATGGAGTGAATTTGAAGATAAGGACATCAAACTGAAATAATAATTCTGCATATGAGTAACTCATAACTAATAACATAGCACCATGAAGAAATATCTTTTATGACTTAATCTCACAATACACTCTCGTGATCACCTACGAAGTTATTACTGAACATAAATTTAAATGAACCGTGAAAGCTAAAACGACCAACAAAAAGATAATAATTTGTATTTTAATTATTCAAAGTTATCAATCCATTAGAATGTATCCAAAGTAGAGTTTTTTATCGATTTTTTGTAGGTAGTTTGAGTTGAGTACGTCTTGTCATATTCTGATGGGATTCTTTTATTTCTGAATCAAGAAGACAAATTACCCTTTCTAATTGATATTTCTTCCACACAATAGAACAAGATGTTCCAAATGAGAATCCCATATACTTAGTATAGTGGATTATGTGCTGGCAAAAACTATGATCAATATCTTCGAAAAAACACTCTGAATCACTGGCATCTGTAACACTCAATGAAGCCGTTAAAAATGTACTAAATTCAGTCGTTATAGCAATTCAATCAACTACTGTAATAATGAAGGCGATTAGTGATCGAGATATTAACTTAGCGTACGGCCGACATGTTAGATATTCCTGATTCTCTCAAATAAAGCTCATTGTGATATATGAATCTTGGTTATTATTATCATTCAAATGATACATGGTTTCAAGTATTTATTCAGAAGATTAAGTTCAGAGCAGTAAGTTTCTGAGCATGAAAATAAAGCCATAGGTATTGTAAAAGGAAAAAAATTCGGAAAAGAAAACTAAGTTCAATGCACCTGAGGAGCTGGTGTTCAACCAGAATATCTATATTAATTTGAACTCATTTTTGAAGAGCATGGATATTAATCTGAAAACTACTGGACTAATAGCTAAGGACGATGAGACAAAAGTAGCAATTCTACTAAATATACCTGATCAAAAAGCTCAACTTTTAACTTGACCGAAGAAGACGAGAACGCGATAGTAAAGAGCTTCAAGGACAATGCTCTCGTGCAAGGAATCGCACGTTAAAAGGTAAAACCCCGTTAATCCTTAGCTCGCACAAGTTTCGTTCGTAGGGGGATGACAGGTGGTTAACGGAAAAAACAATTTTAAAAAATTTTTTAAACCATGATACAACAAATGATACGATAGGAATGTTTTTCACCAGACGGCAACAAGAGGGCGAATTCTTCGATAGTTTTTTGACCGACATCTAAGAGCTTGCTTGTTTGCGAAATTTGACACTCTCCTGGACTCTCTGATTAGTGATAGGATTGTCAGTGGTATCTCTAACCCTGTACTGCAGGACTGTCACAATGCTCACAGCTTACCTTACATGGGGCTGAATTGATTTATCGTAGTGCTAAAGTAAGTAAGGTCCAAGCAAAAGACCTGTATAATGAAACAGAAGTTGACTCTGTAATATGTTTGAGCATGAGAAAGGTAAGAGTAACTACGAAGGTACCAAACAATAATCAGATGAAAACTATAACAGACATTCAGTTGAGAGAAACACCTCAAAAGAGGAGACAATAAAATTCTAAGAAAAGAAAAAAATTGGATTCCTCGGCAGATAGTCAGCATCACCGACAAACCACGGTCCTACATTGTAACATTGACGTAGCTAACACCCCCGCAACCCCCGCAGCACGGGGGAGTGCAAGCTTGACAGGGACGCAAGGAAACCAGAAATTTTTGCTTTGCGTTTGAAGGAGGGTGTGTTTGTTTATAGGGACAAATTGTACAAAGTGGTAATATGGCTCAGAACACTTTTTATCGATTGAGCAACAGGTGCCTCTTGCAATGGCATCGAAATCCAAGATCCCCACGTAAGCACAGTTGCCAAAATGTATAGTTTATCAGTTTCTGCCGTCAGAACTCTCATATAAAAGAAATCATTTGAAGAGCATCATATATTAGCAAGCAGTCTACCGAACTTATGCACAGCTTATATACTATATTTAACTCTGCCAGTCACATCAGCCATGGCAGATAGATCATTTTCAGAGCTCAAATCAATAAAAAAAACTATCTGATAGAAGCACCATGACCCAACCGCGGTTGTCTGGTTTGAGTATTTTATGCATTGAAAATGAGGTGACTGAAAGTCTGAACTTAGAAGAGATCATTACTGAATTTTCATCCATTAGGAAAAGAAGGAGTCTACGTCTAACTATCTAGGATTTCAGCCACAACCAGGAAGACGAAAAATTATTATGATAATAAAAGAGTTAAATTTGTATTTTTCATTTTTCATCCTTTGCCTATTAAGCCTACCTACCTCAGCCCCTGATTGAAAATTGTAGCCTTTTGAATTTGAACGTCTTTCACTATAATCATCGATCAGTTCATAAATTTGAGTTTATTATAAATTTATGGATTAGGGGGTAGGGGCGAAAGCAGGTTCCTGCGGGGGGGGGCTCGTTGAAAGTTAGCTACGCCACTGCATTGTGAAAGACAACGTTGGTAACACTCTCAGAAGAAACTCTTCCTTCATTGAACCTTGCTTTCATAAATCGTTTTAATGCTGTTCCTGTGACCATAAGGATGTATGAGGATCCGCCTAGTTTTTCTACATCTACACCATACCTTGATAGCTCTACTTCTGGAAACTCCCCAACTTGTAATGTTGTTTTTAATAGAAACAGCTCAAATAAGTCTGCTAGGAAAGATAACTCATTGCCTCCTAGTATTGTAACTCGGTCAGGTATTGGCTGTTAAAGTCCCTACTAAGTTTAAGGATTATTGATGAACGGGGTAGATGTTACATATAGGCTTAGCGTCAGGTGGACAAATTAGGTAAAAGGTATAAGATGTTTCAATTTTTTTCATTATGTTTGATACAGGATTGAGGGTGAATTCAAACACTAGCTCAAATTCGCGCCAAGTATTACCGGTATATGATTGGAAAAATACAAGTGACGTCATAATCTCCCTAATTTCCACTGTGATTTGAAATGAGAACAAATCTTGCATATACAAGGGGGCATGTTTCTTTATTCACCGGTGGCTCCAGTAACCTAACAGCTGTTTTCTTATGAGGATATGAGGGCAAATTTCGTAGAGTTGTGGATCCAAAAATACATGTCTAAGCACTCTCAGAGAATCCGTTCAAGCACTGGGAAAGAGAATGCCATAACGGACACGGACGGGTCCAAAACTCCCGACGGCACTGGAGCAGGAGTCTTTGGGCCTCGCACCAAATACTCCGAACCCATGGGCCAGTTCCTCAGTATTTCTCAAGCGGAAATTCACACCATAGAAAGGTGCATTCAATTCAACCTCGACAGGAAATTGCAATCCTCTCCGATAGTCAAGCAGCCATCAAAGCTTTGAGCTCATATAACATCGACTCAAAGATGGTCTGGGAATGCCTAGACAAACTCAATCCTTGACTGGTAACGTGAAATTTTGTAACACAACTGGTAACGTGCAGTCTGGGAGACGGGCACATTTTGGATGAAAAACAAAATTCTCTAATAATAATTTTTTCATAATATTTATGAAGAACGCTCAGGTACATATTCTTTCAAAATGTTTTTGTATAAAATAATGAAATATAATAATTTTATTATAATACTTTTCAACTATAACGAAAATTGGTGGTGATACTGAATGATTCACAAAAAAATTGAAACACTTTCAAATAAAAATGTATTTCATGCATAGTGCGATTGGAAATGAACGAAACGCAGCATCTATAAAAAAAATAACAAAATGTGTATTTTCAAAGAACCTAACAAGTCTTGAATTCAAGGTTTATTTGAACAATTTTTGCATTATGACTTTCATGATCGGAAATTTAAAAATCATCCTCTGATCATTTTCCATTTCACTGGAGTCACAATTTGTCTCCTTACACCAACAGAAAAGAGTTTCATCATAGTTTTCATACCCATAAACGTACAGGTTTTGATGAACCCGCAATAACTTTGTCACAAAATTGGTTTCGTAAACCGAAACGTACCGTCTCACAGACTGTGCTCAACTAATTACTAATTTTTTCTCAAACCTCGTTTATCCACATTCACCCCCCGTTGGATGATAGGTGGAGCACTAATAGCTCATAGATTAGGTGGCGTGATTCGCAGAAAAGCAAGACCGTTTCAGAAAAAACTCAAAATTTAAAATGGCTGCAGTCTCACAGACGGCACGTTACCTGGGTGCCGGGGCACGTCGGAGTGGAGGGCAATGAACAAGCAGATACCCTGACACGAAAAGGGGCATCAACGCCACTGATCGGGCCAGAACCATTCTGCGGACCTGGAAAATCTTACTACCACAACTCAATAAAACCGAAGAAGCAATGAGAGCAACATACTGGCAAAGTCTTCCAGGGCTAAGGCAGGCCAAAGATCTCATCGACAACTTCAACCGAGCAAGATCGAAGACACTGATTAACCTCAGCAAAAGTAGTCACTGGATTTCTGACGGGGCACTGCAGACTCAAAGAACACCTAAGGAAGCTAGGCCTAAAGGAGGACAGCACCTGCACATTCTGTGTGGAACATCCTGGAACACCACACCATATATTGATGGAGTGTTATGCTGTATATCACAAAAGATTGAATATACTGGGATTATACCAGCTGACTGTGGAAGAAATACCACGAATAGACCCCCTTAAAATTCTCAAATTCCTCAAGGAATTGGGGCTTGAGGGGCTGCTGTAAACGAGAATATCCTGAAATAGCAGAAGAAGATGGGGCACAATAGATCTAATTAGGTCGCAGCTCATCAGTCACCATCCATACTTACCATTACCATTACTCTCAGAACAAACGTTTGTAGTACAATACAAGTGATGTCAGCCCGCGAAAACATGGCGTTCAAATCTTTGTCAATTTGGAACAATTTTGAAGTGGGTTGTAGTCGATATAAAATAATTAAATAGGTTCGTGAAGTGATTCTACATATATCATGTATACAGATAAAATAATATTTTATTTACGTAATTTTTTCTGACAGTGTAATTCCCTATTCCATTGAGATTGTTTGTTGCACAACCCTCGTAACCTTTCAAATTATTCAAGCTGTGAGGCAGTTAGGAAGATATAATCTGCGGAGTCACTGGAGCGAAGGTACTTTTCCATCTATTGTAAATAGCAGGTGCCTTGCAATTTTACTTAGTAGTGCCCACTAGTAGTATCCGTCCTACTCTTGTCAATAGATAATTCATACGGTTTATGGTCATTGTACCACGCCCGATCGTTTATCAAAGCAACAGGAACTAGGAGAATCGTGTACCTGCTCTTAGATGAATGGACTAATTCAAGGGCGGGTGTGTGGTGTGGCGATCTTTCATTGAAGATCTAGGCAACTATTGCTCGCATTTATTTATTTTTCGTGTCAATTCACTATCTATCATCTGTCAGTATATAACATGTATACTTTCTCAATTGAAGGAATGAAAGTTCAAAAAGAAAACGGTGGACAGTTGAAAAAGTATATTGGCATACCTCAGGGAACAGTTTTGAGCCCAATTATGTTCCTTCATTAATCAACGGATGCTTGTATACAATATTTCAATAGTTATTTCACTTAATATGTTAAAACAAGTTTTCTGTATGCATTGTGAAGAAATAGATCTTCAGAAATCTTTTATTTGGTTGATACTCTTGAATATTGAACTCATGACTTTTGAATTTGAACTGATATCAGCACAGTTCCCACTCAATTACTCGAACTTTTGTTCTCCTGTAATTTCGATACCACCGGAAATACAACATCCATGATATATTTGGGTATTGTCATTGATCAGAACAAGAGATAGGAACAAACATATCTTGTTGTTTTGGAAAGAATGAAATTTCTCACGCATAAATTTTACATTATTCAACGAAATGAATAATTCAATACTATATTTATCAATGCAAACATTTCAAATATATTCTGGAAGATTCGCAGAAAGGATATTGATCAGTTTGAGAAATATTATGATTGAACTTTGTGTGATACGCCAACAGGTAATATCAGCAGAATTCCATTTTACAATTCACAATTCACGCATAGTATGAATAGTAATCAAAAATATTCATATTGAAAAAAACTTCAAGTTCATTTTTCCATTAATGCCGATTTCATGAATAGTAAGTTCATAACAATTATCAACAGATACAAAAATTTGATAATACTATACGAAATCACATTCAAAACTTTTCCTCTACCAATAATTTCCCAAACATGAGTAATGAATACTTCAATGTCAATAAATGTCAATTCTTACATTGTCAGCTTGTTTTAATTTGATGTGCTGTCAGTAATTTACCATCAGTTTTACTGGAAATAACAATTTAGCAATTTATTATTTAAGTATCAAGAATAATGTTTTATCTTGATATTGAAAAAGATTCACCAACAAATTAAAATTTACTTTTACATTTACACAAATATATAGTACACATACAAAGTATTTTGTTAATAAAAAAAGAAAAATGTATTATTTCGATAAAATCACATTTTGACGTTTCTTGTTAGTTCATTATTATTATCGCATTTGTTGTGAAGTAGCCGTGTAAGGTGACGCTGAACGACCTCAGTGTCAAAAATATCATGCTACTTTGTCAACTTTATTTTTATCACTTTACAGTCATTAAAGAAGGCTCTTTTAATGACAGTTGTACAAAAAACGTTTAGCTATTGAACATCACATTCTCGATACGTAACATCTCTTGAATCTCACAGCGGCTGTATTGTTGTATAATTACAATAAAATCAGAAACCATAAAAGTTCAGTGATGCACCAGACAAGAAACCCGAAAAGACTCACTTACCAAGAGAGTTTCTTGTATATTTTGAATTATTATGTTAATCATGTCTTTTTTTTATATTAACTATCAAATCTCAATCAGTAAGTATTAAATTGTCATATGAGTTCAATAATGCATTAGACAAGTATCTTGGGAAAGACCGATCTACGGGAGCTATTTTTAATGTCGAAAATTTTAGACTTTGATGTATATTTTGATTTATCATGACACTCATAACAATGTATATATCATTCATCAAATATCGAGCAGAATATTGTCATATGAGTTCAATGATATATCAGACCTGGAAATACCTATACTACCGTGTGAAGGTAAAGGGCAGTATGTTACATTTTTGACAAAATGTAGATATTCATGTTGCAGACCTCGGCAGGCAAAGTGGGAGATTTCTTTCTTTTGTGAAAAAATAATACTTATTCAATAACGTTTGATTTGAAATCGGAATAAAAATAAATTGTGTAGAGCAGAAAATACTAGAATGGCAATAAGTAACTCAAAATAGTCACTCTTGCACATACTGTTCTTTACCTTCACACGGCAGTATACCTACCCAGAGCTATTTTTAATATCTAAAATTTCAGGGATCGTAGATATCTTGAATTATTATGTCACTCATGTAATTTCTCATATTATCTATCAAATGATTGAGTTCAATGATGCATGAGACAAGTAACCTGGAAAGACCGATAGGAGAGCTATTTTTAATGTCAAAAATCGAAGAGTTTGGTGTAGGTATATTAAATTTTGAATTATTATGTCACTTATAACATTTTATATATCATTCATCAAATATCAATCAGTATATGATTGTTATGTTGATAATAAACGCTTTAATAGATAGCAAAAAAAGAATAGTGTATAGACATATTATATATCTTCATACTAAGTACTACCAAAAGATCTAGAGTAAGCATTTACCTATTTTTGAGATGGGAAATTACTTTATACACTCAACCTTACAACAATAAGAGAAAATGTAAAAGAAATATAGAAGATTCGTAAAGAGTTAGCAATGAACACGAAAAACAATTACATGAGAATGAAAACTATATACCGATGACTAAACAGTATTTGATAATTAATCGAAAAGTAGTTCAATTGAAAACTCGGTGAAATCATCGTGATGAAATTGTGACTGAACAATAAAATATATAAAGTAATCAAGAGTTATGATATGAAAGAAGTCTAAAATTCTGATTGATCAGTTATCTATAATTGTCTCAGTCTCAACACAGGTCAGTTATATCAATTAGAAGTTTTATTAGTAGTGATAAAATAATCGAAGTAAAAAAACCCATCAGCAGAATTCAATCCGTGGTCACCTGCATAGCAAAGTTTATTTTCTACAGGGTCTACAGTATTTCCAAAAAGAAGAATTTAAATATAATCCTTCGGATCCAAAAACAACGTTGATGCTACTTGAAACTTTCGACGCATTGACTTCCATAAGGACATAGCAATGGACACCGTTAGCCAGACCATTGACAAATTTGGCAAGGATCATGAACAACGGCTTTTTCAATATGGAAACATTCAGGATATCCAGCTGCTCGAATAATGCAAACATAATATAAGAATACTAAAACGAACTAAGCCAATTGATTATGTGCAGCTGTTAGTAAAAAAAAGTCATGAGTTGTTCTGTGTGTGAAACTGAACACGTTAATATTCTTGTTAATTAGGTAAGTATTGAACCCTATATAAGGATTTCTGTAGAGAGATATTTTGAAAAGAGCTAATTAGGTTAGCACGAAATTACTCAGTTATTACATCAGGTTTAATTGTAATGTTATTCAAATGAGAATTGTAGTTGAATTCAATGCACATGCCCTTACAGAAAGTAAGAATCTATGAGATATCACTATCACTTCAATAAACTTTGGACGCCTCTGATCGCATAGAGTTTGGATCGTGTATAATTTCATGATTTTTTCCAGTACATGGTATGTTTACTAGTTGTTGAGATTGTGTAGTGTATAACTGGGAGCTGAATTATGGTTATTAATTATTATCGAGGTGGTTCAGCGAATACAGATTCATTATCACGAACCTTACCGTTTTGCCTCCATGATAATATCCGGTAACATTATCTGCAGAGTTCACAGTCATATTTGAAAAAAGCGATTTCTCTTTCAGATGCTCCTCAATTGCAAAGGAGCCAACTATGTTAATTGATTTTCAGTGCATTTTAATAAAATGCTAATATTTAACGAGGTAATTTTTGGGTCCCCTTTGAAACTTTGCTGGTTATCCATGTCCACATACATTTCACGTTATTTTCCTTTGAAATGTATCATCAGTGGTACATTTTATAATTACCTTAGGATGTCATTGTCCGCAGTTTCATATTTTAAAGCTCCGAGGACGGTGAAATATATTGCCGAAACGTTAGTCTGTTGAAAAATTATGTGTTTTTGAAGAGAACACAACTCCAAAAACTTGCAACAACTATTAACAAAATAGGTCAAAATTTCGTGTCTATAAATGATGATGTTGTGGAGGAGCAGAAAATGCCTTCTGCATGATGCATAGAACATGCGTACTATGTTTTTTTAAAATATTGAGGATTGTACCAAAGTTATAATTTTTTCTCAAAATTTCAGCATACTATAGTTCAAAAATGGACCAAACATTAACCTCCTCGAATATTAGCATGTTATTGAAAAATACCGTGTATAGTCCCTACCGGCACATTTTTCATACTATAACAAAAGCTCATTTTTAATTGAATAGCGTTTTTCACATTGATTCAATCAAGCGGAATCGTTAATATTTTCAAATATCTGGGAACTTTGTCAAGAAATTGGTATACTACCTGACAGAATTGAAGATTCTTATCTCACCTCAATTTATTTATCGTTCTGCCTTTCTTTGATACTATCATGTTACTTTTCTTCTTCACATGCTGGAATTGGAACTCGTCGCAAAATTTATTAAAATCGCAAAATTAACACATTGTTCTGTTATCAACTCTTGAGTTTTTTATTGTCACCTTACAAGGCTATAAGAGCCAGTATTATGAACTTTGATAAATGAAAGACAGGATCCACTCACACTTGAATATTTTAATTGAATTATTCAACAAAATAATCACAAATTATGAAAGATTCTGTTACTCAGGCACTCAGGGTATGGTTCAACTGCATCCACGTGTTTTGGGATTCTTGACCTTCATCAGTAAGGTGTAGACAATCACGTGCGAAGAAGTGAAGTCAACGACAGAAGTCAGCCACCTAAAAATAAAAAATTAGTTAAATATATAAGAATTTAAAAAAAAATGAGACAGAATTTTTTTTATTCATCATAAGAAAGCAGATCATCATAGACCACTAGTTTATTTCAATATCGGATTTGCACAGAAATTACAAAACAAAATATTTCGCAATCTCATGTGGTACTATTTGAAATCTGAAAAGATTTTCTTGTCAACTTTCGGTTAGTTAATGATATTTCATTTGTATCAGATTTTTCCATGTCGTTTGATGATAAAAAATATTTCATTTGATGCACAAGTGATTGTTTCTGTGGACCATGTATGCAAAGTAACTTCAATGATCTTCTGCATGGTGCAAAATTTCTTCAATTACGAATTTCTTGTTATGTCATTTATAAGCAATTTAAGTAATATCCTTTAATAATTTCAACTAATCTCTGTTAACTGTTTTTTACCAACTAGCTTCATTTGTTATCCATTGAAAGCGCGTTGGTCCTTTTATCAATTCAGACAATTTATAATCTCCGTGAAGAAGTTGAAATACCATGGGTGTTCAAAAAAACTGCATAGGTGGGTTTTGTTCAATCATGCATAATGCCATATGTTGAGTACTCTTGTGTCATGCCCATTATGTGTACCTATGTGTTGAATATTATGTCAAGCCATACCTCATTTTGATTAACATCATGTTATTTCATTAGTTTATAATACAATACAATATACAATAATACAATACAATTTATTTACAGTAACAAAAATATATATAAATATATAACAACTTTCATCATTACAATTTCGCAAATAAAATAAATCGGTCGTTTAGGTTCTGGCGAAGCTGTCTATGACGACAACTTACAAGCTGAAAACTAGCAATTAACAAATGTTGCCACCGTGAATGAAATAATTCGATAAGGGAATACAAAAAAATATAAAAATTTTCAAAAAAAAAAACCTAATAAACAGAATAACAATATTCTGATTTTTAGTTTGGTTCGATTCATTATCAAGTATTGATTGAATAAGTGCAAGGTATTCGTTATATATATGTTGATTTAATATTTTTTTTGGAGGGATCAATTATTGAATGAAAAAATAGTCTATCTATCATGAGAATCCATTTTTTTTAATTTCTCTCTTGAATCTGTGTTCGATATTAACAATTCTCACAATGTCTGGCAACGCATTGTATATTCTAGTTGCAATGTAGATAAAGGTTCTTTGCCATATTGCCTTCTGTGCTCTTGGAGTTTTAAGGTAATCTGCGACTATTGCCATCGTACGGTGAGCATGCCATAGTTTTACGAAGTATGTAGAATTTTTCCAAGTGAAATTTAAAATATGCTTGGCACATTTGCCGAATATCCATTATTATCAGATCCTTAAATAAGTGATGACTTGAGAAAGTCCTTTTTTTGAACTTCCACTTGTTTCACATATATCTTCCTAACACCACCCACCCGATTATGACCTTGAGCATATCCATGGTGAGTATTTGACGACATAAGTAGAATTTATAGAAGATTGACCATATTTTCTTTTTCAGATTTTCCATACGAATATTCATTCCACTTCAAGAAGGAATCTATGAAGACTCCCAGATACTTCACATATGTTTTTTATATCTAGGTTAATGTGATTCATAGGATGCAAAAGGTAAAACTTGTGTTTTATCAACAGTCACCGTTAATAGATTACGTTTGAACCACGCTGTTATTTTTTGCAGGTCTCGTTCAGATATTTCCTTAACTTCATTCCCCGAATCTGCCACATACAAAATACCATATCATCAGCAAATGAAACAATTTATTCGAGCGATTTCAGTTTCAGTAAGGAATTCAAATAAATTATAAATAAAGCTGGCCCTAAGACCGTACCATGAAACTGACTCTTCCAGAGTTATTACTCCATTCACTTCAACACGTTGTGTCCTACCCACTCCTCTCACGCCAAGATGTTCTAATTTTTCTAGCAAAAGCTCATGACTGACAGTGTCGAAAGCTTTTGCCAGATAGACAAAAACACCCAAACAGCACAGCTTTTCTTGTTATCAGCATTATATTCCATGTAAGCTTTGCAATTGCGTCTTGCGTGCTTTTTCTTTCGCGGAAACCATATTGTGTTTTCGATATTATGTTGTTTTTGTCTAAATACTCCACTTATCTTTTTTTATGATTTTTTCGAATAGTTTGGCAAAGGATTGAAGCCAAAAATATCGGTCGATAATTCGATATATTTGTTCTTTTTTCTCCTTTGTGCATTGGTTTGATAGTAGCCTTCTCAAAATGTTCTGGAACTTTACCAGTTTCCATACAGAGATTGAAAATATAAGAAAGAGGTTCAGCTATATATTTAGAAGAAAGTTTGATGATTTCATTCTTAATATGGTCTGCTCCAGGTGCTTTGTCATTTTTCAAACTCAACACACACTTTTTAGTTCTACTTCGTCAGTTGGTTTCAAGAAAAAAGATTTTTCCAGATATTCAAAATTCTGTTCTCTAATAGGATCAACGATTTTTTATGCTAAATTTTGACCTATATGCGAGAAATAACTATTTATTTGATTAGCAATTTCGAATGAAAAAACTCAATTTGTTTCGAACAGATATTTTTTTGTTGTCAGGAATTGAAATGCTTTCCAAAAGATTGTATGGAGTTTATCAGGAATATTCAACATATAGAAACAAAAAAACACGTCAATTTGAAAATAAAACTCAGAATTCACAGTCATTCAATTCAAAGCTTACAAAAAGAGCTCGAAAAAACTATAGGAAAAAATCAACCAAAAAAATTATCTGCTATTAGTTCAGTTTCGAATATTAGGTTGTCTATCTCAAGTACAAAAATACGAAAAATATATTATATGAACATTTTAAGACAGACTCCTTCTTTCAATTTAAAAATCCTGATTTTCATTCATAGTTATATAACTGTGCTAATTTCCTGCAAACCTTCAAATAAGTCAGTATTTTTCGTAATTTCCCCGCACCGTAACAGAATCGTGCAGCTTCAAATACCCGACAGAAGTATCTCGAGAGAAAACAAGTAGGTAATACAATAAACAGTAATATATTTTACTCCAATCTTACATAACTTTCGCTACATTTCTAAAGAGATGTTTATTGGGAAACTCCGCTATAAGACACATTTTATGGTGCTCAACTGAGATTGATGTGATGTAAATTACAATATGGACTTGGTTGCTTGTTGCGGCACCCCGCCATCACCAATCATTTGTCTAAAATGAGCAGACAAGTCGGCTCGTTCATTAATTTTCCTTAAACAGGACGTGAAGTTAATGAAATGAATCGGCTTAGAATTCATTCAAAATGTGTTCAATTGTATATACAGCTCATCATTAGAAACTGGCATTTATGTGGAAACTATTCAGACCTCGAAAATTACTTCATCAGAGCAAAATTATATTATCTATACGATACTCAGTTGTCCTGAAAATTGAACAAACACTTCTGGTGAACATCTATTTTCCACAAATATTTCGAGAACAAATATAAAGTACGAAAACTTTCGGATAAAATTCCCATAGATTATTATAAACCAAAAAAGATGACAATAAAAATGAATACATTTAATTTTACAATTGAAATATCGCCAATTCATATGAATTACTGGTATGATGAAGGGGTAAACTATTTTTGTTCTCGCGGATATCTCAAACTATTATAGCACATAGTCATAACACAAATTCATACAAACTTCAAGAAATTTGAATACCTACTGGCAATAAGATTTATTTCAAGGATTGGCGTTGAAGAAAAATATTAAACGATAGACATTATTCGTAAGTCTTTACGTATATGCAAAACGTACAAATTTCACTGACGTTGGTCATTCTAGGTTAATATGCACACAAGTTAACGACCAGGGAGACTTCGACTAAATGTTCTGCTCTGATATTATGACACATAAATTTGCAATAAGGACCTGCTTGTCGGTCTATTAATTTGTGTAGGCGCAGGATTACTGGCGTGAATTTAGTTCTAACGAGAATTGATTTGCGGTTTGTTATGATTTATAATGAAGTGGTGAAAAAGGTATTGCGAAATGACTTATCATTTATGAGATGTCAATTGACTTTGAAGAATTTCGTGTGGGATGGATCTGAGGTTCGAACGACTCAGTAAAAATTATGTGTTTTTGCATAATAACAAAACTGGAACATTCTCCGCAGATAACATGGATGTATTTCTGATTTTGACAAACATCACAAACTATATGATTTCCTCTAAAATTATTATAGAAACACAACAATGTCCAAATTTAATTGCATATATGAGCAAGGTGGGTCAAAACGACATCCACTAGGTGCATTCGTGGAATATTTCCGTATTTGTACAGGGATATTCCTAGCATAAGTGAACGGGAAACAGATACGAAATATACTTGCTATATACATAGAAGAATCTGCCGGTTTAGGATTTGTAGAGGATGCATCAAGTTCATAAGGATAAGAAGCAGAGAATAATATTCTTCTTGGTACATTCTAATAAACACATATAATAGGTACTATTTGAGTGAGTTACGCACCAGTCTGGTGTTGATTACAATACTATTCATCATGGAAAACAACAGTTTATCAAAGGTCACACCTGTACAGGTATACATAATCACCAGTTCATTGCATTTCGAAACAGAATAGTGTCAAATTGTATAGATAATAATTGTCAATTTGATGATTTGGAATATCGAAACGTTTAGGTGCACAACAAAATAACTTTTTTATTTAACTCCAATGCAGTGTTTTCATAATTTTTGGTAGAATTAGGTTGCTAATGATTAGAGTTACCTGAGATCATGCTGATATTTATTTGACAAATAAGAATAATTTGTAACCATAATAATATTTTGATACTGTGCATAAAGCTCAGAGTTCTCTTGGGAGGTCGTTTGTAATCAAAATGATTGAACTCTTTTTTCTCGAAGGTTTGCCTCTCGTTAGTGCAATGGTAGGTCAATACAGAGTAACAGACAGCTTTGAAGCTATCTGTTTTCCGTCCGAATCATTACATCACAGTTGAGAGATGAATTTTGAAAATAATTGAAGAGGAAATATTCATCTTCTTATAGGTCACTCAAAAATTTGAAACCTGATCACTTCCATGATGCAATTTATGAAAATAACATCAGGTGTTGTAAATTTTTATAGAATATATCTAGTTTTTGATTCATAAATACAGGGTGTAATTTGAGTACGTGGCCAAACTTGAAGGAGTAATTCATTGAATGATTCTAAGAATGACAGTTCATATAAACAAATGTCCGGTAATGCTTCATTTTCAAGATACAGGGTGTCAACATTTTTAAAAGAAGTAATTTTTTTGTAAATATCTTAATGATGCTTCAACCGATTTCATTGAAATTTGGCAGTGTTATCATGGGTCGTAAAGGGCTGATACAGCCGTAACTATATCAAAAGTATCATGTCCAATGGCGTTCCGGAAGGCACCGTAACCAAAATATTTTACAGAAAAAATGTGCGCTACTGATTTTTTTGCAATTTTTGTATTTGTTTCACATTGGGCTACTTAAATTACTACTTTTTTACGTCTAGAATTGTTTTCGTATCTTGGTATGTTTTTGAGAAAAAATATAAAAATCACTTTCATGTAAGACCCTGGGACAACACAATAAAAGATTTCAACTACTAAACCATCAAAAACTGGGGTGTTATTGTTATCTATTCCATTCTTAGATTTTTTTCAAAATTAATGCAATGATAATAATAGTATTACGAAATCGACGATTTCTTTTGGAAACTTTGACACCCTGTATCTTGAAAACGAAGCATTACTGGACCTATGTTTCTGAATGATACTCAAATGTTCGGTTGTGTTAACTGGAGGGTAACTTCGAATGTTCCTCAAATGCCAATTTGTAGGGCATTGCGAAATTGACAATTTCGAGAGGTTTACTCAACCAAATTGTACTCAATGGACCCAAAACTTATTTATATTATACCATTTTTGCTTGGATGTACCATTTAGGAGTTTAAGGCAAAAGGCAAAAAACCAAAGAGTTCTGAAATTTCTAGGTCCTCGACAACCAAAACCCTTTCAAATATAACCCGTGTTAGCATTTATGATTTTTCATGTTTTCACATACAGTGCATTTTTACATTTTTTCACAATATGCATTTGAAATGTCAGAATAAGTGCCGATCTGGCGGGTCTGAATCACTTTTCTTACCTGACCATGATAACTTTTGAATGGTTGAAATAATGGGACTCGACTCATTTGCAGTATTGAATCATCAAAAGCAGTACGCTAAAACTCCAGATGTTACAAACTTTGTTTGTTTTGTAGCTTTCAACGTTTCCAAAGTCACAGAAATTGTTTTAGAAGGACGCTATGTGGAATGTCATATCTCATGAATACAGCAGCTGAAACGTCAATATCAGTCACCGAAACCTGATAACCTCCACAGAGAGTTATTGATCCTTATCATAATTATCATTATTATTGCAAAGGAGTACTGAAAATCCCCTTTATGTCACGGTTCTACGGGCGGTCGTGTGTATTAATGGCCTATGAACTATCATTACCGAGTGTATTGCAAAACTCTCGTTCTCAATCGGGGTCAACAGCGAGAAATCAAACAAATGTGAATCGACAAAAAAACGTTAGATCACGGGCACCCACGCCTGTGAGATCATGCGCAAGCCGACACTTGTCTTGTGGCGATAATAACGATTGTTTCCATAGGCTCGTTGGCTTGACTTTCTTCAAACCGAGTTCTTTTGTTTGTGCATCACGATATTCGACAACAAATAACAGGCGGCAAAATAATGTCTCTGACTAAATTATTTCTATTGTTAGGTAATATAGGCGTATTGGATATACTACGCGCCATAGATGAGGAAATCCATCGATTTTGATGACAACTTCAAGAATTTTTTTTTTGTTTCTGATTGATAGATATATAATATATTTCAATTGCTACGGTAAATAGCCTTTATATAAATTGATATATATCACCTTGGCCATAACGGTCGTGATGGTGGGGTGTTCGCTCCTCAATCATGAGGGCATGGGTTCAAATCCCAGCAGTCACCACTCCCGTGCATGACATTACACATTGAGAGTTGAGGGCCTCGTCTTTCCCTGCTTGCACAAGTTTCTCGAAGACTTATCAGAGGTGCTTGTAAATATATGGCTATGTTTGACTAAAAGAACAAATTTTAAACAAAATCTTCAATCATTGCAAACACTTCCTATGAGAAAATTTGAATTGGAATTTACAAAATTATTTCACCATGTTTTCATATTTAGGAACAAAGTCAGAATTTGGAGGATCTTCGTAAAGTATTTTGCTAGTTGCCAATTTTTTTTCTGAAATTACCGAAAAGAAAACAATTACTTACTTTTTTCAAGCCTATAAAATTGATAGTAGACAGATAAAAAATAGATTGAACGATTGAAATCAGATCGAAAGAAATCCAAGCATATAATGAACTTTCCAATCAGAGGAGAGACGAAAATGAAAACAACAACAATATCAAAATTCCCGTCTCAGAATCAACATAATTCTCATTGACGATGTGTGAATTTGAATATGTATATTACTGATACAAAAAGGGTTATAAATAGACACAGTCATAATTGAAATAATGAAAAAGTCATCAAATTACATTTGATACAAATTAAAGATGAAGAATTTTTTATCTGATCAAATTAAATATGCTCTAATATCGAAAATCATAATAATTATTTTCGACATAGTAATTATAAATATGTTACAGTCATAACTGAAATAATAAAAAAGTCACAATGAACCTAATTATATAACATAGACGTAGGTATATATATCGTCACTCAATTATAAATATAGTTATAATTCGATTAAAAATGAAAAAGGAGAATTGTATATCCAAATCAAGTCAGAGCAAAACAATGATACACAAACATAAAAATTATTAGAATGTTCACACTGCTTTATTGACGAACATACTTTTCAGAGATTTCTTTAATTATTTGTTATCACAGACATTTTTGCTCGACTAAATATTGAGGACGATTGTGCAATGAACTACCTATTTTGGTCATTGAAATGAACTTGTAGAATTTATGTACGGCAACTATCAGGTAGCACTTCACACTGGTTCAATATTGGGCCAATATAGAAATATTGTTGATGTAAAAATAATATCGATCCGATATCAATGATAATATAATAATTAATAATAACATTATACTACTATTATCCCAACATGGGCGTTATACCTGGGCATCAATCAACTGAATCTGAGATTAAAAAAAAAGTGGAAAAAAACGGAAAAATATCCCTGGGAAAAAAACGGAAAAAAAAAAAAACTCGGAAAAAATACCCCACGGAACAAACCCCCGGAAAGAAAACCCCCGGAAAAAAAAAACGGAAAAAATACCCCTATATGCGATAACAATGGCCAGTACACAAAAAGTAATGAAATTTCAAATGTGTCATGTTAAAGAAACTAGACCATATTTGATTCATTTTACAATACCAATAAAAGTTTTAACCTATTCTGTGGAATGTTCATCGTCGACGACCAAAAAAGACGATTTTTATCTTTTTATGACTCGATTGTTCCTGAACGAAGTAACATGGCTGGAAAATCTGTTGTTCCACCCCTCTGTATTGTAAAATGAATCAAATATGGTCTAGTTTCTTTAACATGAAACAGTCGAAATTTTATCACTTTTTGTGTACTGGCCATTGTTATCACATAGAGGGGTATTTTTTCCGTTTTTTTTCCGGGAGTTTTCTTTCAGGGATTTTTTTCCGTGGGGTATTTTTTCCGTTTTTTTTTCCAGTTTTTTTTTCCGATTTCATTTCCGGCGGTATTTTTTCCGTTTACCCAATCAATTTTAGGCTAGGTGCCCACTGTTGTGCAAGAAAACTAATTAAAAAAATTCAATCGATCATATTGTCATTTCTGTGTGTTTGAAATACTGTTCGTGTTATATCGGAACCAGTATGGTTGTATGGAAGAGCAACCATGTTGAATACCGCTCCCTCGGTATAAAATGTATTTTTTTATTTTCTATGAAAATACAGTCACATATTATTATAATTATTAAATCCATAGACCTTAGAATCATACTGCTGGCGCCCGCACTTCCAAAAACATTTCAGTACGATTTGTTTTGTATGGTCCACTTCAGTCAAGTTGTGAGCCTACCTTGTCACTCTAACAGCTTTTATGCCAAATCCAACCAAAACAACTGTGGTGAACTCCATATTCGGAAACAGCTTTCCAGAATAAGTCGAATTTGTTACTATAAGATCATTAGCTTGAGTGAGAAGTGTGGGTACTTATAAAACACGACGTTGTATCACATATTCAATAATTAATATTGGTAGAAAATCGATTACTCCGACTTCGATCGTCATAATTTCATATACAGGAAGTCTTCGCTCATTGAAATTGTAGTCGAACTGATATTGGAATAGTGATATTAGAAACTAGTGATCTAATTTATACTGAAACAAAAAACCAATCCACTTGTCAACCATATTCATTATCCTTAAGAAGTAAAGCAGTCACGATAAGTAGCTCAGCGAATTGAAACAAATTGAGTACTAATGCATGACTATTTCTGTACCGTAATAGCCAAATTTAATTAAGTTCCAAATCCTGCTGGCCTACAAATTATTAATGGAAAACATGACACACGTATCCTTTCCATCAGTTTGCTAGAATATAAAAGAATATTCAGATGTATGCTCCTCCGCCAACTTATACATTGATAAATGATTTCATAACTGAATCAACTGTACCAAATTATAACAGAAGCTTTTAATAATTTGGTTGTCATATACAATGGAGTATTTGGACATTCGGATAAAGAACGACTTTCCACCACACTGCTGTTAGCATCTAAGAGCTACACAATGCCATTCGATAAGTTTTTCTAAAATTCAACACATAAAAAATTTACCATTAGGTATGAAGGTTTAAACACCTTCAATCATGTTGAGCCCATAAATATGGACGTCATTCTACTATGTGTTTTTTTCGGCAAAGAATATTTTTATTTAAAATTCTGAAACTCGCAAAATGTATTAGTTTTTGTGAATCATTCTGGAACATGAAAACACCACTAGAGCGTGCTAAAAATAGTCACTCTTTTCTGTGAAAAACGCGGGAAATGTCATTTTGAGAGTGTGGTGGGGCGCGATTTGAACTTTATATGCCCAAAATCGATTGTAATATGATTATCTATCCACATCAATGCTTTTTCAAACGCCTGTGAGGTGCGTAGTTGGCGAGCCAGACATATTTTGAATCATATCATTTTAGCTACATCTGTTAATTTTGTAAATAGGCTCATATAAAAAATTAAACTTTATAAACGAACTTTTATTGTGAATTTTTGAAAAAAGAACGGAACTAGAAAATCAGGTACTTTGTCTAAAAATAGATATCAACACCACTTTTTCCCCCACATTCTCGTCACTCAAAATATCTTCAGAAATATTAACTCAGCTTTTCTCTATTTGTCCCCTCTCTTTTACATCATCGTCTTTATTCTTCTTCTTCTCAATGCTTGATCAATCAAGCTGAGGATCCTTGAATGTAGTGAGCTGCATTTCAGGTAGATGTTCAGCAGCATGAAACAGGAGAAAACTGGGCTAAAATAAATTAATCACGAGGTAGAAGCAATTCATTACCTTCTAATGTGGATAAAGATCCTAACGTATTCAACAACTTCCACCATTCGATAGCCCAAAAAATAACATCAGAATTTCAGCCGACAATCCATTTAGCTAAGCTTATGAGAGATATAAATATTGCTGATAACTTTCACTCATTTGATACTGACATATATACGAACTGAAACAAACTTTATGAAACAATTGATTATGGCAGATTTCCTTCAAATCTGAAACTCGCAACTGTCTCAAAACTGATGGAAAACCTTGTTGAAAAAAGAATAGTAAACTTCTTAAGTTACCATAATATATGCCATGCAAATCGCAATATGGATTCCAAACCTATGAAAACATAAGCGATACAATTTCCTCCTTTGTAGAAGACTTTGTATGTTGGGATGAATAATGACGAATCTGTTGGAGCAGTATCTTACCATTTTTTTAAAGCGTTCGACTGCGTGAACCACGAAACACTGTTGTTCAAACTTCACTGCTTTGGCTTGAGGGAATGATCGTACAGCTGGATTCGAAATCATCTAACAGACAGGAAACAGACAGTAAAACTCCAAGGAAATCAGTCGAACATCGAGTATAATAGAGCTGGTATACCACAAGACATAGTTTGCTTCAAGTTCAGCTTTGTTGGTCATATGAACTCACATAATAGGTTAGGTTAGGTTAGGTTTGAACGTGAGTGGGCCCATATCAGGCTCTCCACTGCGGCCATTGGCCTATGGTTATATTTCTCCCAGTATATCCAATCTCTTAAAGAAATTGAGGAGTACGTTGGGAGAACAATTTACCAGGTTCTCTGGCCTTACTGTTGTATTGCCAAATGTTGAAAATCTGGTTCTGGCCGCTGCGGGGCATGTACATAAAATGTGCTTAGCCGTTTCATCCTCCTCCATGCATACGCGGCACTCTGCATCTTGTGCAAGTCCGATTTTATGCATGTGGTGTTTGAGTTTGCAGTGGCCAGTGAGCAAACCTACTATATCTCTGAGATGTGCTCTACTGAGTTCTAGCAGCTTGTCAGAGTCCTGTTTTTTCCTTGTGCAAGCAATAAATGCTTTGGAATGGGCTAGGCCCGGTAGACTACGCCATTACTCGAGTCTTTTGTTGTCAGCCCAGGATGTTATGACATTCTTGGCAGTGCTATGTGCTATACCGATTACCGGTTCTGGCCCAGTGAACGTTGTTTCGGCCCCTCCTTTTGCTAGGGCGTCCGCTATTTCGTTTCCTTCTAGGCCCGTGTGACCTGGTATCCAGACTAGGTTAACGTTGTTGCGTTGTGCCAGTCGGTTTAAGGTTTCTCTGCAGTTCCATACTGCTCTGGATTTAAAGCAATTGGATTCAATCGCTTTCAGTGCCGCTTGACTGTCTGAAAATATTTTTATTGTTTTTCGTGTGTGGCGTCGATTTTCCAGCTCCCTTGCACACATTTCAATGGCATATACCTCTGCCTGGAATACCGTAGCTAATTTACCCATACTGAATGAGCGTTTCACTACTGGGTTTATCCCGTATATTCCGGCTCCGACACCTTCCAAAGTTTTGGAACCATCGGTAAACCAACTTTCATTTGCCCTACATAGGTCAGTTTCATTCCGAACCCACACAATAGGTACTAACCCACACAAAGTTTTTAGGAATATTCATTCATGATAAATTGAAGGCATGTAGTGAGTTATGCAAAAGAATTGCCTCAAATTTAGGAAGCAACAGAGTAACTTTGTTGACTCACTTCGTAGACTAATGTGTAGGTAAGTAATATATACGTGAGAAATGAGTGTCGGGCACTATAAATCTGCGGTTGTGCATATGCAACCACATTTACCGAGAAAACACCAAGAAATGTTAATCTGAAATTCAATCACAGTTTTTGCAGTCAAACCCACTTCCGTTTACGAATGAAATGAATGAAATCTAGCGAAACAAATTAAGAACAAATTGCTCATATCCAAGTAATGAACGGTAGGGTCAAAAATCTTGACTGCTAGACCATATCGGCGGAGCAGGTGGTCGGCTATTTTAATAATTTTTTTCAGGAAAGCTCCAATATATCACAGCGCGGCGGAAAAGTTACTGGCAACTGTATAATTTACGAACAGTTTCACCTGTTCGGAGTTGTCAAGTTTTGCGGAAACTGCTATTGTCTATAATTAAATCTTGCACATTATCAACACTGTTACCCGAGGCTGGGTGTATTATGAGGTCACACACGCAAGTCCTGGAGAAATTCAGAAGCGAATGACCAAGTACCAGTACGAAGTAGTTGAACGACCATCGAAAGATTCCTTTATTGTGTGCATTAACATGTGGGATTTTTTTTATTAATTGCTCAACCAGAATACAAATATTGTTGGAAGTTGATACATGTTCGATCATCAAATTGGGTTCACTTAGAATGTTTGCAAGTCAGAGAGAATACAGGAAAAGTAAAAAATCATAGAAATTTCACAAGGGTAAAGTATACCCATATTTCAGAAAATTCAGCATAATGTTATTAGGAGAAGTTGTATACAATCGAAAGTAATACCCGTATACGAAAACGTGAACTATTAAAAAAAATTTTTTTTCAATTCACCTCCATCACTTTCATGAATCAATCACCATCAAATCAATTGCGCATAACTTGTTCGAATTGAAGCATATTTGTGAAATAAGCTTGGATTTTAATTTTTTTGGGGAATCACAAACTTCATGTTTGTTGCAGCTATATCAAACGCAACTTCAACAGGGTAAAACATAAGTGAATCAGTTTCCTGAGAGCTAAGTTCCTGATGTCGGCTTTTGCTATCGATGTGCTCACAAGCATTTTCGCTTGTCTTTGCTCTGGCATTTCATTCAAGTGAGATGTCATTTCATCGAATTGCCAGCGTCGAAACTCTTCTTTTGAGTGGGCTTTGGAAATGTGTTCCAAAATCTTTAGATGTCCGATCAGATTTCCCGCTTTTAAATTTTTTGTCTGATACAGTCTCAAGGCACTATTTGCTGCTGCTTACATTACACTTAGGTGTAATGACGGAAGGTTGAGCATGGCCTCTAGAGCTGCTATAGAGCACGTAAATATTTCTCCTGTGGTTCCCAGACAAGCTAGCCGCTCCACTTCACCATACCAGTGAGGCGTTGGTGACCATGAGTTAAATAATCGTTTGGTATGACCAATAAATAATTTTTGGTTCCAGATCTCATGTCTTACCGAAAACTCTGTGGCATGTCTAGCTTGCCGATTTTTTTTGTTATCTCAAATGTTGAAAAACTGTACAAATTAGTCGGAAAATATGAAATCCTACTGAAATGATCTCGGAAAAAATATAATTATCTGTTAACAAAATCATCGGCGAGTTTCTGAATGTCCACCTTACTGCTACTGAATATTACTGCAATGAAGTCGTATCGATAATTCATGCTCCTCAATATTATTGAATAGTCGATTCTTATAAACTGAATGCTTCAAACATACCCATAACCAAAAAATCTTGTAATTAAAAAAATTCACTTCAAATGAGAATTTTTCACTATGCCAGTAGTCATAAATATTGTTTTATATTATTGAAATTAAAGTTTGCGGAATTTCAGAGTTTGTGACTTCCTAAAAAATTAATTCAAATTAGTTTCAATTTGAACAAAGTTATGCGCAGTCGATTTGATGGTGATGGATTCATAAAAGTGTTTGGGGTACCTATAAAAAAAAGTAAAATCATTGATTATAAAAAAATTCTTACGAGGCCATGTTTTGGTAATAAGGGATAACTTTCAATTTTGAACAACATTTCCTACTAAAATTTTGTTAAGTTTTCTGAAATTATTGTAAATATTGTACACAAAAATCATATGTTGCACACTCAAATGGTCGCACTGTAGATGAATGTATAGTTGTTTATTTCCAATGAAGTGTAACCCTAATTAAAGGAAATGCTGGAAAGATATATTCAACATAAGAACTTATAACAGCAAACATTTGTATAAATTATTCACTAATTGAAAGCTGCTGCTGAGGAAGTAAGTGATGAATATAATGAAGAAATATGTATAAATAACAGATAAATAGTGTGAAGTGAATAAACAGAGCGTAAAGTAATTTAAAAAATCTATGTTGTTGACATGTACCTTTACAGTTTTGTATAAGCTGATCTTGATGAATGTTGGTGACATTTCAGAAATTCTTCCAGTGTGCTTCAGAATTCAGCTGTACGTCCTTTTTGCCATAGATTTTCGAATAGAGAATAAATATTTTAAGTATCAAGAACAAGTAAATTTATTGTAAAACCAGTTTCCAGTATTTTGGTGTGGACAATAAAATACTGAATCATTGAATATTGTTCTATAATCGAACTTGTAATTGAAAAACAATTTCTGTAATTCTTTTTTGTCCATACCGGAAGTTTTTCACATACGGCAAACAATGATCAATCAATAACACCCCAACTCTATCATTATCATATGATAACACATCAAGTAACAAGTAAATAACAAACTATATTCTCGCTTCATTGGGTCCCAAGTTCAAGTGGGCGATTATTTGTTTATCTAGACCAAACCGATGCGATTATTCTCTCTTATCTGACCAGTATCTTCAGCTTTTTATAATTCTCCGAGGAAAAACTATAAATGATTATGAATTCTAATAATAATCAAACAAGTATCGTTGAAACTTTCTGCACAAGGAAAATATTTTCGCAAATAATTGTGAGTAACCTGAAACTGACTCCTGGTGAAAATTTCTGAAAGAGACCAATCATGGGTATGGCTGATTTCTTTTTCTCGAGGTACATGAAGAAGGTCCTTACCGACTGTATGCTTGGAATTCTGATTTTTCTATGTAATTTCTATCTAGCATCAGATATATTTTTTTATCATTTGAATTCGTCTGTTATTTTCTTCATTCTGTCTAATTCTTCGATGTCTTTTTCGCTCATTCCCTTCTCCATATAGGTTAACATCATCTATGGGCCCGTTTTCAATATTATTTTGTTGGCGTGGCTATATTTATGGATAATTATTTTGTTTCTTCTTATTTCTATTCACAAAAATGTTGTCCACAAACGTATCGTGAGTTTGGTGTAGCTGTCTCAGACTAAAATGATATCTTTTTTCAATGGATCATCACGAATCCAGATTCTACGTTGAGTTCTGGCACCAATTCAGATACAGTTTTTGCACTTTCGTTCTGAATGTTTCACTCACTGAATTCCATAACGAAACTCTAAACTGCAACCATTATTGTAAACACCCAGTATATTTAGACAAATTGTGTATGTTATATATCGCATTTCTGGGGATTTTCTTGTATATACTAAACACCCTCTCCATTTCATCAAAATGTAGGTCCCATGAAATTATGAAATTTTCGTCCGAAACATTTTCGTCTATCTCTTCCAAAAAAATCATGTATTGCGTCACAAATAATTTTGGACAGCCCTTAATTCTCTTTCATTCGGTTCGTCATCATTATGTCTCCTTGATTTGTGATGGTTTGATTTGTGAACTATGGTCATTCTTCGTCCACGTCATTGTCATCTATTATTGTTGTAATTATAATAAAGTTTTCGACTGATGATTTATTTATGTTGAGGAAATGTCTGAATTTCTCCGATGGTGACTATCAAGTCAGATGAATACGGAGTACCCTTCTCTCTTAGCGTTTCCACCAAGTGGATAAATAAAGGCAAACGTCTGTCAGAAAACAACTACTTCCCTGGCTTATACCACGACGGACATTGAACTACATCTGACAGATATTTGTGCAACGTTCTTCCAAGAAGACCCAATTGCAACTGCGTGTCTTTTGGTTGAACAGAAGATTATCCTTCATTTGACTGGGAATGACCAACTGCAGACATGCACGTTTCGAGGTTTATTGCCTCTCATCAGTGACAGAGTAGGTCGGACAACATTATAATTGTCCTGTCCCCACCAAATGAGTTATAATCAATCGTTTAACTAATATTTCCCCACGGATGACACTACGACCCACAACTAAGTTGATTGCAGCGCCATCCGCACGGGAATTCAAGAACAAGACAATCAATCCTAAGTAGCACAGACTCCCGAGAAGAGAAAACTGTAATATTTCGAAACAAATTCGAAAATAATGTGCCAGAGAGGTATCAACAAGTGAAATGAATACGGAATACCCTTCTTGATAAGCTGTTGTATTAGTGAAACTCGAGATAGTTGAAATGAAGTTTGTAACGATCATGTATTTTGTACAATCAAATGTGACACCTATGGCGTGAAATACTGTTTGATCAGTCTAGGATCCCATCTTCCTTGAAGTTACCCTCTCTGCATAGTATTGAGAGGATAGGTTCTTTTCTTTTTGAGCTGCCTAACATGTTTACCAAACTTATTTTTTTTGTCTGTGGACAGCCTCAATCATTTTATACGGTCTGTATTTTCAATCACTCAGTTATCAAAAAAAAATATCAAGAGAGCATCTGGAAGTTGCTTAATTTGTTTTATTGATATTGAACTAAAAAAGATTTGGGTCAAACTATTATATAATTTGATCTCTTTTATATCGTTAGATATTTTTTCACTTCACATCTTCCACTGTTCCAGTATATCCCTCTAAATCTATGTTTTATCTGCGAAGTTGATATTTTTGTGAGATAATGAGCCTTTTTATCCAATGAAGCTCTGAACTTATGACATGAGTGAATTTTGCCTTAGTTTTCGTGTTTCGATAGTATTTCAAACGCACAATACTTTTTCTATCGTTGAAAGAGTACTGAATCCTGTGTGTTACCTACCACTGAATCCTCTTTTCTACAGTAAATGGCAGAAATTTACGCCTTCGCCAATATTTTGAATACAGATACTGGAAACTCGTTCTAGGTTCCAGCTAGTTCAATTTGAATAAATCACATGTGAGTAGAATGATTATTCACGTAAGAAACCAGGAACTAGGGAAACAACGAACACCGAGAACTTGCTTTCATTATATGGAGTCGTTGAAGAGAAATTCGCCAAAATTAGAAACCTGTGAATCATTCTATCATTATCTTGCTGCTCGCCAACACATTTTTATTATAACTGTTCCAAATCGATTAAATAAATCTGAATGAAAGCTATAGGTATAAAAAGTGAGGAACTTTATTAATGCATTTGCTTAATTTTTGTGACGTGCCAAATAAAGTAGTCGGTGAGGTTGAAACGTAACAAACCAGTATAAAATGTTGTGCAGCGCAGCCTGAAGAGGCGGCAACATGAAAAAGTGAAATAACGAAATTCCTCGTGCCAAAATGAGTTGAATAAAAAGGCAACGATCACGTACCGTGACTAAAATGGACTCTTAATCTTTTTTGTCTATCGTAGTACCGTTAGCTCTAGTTTCAAGTGGTATTTGAATAAACTGCTCCACGACTGATGAGGATTCTATTCCAAATGTTTCGCGAATTGAGGTGGTTCCCTATATCAATCATTTATTTTTTTTTCAGTCACTGTGAGTTAATGGTTGAAAATCTCCCAAAACTGTAACTAAAAATCAAATATAAGACTGTGTGTAATTGAAATTCGCTGCTTTACAATGATAATAATAATAAATCGTCTTTTATTGGGCGAAGTTTAGTTTACAACTATTCTTACACTTAACCCGTTGTACAGTATACATGTAAGGTTCACATCAGATGTTGCTTAAACTATTAGAACAAAAACAATCTTGTGAGAGATAAATAAAAGCAACAAGACAAAAATTAATAGGAAACAAATGGGGAGGGGTGGAAATCCCTTCTCCAAAACTAATATTTAAGTTGTGACAAAGATTGAGAAGATTGAGAGAAAAAAATATATATATATATTATATAGAAAATATATAATGAGTAATTTTCAACTAAAATTTTATAAAAGAGCATTTTATTCTAGACAAATATCTACAAAGAGTCCTGTGAAATACAACCATTCATTGATACAGTAGAAAACAGAAAGATGGGGATGGAGAACATAATTATATGGTCAGAACTTGTTAAAATTTGTTACAGAAATGAACATCGGGAGTGAAATGAAATAGACATTCATCAAAATAATTTGGTGAACAATCAAGTGTTCATCAATGAAATTTTTATTTTGTTTCTGAAAGTAACAACAGAACTTGTCGATTTTATATTATTATCAATGCCATTGTACATAGTAGGAGCTTTGTATGAAAAAGAGCTTTCATACTTTTTGGTTGAATGTTTAGGTATCTGTAATTGACCTCTGTTCCGAATGTTGACTTCATGAAGATTGACACAAGCAAGCAACTTCCTGCTCAGATAAGGTGGTTGAATCGTAATAACTATTTTATGAACAAAAACTGCATAATGCATATTTCTGCGTTGTTCCATATTGAGCCACTTGAGTTACGACAAATAAGTAGAGACATGATCATATTTTCTCAATCCAAAAATGAACCTCACACAATTAATTTGAATTTTTTGTATTCTGAGTGCATCAAATGAATCCATACAGGGGCCGTACACACATCAGCATAATTGAAGTGAGACAAGGGACTCACACAGATATTGCCTCAAACTCCTATTCATAAATTTTTTAGCAGCATATAACAATTTAAGAGCGCAGTAGGCTCGTTGAATACATTTGCTAACATGTTCTGAACATTTCAAGTCCTTGACCGTTATAACACCCAAATTTTTAACACTGTTGTTGACAGGTAATATCAAGTTGTCTATCTTAAAATTATTATTAGTTACTTGAGACCTATATTGATCGTTTCCAAATAAAATAAGTTGAGATTTGTGTGGATTGATATGGAGATTGTGATTTTTTGAAAGATTAATAATTTTTTTTAGGTTATCATTAATTACCATAGATTCCACAACAAGTGTCTGTGGTGAAATTTTCTTGAAAATCTGAGTATCGTCAGCATATAGATGGAATTTACAGTGGTCTGTTTCAGAAAATATATCTGCCGTATATAAAATAAATAAAAGTGGGCCCAATATGGATCCCTGGGGCACTCCTTTAGTAACACTGCGGAACTGGGATTTTGTATTCTTTACGCAGACTTTCTGTTTTCTGTCGATAAGGAACGTTCTGAACATTGACATTGCTGTATCGCTGAGACCGTAATATTTCAATTTGGAAAGCATTCGATCGTGATTGATGGTGTCAAACGCCTTAGAGAAATCCAGCAACACCAGGGCACTGACTTTACGTTCATCATATGCCTGTAGAATGTTGTCACAAACTTCCAAGAGTGGAGAGGCAGTGCTATGTCCTTTCCGAAAGCCCGATTGATTTTCCGGCAAGATCTTATTGTTTTGGATGAATTTATATATTTGTTCATGAATAATTTTTTCCAATACTTTGGAAAGGATAGGTAGAATACAGATTGGGCGTAGATCCGAGATTGCTTTTGGATCCGACACTTTTGGAAGTGGACATACTATAGATTCTCTCCAAGCTTTTGGAAAATATCCATTTTCCAGGCACAGATTTATGATATACGTTATGGGGAGAATCAAAATTGGAAGACAGTATCTGAGCATACTCAAAGATATTCCGTCTGAACCAAAGGCATTCGACTTTATCGATAATATTGTTTCAGTAATATTTTCAGGATCCACCACTTTGAAATCGAAATTCAAACCTATATCAAAACTCCCAGAATTATAGAAATTGGTTCTTTCAGAACAATCTTCATCGTAGTTCTGTACCGTTGACAAAAAATATTGGTTTATTTCATCTGGATCACATTGCTGCGGGGGAATCTCTGATTCTTTATTAGGTTGCACATTTAAATCTCTTAACATTTTCCAGTTTTTTTTTGAGTTGTGATTTTTTCCATCGTTGCTAATGTAATCGAGATATGCCTTTTTTTCTCTATTGACAGCGGCGAGGACAAAATTTCTCAACTGTTTGTATGAATTGAAATCATTAGGATTTCTTGTTTTTTTATATTTGCCTAATGCTGAGTCTCGTTGCCTCATCATTCTTTTGATAACATCAGTTAACCAAGGGGCCTTTGGTTTAGACACACGAACATCTCTGATGGGTGCATGGCGATTAAAGAGTTTAATAATATTAGTCGACAAAAATTTTACCCTATCATCAATTGACCTCAACTGATAAATAGCATCCCATTGAATTTCTGACAACTGCGCCTCAAAATCAGCTATACAAAAATAGCGAAAGTCCCTGTATGTTAGTATTTTCATGATAGACCGAAAAAATCTCAAGAGGCCATTTTCTATTTATTTATTCAGATGGAAGATTTCCATTTACTATCGGAAGATTCAGAAGCAGATGAGGAATCAATTTCTAACTGAATTTGTCATGGTCAGAAAAGCTGATTTTCGCAAACTTTATTGTCATAAAATATACTTCATTAAAATAAGAACATTTCAAACTTCAAGTTTCACTTCAGTTCGTACTATAAAAGTCGACAGAAGTAACTATTATTTTCGAAAAAAACTTTTTGTGTTACTGTCCAATCACATGTCCAACTTCTAAAAATTTCCTGTGTAATCACTTCCTTCCAAAATACCATGAAGTCAAAAAATTCCGGGATTCCATATGCTTGCCATGATAATATGGCCCGACTGCTTCAAAATGACAACAGTTACTCCGATACATGAGAAATCAGATGAAACAGAAAGCAATAACCCATTTCCCCAATCAACTATCTCTCAAAAATTGTTGAAGAATTATCTAAAAATAGACTAACCTCATGTGTCATGAACTCATTTCGCAGAAACAGCTCGGATTTGAAGAAAAAATCTCTACCGAAGATGCTATTCTGGAACTAACTGACCTGATTCACAAATCACTAGAAAAAGATAGACCCTCATTATGCCTGTTAATTGACCTGACAAAGGTTTTTGATACTGTTGACCATTAGTTACTTCTGAAAACTCTTCTGTCAACAGAACAGACAACAAGAAGTAAGATTACCTGATATCATCAGTGGACAAAAGCAAATTGAGTGTGGTGTGCCTCAAGGCACAGTACTTGGTCCGACATTATTCGACATGTATATTGACGATTCCTTTAAACTGAACAGTGTTCGTAACATGCGTGGATTTGCAGACGATACTGCAGTATTTTATGAAGCGGAAATTGACTACAGACTCCCAACAGTTATTTTATCAAAAACAAACTATCTACTATTCAGCTGTAACATATCCAGTGTCTGTCCGTTCAAAAAACTTGATGTCGGTCTGCAAGAAAATACATTGACTCTCCATTCTGTAAAAGATATCAAATATCCAGGGGTGATGCTGTAGGTTTTTCGGGTTCGCCTACAACTGAAATGTGAATACACCATCAAAAACATCAGTAAGGCGCCCGGAGCGTCACCGCAAATAATAATGATAGTCGTCCTCTACCCACACAGACTATGCCCTTGGATACCCTCTATGAGTCTTTATTTGGAAGTATTATCATTATGTAGATAGTAACATGAAATTTGTCATCTATGTTATCAGATATTCTCTATCAAAAGTTCAATAAATCTGTATCTATATTCCTATACATTCTGATTACTGTAAGTTTTCATCTATCTAAACAAGATGTCCCAAAACTCAACATCATTCTTTGGAGGAGTGATAGTACTGCTCATGACTGGTCAGATATGTTATTTTTTCTCTAAATTTCATAATTTCATCTTGGATTGTAATCAATAGAAGGGTTTCTCAGGGTTGCAGAACAAAAATATTAATTTGAAATACGAAGTTTTGTACTTGTGGCATTCGAAATACTGATCAATGGTTACGATATTTACGAAATTCATAAAAGTGCCAATACTTCCAAAACTATCAATAATTTACTGAGGTCATATTTTGATGTTCTGGTCAATCCTAAGCTGGACTATCACCCCTCCAAAGGATGGCGTTGAGTTTTGGGACACCCTGTATGTATATAAACTGAATAGAGTGTTTTCGATTCAATTCCGAGAGCTTATCATTCGTGGACAGCTGTTTCGTAGTTTCCTATTCATCAGCACGGCTTCATGAGGTCTCTCAAAATTGAAACGACTGATGCACTCTGATAGTACCATAAGACAATGACAGTAGATGTCACAAGTTACTCTTCATATATTTGTTGTACATTTTTAATCAATGATTTTATATATTTTTAATCAATATTCTCAGATAATCGTCATTAATCTGTCATTTGTGCCATCTCTGTCGTGTTATTTGTATGTCATATGTCAACCTTCTCCTCCACCAATACATAACGGACCAAATATTCTCAGATAATCGTCATTAATCTGTCATTTGTGTCATCTCTGTCATGTTATTTGTATGTCATATGTCAACCTTCTCCTCCACCAATACAGAACGGACCAAATAAAACGCATTTATTGGAAACTATTGCCAATTCACGACACAGAAAATATACACTGAACGCAAAATCCTCAACTACTTCATAAATATTATTAGTTCTCTATGTTCAAATCAGCCGATCATCACTTTACTTAAACTAACGGTAACCTGAAATACACTATTTGGTAGCGGTTCACTGTTCAGTGAATTCGTAGAATCCTCGAAAATAATTTAACGCTGTAAGCAATTAATCTATTGAAATTGGGCGAGAGCTAACCTGTTAAAATAAACTTATGTTTTTTGTTCCACAAAAGCGTGTAATCCACTGGAATTGAAATTCAATCAATAGTCACAGGACTTGAAGATCCAATGTAATCTTATAACTATCTGCTTGACAGAGTAGTTGTACTTCCTGCAGTTTTTCACCAGTAGCCTAGTAATAATTTCTGAATTATTTTATATTATGAAATGTTTGTATAGGTCCAATAACATTAATGTTCAATATAAAAATTGTAGAGCGTTGAATTAGCGACAAATTCAGTCTCAAAGTCCGTTGCGGACATGAAAACATATCTGGAACAAAATATTCCACAAATTTTATGTTCTATAGAAACCTAGATAGAATTACTAACGACGCAGAAACGATATTTTATGAGACTTTTTAGAACGCCAATATAAAGATATAAACGAGTTTTCAGATTATTATCTCTCATTCCGAAACCAAACCCCTAATAAAACTATTATTTTGTATTGTCGAGATGACAACTGTCAACACAGAAATATTACAACACATAAAATAATTGGGTCGAAATATGCTCAAACTGTACTTTAGCGACAAGACAATAGTCAACAGTAAATAAAGCGATTGTATACTGCCAAATATTACACTCCTATGACATACAAATTCAGACTGTCATTCTGTAAATCTAAACCATTACTGCAAAGTGTTATTTAATTATCAGAAATGTATTCCATTCAAATGTAATTTACAGAAAAATAATGCAGCAGAAGAGTAACTGGACATATTTGAAATTGATGGAATCCGTATTTCATCAGACTGGATTTAGTAGAGTCTTATTGAACAGGTAGAAAGCTTTAGCACGGATACAGTTTGGATGGTGGACTGACACACTTAGCTATAAAGTGGTATCTGTAGACTCAAATAAACTAGTGACATTGGTATTGCTTCCTAGGATATTCTCCAAATGCACTCCGGTAGACTTGTATGTGCCTTTTCAGTCATGTTTGCAAGCATTTTTCTCCCATTTCGCAGCATTTCAGCGCAAAATGAGGATATATTTGTGATACTATTTTTTAAATTTCAAAATCTGTTTCAGAAATTGGAATCAGACTATCACTAGAGAATCTAGACAGGCTGTAAAAAAAATTCGAATTGCAATTTTCCAAAACTGAATAATCAGAGTTTTTAATTTTTGTTTTTCAATTCTTAACTATTTTTTCATTAGACCAAACATATTGCTTCTGATTTTATGAGCAAAATTAATAAATGACAGTTGCGAGTCCAAAACATAACTGTCATTCATTTCATGGCACAGTCGGTTTCCTACTAGTACTTTTGATTTAAAAAATCACTCATTTTATGCTCTATTGATTGGTGTTGTCTGGAGGTTGTTCCATGCAGTTCCATGTCCGTTTTATTGGCCAGGAAAGTAGTTGTTTTTTGTCATATTCTCCACTTTGTGGAAACATGTGGAAAGAAGGTGATTTTGACGTCGTTGAAATTCTTCGTTTTATTGATTTATATTGATTCACATAATTGCATAAGGCAGGCAATGAAAGTTCCAGAACCTGAAAATTGCGAGACTTTCGATCGAAGCCTATAAACACCGACCCGAAGTTAACGCAATAACTGAATTATTGGTCATAAACAATACCCATTTCCTGCGAACTAATAACGAAAATTATGAAACAATAAAATTTAACGATTCCGCTCTACCTATAGTCATCGAGTGAATTCGAAAAGAGTCATGTCGCGAACGTTTGCCTTATTTTACCGTTCTTTTTTGCGCAAACGTACTTAATCGCAGAAAAATGAGACACCGGCTAATGAATATCTCATAAACAAACCGACAAAGCTATATTTGGTCAAAAAACAATTTCGTTTTAAATCACGTTCGTGTTTAGACTAATTACCCATAGCCATTTGACCGGTTGTGTAACAATTGGGGCAATTAATTGAAGGGGAAATTCAAATAAAGCTTATATTGTCACAGAAAACTGTTGAATGGTCGAGAAGGAAATTATTTTGATATTTGAGAGTTTTTATTTCATACTTGGTGATGCGAGTTGATTTACACGTAGAAAAAATATGTTCATTCTTTAAATATACTTTTTGAAAGTTTTATTGTATTGGATTTTCAATGTAGAAAGCTTGGATTTTCTAACCTCAACTCTTTCTTTATCATTATCATTGATAACTAGTTAGTTTCATTCCCAAAAAACGACTTTATATATTCATTATTGAATATCATTTTCATTACCCTTTCAATGTGTACTATTTGAATAATTGAATCAAAAATGATTCAAATTTTTTAAGTAAAATCCAGAGTTCATAAAAGAGAGTATTACCAGGATGTCTCCAATCTTTCGACAGAACTGAATTAAGTCAACAAAATCAATTTCTGTTTTTTCCATTACCCAGAACTAAGCTGAGGAGATTTCTACAAACTCAGGTTCCATGTTTCCAAATCTGAAATATAGATCATGTATAAGATATTGGTAATATCCAGTTGTTTATATCAAAATAATAATCAAATTAAAAGTCATGAAATTAGAAACACCTTGTGTATTAATTATAATGATTCTAATAATATTTCAGTTACAGGGAAATTGGGAGATACAGTTCAACTAACAGATAAATCAAATTCCGTGGTCCATGAAATTTTATAATTTTTTTCTGAAGTATAGAGGGCGAAATACTGATTTACTGTAACAGAGTAGGTGTTAATCTTTGCAGCCGAATTATATATTTTTTTCAGTCGAAAAAACCACCTATTCCAGTTTCAATGTTCAATGTAGTAGTGTAGTAGTTCCAAAAGTTTTATAATGAACTCATAAAACATTTCTCTTTATTAAATGTACCTAATTTATGGCAGATTTTCATTGCATTCCTTGCAGAATAATCAACTTCAACATTTTTCATATATTTCATATAAATTGCGTAGAAGCTTAAATATCTTGAAACGCTTTCTTTCGATACGGCAGTATTTCATAGGGAGACGCTATTTGAAAAATGACCGCATTAAATGATATAGAAACACAAAAAAAGACTTTGTCTCAATATTGCAGCTGGCAAATATTTGAGAATTATAAAATAATTGTTCTCAGAATAAAATGGCTCTTGTTTTTTCCAAACAAAATTTTTAAATCAACACTGCAATTTTTTTAATATGTAGTTGTTTTCAAATAAATCATTCATAAATAAAAGGCGCGTTCAAAATTTGTTAAATGTATGATATACATTTCCCAAACAGTGTCTCTAATGGGTTCATATATATTAGTAGAGAACAAAAACACCCGACAAATAATTCGCATTAATGAACAAACAGAGAAACATAAAAAACAAATCAGAAATAATCAAAATATGCTAAAACTGTACTTTAGCGACAAGACAATGGTCAACAGTAAATATAGCGATAGGATACAATCAGAAATTACACTTCTCTAACGTATTATAGTATTATCAAAAATGAATTCCATCCAAATTGGTAAATTACATAAATGGAATGTTCAAATCCGTATTTTATCAGACTGGATTATGTAGACCGAGACTCATATTGTACAATCCAATATCATTCGTTGTTAGACAAAGATCCATGCAACTTTTGAAACGTACTCTGGGCGTTGCAGCGTTGTCAAGGTGTACCGTAACAATTTCTCAAAGATAGTGGAATTGATTTTGTAATTGTGTTGTCAACAAAGTGATATTCAGCACATACAATAGTATCATCAGTAGAAGACAGATATAAACCAGTGTCCGTATGGGGTAGTAGTTGTTTTCTGTCAGATATTTGCCTTATTTTTCCGCTATGTGAAAATGTGAGGAGAGAAGGGTAATTTCGACAGTAGTTGAAATTATTTCTTTTCATTTATCTTATTCACAGTTTATTTCATTACACATTTTGATTTTTAACTGCAAGCACCTGCAACACTGCACTGCTTCCTTGGTTATGAAATTTCTTTTGTGATGTTCAAAGAAGGCATAATGAAATATTATCGGAGACTAAAATATTTTATTAAATGGTGCCAATTTTCCATTTGTAACTGTTGTGAAAACATTTCAATTATTGAAATTAGTTTATAAGTTTAATGATAACGTTTTTGTAATAAAATATTGTTAGTTGGGTAACTAATACATAGATTTTCTTTTGATTTACTTTCGAATCATTTCAGTAAGAATATTATCATCAGGAAAGGAATATCATAGTACTGGACAAAGAAAATTACATAAATCTCCTACCTTATAAATAAAATCGAAACAAAATGAATATGGTGAAGTAGTGACTGAATATAACAACCTACGTGAATTCATCACAGTATTACAGTATCTGGTAACATTCAGGTACTTATTGAAAAATTGATACAATATTTCTTGAATAGCTGACATTACTGTCTGCTACTCCTGTATGAAAAAAGTAATTAATTTATATATGATTCATGTTTTTATGATTTAAAACTTGAGAAAGTTGATTTTTTTTCAATTATCTTGCATAAAGTTGCTATTTTGTGCTCTCCTTCTCCCTCTCTTTTACTATGAGAAACTACGATTACTCAACTAACATTTAACTTTTGTCAAGAATCAACTGACCTTTCATTGTGACTCGTTTCCTCGTTGGAAGCTTATCTGTAAGGCAATTTAGATGAATATCAGCGGTTCTTTTCAAAACCTCTCAACCTGAAAATCCATTAAGTAACTAGCTAAAGCCTGACTCGTAACAAATGGGCATTCGAATTAAAAATCTAATGCCGCTCTTCACCCTCGACGACCATAACTGTATTCCTTCGATACGAGAAAAAAAATGTAATAGCGAACTTCAATATAGCGAACTTGCGAATAGCTTCGGCAACCGAAGCATTAAATTGGAAATCCATGATCCAAGGTAAACCACTTCGATCAAAGATAACAAAATAGATTCCGAACAAGTGCTTATGATGCTATTATGTCTCGTAACAATAGACGAACTCGCCTACTATGCAGTTGCAACACTCGATTTTTACCAAGGGAAATATCACATTATCATTATTGCAATAGACAGGGGGGCGTCATACCATGACGGGTTCAAATGCTATTTGGCGCATTTCATCGATGCCGTGGAAATGATTAAGATCACAGATCTTATGGTATTCAGTATTTCAACTGCCAGGGAATGTTTACAAAAAAAATTTAAAACTTTTTGTATCATGACCTTGCATTTTACCATGAACATGTCTACACGATTTCTATAATTTGATCTTACGTTCTCATGTCACCATACCTTACGTTTACATGAACTATGCCTGAAACCTAGTTGAGTCAATCCCAATATACAGTGTGACATACTTAAGATGAAGACACCCCTGTATTTTAGTCATTTTTGAAAGCAGAGATTCGATTTTCGGTACAGACGTAGACCTTCATGGGCCGCACTTTTCGCAATACTCAACCCGAGTGTCAGCCTTAAACCCAACCTACTGCGATCCCGCGAAAAGGGCAAATTCTCGATATTTTGCGTCGCGTTGGAGATACCGAAAAAAGTTATTGAAAAAAGTTGCTTAGAAATCGATTTTGACACAACATAACCAAATTTCGAATTTTGAATTTTTTTATAATTTTCATATTAAAGTCCGATTTTCAATTAATGATTCTGAATAAGAAGCTACGAAAACAATAAATTCGTCATAATGTAGGAATAAGAATGAAAAACCTAATATTCATTATGAAAAAATTCAAATTTTGTTTATTAGTTGTTACTAAAAAGCAACAGAGACGATAAAATATCGAGAATTTGCCCTTTTCGCGAGATCGCAGTAGGCTGGGTTTAAGGCTGTCACTCGGGCTGAGTATTGCGAAAAGTGCGGCCCATGAAGGTCTACGGCTGTACCGAAAATCAAATCTCTGCTTTCAAAAATGACTAAAATACAGGGGTGTCTTCATCTTAAGTGTGTCACACTGTATAAAAATGAAGGATTCAGGAAAGTCACAGATTGCGATGGTTATTGACTACACATTGTAATATACTTTTGAAAGATTTCATAGAAGAAACTCCTGATGACAAATTGTCAACATATAACTAGAAATGGGAGATCGACTATGTCACGTCTGTGAACAATACCGGAACCAGAAAAAAAACCTATTGCACTGAAATAAATCGCGCAAATGACTAAGTTGTTCACAATCCTGGAAAGGTGTATCGTAGTGGTGGAAGAGGTGTTGCCAATGACTGGCAGCGTCCAATTTGAAAGATTGACAACACACACAAAATTACAATTTTTAACATGTTTATGTTGGAAACTGTCATATCTAACCCTCGGAAGTTATAATGAGAGTGGCTCAAGGTATGATCCTTGGTCCTTTATTTTTCGTTACATTCATAAATGACATTATGCACTCTCCCGTTTCTTTATACAAAGTGGTCATCTATGCTAACGATATAAATCAACTAGCTGAAAATTATCTAGAAACAAAATTCTTATGGATCACAGTCGATCAAAAGCTATTAGTTGGAGCGGATGTAAATGAGCCCTCCATTACTGTAATTTGTAAATGATTTCAATTGCTGTTGACTAACCAACTTCTTTCTTTCCAGATAACCAGCTTCTGCACTTCTCCTCTTCTCAAGGTATGTATAAAATGCATTTGAAGGTATTACATGTGATGTTATTTTGATTAAATGAATACCCATCTCCCCACAGTTACTCATAAAGTAGAGATTATGAGGAAAATATCTGACAAAAAACAACTTCTTTTCCCTGCAGACGTTGAATTAAATATAACGTCAATTTTGCTACATTCCTCATAGGCCCAATAATTGCGGGTGCTTAATGTAATGAAACAATCGAATACTATTCTTCATTTCAAATAAGGCAGACTAGTTGGTTTTTGTCGTCAGATATATGCCTCATACTTTAGATTTTGTGGGTATTCTCTTAATTATGTCAAAATATTTGTTTTATCCCCAATACACACCTTTATACGTTGATTATTTTGTATTATAATATTTATATCTATAAATGAAGAAAGAACCTCGCAACAGTGTCAATATAACTAGATATTTTTGTAATATGCGGAAAAAAAATTATTCGTATGGCACTCTTGGAGTGAAGTGAAAATATGGAAATAAGCAAAGTAATTAATTTTGGAGTGGATCCAATTTTATAGTTTTTTTGAATTTTCCATCCTGACTCTAAACGCTAACCGCATTTTTCCTTTCTGACCACTCTATATCTGAAATTTCAAATAATTTTTTAGAGCAATAGACCTACACTTGCTGATTCACTTTTTTATTATCAGAATAAACAAAATTTACACATAAAGTTTTTATAAATATTGAACAGTTTTTATTTTTTCATCATTTCAAATTTTACTGGTATGGTCATTGTACATTATTTTCATGGCAAAAACTGTTAATGAACTATAAATTTGCAATAACTGAATGTTAAAAACAAGTCCCATTCGATACTGACGGTGACACTAACTGAAATACCTTGTATAAACAGCTTATTTAACTTTTCTTCGACAAGTGGTTTTGAAAAAAACGGTAGATCTCTAGCATCCAGTATTATTGGTGGGCATTTGAAACTCCTAAGTCACCAGCAAGAACATCTGAAAATTTTTGTACAATCAGACCACATTCTGTTCAAAACAGTTCATTGAAATTCCCATCAGGAAAGTATTCATTCCAACAAAGTAATATGACGGTATTGATTTTGTAATCTAATAACAAAGTCTTCCAATACCAGCGCAACTTCGTATATTCTTAGAGATTATATTTAACTATGCTTATAGTCCCGAAATATATAATTGGTTTCTTCAATATTGGCTCTTTCTGGTCGAAAATGGCATGAAAATGCTCTATACCAATCTCTGAACATAGACCGCCACTTTCTATATATATATCAATAACATAATTTTTGATGGTAACTATAACTCTGAATTTGAATTATTTTCTTGATACACCGTCGATAACCTCGTACACGGAATCATCATCATCGTGAGATGACATTTGTTAATTGCCATCATCTGAAATTTGCATCAAGTCAACATTCGCCTTCTTTGATTTCACAGACACACACAGTCTATATGTTCCGACTTATGACAAAAACTGCATAACGACTTTCTGAACTGGCTACCTGAGAAAGAATGTTGAAGAAGATTCTATCTCTGAACATTTATTCGAGAGACTGAGACACTGAATTCACAGTATTCTATCAGTTTACATAGTATGATGAAATAGTCTTGTCAGTTCCTTATACTCTTCTATGGAAACGAATACTTCTCTTCTTCATCACCGTTAACAAGTAGAATTTGATAAAAAACAAAGTCCTATATGACCATTGCATTCTTATCAAGAAGACGCAAGCTAGCCACACACTTTAAGAAAGAAATTCAACTTCGACAGTCCCAAAACCCGAGGAATAGTTATTTTAATCCACTACTAATACTTCACTTTCCTAATTCGAAACCCAGTGTTAGTAGATACGTCGCCTTTCGAAAATTTTGCAAGTGCAGCAAGAAAAACAGAACAGAGAGATTACTTTAACTTACATGAATAAATTTCTTGCCTCGTGCCTGATTTAAAAGAGATTATTCTTCTTTTTGTTGGTGTTTTATAGGTTAGGATAATTATAGATGCGGCATGCGAGATCGAGATACTGATTACAATGATGTTGAGTGCTTCTGGCAATGTCCAATCCAAAGTCGGTCTGTGGTATTTTCAGCTGCTAGGTGTTTTTTGTCGATCTTTTTATTTCCTTATAGGAAACAATACATCTCGTCTCTGAATATATGTTAGAAGGCCCGCGTGATATGATGCATGACGAACTTTTTCTGTCGAAGTCTTCCAGTGGCTCTCGAGCTGTTATTTAGAAAACAGTAAACCTCAGCAAGCATTTCATCAGAATCAAAATACACGTTACAATCGGAGCACGATTTGTTATTTTTTCAAATAAATAATTCCATTGCTTTGAAGGTGTTACTTATGGAACTGTTGCCTATATATTACGAGTATGAAATATTGTTAGAATCAGGCCATATCTCTTCTGTATATATGACTCATCAATTATCCAATTTTCATTGGAAATTTATATAAAGATTAATGAGATACACAACAGAAACCGTTCGATTCATTGATACGACCTCCATGATGATTTTCGGAAAATAAAATTAATTTTGGTGGACAAAAATGTATTAGAAGCCTAGCAAGAAGTTCAATTCCCGCATAAATGAATTTAAAGATTTTTATCAGTGATACTTCTGAGTAAAATCTTTTCTCACTGTCTCTAGAGTGACCCATTTAAAAGTGTTTTTGAATTTCTGCAGGATTGGTATAATCCATTCTCGTTCATTTTTTGTTTCTTTCCCCAATCCTTGTAAAAAAGATGTGACCATCCGCAGTGATGAATGAGGAAGATTGCTGGTTGTGAATCAAAATATATAAGTATTTCGAAAGCCCCTTCTTGTAAAAATCGGATTGAAAATTTAGGATCTTGCAGCAAACACAGCCAGGATACTTTTCATATATTCAAAAGATTTTTCAGTTAGTACTACCGAGAGTTGCTAGTAGGTTAATGTGTAAATCCCTTAGTATGATATGATAGATTATGGGTCGATGATTTTGGGTTTATGAATTTTTGAAAGACCGTAAAGATGAGGTGGTTTGTGTATCTTATACGTTTTGTTCGAAATTGGTCAACATTATTTCAGTCCATTGCTTCTAATTTAGGCAATGGAAGTCCAAATATAATCGTAAAGAGCTGGGACGTGGCGCAGCAAAAGTAGCAAGCGAAGTCAGTGGCCCCGAGTTATGAAACTCAGTAAGAGGGGATATTTTTCAATTCCCCTTTACGAGTTCAAGTGTTAAATTTTGTTGCTCAAGTAAAGAGAGAGTCCTGCTTGGTTCACTGCTACTCCTAGGTGGCGTGTAATAAACTTTATCTAAAAAACACATTGGGGAATAAAATATCAGCAGTATATTTTACGATATATACATCTACCACTGTCTCCACTTTTCATTTCACCCCTTCCCACTACTTCGGAAGTTTTTGGGAGGAATAATTCTTTTAAATATGGTATCACTTTACTCCACATTCCAAATGTGGTTTTCGATTGTATAGGCATTTTTCATAGGGATAAATTCCATTTTGAGTCTTTTTAAACTGCTTTGGTCATGTAAGAAGACCGCCGATGACTCTTTATAAAATGTTATCCATCGAAATGAATTGTACATAATTTATAGAGTTGGTGACTACTGTTCTTAGTAGGATGTAGCAACAAAACTATAGAATTTCGGAATTAGCAAACAATATGAATATCTCGTACTCCCCTAGAGATATATAAATTGGACAAAAGTCCATCCAGTCTATAATAATTGTAATGAAAAGGCCCTTCTCAGTGAAAATTCAAATGTTTAATATATCGTCGTCCACTCATCACAGACTACCAATTTCCCTAATATAAATCGATCTGAAAAGAAAGTTACAGCCTCTCAAATTACATCCAATGTTCGGAACCGACCTAATAATAGTGATTTTCGATTATGGCACAATTATTAGGAATTGTGTAAAGTAACCGACGTTTCTTTTCTCCTCTAATTTTATCATTAGTCATTCCGATCGGCATTTTTGTTTTCATTCTCAATGGCCGACTATAATTTCCAATATGGGTCGGCCGATATCTCATTTTATTTGTCTGCTATTGCGAGACGCTGTTGAATTATGGACATTTTTATTTCATGATTTGATATTTGATACAGTTTCAGTTCGTGACTAGATCTGAACCGTTTCTAACATGATTTAGTAGTCTTACAGGGTGATAAATATGTCGAGTCTATACTGTAACTCAACAGCTTCATATCTACTTAGAAATTGAATGTCAGGTATAATTTATGACTAGTGCTCTGTTACTTTAATGCCATGAAAACGAATACTTTTTGGCTGTCCATTCATTTAGTCTGAAGTATTGAAGCGAAAATAAATTAATGAACAGAATGAAATTATCCAGTTTCAGAGACCTCGATCAATATTTTTTTTTAGTTGAATTCATTATTTTTATGTACAGGGTGTTCCTAATTCAAGCCTCATCATTGGGATCTCGGAAACTAGAAGATAAACGAGGTTGGTTAAATGGCGGTTTGGTTCTCATTAAAACGCCACTTTGAAATTTGAAAAATTCCACTTACTTCCGAAGATTTTTGGAAAAATTCGAGTACTTATACACGATTTCTTTTTTATTTGAATAAATGTAACAAAACGAATCACATATTCTCATTGCTGATTTTTTTTCTACAAGATGATGTTATCAGATTTTCAAACCAACGTTTCGTCTTTGAGCTGCCATCATCAATTTTGTTTTTAAAATACGGCCCTGGATTTTTCATTATGGATTTTAAGAGCTGCTAATGTCCGTAAGCCAATGATGTATCGTTCTTTTCGAAAAAATCATTTTAACGATTTCCTGGTATGATCTATTCTATGTCTTTCTCTAACACATGAGTTCTTACGGAAAATGCCATCAATATGCATTTATTATTGAGTGCGATACACCATTGATTTCGGAAAATCAGAAGCTCTTAAAATCCATATTAAAAATCTAGCGCCACATTCAAAATAAAGTTGATGATGGCAGCTCAAAGACGAAGTATCGCTTTGAAAATCTGATAACACCATCTTGTAGAACAGAAAAAGTAGCAATGCGAGAATGTGTAATTTGTTTTGTTACAACTATTCAAATAGAGTCATAAAAAATTAAATTTAAATCGCAAATATTCGATATTCAATTCCAACGACTTTATTGGCACATTGCCCCTTATCATTTCATAAGAACGTTCAGAAACTAATTGCTTCACTGGTCAGTAACAGTAGAACTTCACTGTCTCAGACGGTCGTATAGCAAAAACCAATACGCGTCTTTCCTTTTTGATATCATGAAAGTGCGAATCGCATAATTCACGTCTTCTAGATCCAGAATTACCTCAAATGGTTACCACCTTCAAAAATAAATATGTAATGTCTGGTGCATCTATAAAAAACTTCTGCAAATCATCAACATTGAATAGGTCATTCCTATTAATTGACTTCTGCACCTGTATAATATTATATATTTTTGACTATACAGGTATCATTTTATATATATTTGACATGTATATGTTCGTGTATATGCCCGTATGATTGTCTGTGAATATTTATCTTTTATTTAGATAGGCATATCCATTATTAGTGTTATTATTTGTCTCTTTATATAATTTGTATCAGTTCTCTCGAAACAAGTATGAAAACATAACTTTTTGATTGACTTGTCTTGTACGCCTCACTTGAATGAATATAATCTTTATTATTAATGATCACACCTTATATATCCCCATTATTAAGGATCCAGTAATAACAAATTCGATAGGGTCAAATAGTTGCAATGTCCGCAAAATTCCGTCATTCATTCAGTCATTGTGAAAGAAACTTCTGGCCATCCTACTCTCATCTAGTTACACTCTAGAAATATAAAATCCAAGACTTCACGGCCTCTAGACGGTCCTTTTTCTTCTTCACAAATGAAATGTATAATCATCTAACTGCCCTCGTAAAAAAACTCAACCCAGCAACAAAAGAGAATGAAAGCCATTATAACGGAAAACGTATTTCATTCAACCCATCAACTCCACCGAAAACTTTCACATCTTCATTATTAATTTCCATGATCATGTTCATCATTCCCCGGAATGAATCCACTCTGTGCTTTGCATGGAATATAACGAAACCATTTTAGAGAAATTTTTATTCGATCAACATATTATTTTCGAGAAATTGGATGCCATTATTTACAATGAATTTGAATGCGGTATACCGATGATAGAATTTTGAATTAACTCTCCACTGGCGAGCGCAGTCTTATTCTATTGCTTGAATGGATATTGAATTTATATTAATATAATATTGATATTATTTAAATAATTAATTCAAGAAGTCATAGTATTTCAGTTATATGTTTTTCGAAATACAGAAACTGCGTATAACGATAAAATATTCGATAAGAAAATGCAAAGTGGCACAATCAACCAAAAAGTTACAGAAAACAGTTAAAATTGGAAGAATATAGTTTAATATGGCAATCAAAAAATGTACAAAACATGAACCAATAGTAATAAAGAGTAACATAACTGATCACTATGCGGTATAGCTGTCACAATCGAATTAATTAGGAATAATAAAAGCAAATCACCAAAGCAAAATCATATACAAGAAATTGAATCATGGAATGATGTTCTCAACAGCTATAAGAGCTCATGACATATTTGATTGGAACATACAGAACTGCATTAGCAAAGCCTTAAAAAATCTTCAAAAATACCGGTTGTTGAATAAATTGTATTGACAAAAAAATTACACTATGAGCCATACAGAAATAGATTGCCCAAGCTTGTGAAAAATATCAAAAATAATTATTGTAAACGAAAAATATCTTGAGTATACGGTATCAATAAAAAACCTGTCTATAAATGAGGTCTCAAACAATTAAGAACCTGAAAAAATTTGAAAGAAATTTCTGCAAAATCCTCTAATGGAAAAATGATATCAAGTGATAGCTGGACAGATTAATAATGTCCAAATGGAATTTCGGCATAAATCATAAAACGAATCTCGATGAAAATTATTAAATATTAGGTACTCCGTAATATACTAGCGGAATTTTTAATATTATAATAAAAATGTCCAGTTTTCTTGAAACTCAAGTACAAAAAAAGGTGATACTCAGCGCAATCTCTGTATCAGAAATCAATTTAATGATGGACTTTTTTGGGTGATTTCATTCAAAATTGACAAGACTTTGTTGACAGGTTCTCCGATGAATTAATCAATGCCTGCTTTTTTTTATTTTCTATAATTCATAATATAGGTAATTACCCTAATCCCTAGTAAAATTGCAAATTGATTCCATCTCAGATAATGTATCTCTTAAAGTCCTCAGCTCATCATTGTATCATAAAACTGCTGATTTCTTAATATCAAAACATTTCTTCAGACGAAAACGTTCAGTTTTGGCAAGATATGATCTAAGATTAGCAATGCCACGTCCTGATATTTTTCTTCTCAAGATCATTTCTTCATTCTTTGTCTTTTGATATGATTCCAAAGTTATCATATTTTGTCACATGATCTGATAAGCAATCTACAATCGACTCGCCCATTCAAAATACACATTGAAACATTTTAGTGAAAGTAAATCATCTAAGAAATATTTTCTAGTTGAAGAAATAATATCCATTAATGAAATCAATCGAATTATAGACAACTGGATATGAATAATTATGTATTGAAGAAAACCGGAGAATACCAAATTCTCGTTGAAGCTTAGTTGTTGATATCAGGTTTTCTGTATCATATTATCACTTATAACTTGTAATTGTATAGGAACAAGAATGGTACTAATACATTTGAAATTAATTGAATGAAAAATTATTGAAATAATACACTCAAGCGAATCAATTAAGGAAAAATCAACCCGATTCCACCTCCTTGAGTTCTTTCATGAACATGCTGTGTAATCTTCACCATCTATTCAGTATTCTTGAAGCAACATTGTCGGAGAGTATTAACATAAATCACACTACAACAAAGACTACCTCTGAATCCTTCATCCTCACAACATATTATTTTCGAAAAATTAGTAACATTACGTAACAATGGAACATTCTGTTGTTGGTTTATCAAAGAAATGAGCTTTCCATAATGACTATGGAAGTCGCCTCTATTCTATAATTTGGATTTAATAAATAACTGATGTAAGCTTAAAACCTCGTTTGGATTTTTGAAGATCCCAATCTTCGTTACAGTTTTCATTACATTGCGCCTTCGACTGCCGGTTTGGCTCAGACACGTACAATTATGAGAAATGGTAATGGTTTTTAATAAAATTTAATGGTCGGGCAACGGACAGCGGATTCGAGAAACTATCACAAATTTCTATCAGCTTGTAATCTGTTGAGCGATTATAAACCTTAAAAAATGTGATAAATTGTGTTGAATGGATTTTTACGGAGGATTGTTACGGGAGCGGTTATAGGCACATGTTCGGTCAAATGGAACGAACATTATCCGAGGATAAATTGTCTTGAACATGTTAAATTTTCTTCCTGGTGAATGATATCAAGATGTAATCAATAGTTTTGGGAAGGTGTCTCCAGCGCGTCGATTGAAACTGAAAAATATAGGGGATACTTAAGACTGAATAATAAAGCGGTTAAACAAATTATTGAAAAGTTCTCACAGCAAGGAAAAGTAGTTTATATGGGATTCATAGAGCTCGAAAAGGCTATCGACAGAGTAAGACGGGAGACGCTAAGGAAAATACTAGAAGAGAGGGAAGTCGACAACAAAATAATACAAATAAATCAAATCATCCACCTTAAAAACATAAATTGTGTAGAATGAAGAATCAAAACATCATAAGCTTTTTCAACACGAAAAGCATTGAGGCAAGGAGAAGGACTAAGTGCATTATTTACAATTTTTATTGATGAAATAATTGAGACATTGGAATATAGGAAGAGTATGGATACATCAGAAGAAGCTTTCATAGAAAAAATTGGAATTTGGAATTTCCAATTACGAATAATTTGGAATGAAAGTAAATACAGGAAAAACAAAAATTATGGTCATAGAGGAGGAATAAAAAGAGATAAATGTAAAAATAAACGGAGTAGAAACAATAGAGTAGAAAAAACAATGAACTTGTTCTACACAATGAATCAGACATTCATACATTTAAAAAAATCTCAAAGAAATCAAAACAATATATCGACCAATATTATCGTTTGGATGTGAATCTTGGGTATTGACAATCAGACAACAGAGCAAAATACCAGCATCAGAAATGAAGTATCTGATACAAACTAAAGGAGCAAAGGAAAATAAAATCAGAAATACAAACAATTATCGATTAAAATATCAAAATTATTGAAGATATTTTAGTAGAACATTATGAAGAAACATGTTTAATCATACCTATATATCTCATGTCGATTCAACATAGTGTGGCAGTATCAAAAACTGAATCTGACTATATGGATCTATCAGCTTCCATCACTAAAAGTTAGTATTTTATGTCATTTCCTAAGAGTTTCTGAAGCCATTTATAGAGTACTTTCAACGAATTCTTGTGTTGAATTCTGAAGATTTTGAAAATGAAGAGCAGAATATGAATGAATGAATTATCATTGGCCCCACAAGGCAATCAATTGGTGATCAGACAAGCCTTACTGAATTATGAAAAGATAATTTAAGAACAATACATTTTTTTAATCTTTCATTCCAGATAATACATTTTTTCATTTTCTGGGCACCGCCAAAAAAGTTTCAAACAGTTTAAAGATGTCTCAGCTCAGATTTTCTTGGAGAACTCCTTATATACTTGAGGGTGGACTGAAGCCATTTCCATACTGCTGAATGGGTTTGTTCAGCTTCAAGAAAAGGCTCTTCAGTTTGTTCTCTTGTTCTCGTAGAATCGTTCCAGACATCAGATTTTCAAGTTCTGATTTTTTTGGAATTTCTTCGATGCTTGTTCTTTGCCCCTCGACAGAATATCCAATACTAGGCTTTGCAAAAATGTTTTCCTTGGTGTTCTAATTGCTGAAGTAGTTTTGGTCCAGTTATTCGGAGTTATTTCCACCGGTTTATTGCACATCTCTTAATCGCATATTTATTATTTAATCAATTCCTTCATATATGCTGTCTCTTCAGAAACTCTAAAAGTCTTCTATTATAGTTCTAGAACGATAAGCTCAGTCTAGATCTCTTCCAATAATATAAGATTGTAAATGTTAACCCAGATCGAGTCTGAATATTTCTGAGTAAACAACAGTTTATTTCCTTATGATTCTTCGCTTTGTTCCTTCATTAAAATTCCATAATGTTCGAATAAATGGATCAGTCTTCACTGAACAAGAATTCAAAAAATAAAAATGGAAATGACGGAGTTTGTGGCGAGCCGGATATCTTGTAGGCTATATATCATTCGCCTTGGTATTTCCTAGAGAAAATCCATCGAACGACAAGCATCCATTTGAATATAATAATATGTTAAATACTCGGTATTTGCATAAAGTTTACATGTCAAGTGTTGTATAACAATGGGTCCATAACACCTTCTTGTTCATGTTTATGAATGATTCGTCAAGTGCATTCGGTGTGTAGAGAAGAACGTGAATTTCATTTCATTTAATTTTTCCTGTTTTGTAGGAGTTATCGCTTTGTGATTCAGTGTCTAGGAGTCAACGAACATCGTTCTCGAGATTGGAAAAATTCATTAAAGAGTACCTGAAAATGTTTAAAATAATTAGGATTGATATTACTGTATGTAAAAGATACCGCAGAGTTTTCAAAGCCCGTTAGAAATTAACAAAAACCTAAATGATTACTTTAAATGAACTGGAATATTTTTATGTCAAGATCCTGCATTCAACCATTCAAAGTCAACAAGGGGTTAGCAGGTATGGTCCTAGTCAAATTTCTCAGTCTCTCTGTGAGAGCCAAAAAAATCAAATAAAACAGGACAATTCAAATAATATGAACTTTAAAATACAAATAGAATAATTAAATATGATAGGAATCATTGAAAAAGAGAAAGAACAGGTTCAATCGACCAAATAGAATAATTATGTAACAATTGATAATACATTGATCATTATTTCAAGATAAAAAAACAAGTTAACAATAATTTGATTATTAAACACAAATTGAAAGGAAAGATGGCACTGCAAAAGTTTTGAAATTGAAAATGTAAATAGAATCTGAAAATATTACAGCAAAAATTAAAATTGAATTATCTCAAAAACTGGAAAGTTGTATTACCTTGTTCGAACAATCGGAACTCTGAATTATCCGAATCAAAATTTTTTATCTCCACCTAACATAAAGGAAGTACACTTCTGGAATAATTTCTCTTGTCAAATTAAAATTAGTTATATCACGAATAAAAATTGAGTCACTTTCAGTCAAATTAATGACTGATAGAGGAAGTCGTCATAATCAGAATTCAAAACTGCGTTTGTCTGTGATTTCACCGGATATTATAAATCTCTCATGCTATGTCGTACGGCATACAGAGAGCCGATGAATATTATCTTCATATCTCGTATCTCGTAAAGTAAGTAGTAGGCAGTCATAAATTTACACAACAAAAACTCCTCACGCAGATAGATACATAATTTAACCATATTTTCGCAGTACATGTGTATACTTACTTCTACAAACCTATTGACAAATTATCAAATATCAAGTAATTATTTCTTCGTAACTGGCTCGTTCTCTTAGCGCAAATAAGTAGTTGTTATTGGCAATAATAATAGCCTGTTTCGGCCGTTATCAGCTAATAACGATACCGGTATATAATTGAAAATTATGAAAGTGTGAATTGTATACGATTTATTACATATACCTCATTATATTTGGTTCATGTGTGCCGCATTTTTGTCCAAGAGTTTCGAAATACGAGAGTATTTTTGACGCAATCGTTTGTAACCTAACTCAAGTTTCAACGAAAATTATAGGTATCCCATTTTCTCATTCAAGGGTTGAGAGATTAGATCTGACCCTAAGTTGGTCACACATGACGAAAGTTCTTAATTACAGAACGAAAATAGTTGTGAATTCTCCTGCTACATACAACTACAAAGATAAGGTTCTGTCACAAAACATCAATTTATTTCAATATTCACTGACGACAACTTATTTACAAAGGAATCAAACATTCTATGAACATATTGATGGAGTCGCCATAAGTAACCAGGTTACATAGTTCATTATCATTTTCAACACTGAATTGCAATGTATTCAAATGAACTTCAATTGCTATTGAGATCTGGACTGATGGTCCACATTCAAGAAGACATTTAAGAAGAAAACTCACAACTTGGCTATGAATCGGTTATTTTGCCAAGAAAGAAAAAAATTATGAGTCATTAATAATGAAAGAGGAGTTTCAAATGAAGGGCCTAGATCCAAAGTGTAAATGCTTCCTTTAAAAAAATAATGAATTTTGTTTTAACTTTGTAATTATCTTCAAATACTTTTCGTTGTTATATAAAAAAGTGTTGTTGTGTTGTTTTGCAAAAATGTTAACAGAACAGTTATGGATATTGTACATTATGATTTCTGTCAGTGGATATTTGTTGACTATGGAAATGAAATATCGTTATGTTAATTGTAAAGACCCTTTTATGTTAACGCAAATAAAAACTCAACTTCAATCTAGGGCCACTCTTTTAAAGTTTTCCATAATTTGAAAAAGAGAAATACTGCTCATTTTCGAAAACTAGCGTTGGACATTTTGTACGTTATGCTGTAATTGACGAGTTTGGAGTTTGTACAGTTTGGAAACAAATTAGTATTGGAGATTTTATGGTATGAAACTAAGCCTTATTTTCCATACCAACAATGCAGTGGCGATTGAACGTTTTAGTACAAAATTATCGGTTATATCCATTCAGTGCTGAAAATTATATATGTAACGCTATCTAGCCCATTTTCAATAGGAAGTGGAGATTGTACAATTTGGAACTAGGCCCCTCAAATGTACTCTACTATATCTATCATTAAGATACGAGACCAACTCAGCTAAAATTTAAAGGTTACTTTTCAGTTTACAAACACTCATTTCAGATTCAAAACAAGACTGTCTTTTGCCGATAATATCAGTGAAATATTTTTTCAGACCTGGTTATGGTATCGATATGGGGTTTGTTCCATAATTGAGTTACAATTTGAATTTAATGTATTAAAACTCAGATATTGTCACGTTTTGAAAAAAAAAACTCTACATCTACATGAGTCATTATCACTCCTATTTATTCTATGCAATACTCAATTATGATTGGAATCAGTATCAAGAAGAATATGCCAAAAAATTTATAACGATACTGACTTATCAATACAAACTATTGCATTGAAATTATTAAATGATCCTCGAAATATTTTATGGGCACTCATTGACTGCATGTGAGCTCACTATTCTATTCAAATTACCTTAAAAAGGTAGTTGAGGTATGTATTTTCCGAAAATTCTACACGAAACATAAATTTTATTGAAATTTTGTGTGGGTCTTATGAAATATGGATCTGGCCAAACATTATTTCAGAGCTTCATTAGTTTATGCTTATAAACACGGTGTTTTTTGTCAAATAACTGAATAGTAATGGGCAACTTTGATGAAGAAAGTTCCATGTTAGTTTTTTGAAGTTTTCTCTTGTTCGTTTTTAATAAGAATTCATTCATTGGTAATCATTGTGTCACCTACACCTTCGCATTAATGAAATTTCAAACAAGGATTAAAATGATGATATCTTGCTGTGATTTTGATTTAATATTCGTTTGGAACTAAACCAAATTCTTTTAATTGTAGATAATGAATTTTTTTTAAATATACAGAACGATTCCTCAGTTATTTATAAGATGATTTTTCTGACTAGGAATCCATAAATTCATAAACACGTTACTGATTTGTTTTCAAGACGAAAATTGTTGATACTACTCATATAAATATATAGTAATTATCCCATTTAAATTGCAAAAAGCCATCTTATCACAAGAATTTGGCCATTTGTATTAATGATTCCTCAAATGTCAACCAGTTCTGGAATATCTTAGCGACACTTTGCAATAATTCAACGAAATTAGAAATTTTATCCAAAATAAATTCAAATTATGCTAAAACTTCTCAAATATATTCAAAATGATGTTCCAAAATTCTCGTCAAGGCTCTTAGCTCTAAATAAAGTGGAAGAAAAATTAGTGAATCAATCCGATCAACAAGAATTACTTAAATCTGTATCCACACTTAGTAGACACAATCATGCACGAATTACATTCCCAAATCGTGTACTTGTATAGGTGAATCTAATATTTGAAAAAAAATCCGAAACTAGTCAATTCTTTTTTTTTTGTTAAAATTGTTATTTTTGTCAATCGGCTGCACCTTTACGAACACCACCCTCAGAAGTCTTCGGAAGACTTGTGCGAGCTAGAGAAGACGCAGCCTTTACCTTTCAACGCGTGATGCCATACACAAGACCAGTGACTATGGTGGGATCCAAACTCACGCCCTTGTGGTTAAGAGGCGAGCGCTCTATCATCATGACCACCAAGAACCATATCAGCTGCTTATTGCTAAATAAGTGGAGCACATGATAACTGACGGAATCGTGATAAGTAAGAACTCTCGAGTTCCCAAAACTCATTTCACTCTCAGATTTTTTTTTTTTAGGGTCTTTTCAGATCTAATTTAATGTCCAATGCCAATGGAAGTAATTGTTTTCTATTAGATATTAAAAAAAATATAAGTTTTATTATACGCTATTTCCATTTTCGAAAAAATCTAAATGTTTTAAATTTTCTATAAGAACGAAAATTATCGTTTTTACACCAAAAAAATTGTTTCCGTTCATGGGAACAAATAAGTAAGTAAGTACAAGAAAGATATAATACTTCAAAATTTATTGTAATCTCATTTTTTTAGACAGCTCTTTTACCTTATCGGACTCAAAATTCATCAAAATCAAATTATTATTGTGGAAGGTAAAAATAATAAAAAAAATATGGGGAATTTCAACATTTTTGAAAAAAGTTATTCCATTAACCACAACTTTTACAACTTCTTCGCGACCCCACTCCACTTACTATTATTAAATGCAGTCCAATTAAGTTTACCCCTTCTATACTATGAAAATACTCCAAATTATTACAAAACTATTACAAAAAATTATTACAAACGGTCACTATATTCCTTCATTGCCCCTTTTGGAATTTCCATTATTTTCATGAGAGCCACTTGAGTCAACATTTTAAGAAAAGGCGTTTGCATAAATATTTATCTTAGAACTGAGACTGACATTATTCCACGACCTACATAAAATTAAATGTGTTCATTGTTATTGGTAACATTGTTCGTGTGAAGAAGACAGCCTTATACGTTTTCCATTATAATTAGAAATCAAGTGTTAGATCCGTGAAACTCATAGCAGTATACAAATAACACTAATATGCCTGGGTTTCCGGCATCGCGGAATATTGAGTAGCTCATAGTCAAACAGTAATCGTTTTAAAAATTAAGGATTGCAGGTATTTGATCATTTCATTGAGGAAAGTTATGTGCTACTCTTTGAAATTATTTTTTAGTGTACAGGGTGTACCATAAATCCAGGGCACATTATTTGGGGTCTTCTTGAATATATCACCATGTATATTCGGTCATTATCAAAATCTGCTTCATGTGGGCTTCACTAAGAATCTTAGAATCCAAGTACCTAAGCTATCTTTCAAAACATCCTAATGGTTTCAGATTTTTTGGAAATTAAACCCAGCAGATTTTATGTATATGACCAGTTTTTCCGCAGTTGTAACAGTGTTTCATTCTGTTCTCTCCACAGGGAATCTGTTTGAATGGAGTGATATGCTGATAGCTGAATTTACCTTGCTTGACTTAGATCTCCTTTTTCCTGATGCATTTTTTGCTGCCTATCAGTGACAAACATCTCATTTGAAAATGTCAAAGTCGCAGAGCTCGCTACATGTTAGTATATCTCGAACCCCTTCATAAAGTTCTGCTCTTCAATTTGTTCAATGAATTTCTGCAGTTCTTGTGGGTAGGTCAGATCTATTAGTCCTTTTACATCGACTCTGTTGTAGAGTTATCGACTCTTGTGTTGGCAGTTGCTGCCCATTCCTGATCTCCGAAGCTTCAACGTTTCTGGAATATTCTCTCTTCTCACCCTCGGGAATGTTCTACAAAATGCCACAAGTTTCTACTTGTGTAGATATTCGCTCTGAGAATGTCCGCTTGTGTGGAGGGTGCCTCTTTTCCAGGATCTCATTGATCTTACCCACTTCTTAGTAAAATTTCCTGTTTACCTCTTTTTATTCTATAAGAGCTTGAAGGTTAAGAACCCACTCACAAGTCGAAACGTGGACTTTCGAAACCAATTTGATAGAAGCATAGCATACTATCCCGAGACCGCATACCAGGAGAGTTTGGCACCCCGAAAAAGGAAACCAGAGATACTAAAGTTACCCTGAAATACAAGCTAATCGAGAAACCTGCCAAGGGCCCCCGGAACCACCTTCCTGATGGGTCGGGGCATGAAATAAATAAGTCTCAGGTATGGTTTGCTTGTCGTTAGATGCAGTTGAAAGACTGAACCCACAAGGGAATCTAAACACGGATCTCTAGAGCCCATTCGAATGGAACGAAGCCAACTGCCTCAGTGGCGCCAACTGGATGATCCCCCAAAGATGCCTCTGAAGTGGCTTGCATAGGTAAGGAGGCGATTACTCCGGAAAATGAAACCGGAGGAGTTAGCAGGAGAACCTCCAATGGAACCATGGAAACCACGGCTGGAGGAGTCTCTACAGATGCCTCCAATCCATTTTCATCCAATTCGAACAAAACATATGGATACTCAATAGAACCAAGCTGAGAGGCATGCGTACAGGGGTTTCTAACCCTAGACACCAGTGCCGGAAATGAGAAGAAGAACGCTTATAATTTCAATCGTTCGAATAAGGAACAAAACGCTTCAACTATTCAACTGTCGAATCTTATAATAATTTTCCATAAGGAGAAATTCAGGTTCTAGATCATCCAAGAAACTTTAGACCAAAATGAGTATTCGATATTAAGAGCTAGAATAAGAACTACTATTTCTAGATACTTCTGATGAGTTTTTAAAAGTTTTGAAAATGTTCGACAACCTTTCCAATTAATTTACGATGTTTCCATTGAATACCAGGTCGTAACAATATTCTTCGGTAAACAGGTTTTCATTAGTGTCGATTACTAATTGAACGAAATCGAGAAGAGTATATATTGATTACGTTTCTTCTTTTCAGAACTAAAATATGATTTTTAACACCTTGACTGCGCGTGTTACATGCCGCTGGTGGTATGTAAAATACATTGCTGTTGTGACGAGAACAAATTATATAAAATATTTATCTGCGTGCAGGCAAAGATGTAGAAACAACGTTTTTATATAATTGTATTCGCGAGCGAAGAAGTATTTGTCCTTTTCTATGAGCAGGAGAGAACTCAATCAAAATTGTGTAATATTTCCTAGATATAACTAAATGAATATTGTAATAATAAATCACGCAAGATCATAAAAAATTTCTAACTGAATACATCCCTGTGATATGTAAAGGCTGAAACACAATGGAAGTTTTATGATTTTAGTTTTAATTTCAATAATTTTGGATACTTATTGTTTTAAAACGAAACTATCATAGCCTTTATTATTCTGATCATGCCTCATAAACAATCTTGTTGGCAAAATTCATGATTCATTTTTGAATACTATTTTGCATTTTGTTTTATTCGTAAAATAGATATCCAAAATCCCAAAACTTAAAACTTATTACATAAAACTTCCATTGTGTCTGCGGCTTTACACACACAATTATTGACATGCTTTTTCCATCCAATATACAACCCGTTTTAAATTAAGTCGGCACTATTGCCAAATCAGTAATCTTTCATGCTACAAAGTTAGTTGGGCGGGCAAACTAGTGGGGCATTTTTAATAGACTCGATACTCAAAATGAGAAATATCAACCATTGCGTTCTCAAATTTTTTTATATGATATATTTTTGAATGGAGCACCCTGTATTCCATCACATATTTCGTTTCATGATCACATTTTCAACATGAAGAGTTTTTATGACATTTTGCTAAAATACATTTTTCTTTGATTTTTCAATATTTCTTATTTATTCTTTATTATGGGAAACATTTATTTCATTTTATTTTTCATTAGTGTATTATTCGTTTATTTCACCTTGGATACGGTTGCTATGAATATACTTATAACGCACGCTCATTGTACGAGGACGAATGAAGCAAAAACTAGAACGAAATAATTTATTTGGAAAAATTATCATAAGCGACAACTTAACAAACTAAGTCTTACCTGATTGAAATTAAAGGTGCAATTTTCGAATTTTCCGGAGAAATTATGTGACCGGAAATCTCCTGATTTTTTCGAAACTTTAAAGGAGAAAACTTGACCACTAGCACTTGGAAGTTCTTTCATAAAAGAGTCGCTAGAAAATTCATGAGAATCTATAACCGAATTTACTATCATGTTCTATTCTGAGTAACCTTCTACCACAGATATTTTCCGTGCATTTTTCACCATGCACCAGCCTAGGCTAAAAGAGTTGCCGAAGTCCTCAAACAATGTCCAGTAAATTCATTGCATTACCCAAAATTGAGTATTTGGCAATCATCGAAGGCATAGTTCCTATTTTATTTTTAAAACAGATTGCACGGGGCACCGACCGACTCGGCACGTAAGGAAAGATCTGTGATCCTTTACTCCACTGAGTCTTTAAGGATATATATTTTCTGACCAGCCTCAAAGCCCTATTTTTTCTTTCTGTACAATACTGAATCCTTCTGACATACCGGTTTTAGTTTCGGGTATTTTAACAAGCAAACAGCTACCCTTATCTTCTATATCGGTAATAGTAATTTTCAAAAGATCATCTCTCCTTAGTGCTCCAAAAACACACATCATTAGTACTTCATCCGAAGCAATACTGATCTACAGTCAAAAACCTTGTATTTTTTCGAAATATTTCCTTTAGATTTCATCTTAAAAATCTCAATCAAGATAAAAAATAACATAACATACCAATTCTTGAAAGTACGCTTATAACACGGTCTCATCTATGGCAATAATTTTATTTTTCCATTTCCACTGATTAAAATACTTCATAATCCTTGTTGTATACGAGTCTGGATTTCTCCGGCGATGAATTATTCGCAGCTTTGGCTGCATTTTTTATGATATTCTTGTCTACTATGAGAAGAAAAATTAGGAGCAATGAACCGATTTAAAAATCGATATTTTATTATAATAAAATAATTTCTTCGTGAAAAATAAAATTTTGTATGCACCACGAGCGTTACTAGATCTCAACACCCAACAGGCGTTACGATCTATATAACGCACTTGGTACATAAATAACTATTCGAATCACAATAATAATTCGGATGATGAAACACTGATGCATTGGATTAATTTTCAAAAAATTAAGAGCTACAATTGAAAATTACCCTATTGGTCATTAAGCCCATGGTAGCCATACACCTATATTTGGGCCCTTCTCTTGTTGTAACTTCACTCTTCATTTAGCGATCGTGTCGACATGTGGTTTTATTAAAAAACAAATCAAGCTTTGCATTATCTCGATTCAATTACCTAAGAACTAGACCACAAAAAATTCGATAATGAAATTATAACTCACTCAGTGTAACTCAATTCGTACGGCAAAAAAATCAGCTACTTCTAAAACATCTTTACGAGCCATACTTTCATCAATCCAGTCGATAATTTCATTGACATACTTCGATACATGAACCTCCGAAAAAAGCTATCGAGAACCACCTCGACGGGAACGAAACGACCGTTTATTTTGCTAAAGTAAATTTCGTTACGGATGACAAACTTGAAATTAATAATTTCTAGGAATAGGACAATGAACCATTATTTTGAGAATATCCGCATTGCAGGATAGTTTGTCTGCTCGTTTTTGTTGTGTAACATTATCCATTTTTTCTACGTGATTTACCGTCGGGTCGTGCCGATAGAGTTACTCAATAGGTTATGACAATGAAAGAATTTCGGTTGGATTGTTTTGCATTAACAATGATTATCATTATTTAATTCGGAATTATTCTTTGGCAATTCTTGTCTTGTCATCTATCTTACAAAAACGTCGAATGTTCGTGCCCCAAAAAACAGTAATTTGACGTGGTGTGTTAGATTATACCCCTCTTCTAGAAGTGCCAAAGTATTGTTCGTTCAAAACAGACTAATTAGAAATTTGTGAAAGACACTCTTGTCGGCGGTAAAACGCAATTTTTTTTGATTCCTTATATCTATCCCAAGTAATATAATTCTTTCTGAAATATGTTTTTTTTCGATACAAAACCAAACGTTTATATATCGTTACTATAAACGTGACGTTTATAGCTACACCAGTGACTTGCGAAATAAGTATCATCGCATTTGTACTCACTTCAATCAAATATTATTCCTCTCACCACACTTTTTATTCATTACAGAGTCTGTTAATCTGTGATATCGGAGTTTACCAAAATTCCTCGTGATAGTAACAAAAAACAAGATATTGAAATTAATAAACATCAACACCCCGTATCTAACCACCACCCGACTTTACTCTTCACTCTGCTTCTATGGTCGCAATGAGCAATATGTATGTTGATTATATCCAAATTACACCGAAACCGATAACATTTACTGAATTTGTTGAATAAACGTAATTAATCTACAATTTTTGTACAAAAATGATATATTTGTTGATATACATCTATCATATTTAATATATTATTAGAAAATCGATATTATATGTTGTGTGAACGTATAATAAACGAATGGTGTGATGTAATGTATGCAATGACATGAAATACGTTGCATATAAACGTATAACATGTTTATATCATATACGGTGGAAATATACTAAACATTTCAAATGGGAATAACAAACCACTTGGTATAAATAAGGTATACGATATACCAAAACGAGTATTATACCGAATGAACGTATAAAATACGTATTTCACACCAACTTGTGTAACTTGAGATCCTACATAAAATATCCGCAGTTTACTGTCATTGAAAGAATCATTATTCTTGAATCACCACTTCAATTTCTTCTCAGTAGGTACTGAAGTTATCATGATACCTGTTTTGATCAACATTCGCTAGTTGTTTTAGTAAAATCAGTATATAATTGAAGAAAAACTTTACCAGAAACAATTCAGCAATCGTTTGGAGCTGCAATACTTCTTTAGTAGTGGTAGTAGTATATGCATTTTCCAAAATGCTGAATTATTAATCTTCTACTTTAATTTTATTAGTATTCGATTTTTTTTTCAATATTTACTAAAAATTTAATAACAAAATTTGCTTAGGGATGTCGTTTAGAAAGTTGTACTTACCGTAATTCCGGAAATAGATCGTATCCAACAAATTATTTAATTTACGAACAACCACTATCGACATGTCTGTTTACTCTTAATGATTAGAAAAAAAATCTTATATTTTTAATGAAATCTTCCTATGCCTCACCTACCTGCAGAGTAGATATACGAACAAACTTCTCACTTACGATCAGGCTACCACGTTACATGTCAAAAATATGCATTACTTGTTACAGAGTCCATTTATCAACGATCAGAATTCGTATAGAGATTTATGAGGTATTAATTGAGTCGACCTTGATTTCTCATTGTTGAACATTGCGGGGTGTGTAAGGCGAGGGCATTTGCTCATGACCTGTGATGTGTTGAAAGCTAGCTATTGGAAATAGATTTAATGATATTTCCATATCGGTGGTCTTTTATAATCATCAATAGACTGATAAATTCATCAGAATATTAAGAGGCTACATTGAATTGATTTCATCAATCAAAGGCCCTTTTAGAATCTTAGGCTGATTGATTTGTTGTAAATATTTGAGAAATTGCTGTTTTACTCCACCAAATTGAATTTTAAACATACTCGGAGTACGTAGCGTTCACAATATTAACATCATCAGGAGCGAGGTAGATAATCCCATCAAAACTGTAGAGGTCGCCGAAATGAAATTGTTGTTCTTGGTTGTTTCTCTAAACTAATAGGAAAACTAGGTGATGATTATAAATATTTTGCTTCGGGGGTTCTACCTATACTTTCAACCAGTTTTGTCTTAAACATATTTAAAATTATGCCACTGAAAATAAAAATAAAAAATGTTATACATTTCTCTAAAGTTTTCAGACTTCATGTAAGTATATGGTAAGTATTCATCATACTTGGAAATGTTATAACAAATATCGGATTGTATATGGTTCTAGAATAATGCACAACCAATTTAAGAGCTGTATAACTAATACATAATTTTTATTTGAGCACATACAGACCCTCGACCTGATTGTTCTGTAGGAGTAAACTGAAAATATCTCGAATTGAGTTGAATTCACTCATTTACTTACACCAAAAACTACTATTTGATGAAGTGATTTTTGTAGCAAAACCATTCAGGGAACACCAATCAAAAATAGTTTCGTAATCCCTTATGCATACTGGAGTACAACAATTATGTTCGGCAAATTCTGAAAACAATATTCAATTACTATAAGGACTTGGATGGGAAATGAGCAAAATTAATAATATCAACAACGAGACGGGAGGAATTGTCACTAATCGGAAAAAAATTGCTGACATGTTCAATAGCTTCAAAAATTAACAAAAGTTAAATTTTTCTTACAGCAACGAATATTGGTGAGATAAAGAACACCATAAATGAATTGAAAAATAATCAATCTCCCGGACATGTTGGAATAAATGCCGAAATTCTAAAGATTTTATTTGAATTAGGAATATTTTCCTAAATCCTAAAAAACACTATAGTAACTCCAATATTCAAAAGCGGAAACACGGATAATGACATAAACTATGGACCTACTGATCTAAGTGATCGAAAAATTTGAAAACGAGAATAGGAATGCACATTTCTTACAAAATATAATCTTCTATGAACATCTCAGTATGGGTTTAGAGATAATAAATCTACAACTGATGCAATTCATTCCTTATTAAGAACCACCACCTATGAATCTCTAAATTTGAGTACCCCATCAAGAGATGTCTTCATAGATCTGAAAAACGCATGCCATATAGTCCATCACGCAAGCTATTGAAAAGGCACGTAATTAACATACAGCAAAGGGTAAGAATTTAAAGCCAGACTAGTACAGAAGAAATTAAAATTACACGTGGTGTACCTCAAGGGACAGTATTGGGACCGGTGTTATTCGTGATTTATTTGAATGACTTACTCATACAAGATAACACCAAATAAATCATTAGTTTACGACACGAAATTATGGAATTATTGGTTGGGAAGGAGTATCAAGAACACACATATACCTATGCCCTCGAAGTTTCTCAAAAGCGATTTCTATAAATACTACCCAACAAGCCTACAAAATATTTGGGTAATTTGCGGTATGTGGAAACTCAAATACTAGGCATTAGGCAATTATTCAGATGGGATGTCTAATATATGGAAACAAAAACGAACGAGACAACACTTCAAACCATCCATATGAGACAAGAACAAAACATAAACTACTAACGTATAAATCCATAGGACAGAGAAAAGCTAGCTCCAAAATTTTCAATTATATACCAAAAGGAATTATAGATGAAACTTCTCTTAAACACTTTAAAAAGAAACTCACAATATTTGTAAAGGAAAATGAGAGAACAAAAATACATAAATTGATAGAAGGCTGAAAAAAAATAACAGAATGTATGCATTTTATCTAACTGGACATTTCATATTTATTTATTTTTATTAATTTTATTGAAAAAGAAAAAATATATATTTTAAATGTATATTCCATTCTATTATATTGTAGTCATTTTCATTATATTTTCCACATACAATTGTTCAATACTTCTTATTGTCATTTTGTATCAATTTTAAAACGAATAAACGTGATTATTATTATCATCATCTCAGTAACAGTATTGTCATAAAATATGGAAAAATAATGTTGTTAATAAATTATAAATACAGGAACGCCAAGAACTGAACATCACGAAAAAAAAAGAGGATTTTTCCCCCTAAAATGTCCATAGAAATTGATACTATAAGTGAATAAGTTCAGAAAGCCCAACTCCCAGTTATTAGGTGAATTACGACCGTAATTACCACCATCATCTCTCATTATACCGCCGTAAGTTTTTTATTGGCGCAACATCCGCCACAGCACCGTATTGACCTTGACTGAATTTCCTCGACGTACGACAACGTCCTCTTCGTGCGCACCACGGCGGTACCTGAACCAGAGACCCAGTACTGTGAAATTTCGTCGGTGGGTCAAACTTTACACCTGCCCCCACTCGAATTTCTTCTAGTAAGTCCAAGAACCTGACCAGTCCGTCGCAGGAGCCTACCAACGAACCATCTAATATGAACCGGGCTGCTGGGAAAAAATGGTAACGTGATTTCGAGGTGGAAGTACTCGCGAACTAAGTGATCAGTGATGTTGATGTGGAGTGATTGTTTTTGTTGATCAGTGGAGGACCCAGGATTTAGCGTTAGACGCGCGGAGAGAGTTCTGGGAATTCTGTGATTTTTTGAAGAATATATTATGAAGAAGTTGTTCAGTTGATGTAAGTGGCTTCTCACAATTTTTTTTGATGTAACGGAGAGACTGTTGGATATATGCGGAAACACAATGTAGCCACTGATTATAAAATTTCTATTTTAATTGAAACAGTGAAATTAATTTATTTGTTAAAAAATCCACGAGGAAATAGAAGCGTCGGCAATCAATAGCGGAGTTGCATCAATGAATAAAATATCGAATGGTGTAATGGGGGTGTTCAGACTATCAGTGTGATAAATAAAGCATTCTTTTTCGAAAACCAAGCTAACTATTTTTACCTCCAATATGATATGAGTATATTATTTATTATGTATTGTTGAGAAAGAACACCATACCAAAGCAAGAAAGAGAATACGGAACAAATCAAAAAGAATCTTTATATCCTAAATATTTTATTCTTACACATCAATAAATATTTGCAAAAGTTGCCGACGTATTCCTTTTCTTCATCATCTTAACCGCTGAACTCCAGAATTCATTGACTCTATAGGCTAAAACTGAGGTATCAAAATGAATCATTCTTGGATAAATATTGAAAGATTACTTTCTGCAAACTCGTATTAAAAAACTCACAATATGTTGATAACTAAGTAGATGATGAATTCCCCAATTTTTGGTCCGTCGGCAAATATATGTCATCCAACTGAGTTCAAATAAAGCGATTTGGTTGTTTTTTGTACGTCAATAATTTGCCAAATTATTTGAGCAGTAAACACATTTGTTGTTTTGCAGAGGATACGAATATTCTGGCGAAAGGATTCACCGATTGGTGTAGTAAGAATTCCTTAAATTTCAATCCTGACAAAACGGTATGTTTGCAGTTTACTCCCGTACAAAAATATCAAATGATCAATAAAATGTCTGTGTTCATATTTAGATGCAAATATGAACATGTTGATTAGGTTTGTAAGAGACTTAATATTAGTTATTACGCAAATTTGTAACTGAAAAATATATTCACACTAGAGCAATTATTAATGATAATAAAATGCTCTATCATTTTCACAAATTTTATGTAATATTGGTGTATGGGGAAGTTTTTATTACTCAAAAAAGAATAATTTGCCTAATCTAAGATTACCGAATGACGTGTAGAAATCATTTTAAAATGTTGAAGTTACTGACTGCACCAGGAATTTTCATTTATGAAATTTCGACTATAATGTTAAACTCAACATCAGCAGCTTCTGAAAAAAATGTGACTCTCATGATCATCCTACGAGGCACGGTGGTTTATTCAGAGTAACAAAGCACCGTACTTCACTTTACGAAAGTAGTCCTAATTATAAAGGAATACAATTTTTCTCCTGTTATATAAAAAATGAGAGAAATATTTTTCAATTCAAGATAAAATTGAAAACATATTTTTAGTGAAATCCTGATTTTATGACAGAAACGAACATTTTGTAGAATCTAAATTTGTTGATTTGTTTGTTTGTAAGGATGATATGTTTAAAGTTATTTGCGTACTGTGCTATACCTGTATATATGTGTATATATACATTTTATGACTTATAATGATCTCAAAGAATAAATAAAGATTATTATTATTGAATTCTTTCACGATATATTTCAAATGAAGCATTGAAGAATTTCTTCTAAATATCTACTTGAACTTCTGGCATACTTTCCTTAATATTTTTTTCGATGTACCCAAATTCATTTCATGAAACCCCGCAGATGCGATGTTATGATAAAATACTCCTACAGGCAATCATTATAATCCCACCAATAGGTATCTTATTTTCGTCAAGAATAAGTTGGGGAAATCCATATTCAAGTATCAAATAGTTATTTCAATTTGTACCGAATTCATACCACTTTGTTCACTTTCGAATTTTTTGTAAATCCTTTAGGTGAATTAATAGTAATTATGACTTGCAAATGTTTCTAGAAATTATCCCTTTCAAAGCTTGGGCTACACCAGTGATTCATGAATACCATTCAGCTATTGTTTGGGCAAGTAGAAACGAATATTTCAAAAAGAGGTGTTGAAATTTCACCTAAGTCTATCATTTATTCCATAAAACAAGTTGGAATTGGAATCTCAAAACAGTGACAAAGGCAAAAATTACACTAAAACATGGAATTCTGAACAGAAAATTCATAATGCCTGAATTGAAATCAGATTCAAAATAGCTAGAAATCGAATGATGAAAGGTCACAGAAAACACCATGACGGCAATTGGTATATAATTGTCTGTTTTTCAGCAGATTTTTCAATTCAATCTACCACAAGGATTGAATAAAAAATCTTGCCCCAGCTGAGAATCGATCCATGGACCCTCTGTCCTTGAGTGAAATTAATTTCAAGGGCTTTTTAAAAAATCACTGAATGAAAGCATCTCATTTCATTCAACGAGATCATCATATTTAACTTTCTTCTGTCTTCTTCCTGGAGGGGATCAGGAAAGGAATGTGAAAATCCAGCGCATTATATTTGAGCCTGTCGAGTTTGCGAGGCTCATTATCGTACACCCTGAGTCTGGTAGATACGATCTCTAGTCGAAAACATTTCGTGGAGAAAGAACCTATAGAACTTATAAGAAAGAGAGTTGCTTTTTATATATTGGATTGGAGTTGACGTCCACAAGCATTCGCAGCGCATCCAAGCGAATGTATGTATGACAAGAACCTTGTTCTGCATCCTGTTCAATCTCTGAATTTGAGTCTTGTTAAGACTATACAGAACTCCCGACAGGCATACAACATTGCTGGCCTGAAAATTGCTGTACAGTTGAGCAGAATGGCCAGATTTATATAGTTTTGCAATGTTAGACGCTTGTCCAGCTGGATTCCAATGTATCTCATCCAGCTCGACTCTATAGCCTCTCGCTCAGGTATAAACCCATGCATAAACCACACCAGCACGCTGCCACTAACTACTTTGATACTTATATTGCTTTATTGAATTACATTTTGATGTAGTCAATTTCTGAAAGACGAAATAGTGGAACTTTTCATCTATTTAGAGACCTATTATAAGTGGTTCGATTTTCGCTAGCCTATACTCTCCATTATGACACTCTGTTGAACATAATAATAATTCCACATGTCCTATCACTTGCGATATGATGATAATAATAATAATACTACTCCCTCATGAACACCCAAAGGCCCAAAGACATGACCTGTGCAGGTAGATGGAAATTAATATTCACTTGTTTCGCTACACTGTTGCATTACAAAATGATTAGTGCAATGAAATATTGTTATAACCACTATCGCTACCATACTAAATGATTTTACAATCACGGATTTACAATATGTGCTTAACGCAATTTTCAAATATTTCTATGGAACTCCATTCTTCAGATAAATTACTAGGATTACTATTTGATTCCATTGGTTAAAATCCCGCATAACAAACTAGTTCTTGGTCTGTCAATTGAAATTACATGACAACAAGAGAAATCAACTCAAAAAATACAATTTTGTGTGTGGTTTCATTATGAGTTTTTAGAAAAAGTACGCGTTAAAGAATCCTCTAGACACTGATATTTAAAATACTGCTTTTCGATCGATTGAGTTGGTGGAAAACTACCAGTTCTTATCCATTTTCGGTATATATCAATCATCAATGTTATGAACATATGTTGAATTCATTTTTCCATTTAAATATCTCATACGATATTCATGTAAGCGGTTTTTGAATGGCCTACTTGTCTGGCCTACATATACTTTCGAAAGGGACCAATAAAGTCCTCCATTTCAATGTTCAGTCTTACCAGCAGCAGTACCGTTTCATATTCAAGCCAGATGAGGAATATTGCTAGAGGCGCCTCTGAAAACTTAGATTTCTGTTTCATACCAAGAGGTATTGTACTTTCCAACAATTGATTTAGATTTATGAGGCTCATATCCGACTTGTCCAGGAATACTGTTCCCAATTATGGGGTGCCAACTATATACATGCGAACTGAAACATTCAGATTCTATTCAAAAAAGTTCCATTCGTCTCGTAGGCGATGCATCGCTCAAAAAGTCGCTCACTACTCTGAAACACCACGAGAAGGTTGGCGATCTGTCTTTTTCTTTTACAGATAGATATTTTCATAGACGACGCCGTTCTGAAATATTATCAATCGTTACATCATTAGCGGTCCCATCAAGACTGACCCGTCGAACTCAGTCTTCACATCCCATTGTAGTAAACCTCTGCTGGCAAAAGTATACTCTTGTCTTTTTTTTTTTATTTCAAGCCATTTCAAAATGAAGTTAGCCAAATGTGAGGTCACGATACCATGCATGCATACTAGATGTAGAACAGTAGTATTCAGACTATGGAATATTTCCAATATACCTCAATGGTTTGTGAACAGTTTCTTTGTTCAATCGAAGACCATCTACTAGGCATACTGATGATGCCTAGAAGACACAAGCAGCTGCCCATTTTGAACTGGAAATTGTAGATCAATTCAAGTGTCAGGAATATGGAATGGCAGTGAATTCAAACGCCTCATTTTGGTAAGAGGAATCGTCTTTTTCGTGAATTTGAACAATCTGTTTCTAATGGTTCATGTTTCATTATGACTCTGGTGGTATTGCACTCTATACAAGTTATCAAGCTCTAGTCGATACGGCTTTGTTCAAAATAAAAAGATTCCTTAAAATAAATTCTTCGTGCTCTGAAGATAACTAATAATTGCTTTGTTTCATATGACTTCATCGTTTACTTCTATCGCCCACACCTCTTGGCTTTTTCATATTGCACATTTATTTGATTTATAGTCAGTTTAATGACACCACGGGAGTTTTTTCAGAGTTTAATGGTGGAATATCCGACATTGAATATTAAGATAAAGAGCTGTGTATAAAGAGGTACTAAGTTATGACTTCATTGTATATTATATCTGTGTAAAAATTGGGCTTATTTATCCTTCCGGATAGTTCAATTTTGTTGAGTTTTTCGACATTATGAAGTATATAGATTACAACACTTATGTAAATTGTATCAGATTTCTAAAGATTTAATTATACATTAGCGATATTTTTCGCTACTTTTTGTAGCTTTCTCAAGCGATTAGCGATTAGTTAAGATTTTGGAATATTTCTGAGATTTTTTAGAATTCACCGATATTCAAAAAGAAAAAGTCCAATCGACAGTTTTTCATGGATAAAATGGCATGTCTAACCGTTTGTCAGCTTTCAAGGCACACCTTTTGATTAAAAAATCCAAAATGGAGAATATATTCAGAATTGTTTAAACTCATGAATATAATTTACGATTGAAATAGAAGTTCTCTAACAACTGCATGGTACATGTGTTTTTTACTAAATATTTTTACGGAATAAACAATTTTGAACATGTTTTCTACACGAAAGAAAAATAAATTTAAGTACTCGAGCTACTGAATAAATATAAAATGAACTTCACCATTATTATATGCACTCGTTGATAAAGTACGAATGGGGGAAAATCTCTTAATCGAGAATTGCCTATTCGAATTCAAATCACACACAAAATTTCATGTGACCCACAGGCCAAGACCTATATGCATATCAAATTCGTTCGAAAATATTCACAAGCATAACAGATGTCCATTAAAACTATGTAAATTCGTAATTTCCACAATTGAACATCGTTCCCTAATTAATAAACATCGACTTCATCAGAAGACGTTATTCACAAAGTTTCTCAACAACAATCATTAGTACTGTTCCAACTACAAAATGATCTCATATCTTTGATTTAATTGTCTTGGGAAATGGTTGTAATTGAATCGTTCTGCATGGGCATTATTAAAAATTTCTTCGTGACTTTTGTTTTGATCAATTTATTTAAATTTATACTTACTTAGCAATCGTGAAATATACAGGTCGTGTTCTCGATGAAAGAACACAGATGGTTTAAAATGTCAATATCAGTGATTTGTAAAACGGGTCCAACGCAGAAAGCGAAATTCAAAATATTTCTTTCGTGAATATTTCTTTTTTTCTGAGCTACTTCATTTCCTTTATGAGAAGATGGTTTCATCCAGCTTCAGAAGCACTTGACATCAGTCGACGAATTCCATGGATTCCTACTGAAACTGAAGAACAAAACTGCAGTGTTTTGCTCCCAAGGCTTTTTTTGTTTATTTTTCATTTTATGAATGAGGAAAGATTTCTCAAATACCTTCAGTAATTCATTATGGAATATGAGGAAATGTTCATTCTGGAATATAATTTCTTCTCAAGTAATTTTTAGACAATTTTATTTTTATAACTACCATCAAATGTACATTTCTGATTTTGAATAATCAGCAAACGGATTGTCCTCAATATTTCAGGGACGATATCAATTTTATTTCAGTAGAATCAGTATCTATAGATATTGATAATGTATTCCACATATATGAACTTTCATTCCCAGAAATAATGCATAAAAATATGTGAAAATCAATATCGCCACAAAATTTGGCACTGCACTGTTGTTCCGAAACTTTCTAATCAAATGCATAAAATGTAAAGATTTCATTAAAACTCAGGCTTGATTTTAATTGTTCATGAGGTTGATCCACGATTCTCATTACAAATAAAACAATTTTTACTCTACGGAGACTTCAATAGTCGATGAGGCGCGAAGATGAATTAAAAGTAAATCCGATGTATGGACGGCGGGTAGCCTTTCTAACATGACTATGATAATGATGATTGTTTCGATGTTGAAGATTGATTGGATCGGACCACCAGTATTGTGATTATGCAAATAATGATTTTTTTCTGGGTGTGTTGGTTTGCACAGTGGATCTCCTAATTGTAATGATCAAAATGCTGCATGGAAAGTAGATATAGTATAACGGCTGGACTGAGAATGTCGTGTCTTGTTGAAATTAATTCGCACTCAAAAGTCGCCATTAAAACGATAAATAAAACTCACGTATATGTTGACGGAATTTGAAATCGATTCAGTCTACCCAAAATTTCATAGGCTTTCATAGGCATGTCGAGATGCATTCATGGGAATCTTGCGTTTTTTTTAAATATGAGAAATCATAGCTTTCCATAAAATTTTCTCCTTGAAATAGAAGAGGTTCCGTCAAAATTGACTGGAAATTGATATATAAAAATGTTGAAAATTACGGAAATCAATAGAAAATTCATGGGAAAAAATATTGGTAGGAAATTACCGCTCTCAATTCCAGATGAACTTTTCAACTTGGCAACGGTTGAAGATAGACCAATTCAGTAAACGCCAGTCGATTCAGAATGACGAAATTAGTTCAGTCTGTGAATTTTGATATGACCGGTGGACAAAAAAAACAGTCCAAAAAATCAAGTAAAATTCAAAATCACCAGTTTCACTTGAAATTCACACTAAAGACGCAAAATTTTGTGGTGATTCCGAAAATATATGATTTGTGCATGTTCAGATATATGTATATGTTCAGCTTCAAAAAGGAATAATACGTCAAAAATTCCTTCGCACTATCGAACTTTCGAAAATTTTCAACTCGAAATTGCAGAGGATCGTAAAGGCCTATAAAATATTTGATTGACTCGAAATATATATCACAGTAGGTACACAGATTCAATGAAAATTATTAAAAGATTATAATCAAATAAATCAGTGGAACTTTTCAACTATAGAACGGTTGAAGATAGACCAATTCTGCGAACAAAAATTTCAAAATGATAAAATTCGTATACTCTGTGAATTACAATTTAACAGGCTTGAATTTCAAAATGTCATTGAATCACTTCTTGTTTTCTGATACTTTTCAATTACAGACAGCTGTTACAGAATTTGAAAAATGCGGAAATTTTACTGGATATAGTTCAATATTTCCAAAACACTGTAGTTCACATGACTATTTCACTCATCTTAAAATTCTCACGTAATGTGGTCAATCGCAAACCAAAGACAACTCGTGTTATCGCGATAACACCAGCTGTCTTTTAATTCTGATTGGAGGATCAGCTTCGGTATTTTCAACGACGTAACGATGGCAACACAAAGTTTGGCAGTTCTATCAATATTAATTGTACCTGATTGTGTCAAAATGAGTCGCTTCACTGCAAACTCAAATGAAATTATGAAACGAAACATTATAATATTGACGATTTTAATAATTTGTTTATGACTGTTATACATTTTTCATATTTATATTAATGTAGAAACTTTATTCGTGAAATAGTCTCATAAAATTCAACTCGTGATTGAATTTATCTCATAAGTCTGTCTTTTATTTCTGAACTCAACCGAATTGTTTTGAGAAAACACCACTCGTCCTGCGGACTCGTGGTGTTTTCACGAGGCAATTCAGTTTCATTCAGAAATAAATCGACAGACTTATCGCGAAAATATCAATCACTCGTGAAAATACCACGCCAAAATGTATACAAAAAAGTTGAACAAAAAATACAGGTCCGTATTTGTACGAAACTTTATATATTAATTTCATTCACATCTTCGGATAGTCTACGGTAAGTTGCTATAGCAAAGTGTCAACTTTTCGACATTTCCTGTATAACTAGATTATATTTTTTTGATTCACGTTATTGATCTTTGAAATAGGCTACTTTTTCCCCATTCAAATATCCCATGTTTTACCGTTACTGAGAACCCATTGCGTAAACTGAAATTCAATCCCTGTAAATGCATTCAATAGCAGTTGTACGTAATTTATTGTAGGAAATGTGCATACATGAAGTAGGATATCCCATGAAAAGAACTTGCTTCACAGAACACACTGTATACTTGCATGGAATATAAATAGAGTTGATAGTAACGAGTTCGTATGGCAATTCACACAAGAAACTGGAAACAAAATCAAGCATTAAGTTTATAGATGACTCCTCAACGAAATATACTTGGACTCTTTTTCATCCATATATATTCCAAAAAACAGCTACTTCCCTAGCTAATGTCACGACGGGTATTGAATCGCTAGGAATCGCACGTTAAAAGGTAAGACCTCGTTAATCCTTAGCTCGCACAAGTTTCGACTTCTGAGGGCTGTCGTTCGTAGGGGGATAACAGCTGGTTAACGAAAAAAACAATTTCAACCAAAAAAAAAATAACAATATGAAACAGATACTTGTGCAATGATCCCCAATAATTAATACTCATTGTTAATAATGTATCGATCTTCAACTAATATCAATGATATTTCGAATAATCAACTGAATAAATAATGATCAATAACTACCAGAACGTATTCCGTGGTATATTTCTAAAGAATTATCGACATTGTATAGGTCAAAAGGATTATCAAGGTAGAAACACAATACACATGAGCCACACTTAACACTGAAGTATTTATTATTCACGCTCACTTTATTCGGTAAGAGTGCTTTTTTACGTGAGCGTGGGTGTGAAGAAACGTTTACTACTGAATACGTATATTTTCAATAAAATTTGTAAGCATCATTAAAGAGCTCATTATGAGAAGTACTCATGGTACACAAATCAACATTATTCTTCACACTGTGAATCGATTATTTCCAGCACGTTTTGTATTTTATGAATGGCAAAAGGGGTATCGGAGTTCGAAAAATGTTGAATTCATGGTCGAGTATAATGTGCTGCTCTCTTTGCCTAATTTCTATGAACTTTTGTACTGTTTTATGAGGATGATCAGTTTTGATAAAAAAGAAATTCATATAGAATTAGGTATTGGAGGTTTGTTCATCTGTCGCATTCATCCAGATATGACATCATAGAACTTTCGGAAGAAAAAATCTCCAATAGAGACAGAAACCAACTTACCTAAACCAAAAATACATTCCATATAACGAATTATTCAGTTCATGTAAAGTAATGAAATTATAATAATCCTCACTGATGATAATGACTGGGCAATTCTCATCTAGAAATAAAAATGGTCTTATAAAATTCAGTATCAAGATTTTATGGGCGTATTTTTTCATAAAGTTTTGACCGCGCACGCTACGTTAGCAATTTTTACGCAACTGCGACCGATATAAAAAAATAAATAAATGTTTTTTAATTTGAAAAGTGTCGCAGAAGGAGGAGGACATTTCCAGTACCTTTTACAAAAAAGGTTCGTGAAACTTTGTAAATTAGATCAAAAAGTAAATAAGTAGCGTTTTTTGTTAACATTGTGATAATTGCTTTCACCCTTTCGTTAAAAATTTTAGTTGAATGTAGGGAATTACAAAAAAATTATTAAGTTTTTTTTCTCGATAATGGTTGCAGACGCGTAAAAATCCAAGAGACTCCTTTATAATATAAAATAGAGTATAAATTTAATTTTGTTGCTAGCTGATACATTCATAAATATTTGATGTGAGACTATGACTACCTAACTCCACTGTAAGAGAAGTTCATTTTAACACCTTGAACGGCAATTTATTTTTCGAAAAACAATGCCTTTTTTTATTCAATAATTATGATGACAGCGCCCAATCAATAACGCTGCAAGAATATTCCGATAGACACACAATACCCCGCAATGTTTATGCGATTTCTAATTGAAAATTGGCATTTATGTTCCCAATGGGTTCATAAATACTCCCTCGCCACCAATTAATGAACATATTTACTGTTAACAATGTTGTCGCTACCGAGTCGTGCCCTACATTACTTATTATTAACTTTATTCACACAGATAGAATGATAGTGTTACATATATATTTTTTGTATGAGAACCTTGCAGAAATTATGAATTTATTATGGTTAGTCACAATTTGGAGTTTATGGTGGTGACTCAGATATCTGTTCAATTCATTAAATAATCTGGTCTTTTTTAAAACCAGTACTATAGGTATAGTTGTCGGCAAGGTTACAACAGAAAATAACTACTGCCCAATACGCCTTTGAATTACATCTGTTAAATCATTTACAAAGTTTTCTATAAGAACTCTTCGCAATGCTCTTGATCTCAAAGAGAAAACTATTTTTCGATTTAAATTTGTTTGAGTTATGGTAAGACTTCATAACACTCCAGTTGGTTAACATTATATGAGAAGCTTCTTCAATTTTAATGAGCATATATGTTCTTGTTGCTAAGTTATATAGTTTTTATCCATGATTATTGGTGTGTTCATAGATTGCTTGTTTTCCCGCATCAAAGTCTCCAACAAGAACTATTATAACATCTTCATTTGTCTCTTTCTCAATTTCTCTTTCCATCTTTAGGTTGAATTATTTCATTCTTTATTCTTACTTCTTCTGTGGGTGCATATAAAGAATATTGAACGGATGAGCTCCTTAGTTCTATCATTTATTGGCATTTTCGTAACTTTTTTCCTTGAGTTTTCGAATATTATAAATCCTACTTAGTTATGTCCTCGTTTTTCAATTTGCCCTTGCCCTCTCCACCGCATTTTCAAGGTACCAGCATTGTTCTTGAGACCCATGTGCTCATTCTCAGCTCTTTATTTTTATTCCAATACTAATTGCTTCTGAGCACTGAGCTGAAAAATATACTAGAATCAAACGAACAAAATATATTAACTAATTTCAGTAAGTTACCAGAAACCAGAACACTGACGCAGGTTTTCTTCATTCCTTCCTATATTATCAACAAAAATATTGTTCAAGAGGAATTAAGTATTTCAAGTGATTCACTAACTAACTATAAATGACTTCCTCTCACTGTAATTATATATGTTCATTCAATTCTTGGCAATATTTCTCTTTCAAATATCCGTCGGAAAATCAAGTCGATATTAACTTATCGAAAGTTCAGCTTTCATTCCATTATTTCTCTAAAATATTCTCGATTTCTGCACAATATGTCGTTACTGCTAATATATGTGGTTAACAGTATGGTTTTGTATATAGAATTTTACATACGACCATTGAGTTAATATTTTTTATTCTCTTTGCGTTGATGGGAAGATTAACTGTTCTATTATAGTCATGTTTGTGAGAAGTTTTTGCAGTTATGTTTCATTTTACCAGTATACCAGTACAGTATTGACGTGATTCTCACAGAATTTTTGGTATCTTATAACGTTTATCAGCTTGAAGCGTAAAATACTTAGAAGTTTACATGAATTAGCACCTAAAATGGGATAGATATATCAACCGTGTAATGAAAAAAATAAGATTCATACCATACAAACTCGAATATAACATTTCCTCGATAATATTTTCAAAAATCTCATATCACGCAGAAAGTCACATACATATCATACTCTGTTCTGTCTATACCTAGCACCTGAAATATATAATATCATACCAACAACCATGAAAACAACACGCTTGCCAGCTCAATTAAGAAAATATTTCAAAAATTGATTGCTCTCTATGCCTCGTATTGAAATACATAGGATGTTCGACACGCAATCAATCTGGAATAAAAGAATATATATTTGTGAGTGATAAATTATAGGCAATTAACATTTTCAGTTAACTACTTCTCTACTTTACAACTATGAATATAGCTAATGTTTATTTTCTCCATATAAAGTTATGCATTTACTTATTAGTGTTGTACCATAGTTGTATTTGTCCTTTTTTATTATTATTGCAGTTAATGAGTTAATCGCCACGCACAGGCCACGCATATGGTTTTATAAATTCATTTATAGGCTCTCCTCTTACCATACTTTAACCTAGGAGTGCAACAGCCATATCTGGTCATCAGAACTGTCGGGAAAAAACAAAGATGCTGTTACATAGCGTAATATGCTTGCTGTTTCGATTTAACTTTACTCCTTTAGAGTGATGAAAAGGACTCAGGAAAAGCTGCATTTTCATGACAGCTTGCATTCTAAATCGTCTGTTCCACAGGAAGGCTGTGGACTTTTGAGCTTGGAGTATCTCAAAACAGAATGGTACTGGATGGAGCCTATTAAGCCTATTAAGCAGAGAAAGATACCTTTCTCTGCTCAATATGCGATCATGAAGAAGCAGGGATTGGAGCATTTCTTTTCAAGGCAGCAACCCGGGCAGCCGATGACCTTGGAAAAAGCAGCTATATAAGTATAAGCCAATGCATGAGGTCTTCTTCAAGAACATTGAAGACTTTGAATTATCCAACCTGTCAAGTGGGCTGAAGTCGAAAACCAAGTGATTTATAAAGCGTGTCATGGGGTAGCCTAAATCGTAATGCATTTGCTGTCAGCCTGTCCAACTTATGCGCTCTCAGCCTATATTCACAGGCATAACGCGGCGCTACGAGTGTTGTACTATCATCTAGGACAATCGTATTGTATGGACGAGACACCGGGATTGTCTTATGCTCCGGGGGATATTGAGTCCGTTGTGTAGAATGAGAAGTGCCGAATCTATTGGAACTGCTTATTCCTCACCCTCAGGTAGATACAAGCCGCTAAGCCCGATGTAGTCCTTCTAGACCATCACCGTCATAGAGTTTCCGGCTTCTGGCCGAAAAGAGGAGGAAAAACGGGCAAAATATTGATTCTGATCGTAGGGGTACTAGGTGGAATGATGGACACGCTGCTACCGAATCTGAAGAACATACTGTCTTGCCGTTATGCGGCTGAAAACTCAGCCGGAAGAATGCGAAGGCGGTATGTTATGTAATGAGTTCTCAATCTTAGCAATGCTCCAGGTTGAAAAGCAAAACTGCACCAAAAAAGTACTCTTTTCTGACGAAGTTTAACTTTATGTTCAGTTGGGAACAAAAATAAGCAGTCCATGGTACAGTTCAAAACATTAGTTTCTGAAAGAAAATGTAGCCTCTGTGATTTTTTTCAAAACATGGTGTTTCTGATTTTCTTCTTTTCAATATCTGCATAATAGTAAGATGGAGTTGAATTGGGGGAAGTGTTTGAACTTTCTTTTTACATACTTAATCTTGGATTATGTAAATGGGGTCACTTTTTGATGAGCCATGGTTTATTAAAGTATGTTTTTCTACACGTATAAACAATTTAAAATACAAGAGAATCCAATATATTACTTCAATCATAATAAAACTCAACGAAAGTGGAGAAGACTGACCCATCAAACCCCTTCAATCCACACAATTGAATTTGAAATAACTTCAATAGAAAAGTCAGGTCGGGGCTATTTTATTCAGCAATATTAACTCTCTTATTCAACTCCAATACTTCGAATAACTCTTCTGGTTCTCTCACCAAAAAAAAGTATCCCCAAACTAGTGGCTTGGTTATCTAGAGCCCCCGACTCCCATTGGCTGAACCCTTCCTGGTATCGGCTAAGTATGAAATTCACCATTACCGTAACAGTGGCATGCCTTGGTTTCAAAATGGGCACTATATGTCTGAGAATGCATGGAAAAACTATGGAATTGCTCGAATATTGATTTTTCTCTCATAATATCGTATCTATGGACCACCCCATCACAAATCATGTTTCATCTGAGGATGCTTTGAAAGAAAACCGATCACAAAACTCTTTGATTCTTTTAGATGTTTTTTACGATTCCAACGCCCACTATCCATTACAATGTTGCATGGTTTTCTGGATGACATTTTTATTTTCTTTCGCGTTGAATGCATTCTTTGTTGGTTAATTCTGGAGAGCTGTCACCGTACATTATTCCTTGGAAAATTTGCAATTTGACTGCGATGTTGGTTTGGTAATCCTCAGTAGATAATAGTTCTGAGGCATCTGACCAGCATTCATGAATTTGTGTGCTTTCATAACTAATAGCAAACGATCTTTCATCAGAGTTTTTTTTAGTTGGGCCACATAAATTGCTGTGTAAGGAAGGTTCTCAAAACATTTCAGATTTGTGATAATTCTTAGTATATTGCAATATCCAGTCCAGTCCATGCCAGTTAAGTTATTCCTGTAGCAGATTGATTGATGAATGAGAAACAATTACAAGAACTTTTCATCTCAGATGTTTTCAGCGATGTCATCGCTCGCTATTACCTAATATGTTACGTAACTTTCTGGATGACATGTTGATTTCATTTTCCATTTGGTTATATTCCCTACAAGTTGATTTTGAGGAGAAGCCGCCATATATTATTCCTTGGAGAAATTACAATTTGACTCCAATGATGGTTTGGCATTCTCAGTGGACAACAGCTTTAAGGCTTCCGGCCTGCCATCTGGAATTTATTGTGCTTTCATAAAATAGGAGAAAACTGCCTTCTAGTTAAGTTTCTAACAATTGGATGATATATATAACATGCTGTGTTGAAAAGATGTTCAATACAATTCCTTCGGTAAACAAAGTAGACTCTTTGCCTGGAACTCGAGTACATAAATTCCATATTAGCTGCTAATTTAGTAGATTTTCTATCTTGTCCTCCTCAGTGCAGTGGCTTTATTTCATTGATATATTGATGAACGGCAAATAGTCACACCAAATTCAGATTGTTACGGTAATAGTCAGAGCTGTAGTTGTTTTGTATTCAGCATGTACCTCATATCAGTTCTTCTGGATTTATTGGTTGAAGATGTTCTCGACGGTTAAAAATTATTCAATTTTCATTTGTTACCTTCCGGCAATATCTCGGGCCATATGTTCGATACCCATGCGATTTTCAAGAGTTCGAGTCGTTTTCTTTGGTGTGTACCCATGTACATGTTCGATTCTTTTCCATTTATAAAAGAGAAATTGTGTCTATCGCCAGATGTATCTGCTGTTGGAAAGATTATATCAATTATAGGTTAATACACACATAAATAAGGTTTATCACATATTGGAAAACGATTATTATTTGTAAAGAAAGCGGAGAAATGAGAAGATCGTATTACGCACTGAATATTCAACTTTGTGAATATTTAATACGGATTCTAAGATGGAATACGCTTTAATGGTATGTAATAAAGTGTAATAATGTTAATAATCCATGAAATAACACGGAAAGACAATCGTCGAGTTTTGATTAGATACACTAAGAGTCTTTGGGAAATTTCATAAATATCATTCAGTAGTAATAACTATGATCACGATGGAGATAAAAACGGTACATTATTATTTTCGTTGTAAATAATGTGAACCTATTTCATTTCTGTTTCTTTGCAAATACTAGCAACTTTGCTATCGTCTTCAGCTTTTGGATGGGATGAAGTGACAAGTGTTTTACTAGACATCCAACACACGAACCATTTTCACAGGTAATAAATTTTATGGAATTGTTCACGAATGAAAGCAATTTCTACAATAGATAAAACATATCCACATCCTAATGTGCTCGTTACCGTAGTTTTCAGCTTGGGTTTCAAACTTTCAAGCCAGTTAAAACTTTTACAGAGGCGGAACTCAAGTATTACTTATCGTAAAAGAATTTAATTGCCCATCATTCGAATTCACACGATTTCTTCAACATCAACATTGGAATAAACAAATAAACTGTCTGTGTAGAAAATATCAACACTATTCTAACATTTTCTGTTCCTCTACTGATACTTGACAGTTCTCTACACATGCTCCCTGACATAAAAAATACCAGAAACCTCTATATTCTTTGATCCGCTTCTGGAACTCGAAACTGTACATTCTCAGAAAGTTGAGACAGTTTTTAAATCAGTCACGCTCTAATTAGTGTTTACTCATGGCTTGCACGAAAATATCGTTTAATTATGAACATTACTGGAATTTTGGCAAAGAATTCAATTAAATTTCGATGCACCCAAAAGGAAATGACCATTATGTGGAACAGGAGCAGTGGCGTAGCGCATCTATGTGGTCTAGCTATACCGTATTCATTGTTTTATTGACGATACTAAAGATTCTCGACGATTATTTCTTCAAATCAAGTATTTTAATAAAATGAAAAAAATATGAATTAATTATTCCAGTTTTATAGATGTTGTAACCAACCACGAAAATGCTCAATCATGTTCGGAATTAAATGATTTATTAGCGATTTCTCCAAGTCGATGGTTAATCAAAATGCAGTAGAATAGGAACATAAATCAAAATTTGACAAGAAAAACACCCATTACAGAGAAGATGACCAGAGACCATAAAAGACGAAGTTGTTTTGTTGGAATTCTTACTATGTATTCAATTTTTCAAGCCATCAAAATGTCATTAACTCTCATTTTGTACGATTTGTGGTAAAGCTATGGCAGCACAAATCGAAACTTATGTGAATCGCTCGGCCAAATAGGCTGTGACCTGAACTAAACTTTCAGCTAGCCACCTGTTATCATTGAATCCTGCTCATGTTGATATTGTGAGGATGTAATTGGCTGCAATTCAAGGAAAACATGTTTCTTTTCATCCAATCATAATGCAGGATTTCTTGCTGCTCCTGCATACACTCATATTATTGCTGTTGATTCTTTCTTTATTCTGCTAGATGATTTCATTAGGAACTAGCTAAGCCGCAAAACATTCCATCCGTCTGGAAATTTTTTGAAGTTTTTATCTGCCTCAACTCGAGATTAAACATTTAATTATTCATTAGAAGACGTTTAATCAGTACGATTAACTGTTTATTCTCTAATGTATTTCGGCAAGAATGCAGATTCTAAAAAACGTTGCAAGATGAGTAGTATTTTAAATGACGTCCAGCCAGTTTTTAACCATAATTAGCATCGATATAAATTCCGTTGCAGACTTTGGTTGAGCTTAATATATGCAATGAATAAAATATTCCTTGGATGCACGGACGAAATAAATTATTGGTCGACCATGAGTATTCGAAACTATTTTTAGACGATCAGGAAATAGATTTCTAAAACAGAGAGAACCTGATGCTGCCGTTCTTCTTCATACCAATGTAATATCTACGTAGTCAATCAGATGAAACTTTTATCGTGGATGAAATATATCAAATTCACCTACACATAAGACACTCACCACTTCGAAATCAAATCCTACTCGAATCAACACAAATTCGCAATGTTTTGTTGGAGGTAGAACTGTTAGTTGAGATGTTTGGAGTCAGTTGAAAAATGTTGAAAAAATACATTTCAAATCAACATATCAATTTGTCGATTTCCCATACTTACTTTTTCCCTTATTTCGCAAAATTCCCTATAAAACGCAATTACACTTCCTGCCAATGCTGACTACTAATCGATCTATAGCCGAGGTGGCAATAAACCTCAGAGAAATAAAACTCGTTTGATACTCTTTCAGGCGCGATAAATTTTATTTTTCTCTAACGAGCATTTTTGTTCCTCGACTCGCTTTCTATTTCTATTCGTATTATGGTATTTTCTCTACTGTTCTCACATTCTTCATGAATAAAAAGAGTCATGTACGCACAGTATGGATTGAATTGTAGTACGTCTGTAATTTCTTCAGATAATAGTAATGATGGCCGTTGAAATGTCATCTACGGCGATGTTATCTTGTTGCCGAGATTCTTTACGACACAGCTATTTAAATAGTTGTTATAGGTATTTCAATCATTTATGAAGCTCCTTACAAGATTACTGTTTATTCTATTCAATAATTAGTTAGTTACAGACAACGCATTATACTGTTTTGAAGCCATGCTTCTCAGCTTAAATAACAAGCACTTCGAAAGTATTTTAAGCAGGAATCATCGATGCATTAGGAGGCTCTCTCAATGAGCAATACCATAACTCCTTCAGGTGAAAGTCCTAAAATATTACTGACGCAACAGGAATCAAAAAGTATTTACTAGGCAACGAAATTCTGAGTCCTCTCGGGTTTTACTGAAATTTAAAATGGCGTACCTCAGGGAAGCCTGTTGGGTCCTTTATTTTTCATTATATATATATTTTTAGATATAGATTTCTCAGAGATTTTCAAACTATCAAGTAGTACAGTTGTGAGTTGGGCAGAAGATAGCAATATTATTTTAAACGTTAACCAGATACCCTAGAATGGAAAACTCAATTTCAACAACACTTCTACCGTACCTACATATTTGAGTACTGACGAGTTATTATTGAACATCTCTAATAAAGCAGACAGTATAATTTTCAAAACTATTCATAATAATATCATCATTCCGGAGTAGGTTCAGCACAGAAACGATATATTACTTATCTTTTTCATCTAATACAAAACTGTTAGGAATCTATATAGATGTAAACATTCGAACTAGTTCGAATACAGTTGTCCGACCCACCCTGTCACTGATGAGAGGCAATAAACCTCGAAACATGCATGTCTACAGGTGGTCATTCCCAGCCAAATGAAGGATAATTTTCTGTTTAATTACGAGACAAGCACTTGCAATTGGGTCTTCTTTGAAAAACGTTGAACAAATATCTGTTAGTTGTAGTTCAATGTCCGTCGTGGTATTAGCCAGGGAAGTAGTTGTTTTCTGACAGATGTTTGTCTTTATTTTCGACTTTGTGGAAACGTTTAGAGAGAAGGGTACCCCTGTATTCTTTCAATCTATATAGATGACAAACTAAATAAGAATTACACAATGATAATCTCACAATAAAATAGATGAGTGAATGTTAGATATGCAATTTAGAGTTTTGAAAAGTCACTTGAAAGTCGATGCACTAAAAACGTCATATTATGGGACTGTCACCCTTTTCAATATGGAATATTGGTTTGGGGTGGGAGTACACAACTAGGACGTATTTTTATCGTATGTTGAAGCCTTTGTTGAATATAAAATACAAAAATTCTATGTAACGGAATGCTTACCTTATATTCTATTGACATATATGTTTCTATTTTTCAGAAAGAAACCCAATTTCATTATTTCTATAAGCATAGACTGACAAATATGGAGAAAGGGCCACATTATGCATCCATTAAATTCTACCTTCAATCATTAAAGAATAAAAGTTTAAAAAAAATGTTTTTGATTTGTTGTGTTACAGTGAGCCATATTTATAACAAGAATTCATAGAATGAATGAAATTTTCAATCGTACACCAATGATTGTGTATTTTTATATGTGTATATATTTTTTGCATATTATTATTATTATTTACTTTTATAAGAGATATTTCTAGTTATATCAAGTGACATTTGTATCTTGTATGGTATTGTATATTATGTAAAGTCAATTATTTTTATTTTGTTTTATACGACTTGAGTTTTTCAACTGATAAAATTGAAAGCTTGAAATAAATCTGTTTATCCATACGGATTCATAATAATGAAAATACAACAGTTATAATAATTATGTTTACTGCAATGTTGAGACAAATCCACCAGAATCGAAGATCAAAATTTATTGTATAAGCGTATGTTAGTTTAAACTTGTTCGATGATAATTTATTTATTTTGTGAAATTTTTTAATGAATTACAGGATGAAAAACTTTTACCTAATATCCCCTGAGTTTTGCTCCAATGATTATGTTCAGTTTCGGCTTTCACACCATTATCAAGTAGTATTTATCCTGCAATATTTCATAACTCATTAAAGTTTATTGAAATTATTAAATATATTTGTTTCAAAGATTGAATTCGACAGTAAACAACTTTTTTTTCAAATCAATACATTTTGTTTCATATACATCAACTATGATTCAATATTATTGAAAAATACATTTACCTGAAACACTATTGATTTTTCATACTTAATGCACATTTCTCATTATAACTTCGGAGTTCCCAACTCTTAAATGAAACAATTCATTATGTCCCCTGCTCGGGATCAAATTTTGAATATGGCGTCAAACTTCCACTTCAACCCTCGTTTTTATTTTCGAGATAAATATAGAGTGATTTTTCATCGAAGAAATTTCCGACATCTCGGCAATAATTTCAGTTTTTTTCTTGTTCTAATGCATTTTTACACGAGCTAACTTGAAAAGAATATTGAACTGTTTTGAATACATGTGTAAGACCTCGTTAATCCTTGGCTCTCACAAATTTCGACTTCTTAGAGCTGTCGTTCGTAGGGGGGACGACAGCTGGTTAAAGAAGAAAACACTTTTAAAAAACAATTTTTTTGAACATTCTATATACATATTGATACTATACTCTGGAGAAAGCGAGATTTTTTCCAGTAGACTGCAAATAGTTCTAATTGAGCCACTCTATGAAAACATGATGAATATTAAATATTCAATTAACGGTCAATTACATTGATTTCAAGTATAGCAAAGTTATATGGGAGAGAAATCAAGAAAAGAACAGTGTACTGCTACACCAGTAAACATAACGTAATTTCAAAATAAATATTCATAATACAAGTGTGAGTAGTGTGAGAATGAGTAGCGAGTTTTAAACACCATTTTCACAAGTGCATACAATATTTTCCGAAACGGAATTATAATTTGAAGAAACATTAAAAATTTCAACATACCTGGTATATAATTGATTAAAAAATAGCATTGTCAAGTGCTACAAACGAATAATGTTTTTTTTTCTTCTGGTAATTCAGATATCATAAAAAAAAACGAGATATTAAAACTTTTGGCCAAAATAGTTCATTCAGAAGAAATCGATGAAAATTCTGATGCCTCTGATTTAAAAGAAGAAGCGAAATTAGCAATTTTCACCACGAAAATTCTGATCTCAATGCGAAGCTCATTCTTTTGTTCATCAACTATTTTGTTTATTTAGACTAATTTTCGCCTTGGTGCCAAAAATAATTCACTTTTCGCATTGGTATTTTGAACTAACGTTCTTCACATTCAAATGAGAACTGAAAAAAATACATTTCAGTTCTCAGTGCCATAAATATTGATTTGGGTTTGAAGCGGGGAATGTTATATGCTTCCTTATATTCGAAATATCTGAGAAAAAATGTATGCGTATTTTTAAATCTTACCAGTCTCCAATAATGTGAATCACTCACAGCTATTGGAGGCCCCACATGACCTTTTGTGACTTATCAGATTATCGAATAAAGAAGAATTGCATCTTCAATCATAATCAAAAATTTTCTGCAGTCCTAAACAGAATATTCATCGATCTTATGGAAATAATTATGGAATATTCATTTTGCGTTGTATGAGACAGATAACATATTTAGTTCCACGAGAAAAACCAGATTAAAAATCTCTCCGAGTCCGAGCAATCTTTGATAAAATCATCGTTTCTGAAGAATATATTAATACGTCCGACATAAATTTTCTGTTCGTGTACTGACCATAAATAATTGAAATGTTAACACCCGACGAACAGATGAACATGAATTAAAGATTGCGTGTTTCCGTCTACAGCGTATGAATAATAATATATGTGCTTATTTTCCCAATTCATAGCGACTATGAGGAATATTTACGGAATCAGACACTGGTTAACATAATTCTCGGGTGAGGAACTTTTCCTCTCGGGTTATTTCACTAACGAACTCATGAATATTCCAGAAGTATGCGGGATGTTTTTCAAGAAAAATATGTCCACTTCTTCAATGAATCTTACGGGAAAATTCAAAACAAAACGTAAATCTTCTGTGATCATTTCATCCTGCATAGACCCTTTCCTTAACCATGATACATCAAATGTTTGTGTAGGTTTCTTTTCTTTCATGTCAGATCATTGAGATTTGGTACATATGCAGTTTTTTCTTGAAAAAGATTATGATGTCTAATACGTTTCTAGCTGTGAGAAAGCCACTGTTTCACCGTGCTCACTTTCATAGAGATGAACCAGAATAGTTCAATCTCCACACCCTTTTCAGTCACTCAGTAAACTTGCCGAATGTTTCTTCCTCAAGACTTGTTCTCTCAACAAACACCGCACGTGTTTGGGATGTTGAAAATTGTTAAAATTCATACCATGCATCTAAGGGCTAAATTGCACTCATTATATTTTCTCTATCGTTCACCTGATATGATCTAGTTCTACCTTTTGTTTTGGATTCAATGACAGCATTCTTGGAATTAATAACTGATGAATGAAAACATTCTTGAATTTTTTCTAATTGAATAAATATTTCTTTAATGTACTACTTGAACAAGGGGCTGTATGGTATTGGGCCCTTATCCACATTCATACTATTTTTCCCTTCTTGAGATTTATAGACTAGTCTATAGTCATGTCTAATACGGTCTAATACGGAAGTTATACAGCATAGGGCTGATTATTATAAATAATGGAGAACTCAAAATCCGACTGCAAAGCAAATGGAAACAACACTCCAGAGATGTTTTTATAATCCATATAAGACCCACTAATTCATTTGTAGAATCGAGCAATAACTTTCGCTCCCATAGACCAGTAAAATACATTGCTGTCTTCGGACAAATGACAACGAACAAGTATGAACAAATTATTGCCGATGTCTTGAAGAACAACCGCAAAATTAACGCAAATAAGTCGTTAAAAATACATTTGTGCAATCACGCCTAGATTCCTTCTTGGAAAATTGAGGTGCAGTTTATAATGAATAGGTTTACTTGTTTTGTTGGATTCAGTTGGCCATGGGGACTCGCAAAAATTACTGCGTCAATGATTTTGGATGCGATAAAAAGTACCGATATGCAGAATCATCGTCTGAATCATTGAAGTTCCATATATTTTACTTGCTAAATCTCAAAGTGGCATGAGTCATTGGAACCGCCAGCCACTAATTGTTTTTCCAGAAGCAATTCCGCCTTTTTAGATTTTTTATGCCTTTAACATCCAATCATTCCTAATACGATTTTCTTTAATTCTCCAGCAATTTCCAGAAGCTTGTAGTACATTCTGGACATTCCTCTCTCATGTTCTTTAAATTTTCAGATAGTTCCACTATTCAAGTTCCTCACTGGTAGCAAAACTGTCCAGAATATCACTTGAATGTCTCTTCATTTCGTTCTAGAACCTTGAAGAGTCACTGTTCCGGTTCATTCCATGGTTTTCTAGATTTTTGCTTCACTTTGCAGAAGCTTCCAGATCATTCTAGTCTCTTCTCTCATATACTTCAGAAAATTTCTGGCAGCCCCATTCAACACACTCCCTCACAGGCGGTCAAACTTAGCAGAATTTAACTTTCTTATAGTCTCCAGCACTTTTCAGAAACTTCGACAACTCCCTAATCTTTTATCTGCTGTGTTTTCCACGTTCCACGCCCCTTCACAGGTTGCCAAACTTTCCAGAATTTCCCTTCAGTGTCTTTTCAGTACGTTATAGAGTCTTCTTTAACTTTTATTCTGGGTCATTTCATGGTTTTCTCGTATTTTCAAGGATTTTTCAGAGGCTTCAAGAATTGTGGTTTAGTTTCCTGTCAATACGTTTTATAACGTTCCAAAATGTATGGTCCGGTTCATTCCCAGATTTCCTCTAATTTTCCAGGAGCTTGGACAACATTCAAGTCTCCAGTCTTACCACTCTCATAAACTGGTGGCTAAACGTTCCAGAATATCAGTTCAGTACATTCTGGAACTGAAGCTTTGATGTTTCTCTATTAAATTATCGAAATTTTCAGGGAGTTTACCTACCACGCCTCTCTCTTCACTGCTAGCTGAATTTTCCATAATTGTTCTTCAATGTATTTTCAGTGTGTTCTGGAACCTTCCGGAGCCTTCATTCTGATTCATTTCCCGATTTTATCGAATCTTTCAGTACTTCTGGAAACTTCTAGAACATTCTGGACTTTTCGAACTGATATTCTCATATTACTGGTAGCTTAACTTTCCAGAATTTCACTTGAGTGTTCTTCTATGGTTTTCAAAGATTCACATCTCAGGCACATCCTTGTGTTTTGGTAATCAGCAAGACGTATGTCAAGCAGGAAGGAAATTATGTCTGGAGTACCTCAAGAATCGGTCCTGGGACCAATAGTTTTTTAGTAAATTTCAACAACCTAACAAATTTGAATCTTATTGGAAAATTCACAATTTCGCGGATGGCACTACGATATAATGGAATTCCAAAACTTCGAATGAGATACATAACATCATAACTAGTGATATAAAAATAATTGAGGAATGGTGCAACGCAAATTTATCAACCTTCGGTATAACGAAAACAAACATTATATATTACAAATGTATCATAGATGACCTGTTCAGTGATAACACAATCATTGAAAACAAGGCTCAAACCAAATTTCTGGGTATCAATATAGAGAATAAACTCAAATTTAACACTCATATCAAACAACTGGGAAGTAAAAAGTGTTTGTAAGTGTCTATTCATTTGTCAAAACACTATGAGACAACTTACACCTATATTTGTTATGTCAACCTACATTTTAGTAATAATTTTAATATTTTCTCTATATTTCGTATTAATTTTGGACTACTCATATTTATATTAACATTATTATATTCACTAAATACTAAGCTTTGTCAACAAGAACATTATTCTTCGGACAATTTGTCTTTCCTTGACTTGACTTGAACTCATCTAATATCTATTTGTTACTCTACGTTTCTTTTCAACAGAATGGACTCGCGCAACTGTTCTCGGCGTAGAATTCCTATTCAGAAACCTACATCAGCATCATAACAAACTGCAGGAAGACATGAACACCTTCAAATCAATATTCATTGTGTGCGATTTCCTGTGCTAACACTTGTAATTTTTGCACATTCATGCCGATCTCCGAGAACATCCTATTGAAAATAAAGGTACATCCCATCTCACCAACGTTTCGACAGGTCCCTGTACTCCACGAGAAAACACACTACATCATGCTAACAATAGAACACACATTCTGCGAGCCCATATATCAAATAGTCGTCAGATAAACAAATACATCCAAATCGTGATTTTACTTTTCTGAATAGTAATTGAGATGGGAACATAAATTCACGTTAATGTCTCTGGAACATCCTAGTGTAATCGCTTGAAGAGAATAATTATTAGTAGTTTAGTACGCTGGCCAAAAAAAGTTAGTGACTGTATTATTGTGGCCTCTACTTCTCATTTTAGTCTGAAAACTACTAACTTTATACTTCGATCTCAGTACCGAAGCCAGGGAAATCCTCCTTTGCCAAGGCCAAGTCATTCGGACCAATTTTCCTCTCATCGTTCATGTCCTAAACGATGGAAAAAGTTGTTGATAAAATGATAAAGAGTATACAATCTTCTGAGAGTATCAACATGTCTATCAAGCCGGAAAATCCGGTCAGACTGCGCTCCACAGTCTTTTTTTTACGAATCTTCCAGGTTTCTGTAGAGAAACCCCTCAGAAGCTCCTAGGAGCTTCTGCGAGCAAGAAAAAGATCTGGGGCCGATGGCCGTGCTGGGCTTTGAACCCACGACCTTATGCTTATAAGGCGAGCGCTCTACCACATGACCATTACGGCCCATCTCTAGAATGCAGGATTGGAAAATCATTCCCGAATAAAGAAATTGCACTCACAGCGTTTCTTGAGGTAGAAGGGGCGTTCGAAAACACATCATAGGTATGCGGCCATCACTACCTCTCTTAGGAAAATAAACATTGCTCTAGTTCTGAACCAGTGGATATCTGCCATGCTGAGCTGTAGGGTATTACGAGCCTCCCTATTCGGAGACACGAGGAGTTGAACACCAAAAGAATTTGAATTGATCGGTAATACATGGGTTGAACATGGGGTATAGAATGAAGTTAAAAATATGAAATGAACAAGAAACTAGAACATAATGACGTAGTTAGGCGTAGAAAAATCATCGATATGTGTATAGCACGCCATTTTAATCATCCATCCTAAAATACTTTCAGTCATCTGTCATCACATATTTTATATTTCAAATGGAATTCTACATCTTTCCATAGATAGCTCGATTAGCTTTTCGAGTTCAGGAACCCAAGTTGTGTCGTTTTTCGACATATCAAGTTTTCCAAAAACTATCCTCTGCAAAATATTACTGAAAAGAGGGTACGTCGCAAATCTTCTCAAATTAAGGCACTTAGTTTAAAAAGGAATGTGATCGCAATATGAGAATTTATTCTGCGCTATCTCTGAGAGGATAGAGCAACTCATGATACACTTTATGATAGTTTCCGGTTTTTTACATTTCGGTTTTATTATTTATTCTTCTGATAACTTTCAGTATGTCAATTCTAGGTCTTGTGATGTATCAATTCGACGATATTAATTCTTATGACTTTCGAGTATTATGCTTTACAGACTTACGATAGACGATATTTTATCATTTTTATAATACTTTGATTTAGTTCATGTTATTTCATTACAGATTCAACTTCTTGTGATGTTCACTTCGTCGAACTTTGGTTCTTCAAAAAGTCTGATATGATCATTTCGGATTCTGGAATGATTTGATTTTGATAAAAATTGGTTATTGTACCTAATGATTTCGTTTTTCGTCGATGTTATTTTTCCAGAATATCAATACTGAACTTTGTTGGTTCGATACTTTCAATTCATAGACTGTTTCAGTTCTACGTTTCACCGTTCTCATAGACTATATGTAATCTTCAAGACTTTTATTAGATGGAAGAAAATATTTCTTGTTTCTTGTCGTGTTAGAATTGATATGTTGGTTTTGGATTAAATATTTTCAATCAGTATGATAGAATAAATAGTTCGTAAACCCTCATACTCCTAATAAAATATGATTATTTTAAGTTTGTAGTAATCGAAAGATTATGAGAAGTATATCAATTCCACCCGATGCTCGTTTCGTATTCAAAGGTGGCATCATCAGCTGGAACTTTTGTTGTCCGCATTAATGTTTCATCCACTGTATGGGATGAACGATAAAAATGTATCCGGTTTACGTAGTTTATATAATTTATATTAATTCCCTGTCTGTCCATCAATTCGCTTCATAAGAAGGAATAATTGTACGATATAAATCAATCGATCTTCATTACATCGGACAAGGGGCATTCATTCAAATCGAAAAGCCATCAATTCGTCATCGTAGCAAGCGAATACTACACATTTCAAAATAAGAAGGCCATTTATTCAGATTCTAACAAGACGAATCGCTTCTAGCAATCGAACGCATTTTCGACCTGTTGAATGAAAAAACTCATCTGAACAACAAATATTTCCTCTCTTGTTCCAGTATATCTCTTTTGTCGTTTTTTCGTTGATACCCTTGAGCTATATCTTCTCAAAGAATATTTCCGACGTTACACTATAAATACCCGTGAATTATTGGATTAGTTTACGTAGTTTATGTAGGTATGAAGTCGTTGTGGTAGTGAAAGATTTATTCAAATCTCGTTACAGGAAAAACTATTTATGCATCACAATAAAAATGGCATGTCCTCGAGTAAAGCTATATTTATAGATTCATCTTATTTTATGGAGTCGTAAATTCAGGAGAATTATTACTTTTGATTCATTACCTTTGAAATGCAGGATGTAGATACGCATTAGAAATTTTCGATGTGTGACAAATGTTGCATCTTTGTAAGACAGCTTTTAAAGCCTGCGGATAACTCAATATTGGCATTTCGCACGATGGCTCTAATACTAAGTAATAGTAAGTGTTTTCTTCGTGATTTGAAAAATCTCTTTTGCAGAGGTGTACGTTATGGTTGATTCTTATTTTATTTGAGTGACAGAAAACAAACATTTAGTCGAATGAACGACTTTTACCTAGTAGAAGATATATTATCGGGTGTCCCACAGGCACCCGTTCTGAGCCCAATCCTATTTCTTTTACATTTGAACGATCTGGCCTCCATTTCGATTAGAGGATATTCCACAACTTTTGTAGATGATCCTACCATTCTCTGGAATGGAAAAAATGCTCAGCAATTGAATGATGCTCTCCCTAATGACCCTGGAACGATAAAAAAAATTGCAATTCCAATTACTCAAGTTATGCAAATAAAACAAATATACTCACCTTCAGCACGACAGGTATATGTCTGCTCTGAGAGTTAGGCCGCTATCAGGGCACTGAACGCAACTAGAACCAGATCAAAACTGGTTCAGGAGTGCAGAGACGCCATAGAAAGACGCCCTAGAAAGTCTTGCGATTGAAAAGGAAATAACGCTGATGTGGGTCCCGGGCAATGCAGGGATCGAAGGCAATGAGCAGCCAGACCAGCTGGCCAAGCAAGGAGCCGAGCAACCCTACTACGGGACCGAACCTGCACTCGGACTAAGAAGGAGACAAGTATCAAGAGCACTAAATGAGTGGGCTATTGATAAATTAGGAAAAGAGTGGAGAGGAAGAGATGGCTGCAGGCAGTCCAAGCGGATGATATCGGGGCCCGACAGGGCAAGGACGGCCAAGATACTGAAGCTAAGCCGCAAAGAACTCCGACTCTTGGTGGGAGTTCTAACCGACCACTGCGGCCTCAGGAGGCATTTGACTCTTATCAGAGTTGAGGCAGACCCACTATGCGCGGAATGTGGTGAGGAGGAGGACTCCTACCACTTCCTGTGCGAATGTGGAAAAATGTCTTCGGAGCTGCTACCATTGAGGAAGAAGAATTGCACTCCTTGCAATGGGACGTTTGAACAGGTATATGAAGTGGTCGGTGGATCAGCGGTTTAACGCACAGGCCGTTCGAAACTCCAGCATAGCGATAGTCGGTTCGAGCCCGATGTAGGTACAAGAGAATTTTTCTCATCTACTTTATATCAGATCGATAGGTGACACCGACCACCCGAGGTGGTGCTGTAGGTTTTCCGAGTTTTCCTACAGCTGAAAAGTGAATACGCCACCAAAAATTAGTAAGTCGCCCCGGAGCGCCACAGCAATTAATAATAATAGCCGTCATCTACCCGCACAGGCTATGCCTTTGGGTACACTCAACGAGTGTTTATGAGGGAGTATTATTATTATTATTATCTGCCATAGAATGAGTAAAGATGCCGGGGTTTGCGAAAAGGGTCTTCAGCACACTTTTGACTTGGATTTAATTTGAGTCTGAACGGAAACATTTTGGAAAACAGAAATCATTCAATATTCCTGGAAATATTAATGTCCCATTGCTTCATTTATGGAATAGCATATGATTTTCATTAGCAATCAAAACAATTTTTATTTTAGAGAATGTGGCGAATGCTCCGGTTCATGCAGAATAATTTATTTTACTTCTGTTTTTCACGATTCTCCGCAAGATATAATAAATCGGCTGATGAACCACTGAAATCGATTGGTCGATAAAAGAAGAAGACATCAGCCGAACCAATGACTATCTACGAACAATGTAACCTACTACCATTTGTACAGATGTACCAGATATCGTTTGTTTATTAATAATTTATATCCTACGTGGAACGACAACACTAAATGGATTTAGTAATACCCGATAGGTAATAAGAAATATAATACATGGGTAGATCGATCTATTGTGTTAGAAGTCACGAGTAAGGCCTTTTTCAAATTGTAATCCATTACAACGGTTGCCAGCAAAAGGTCGTCTACTGGAGATTTAATAGCTTGGATTCGTTCGGCTCCCATGTAACGAAAATAATTAGTTCAATAGCAATATGATAAATAAATTATTGATAGGTCTTCCAAAATTTCAGTGAATTTTTTTGGGAGATTTGTTTTACTAGTATTCCAGAGAAACTCTTCAGAAGCTCACCTGCGTGTTTGCATGTATTAGCTCTAGAATTACCACAGTTATCCAAGTAAATGTGGGTACGATCTAAGGAACCATATCTGATTTAATGAGCCTTTCGCGGTTTCACCTTAATTTGGCTTGTACTGAGACATGCATGGCTTAATCTTTGAGACAAGCATATGACTACTGGCAGAATCAACCAGCTAGTACTGAAAAGGTTGATCACAGTCAGACAGGTCGAAATCTTCGGATCTGAAAGTTGTAAGTGGCAAGTACCACATTCTCCATCAAAGCTTATGCGTGGACTGTTATAACCGTTCTGCCAGAATATTGTGTGCTCTAGATTTTCCGCGCTTTTAAATGCACAGAAAGAGGTATGAAGCAACAAAAACGTGATCTCACTTTGGACTGTGTAGTTTCCCCTTAGGGGACTGGTTCCTCTCGGCGTTCTTGGAAAATATCCAACGCTTGGTGTGTTACTCCCTATGCTTACAGAGTACATATCATCATTATCGTGAAGTCTCTAGCAAGAGGTGACTTGGTGAGGAGGTGCTTGTTGACGACAGCAGTATAACGTTTGTCGAGATAGTCAATGCCCTCAGGTTCTTGTCATGAATCCAATAGAACGTGTATGTCGATGTGAGTGACGGTAAAAAACATAACGTGAGGATCTGGATTACGTGAAAGTGGATTCCGAAACACTCTTGCTCATTAGAAAGCGCTGAATTTAATCTCTGGTTTCATAGATAAACGCTATATCCTAGCAAAATTTACAAAGTTGAAGATGACTTAGATAGGAGACTTAAATTTTGCAAAATAATGACAAATGAGATTATTAATAATGCAATAAAGGTCCAATAAATTTGTTTCAGCGATGAATTAATATTGTACTTAATGGATTCGTTTATCGGCAAAAATGTCTGGTCATTCCCATATGTATGTATGTAATTTTGGGAAATGCCATAATAGGACCTGTTTCAAACTTTCAACCAATGGAATTGAAAATTTCATTGTTGATAGTCCAGAATGCAAATGAAATCAACGGGTTACTTGCTAATTAACGTACATAATTTATATTCTGAATGAGACGGTGTCCTCTCCAGTATTTCGTACCTGTTAGAGAATGGTTCGAGCGAATATATCTAAGCATTGGTTCAACAGAGTGGCCTGCTCGATCTCCAGACCTGACTCCCATAATTTTTTCTGTGTAAATTTTGAATATGTTGTGTTTCAGACTAGATCAGACTCGTCACAAAATGCCTATAGCATTACTCTTCAAAAATTAAGTGCCCCGTCTACCCTACTTTTGAGGGTTGCTTATTTCAAAACACTTTTTTTAGAACAAAAATGAGATACTTATTATTTCATTAAATATTCAGGGTGTGGCCATTTCAAATGAACATAGTGTTTATGTGAGGGGGAATTGTTGAAGTTATTTGTTATTTGCAGATGATTTCAAAATTTATAGAAACATAGGTAATAGTAATAACTGTAATATGCTACAAGAGGACCTGAACAATGTATATGATTGGTCAGTTGAAAATAAACTATTGTTTAATATCTCTAAATGTTATGTAGTGAGATATTCTTGGGAAAATACCATTATCAAATTCGAATATAAAATGAACGGTGCAATTCTGCCTTCAAAAGAATAAGTGAAAGACCTTGGTGTGACATTCCAGGCAAATTTGAGTACTAATGCTCACATAGACAGTGTAGTAAGAAGGGCCTACAGGATGCTTGGATTTATTACTAGATAATCATGTCATGAAAAGACACTCATCTATCTCTACAATGTTTATGTAAGAAGTATTCTAGAATATGCTTCAATTATCTGGTCTCCTTTCTATATAGAGCAAAAAAATAGCATTGAAAAAGTACAAAAAAAAATTCTGAGATATCTATTATACAAGAAATATGGCATATATCGCATTGATATTGCCTATAATGTATTACTAAGCGAATTCAAATTCAAAAAACTAGAAACGAGAAGAGTAATCTCGAGTCTTCTATTCATACACAAACTAGTCAATGATCAAATCCATTCTACACAACTTCTAAAAATGATTTCATTCCATGTTCCCCAACATAATAGAAGAAATATGAATACCATGTTCTCGTTAAATACTCCGTATTCAAATCTTGGTCAGAATTCTCCTCTGTATAGAATTTGTCTCACAGCTAATAACTGTTTGGAAAACGTAGACATTTTCTTTGAAAAATTTTCAAGTTTCAAAAATAAAGTGTTTCATTGTTTCCGAATATAAATTGGATTCTAACAATATTAGGTCTTGTATGACTTATGCTTGTGATTGTTTTCGTTTTTATTTTCTTCAATGATAAAATATGTATATCATCTATACTTAATCTTCTCACGATTTGATACAATCAGAATTGAACTAAAAAGTGTATCTTTTTTTTGTGGTAGGTAGCTTTTTGTAGTGAATAATATAAGCGAATGCTCACTTGTAATTCAAATATAAGGTGAATAATTGTAACCTGTATATGGATTTTTTCTGTTGGTTACTGAATAAAATGAAATAAAATAAAATAAAATATACTAAACAGTAACTATTAAGGACTATCAGAAATTTTAAAAACAGTAGTAGCAAATGTTGGGTTTTCTATGAAAGATTGACTGACTGAAAAATGTTATAAAAAGATCTGTCAAAAGCTGTATATCATTTATATCAGGCGATCGTTAACCGCGTGGAAGATTATGTTATTAGGAGTAAAAGTGATAGTTTATGTGGTGGAGCTGAACGTTTATTTGCTGAACATAGTGAGGCAAATAATTTAGCTCTGAGCCGCATAAATTCACTTTGATTCCGAAGAAAATATACGATTTCATCCGCAAACGTATTCAGATGAATTGAAAATTGGTAAAGATCGAGAGTAAAGACCACCAGTAACAACCAGTAACAAATCATTAGCTTACAAACAAATAAACTCATCGGTATCAGAATTTGCGTTGTGATTCCGTTTCAGTTCATTTAAGCATTCCGAATACATCATTTTGAAATCGATAAAAGTAGAAATGCCTAGGCAAAAAAGGAATTTTTCTTCGGGTCCAAAAGGTATTTATAAAAAGATATTTCAATATGTTTCGCGGTTTAGGAGAAACATTGTTTCCGATGAAACATGAAATAGTGTTACAAACATTTTTCTCCGAGACAGAAACTTATAGGAAAAATTCCTAATAGGACACAACCATAAGGACGATGAATTCCATCCGTACAAGTAGAGATGCTGTTTTTACCTTTTTGTATGTATAATAGACGAGTACAATATAAACGCGGGACACTAGTGTTCAGAGACTTTTATTCCATTCATACGTATGTCGAGTGAAATTTCAATTCGATTCGTGGCAGCTCACAAACCTCTACTTCAACAAATGTTATACTGGATGTAGGTATGGACACAACAGCTCATTTCAGATACTTTATATTCTAAGTTGAAATTACCCACTCGTACAGTGATGCAGTTTACATAATCCCAGTAAAATCTATTGTGTCTGAAGTCACGAATGAAGTCTTTTTCAAATTATCTCAAATGCCACGAGCAAAAAATCATTACTCTTGAATTCATTCATTATTTATTATATATCAATTACGCAAACGGTTTTGATGTATAGATTACGCTTGGAATGCGCAATAATGAAATATTGACTCACTTTTTTGACATTGATGGAATACCTGCATGTACAAATTTACTTCAGGGGGTATTCTCAAGGATATCGCAGATAAATGAACAAGGTACGTTTCGCTGAGGTTGGTCCGATTTTTTGAAAAACGCGTAGATAAGTGGGCGTGCTTAATTTTTAGTCAATAGGTCACATAGCTTATTATTATTGTTGCGAAATCGCTTTATGATCTATCGAGGTCAACAGTATTTGGTATTGAATATCTCAATCAAAGCGATGGAGTCGGGTAACTCTCCAAGGAATGAAGGGTGATTTAAAGTGACAACAAATAACGCTAGTGAAGTTTTCGTAATTTTTTCTCGATAAACCAGCGATCAATGTTTTGAAATCCATGACCTTGTAGGAAATATAGTCGATATTTGGTACTAACATACGAGATGAAATGTTTTGGGGAGATTCAGTCGTTGACAGAAATTGATAGTACCAGAAAAAGTATGGGTGTTTTTTCATGGTTCCCATGCAAAGAAAAGTCTTATAAAATTTGAAAATATCGGAGAACCACCTGGTGAATTTCTAGAAGCTGTAGGCCCCAACAATGAGCATCAAAGTAATGCCTTTGATTGAAAAAACGAATCAGAATGATTTATTTCAATTCAGAGGCCCAATAGAACATGCCAGAGCACAAACTCAAAATAGGATAGTAAAATCGCAGAATTAGTTGGCTTTAATAAAATTTGTTGTAACATGTCGAAGTCTGGAGTGTGTAATCTCGTTCTCAATGTTGTCTGGCAGTTTAGTGTGAACCTTTTTCCACATGGACGTTGGTTCTTCTGATACCAAATCGAGATTGTTATATCTAGGAGGCATTCCTTTTTGAGGTTACGGTAGTGATTTATCCAGTGGGGGCGCAGAAACTTAACAGATATATTTTTGTCCATGTTATTATTGTCAGATCTAATTGAAACATGGTCATGGGTTGCTCTTTGTCTAAAATTGAAAATCGTGTGGTCGGTTTCTTCTGTGTTAAAAAACAACTGATTTTCTGAAAACCACCAAATTCACAGTCTTCTTCAATAGCCTTGCTGCATTCGCGATCTACTGGAAATGCCGAATCATCAGCATAAGAGTTATATAAAATTCTAGTAGGCAGATATTACAAGTCTGCAATGTATTATGAGAAAAGAATAGGAGCCAGCACACTTTCCTGGTGAACACCGACTTCCACCACTTCTCTTTTTGCGAATAATCTCTGCTGACTGACTCATCTGCTTCATTATGCAATATTTGTACAAACTGACATGTGTCCAATAGATGCGGTCTTAACCGTTCTAAAATCAAGCCTTTGGTGCCACGTAGCCAGAGTTTTTCGAGCAATAATTCATGGGGGAAACAGTCAAATGGTCGACATAGATTAAAGATCAAAGATCAAGTGTGGCTGTTGTAGTGGATTTTCCGATTCTGAATCCATGCTGTTCTTTTGATTATAATTTACATTTGGATTCAGTTATCCACTCAAGCAAGAAGTATTCAAAATCTTTCACAAAGGTCATGTCCAGGCAATGGTCTATATATAGTTATCAATGCATGGTTCCTCATTTTCCATATACTGGAGTATTTTTGGTTACCTGTAAATAATATACATATATGACTCTCAGGACTCGATTCAACGGATAGATCTAAATGAAACTGTTCGCTGTGGAATGAATATCTATTGATTTTTGATAAATCATCAACCTTAGGAATAATCGTGAGAGGAAAATTCACCTTGGTCGTTTTCTCTGCGGCATATCAGGAAATTATTAAAGATTGACTGCGAGAATCACCAACGAAATAAAATGCTTTTTCTTAGGTGTGAACTAGATAGGAGCTGTTCTTCATAAAAACATGAAACAATACGAGGTAACAAATGTGGAAATACCCTGCTATATTTTTATCTAAGTTTCATACTTTTATTCAATTCCTCAGATATTTTCTGTTCAAATGAAAGTACATCATGTATCGATTGGTTTCTTTATGCAGTTGATAATAGCAAGAAAAAAGTTCATTTATCATTCAAAACTGAATATTCCTCTGACCAGGAAAATTTTTATTGAGAATTTTAACTACTACTGAATACGTGAGAAATATTGATAATAGTACTTATAGGGATTCATATTGAAAAATGATTATATGATTTCTATCCTCTCTCGCTTCAATATCTAAATCCTTTCCTTCTCTCAGAAATTTCCAGGAAATCATTTTCGTTGTTGATGGTTATAAACTTTTCATAAGTATTTATAAATTATTGGTAATAAAATTTGGATATAAATGTAGGCAAACATGTACGTTATGTGATAAATTACATATAATTGAAACTTGGAATATTTGGCAAGTTGAAGGTGATATGTAAAGTTCCTGGCTGCTAATACTTTGTTGTAAATAACACGTGGAGGCAGTTGTATTAACATTTTAAATGAATTAATTTCATTCTCAACAAACAAATTTATGTTCGATGTAATATTTTTTTTAGACTTTTTCTTTATTTTCCACAGTCTGAACATGAAACAATAAAAAAAAATCAATTGAAATTCCAAATTTTCTGCAAAAAAATGTAATCTATTCCGGATCACAAGGAACCGTCATCTATAGGTGATTTGATGAATTTCTGCAAGAAAACTTCTCATTTGCCATGATTGAAAATTAGGTTACTTCTTTTGCGGGGCTCTATTTCAGAAAACAGGACGAAAACAAAATGTCGAACTACGTAGGTGGAACAAATATTTCTAGAAAAACTAGGTGAGGCCTATTTACCACATATTTACCGCTATTTTATTCACCGACAATATTACAAGTTAGGAGCAATGTAGTTGATAAATCGGTTTTACAGTAGTTTTTCTACTAGCAGTAATATAGATAGTGCTAAATAGTTTCAATAATTGGAAACATTTAGGCATTCTATGATCTGTTGACAAGGCGATGTATTTCCTCATCATATGTAAGTGGCTCATCCTACACTAGTGTGGAAATTTTGCAGCACTAGCAGAAGGTGAGGGCTACCACGAATGATAAACATTGATGTAAAGAAATATGCAAATATTCAATACCTACAATACACGAATATAATAAATTATTTATCAAGGTCGAATGTGCAGTTACTGAAAAGCATTTTTGGGGAAGTTGTTGCTAGGCAACTAATGTAGTGTCATTCCTACTATGCAATATGACATTCTATGCAAAATATGGCTATTTATGACTGAATGAATTTTATAATTTTTGTATATATTCTGATCACCACAAAAAAGACCATCAGGAATTGACCAGAGTAGATCGTGAGAATCAAGGGAAAGTTGATAAAAAATTACATCTTTTTTGAAAGTCTGGAGACTGTATGCTTTGGAAATACTTTCCAAGCCAATGAATTCTCATGCTAATCGACAAAGTGATGACAAATAGTTGTTGAGACATCCTAAGACTTCCTAAGAAAGTTCACTTTAATTTCAAACAAACATTTTACATAGAGTATTCAAATAGTTTGCTTGGATATTTAGTGAATATATTTATGCTGTAATGGAAAAATAACTAATTCCTCTTGTAGATCCATTTTCACACGTACCTAACTGTTTCTTTTATAGATGGTGATTAACAATGAGTTATTGGCTGTCTTTTGTTCCTATTTTTTCAAATTGTTAATTGCTCCACGAAGCCTGATGACAGTACTTTCGATAAACTATTGATTATTTTAAACACCAGTTAATTTTATCAAGCAGCAGATCTTCAAATAAGCGGACATATATTATTTGATGCGGAGCTTGTTTAATTTTTTGCGAAAGTAGCATAACAGGAAGAGAACACAAAAGCAATTTATTTGTTTTTTTTTTTCGCGTGAAAATTGGTGTGAATGTTTTCATTGCAACCTACTCGTTATTATAATGGCGATGAAATTGATAAAGTGATTGCTATTTGGAGAATGGCTTTCTTTGTACAACGTTGAATGAACATTTGTTCAAGGATTGACAAGTGCAAAAAGTTGTTAGATCGACATTGGGCGATAATTCTGCTTTGCCCAGATCAAATATGAGATGATGAGAAATTGCAACTTATAATATCCTGTTCTTCGTTTAATATACAAAAATTTGCAACTTTTGCATTTTCTCGTTCAACATTTATTCTTGTGGTAGGAAGAACTATATCAATGAAATGTAATCTACATGATGACGTCCAAAAATTCTTCAGTTTAGTTAGAAGTTATTTAAGAGAAATTTTGATCTGTGAATTGACAAACTTTCACTCTTGATTTCAATCCATTTATCGTGACAGTTGTTTTCGCAGCAATTCTTAAAAATATATGAGTTACACCTATTAATATATTATTTCTTTACTGGAACTGACTCGAACAAGTATGGTTTCATATGGACATACGGACTTTATATTTCAAACTAGGAAAACCTTCAATACGGAATCTGGAACAGGGATCTTAATTCTAGAGTCTCCCTTCTCCAAGAGAAATATCTGACCCTGACTAGGATATACAGCATCCAGAAAGAATACCAGCCTTCAAAATATTCATATAGTAGGAAAAATCCTGATGTGTAAGTGGTAGGGGAATCTTCAACTGGAACTAGCCTCCAAAATAATCCTTCAGTCCTCCCAAGAGAATGCAGCTCCCAAACCTACTTTTATTAACAAGGGTTCTACAAAAAAATTACAATGAGTCTTAGAACGCCAATTAGATGGTGATGATCCCCCAATGGGTTGTTGGTGGCAATTTTTCTTCAACGATAGCAACAATGCCCCAAAAATCAACATTCACGATATCGTAGTAATGGTGGAGGGGAAGTATATAGGGGTTTGTGTGGATGATCTGATGCAATCAGCACTCACAGACGCGAAAACGTGGTGCATGAAGAAGATCCTCAAGGGTTTTCACCAGAAAAATAACTTCGAGCCCAATCTTTGGTGAAAAGCTTACAGATGTCAAGAGCAAACATCTGGAAAAAGTGCGAGCAAGGACATGGACATCATAAATGATGGTCAGGCGGTCCTTCGGCAAAACATGGGAACTACGACACAAACGATCGCTTTCGGGGCCCTGCTGTGGTGGCCAAAGTTACAACCTGAAGAAAGCTGGCCAGATTTCAAAGACTGGTCCTGCTCGGAGTCACAGTACATCGAGGATTAGCCTGGAGGTGATTCTTCCTTTTCTGCATCTTCACATCATAACGGAGGCGAAGAAAGAAGCCTCCATACTGAACTGCATGGGCAAAGGTCATTCCAACAAAATAAGTGTCATGAGAATCGACGAATCTGAGATGCCGTCGTACAAAATGACTCTAACCTACCCCTTTGATGGAACATTCACCACCATCATTCAAGATACCAGTGCTGTCAAGGGGGCAAGTCTCGTACAAAGATAGTTTGAAGACAAGTAACTGGGTGGGGGCTAGCATATACGTGCAGAGACCAAGGAAAGACATTAGTATAAGTCTCGAACTACCAGCAGGTCGGCCAATGGCCAGCCCCGCCGCATAATAATAATGATAATAATAAAACAACCATCTTTCTAACTATGACCTAGCTAACGTGCTTTCCAGATGTGAGATCCAGATCAGCTTTTTATCCAGGGTCACCTACAGATATTTCGTTATCCTCGTGACATAAACTGTTACATCATTGATGGAAGGACCTATTGAACCTTTCAATTCCATTTTTCTTCAGAACGGTACTATAACCATTCTGTAGGGGTTGAGCGACATTTCGGTTCTCTCACACTATGCATATATGATATTCGGTATATCCTGAAGGACATATAAAATCTTCTTTTCGGATTTGTTATTCATTACTATGACCAGATCGTCAACGTATGAATGCAAATCAACCTCCCAGTATGGCCAGATGGCCATTCACCAGCACTGACATCAGCAGAACCTCCTCCTTCTGGCAACAGCCCCTGGCTAGTTTCAACACACTCTTCCCGTAGAGACGTCGATATTTTTCTTATCTAGTGCATTATTGAATGCTCTTTCTGTGTGTAGGATCGCAGAATGCGGAGACTCGGGTTCCATTCATCTCTTGGGCCTTCTACCAACGTGGGATTATTCTTCTCTTTCAGTTGGTTGTAACAACAGGCAAAGGATTCCGTGGAATGATTTTTCTAACTTCCAGTGACGCAGAATGTGTGGGAATTATCAACAGTGAAATATATTTCGACATTCTAGTCTCGAATTAATTCGTTAAAATATTTGTTCGAACTAAATTTCGAAGAAAGCGAAAATCGTTAGCTCACAAATTATAAATATGCTACGTATGCTACGTATAATTTATTATAATATGGTATTCAATCATGTACAGTGACAAAACCTCAGTTCGGCCTCCAATGCTGGAAGTGAAGTTTTGACTCATTAGTTGTTGAGAAAAAGTTAATGAACCTAATTCAGATAGATACAAGAATGTGAATAATGAATATAAAGGTGCGGAAGAATTTGATATTGAGGACATTCTGCAATAGAGACGTTTTTTATATTTCCAAGTAATCTGATCAGTTTCATTCTATTTAAATAAATTAAAAATAACCGTAAACAAAATACGAATATAACTTTGCAGACGTTTATTAGTTAGTTCTGCATTAGCAAATATCCCTTATTCTTATATCACTTCTTTCATTTTCCACTGGAATTAAAACGCCCGAACGTGTAATAATTGTTGTCATTATGACATGATGATTTTTTTTGTTTCTTCTTGCCCTATTGTGTGGATTCATTTCGTGTTTACATGGCTAATAAAACACTAATACAATAAATAATTATAATACGACAGATTATTTGATAGCCACTTCAAAATTAGAATAACTTAACAATAGAAGTAAGTTATTCATACTCCTGTACCTGAATATGGAGAAGCTTTGTGAAAAAAAATTCTGGATGGGTTTTTATCCTACATTGATGTCGATTATTGGTTTTTTCCAACAGGACAGTATCGCTATCTTTTATACCATTGATTATTGCATTTTGGGCATTCTTTTGAACGATTATTTTTAGATTTTGAGTTGAGTATTTTGCTGTTGAAATTATCTTCTCTTCCATAGCAGCTTCACACAATTTTAGGATTTCCTCCACGCCAACTCTATTATATAATCTAGTGAACACCAATCGTAAGAATATGAACAAGGTTCAGCCAATAAAGTTTCGCCACTTCTCTATAAAATGATCCAGATAATTCTCCTTGTTCCCTGGAAAGAAGTAATTTCGAGTTCAGCAAGAATCTCTGCCAAACTTGTATTTCCATCTTCATATTTCAGAACTGATCATACTCTGTCTGATATATCTTGAATATTTCAGATCTTGACATTCTAAGAAGTTTCCGAATTATCATCTCCAGTATTTGAATTGCGAGTTAATAAGAGACTCAATATTTTTTTTCTGGGTCTGGCATAGACCTGAGCATAGCTGTGTGACTGCCAAGCTTGAGATCTCAGATGACTTCCTCACTGCAGTAGACCGTAATCACTTGACAGCATTGGTCATGCTTGATTACACGGAGCTTTTAGCAGAATTGGACACCAGCTTTTGCTAGCTATTCTAAACTTCACTGGATTTTTCGTCGACGAAATTTCACTCCTATTTGTCTGATAGATTACAAGCAGAGACATTTCTGATTTCCTAACTATTGGGAACGATGTCCCGCAGGGCTCGATTCTGGGTCTATTACTCTTTACAATGTATACAAATGGTTTTCATGTTCATTTAAATTTTAGGGACTTCCACTGCCATACCGATGACACTCCGATTCATTTGTCTTTTCCAGAGACCAACCTATTAAAGGCCAATACTGAAGTGATCTCTGATTTCTCTGATTTAGAGTCCGTTATATCGATTTCAGGAAAGTTCTGCCCCCCTATAAATCCTATTAAATCTGTGGTTTGGTGGGAAAGTCATCGATGCCCTGAATATCAGAAACATAGATGTGGCAACTTTTTCTACTAATATTGCCAAAAACCTGGGGATTCTAGAATGATCTCTGAATTTCGGCTGGATGTCAATCTAGTAGATAGACGCCCATTTTACAACGTTTAATTAATTTACGCCAATAATAGAAGAATTCTTGATAGACGCAGTCAAATTTCTTCATGTGAATCCCTGGTTCATACATAACAGTAGATCTCCCAAATGCACGTAGGCCCCATTAATGTTAATCTTAATCTACCATTATCCTAGACATCTTGCTCAAAAATTAGTAAGTTTGTTTATAGGTGTGTGGTAAAAAAAATGTACCTACTACCAATATGTAATATCAAACAATACGATACTGATATGAGTTTCGTAATGAGATACTTTACCGTGCTAGTGCGGTAAAGTAATATTCATTTGTTTCTCTTTTTAAATGTCAGTCTACCTAATGGAAAAGGATAACAAGAATTAATTTATTATAAATTTGGGGATTTATCCCGAGATTTATCAGGTAATAAGGATTCATTATCTGAATCTATTCTCTAATGGTCTGAACTATTCTCGATGAAATTTTACTAAATTGGAATGAACGTGTCAAAGTTCACAGTTTGCAGAATGAGTGACAACCGAGACACGTAAATCAACGAACGCATTTATTATGAATATAGACGTAACACTAATAACAATATTATGAATTCAACAAAATTTTAAGCATCAATTCATGAATAAAAAATTAAACCTCATTTAATATAATAAATAAACACAACACTTGTACAATTAGTGATATTTATTTCAGCTGATGAGGAGGCAATTGAAGAATTGTATAGTTTTCAATTTCAACTGAATTTTTTGTAGAAACGATTTCTCCTCCCATTATTTTAGTAGCTATATTTTTTTTTTATTTCTAAGGATGTTTCTATATATCCTTCAGCGATACTACTGGATTTCCATTCACCATGTCTATTCAAAATGTGCATAATATCAACACCAGCATCAGCAAGTAGGGATGCTCATAATCTTCTAAAAAAGTGACCTGTATATTGTGATGGATTTGGTAGTTCCAGAAACGTTGCAAAAGTATTGATACCAATTGGTTGAGAAAAACATTTTCCATTTTTATATAAAATAAAAAACCGGTCATGGACTATATTTTGAGGTCGAAGTCGAACATATTTTCGGGCGTTATTAAAGCAGTCAAAACCAGCGATGTTTCCTCTAGTAATAGCAAATTCTCTTTGAATTTTAGTTTTAGTATTCGGTATTTTGATCGTTTTGAACGTTACTTCGTCAGCTACATCACCAATTTTTAAATTCATCAGTTCTTCTCTTCGGCATGCGCCTATAAAAATAATATACTACATGGAAATGTCACTATATTTATGTATAATCTTACCGTCATCATCAAGAATTGATCATCATTGGCTTCTTTCAAAAATCTGTGTATATTTTCCTTTGAAAATATAATGGAGTTTTTCGGCTTGTGACCTTCACATTTCCGCTTAAAAAAAGCTGTGAATATTTACTTTTATACACATTTTTCTTCACAGATATCATTGTTCCCAGCATACTGTAATGTGTCCATAATGATGATGCCTTTTCTTTTTCAGCTTTCCCAGCAAAATAAGCTAATAAAATTTTCACCAATATTTTGTTGAACTGCACCAGTCTTCGAATCGCTTATATTCTTTTTCGTATCTATTGCGGGATTTAGCGGGTACTCATGTCGATACAATTATACCAAACTGAAGTGAACGCGTCAAAATTGACAGTTCGCAAAATAAATCAACAATGAGCGCAACGCTTGCTTGTTACATGATTCTATGCTGGTGGATGATCTGCTGGCCATTCTCTCGCTGTGGGAGGTCGATCTGCAAGCATATGCTGACGATCTGGTCCTAGTAATACGCGATAAATCCGAAGAGACGATCTCCTACGCCCTTCAGGATATATTGGAGACCATATATAAATGGTGTGAGGAAAAGGAAGCTGGAATAATTAATACCTCCTTCCATCAATGGTGTAACAATTCCTTTTGCGAGTGAAGCAAAATATCTGGGAATAACCCTAGATAAAAAGCTAAATTGGAACTGGCATCTGGAAAAGACGAAGAAGGCTAGCCTATCATTATGGACATGCCGCAGAATATGTGGCAAAACATGGGGCATGTCACCAAAACAAGTGTACTGGCTGTACGTGACCTTTATACGACCAATAATCACGTATGGCTCTGTAGTCTGGTGGAGCAAGGGCCAACAAAAAATGGCCCAGGCTAAACTTAATGGACTACAGAGACAAGCGTGTTTGGCGATTACTGGAGCCATTCGCTCCACGCCAACGGCAGCAATGGAAGCCCTTTTCGGATTACCTCCTCTTCACATAGGTTTGGAGAGAGAGGCAAGATGGGCAACATACAGACTCTACCAAGCGGCCATTAGTCTACCGCAGGCAGTAGTCATGAGAAGCAGCAGCATGCTGGAGGGCATAACAGCTCACAACATTCTAGGAATGCCCTCAGACATCATGCCTAAAACTATCAACCTTCACACGTCCTACACTGTGGTCTTCCCCGAAAGAGAAGACTGGGTTCTCAATGAAACTGACCTATGTAGGGCAAATGAACGTTGGTTTACCGATGGTTCCAAAACTTTGGAAGGTGTCGGAGCCGGAATATACGGGATAAACCCAGTAGTGAAACGCTCATTCAGTATGGGTGAATTAGCTACGGTATTCCAGGCAGAGGTATATGCCATTGAAATGTGTGCAAGGGAGCTGGAAAATCGACGCCACACACGAAAAACAATAAAAATATTTTCAGACAGTCAAGCGGCACTGAAAGCGCTTGAATCCAATTGCTTTAAATCCAGAGCAGTATGGAACTGCAGAGAAACCTTAAACCGACTGGCACAACGCAACAACGTTAACCTAGTCTGGATACCAGGTCACACGGGCCTAGAAGGAAACGAAATAGCGGACGCCCTAGCAAAAGGGGGGGCCGAAACAACGTTCACTGGGCCAGAACCGGTAATCGGTATAGCACATAGCACTGCCAAGAATGTCATAACATCCTGGGCTGACAACAAAAGACTCGAGTACTGGCGTAGTCTACCGGGCCTAGCCCATTCCAAAGCATTTATTGCTTGCACAAGGAAAAAACAGGACTATGACAAGCTGCTAGAACTCAGTAGAGCACATCTCAGAGTTATAGTAGGTTTGCTCACTGGCCACTGCAAACTCAAACACCACATGCATAAAATCGGACTTGCACAAGATGCAGAGTGCCGCCTATGCATGGAGGAGGATGAAACGGCTAAGCACATTTTATGTACATGCCCCGCAGCGGCCAGAACCAGATTTTCAACATTTGACAGTAAGGCCAGAGAACCTGGTAAATTGTTCTCCCAACGTACTCCTCAATTTCGTTAAGAGATTGGATATACTGGGAGAAATATAACCATAGGGTGAGCCACAATAGGCCATTGGCCGCAGTGGAGGGCCTGATATGGGCCCACTCACGTTCAAACCTAACTTAACCTAACCTACATGATTCTAATATCATTAATTTCAGGAATATTGACTAATTTTGAGTAAATAATTAACATTATTGGTAGTAGGTAAAATAATGTACTATATTCGTATCGTAAATTCATATTACGATATTCAATGGATTATTTCGTAATATGAATCTTTGCGACACTTATATCGTAAATATCTATTTTCATTCTTCAATATATAAATAAAATGTGTTGGGAAGATCTAATTATTGCTACATTTCCAATTTTAGTTTTTATTTGCATCGTAGGTAAAAGATATTCAATTAATGCGACTTCGATTTGCATTATGCAACAATATTCTCAGTCGACATACCAAAGACACCACTATAAAACGAATATAAGACAAGAGTTTGCTCAAAGAGCAGGTTGCACCACATTTTATTGCCAATGCGAATATGTGATTAAACTAAATAGTCGCCAAATCAAACAGATAAACGCGATATCGGCTACTTGTACATGTATCTTTGTACAGATTGTTATCACCTTTCTCGATTCTGATAAGTATCTGTACTGAAATTAATTAAAAGTCGACATAAAATTAACGAAAGCAGTGAATGAAACTCACAACGAAGGATTTAATCGACATTGCCGGACAGGTTTCTATGGATTCTTGAATGAATCTTGTTAGCGGACTATGTAAGAATTTTATCCGATCTAGTTTTTCGTAGAATACTATGAAATATCAATAAAACATGAAGGGTACTAGACTCGAGATAAATAAGTGAACGAAGTGAATCGACGAGTTTGGTCTCGTTGAAACTTTAATTGTTAATGATAATGCTGGTGGAACTGTCTTCTTGAAAGCACCGCACGTGCTTTTATATGGATCATGATTATTCAGTGATCCCGTCAGAGGCGTACTTGGTTGAGAAAAGTTAACATTGCTGGGAAATGTTCGTATTCACAACTCTTAGATTTCACAAGAGCATACAAATTTAACACAATGAAAATTGCCAAAAAAATATATAATGTGAAAAGTATAAGAAACAAAAAACATTTTGAACTCAAAAATATAATATTGTCCTTTTGGAGCAGAATATTCTCAAATAATTAGTTGGACATAAATGATAATCAAGTGTTAGAAATGAGTATTATTATTCGGTATTACATCAGTAGTTTTATCACTGTTTTAATGAGTGTTTTTCATCTTACGGAATTATTAATGATTAACATACTATTATTAATAGCATCTAATCATCACTAACAAGCGGTAAACTCCTTACTGTTTCAGTGTTTAACTTTTTCATTTGTTCCGATTTTATGATCATTTACATAGAAAAATCTCATAACTGAGAATGTAATCTCTTCTGAATATGCTCACTGAATATGCAATCGATTCCAAGTCAATTGAAGATTTCATAGGCTTCCTACGACACCCCTGCGAGTTCCATCTTGCAAGGGAATTTTTGACGTTTTATTCTCTTTTCCTGTCGAACCTTGAATCTGAGCAAATACAAATCATATGTCTTCGAAATCAGCATGAAATTTTGCGTATATAGTGCGGATTTCAAGTAGATATGATGATTTTCTAATTTTACGACTTTTTTTGAGTTATTACCTTTGTACTTCGATCAACTTGAAATTCACAGAGATTTCATCATTCTGAATCGATTGCGGTTCGCAGAATTGCTCTATCTTCAACCGTTCTCGAGTTGATAAGTTCAACTAAAGTTGAGAGGGATCAACTTGTTTTCCACTGATATTCAGAAAAGTCTATGTAGAGGACAATGAGAAACTTTTTATTTTCAAGAGAATAGATTCGCATAAGGCAGTCTTTGTACTTTTTTTCACTGTAAAACCGTGTTTTGGAGAGATTTAATGTTCAATTCATACAGCTTAGATATGCTTACTAACACGCTTATGGATGTTCTGTAGTTGTTAATATCATTGTAATCTCCTTTTTCAAAGATAGGCGTTACTTTTTCTATTTTTAAGTTAGTTGGAAAACCACCTCCTTCCGAGGATAAATCAAATAATAATAAGAAATTAATAAATGAGTTAATAAAACGAAAATTGAGCTACAGTGGATCAAAGGCTAATTTCAATAGGATATCATGTAGCTAGAACATAATTCCAGAAACGAATGTATTTAAATTAATACCTAATGACTTGCAGATTAAAGTGACGGAAAAACATACGTGAGTCATCACCTAGATACATTTTCGTCTAGCCAATTAAAACTTAAAAGTTTCGTCGGCTATTGTAGGACACAGCGCATTGTCCTTCGAATCACAATTGGGTTTCAGCCATTCAGTAATAGTTTATCTGGAATATCAATAACCAAAGGCGTTACGGGTTTTGCGCAATGATTGATTATTGATAACTCATTGTTCGTAACCGTGCTAGACCTTATTTGGTTATCATCAAAATTTTAATTAGTGGTATCAATAGATATTCAACTATCTTTCTGAACCATTGCTGGAGGTGCTAATTTCTCAGTTATAGACACTGACTAGGTGCATTCAGTTTGGTCTAATTAACGATACAGTCTTTCAATTAGAACCAGCTGAGTTCTTTCGAAGAAAAAATGCAGATTTCACAAATTCCACACTTTCCCTCAATGAGTTATTGGTAGTGATTCGGTTTCACTAGAATAGCATGTCTAAAATCTGAAATTTTGGAAGAGGGGCAGTTATTGACAATAATCTCACCTTGTAAGATATTAGAACCCGTCTTCATTTTCAGTTATACTGGAAATTGACAACAACTCCGCTGGCTCCTATAGAACGTCCTGTATTTTCCACAATTTTTAATTTAACGTTCAATCCTGAACTCCATGTCTCCATATTTCGGAAATTACAGGAGTTTTTCAAAATTTCTTAACCTTTTTTTCAGTCGTGGTTATCTTACGATTCAAAAGAATTTTAAAAAGCATGATTGAACGGCAAATTTTCATTCGTTTTCAAATTTTTTCAAGTAGATTACAGGGTGATCGATATGCACCCTTATTCTCAATTATCGCAATCAAAGGAGCACGCCGTTCTCTACATATACCCAAGTAGTACAACAACCCGTAGCTTCCTTGAAGAAAATGAAAAATTTTGACTTTGTATGAAAGAGTACCCGTCACACTTTTCAAGCTTTGTTCGAATTCATGCGTAACTTCTCTCGTGTTTTCAAAAAGAGTTTACGTTCAGATTCCGTTATAAAAATGAGGTTTGCTTCTAAAAAGTATATCAATGACGTCGTGCCTCCTACACGTAGTACCCTGTATATATTTATTCTGTTTGCAAATAGGCGCACATTTTATAACATTGTCAAAACGCATAACGGTTGAATTTATTTCAGTTTTAGAACGAGTTCTTCACCACACGCATACTTAAGTGTTTATCGACAATCAAACTACAAAAAATATTTTATTATGTAATTTAAATGTTTTATTTATCGCAATAGAAATCCATAATGGTCACCAAACATCCAATTTACTGTCTGTGCGTTTGAAACAAATTAGTTTCGGTACTTATTTCCTTAGGCTCTAATATTTGTCTCAACTTGTACATCAAGATCAGCTCAACAAAACTGAAAAGTCCGTAAGAAAGTAAATGTCCAGAAACAAAATTTCTTTGCCACAATATTCCCTACAGTTATTCTTGAATCAGCTTGAATATCGATAAGGTATGAGTTCCACGTAATGAATTATTTGGTTACAATTTCGAATAAAATTCACAAAGTTGAAGTATTAAGTTTTATTCCTTTCATTTTGTTGATACTCCGGCGCAAATTTTCGAATATTATAGTTAACTCTAGTTGTGGGTCGCAGCTTCATTTGTGGGGAAATATTAATTTATTATTATTCATCAGGCAGGACAGGATAACTACGATATTGTCCGACCTACCCTATCAATGGCTAGAGGTAAATACATGTCTGCAGTTGGTCATCCCCAGCCAAATGAAGAATAATCTACTGTTTAATCAGAAGATAAGCACTTGCAACTGGGTCTTTTTAAAAGAACGTTGCACAAATACCTATCAGATGTAGTTCATTGCTTGTCGCGGTATTAGACAGAGAAGTAGTTGTTTTATGTCAGATGTTTGCCACATCTTTCCACTTTTTGAAAAATATGCTTCAACTTTTGTATAATTTTGTTTGTTTGTTGATACTCTCCGGTACAAATTTTCGAAGTATGAAATATTACATGCTACCATGAAAGATTATTTTATTGAATTACACTATGAAAAGCTGAGGTACTTTTCAACTCAATACGCTCGAGGAAGTATTTATAGATGAAATGAAAGTTAAATAAATTACTCTTTCCATCAAGCCGATGTAAGAACACGCAGGAGCAAAAAATTGACACAAATTCCAGCAAGAGCATTGATTACTCGCATGTTCCGTTTTTCAACAACTACATCTCGCAATTTCATCGATAGGTATGTCACGCAAAACATGTAAAACATCGGGGGGAAAAAGTGAAATTAACCATTTTATCTCTGTGTCATTATCTCAATATCAGAATCAAGAAATAATTAAGTTATGTAACAGATCATGTCTTGATAAGATTATTGGAAATTACCGTTTCCTATCTGTATAATAGCGGATTTTTATTGATTGTAATTATCAAGTTTACTCAACGCCAAGTGTTCAGAACAAGCGGTTATGATACAAGTTGATTACGAATATTAAAATACAGAGTGTTCATCGAACTCAACAATGATTCAAACCCAAACAAGGAAGTTCGTAACACCAGCAAATCAAAAGAGAGTATATTATGTGATTTGGAATGAAATATACCAACCCAATTCAAATTCATTTTATTCTGCTCAGTACACTGGGAAAATGATTGAGAATAGTTCAAATTCTTCTTACAAGTTGTCTCACAATATAAAATGAATATATCATTAATAAAAATGCTCTCAACTATAATCAACTAATTTATTCAGACTTGTCAAATATAACTCTCCTATTTTTTTCCAACCAACTATAGTAAATCAGTGATATGATAACTGAACCAACTCTGTAATTCCTTAACTGTTGAACTGTCTATAACTATGAACACTTCGCATCTCGTCTAAATGTATCTTAGATGGCTTTCGTTTGATCTTCGATGTGATAAGATCATTCTCGAGTAATGCAATACTTCCCATATATGAACCGTAAAGTTATATGGAAGTAACACTACACGGTCTTCATGTTGGGTCTTGAAAGATGATTACATCACACCAAAATCTTGACATTGCTGGATATGACTATCGTCTCCAACAAACTTCTTGGAGGTCTTCAGTCCAGCTCATAAATCCCACTTTCATGTTCCTTAGTACGTGAGGCTCTTTCAAATATCTTCATGGGTCAGTTCATATCGAGAATGCTTCTTGGTTACCAGCTAGTAGATTCTAGTCCTTCTTCAACTATAGCAGTCTTCCTGGGGGTCTTCTCCCATAGTTTCTGAAGTCCACCAAACTCGTTTGTGGTTATCTGACGAAGTTCGTTGACGGTGTCCTCTTCCGCAGTATCTTGTCCTGGTGGCGTTCCAAAATTCAGGTTACAGGGAAGTCGCAGCTATCGGCCCATAATAATACTAGCAGAGGTTTGGACGGTTGGCTTGTGTACTGCCGAACGATAAGCCATCAGGAACAAATGAAAGTACTGGACACAATCTTTCTGGTGGTCAGATACCACCTTGGACAAGTGACTTCTCCATAGGATTGTCCGAATGCAGCTCCACTCTTTTACCAAGACGTCGGCAACGGTGAGGGCTTCCTGGTTAGATCAGGTTGCTGAAGTAGTCCATTTCCACAAGGATGTACCTATTTCCATGTTCATATTGTAGAAACGGGCCAGCCATGTCAATGACGATCCAGTCAAATGGGCTGTCTTCGTTATACTGACGGATCGAGATATTAGGTCGTGTTCGAGGTCCATTGCTGGCAGCGCATACATCACACTTCCTGCACCAGTCCTTGACACCAGCCTGGCAATTGGTCCAGTAAAACCGTGGCCTCATTATCTGGAAAGTTTTCGTCACTCTGAGATGTCCTTCGGTGATCTCATCACAAATTTATCGGAGCTCTTCCTATCTTCTTCTGTTGGGTTCTACTGTCTGACTTCTTGCTATAGTTGCTTCATATGTGTACCATTTAATGGTACTTCTTTTCAGTCTTGGATTGGTGTCTTTGTCCCATCCACTGTTGCTTCTTAGCTTCGGATTGAATTCTCCCATAAACCTCAACCATCTCATCTTGGGGTAATCCCAGGTTTGGTGATTTCTAAAGAAGAGTCGAAACTTTAGTTTTGTAGTTTCCTCACTGGTCAATCTGAATGTTGTCCTTGTTGCTATATTCTCCATTGATATATGAAGGGGTGTAGTGCAGAGAAAAAAAGCCCTATTAATCAAAATCTACTATAATTTGTGGATGGCTCGTTGGTAGAGGAATTTAAAAAAAAATCGGATTTTTTTTTACAATTTACAAAAACTTTTATCCCATTAATCCCATATAAATACCGAAAAAAATGTCATAGGTGTTCCACTCACGGATGATCGACAAGACTTCGAGATACTCCCTGTATAGAAATAAACATACTATCAAGCTTTCAGTTTCATGCGAATATACTTTCTGCGTGACCACATGTATAAACAGGTAATAATGGTAACATAAATTCCATGTACAAAAACAATTTAACAATGTTCAATTTAAATGTTGTAATAAATAAATTGAATACTAATTATTAACGTCAAATAATTCATCGCGGCTACAATTTGAACTGATCGAATGGAGCACATTCGAAAAACATAACAATAAACAATATTGAATTGAAAAAATGTTACGACATGCTTAATAAACCGATACATTGAACCGAGAAAACAAGATTTATGGTCAACAAAGATTTTACCAAGTGGAATAACGATATTTCTTTTAGTACGGTAGGGATGATGTAAATTGGCTATTTTTCTAAAGATCAAATACTTATAGATATACGAGTTATGTAGAACCCTGTCTCTCTGATTTTCCTATTGGTGGGTTCCTTGATTTGAAAAAAGTCGAAACTTGAAGGGAAAACATTGATAATTGGTTAGAAAAATTTAAAAAACGTGTGAGATTGTATAACATCCACACTTCAGACAGAATTATTTGTGATTTTATCCACAGCTGACTTCATAATTCTTCTGTTTATGAGGCTAATTAATAAGACACCCATAAAAAGCTCGCAATAATGCTTCTGTTTACAAACGTATTATGATGTCAATAAAACACTAGTGTATTATGATCATTAAACACTGCCTGATTCTCAAGTAATAAAGAGGAATGGGAAATCTACAGTTAATATTATTTTTTATCAAATATCTCAAACAAATTCCAAAATCGCAAATTCGATGACATAACATCAATAATCAATTGACGTCTGCTTATTTCATCAAGACACTTCTGTTCTATATCATAAATTTTTCAGAATTCTGATAAACAACATTAATTTATAATATACTAGCTATGGCTAAAACCACATGCCATCTATGGGGAGCATATTGACCTAGAGCAGACACCCGAGCTGCAAATCTGTGTTGCATTCATTTCCTGTCTTATATGGCTGATAAACCGCTCACATAATAAATAACTATAATAATATTCACTAACTAGCTATCATCGACGGTGGCCTTGATGTTCAGATCATCAATCACACAGGGCATAATAAGAAGAAGAACTACACCTTTATTTATCGTTTGGTACGATTTCTGAGCAAAGGGTACGCCATCTATAATCATATGATTGAACTGCCATATGGCTAGCTAGTCTTTTCTCCCATAAGCAACTGTTTTCATTTCTTCGATTTTGGGACCAAGATCGAGTTTAGTGACATTCTCTAAGAGTCTTTAATGATTCAAAATCAGATAAGTTGAAATGACAAGCGTATTTGCTCAGTGCCAAAATGTTGAATACATCATAACACGAACAAAAAATTTCTTTACATCATTTTCCAATCGAAAACAAAGTTATGCAAAAATAGACAATGCCTGCGTGGGTGAAAATGTCTGAAAAACTCAGTTCACTTTCTACATCTTCAGCTGTTCATTCAAATTTAAATGAGAAAATGAGAATAACATCAACTTCGCGTATGTTTCAGTAGTATCTAGAAGACCAACCTCTCTTTGGTGACCTAAATCGGATGGAGTGCCATCTGTTAGTTGTTAACTGAACGTCTACGCCTAGGGAACGCATCCTCCACTGTTTGTTGACTGTGGAGTCGCACCACTCACCGAAGAATGCTCAGGGTGAGCCCCAAGAATCTGATTTTGTGGTCCTTCTACTTTCAGCCACAAATCTTTGTGCTTATTTCGAGTGACTGAAAGTTGTGCGTTACAGATGTGTAATCCTTACTGGGAGAGCCAGCGCTTCAACGAAAACTCCAATTCAAAAATAGAACTATCCAAAACATCAAAACTGAGTTAGCTCACTAAATTAATAAATTTTATGAGTTTGTCGAATATAAAAGTATAATTCTTCCAAAACTAAGATTCTTTCGCACCATACCCTATAAACTCTATAAATTCTAACAAAAGATCTAGTGGTGCTAAATCTGGAAATCTCAAGTGCCACTGTATCTGACCTCGTCTTATACGAAAAAAGTTACTGTCCTGCTTGCAGCTAGGCGATAAAATTGATTTTTAATCTCGCATCACCATGACTTCTCATACTATTTTCCACCCACCTCCCGTACTACCTCAGCTACATCATTAGAGACGAATACAACGTACAGTGGAAGCTGGAAGAATAGAAATAGATCAATCGCCGACTAACGGTCGAGTTGCGAATGTGGGCGTTCGATGTCAATTAAGTTTCACTCCTTATTTAGGTGAATTCCGAAACATTCTGTGCATGTCTGAGAATGTGTAACAACCTCTAATACTCGCCGACACCTAATATACACATGTTATAGTACGAATTACGGGAGATTTCGTGGGGGGAATTGGGAAATATTCTACAGTTGTATGGAATACAAAATCAATATGATTTACTTTGATCGCGAGAGGAAGCGACAACTAACTTATTAGTAGATCGTGACAAAAATACCAAATATTTCGAGATTGAATGTCTGGATATAGACGGTTTCAACATCCTTTAACCTAGCTTGGCCCTGATGAGTGGCAAGAAACTTATACTCATAAGATGCACTTGTTATTGTGTCTTCTGACGATGAATTTGAACAAGCGTCTGTCAAATTTAATTTAACTTATGTAAGGGAAAGTAGTTGTTCCCTAACAGATGTTTGCCTCGCATCTCCCTATGACTCATTATTGAAATATTCACAGGTTTTCATTCCTCAGATGGATTCATCGATGAACTTGAAAACTAGCCCGTTTCTTCAAAACAAATTGAAATACCTCCTGAATGATAAATAGTGACCCTCTTCAAAATGTCACCTTCGAAAAGAACTTAGAATTATCATTTTATGACCAAATGAATTGTCAAGAACATAATCAACCGCGTATAACAAAATTTCTCAAAAATGTGTACGTAACTGACATGGTTTGATCGAAAATAGAATATGGCTCAATGATATAGTATCCAACTCATGAAACTCATAGTCAAAGCTTCAGAAAGAGCCCAAAATAAATTCTTGAGAATTTGTTCATTCGGAGTTAGTATGCATGGTATATTGAGAACAGACATCAGTTTGATACTCTAGATGAGAGAGGTGATTCAACTTTTTTTGTTTACAAACGTTTGATTGCAATAATTACTTGTCTAGATATTCTTATGAACTCAAACGTTCAAACAGCTCACCCATACTCTGTTTTAATGTCATTCCAAACTAATTATAGTAACTTGTCTCCCAATTATTGTTATATAATTATATTTTGGCATAGCATATATAGTATCAGTTATAATATCTTTTGATTAGGTTTTAATACAGTAATAATTAACTATTTTACTATTTTTGTAATAGGGCTTCAGCCAGGAAAGTAGTTGTCTTCTTGTGATGATATCGACTGAAGGTTCTATTATACATGATTTAGAGTAAAGCAATTTGGATTTCTAATCTGACTGTTCATAATTTTTTTAATGCCTTCCATGTGCTAAAATATTTCCTTTGTTTTCTTAATTACTGCATATCAATTATTTTATTCATATTCAGGTGTGAAGGTTACAGATCTGAAGAGTCATTGTTACTCGAAATAGAATCTACGGAGCAACGTGTGCTAATTTTTTTCCGAAGTGAAATTCTTGTCAAGTATCTTGCTGATTAAGTCATTATACTCCTGCATTTTACATCTAGAAGATAAGTAATTGGCAATGAATCGTGAATGTGGCAGTTTCTCCAGCCGATTCAGATATTTCATCAATATGAACTGGGTTTTTTCAAAAAATAAACAAGTAGTGTCTAATGAAGTCGACTTCAGATTTCACTTGCCTCCGGTAAAAGGATCACTTCAATGGTTAATCTAATAAATATAGACCGCTGTGAAGAAGACTGTTAATTTAGGTACTTTCATTTTAATCAAGGTTTTGTTTTACTTCTTGGAAGGTTTTGATCAGTATCCATCAGCATCAAAGCTATTAATTCTATGATGCTGTGCAATGAAGTTGTTAATTACATTACTTTCAATTAAAAAATAAACTGAATGCAGTATTTTTTTATAAAATTCGAGTAAGACATTCTAGAAGAGATTGTATCAAACTTCAGAATTGGAATCATGATTTTTTTTATTTGAAACTTTTCAAACCATGAAATTGGGACCAATTATCTTTCGTATTGAAGTGTTCTGAATTATCATTGAAAATTTGTTGAACAATTATTTTGCCTCTTGCTCAGTTTTAACAAATATTCTTACTTTATCTTTCTAATGCGGTAAAGTTGAAATAGTTATTTACATACCAAGGAAGAAAAACTTTTTCTTTTCCTTCCGCGGATAGTTTGATGTCCGACGCGAAGTTCTTTTAGGGATCACGTTGATAACTTTGTGTCAATTAATCATCAAGAAGAAGAGGTTAATATTTCAGCGGAAAATGACTTTTCAGTAGTGATTTCTTTCAATAATTTGACAAACTCTACAATTAATTTAAGTCGTTATGTTTTTCATTCCACCATTTCATTTGAATGGTTGTGGTGAATGAAGGCGATTCATCATTACTATATGGAGAGTGTTCCTCTGATGCATTCTTTGGTTGTATTACTTCAACTTTCCACTTGTTTAGACTTTCATAAAAATCAAATTTTGATCAAGGATCAACTTTCAGTACCCTTGAGTTTTGATTCCACTGCTGATTGACTTTCTTTCTAGTTTGGATCAAAGGTCATGTACCACTTTGGACTAATATCCCATAATATCTGCATCGTTTCGTCAATTCTCCACAAATTACTATCTTTTTCCACATATAATCATCGGTTTCATCCATAGCTTGACCATTCTCTATAAGAATAATATAAATTATATTTGTTCACTATATGATAAGCGAATTAAAAATTCATTCCTAGAAACGATACTTCTTGTGAGGTATAGATTTCTAATGATATTTTCTCCGCGATATCCCATCAAATTATTAACGGCTGACGAAGCATCGCTGCTCAAAGATCAAAATTGTTTTTATTGGTGCCATTAGAACCAATGATGAACAATTTAAAGAAGTTTCTTCGCAATAAGGCAGCCTGTTTTCAATAGCCCGCAACATCTTGTGGGTGTACGCTTCAGTCGTGCGTTCAAGTCTTCAAATCTCACGCAGCTGTCATCATTTGGAAAAGCCGACAATAATATCATAATATCGGAAAGTCAGTGGTACCACATATTACAATAAAAGTACTTGCAAGATTTGAATGTTGATTAGATTATATTTCTCTTCACTACTATATCTGAAATAGAAAATTGTTACCGAACAGACAAACATTATTATTATTATATTGTTAACACATTATGCAATATTATTGCATTGCAATTCGGTTCTGATCTTTATTGGAAGTTATATCAAAATACTGTGCAACATTTTTACCGAACTGAAAAATATCATATATCATTATTATTACTATTATGTTTTTTTCATCCGTTAGATATTTCACAGTTGGGCCCTGCATGTTTCTGAAGCTCCGGCACTTCCGGAGGGCGCGTTGGATCATTTGCCCCAATAACCATTTCCCACGTTGTGGAGTGAGTGACTATTGGGTCCGAGAATCATGTGCCCTGAGCAGGCGGAGTGAACTTAAGGTGACGGCCTTCTGCATTCGTCCAGCTGAAACTTCTGCCATATTACGGCAAACCGATATGATTTTTAGGTTTGAAAGTAGCGTGTCTATCATTCTTCATGGGACCCCTATTATCAGAACCACCATTTTGATCGAATGGTTTGGGTAGAGCATGCTAAATTCAAAGAATGAAACACGATATTTATTCCGTTTTTCCTCCTCTTTTTGGACGATGTAAATTTGGCGAGGAGCCGGAAAGTCAACGACCAAAATCGTCTTAAGCTGTTGGCCGAGGAGGACTACATCAGGCTAATTGGCTTGTATTTGCCTGAGGATGGGGAGTCAGTAGTTCCAATAGATTCAGCACTTCTCATTCTCCACAACGGACTCAATATAATCCCCCGGAGCATAAGGCAACACCGGCGTCTCGTCTATAATGTACGAGTGTCGTAGATAGAAGCACAACACTCGTAGCGCTGCGTTATGCCTGTGGATATAGGCTGAGACCGCATAAGCTGGACAAGCTGACAGCAAATCCATCATGGTCTAAGCTGCCCCATGACACGCTCTGCATCTTTACCATTACGTTATCATTATCAACATAGTATTCAATAATACTGTACCAAGCAGAAAATAATTAGTATTATCATTATTATTAACCGGAATATTTACGCCATTCGTAGAAGCTTAAATTCCAATACTTCTGATACTGTCAGATTTGGAAATATGTGATATATCTGCCCTTACCATATTCCCATTTCCTGCCTTCATGCAAAAAAGCACACCAAAATTAAATTTGATTATAATAATAATTCAGTCTTTCACATATTTTCCTGTACTGCCAAATCACGTCTATCCAACGCCTGGTAAAATTTTTCCAAGAGAATAAATATACTTTGCAATCGAAAACCATGTGACATCTGCACACTACTTTCGCGGTTCAACTCACTCATCAGTACAGACTTGGCCACAATATGTAATTGATTGCCTTCCGTCAAGTACTCCCAGTTCCACATGAGGAATATTTAAATATTTTTCATGATGAATTTGGGCAAAAAGCGTTATATAGATAGCTTGAGCTACGTGAAAATTTCTTTCATTACATAAAAACGTAATTTTCCATAAATATTTATTCATGTAAATAAGAATATGCAATACCCTTCACTGTCTGCATAAGCCTATTATTCTACTCAAACAGCCTCTCTTCGCTTGATTTCAAAGTGAATTCAATTACGATTTCATGCTTCTACCTAATCATGAGTCAGCGAAATATTCTCCATAACACAAAAACTGCCATTACTTCAACTAACGCATCTAAGTGAGCAGGTGACTAGCAGAAGTGGCATACTTTATGTGATTTTATCAAAGACCCCACATTAACAGTTTCTCTTTTGTTACAGATTCCGACCTTCAATCGAAAGGCAGCAGCACACTGAAGATGAACAGTGGAATGTCCTGAACAATTTATGGAGCTTAAAGAAACTGTGATAATGGACATAACAGAAGCATTCCGTAACGAAGACATTTCAAAAACGGATTTTTTTGACTTCGTCGTCCCGCCAGACACCAACGACACTCAGTCCATCCAGCAGTTCACCAAACAAATGCGCAGCGTCAACGCATTCCTCGAAACCGACGACAGCAAAGAAACCAACAACAACACCATGCTGATCACGGAGATACCGACCACTACCTCAGACAGTGTGGCCAACTTCGACGCTAATTTGTGGAGCGAAAAAGACACGGTGAGGATAGAAACCGCCCTGCTCGACGACCTGAACAAGTACTGTTGGATGTCGGACGAGAACGGCGTGGAACAACTCAGCCCTGGCAAGAACAACAATAACAATACGGACGGACAGATATACACCCTGACAGTATTAAATGGTATCGACCAGAACGCCACGTGGTACCGTCTACCGAAGGAAGACGAGCCCATCTCCAGTCCTAGCTCGATGGAACACCTCCACGGCGCTCTGGACATAGACTCGATCCTGAGCATCATGCCGGGCGGGCAGATGAACAACTACAACAGCTACAATGAAGACGCCATCAGCCCCAACACGGATGGGCTCATAAAGTCTGAAACGTACACCTACGAGGACAGCGGCTTTGCAGACAATAAGGACGAGCTCCAGAGCGCGCTCATCATAGACACGCCGATGCTTGAAGCGCACGACAACTTCACTACCAACAACAACAACGACTGGAAGATGACAAACAACAACACCAGCGGCAGCAGCAGTAGTTCGCCGGATTCACTACTGCGCAGCGCCTTGCAGGGCAAGGCCTTCATCCGTTACAACGGCACCACCATCAAGAGCGCCCCAAAGGCGGAGACCAACAACGTCGAGCTCCGGAGAGTGCTCTCTACGCCGCCGAGGAAGACTGAAACGATTTTCCTGAAGGAGGACCAGCAAGACACCATACCGACCATAGTAGCTGGACTGGACGCGAACGGTAAGGTCGTGTTCGAGGAACACATGGGTTCCAGAGCGGCCAGAGAGGCGGAGAACCCGACCAGCACCCACACCGTTGACGATCTCCTGCTCAGCCAGCTCGATCATCCGTACCCCGAGGATTTCGAGAAGCTGAAGAGAATAGCAAACGAGGTGGCGGAATCGGTGAATCAGTTCTGCCACATAGACACCTCCGGAGAGAACACCGTCAACAGTATTAGTCCGATTAGCAGCGATCAGATAGGGATATTGTACAACCTGAGCTCGCCGATACAGATAACGGCGTCGACAGTGACGAGTACGAAGAACGCGAAGAAGTACAACAAACGGCAGAACAGCAGCAGCAGCAAGGCGCAGGCTACGGTACAGAGCGCCACCTCGACGAGCAATGGAGTGAGGAAGGAACGGTCCCTACACTATTGCAGTATTTGTTCGAAAGGGTTCAAGGACAAGTATTCCGTCAATGTCCACATACGGACCCATACGGGAGAGAAACCTTTTGCATGTAGTTTATGCGGGAAGAGTTTTAGGCAGAAGGCCCACCTGGCGAAGCATTACCAAACCCACATAGCGCAAAAAAATGCCGCTGCGGCTGGTAATGTCTCGGCGGGCAAGGCTAAATCGAGGTAGCTTGTTACAAGTCTGTGAAATTCGACGAATTTCGGTTTCAGATTTTTGAGAAATTTTGCAATTGCAAGAGAATATTTCGAGCAAAATTACGATACACGGGGAGATAGATTTGGCCCATGTATTTTCTCGCCTCTGATTTTCGCCTATGATAAATGTTTTCATATCTGAGTAACCACTGAAATTGTACGGTAGAGAAGCAGTTTGGATATCTAATGGGGCACTGACAAAGAAATTGAAAGTGGTGGCATTCCTAGTAGATGAAAAGCTACATAACTAATAAGAAATAAATCATAAGCATTAGACTTGATAGGAAAATCTGTTCAAATCTGCATCAACAAAGTTAGCACCTTTAGGAGCTGAAAGCTTACTTATCAACCAACTTCATTCTTATTCTATTTATGTTACTCTTCTGGACGATATGCCCCCATTATCTCTGCCAACATCAAATTGTCTACCTTCTCTAATCGTTTTTTTCTCATTTTAAAATTTACCAAACTAATTTTTTCACCTGCTTGTTTTGTATTCAATATATTTGGAATCTAATGACTTCATTATGGAGACTAGAAACCCTCAAAATACTCAATATAAACTTCATTCAACAAAGAGCCCATCTGACTCATTCAATCCGAAACAAATAGGTCTAAAATTAGTTTAAAGCAGATCAAATCATTAGAGTATATAGACAGTTTCTTATAGGCAGTGATAATGGGTGTGTTTACCTACTCAGAAAGTTAGTTTAAATAAGACTAGAATTATTGAATGAGTACATTAATGAGCTCTCGACGCCTGCAGATGCTAACTTTGTTGGCAAAACACGCATCGAGTGAATATGACGTAGTTTGAGTAGGTTTTATTCCTTGAACCTCCTGTTCTCACTCATCATTCATAAATATTATATATTTATACCTATTCTTCCTAAATTGAGTGAAACGGTCAATCAGTATTATCAGTAGAAGAGTTTCGTTTAAGTTTCGATTTTTCACGAAAAACCTATATCTATCTCTTCAATTATACAAATTCATGTGGCATCGTCTATAGAAATCAAAATTACATTAGTTGTATGTCTCAGTTTTGGTCATAAGCTCATAAGTACATATTTAGGGGCGAAAACAGTTTTCTAGGAACTTTGTGCCAAATATTTGATCTCTCTGGATTTTTAACAGTTGACTCTTCCCAGAACTCGCTTCATTACGTAATTTAGTTTTGTTTTTCCCTTTTCATTATGCTTGTGCTGTCATGGTATGGTTGTTTCTAGTCTCAAGTACAAAATATTTTCCTTGGTCATGCACTAAAAGTCTGCTGCCATGTTTGTTTGGGAAATATGAATAGCAGTAGAAAAATGCACGCCTCTTATTCTTAGGTATACTGCATGATGTTCTAGTGTATGGACAAAAATAATATTTTATATTTGTATGATTCAAACAATCATACATAGCATAACAGCACAAGCCTGGATAAAAAATGGAAAAATAAGAGGTAGATGACGTGATAAATCTGGTTGTAGAACTGTCAAGAAATTTCTAGAAATTGAACATACATATCGCACTAAATTGTCTAGAAAAAAATGTCTGTCCATAAAATATATATGTATTTAGGAGCTTATGGCCGTAACTAAGACAAACAGGAATTTATACAACTGAAGAAATGAAAGTTCTTTGGAAAATCCTAGGTTGTAACTTGGACTAAACTTTCCCATTGAAATTCAGAACGATAATTGGTTCCTTATGAAGTGTAAATGTCAGTTCCATGTATGCAAAACTTTCTGTGATTTATGGTTCTCAAATGTCAAAAGCAAGTCACCAACTGAAAAGAGCCGTCATAAACATTTGCCTCTCCTAATACAATTATTTAGAAGGGCCACCAAAAATGTTTGCCTTTCCTTGTGTAATTATTTCAGTTCCGCCAAAAATGTTTTCCTCTCCTAATACATTAATCCAAAGAGCCGCCATAAACGTTTGCCTTTCTTTGTGTAATTATTTCAATCCCGCCAAAAATTTTTTCCTCTCCTAACTCATTAATCCAAAGAGCCGCCATAAACGTTCTCTCCTAGTACATCAATTCAAAGAGACGCCAAAAACAATTGCCTCTCTTAGTACATCAATTCAAAGAGCCACCAAAAACGTTTGAGTCTCCTAGTACATTAATTCAAAGAACCGCCAAAAATGTTTGTCTCTCCTAGTAAATAAATTCAAAGGGCCACCAAAAACGTTTGCCTCTTCTAGTACAATATTTCAAAATGCCACCAAAAACGTTTGCCTCTCTTAGAACAATTATTTCAAAGAGCCTCCAGAAACGTTTTCCTCTCCTAGTACAAATATTTCATCGAGGTTCTACTCCCAAATCATTTGAAATTAATTATTTTTATATGAATTTTAATTTATTATGCATTTTGTTTCTGAATCCCGAGTGTTGGTCCACTATGGACAAGAAAAATGGGTGCATCTAAAAGTTGCGGAGGTGTTCCATGAGAAGTAAGACGAATTAGGATATTTTCCAGGAACAGTGGTTCAATACTGAAAGACATTTTCGATGTCTGTTGATTCCCACTAGAATCTTTCAGAGGTTGTACAGTGTGTTTCACTTGATATGAATCCTTTTAGGCCATTTCGTTTATTTTGAAATACCTATAAATACATTATTTATCAATGACTCTGCTAAAATTTCACATCTACATTTCATTCTGAAACAAATTGAAACCATTAATTTCCGTAAATGTGCGTTTCGATTAATTACTTAATTTGAAAATAACTCATGTTGATTTTCTGTAAAAAATAGTGAAATTTAACCTCTGAAATATTAAGTAATGAACATCTCTTAATTCATTATAATTAATTTTAAATAATGTGATCGTAATTAAAACACATAATCCATTTTCTCATTCAATACATTCCCAAATACCAATTTTAATACACATAAAAGAGTTTGTGGAACAGGGGAACACATATTTTTTTACCATGAAAATTTATTTAATTCGGTAAAATTATGTCTATATGGTAATATAGCATCTAATTTTATTCAAAAAGTTTATTTTTAATGTTTATTGCAATTTTCATTTCTAATTTATACTCTTATACTCTTATATTTCCAACATATTATTATGAGGTTTCGAATTTAAAGTTACGGATGCTCGAGAACTGCGTATATCATTGAGGTCATTTCCAATATACATGGATACTTACGATCACCATAGTAGCAAATTCAATAATGTCAGGCGGCTGATTATTTATAGTGAATAAACCCTGCAGCATTAAATAAGTCATTAAGTCGCTATTGGAAAGTGAATATAGTTGTCCCATAATAGAACGTCACATGAATCTTCGAGGCTATTCAAAATGTTTGATCTTCATGTTTTAATTTATTAATTCAACAAAAATCTTTCCTTGGTTATGAGTATATATGAATTCTTGTAAAAAAACCTCTCACATATTTTTTCTCGTAAAATCGAAACATATTTTCTAGTTGAGTTGAAATAATCGTACTTACTAGCATTCTTTTTAGGAAATCAAAATTTGAAGTCAATCCTATGATAGCAAAAAAAAAGGATTTAAAATATATATTTTTATGAAGGAGTAACTGAAACCATCAGAAAATGGGCAGTCATAATATTGTCACAAAAATGTGTGCCTACATTTTGGTAAAAGTATTGGGAATTTCAGAGTAACTGTCGGTTGCTTAATTTTTTTTCAAGGCGTAAACTTGTCAAAAGAGGTGAGAAAATACTCTTTTCCAATTTAATGCTCCCTGTATAATATGGGTTCTATTGTGATCTAGTTTGTTCTGGTGGACCCATTTAAAAATTGTCATTCTAGAAAAACTCAAATCTCCTAATTCCAAACTTCAAGTGATAGAGCATAGGGCTGAATTTCAAAAATATTGACCTAGAGACAAGAGTACTTTTCTAGAGTGATTTTTTATATTATATTTTATTTTGGAGAGATTGAGAAGCGATATCCTCAAGATGCAATACATATTTCTATTTTTGAAAATTGGTATCGACCATGTCGAATTAACGAAAAAAATATTTAAAAGTACGAACAAAATCAAATACTCATTTCGCAGTTGATTTCATAGTCTTGTTCCTAAGCTTATTTGTTTTGTTATCGTTTTTGTATTTTTGTGCTGTGATTTTTGAATGTGAAATTATATATTCAAAAAAATGATGTCGAGTGAGTGAAATCTGCCTAAAATTGTTCTTGCCATTTCTGTATTATTGAATACTTTTAAATTTAGTTATTTATTTATCACTGATATCAAATCATATTTTTTCTAACGAAACTTGTTATGTACAGGGTAGCTTTAGTTTTTCTACGATAATGTTAAGTGTATTTCCTAATATTAAAAGTATTATTCTGTCCTGATTATATACAAGGTGCGTTCAAAAAACTAAACGACAAAGACATTTCAAAAATGACATTAGATACTAGCTTCATTTTATGATTGAATAAAATGAAATCGTGAAAAATCTGAATACGTGTTCAAGGAACAAAGTTTTTTGCCACACCTTGTATCATCTATTAGAAAGCTTATAGATATTTTGTTAGCCGCTTAAAAAATAGTTTAACTACAGATTACCATACATCAAGGCATTAAATTGACCTGTTTTACCTTCAAATACTCACTATGTAAAAAGTATTATTACTCAATATGTTATTATTTTGTATAATTTGAATTATAGTTTTTACAGAATTAGGTGAGTTTCCCTTCCCCAGTTTCTTTTCGTTTATGGTACAGTATTTTATTTGACTGAAACATTTTCCATGTATTTTGTTCCAAATGAAACAAAAAACTAAACTCGAAATATATGAATATTGATTCAAAATTAAGAATGAATTAGGTGACTTCGTGGAGAATATATATTTGCAAATTAATTCATTTTTTTTTCTGAGATCAAACAAAAGCCGAACAAATTGAATCATATTCAAAATAGAATTACGTTTTTTGTTGTCAATTGTATGTAGTAAAATAGTTTTTCGAAAATGTATTGAAAAACATGAAAAATTTCCGAAATTGAAAATTCCGTAAATGAATAGATGCTGGTGAAGGGATATTTCATGTGATTCTATGTTGTTAATCTGAAAATTACGATGTGAGTACAAAGGCATTACCTATCACTCTGCCGTATTTTGTTGATCATTTTGTAATTTTACCATCTTCCATTTGTTGTTTATTTTATAAATATTTATATAAGTTTCACAATTTTGTAAAAATTGTTCTTATAAGATCCTATCGAAAATTCGTTCATCGAATAAAATATTGAGCAAACTTCCCATCAATAGAGAATCTTGTGATAAAATGTGTTCGCTCCCAGAGTAGTTTTCCAAGTTCTTGGTCAGTTTGCATCTGAATGTTTCTGCAATATTTATTATCAGAAGTTTCTGTACAATTTCCCCGAGTTTGTAATATTACAGTATTCCAGACACATCGTTTGTAATGGTTCTTTTTCTTATTTATGACAGATTGCCATGGTATAGGGATTTTTTATATTCTTTTTGGATCTCAATTGCTTGTTCTTATTGGCCAACTAATGCCGATATGTTTTTGTGTTTACTGTGTTCTCATAAAGACAAATAATACTCTGTATTTGATACGAATATACACTAAAAGAGACATACTATGATATTTGCATCACTTTATAAACTTTTTTGTTTATTTGCCGCCATAGAACCTTTTTACACAGTTTACGTTATGTATAGTTGTACCAGATTTTATCTTTTTCTCTTTATTTGTATTATTGATTTTATTAAGAGTATTTTCTATACTTAGATTCATATATTTACGTTTTATAATTTTTATAATATAATATTTGTGAATCAATAAACTATTCAAATTTAGGATTTTATTTCATTTCATTCATAGAAATCTCACTCTACACAGCAGTTACTTTCTAGCCCGACAGTTACTTTCTTGTATGCTGAGTAGAACGAACTCTCATTGGACCATATCCAGCCTGTGGAATCCCACTTGGGAACATTAAGCAGAACACGAAGAAATTCGTCAAGAATCATCTTCAATCTTCCTGAGGAACAAACAATACTCATAGGAAAATGATAGTGATGGGGCCAACTGACCGGCTATCAAGGCAGCTTGTTGAGCTGACTAAGAACTCCCTCAAGATGGTAGAACTAATAACATGACACTTGCACATGTTGAGGGTACACCAAAACTCCTTACTATACAGATTCTGTTATGAGGAGGACGAAACAGTCTCACACATATTGTTTGAATGTGAAGCCTTGGCTTGCATAAGAATGGATATCATCCACAGGAAAACCTCGTGAGGAATCTCCAGGAGTTCATCAGGAAATCCGGAGTTCTCACGAAATGAACCTGACAACGGAGAGCAGAAAGGTTCTACGCAGAACTACTTGCATTTCGGCCGATAGCAGGCCCCACCACGTGATAATAACAATAAATAATACTTTTATGTTTTTTCATTATCAACTAATCTCAAAGTATCACTAGAATCTCATACCGGATTAATTATGGAACACTGACTTGTTCTGGGACTATCAGTGTAGCGGCTCAACGAAATTACTTTTACCTTGCGGATTTTGGCTTCCCAGGTTTTCACAGAAGGCGTTCAAGTGATAAAATCGGTAATGCTTGTCCAAAACAAAGTCCACCCAGATATCGGCAAAACGTTCAGTTACTGTTAGTTTATAGAATGCGCTAGCAAGGGTGGAAATCATATCCGATTCGAAATGCGCTAGAAAGCATTTGACTGCCGAATGCAAAATGGTAGAAACCAAAACCTCCAAGTGCTTTAATTGTGGTGGACCCCACACGGCCAGTTACAGAGGATGTCAATTCCGTCCCAAGCCAAAGAGCAACAGCTCTGCAAGCTCTAGCAGAGGCCGTTCACCAGCTAAGAAAAGGCCAGCCGGTAAGAGGACAATGACACCGCGAACAAATGCCTACAGGACTGGCTGTTCAACGAAAACAGCACTTCACCAACTAGTAACGAGGGTGGAAAACACGATGAAAAATAAAAAGATACTGCTAGCGGCCATTCTAGACCTAGAAGGAGCTTTTGACAATACCTCTACAAACTCAATCACTAGAGCTCTCAGACACAGAGAAATCGAGGAACCATGTGTGGCCTGGACAGACTCAATGCCACGAAACCGACTGATATACATCACTGTATTAGAGGAGACCGTAGTAGCCAGGACGACCAGAGGATGCACACAAGGTGGAGTTCTATCCCCGCTTCTGTGGAATCTGATCGCGGACTCGCTGCTGGAAACACTGAACGAAGCAAGACATCGAGCCCTTGGCTATGCTGACGATATCGTGGTCTTAACAGGGACAATTTATCACAACGGGAGGCTTTCAACCTTGTCACGAGATGGACGGACTTGGAGGGGCTCAACGTCAATCCTAACAAGGCAACCATAGTAGCATTCACCCGAAGACGAAAAACGGAGGGCCTAGGACCCATACGACTTCGATCGGAAAGCATACAAATAAATGGGGAAGTAATACTAGACTCCAAGCTGACCTGGAACCAGCATATTGAAAAAATAACCAAAAAATCGGTGACTTCACTATAAAGTGATGCACTTTTGGAAAAAATGGGGACTAAAGCCACTAATGCTGCACTGGTTGTATAGCACGGTGGTCAGGCCTTCCATTACATATACTTGATCAACAAATCAACACCAACTGTAGTGATGAAGACACTCCTGGGACTGCCACCTCTCCACTTTGTGGTTCAGGGCGAGGCAAGACTTGGTGCCTCCAGACTGCAGATCGCACCCAACCTGAACGTTGGAACTGGACACATGAGAATCGTTAGAACTGTGATCGGGGACGCGCTAGGAACGAGAACGGACCACTTTCCGAAACGGTACTCCTTCAACAACCAATTAAGAGTGCTGGTGCCAAACAGAACTGAATGGAACGGCTCACAGTTCCAGGACATTCTACAGGTTAAAATCTAGTACACAGATGGATCCAAGACTAAGAATGAAGCAGGCTCAGAAGTGTTCTCCAGGAATCCGAGTATTGGCATCAGCTACTCACTGGGCACCCATAACTCTGTCTTTCAATGCGCGAAGGAAAATAATAGGAGAAACGTTGAAAATGCGCACATCAACATCCTATCAGACAGTCAAGCGGCACTGAAGGCCTTGTGTAGCAAGGAAGTAACGTCCAAACTGGTATGGGACTGCAAAGGAGAACTGAGAACTCTGTCAGACCGGAATCAAGTCAAAGTGATATGGGTCCCAGGTCATTAGGAAATCGCAGGCAATGAAAAATCAGACGAACTCGCACGAAGAGGATCGGAAATGCTCTCAAACTAAGGGCAGATGCTAGGGGTACCAAAATGTACAGTAAGAGCCTCTGTAAAAGACTGGTTTAGGGACAAGCACAAAACGAAACGTAATCATATAAAAATAAGTACATGAAAACTGTAATTTTTTAATGACAAATGCTCTCGAATCCCCTCACCTCTTTTTTCATAGGTGGTATCCTTCAAACTATCTGGAATGTAACTTCGGTCTCCAGTTGCTTATGGAGATTGAAGTAAAATAAGTGTCAACAGTAGTTGTGGACAGGCAGTGAACGATGACGAAATCTTCCAGAAATTTGGAGTCATAGGTCGAATGATTGAAAGGGCTCCGATCGATTGACCTGGCTGCTCGATCGGTGGATCAGTGGCTAATAAGGTATCTAGCAGTGGAACTTCTGGATTGCATCAGACAGATGTTCGAGGCTCCGGTACGCGAGAATATTTTTTCTCAAGTGCATGAGTCGCTTTAGGTGGCCACATGCCTTGTTGTAAATCGAGTGTGATGTGAGTTGCCTAGATGCCAATCCTGACGTCTGGTGCTAGCTAGAAGTGCGCACCGACCACCCGGAGTGGTGCTGTGGTTTTCGGAATTTCCTACAGCTGAAAAGTGAATTAACCACCAAAAACATCAGTATAGGAAATATTTGGAAATCTACTCGGGTTGATAAGATCACTATCCTGGGTTACCAACCCGCATTCGGAAACTTCAGTGTTCCTTACTCGATAACTAACCCAGGTTCATAAATCGTAACCCAACGCGAATAAGGAACACTGAAGTTTCCGAATACGGGTTGGTAACTCAGGTTAATGATCTTATCAACCCGACTAGGTTTCCGAAAAGCCCTTATGAGTGTTTATGACGGAGTATTTATCATAGTATCCCCTTTCTGATTGGAGAATGAACCTTACCAAAGTCTGAAAAACTCATTCAAATAGGATATTTCTGAAATCAGATTTCGCTGAAATTATAGCAAATGCTGATGATTTTGGTTTTTCATTCACTGTTGGCACAACTGTTAGGCGTGATGTTCTGCTGATTAGTATCACAGAACACATACACTCATGGGAATCGGTTTCTTCTTCATGATTTAGGGCCGGATTTTCAATGTACCTTAACTTAACTAAAGCTAAATTTAACTCATGGTTAGAATGTGGGTCGATTCCTTCATTTAGCAAATGTCATATTCATTCTAACCACGAGTCAAATTCAACTGGGAGTCAAAGTACGCTAACACGACATTGATAAACTGGCCCTTAGAGGCCGTTGTTTTCCATAGGGCACATTTGGCCAATGGGAATCGGTTTCAGTTCACTGAACGGAAGCCCTACAGCGATATGATGCCTGAAATAGACAATAGATGGGGGTATTTGTGTTCATGGAGATGAGGCCTGAATAAAATACTCGTTAGAATTTCGATATCAGGTTAACAGAATAGTTATGTGAAGTTTGTTAACCCTATTGAATATGGAGAGTAAAAATTCTAACTCAAAAACGCCACCGTTTTCCAGAACCAGGTTGAGAATTACAATTATTTATAGTGTGGGTCGATGAAGTGAAAAACTCATTATTCAATGGTGGAACCAATGAACAAATATACGAAACATAATCTTGTGTGTAATATTCATTTTGGTATCTGTGAATCTGTAGCTTAGCACCTAGTTGTGGTCATCACAGACACACCTGCATAAGGCATCAGTGAGGTATGAACAAGTCTAGACAATCAAGATGCGACTATCCAACGCTACGGGCATTGCGATTAGTTGGACTCCGTCATGAATCCATTCTATGCGCTGTACAAGTATGCTTGTGAAGGACCTTAGTTTGTTTATAAATGACAAAAGACCATATAACTGGCATATAGAATACAGAACTACGAAGGTGAATCACAGATTCCAGTTTTTTCCTCAGGAAGATCACGAATCACGTTCTGAGAACATTTTTAACGGTTAGAATTCATGTTGAAAGAATAAATACACCTATAATCGAGCTGTACGGCTAAAGTTTCGTTCATACCCTCGCAGAAAAATTGCGAAATTCGCGAGGGGATAAACAAGCCTTACATCGATAAGTTTGTAAACTTGACTAGTGGGTCATAGATGCTGTAAGCCTATTTAATGTCAATTCTTCTTCTTACGAACCTAACCTAGAACCCAGTCAAAACTCAAAACGACAGTAGCAAAAGTGTCAAAACAACTCAAAATTGACATCGTCAATCAAAACAAAGTACAAATAGAGGGTTACCGAATTTAGGATGTATGCATCTTGACCAAACATAATTAACTAAGATATAGTTTAATCAGTAAGGATGAATAAGACACTTGGTCAATTTTACAGAATCTAGTAAAAGTGACACTATGGCAGCTGTACTGAAAAAACGTGCCCTAGCTGAATACAGCCAAACTGTACAAGTAAGTGCTTCGTCTTGTAATCTAATATTTCTATCAACTAATCATACATTTCTAGGAGCCACCAGTTCTTCCAGTAAAAAAACTCCGCCTCGTTAAAAAGCCTATAGCGACCACCAGCACTTCCTTTTTAACTCTTGTGAACGAATTAGAAGAATGTAAAGATAGCCGTGAGACACTAAAAATTCTGCTTCAAATATCGGAAACTGATTTGAGAGTACCAGAAATATCAGAAGCAGTCAAAAAATTCAGCGACCATTTCAAAGGAGAAGCTGAATCAACTGTGCGAGTGAAAATCCTGTCATTGCTCTGTGATGTGGGGCAAGCAAACAATTCTGAAGTAATCACAATCATCGATGAAACAATTTCCCTGATTAAAACTGATAAATCTCATAAAGTGATAGCTCAAGGCATGAACACAATATTGAAACTTGGCAAACTTGTTCCTGATAGTTCCACGGCATTTCATCACAAACTAGTAGAAGTAGCGAAAACCTACTTGAAAGACACCAGTCATGCTGTTAAAGGCAAGTGCTTGGAAATAATAGGGGCACATTCCCCATTATGCACAGGGGAAGGTACTGAGAAACTAATCCATTTAGTTAGTTCATACTTCAACAATGATGATGCCAGAGTGAGATGTCAAGCTTTTTCAACAGTAGTTGCATTGCATGAAAGGGGTTTTAAAATAAATCCAATCATTTATGTGAATGTTTGTGAAGCACTGAAAGATGACTATGAGATAGTACGACATGTTGTACTAAAGCTCATATGGCTGTTGGGAAATTCATACCCAGAGAAGTAAGTTCAAAACTCTGTTGAACATTGCAAGCAATAACTGTTTGTTCTTGTTTATCAGTGCTTATCAAAATAATAATATGTTCTCCAGATATAACCTGGAAAACAGTTTGAACTCATTGATGATTTCGAAGAAATCTGCATCTACTGAAATAATCTTTTGATATACTCCTATACCTATATTTATTTTTTTTTTGTTCAGTGAAATTTTACTACCTGGTAGTGAACATGAAATTCGACTGATAGATGATGCTTTTGGAAAAATCTGCAATGGAGTATCTGATCTATCTATGATAGTAAGGACGCTAGCTGCTAGCCTTTTAGGATCCATGAAGTTAGTTAGTCCTAAGTTTCTGAATCAGACATTGGATAAGAAACTTATGTCTAATATGAGGAGGAAAGTAAGTATTAGAAAGCTCTAGGTGTCTAACAAATAGACCTTTGTTGACACTAAAACATTTTTAAATATTCCAGATGACATAATAATTTCAAGCCAATCTAGTTAATAAATAATAATTTTCTTGGGCATTGTTTGAATATTCAAGGATTTTCCATAACAGTCATTAGATATTTGTACCCTTTCTGCACAAATTATTATAAACTGAAGATTCTTGTTGAACATTATCAGCAGCATAGAGAAGGAAAATGCAGATGTGCTCTAGGATAGATGACTGTCCATTTTTTGTTGAAATCTAAGGTCATTTTTCTTACAGAAACGATGCCTTTATGTTGCTGCACTTCCATCAAATTTTTCTCTTGGGTCGGCACTATTGGTATTCCATCTCTATTTTGCATCCCATCGAATTTTTCAGTCTCACATTGCCTATTCTAGCTAACGTGAAAAACAAAACTGTATAGAGAAATGAAATTGAATTAAACTCAATTTTCAATAGAAAATTCTAGAGACAACATAAAAAAATCAGCTTTGGTTCTTGATTTTTTTTTATTCTCACATGATTCCTTGTACCCAAGCAAAACTTAGCCAACTTTCCGAACTGTTTTTGTAGTTGAACAAAATGTCTTTCATTTAAATTCTTTCTAGTTACAGTTATGCTGTTGAGACGATATGAAAAAATATTTTAATTGAAAATATTTTGGGTTTTTAAATGTAGTCATCAGAAAGATTTTGAACTTCTTTGATACTGATAGCAGCCTAACTAACTAACCACTTATTAGAATATCTTCAATGGATATCAAGTTCCTTGATAGACTCCTTGACTGAAAGATGGAATTGCCTATATCTTGTTGATTCTGTTTAACTCCAATTACATTATCTTTCTGTAGAGGACAGCCCATGAACTGGCTTGGGAGAATGTTACCAGTGGCGAATGGGCTAGTGGCAAGAAATGGGCTGACGATGCACCCAAGGAAGTTATCGATGCTGACAGTATAAGTTTGATGAGTAGTGGAGCATGTGGAGCATTCGTGCATGGTTTGGAAGATGAGTTTTTAGGTAATTTTTTCTTACATTATGTTTTGGTGATTACTTTTGGCTACTTCTGAAGACACTAGACATTGATATCTTCATATTAAAAAAATTAAATGCATATATTGCATTTGCATTGCATATGCAAAAAAAAGTATTAAAATAGTCACAGGAATTAATATATTAATTAATATATTAATGGAATCCAGTTCAAACCAACTTGCATAGCAATATTCAAAGTGAGGTTCTGTATACTGTTGAAGATGTTGAAAAAGATAATTTGGTGCTGTATTGGTGAGAGAAAAAATATTCATTTACTTATTTTCAACAGTTTAGTGTAAAAACTCCCTCAGATCATGAAACAGCCTTGAAAGTGAATGATTTTTTAGGGCATTTCTAAATTTTGTAAAGTTCTGAATATTCTGCATTTGTTTTGTTAGATGGTTGAATATCTCATAAAAAATTAAATTTTGAAACAAGGTGGTTTTAGTCATTGAAGTTTTTGTTAATCTACTCAGTTTGTTAATTATGAAGCTAAGAATAATATACTTAGATGTTATTGTGAGGAAAAAATCAGGGAATTCACTAAGCATAAGTTGATACCAATATCTTTATTTTTCAGAAGTAACGGATTTGCAGCTATCCTGTTTTCCTAAAAATTCTAAAATGTTCTTTATTTTCGATATTTTCAATGAAGAAAAGTAAAGAAGACTATTTTATTGTTTCAACGTTTTCAACTTATTCACCTTTTATTTGTTGTAAAAATGTACTCATTTCTATATTTATACTTTTCAGAAGTTAGATCTGCAGCTGTTGAATCCCTATGTCAGCTCTCCATACGCAATCCACAATTCGCCAATATGGCACTGGACTTCCTAGTTGACATGTTTAATGATGAAATTGAAGATGTTCGACTGAAAGCTATTGACAGTTTGAGACTAATATCTGAACACATAATACTGAGAGATGATCAGTTAGAAACAATATTAGGTAAGCAAGCTTGTAAAGGGTCATAATAATTCTCATTTATGACATTCATTGTGAGTGATATATTTTTTTATAATGAATATGGACAGGTAGAAATGGGCAGATTATATGGCCACCTGGGTCACCGGATTTCAATGCCATGGATTATTATTTTCGGAGTCATCTGTAGTCACTAGTATATGATAATCAGGATGAAATTGATGCCGAAAAGTAATTGCAACATGATTTTTTAAGCTGCAGAGATGGTACCTCATAATTTAAATGAATACTATAAATAGTAATCGATTTCGTCGAATACGTGCATTTTTTAATGGAAATGGAGGATAAAGTTACTTTTGTTTGAGTTTTTTACAATATTCCATACACTACAGGCAATAATTTTTTCAAGTAATACTTTACAAAGGAGCAACCATCTCTTATAATAAAATACTAGTACATGTCACTGACCTGTAACCTGTAACCAAATCGGACGAAATTCGTCCAAACAATTCACTGTTTGTATGTTTTTAGGGGCTGTGGAGGATTTCTCACAAGAAGTTAGAGAAGGACTGCATAGAATGTTGGCTTCATGTAAGATGTCGACAAGTGCAGGTCTTAAAATGTGCGTAGAAAAGCTGTTGGAGAACCTCAAACGGTATCCACAAGACAAAAGGTCGACGTTCAGGTGTCTGCAAAGGATTGGATCCCAACATCCAGAACTGGTGCTACCCCTAGTGCCACAATTTCTGAACATACATCCCTTCTTTGATACTGCCGAGCCTGATGTGGAAAGCCCTCAATGTATCCTTTTTAAAATGAATATTTCGATTTAAAAAAAATTCTTTGCCATTATGAAGTTTTACATTTCATTGATGAAGCTTCATCTACCCAAAAAAAATACAGTGTATTATAATGATGATAACTCTCCCTATCTGCACATTTGTCTCAAGGAATTTATTCATACATTCCAAATGATTTCTAATACTGAATTCATAACTTGTCTCTATTTTTAAACTTCTATGTCTTTTTATATATCTCTCCTGTTGACAATTGTAGAATTTTCAAAGATGAATACATTTCTATGCTGAAGAAATAAATAAGGCATTTGATATTTCAAGTGCGAACAAAATCTAAAGTACCACTCAAGGGTAAGAAATACAGCCTTATGCGCCCATTTTAATACCAATGGACCTCCTGTCTATGATATCTGAAGTTTTAATGATAGTGATAGTATTTTCACCACTATATGCACTCCATGACAACTTTACAAAATGATGGCCTTCAGTATTAGACTTCTGAGAGATATCCTGTAGTACACATAACTTGAAAGCTTCCATTTTATAAGCAACTCTCCCAATATTCATTTGTTCTCATTTCATTGATCAGTAGAAACATTATGCAATCTTCAAAGGTGCGCCACTGTATCGGTGATAGTATATAGTCATGAGTCAGTACTTTCAAAAAACCTCAAAATATTGGCCAACATATAAAAAACATTTCTCACCAATCACAATTCTTGATAAACTAAACCGATCAAAAATAAATTTTTACAACTGAGAAATTGTAATACTTTAGAGAATTATAGTTATTCATTATATAAAAATGTGTAAAACATAATGAAGGGCATAAAACTTATCATTAATATTACTCTTCAGAAGCTTGTTTACCTGATGGTTTCAAAATTATTCATCAGGGGGAAAACAATATGTGTGTACAGGGAATGAAAAAAGTTTGATAGGGAATATAACATATGGTGCACCACAAGGTTCAGTTCTTGGACCTGGGTTGTTTCTTTTATTCATCAATTCAACATCAAACCTTGATGTGCATAGTGACCTGAAGTTATTTGCATTTGACACAATATTAATTTATATTGAGAATAATGACAAGTTGATCGAAAAATTATATATTTCAGTTTAATTTATTCAAAATTACAATATTCGATTTCATTATAGAAAATACGTCCACTTAAATCTTTACAAAATTACTATTCCTTGAATCTACATCCCATTTTTATGCTCCAAACAATCTTTCAGATATTAGTTCTTTGTACAAATTGAAAATATGTATATTCATACATTCTGTTATCAATAATAGGAAACATTCATCTATGATATTTCATTCAATCAATACCATTCACAATCACCAAACTAGACAATCCAAAAATCTCATCACAATGAAAACAACCTTTGAAAAAAAAAACAATTTTTTATAATGGAAATTTGACTGTCACTAATATACCCAATGATTTGAAATAGCTCATAGAAAAAAATCGTTTTGAGTTAATCTTGAAGACATATTTATTGCAATGATGCTTTCGGTACCCATACTTTTTTGTTGCAAACATTCCTTTAAATTTTTTTAATTATTTTATTAATTAGAGAATCAGAAGTTTTTTGTAAACATTTGTTTCTTTGTTCACTAAAGATTATTATTATGAGTCATTTTGCCACTTCTACACATCAATTTCAACCTCACCAGCTTTACTGTCAATTTACTCACTATTATATTGAATAAATTCCTTAACAGTATACAACAGATATCTGTCTCCTCATTTTGATATTGAATTCTGCGCAGCACTCGCTTACAATAATGCAGCTGCTCGAACCACATACTCTCAGGCACTATTTGTATCTAAGGGACACGATGACGCAATATGTACCTATGCTGAACCTACCGGATTCCAATTTCAACTCTTTATCTAGGCCGATGTCTGTTCCTGAGAGTCTGAACTTCCTGAATAATGTAATTAATAATCTGGATATGGCTGAGAGTACAGTGAGGTGAGTATACCTTGAAATGGTAATTTTATTCTAAGAAGTGCGATTTGAGATGTATTTGACTGAGTGCAAACAACAGTATCTCATAATAGGTATAATATGTACAGTACCAAATATGAAACATATACAACATCTTTCCCTTTTACCGACAAATCAATGCAGCTGTCAAAACAACAAAACCATTAATTTATAATATCGAGCCCTACATATCATACCGACTGCGCCATGTTTTATTATAGTTTTTATTATTTCAAGCAGTTCAAAATATCTATCACCTTCTAAGTCTACCTGACAAATTACATCATATCAATTTATCCCTGTGTAGAATACAGGGAGGAGCAGATGTATGTATATGATATTTACAAACACCCTGTCTTGATAGACTGTGAACCTTTTATTATTATTATAGAGTTATTGTTATCGTGGTTTGTTTTGAATCTCTCAATATTCTTTCCAATCTTATGATTTTCATTCAATCAGTTATTTTTAATTATAGGGTACACACTACCCTATTGCAAACTGCGAAAGAACACCTCAACAGACTGAGTGAGATGGATTCAACAGTTGCTGGTACTGCCCAATTTACCGCTCTTTATCTGGCAGCTCAGCTGGAGATATTTCAAATATTGGATAAAGGTAAGCCTTTTTTAGGAATTTAAAACTTTAATATCTGATGGTCTGTAGAAACATTTGGTTATGTTGACCACGATTATTCTATTCATGAAATTTGTGACTTTATGCATGGCTTATTCAAGTGTTGAATAATTTTTGCAGGTTTCTGGTCGAATCCTGGAACGTTGGCCACACAGCAGGTGAATAACCTCAAAACAAGTATCGACAATCTTTTGCAACTGTGTTTGAAACTGCAGTTCTTTTTTGTTGGGCTCAGTCCTGTTGAGCAGTGTGCTATAAAGCAATTTAGACTGAGGGCTCTGGCGCTAAATCTAGTTTACATCGTAAAAGGTAAGTAATCCATTTCGGTTAAGGAAATAAAAAGTTCACTCAACTGAGGACTTGAAATATGAGGGCCATGCCTACTCGTAATATTATGTTACTGACCATTGAGAATAACTAGTTGTACAAACTACACAAATAACGATTCTATCAACTTCTAAGAAAACCAATTCCATGATGGTGAATTATTGAAACCAAGTTGATCATCAAATGATACGTTTTAATTTTTAAGTTCATTGATTTTAAATGGTTTCAAATTATTGAGCTTTGATCCTTCATTTTCTATCTGTATAGTTCTGAAATTTTCATCAAAAGTATGATTGTCTTCTTAAAAAATATAACTCATATGATCATCAAAATTAAAAAGTTTCTATGTTTTTGTACCACTAATGTTGACTGTAGTTTCATCTTATTTGGACATTTTTAAACTATCATTTTCAGCTAACATTTGAAACCCCTTAAATACCCTCAAAGTCAATCAAAATATTGTCAGAAATTATAAAAAAACTTATAGACAAAGCTTTTTGGTTTTGAGAATCTACTTCAGTGTAATTAAACCCTTAAACCCATAAGAGATCAAAACATACCATCAATTACAATTCTTGTACCTGTACTGATGGCACCTTTTCATACAATCATAACATAATTTATGACCTATTATTAAATTCAATGTTTTGTTCGCGTTTTGTTGTTGTTTACGTGCAACAATGTGGGTATGTTATTCAGTTTCCATATATAAAAATAATAAATTAAAAGAAATAAAAAAAAGTACTGGCAAAACACGACGTCAAAGCTATTTGCAAACCGACTAGACAGATCGTTACTTTGCTCCAGTCAGCTAAAGACCTACGAGATTGACAGAATTGTTTTCCTAATATTAATTGAACTCATTCTATGTATTATGTTTGATAGTTTTGAGATTTAAGTTTTTTATTCCTTCTATAAACATTTAATGTTTCTTGAGGTGATAAAGTTTAGTGATATATTGAAATATGTGTATGAAACTCATTTAAAATATCAGGGTAAAGTCCTGCATATATGGTAGTATGAATTTAGTTTAAAGCCCCACAGAACTTACCTGTAGAACAGAATCCAAAGTGTTAAGTATAACCACAGATTTTCAATTGAAATGAAAATTGAAATTGGCGTACCTCAAGGTTAAGTCCTTGGTTCAATCCTTTTCATATTATTCATCAATATCATTCGTTAAATTAAACATTCGCAGATGACACAATTCTTTATTATTCTGGTGATCCAAATGATACTGAGTATGTCCTATGAGAAGATATACAGAGTATATTCACCTGGCTGAAAACGAATTGCTTCATGCTGAATATGGATGAAACTAAATTCATGATAAATTCTAGTCGCCATATTTTAAATTACATCAAAGAACAAAAAAATTACTTTCAACATAAACAGTTGGAAACAAGATAGATGAAGTGAACAATTTCTAGTATTCAGGAGTGATTCTAGACAGTACTTCAGTACAGAAAACGTGCCCACTTTTTCAAATCTTACGATTTATAAATCAATCATAGTTCTTCACATTGATTACTGTGGAACACTGTTATTTTTCATAACAAATCAATAACAACAAGTCAATATATTGCAAAATGTTCAGAATCGTGCTATGTGCAACAGGAGAACACCTATTCACTTCATAACATAACATAACATAACATTTTTTTATTTCCCAAGAAACATACAAGTTTATGACAGGGAAAAATATAAACATTTTCAACTAAACTAAATTAATTACTAACTAGTTATTTCTAATTTTCATATATTTATAAAATTCATGATAATAAATATTTTTTCAAATTTACTTTGAATCTCATTTTACCATAGGATTTTAAAGATTTTGGCAATTCATTGTAATGCATTATTCCTTTGAAGTATATTGATTGTTGACCCACATTTGTTCTCACATTGATAACTGATAAATGATCTGATTGCCTCATCAAGTGGTTATGATTACTGTTAATTAGGTTGAAAGCCAAATGAGAGTGTTTGAAGTTATTTTTAACTAGGTGAATAAAAGTACAAATCTTTAACTTATAAAGAGAATGGATATCTAGAATTTGTTTTGGTTTATATAAATTTATTGTAGGTTCCTTGTATTCTAGTTTGAATATACATTTGATGATTTTGTTTTGTAGGGTTTTCAATGGTTTTAGTACACATTTTGTTGCCGATCCCCATACTGAGATTAAGTACTGAAGTTTGGAAAAGACTAAAGAATAATAAATTAATTTCAAATATTTCAAGGGTAAAAAGTTTCTGATTTTAAAAAGAATTCCGCTAATTGATTTTCTTAGATTAATTAGATCACAAAATGCTACCCACATATCTAACCCAAGAAATAACATACTTATACCAATGAAGTCCATTCACATGGTACAAGAAGTAGATCTTCAAATAATTTCTATATCAATTCAAAATGTGATAAATTATTCAATAAAGGGTTAGTAAGTACTCTTCAATAGTTTACCACATACTATTGGAGAGACGTCATCAAATAATTGAATAAAGATTGTCCATATATGTGAAAGAAAAATATTGAACGGTATTATAATATATTGTAACTACATGAAAACAATATTAATAATAATATCTCTTGTAATATTTGAGTATGTAAGTCTTGTTTGCTTGTAAGAGCTAAACAGCCAAAAGACCTTCACAATGTCAGAAATTACTATTTTTACTGTATTTTGAACCTTTGATTATTCATTTTTGGTTTATTTTGAATTTCCTAGGTAGCAACGCATCTGCTTTAGCTCCGTGCCACCATTTTTTGACAGTGGTAGAAGACATGCAAAAAGAATTATCACAGGCTGGTTTGCAGCCTGACAACTTCACTTCGTTGGTGTTTTCTGAACTGGCTCAATTGGAGGAACCTAAACCAGGCGCAGTGTCTAGGATACTGATTCCGATTCTGTCGGAAGCTAAAATGGGAAAAATTCCCAGACCAAATGTGAATGTAAGTTTAGTTTGACATTCAAATTTATGGATCATTTCCATTATACTCTTTTATTCCATGTGTATTTTTACAATTGTTTACCCATAGATGTTATAGTAAGCATTCTTGTTTAATGTCTGTATTATATTTACATTTCTGTATATTGTAATATGTCTTTTTTTGTTATTACGGTTCCTAATCAAATAACGTTTTTCTATATATCTCATTATAGTAGAGAAAGGTTGTTTTAAAATGTTTGCAATGATTTATTATCACTATCAATTATGTAGCTCTTCATTTTCATATCAAATAATAACGAATTGAGTTTGCAGATTTTCTCATATACCTGTACAATAGGAGTATTTTATTTAATATATTATTGATTAAACAAAGTCACATTTTCAATTCAAAATACTACTCATTGTCTAAAGGAATTTCCGGAAAGTCCGGAGTTTATACAATTTTTTGTCACTCTAGATCAGATATCTATTATTGAGCACTTTGATGAAATTTTTCTATTTTATTTCAGATCTGTATGAGCTCTGCAGTAATACTGGAACCGACTGGTCATACTGACACTTCTCTAAAATTCACTGCAGGATTGATAATGTCTGTTCCCTTTGAAGCTGAACTACGACATTTAATGGATCCAAATAGGATAAGGTTGAAAATCAAGTATCCGGATCAGAAAACTCAGGTTATCTTACCAAGGCCTGCTCATCTGAAACCTTTGTACTACGATTCCCCAGAAAAAGGTGAGATTAGAGTTCCAAATTAACAATATTGCCTTTTTTCGTCATGTATGGTTTGAAATGGGTTTTAACATGTTTATACAAAGCTTTATTAATATTTTGACAGTGATGAACTCCTTAAAACTCAACGTTCAGAGTGGATGTGTGTTCAATTAATATTCTAAGTAGCGAGCAGCAGAAACAAAAGAGGGTAAAATGAGGCTGGTAACTATATGTTAGACACAAGATGCATAGAAACCCTGGTGTGATCTCTTGTACCTGTGATACCGACATACAAAAGTGTTGATGTACGGCCTACTTGATTCATGTTATTTTTATTGCATTGGTACTGTTCTTTAGCACAGATGGCGGCAAAATTACAGATTAATGTTGTCATTGACGATTGACGGTTGGACAAGCGACAAGTGTCATGTCAACATTCAAAATCAATCAAATGACAAATCAAGACACCGTGGAATGTTGGAAACTTGGTTATTTTCGACTTCTACGCCATCCATCGACGAATGAAGCCAACGGTATCAATGCAATTACAGTATCAACAACTTTGGTGGGAACAAAATCGAATCTGAGATCGCACCAGGGTTTCTAAGCATCTTGGTTAGACACCATTAGACAGGAAAAAACCATGGAGCATATAACGGACAGTAGATTTTTTGTATTTTCTAACCGACAATTATTGCTCTTGTGCTCATTTAATCTTGTTTTAACGAAACATCTCGTGGTTATGAATGTTGGCCCAAAAACCCGAAAAATCATCATGTAAGTAAAAATGGCCGCGAAAATATTTCACATTTGATACTTTTTTGGAGGAATAAGAAATTACAGATAGCTCACCTGAATGATAAATCTTTAGGACTTAACATTTGGAAGTCTCCTGTCATATCTCAATGAGATAGCTTTTTGATATATAGTACACTTGTTTTAACCACCTATTATCCCTCCACTCTTCAGTACTGTGGTTGGCAGGAATAAACTATGGCAATGGAGGTGCTGGATACTAGTTTTGCTTATGGACGAGAGATGTTATCTAGACATACAGCTTTTTCTTAAATTTGGAGGTCCTGAAACGAAAAAAATACCGTTTTCAGCATCATTAAAAATCACCAAAGCACAATCTTAACATCATATTGTAATAAAACTTCATCTGACTGCGTTTACACTTTATTTTTGCTATTGAAATATCACAAATTTATATTGACAACTGATGTGGCTAATTCATTTGGGAGATGTCTACTATTTATTCAAATGTGTTAAACTGTAATGGCACTTCCGTCTGTAGTCTCGGGCTCTGTATTTATATCCACAGAAAATTTCATCAGGCACACTGAGCAACCATGACCGACCGTCCAACTACGACCAAAATTTCCAAAACGTGTATTCTTATCGGATAACTCACACTGAATGATCGTCTTCAACCGGTATTCGAAGACCATGTTGAAAATTGCAATCTGCTGAAAATTTTGGTCGATCAGTGTGAGTTTGAAAGTTTTTATTGACCCCTTTCAATTTTTGGTCGTTGCTAGACGGTCGCGGACGGTCGATGCTGGTTGATCAGTGTGATTCTTAGCTGAATCAACAGTACCATGAACATTCATTGTTTCCTGTGGAAGGCCTCTTTCACCCCACGTACAATCCGTACCAACTGGGAGGTCGAATTATGCTTGAATGCCATACTGCACTTCAGGGATCGTCTTGAGCATTTCCTCAAGAAACTGCAGCCGTTTGAGAATAAATTTGTCCACAATATTTTCAATCAGGAACGAGTTTATCCGATAGCTTTCTAACGCATGCCTATTCTTACCGGATTTTAGGATCGGAATTACAACAGGTTTCTTCAGGCAGTATGAATCGGATAGTGTTGCCACTTGATCATCGCATTGTTTCGGTGTATCAGTTGAACCAGTGCTTTGCTAGGGAGCTTCTTGATTAGAATTGCGTCTATCCCGTCCGGCCCGGGCGCCTTGTTCGTCGAAAGTCTTCTCATGACTTCCGTCAGCTCCTTGTAGTTGGTCCTCACCTTGGCCAGTGTGGTCAGACGTCAACTCATAGACGACCTTGAGATGGCTTATATCCGAGACAACCTTATTAAGCACTAGGTATGACCGATAGATCACCGATCAACAGGACCTTAGGCCCACATTGAGCAGGTTGCCCCCAGATTCAGCTGTGTGAATCGCAATCTGTAATTCTTTGGAGACACATATTCGAGATTAACATTAAATTTACCTTATTTCGGCTAAGGGAGGAAGGCTATTCGGTGACTCAAATCTAGATGAGTGCCGAGACGCGGTGACTCAATGCATTCCTTGCGAGCTAGCCACAGGGAAACAAGTGTAGTGGACAGGATTCATAACTGACATGCCTTCCAAAGCAATTCAAACAATCGGAAATAAAATTTAATATTGAACCAAATTAATATTAGCATCACTTTAAAAAAATTTAAATTGCCTATTTCCTAAAACTGTATCCTGTCTAGATTCATGGTCTTTAGGTTTGTTAAAATATGATGTGTGTATGAAAATTGAACCGTTATTATTTTCAGATTCGCATGTTGGCCATAATATGCGACTGTTGACGTCAGTATTAGTGTCGCACCAGGTTTGGTCCGAGCCCTGTGATGTAGAGATCAACATTGCGCTAGCGATACCTGAGGCGGACATCGGAAAGAAGAAAGTCTTGGTGGATTCCACGTCAACTTTATTAGACTTGTGCAAGCCGGTTAAAGTTAGCGTAGCTCCTAAGCCTATCAAGAAAACACTGTGAATTTATAGTGAAGAAATGTACCATTTTATGTATATAATTGAGTACCTATAATGGAATTAAAGATTTATATTTTTAACTAGCGGTAATACCCGTTGTTATACGGGTAAGAATATATGAAGAATAAAATATAAGGAAATAAATAAAAACAGTTTGTTTTATAACCTCCCGAGGCCTTTGTTTCAGTTCATTGCACAGTTTCCTCTCATTTCACAGCACTTTTAAGAACATTTTGGAGGTTTCTCTGTTCTCTACCATATCTACTCTATTATATTCCAGAATATTCCTGCTCTCCTCTCTGGTATATGCTTCCTCCTGTCTCAGCAGTTTATGCCGCGTTTGGTTTGTCATTTCATGTGTTGAGTTATGCTGGAAAATCAGTTTCTGACTTCATTCACCCCCTGATCCCCCTAAGTTGCTACTGGATCTCATCCACACACAGTATTCTTTTTCAGGGGATTAGTGAGGTGTGTACCAAATCTGGTATCATCTACGGTTTGGGAAGCACCAAGGAACTTTTATTCATTTATATTGAGATTATTGTTTGCATTATTATGGGTACTGAACATGAGTTGAACAAAACTCATATTCGTGATATTTGTTGAATAATTATAGAAGAAGGCTGATTGGCGCCATCTATTGAGTTATACGAGAGGTGGTCTCGTACCTCGTACTCTCTCGACTCTCCTGCATGAAAGTAATCTGCACTGAAATTCTTCCAAGATTTTCTTCAAATTCTGTAGATGGCAAAAGAGGAAGTTGGGAAAAGAATAAAAATATACAGGGTGTATCATAATTGAATGCTGATTCTAACGGGCGATAATCGTTGGATGATTTTACGAAAAATTCTTCATCTGAATGTAGGTTCGCAACAGCTTTATTTCTGGGATAAAGGGGTGTTGAAATTCAACAAAGAAATCAGTTTTTCTCCAATATTTCTAAAACCGCTTTTTATTGTTTTTTCTTTCAATTTTGGTATATGCTAAGTTCGCATTAAAATTCTTTGTTTCCAGGATGTTTCATTTTTAATTTGCATTAGATGATGGTATGCCCATCAATGTTTTTAATCGAAATTAATACGATACTGTTTTTTTTTTGTCGAATAAATATTATTAATATAATTTTCTACAATCTTCCCGTGAGAGTCCCTTGAATTTTTCTGTCCGTCGGACGATTTTTGATTGAAAAAATAAAATGCCTCCATTTGCTCGTAATTATGCAATTTTTTCTCGGTCTGAATGATTCTATTTTTTAATAGAAAACTTTCCCCCCCACGAAAAAAAAGTCAAAAGATATTTTTTTTGAGATGTTAGAGGACAATAATTGTGAAAATAATATTTATTTGAAAAACAAAACACAGTTGTCGTATCAGAAACAAAATAGTTGTGGACCTATGAAATCATCCAAGGATTATTGATTGTCCTTTAGAACCAGTATTCAATTGTGAAACACCCTATATAATTGGTATCAGATACTTCAGGGGCGGTTTTAGAAATCTTCTGCTAATTGGAGACGAAAATAGATAAATTTACTTTTCAGGTGTCGATTTTGTTTATAATAAAATTGATAATGCAGAACGTTATCAAAATGACTCAAAAAACAAGATTCAACATCGATTTATCACTTAAGATTTAAGAATCTATGAAACCTATTGGGGTGATTTGTGTTGTAGGTATTATTCAAGACTGATGAAGTTCGGTCCTGTTCGGAAATTCAAGATTATACGACGGTAAGAATGACATTTTAAAACAATGTAAAGAATATTAGAACCGGTTTGTCACAAGATGCTGAATGTCAGTTGTGCATGGAAGAGAATAAAACAGCAAGATAGCTTCAAAAGGCAGTCTGTTACCAACACAGGAGGACCACATCCGATGACGCTAGCCTCTGACCTAAGCAAAACATTGGGAATATAGTCAAAACCAAGATATGGAGCACGGAAACTATTCCTACCATTGTTGTAATGTTAAGTAATTTTGATTGAACGATATTCAGTCACCAAAAATACGTGGTGGGACTATGCAATGGTTCCTTAGTTTGAATAGTTTTATATAATGAATACTCTGTATAACGAAGCTCTTGAAGGGGTTGCCAGGGAAACGTAATAAATAAATGGGGGATAGAACTGAAAAACACATAGAAAAGCTTCTAAAATTATCGGAGCTAAAATATCTATCCAAAATCAATATTATATTGGAAATCTATAAAAACTATTATCAACAATCAAAAATAGGAAGATCACTTCATTGAATTTGACTGAACGTGTATTTGATACCAGCGACGTATGCAATTATCATATACAGTGCGGTCCAAAGGTATGGAATAATTCATTTTTAGCGTTATTATGTATTTTATGAAAAAATCCTGAAACAGGTCAATTTTTATTGGCAATTTGACAATTTACAGTATGAAAATATTACCCCCTTCTTGCACCCCCTCTGAATTATGAGCACCCCCTCAAAAATTTTAAATGAGAAGGGGGGTCGTGTGGCATCTTGTTCGAAAGGGATTTTCATTATCTGTTCAGCAATACTAAGTTTTTCAGATTTGGTGCAACCATAACTGAGAATTTTTTTTATTAAAATTTAAAAATATTGACACTGTAAATTATGTATCCGTTGAAAAAACCTGAAACAGGTCGATTTCTATTCTCAATTTGACAATTTATACTTTCTTATCTGTCTTGCTAAAAAAGGCAGGAAAAAGTCGTTGAAGACACCAAAAAATTATTCACAAAACCCATAAATAATATAATGTCAATCTAGTAGACTACTGTTATTTTGCTGAGTTGCTGGCAGACGTCAGTGTATTGAAAAATATTTTTGTGTGTATTCGATTCATCTATGGCTCATTTATCCGAAACTCAAAGAATAGACATTTTAATTATGCTTGGATGCGGTAATAAAACACGAACTCAAACGGAAGTTTGTGAAATGTTCAATAATAAATACCCTGGTCAACACGTATCACAATCTACAGTTAGCAAAATAGAAACAAAATACCGTGAAACTGGACATGTAAAAACTCGTCAAAAACCAGGTCGAAATGCTGCATTGGATGAGGAGAAAAAGTTAGATGTACTGTTAGCGATTGAGGAAAATCCGCATATGACAAGTAGACAACTTGCCGCCGACAATGATGTAAGTAAATCATCGATATTGAGAGCTTTACATAAAGAAAAATACCATCCTTATAAAGTTCAGTTGGTTCAGGAGTTAAATGAGGATGACCCTGATAGAAGGCAACAATTCTGTGAACTGATGATGGATAGAAACGAAGCAGATTTGCAGTTCATAAACAAAATTGTGTTTTCTGATGAAGCTACTTTTTATTTAAATGGAACGGTTAATAGACAAAACTTTAGATATTGGAGCAGAGAAAATCCTCATTGGATGTGTGAGGCTCACACACAATATCCCAAAAAAGTGAACGTTTGGGCTGGTATCATTAAAAACAAAATTATTGGCCCCTATTTTTTTGAAGGCACAATTAATGGTGAGGTTTATCTAGGTTTTTTGATGAACTTTGTAGTGCCTACATTAAAACGACTTTTTCCCGATGTTAATGATCCAAATGGAATAGATAGATCAATTTGGTATCAACAAGACGGAGCTCCACCGCATTACACACGTATTGTTCGAGATTATTTGACAGAAGTTTTTCCCAATAGGTGGATTGGCAGACTTGGACCGATTGAATGGCCGCCTAGATCCCCCGATTTGACTCCTCTCGATTACTTTTTATGGGGTTATTTAAAATCAAAAGTATATTTCAATAGACCAGACAATATTGCAGATTTAAAAACTAGGATATCGGAAGAAATTAACAACATAACCCCTGAGGTCCTACAAAATGTTCTACGAGAATTCCAAGATCGCCTTGCTTATTGTCAAGAAGTGAATGGTGGTCATTTTGAACATTTAATTTAACTGTAAAACAAATTGAAATATACTTCCTAAACATTATGTTACATTATTTCCTTCAGTCTATCAACATTTGACATATTCAGAATAAATTTTCTCAGTATTGCTGAACAGAGAATGAAAATCCCTTTTGAAAAAGGTGCAACACAACCCCCTTTCTCATTCAAATTTTTTGAGGGGGTGCTCATAATTCAGAAGGGGTGCAAGAAGGGGGTGATATTTTCATACTATAAATTGTCAAATTGAGAATAGAAATCGACCTGTTTCAGGTTGTTTCAACGGATACATCATTTACAGTGTCAATATTTTTAAATTTTAATAAAAAATTTTCTTCGTTATGGTTGCACCAAATCTGAAAAACTTAGTATTGCTGAACAGATAATGAAAATTCCTTTCGAACAAGATGCCACACGACCCCCCTTCTCATTTAAAATTTTTGAGGGGGTGCTCATAATTCAGAGGGGGTGCAAGAAGGGGGTAATATTTTCATACTGTAAATTGTCAAATTGCCAATAAAAATTGACCTGTTTCAGGATTTTTTCATAAAATACATAATATCGCTAAAAATGAATTTATTCCATACCTTTGGACCGCACTGTAGATGAATCCTTACATCAAAAGTAACTGGAATATTGGAAGAAATACTTATATATACTAAAGGAAAGGGTCATTCTGGAATGAAATATCAATAACTGAGAACAGGTAGGAGAATTTACGTTTAAAAACCGACATTTGGGAAGGGCAGTTTTGCGGCTTCAAAAGAAAAACGTTTATTTAAGTTGGTCCATTTAAGACGACGTCCGCCAGCCAGAATCATTCAATGATTTAATCTTTATATCAAATCATTACAAATTGTAAAGGGTTCTGGTCATAATTTCTGTTTTTTCAGTAATTACAAATTTATCATTTTGTTGACATATGTCATTTTGGTTTACGCATTGTCACGTCAGTTCAACTTGTTCAAAGTACAGTGTTCATTACATGAGTTTATTTGGTGAAGTGAAGTTGTCTTATTTCAGTGATTTTAATGAAATTGCCCTGAGATCGTTACACCATTTACCAAAAAGGGACAAGGCCTACTGTAGCAACTATCGTGGAATATCCGTATACTTTCCCCTGCTGAAAAAATCTTTGCCAGATTTATGTATAATCGCTTGATACCCCTAGACAAAAAGTCTACCAGAATTATAAGGTGGTTTTAGACCTAACCAAGGCACAGTCAATATGATAGTCAGCGCACGAAAGCTGCAGGATAAATTTAAAGAACAAAATCTCTTGATGTGGCTTCCATAGATCTTGTCGAGGTGTTCAAGTTGGGGAAGACTCTTGGGATGGATCTAGTATCGGTTGGATGTTCCCCAAAATACATCCAAATACTTTGCCACTTGCATGATAATATGAACGTCACTATCCTTAGCAGCAACAACTCTTGTCATAGATCTCCAGTATGTGGGAACTAATTCTTGGCAAACATTTAAAAATGTAGTAACACAATAAACAACAAACAAAGGCCTATATACCATTCTGGGTGTATTCAATGAGACATATGAGCATCGGTATGGATTTGAACATCAAGAAAACTCAGATTCTGTGTTCAACGTCCACCTTATAACAATAACACGGCAATCGCCATAACAATCGATGACAAAACTCTGCATAATATCCTTACTCTAGTATTCAACTCTCAACCAATGCAAATTTCCAGGTGGATATCCGGTATCGGCCGACATTAGTACTCAGACCAAAGTTAACATCTGTTAGACTATCGTGATTCGTGTGATACTTTCACATAATTATGGTTGTGAAACGGGTCACCTATAGAAGACACCTCAAGTATTTGAAAAAATACCATAAACGCTGCTTTCAATACCCTGTAGTAAACCAATACCACAAGCAAAGTGGCTATCATCATCAAACATTAAATGACTGATCTTGTTCACATGCCTGAAATACGTTGGTCAGAAAAAATTATGTATGCTCGAATGACAAACGGCCAACAAAAACGAGGAGGACAACAGAAACTTTTCAAGGATGTACTCATATCCAACTTGAAAAAATGCTAACTTAACACCTGCAATTGGGTGAACTTTGGTGGCTCGCTACATTTGGAACATTAATAGCGCGTACAAGAGTCAAATAAGAGTCACTGGAAAAAAGACCGAGATAACCTCAGAATGAGCAATCTCTAACGACTTGCGACTGGCATTGTGCATTGCATGCCCTCTCCGTGGTAGAGTCTACTGCTCCACGATTGTCCAGTCCAGCCATAATCCACAGTTATTCGTTTCGAAAACATTCATACCTGTTAGACGAAAACGGAGAAGACGATGACGACGAGGACGAGGTTTAAGATGATGATTATGATACCTGCAGTGAAGTTGCACCTTCCCCATTCAACCTGACCTATCCTAGCTAAATAGAAATGTCCCTCAGTTATAAGGAAGAATCAAAAACGTACAAAAAAGAAAGATCAGCGGAGCTCCTTCGTGTTTCCGAGGTTGCTGGTGTTAACACTAAGGATAATCCTGCGAGAGCGTATTGGCGAAATGTAATCTCAGGCATTTGTTCGTCGATTAAATTAGAATTGTATTCATTTTCAATGAACATAGAATGAAGGCTTTCACGGCCGGAAGTAGAATCCTGAGGTATGGTTTCCGGGCTTTGAGGCCGTGGTCGGTTCACCTCCGTGGAGGCGGTTCCACTGGACGTTTCGCTCACAAGATGCTCACCGCAGTTGTGAGCGAAACGTCCAGTGGAACCGCCTCCACGGAGGTGAACCGACCACAGCCTCAAAGCCCGGAAACCATATCTCAGCATTTTCAATGAACTTATCCAAAGTAGAGTTTTCACTAAAAGTGATGTCAAAAATATCGACTTCCTCCTGAGCAGTCATTAGGAGGAAGAAATGGTCACCGGCGATTGGATGGGTCATCGCATTTAGAACATCAACGGCGAATACATGACCCTGAGAACCGTGACCGGTAAAAAAACGAAATAACGTCACGATGAAAAACCTTTAACAACTTGCGGCTTGCATGGACACCGTGTGCCCTAAATGTGGTAGAGATTGTGGCTCCAGAGTTACCTAATCCAGTCAAATAATAACCCACAATCGACAGTTATTTGTCTGAATGATATTCATACTCGTTGACGAGGCAATGCCAACGACGACGACGACGACGATGAAAAAGACGATCACGTCGATGAGAGGGAGGAATATACTGAACGTAATTCTCAAATAACGAATTGGGTAAGACATCACAATAAACTCAAAAAGGTTGGATCGTATATTGACAGTGTGAGGATATTTTCGAGTATTCGTGTGTATCGCTTCCTAATATTTTACGTTATCAATATTCGAGATTGGCCCCATCTAGTCAAGAGGCGCCAAATAAAAACAGACGAGGCTGCTATTAATAACTATAAAAGTGGCCCCGTTCGTCGGTTTATGAAAGCCAGCGCGTAAGAACAAGAGAGTAAGAGTGGGCATTTCATAGCTGAAAGAGTTAAATATACAGCTCCATACATAGTAAGATTTTTTCATATTCATTTTGTGGACATAAATTAGTTATATTTTACCAGTAGAAAAAAATTTTTTGAACAAAGTTGAGTGCAGTTTTCATTACAATATTCCTAGCTTGTACATAATATTGAACTCTAGTCTCATAAAATAGTCTTTTTGTCGTGAATGAGAGACTGTCTCTATACATCGTGTCGGGTATTCAGACGATAAATGATAAGCTCTCTCCAAAGAAAACACTGAAGTGAATATGCGTAGATTATTTCAGTAATGCTATAACTACGACACATGGATTAATTGAAAAATGGGCAAACAGTGGAAATGAGAATATGTCTACATACTAAGTACAGCATAAAATATATTCAGTAGGAATTATTCACATTTAATTGATTTTAAACTCCCATAATAGTGATTCCAGTAGTTGAAAGGCTCTGCTAGTTGATGTCGGTTTTGAGTGCTTTGAAGCTGAATATTATGAGAGAGGGTATGTATAAGGTTTGATTTGATTCTGTTTATATTGAAGTATTAAAATGCAGAGTCTCGAATTCACTCCATAACTTCATTATGTTGCATCCGTTCGCAGCCGATATGAAACATTTTGCTTCTACACCATGTACTATACTGAAAAAAAATCATTTCGGCAAGGAAGTGAACAGGCGGCCATATAATCGACCCTCGTTAGATTAACGAGGCATATACCACAACCAAAGCTCGTCGGATGAAAAAAATTAAACCGTAACCATTCAGAGTTGATGAGATGCTGGCGAGCTTTAATGAAAGGCATTTGCGAAGTAACATAGCATAGAGGTTATAGATGACGGATAATTGGATCATCATGGTATCAATTTGACGTTATCGGTGTAATATCACGTACAATAATGCAGGCACCTATTTATGTAGCGGTGCAGAGGACGACGCGGCTAGATCGTGCTTCTCGTTACATCTCATCAAATTAATTACACCTATTTTCTCGAAATTTACACCGATATTGGAGAATAATTCCGGTGCGCAGCACCATTATTTAGGAGAAAGGATTGGCTATGCGGAAGATACTGGTACAAGACTCGAACGGCTTGTGCTGGGTAATAAAATTTCTGAAAATTATAACGCTGAGGTAATTGATTTTGCAAATTGAGGTAGTTTGACCGTGTTTGCGGGATACCTTCAAATTTACGGAGCTATATCTTTTTTGACAGGGATATATTTTTGGGATATTAGTCTTAACTTATCTTCATTTTTGTGTGAAAATGAACCGAACAGGATTGAATGAAAGCTTTGTATAAATATACCAGTGAAATTCAATTTAGTGTTCTATTCATTGAGAGGAGAAGATATGCTAAAAGTAACAATCGATGACGACGACTAAGAAGACGATGGCGAAGAAGACGATGGGGAAGAAAACAATGACGAAGACAAAGAAGATGATGACGAAGAAGGCGATGATGAAGAAGACGATGATGAAGAAGACGATGACGAAGAAGGCGATGATGAAGAAGACGATGACGAAGAAGACGATGATGAAGAAGGCGATGACGAAGGAGACAAGGACAAAGAAGACGATGACGAAGCAGACTATGACGAAGAAGAGGATGATGAAGAAGACGATGACGATGAAGATGATGACGAAGAAGACGATGACGAAGAAGACAATGACGAAGCAGACGATGGCGAAGAAGCCGATGACGGAGGAAACGATGACGAAAAAGACGATGAAAAAGAAGACGATGACGAAAAAGACGATGACCAAGAAGACGATGACTAAGAAGACGATGACGAAGAAGACGATGACGAAGAAGACAATGACGAAGAAGACCATGACGGAGAAGACGATGACGAAGAAGACGATGACCATGACCCCATGACCATGACTATGACCATGTCCATGACGATAAAAGACGATGACGAAGAAGACAATGGCGATGAACTATGAACGATGACGTCGTTAAGAGGGGGAAATGTACTGTAAATAACCATCAACCTTAGATCTCACATTGGCAACGTGAGTATTTTATCGCAAATTCGTTGTTTTCGAAAATAAAATTTAACTGAGTTGTTTGGAGTGATGCAACTAGTAAATTTGTTCAGAAAAAAGGTTTTTATTTTAAAAAGGTATACAGGAGTTTTCTGTTTGCTTGTGAATATCGTGCATACGCACGATGAAGGAAATAAAAGTGAGACAGCTCTATGCCATTTTGTATTTATTCATTTCAAGGTATCAACTGAAATTTTCACTGATATTCAGATAATTTTATAACATATTTCCGTGTTCTCTTTGTTGCTCATGATCATTTCAATGGAAATCATGCTAATTTTCATGGCATTTGTTATATTACCACTGATAATTTTCTATCATATTATTTTTTTCATTCAGTGACTGTATCATTCTTATCGTTTACAACTTTAATGATACAAATTTTGAAAGACTTTTGAATTATCGGTTTCTGGGTCTTTTTATGCTGACGCGAACTGTGAGAAGTTTTCGACATTTTGCCAACACAAGTGGTGGACAATTTTAAGAGATATGTGACAGTTTATCCGATCATTGGACGAATGAGTCAAATCCATTAAGCGAATAAGACATAATTTACTGAAAATTAAAGCAATCAAGAGGTTTTTAATGCGATCTCTTTCAGATATATAACTGAAAAAATCGTATCGAAATTTTCTCAAAATTGTACTGTTTTCGGATATAAACCGTTAATGGACTGATGCATTTTTGAGCAATTTCAATTTTCATTGTTTTATCCTACTGACTGCGCCGTTATATATTCATTAGTTTTTATTCAAAATCTACATAAATCTAAATAAATGATTGAATTGTTTACAATGCCTCTTCTCAACCGCCATATCTCAACATATATCGACAATAAATTTAGGAAATACAAGTATATTGAATGTTACTTTAATATTCTGAATCTGAGACAAGCAACAAACCTTTTCAAATAGGTCTGGAAACGCAATAAGCCATATAGGCCACAGCGTTGCAAGTGTTTCATCGCCAAACTGGTGTATGCAGTTAAGATTTGTCAGCAGAAAATTATTTTCTGTACTAGAAAAACAGCAGGATGGTTTCTTCACCATATTACGTGAAAATTATAACGAAGTGAAACATTCTTCATGCATTATCACGGCGATGAATCAGAAAACTATTTCAATTTTTACACGCGATAAATACACGTTTCGAACAACATTCCTTTTCAATTGACTACCACGATACAAATTGAACCCGAGAAACTGGTCGTATCTCCCGTTGTCCCGGGAGAAAAATAAACAGATAATTGAATTACATGCCATAGCTCACCAGATTATCTCCAGAACGTGTGTATCGCATTATTGCATGCGAGAATGGTGTTTATGGAGTTCCGCCCTCATAATCTGCCTTTCATAGGGACTCTTTTGTTTATGACCGTTTCGATTGTCCATGGATGCAACGACAGAGTGGCGGAAAAAAACCTTGATATTCATTTGTATAATAAACAAATCACGTATTATTTTAGATTATTGATTTTTCTGAAAAAAAATCTGAGAATGTTTTAAGCCAACAGAGATTTGTCACATTTTGAAGAAAATTGGCGTATTTTGAAGATTTTATCAAAACTACTACTTATATGACAATATTGTTACCAATCTGGACTTCGTGGCTACATAAAATATTTGACAGTATGATACGTTTATTTAAAGCTCAACAATCAACAATAAATTCCAATAATTCAGTTATGCAACTCTTTAATATAGCTGCAATAATCTGCCTACTCCCCTGGATATTATTTTTTACGTTCAGATACTTGTAGTGGACAAACTTTTCCAACCTCTTGAGTTTTCCACATTATATAGTTTCATAGAAATATCGAGAACTCCTTTGCCATCTACGAAGCATAAAATCGTTCATTTCAGGATGTATCAGCTATTCTAGTGTCCTATTGTTGGCCCTATTGTTGGTCCACGCTTCGAGATCACGTCGATGGTGACGTAATCCACTTCTCACTGGCCATTGCTTATTGACATTAATTGAAATGGAGAAGTTTCCAACGCTGGTCTTCAATAAAATGTTTTTCTTTAATTTTTTCTCAAGTTTTTGCCAAGGTTCTTTCTTTTATCCCCTTTAGCTCTTTCTTCTTTTTCCCTTTGTCTCTCTTCAGCTCTTTCTCAATTTTCGTTTCCCGACGTTTCTCCTCAGTTTGTTTTTCTAGGCCTTTCGACTCTTTTTTTTTGTCTTTTTTCAACTCTTTCTTCCTTTTCCTCTTTCCGACGTTCCCTTCAATTTGTTTCTCTAATAGGTTCTTCTTTATTTTTTTGTATTTCGTTGGCTCTTTCTTTTTTTTTCACCCAAGTTCCTAAATTAATTTCTCTCTGAGTCTTTTTCCTTTTTGCCTCAGCTCTTTCGCCGTTTTTCTCTAGACAACGTTCCCCATTTTCTTAGCTTTTGTTCTTTCTTGTCGTTCCTTTGAGCTTTCCATTCGTATTTTTTTTGCGCCTCTGTTCTTTCTCTCCTTTTCCAAGGCGTTGCTAAACACTTGCATGTAATTTTCTTGATGCGGCTAACATATTTTTGCCTGTTTCTGCAAGAACCTGGGAAACTACAATTCTCTCTAAAATTCCTGCTCCTTCAAAAGTTTCTCTTGTCTGTCTTTACGTATTTAACCAATTTGTTCCTTTGGAACTTTCCGAAACTGGCAATATTCCTTTTATGGTTCTTCGGCTATATTACTTTCCTGTTTTAGAAACATATCCAACAACCTGTCCTGTTTTTCTGTTTTTTTTTCATACTCATGCTCTCGAGGAGTTTTCAGAAGGCGGTCGATATTCATTTTGATTGTCATTATTGTATTGATTTTCCTGTTTCTGTGAAACTAGCTGCAATCGATCCAGCTCTCCTTGTCTTTCCAGACATCTTCCTTCCTTTCATCATTGGATAGTTTACCGATGCCGGTCTTCATAAAATTATAATTTTTTTCACCAAGGTTCCTCATTGATGCATCCCCCTCTAGCTGTTTCGTTATTTTTCTTTTGTATTTCGTTAGCTCTGTCTTCCTTATCCTTTTATCGATGTTCCTAAATTTGTTTCTGTTTAGGTATTTCTCCTCTTTCTATGTGCCTTTCTTCTTCATTTTTCTCTTGCTTACGTTACCCCTCAATTAGTTTCTCTCTAGTACTCTCTTCCTTTTCCTAATTGTGCTTTTGTTTTTTCTTTTCATTCCTTCGTGCTTCCTATTCTTGTTTCTCTTTGCGCCTTTGTTATTTTTCTTTTTGCCAACTCTCCTTGTTTTTCTTTGCGTCTATGTTGTTTCTCTTTTTCTGCATCTTCTTCTCGTCGTGCTTTCTATTTTTTTTCAATTTAATCCATTTGGCTTTCAGCTTCTCGACAAAGTCAGCTAACAATCTATCTATGTCATCATCAAAACAAACACATTTTCATATACGACGAAACCGTCAAAATCGTCAAAAATATTTTTAGTAAATATTTTAGTCTAACCCACAACAGATTGAACCAATCACAACCTATCTGGATCTTCCTCTTATGCAAAGAAAATAATAATAGATTAATATCCGTCTTCCATAGCTCGTGAGAGTGTGAACTTAACAAGATATGTGAATAACATGGGAAAGTTGAGCCCACCCTCTCACAGATTCCATAAGCGTCGTCGTCCAGTCTCTGGTAACAAAAAACGATCATTTAATTAGTAGTAGAAGTTCTCATTTGCAACAAAGTTCAATCCATTATCCATATTTTCCACTCAGGGTCATTAATTACCACAGGGAACTAGGCAATAAATTAAGTCGACAACACTATAATTATTTTACAAGCGAACGGATTATTTCAAGCAACGTTTGCGAAAGCCAATTTGCCATTAAACACGTACAAAGACACTTCCTCTGCACCAAATTACATGGCACGAAGTTTTTAAATCATCTGTTGTGAAAAATAAACTATCGACCGGTATACAACCAGTAACCAGTAGTTATTTTTAGAAATTGGTGGATAGCTGTTGAGCTGGTCAGGATATCAAAAGTCATTTCATAAAAAATTGAATGTGCACTTTCGAATTTCGGATCAGTCTAAATAAGCGAAATTTATGCGGTTAAGAACTGAACATAAATCAAAAATAAGCTCATCACCAAATTTTGTTAACATTGTACGAGGATGTGTTGAAAAGTCCGTAGCCACCATTGCCAACTTCGTTATTATTAATGCTACGAATTCGGTTAAATGGGCACACTAGTAGCATTTGGCCTCGATGCCAAAAAAAAAAAATAAAAAAATTGACAGTCGAGTTTTCAGAATGTTTATTAAAATGATATTTCTTTCAATGGATCACCCTATATTTTTTTATGCATTTCGAATCGTAATATCATTCTCAACAACAAAGCTCATATCACCTTTCTTCCTAATGTGGAAAATGAGTGACTTATGTGGAAATATTTCTTTCTTTCACTAGTACAAAAAATTTCTTTGTTTTGGCGAATAAAGCCTCATGATTGTCCAAAAACCCAATTTTGGTACTCATACGAATGACAATATTTTGTTACTAATAGCAAAATTTCGCTGGGATGTGAACTCGTGAAACCCGTGATCATCATGTCGCACCACTCAATTGACACCACTGAGCTATTTGGTATTGATGTGCAGAATGATAATTTCCGTCTGAAAGCCATTCCACTAGCCGCATTTATTTTGTGAATCAAAATATGTTCCCTGTAATGATAACTTTGAAGCAGTTTTTGTACAGAATAGAAAATACTGGAGGGTCATATGAATGTGGTTGGAAAAAATGTGTCTGATTCGATAAAACATAATTATAATGAACAATCAAGTTGCCTTGAAACTTTCTTGAAATAGATACTATTTGTCAAATATTCTCAAGTTTATTATATTGGAAACAGATGGATTGCTACAAATGGTCCTGTTAAGTGGCCCCCTCGTTTACCAGACATGACACCTCTAGATTTTTATATTTGGGGATTTCTGAAAAATGGGGTGTACAAAATGAAACATAGTAATGTAGATGAACAAAAAAATATATCGAAACTATAATTAATAGACTTGATGGCCGAACTGTGTTGAATGCCGTAGACACGTAGTGTCAATAGAAGTGCCCAAATATGTGTTCAACAAGAAGGCGGTGTTTTTGAACATTTACTCGATAATTTATAGCGTTTTAGCAAATCCGTTTGTTATAAATGTTTCCTATTGATAAAACTGTCTTATTTTCACCTTTACAAAAAAAAAGTCAAATGAAATTTGTTGTTGAGAATGTTATTACGAATCGAAATGCATAAAAAAAATGTAGGGTGTTCCATTGAAAGAAATATCATTTTATGAAATATTCTGAAAACGCGACTGTCAATTTTTTTTGGTTTCGGCATCGAGGTCATTAAAAATGCTACTAGTTTACCCATTTAACTGAATTCGTAGCATCAATAATAATGGAGTTGGCAATGGTGCCGACATAATTTTGAACACCCTTTATAAGCAAATAGAGAAGTGAAAATATTTTATTATTCAACATACTGTGGAGAGAAGGGACCTTGACGTTGTTGATTTTATTCGTTTCATTTCATCGATACTCTCTGGCAAAATTTTCTGCTTCTGTTCAGATTCATTATAATCCTATATATGGAAAAGATACATTGCCTCTCTTTCTTGTTCATCATAATCTAACAACACAGCTCGAGTATATTTCTTGCACAAAATCACTTCAAAGTCGCTGAAGCATAATAAAGTAGTAATAAACGCTCTGAAATCACTTCTGATCTTGAATTATAAATAAACTTCAAGCCTGAACTAATCTGCACCAGGGTTGTCATCTACGCTCCGTAGTACGATTGATCAAATCCCCCGATGATTAATGCTATCATTTAATCTCTCATATTAACCCAGGCCGACAATTTGAGTGCCTTTTAAGTCTGGTGCGAGCCCACAAAAAAATTAATCATACCATACTCAACTTACATACCAATTTCAGATCAAATATGAGACGCTTTAACATTATAACGAGATAAAATCAAACCACCTCTGCAATTACGGCGGGATAAATCGGCGTTTGGGCCATGTGAAGAATTGATTATAAGTTCTCGCTAGATAGTTCGATATCCAACACTTCTTTTCCGCTGATTTATGTCGCTTCTATGGTAATGTTGTATATTTTAGGTAACAGTTCTCCTCCATTGCATCGTGATAATATTAATCAGGCAGGCTGTGACCTACAGGCGTGAAGTATCGCCTACGATGCTCCGTGGTTGTCTTGGAAAATTGGATTTTAACGATTCGATTTTATGGCTTTTAAGGCGAGGTACGGTCTTGTTGGTCAGAACTCAAACTGGTCTGATTGATATGGGTTCTTGAAGTATTTCTCGCAACTGTATCCAGCCGTGATGATTTAAAACTCGAATACGATCCACAACGTACCTGGTAAATGGAGAGAACAATGTATCTTATTAAAAAATCCCTACACTATAACGGTAAAATGAATGAAACAATGGTCAAGAGTCTCAAAATCATTATGAAGCTTATGTATCTCAATTCTCCAAAGGAGGAACTATAATCATATGTAGAGCAACCCATTTGAAAGCAGAGCAACATTCTAAAATCGTTATTTAAAAGAATATTGTAACAATCCTGGAGCCCGACCTGACCGCTTCTGTTTGAATAATCAAGCTTAGCATGCATGCATGATATCAACACATTGAAGAAGAGAGGAGAGATATCCAGACGAGTCACTGAATGTTATTGCGACCTCTCACATAATCTCTCGGCATTTCTAGAATTCCTAGAAAAACAGCCATAGTTTGCAAATAGGCAGAGTTGGCAACGAAAGTGAAATAAATTACTATAGTTATTCAGAATCAATTAGAAGTTATCGTTATTACAATATTGATTCCTAGCTGAAATATAGCATTGTTTAATTTTAAATTGTGTTATCGAAATACTTCGAATAATCAAGATCATTATTTGTATTTCCCTCTTTTTTTTTCTTCATATTTTGTTCTAATTCATTTTTCTTTATGAATTTACTCAGTTGTAATGGTTGAACATATTCCTATCTCTCCTGTTCGTTTGGTTTACTTCTGTTTTTCATCCTTACTGTCTTCTGTGAACTATTGTACAATTGTATTGTTCGAACTGAATGAACATTATATTTTTTTTCGGTTGGGAATTTTCCATTCAAGGCCCGTCTCCGATGTTCCGATACTTCCGGAGGGCATGCTGGAGCATATGCCCCAAAAAACACTCCCCAAACCGTGGGATAAGTGGCTATTACGTCAAGAATCATGTGCCCTGAGCAGGCGGGGTGAAGCAGGCATGACGGCCTTCTGCATCCGTCCGGCTAAAATTTCTGCCATATTACGGCAAGCCGATATGATTTTTAGATGTGCCACCATCAAACCATCAAAGACCACTATCATCAGAACCACCATTTCAACAGAATGGTATGGGTAGAACCTGCAGAGTTCAAGAGGTAGATTTCGTTATTTGGTCCGTTTGTTCTCCTCTTTTCGGACGATGTTCGTTTTACCGGAGCCGAAAACTCAATGACAAAAATCCTCTCAATCTGTTGATCAAGGACTACATCAGGCTTATTGGATTATATTTGCCTGAGTGGAGGAATAAATAGTTTCAATAGATTCGGCATTTCCCATTCCCCACAACGGACTCAATATCCCCAGGAGCATAAGGCAACACCGGTGTCTCGTCTATACCGTAAGAGAGTAGCGCCGCGTTATGCCTGTGGATATGAGCTGAGGGTGCATAAGCTGGACAGGTTGAAATCAAATGCATTATGCTCTCAGCTTCTCCAAAACAAGCTCTGCATCTAGTTCAGTTTTCTGTACAAATTATTTCTGATGTAAAATTACGATTTTGAACAATTAGTGAGCAAAGTACTCATAATATGGCGAAGGAGCCAAGATCAATAACACGTTTTACCTGTTGGCATATATCATAATGTATTTTAATAACATAATGAAGTTCAAGAAGCCAGTACTATAATTAAATCCAAATGTAACGTTTATGAAAGTTTAGCATGATGGAAATGCATAAGCAAAGAATGCAAGTACTCAATAACAAACAATTTGATTATTTAAAATACAAAACTTTACCCTCAAATTGAAAGGAAACTATCACTAGAATCACCCATTTTCGAAGATTTCACTAAAAGTAATCCAATTGACAGTAGGGTGTGTCTGACAATGAATGAATAATTTGCTGTTGAAATGTCAATGAAGTGGTGAAGGCACCGCATGGTCACTATTTTTCATAATGAATAACTCGAATGTATTTGAAATTTCAAAAATACTGAATTTGGAATTTGAAAATTATATTTATTTATAATCATTGAAACCAGCAGATAACGTTTTGTATGTAATTCAGATCACAAACGATCATTATGATACTCATCACCTCGCCCGATTATATTCACACGGCTACTACCATAATGAACATCATTATGGTCCTTATTACATAAATAACAATCATTTATCACTGCTTCAATTTGAAGATATTACGCCACTCGTTTTGGTCCATTTGCGTTGCGTAATGGAATTCATTACACAACTCAAATTTATTCACGCAACGCACTTTTATTGGAGATGACGAGAATCAAAAAAAAATTATAAACGTTTTATCTGAACAAGAAACTCACAAAGAGAATTAGAAATATTTCAAACTGTGAATGAACTTTTTTTGTAAATATTTAACGTAAAATTTTCACAATTTGACACCTAAATTCCCGAAGAAGCTAGTCCTGGTTTTGTTGTTACTTTTGAACAGTAATTATTACAACTATTACTAAGACTTATTGAAGGTTCAAGTTTTCTATTGTTTTCATTCTTTGAACGAATTTTTTGATTTTTAAATTTCTCCCAGTTTTAATATTTGTAAAATTATTATTATTTTATCGCATCAACTTTTGTTCACATATTATTTTCGTATTGTTCTGTATTTATATAATTGATAAGTACAGTACGTTTCTATGTTATACGACTTTTGATAAACTGACAAAACTGGCGAATCCTATACAATTGTTATTATCTTATGGCTAATGAAATTTCATTATTGTTATTATTATTTGTGTGGCCCTCATAACAGCAATTTTCTCGCATCGCATTTTCTCTCAATCCAATCCTTCGGCTTGCCCCTTTCCAGTGTGACCTGTACAGTACGCGCACGATTTTGTTTATATGCTTATTAATAATAGTGATCAAATATTTAATCGAACCTCATCTTTCACTCCGCGTCCAGATCGTGTGGGCGGTAAAAGAGGTGGCGGTGTGAATAACTGTTGAGCATCGCACTCAAGAGTGCTGAAGACCATCTACCAGGCCGTTGAGATTGCAGTGTCGGATATAGGGGAAAAAGGAGTACAGTTCTTCTGGAAATAAATGAGTTCTGCTACGTTTGACAGCAAAGTACCTACTAATTTCCTCCTGGGAATAGAAATTACTGCCTCTACGGCAACTGACTATTTGACATATTCTTGCACTACGAATTTTTCAAGACATACACTTGTTGCATTATATTTCTGACAAAAATTTACGTCATAATTTTAGTTATCATTATTGGTAAATTTGTATTATAAATACATTCATTAATATTTTTTCTCGACCCTTCTAGGAACTATAATAACGTATTATTGACATATTCAGATAGATATTGTGGGATTTGTTATATTTTGCGGAAAATATTCAAAAAATATGTATATTCAACTCTGCAGCAAATTAGATCAACTTCCTTTACTGAATTCACAAAGTATTAGCCAGCACTCATTCTGATGGGTAAAACCCTTGAGAAACTCTCTACAGAATATGCCTAGAAGTTAAGGCATATTTTTCAAGACAGTATAGAATTCGTCAATAAACCATTTTAACTATAATTTGTCTATATTTGAAATTAAAAAATTACAAAAAAAACAAAAATTGAACAGCTTGTTTGATTAATTTGATTTAATTAATTCAATTAATCTAAAAATACCTTATGTTGAACATCTTCCCTAAAATCTAGGTGCAGTACTGAACAATAAAAAGTTTCATATAAAAACGAGAAAACAACAAAACCAACAACTCTGCACAAGAATTAAAACTACTACCCTTTTTAATGCAAGTCAAATGTATATAAAATTCCATGTAGTGATTGTAAAAGATGTTGTGTAGGACAAACAAAACGTTGAATAACAACAAGAACTAGGGAACACATACAGAGTCCAAAGAGAACAGATAGTCTAAGGAATCCCACATCTCTTTTAGAACATATTTTGAAAACCTATCCTAATTCAATTGTGAAAACTCAAAATTTGTGCGCATTCTAAACCATCTTTTCAAAGGCACCCTTCAAAAAATGAATGATGTTGTGAAATGTGATTCTATTAATTATATGCAAGGTACTGAAAATCTAAACAACGTCGATCCAAATGTATGCCCTTATCAAAAATAAAAATAAAATCAGTCGAGGTTTGTTATGAACAATATTTTCAATTTTGAGGGAAAAACTACTGCTCTATTTTACGTTCCGGAGTCTCTTTCATAATTCAGCTCGTTGAGATACATTTAAATTCATAGTCCAAATTTCTTAATCCCATCCTTTGGTATTTTTCACGATTTTTAGGGGTTTACCCATTGGAACTTTTTTCGAGAAATTATTAATTTTTTTCCTAGATCGATTTGAAATTTACAGAGTTGTTAGGAAACGATTAGTGTTCACAAAACTGTTCTATCTCTAACCGTTTTCAAGTTGAAAAGTTCATCTGGAGTAAAGAGGGTTATTTCCCGCCAATTTTTTTCAAATTCCGGAATCAGCTTGTAGAGATGGATTTGAGGGAAACATTATTATTTATTTCAAATGTATTTTTATGTATATGAACTGATTTTATAAGTTAAGTCAAACTTACTTCAAATGTTAATTTTATCGACAATTTTTTTACGTATTTTTCAAAAGTTCAAGTGATTATTTTTTGACAATTTTTGCAACCAATCGAAATCATCAATTCAAAGCATTCATATACGTTCAGGCCAATCATAGCATTATTATAGTGGGAATTTTCTACCATGAAAGTTGCCGCGGGAGTTTTTTGTGGTATTTTGTTTTTATTGGGTGACAACTGATACTTTTGATTTGACATGTGTCATCAGTTTGCATGAAAAGTAAAAAATGATTTGAAAACGGTATAGTAAGATCATTTGATGTAATTGTAAGAAAATCAACGAAAATGCAAGAATACTATTTTGAGTAACGTGTCAATTTGGAAACAATTTCAATTGATAACGTAAGGGACAGAAAGAAAGCAATAAACTTTCAATTTTTTTTTTTTTTAATGGACACTTTCAATTCAACAGAACAAAACAATGTAACGAAGACCTCCAGCCAAGGACAAAACATCCATAATAATTGTATATTTCATGTTGGGAACTTCAAATTCCATACTTCATTCTGTTCATAGTGATTAAAGTGAATTGTTGAAATAAAAATGTTATATAGAGATGGGTCTATGATTGGAGTATCAAAAAAAATCTATCGAATACCACACGAGAGTTCGATAAAGTAGAAAATAATTCTCCAGATTTTTTCTCAAACTTGTTGCCATTTGGCAATAGCCTGGCAACAAGTTTTCTAAAAATCTGTCAAATTATTTTCACTTTATTCTCACTTTCTTGTGATATACAACTGAAACTTTGTCGACAAGATTATTCTTATGACAATAAGGTATATTCTTTCTCTATTGATCTACTTTTATCTTTCGCCGTTCAAGAATGAAACGTTTCGATAGAACACTTTATATATTAGATGCAGTACAATAGCCGTCGCGGTATTACCGATAAAAACAGTATTTTTCATAATTCACTTCTCCTCTCTAGATCAACTCAAATAGAAGACCTTAACGACTGTCTCTCAGACAACTGAAACAAGAAATCGTCCCCCTTTCGAAATTTTCACAACCGTCCATGTCGGAAGGTGTTGTGGTCGTCCGCTATCAACAATCTATAACAACCCGTAATGAAAAGCCGCTGAGAAGAATTGATTATGATTAATGAAAGAGTTGTTCGAAAATGCCATCTTCGCGAGATGCAACAGTTAGGCGCGAGAAGAACACAAGGGTCACGTAGCCATATGGTTCAATGAAAGAGAAGTGGAGATGTAAGATACTTCATAGGCTCATGGGCAAGTAGAATTTACTCCGATACAAGGTGTTGCAGAAAATTATAAAGTCAGATATGGCTTCTATTATTGATGAGTTCAATTGATATTATTAAAATCTGAACCATATTATTTGTTCAGTTCATATCAAGCTGTCATAAATAAAAGAATCTTCTCTTGATAATTTTTGGTATGATTGGAACGTGAAATTGAATACGTGGCCGGGTCCATATTGTTTATAAGAAAATAGCATGTTGAGCACACTTCAATATTATAAATTATATTATTGCTCATGACGTGCTCAACGAAATTCACCTTCACAATAGGACTATCCTATTCGTAAATATTTCAATCGCACAGAAATTCTGTAAAGTGACTAAACCGTCCCAACTTTCATCCCTATTAGATAACCTCTTGTAGGACCACTTGAATACAATTCAACCCATCATTAGCTTGAAAGAACAACATATCGTTATTCAATGCATAGAAATGAACCCACAAGTAGTTCATGATGTCAGAAAATCATAATATTTATTATACATACAGTGTGTCCCAGCTAAAACTTGTCACCCCCCTAATATCCGAACTCATGAAAAAAATGGAAAATCGCTCAGACCCTTCGATTTGTATTTCAAGGGGGAACACTTTCACCAAATACACCATCATTGTGTTGTCAACCCCCTCAACCCCAGCACCCCCTACTTCAGAATTTTCAATGGGACTACTATACTTGTGATACATCATTTTGAAGGGAATTCAATCCCAAATACATCGGTGTACTGAAATTGAGGATCGATCAAGTGTTGTTGAAGTTTTCATGAAAACTAATTTTTTCCAGATATTTTTATTTTTCATCACCTAACATGTTATCATCGTATGAAAGGTTCAAAATGTGAACCATTCAGTTCCATACAGAAGTATAAGCGATCTTCGAAATTTCTTCGCACATTGCTTAACATTTCTGGAGTCACTGCACGACACTCCACAACAATTCTCCTGCGTAGATCATCAAGAGAAGTTGGCTGGGTAATATAAACTTTGGATTTCAAATGACCCCATAAAAAGAAGTCTAATGGTGATAAATCAGGAGATCTAGCCGGCCATTCTATTGGTCCTCGCCTTCCAATCCATCGCCCTGTGAAATTGTCATCTAAAAATTGACGTACAGGTGCAACAAAATGTGGAGGAGCTCCATCTTGTTGAAAGGTGAGTTGACCGTCAAGTAACCTATCATCGTCTTCAAGTAACTGAGTGATTCTGAGGTTCACAGTTGTATCAAGAAGTTCAAGATACGTTTGTCCGTTGAGTTTACCATCAATAAAATATGGACCTACAATATGGTCTCCCAGAATACCAGCCCAAACATTCAATCTCTGGGGAGTTTGTGAATGAGTTTCCCTGTACCAATGGGGATTTACGTCACTCCAGTATCTGCAGTTGTGCCTGTTCACATGTCCATTTAAATAAAAAGAAGATTCATCAGAAAAGCACACATTGTAGAGGTAATTATTATCACCAATCAATAATTGACTCATGATTTCACAAAACTCTGTACGTCTGTCAGGATCATCTTCATTTAATTCTTGTACATTCTGCATTTTATAAGGATGGAATTTTGCGTCTTTCAGAATTCGATGTACGCTGCTTTTCGAAACTCCAGAAATAGTCTCAAGTTGTCTTAACGATTGAATGGTGTCCATTACTGCATGTCCTACAACTGCAACAGCGACCCCTTCATTTCTCATAGGCTTCTCTCGTTCATGTTTTTTATTCAGCACTGATCCCGACTCCAAGAACTTATTCATCAATTGAAGCACGTACAAACAAAGATATGCGTATACAAAAACACATGAGGGCAATTTTTTTTTTATAAAAACGTCTGTCTCACCTTCGAAACTATTATTTCTGACAGCATATTATTTTTCAATTCAGTGGCGTACCCACAGTAAACCTTTCTTACGACGCTAACATTTGAGGTGATGAAAAATTAAAATATCTGGATAAAACTTAGTTTTCATGAAAACTTCAACAACACTTGATCGATCCTCAATTTCAGTACACCGATGTATTTGGGATTGAATTCCCTTCAAAATGATGTATCACAAGTATAGTAGTCCCATTGAAAATTCTGAAGTAGGGGGTGCTGGGGTTGAGGGGGTTGACAACACAATGATGGTGTATTTGGTGAAAGTGTTCCCCCTTGAAATAAAAATCGACGGGTCTGAGCGATTTTCAATTTTTTTCATGAGTTCGGATATTACGGGGGTGACAAGTTTTAGCTGGGACACACTGTATATGGATCATCACTTCTCATATTTGAATAATTTAGTTGATTTATATGAATAAACTTCTTATAAACTGATAAACCATTGTCAGTAGTATTGTCATGAACTTTCTGTGGAGTATTCAAATATTTCATTTATTCAAATAAACATATCATCAATTGAAAATTCTCTGTTATCAATAATCCGACACTACTTGTCACACGTTTCCACAACATCACTTACAAATTGCTGGGAAACTACAATGATCCCACTTCTGATACCAGTGATGACTATTTTTGACAGAAAACCAAACTTCCATTCTCATTTGCTTATGATTTTCTGTCCTTGATTTGATCTTCAAAATAGACATCAGCGGCATCATGATCCCACACTTTGTTGACAGTTGATCTGATAGAATCGATGACAAATCTCTTCAATATCCTTTCATCGTGGATTTCCTCTGTCCGAGACAATTTCCCAGTCTGGTAGTGCTAGAGTAGCCCCTTTAATTGCAAGAGAAGGAATAGCTCGATGTTTGCCAACTGATTTGCTTCAAGCAGACCATTCGAATCCAACCTTCTACAGAGATAATACCATCGCGCTGCTGCAGCACTGGCTTTACGGTTCTACTGCATGAAGCTCCTAGAATATTATCTCTCGGATCATTTCTGTTCAGTGTTCGATAGTTTCCCCACACTCTTGTTGGTCTCTGCGATCCTTTCTTCATTATCAGGCTCAGGACAAATGACTGGTCTCGTGATTCCGCATACTTGGTAGAAGCACACTCTCGAACACCTATACAACTCCAGAGTGGCATATATCCCGCTTGCTTTCATTGTGTATTCCGACGTGAATATTTTGACATTAATCCTTGCTTATTTTCACCAAACTTCATTCCTATGACCTTCGTCACTTGGTTGCTTCTTTCTGGACAAATTTTGGTAGTAATTAAGTTGTTATATACAGTAGCTGTTGAAATATACCGTACGACCACACTAACAAGTGTATTTCAACCATTTCAACCACCATATGTCGAAGGATCCGCATTGAGTCTTGATTACGTAGTATTCTTCAATCAGGTCTGTTATTTCCTAAGCTCGCTTGACTACCAACAAACGTACTACATTCGTTTTCATGTCCAGGTTCTGTCCTTGACTCACCCAGGTGTTTCGGATATTTTGCAAGTTATTCTTCTGATGACTATGGATTCTCCAATGTTTTTGATAAAACCATTCAAACTGGGCTTCTATTTCGACTTTCCGCTCTTTCAAAATTAGCTTCAGCATGCACTGTTTCACTTTACTTCCTTCGTGACCTTTGTATTTTTGATATGGTAAAATGTCCAGAAGCTGTCTCTAATACTCTTTTTTCCGGTTAGTTTGTTTTCTTATTCTCACAATTTTGTCTGGAGCCATTTCTGTTTTTCCTGTCTTCCTTCACGTACTTTGTAGTTTCGCTCTACTGGAATCTTCAGAAACTGCCCCTCTTCCTCTCGTTTTTCTTCAGTTCTTTTGTTTTCCCCTGCTGGCACAGTTTCCCAGAACCAATTTTGTTTTCTTGTTTTTCTTCACGTCTGTCGTTCTTTTGGTCTAATTTTGATCCAGAACCTGTTCTTCTTCCTCTTGCATTGCTTAAGCTCTTTTGTTTTCCGGTTCTTGCGGAGTTTCATGGTAATGGTCGTGCTCTACTTGTTTCTATTCGAATTTTTAGTCTTTCAGTACTTGTAAACCAGGCTTACCTATTGTCTTGTGAACGTTGACTTCAACTAGCATTTATGGCTCTCCTTTTCATATATACCATTCAAATGTTCGATTAGGTTGAGAAAAGTCTACTCACCGTTTATTGATAATGGTGTTTACTGTTTTCGAGAATTTACGCTACCAGAATTGGCCCGCAACAGTTGCATGATATATCGTATTGCGTAATGAGGGTAATGCATTAACATTGAACGACTCACAACTTTTTTTCTTTTGTCATTCGAAACCTTTGAAGTAGACCGCACCCACACTCGTGGGTTGAAGTGACGCAGTAAAAATAATCAATTGAATGTGAATTTTGACCAATAAAAATGATAGTTAATTTTTTTTTCTCGTATTCGAAGTACCATTCTTCATATGGGAACCTATTCATCACTGTGCCTATAATTTCCTTCAATCTTCTGCAATATGTTCAACTATAGCCGCCTTTATGAACACATGAAAATGACGCCTGAATATACGGAAGACTATTAATAGATTTGCTAGGTTGGCTCATCATCTACTTCTTGTTAATTGCATTGAATTACGAAAAAAGTTGCTAAAATCCTAGCTGAGTATATTTTGGCAATATTTCTCTTGTTGCTAATCAATGATATCACGTAAATCACGAACCATCAAAGTAGGTCGTAAAATACAATCATCACCACTAAAAACGTCAATCAAAGCCTCTTATTTTTCTTTTGTTTCATCATTATTGCAACATCGACGTAATATGTAATGCAAACCAGATACTTGTTTCCTATGATGACTTGATAATATTCGAAATGACGCTCTGTTTCTTCAAGAATTAGCATCATTATCGAAGGCGGCTTTGATGCCAAAATATCCGATTAATATGACATTGTTTCAGTTTGCTGGCTGATTAGGAACTTTGATTGCGTTAAGTGTAATAGTAAACTATTATTGTGTTTTGCGTAAAATAGCTGTCAGCGAACGAGGTGTTCAAATATCTTGATATGGTCTGATAATTTGAAAATCAAACAATTTGGATAGTGATCTTCAAATTGGGTGAACAACAACACAATCACACGCTGCTTGTAACTTAGATCGACATACGTTTCATTAAACTATTTATTAAACACAATTTGTCAGTTTGTGGTTTCGACCTCGCTCAAAAACCCTTATCGTTTCTACACGTTTGTTTGATTTTAAGAAAACAATTGTAGTTGATGAGTTGATTAGTGGAATCGAAACAGCTGTGGACACAGATTTGGATGCGTGACTGATATTCTTATAGTTGCATTTCCACTCAAAATTCCCAACAATATTCGGAATCGCACATTGAAAAGTAAGACCGTCGTCATCCTTAGCTCACATAAGTATGTCGAAGACTTCTAAGGATTCTTCGTAAGGATGCAACCAGATGACGAAAAGATCAAATTTTAACAAGTCCCAACTGCTCTCGTGGTGAAAGATTTTCATTCACTTACATTTTTTTAATTCACCGTTAACATCACACGTATTAAAAGATAAGGGCTACGTCTTCCCCTAGCTCGCACAAGTCTCTGACTTTTGAGGGTTGCACTTAGGGGTGCAACCGGTTGACGGATATAACAATTTTATCAAAATTAGAGGTATTCCTCATTATCAAAAAGTAATTGTGTGTGATGAAGAAAGTTCATCTATAATTGTTTACAGATCATCTGGAGAGGCGATACTATGTAAAGTTTTCGAGTTCGCAAATACCATACCATTTTCTGTTAGAAAATCTAAAATAGAATCGAGATTGATTTTCATTTGATTGAGTATTTCATGAATTTCCAATAAATGTGCATAGTTTGTACTTTGCCTCATTGAGAGCAATTCGCAACTTATTGATTTTATCTCCTATCAGTACTTGATTATTTGAAACTGACAGACATTGTTTGATTGATATTTGTTCCTTAGTTTTTTTGATTATCTGATTTTGGTTTGATTCGAGTTCAGCTAGGCTTTGATAAATTTCTTTAGCATCCTGCTCGTCTAGATTTCCGCTCATGAATTTTCCTGGTTTTTCGCATAATAATAATAATAATAAATATTTTTATTGATAAGTTCATACATAGCTACCCAGTACATAAGTCTTATCAAAAGCCAGAATTCATTTTCATCCATGTTCGGGACATGGACAAAACTTGCTCTTCCATCCAACCTCTATAGCTGAAAAGTGAAAAAATCAGTAAGTTGCCCCGAAGTGCCACGGCAAATAATAATAATAGCCGTCCTCTACCCGCACAGGTTATGCCTTTGGGTACACCCTATGAGTGTTTATGAGGGAGTATTATTAGATATTATTATTTTTATTATTATTAAATAAGGCAATTTCATCGAAAGCGGTTGTATTATTAATCATGGCTTTTTATAGTTATTATTGAATGGTTTTTGAATCAAATTGGTTTTCTAATGGACTAAGTTTATTATAAGATTATAACAGAAAAGTATGGGAACCTACTTTAATTCGTGCCGAAAGGATTCCTGGATTCGTCTAGAGGTTCTCGATTCGAACTTTCTGAGTCGTTGTCTGATTAAGAATCAACGACCTATAACAGATTTTGGTCTGTCATTTTCCTAGGTGGGTTGAAGGATTGTTTTTGGTATGTCTTTTGCGGGGTTGTCTCAGGTATTCATAACTCTACAGGAATAAACAAAATTAAGAATCAAGAATTCAGGTGCGTATTTTTCAGGTTGAAATAAGACTTTTGTCCCATAATCATAATATGTCCGCAAACGCTTCATGCCGAGTGATCGTAAGAATCAACAGAGAGATATTTTTTCAAGTGTAAAGCCATTTTTCAACCTAACAAACACTTTTTTGTAGTGCGCCACTGGTGGACCCTGAAATACAAAATTGATTATTTGTTGTGTTTGTGAACTTTTTGTCTTTTTTATTTTTTTTATCAAAATATCTCCCTATAGATCGGCACGTTGAATGATGTCACCCTAAAACATAATTTTGTTTTAAATTTGAACTTAATATATCCAAAATTGAAAGAGCTACAAAGAGCTGTTTATCGGTAACGAAGCGTTTGCGAACACATGTTCATGGAAAAAATGTAGTTTGGACCTGAAAAATACTCCCTAAAATCTTCATAGGTACTGAATTTTGAAAAGAAAAGACTCAGCTCGTAAATGACAACCTTCTCACATACAAAAATATTTCTACCCGGCTCTGTAATTTTTTATATTTTGCAGCTGTTCAGTCCAGCACTTAATTAGACAAACACGTCATAAAATCAATCACAGGTTGATTATTCATCTATTTTCTACTCATACTTGATAATATTTATAGTAATCTCTATTATGACACCTTGTTTTGCATGATAACATGATGATTTCACATCTGACTTTATGAACATCCTGTTCTTTTTTTTTGATAAATAATTTATAGCTTTCGATAGGCCATTCATTTAGCATTCCAAATGAGAGCATATTAGAGCAAATGAGAACATAGTCAGGAACAAAAAAAATTTACAAAATTTTTGCTGTGTTGAAGCTTAACAATAGAGCATTATACATCAAGGGACAGAAGATTTTTTCCAAAGTGCAATTTGAAACTCGGGGGGGAAGCCTCAGAGATACAAATCACCGAGGAAAAAATTGCATTCTGTCCTGAGGTGTATTTTTTACGCTGGCAAATATACAAAAATTAAGAAAGAATAAAAATTTGGTCAGTCAGTGTTTTGTCATAATTAGTAGTAGTAGTAGTTTGTGGAATTCTTATCTTCGACATCATGAAACTGAAATTAGTGAAAACAGCTTTGGAAATTGTTAACGGTGATGGAGCAAGAAATCGAGGGAGAACCTCAAGAACTTGTTGATACTGCTCTGCATGATTCTCAACTTGCTACCAGTGAAACCCAGAAATATGTATGATGCAGCTTATAATTGCCTCAGAGAATAGTGTTCCGAAAATAAAGCGCAGAGCTATACGGAAAATGTAATGTTGGTCTACTTTAAAGAAGTTCCTAAATATACAAATCGTCTACTTTATTTTTGCAGTACTCCATGATACGCTCCAGTTTACCATTGTATGATAACACTGATATCACCAATTATCCCAAATTATTGCAGTTTTTGAAAAGAAATTTGCAAGGATACCAGGCAAAAAATCCAAAGACTTGACAAGAGACCAAATTGAAACTCTCTTGTCAACAGCAGAAGATAACAAGTATTTAATGATTGAAGTAGGATAACAATAGCTATTAATTTGTAATTTTAACAGAATTTTTTTAATTTTCTCTGTTGCTCTTATCTTTTGAATTGCGGGCGCATTACGTTTAGATTAATTGACAAAAGTCACACTTGATGATATTGAAGACATAAATACATCTCTCATTGTCAAGGTGCCGAATATAAAGACAAAAATAATGAGAAATTTTGTAATTGCTGCGGTAGTGGAGGAACAATGAATTTTATTAGATTATATCAGAAGTATTTGAAAATTCGCCCTTCCAATGTCAACCATTGCCGCTTGTTCATATTTTCTAAAAAGGAAAATACACCAGTAGGCAAAACACTTTTGGAAAGATACCAAGCATAGTTGCAATCTACTTGGGATTATCAGATCCGCTGAGGTACACTGGTCATTCTCTACTCACATCTTCTGAGACTTTACTAGCAGACTCTGGATCTGACATCACCATCGTAAAACGACACTGCTGGAAATCTACGACTCTAGCCTAGGGATACATTCAAGATTCATTTCAAAATAAAACAGATTGCACGCCAGGTCCTCCAACGTGTAAGTTCCAGCACGTGTGTCGATCAAAAGACCATAAATGTCACATCCGACAAAAAAGTATTGTGTGATTTTCCAGCTAATATTGATTTCAGTAATTGTGCTACTGTTCAATTCCTCCTCTTCACATATTTCTGGAGAGAGAGGTAAGATGGGCAACATACAGACTTCACCAAGCGGTCATTAGTCTACCGTAGGCAGTGGTCATGAGAAGCAGCAGCATGCTGGAGAGCATAATAGCTCAAAACATTCTAGGAATGCCCTCAGACATCATGCCCAAAACTATCAACCTTCACACGCCCTACACTGTAGTCTTCCCTGAAAGCGAAGGGTTTGGAATGAAATTGACCTATGAAGGACAAATGAACGTTGGTTTACCGACGGTTCCAAAACTGTGGAAGGCGTCGGAGCCAGAATATACGGGATGAACCCAGTAGTGAAACGCTCATTCAGTATGGGTAAATTAGCTACAGTATTCCAAGCAGAGGTATATGCCATTGAAATGTGTGCAAGAGAGCTGGAAAATCGACACAACACACGAAAAACAATAAAAATATTTTCAGGCAGCTCTGAAAGCGCTTGAATCCAACTGCTTTAAATCTAGAGCAGTATGGAACTGCAGAGAAACCTTAAACCGACTGGCACAATGCAACAATGTTAACCTAGTATGGATACTACACAGGCCTAGAAGGGAACGAAATAGCGGACGCCCTAGCAAAAAAGGGGGGCTGAAATAAAGTTCACTTGGCCAGAACCGGTAATCAGTATAGCAAGTAGCTCTGCCAAGAATGTTATAACATCCTGGGCAGGCAATAAAAGACTCGAGTATTGGCGTCTAACGGGGCTAGCCCATTCCAAAGTATTTATTGCTTGCACAAGGAAAAAACAGGACTCCGACAAACTGCTAGAACTCAGTAGAACACTCAGAGTTATAGTCGGTTTGCTCACTGGCCACTGCAAACTCAAACACCACATGCATAAAATCGGACCTGCACAAGATGCAGAGTGCCGTCTATGCATGGAGGGGGATGAAACGGCTAAACACATTTTATGTACATGCCCCGCAGCAGCCAGAACCAGATTCTCATTATTTGGCAATACAAAGTAAGGCCAGAGAACCTGGTAAATTGTTTTCCCAATGTACTCCTTGATTTCGTTGAGAGATTGGATATACTGGGGGAAATATAACCATAGGGTGAGCCACAATAGGCCATTGGCCGCAGTGGAGGGCCTGATATGGGCCCACTCACGTTCAAACCTAATCTAACCTACTGTTTCATTCATTGTAAATTTAAATGAATATATTCTTGAGTTTCCAATCATACTTTTATAACTGAATGATAATGTAAAGGAAGGAAATATGTCACTTTATCTCCCTAGGGAATAATACGCAACTTCTGCCCCTCTTTTGATACCGGAGAAACTAACTTCTCCTCCCGTCGGCGTAAAACATAATTCTTGTCGTATTCTTACAAAAAAACTTCTGAAAGTCATTAAACTAACGAGCTACCAACCCCAAACACAACTAATTTAGACGACTAACAAGCAATTCTCGAATAAAAAACATGTGACGTTCTATCCCCGTAATGCCGTGACCCTGTATAATAACGTCCAAATGCCGAATAATTTCACAAATGAAATTTTAAATTATATACACTGGCATCCGAAAAAAGATAATGTAATGTAAAGACGAGATTAAAGATGGCTATCTCTGGAACTTATAACTCAAACTTTAATAAGAAATCAGTTTGCTTTTATTAATAGTCTGCGAAGTTAGAGACCATGTTCAAAGTGCTACCAAGCACGGAAAAGAACAATTTGTTACAATAACCCAGGACAGGAAGGGAGTTCGAGCCAGACGTCCGAGAAAAAATGCAGAACATAATGCAATCCTTCAGGATGTCGAGATAACATTGGGATTTATTGAATGCGAATGAAAAAGTGGAGATATAATTGCAAACGTGGCTGTAGTAATTTTCCTGTTGTGCTTTTCAATTATTAGATTGCGAAGAAAACAATCTACATCGATCAAGATTCACAAAGCGGATATAATTTATTGGTTGGTAAAGTGAGACATTTCTCTACATTTGTCTATTATTATTACTTTAATGTTGAATATGCAGGTTGTTTTATAATTGAATGCTGATCCTTGAGTACGATATTCCTTGGATAACGAATCTTCATATGATAATAGGTCCACTATCGCTTTATTTCTGAGATACAGGGTGTTGAAATTCATTAAAAAGAATTACGATACGCCACTGTATTTTTTTCAGATCATTAACTTTTTATAATTATCCTCTCTTGAAAACGCGCGCTCTCAATTTTTTCGTTCAGTGGAAAAATCGCGTAGGTACAAGACAATTAAGGCATTTTATTTTCGAAATCAGAAACCGGCGAAAAAAAGTCAAGACACCATATTTAGGAAAAGACAGAGAATAATATTTATTCGCCAATAAAATAGTAGTATCAGGGAAAATTGGAATATACCATAATGAAAATATAAATACAGTGCGGTTTCAGATATAATGGGGAAAACCTTTTTTTGTTAAATTTCCATACCCTAGAGTTTTTATTTTATTATTACTTCACCGATCGATGGTGGATATTATCTGTCCATCAATAGTTATCCTTTCAGTCGCCTCTTATGATGAGCACGATTTACCATGGAGCTATTTTTAGTCCGACCATACAGATTTGGTATTTACACAACATTTGCATGAGTCTTGTGAAGGAACTGAAGTTTCACAAAACATTTTTTTCACCCTTAACTTTAACCTACATAGGTAGGTTCACCCCATCAACTACAGCTCTGTATTGTTTTGACAATTTTTTTTTGTTAACTTTGGTGAGTTGATATAAAGAGTCTTTTCTAGAGAGGATAAGTAGAGACTATTTTAGTTAATTTATTGAAAAATTCATAGTCAGTTGGTTGTCTTCTGCATCTTTGTGTATTACTCAAATAGTTTGGGAATTACGAAGTGTATAAAGTGAATATGAGTGTACCCAAAATTGATCCTTGCGGTAATTTTTCACTATTGAGGATAACTCACTGCCATTTGAGACACAGATAGTTTTTAAATTGATCCATTGAGTTTATAAAAAACTCGAAGAAGGACGTTCAGTAATTCATGATTCAATCTATGGCAAGCTTTCTGATAATCTAGGAGAACAAGAGAAGTTAATATCATCTGTGGCATTTATAAAGATCAGCAGTCACTTTTGAAAAAATTACCAGTGCAGCTAAAATATTTACGAAATGAAGTACAGCCAAGTACTATATTGGGGTCCTAGAAGTATTCCTCAATTTTTTGGAAATCTCAACGACAACCTGATTATGTATCAGCCATAATACGAAGAGAGTTTTCCCAATAAACAACATTTAATTACACATTCTCCATCCTTATTTAATTTTTCAACAAACACAATAACAATAAAATCCGCTTTTCCAGACTGACATTACGATAATTACAAAGTTCTTATCGGTGAGTATGACATATGTTGTGGTTGTGATTTGGATCGAATGTTAAATAAATATACGAACGAACAGACACTATAGCTCGGGTAAACTTGGAGAGCTTTCGAGATTCAATTAATTGGAGAGTACGATACAGGGTGAAAACACTTTCAAGTGGATGGAAAAGAAAAACTGTGGCTTGTTAGATCAACAAGGCATAAGTTTAGATAATGTTGTATGTAATAGCTTTCATTCACCGTGAAAGAAAAGAAACCAAACTAGAAATTTCTACAAAATATTAACAACGCAAACAAATACATAAAACGGAGACCGGATTAAAACAGGCACATTTGTACATTTATACCAACGAACAGACACTTGATTAATTTAGTTAACAAAACTTGTTTCAAAAAGGCCGTTGAATTCTCGAAAAATAGTACATCTTAAGGTAGTTACGAAAATAATGCTATTTAAAATTGGAGATGAAAAATGTTTGTCCTATGCTACACTACATGGACTGAAGATAGAAATTTTTGATGAGTGTAAATCCTGCTTCTAGGCGATCTGTAATTTCATTCCTAGATGTGCATTTCGTAGCAGTCTCCTAACATAATAGATAATTTGTTCAAAAAGAAAAAGTTCAAAATGTCCTTAAGACAATTAACTACACAAGATCGACCAAAAAATTACAAGAAATTCATAAAAATTACACACTATACATGGCTTACGAGAGGACTAAATTATATCGTTCGACTGTGCCAAACATAAACTACTGATCAAAAAGCATTAGAGGGGTACCATTGAAATTTTTGAACCGTATTTTCAAATAAGAAAACAGTGTGTTAGCCCAAATGGAAGTAAATCTAAATTTTGAGCCTATGAATCACGGTGTTCCTCAAGGATCCGTTCTGGGCCCACTTTCGTTTCGTTCATCACACGGAATTAATAACTTGTATATTATTTGTTGATGGTTCAACATTGATTCACTCAACTCCTGTAAATGCGAAATACTGCAAATTGCTTGAAACTTAACGAGGCTGAAACAAATCGTCTGAACTTCTCAACAAATATTCACATAAGAGACTACGTCAAACTTTTGGGTGTTACTCTCAAAACACATGGAATTACTTTATCTAAATTGTCCAGTGCGATCTTCATTATAAGACAACTGAGAAGTGTTGTGAGTACGGATGTTTTGCTTAACATCTACTCTGCATTTTTTCATTCACATATAGCTTATGGCACTTTATAAGGCAATGCGACTAAAATAGGATTTATTATGTGTTCATTATTTGTTATTTGTTTTCGTTCGAGCATATCTTTTATAGTGGGTTTTCATTTGAAAAATGACCTGCTTCAAATGTAATCTCACATGAACGTAGTCTATATCTATCTTCCGGGATATAAACCTTCAGCTTGTACATAGCAGTGCGAAAAATCTCTGAATATTATGACCCAAAAAACAAAACTCCAACTTGAGACAGAAGAGAAATTTTCGAAATTAGCTGTCAAAATTATTGTGATAATATACATACAGTGTGTCCCAGCTAAAACTTGTCACCCCCCTAATATCCGAACTCATGAAAAAATTGGAAAATCGCTCAGACCCGTCGATTTGTATTTCAAGGGGGAACACTTTCACCAAATACACCATCATTGTGTTGTCAACCCCCTCAACCCCAGCACCCCCTACTTCAGAATTTTCAATGGGACTACTATACTTGTGATACATCATTTTGAAGGGAATTCAATCCCAAATACATCGGTGTACTGAAATTGAGGATCGATCAAGTGTTGTTGAAGTTTTCATGAAAACTAATTTTTTCCAGATATTTTTATTTTTCATCACCTAACATGTTATCATCGTATGAAAGGTTCAAAATGTGAACCATTCAGTTCCATACAGAAGTATAAGCGATCTTCGAAATTTCTTCGCACATTGCTTAACATTTCTGGAGTCACTGCACGACACTCCACAACAATTCTCCTGCGTAGATCATCAAGAGAAGTTGGCTGGGTAATATAAACTTTGGATTTCAAATGACCCCATAAAAAGAAGTCTAATGGTGATAAATCAGGAGATCTTGCCGGCCATTATATTGGTCCTCGCCTTCCAATCCATCGCCCTGTGAAATTGTCATCTAAAAATTGACGTACAGGTGCAACAAAATGTGGAGGAGCTCCATCTTGTTGAAAGGTGAGCTGACCGTCAAGTAACCTATCATCGTCTTCAAGTAACTGAGTGATTCTGGGGTTCACAGTTGTATCAAGAAGTTCAAGATACGTTTGTCCGTTGAGGTTACCATCAATAAAATATGGACCTACAATATGGTCTCCCAGAATACCAGCCCAAACATTCAATTTCTGGGGAGTTTGTGAACGAGTTTCCCTGTACCAATGGGGATTTACGTCACTCCAGTATCTGCAGTTGTGCCTGTTCACATGTCCATTTAAATAAAAAGAAGATTCGTCAGAAAAGCACACATTGTAGAGGTAATTATTATCACCAATCAATAATTGACTCATGATTTCACAAAACTCTGTACGTCTGTCAGGATCATCTTCATTTAATTCTTGTACATTCTGCATTTTATAAGGATGGAATTTTGCGTCTTTCAGAATTCGATGTACGCTGCTTTTCGAAACTCCAGAAATAGTCTCAAGTTGTCTTAACGATTGAATGTTGTCCATTACTGCATGTCCTACAACTGCAACAGCGACCCCTTCATTTCTCATAGGCTTCTCTCGTTCATGTTTTTTATTCAGCACTGATCCCGACTCCAAGAACTTATTCATCAAGTGAAGCACGTACTGATATGATGTGGTGTTTTCTGGATGACTTTCATTGAAACTTCGAGCCGTAGCTCTAGCACATCGTCCATTTTCAAAATACGCAGCTACAATGGATATTCTCTCTTGTACAGTATAAACCATTTTCGAATGATTTCAAATTGTTGAATGCAGTGACTCGAATACATCAATTACCAAGGCGTAAACAAAGATATGCGTATACAAAAACACATGAGGGCAATTTTTTTTTCATAAAAACGTCTGTCTCACCTTTGAAACTATTATTTCTGACAGCATATTATTTTTCAATACAGTGGCGTACCCACAGTGAACCTTTCTTACGACGCTAACATTTGAGGTGATGAAAAATTAAAATATCTGGATAAAACTTAGTTTTTCATTAAACACTTGATCGATCCTCAATTTCAGTACACCGATGTATTTGGGATTGAATTCCCTTCAAAATGATGTATCACAAGTATAGTAGTCCCATTGAAAATTCTGAAGTAGGGGGTGCTGGGGTTGAGGGGGTTGACAACACAATGATGGTGTATTTGGTGAAAGTGTTCCCCCTTGAAATAAAAATCGACGGGTCTGAGCAATTTTCAATTTTTTTCATGAGTTCGGATATTAGGGGGGTGACAAGTTTTAGCTGGGATACACTGTATATTTTGGCTAAACTAAGCGATCTACGAATATATGTTTTCGTAAACATTTAGCCCATGCTAAATATTCACGAGATAATAAATCGAGGGTGCTGATCATTTACTAGAAACCCATTATAAAATCAATATTCAAATTTAAAAAATTAGTGAAACCTGTTAATGAATATAAGAAATTAGATTGTTGAGAGAAAGTATTGCTATAATGATATACAAAAACGGTTCAAACAGGCCCTTGCTTGGTAGCAATAATGGTCCATTGATTCCAAAACTATTTAACGTGATACCAACAAATTGAATAATAACATATTATCAGTGTGGGTGCTTGTGACTATACCTGGACGCAGTTCAGTAATCCCACTGATGAAGTTAACTATGAAGAAAAACTATTGGTTGTTCTCATTGAGTAACACCACAGGCGTTCAATACCCCATTTTCTTTGCGATCTGACCAGAATGAAAAAAAATTGTTTAGCATACAAGCATAATAATTCCATTCCTCCATTCTTCAGAAGAATGGTAGAAGGGATTCGTTCGTATAAGTGTGTAAACTACAAAAACGGAAAATTGAGAAAAAAATTGTTGAAAGTGGCCCCAGAACTGATCATTGGATAACTCTCAACAAGACGTCCAAAACGTGCGTGAGACATGATAAAACATTTGATTTGCTTCTCTAGTTTATTCTTCTGCCGTATCACTCGAAAATTCCTTGTATTATCTTGAAAATGAACTGTGCACCCACTCTTAATAATTTGACTAGACTATGCAATCGACATGACGGCTTCGACTGAATGCTCCATGGGAGGTGTTTAAACATGTGTTCAAATAAAATCTTATTGTTTTACCCGAAAGTCCGCCTCTGAGTCGGCGGGGGTCCGGTCTCTTAAGTTATGGGCGACAACATCCGGTCCACAGGAACGGTTCATGTATTCAAACGCGTTCAATTGCACCAACCAGTCACGTATATGGTCATCAGTAGCAGATTTTTCAATAAAAGTATTCTAGTGGGAAAAAAGCAGGCTGTTCTTCGATTTTTTAATAAGAATTTCTGTCTAACATAACTGCTCCGATAAAAATGTAATACTAATTAAAAAAATCTCGAAGCTGATGAAGTGAAAAGGTTGAGTGCTGATGAAGCAAATCAATCTGGTCACAATAAAAGTTTGCACCATAAGGAAATCTTGTTAAAAATAATTGCATTCCAGAAAACTTGTATTTAAGTTGTTAAAATGTTAAATTTCCGTACGGTCTACAGGGGGGACAAAAAATAGGAATTTTGGTCATGCGTAAACTAAAAAGTGATCGTTAACTTGCAGATTAGTATTATTCAATCATTTAGCATGAATCAATCGATTTATTCAATGATTTTCTTCAATGACATACTAATAGTTATTATGGACATACATTTAGGAGGAAATGCCAAATTTGCACCAAAAACCCAGTAAAAATTTCAACCATTTTCAATGAACGTCAATATTCATTAATTCAAATAACGAATTCAACCAAAATTTTGCATTTAAATATCTTATAGTAATATGAGAACCATAAAAAAATTCAAAAAACATGTTTTGTTCCATAGATAGCTGTGATTTCAAATCCAAATACCAATTTCAATTCAAAAATATATGGCCGACAGATGAGTCCGGAGTCCTATGCTGATATTGATGACAATATATCGGACTCCTCAAACCCTACATTATATCAGAAATTAATTTAAAAAAAAAATACATTTTTCCAATAAACTGGACTGTTTCCTCGATCCGTGATATACAGGGTGCGGATAACAGGCCATATATTCTAAGTGAAAATGTGAACAATTTTCATATGGAACACCCTGTGTATTATCGATTCATAAGAAGTGCCAACAAAGGCTCTACATATTTCATTAAATATTTCCTTTGGTTAAAATGAATATTTTTTCTCAAAATTCTTCCTATTCCTTCGTATTTTTATACGGCACAATCCATATTTGACGACTTCAATCGAAAGATATGTTATGAAACACCTTTTTCCAACCCTTTCTCGCAAATTACGCTCTATGCCTATGATTACCCGTTTTGAGGATGGGAAGTGGTGAATTCGACCACCACTGTTATTATTTTTATTCACATTAAAATATATGTTTTGGAGTATTTACAGTTATTTCAATTCTCTCGAAATTGGTGCCATTATCTACAACAATCTATCAAGGAAAAGCAAATGAATTGTATCTTTGAAAATATCTGCCTAACAGAATATCTTGAAATATTAACCAAAAGCCCGTATATGAATCGAAATCTTTAGTAAATGTTGCTGTATCGAAAAGTTTCGATACAATTCATTCAAAATGTTGACTTCAAAAACCGATTTGATTGATATGATTGTCATATCAGGTGAGTTAGACAGGAATTGTTTATTGGCAAGTATAATTTATTCTCAACAGTATGCAGATGGGAGATCGCAGTAAAAAGAGTATTTCATTAACATTATGACGAAGAAGTAGAAAGAATTGCTATTGAAAAAAAATGTTTTTAGAATAAACTATTGATATTTGTAGAGCCCTCGTTAGCGCTTCTTATGGATCGACAATATACAGGGTGATCCACTTGAAATAAAAAAGATTTCGCACATTTTCATTCACAATGTCTGGCAAGCTGATTTGCACACCCTGTATATCACAGGTCGATTTTAGATATATCGTTTGAGGGAGTAAACAACGTACAATATTTGACCATAAATGAATTTCAATGGGGATTGGTCACAAGTATGAGTGAAGAATTTCGGAAAAAGTAGCTGACAAAAACGATTTGCATGAAGTTAATTCAGGTTGCCATATAAAAAACAAAGTTGAGACCCGCCCAGAAAAAACTGGACTCCCTGTGTAAGTGTCATCATTTCCATTTTATACACCTTAGAAAATAGTATAATTTTGCTAATGAAATCATCCATCTCTCCATTACCATAATGGGGATATGGCATGCTCTTCTCTATCTAAAAATGAACAACCCTATATAAAAAAAGTCAGTTAACTTCGAAGATTGAGGGTGGTCATCCAGGCCAAATTGAATCTGACTCTCATTAGAGAGAGAGAACTCACCCTGGTTGATTTAAAATTAATCGAATTGAATTTTTCTTCACTTTTCACCTTTAACATCCTGTATCTCGAGAACTGGTTGGCCAATTTTTTTCCGTTCATGAACACTTCTGTCAAAAAAGTCCAAGATACCAAAAATCCAGAAAATTTAACCATAAGCTATTTTCCATAAGAATGGTTTAGAACTTTGTTTAAGTTTTCCGCAACGCATCAATTTGTGTAGAGAATAAAATTTTCAGACAAATGTATCATAAAAAAAGTTTCCCTTGTGGTGCAAACTTTTTCAAAGGTAAAAAGTATTTATTGAATTTCCTAGACATATCGCAAATCTCCAACCCCAATGAAATATATAATTCGAACTTTACCGAACGAATGTTGAAAGCACCCTCCTTTCACAAAACCCTATTATCAAGCACGTGTATTCGTTACCATCACATTCACGTGGCGTCCATTATGATCAGGTCGGTAACTAAGCTACCTATAATTACATCAGATCTGATGATGACTTGGTGGCATAAACAAGGGGGAAATGATGCGATCATTGTCTCTTATTTGGGACTACAGACTCCAATGTGATTTCTCCATTCATTAATCTTTTCGGATCCTGCATTCCTTCTGACAGGACCAAATTGAACTATTTGGGAATTGGATTCAAAGAAAGAGGATTGTGAGATAAAATAAATAAACTGCCTCATGATATAACTGTCATGGTATCCTACGATTCTAACAACGGGATGACAAATTCTGCATAATAATTCTAGAGTTGTCTTTAGGAAACTAAATCTACACCTTTATCAAGAACGAGAGAAAATTGTATGGGTATGTTTAGGGGCTGCAGGATAGAACATATTGAATCTGTATCTCATGTATCATCATCAGTTGACGGAAAGCAGACATTTGTCAATTTTTTTTCTACGAATCGCGCATAACTTGTGCGAGCAAGGAGAGAGTGAAACAACTCTTGACAGGCAACAGAAAAATTAGCACTTTCGGCAAAGGACGTTACATGATTTTCTGCTTTGATACCTTGCATTTTATACGGTATTTCTTTGATAATAACTTCCCAGTCTCAGATGTGTAAGGGTTTCTAAGACTCTTTATCTTTGTTAGAAATGAACACTGAATCGTACAACATCCTAGCGAACCATGGTTTTCCTGATAACGATAATCTGATATTGTTAACATTACCTTCAGAGTAGAGTTCTGTTCAAATTGCATATTTATTCACAATATCTAATACTTTTTGGGTTACATGAAGATGGATGATAATTAAAAAGCTCCCACTATACATAATCTGAATTTGAACCAAAATGCAGGTCGGTTTAGAATGAACACCCTTTATAAAATCTACCTCAAAGCGAATCCTATACGGCATATTGCAAACATCCTAATACTAATTGTTGGCACCTCGTCTGTGACTACAGTATACGTTTGATTATGGATTTCATCATCAACCGAGAAGTTTATATCCTTTATGAAGAAGTTGATGAATGATTTCAACAATTTTGCATATATGTTGCGAATTTTAAGTGGATCTGATGATTTTGTAATTTTCATGATTTTTAGGGGTCTACCCCTTTGGACTTTTTTCGAGTTATTACTTTCATTCTTCGATCAACTTGAAACTCACAAAATATACTAATCCTATCATTCTGAATCGATTGGCGTTCGCAGAATTTATCTTCAACCGTTCTCGAGTTGAAAAGTGCATCTGGAGTTGAGAGGGGTCATTTCCATCCAAAACATTATTTAAATAATATTTTTATTCATTTTCGCAAAATTCAACCTTTTTTAAATATGCACACCAAAACTGAAGTCGATTCCAAGTCAATTAAAGATTTCATAGGCCTGTTACGGAGTTCGAGTTGAAAATATTCGTATTACTTCATCGGAATTGATTTTTTTTTGTGATATTCGGAATCAGCTTGTCAAGCTTCATTTGGGGAAACCTTGCGATTTATTGACTAATTAAAAATAAAACATTTTTGAAAAATCGATCTTGTAAAGAAATTTCGGCAGTTTTTTCCTTTTTCTCCCAAACCATGTGTCTGAACATGTACATGTAATATATTTTCAGAATCAGCATAAAATTTTACGTATACGTTTCGAATTTCAAGTGGATATGATGATTTTGTACTTTTCATGATTTTTGGACTTTTTTTGAGTTATTACTTTCATTCTTCGATCAACTTAAAACTCACAGATTATACTAACTTTATCATTCTGAATCGATTGGCGTTCGCAAAATGTATCTATCTTCAACCATTTTCGAGTTGAAAAGTTCATCTGGAGTTGAGAGGTGTCATTTCCATCCAAAATATTTTTTTATTAATTTTCGGAAAATTTAACTTTTTTCAACTATGCACACCGAAATTGAAGTCGTTTCACATTAAATTAAAGATTTCATAGGCTATTTACGGAACTTCTGCTCTTTTGAGTTGAAAGTGTTTGCTTTTTCGATGTAGCTCCTTCGAAATAAGTTTTTATTGTAAGGGATTCAAAAACTCTAACCTTTTCTAAATATGCACACCGAGATTGAAGTCGATTCTGAGGTAATCAATGATACCATTTACTTTTGGGATTTGAAAAATTAAAAATAAACATTTTTGAAAATTCGATCTCCCAGAAAATCATTTGTTTTTTAAATCAGCAAGAATTTTTGGTATTATTAAAAATTCACACTTTCTTATCCTCATTCATACCTGGTGGTTTTTCAAAGTCCTCTATCACTCACATCAATAATAATGAATCAAAATCAACTAGCCAAAGGTCATTTTCAAACCACTAGGAAGTTAATGGGTAGTTTCAAAAGAAATGACTATTATGGTACTGATATTCTAGTAATCACCCTGTATATTGCGAATCAAGCTATTTTGAGATTGACGTATGCGAGCGTTTCTCCATAAATATCCGTCAACCATATCTCAAGGATATCACTGAATGACATCTCATAGATATCCCTAAAACATATCTTAGATATATCCTGTAGAAGTCCCTGAACATCATCTGATGGATATCCGTGAACAATATTTCAAGGATATCCCTGAAAGATATCTCATAGATGTCCCAGAAGTATATCTTATGGAAGCCTATCTTTTTTTCAGTCGGAACATCCACTGGACGTTCAATTCATTTTAAACATTTGTGTAGTAAGTCGTCAATTTTTGATAACGAGGATTCCGGGGGTGGAAAAGCGAGTCAAAAAATATAGCGCAAAAGACCTGAAAACCAACCCATATGGAGAAAAAAGTCCTGCAACGGCTATTTCAACTAAGTTTTAGGATATTGTTATATTCTAGGTTGTAAACGTTGTAAAGGGATGTCTGTAGTGAGTCCTAAAGTGTAGTGAGTCCTAAATGATAAGTGCTCAAGAAAAAACACCAACAAGGGTTCATTTGAAATTTAAATCACTAAGAGGTGAGTTTGATGTAGTTGAGGGGTCTCAAATGATGTTGGGGTGTCCACAATGTCTCAAAGACAAAATCCCAACAAAGTTCAATAATTTTGTCACTGCGAATTCAATTTCTATTCCTGATTACTGTGAATGTAAAACCTGTGTCTGAAGTTCGTGAAAAAATCAAATATTGAAAGCTGTACACCAGGTTGACAGAGCAAAAATGTCTCATTCAAATCGAAATATACACTGTTCGAACACCACCAACTAATTATTTTATGTCCCATGTAATTTAATTAAAAAGTATAAAGAAGTGTAAAAGATCGAGCTTTGGTTCTCGGCAAGCCATCCGCTGTGTTTTTCACCGCAGGGGGTAGTCTGACTAACAACATCTTGTTAGGCACCTTATTTATCACTTCTCTTTCCCGCTTCTCCGTCGTCGCATCTTCTCTCTCTCGTCCGAGAACCACACACTTCGCTAACAAGCAGTTATTTATTTAATTATTTATTTATTCTATAATAGGTGCGTTTTGCCCACCTCTCCGTCTTATTTATGGAGCCACACGCAGGCAGGCATTCCAATTGAAAATCACCAACGGAAATATTTATTGTGCAACGGCCAATATCTATGCTGATTGGATAAGCTCCAAATGGAATGTTTAATGACGCTGATGAGTTATTGAAGCAGGATATTTGTTTTGTGGGACTATACAGGTGGACGACGTGCTGGGAACAGTTCTTTCATAATATGGTGGAGCTGTGTGTGAGCTGTCTAAGAAAGACTACCCAAAAAGTACTACTTTCAATCCCCAAAGCGACAAAGATGTATGTAGGTAAAATGTAGCACCTTCGGTACCATTTTATCGAATTAATTGAGAAACAATTGTATTCGAGAATATCGATAATAGTCTTTTCCGAATACTTCCACTACTTACATCGCCTCCCAGACAATCTGGACAGACCTGGACAATCAAATCAGTTTATGTAGGTCGGACAAAAGAACTTCACAGATGGGACTGGGTGATTGCCAACAAGATAATTACATCACAGGCGATAAGACAGTATATTTACAGTTCAATTACAATTTGGACCGAAGCAGCTAGTACCTCTAAATCGCACTAAGCTGATCGGCAACTAGTGTGAATGAATAGAATAGAATAGAGGTTTGTGTACGGAAGGAACCATGAGCATAAAGGCCTCTCAATCGGGCCCGTTATGTACCCATCGCTGCTAAGAATTGGTATGATTTTGAAGGTAGCCTATTTCCAGAGCGAAAGAGGCCAGCCTTCTTATCTTCATCACACTCTCCGAGTTCAGAAATATGCTCTGGAGGTGCGCCTTCCTTATTGCTTCCACTGTTGAGAATTCCATGATGATGTGGGTGACTACTCATTGTCCATGCAAGCACCACCTGCATTTAGTATCGGGTGCTTGGTAAGATGGAAGTTCTCTGTCAGGAGCCCTACCACAATCTTGATCTCTTCAGTAAAATGGCCTTCGATGAGAAGTTTCGATTGTCTTCTGTCCGGGGCCTCTTCCCTGACACCCTGGAAATTCAATTCCAGAATTTTCTTTCCTCGTTGATATACTCTATGATCTTAAAATTCCTATGAATGGTTCTGGTATAACCGTTCAGCTTTTCGCACCTTGCTTGGCCAAATGAGCGGCCCGTTCGTTTTCAGTCACTCCGATATGACCAGAAACCCAAAGTAGCATCACCTCATTGGCGGTGGATAGCTTTTGCAGATCGTCAATGCATTCAACTAGCGAACTGATCGCAACTACAACTGGGTTGAAGCATTTGCTGGCTGTGGTAGCCTCTGTCGATATTTTGGCAAAAATGTCTACCTGAAATACAGTGGCAAAGATTCCCAGGGCGTAATATAATTCCGCATTCGAAGCCATCTATGTATCAGATGATATAAGCGGCCAGATCAGGCGGTGCCCGATCTGCTCCCAGTTTTCCTTTTGGAAATGACTGAATTTTGCTGAACTGTGTGGCAGGTAAAGAACTGTCAACTGGTATCTCAAGGAGTGGGCAATCCCTTACCGTTTGCTTTAATAATCGAGAATGTCATACATTCCCTCGCTCCGCCATTGATTGGAGCTTCTCATGAGACTAATGGCTTTACTTGCCTCATCTTTAATGAGGAAATGCAGAGAAGACAGTTCTAGGAGAGTCTCCAACGCTCTAGTTGATGCAGTCCTTATTGCACTTGTTGTCGCAAGATAGGCAAGTCTTTGTACCCTATCTCATAAGGTTTCCGATTTGTCAGATGCTGTACCTAGCCAACATACGATGGTTCCTTACGTTTTCATTGGGCGTATGAGAGTCATGTAGATGTAGTATAGAATCTTGGGGCTGAGAACCCACGTACTGGCGAATGTCCTGTATGCCCAGAAAGCAGCTGTGGGTTTTCTAACTACATGTTCGATATCCTTGTAGCAGTTTAGCTTGGAATCAAGGATAACTCCAACGTACTTGACTCAGCATTTGCATTGCATAGACCATCCAGTGAGTTAGACGTTTAGAAATTCTCCTGGTTTGCGTTTACTGGTGAAAAAACCAGCTCCTCCTTTTAAAGAATCATACTCAGAACTTTAGGTGGTTTCCGGTTTCGTTGGTAGTGGTCTCGATGTAATTTTTCCTGACGTTTCGTCTACAACTGCGTTAGACATTTTCAAAGGCAGTGGCAGAGCTCTTCGTATCGTGTCCTTCAAGAGACCGGAGACCGGACCTACGGTCATCGATCAGGATGACAATGTTGTTCGCGTAGTCTTAGTGTTGTAACTGGGGTCTTTTATTTTTACTAGGGGGCCATCCACCACAAGGCACAAAAGCAAAGGTGATAGCTCCTCAAGGGTGTGGCCATGCTAGAGTCAAGGATACAGCTGTAATGGATAAGTTGGGTGGTGTCGATCAGAAAACCAAGCAACCATGGGCGCGATTACTATTCTACTATGGATGATGTGCATACTCAGACATTTTCATCTTGAACTCTCGATCGTGCTTGGGATTGCACGAAAGTTGGGACTCTCGTCATTTCCAAATCGCACAAGTCTTCTGAAGACCACATTTTAGAAGAAGAGTTGCTCTAGGTAGTCTTTGGGACAACATGGTTGTGTTCACGCTCTTTTGTTGCTAGACGTATAGAAATAAATCACATGTTATCAAATGCTCCTTCTACGTTGATAAATATATTCAGGGTGGCACCGCCACGGAATAATCCACCCTCGACGAGTCGATGGAGGGCAGTCTTTATGCCCTTGCCACTCTGGTGCTCGGCCATGTAGCTGAAAAAGCCGGCAAGTAAACGCAATCCTGTCTACCCTGTGAGAAAATTGGATGGAAAAGAGAACATATTGAGGCTGGCGAGAAAGAAAAATGATGACCACAGACGTGCCATTATTGGTCGTATAGATTTGACAGCTGAAGATAAACAATACCATTTAACTTGCATGAGACCTCTTTGTAAATCCTAAATTAGGCCAGCAAACAAGTTGTGGTAGACCCATGCAAATATGATGTGGAAGTTGCAATGTAGAAAATTTTCACGTTCCTTGATAACAGGGATGAATGCCAATTTGAAAATTGGTGGAAAGTAGTGCGTGTATCAAGACTATATGGCACAACCTTCTCAAAAACTGATGGTATGAGGAGAGGTTGCCATACGACAAAGAAAAAATATGGAGTGTATGACACGAAACGGTAACCAACAGTCAACAAATTCTTTGGTGGTCTTGAAGATCTCAGTCCAGGAACTTCTAAAATTTTCACAGTTACCATCGTGATGCCCAAGAAGAAAACAAACATAGAAAAGTGAAGGAAGGAGTCACTTGCTCTAGCCGACTGCTTACTTTCACCCGTGAGATGTCATAAGTATCTCCTCTGAAAGTTCCCTTGACAGAGGAAGAGGAACAGATACATTTGGAAGGTAAACGTTCCTGAAAACTTCATATCACGCTACAAATAATGAATGAATGAAGAGCAGATGTGCAATTCGAAGAGGAACGGGGCGGTGGCAGCTAGAAAGTCATCTCAGGACCTGGCTGCTGATCATCCAACCAAAATGCAGCCCACAACATTCGAGGACCCCCATCCTGATCCTTCAGACATCAACACAACAAAGACGATGATGTGGAGACAGAGGAAAAAGAGAGAAGTTGACTAATATTCGGTGGGACGAGGATAGACTGAAGAAAGATGAGGAGGAAAGAGTGGAGTGTTGAAATTTATTTTCAAGCTACATGATTTTGTATTCTTGAAAATTCACATTGAAAGTTCATCTAAATCATTTCATTCTATATATTATTACGTACTTATTTATTTATAGCAACATTCAGTTTTCTTCACCATTAGCAGGTGTAGCTATGGGAGTTTAGCGGTGTTTGAAAAACTGACGGGTTCGCCAATTACGCACCTCATAGATGTTTGCTGAGGCGTTAAATGTGACCTGAGTAAAAAAGGTAATCATATTACAATACATGTTGGGCATAAAACTTTCTTATCGCGGCTCCACCGAAATTTCAAAATTGTATTTTTCAGTGAAAAAATGTGACCATTTCTAGTGCGCTCTAGAGGCGGTTTGGAACATTATAGGAATCATTATAGGTCTATATATGTGAATTGTAGAAAATATGATCTACTTCAATGTTGTACCAAATTGAAGTTACCTCATCTCTGACGAAATAAAAAAATTGAAAATCGGAAACAGCTACTGAAAATACATAAAAAATCGTCGAGAACAAAAAGGCGTAGAAGGGCCAACTACAAAATATTTTTCAAAATAGTTGGAATTGCCACTTTGAAGTGACAATTGCCACTTTAATCTGACAATTGTCACTTTGAAATGACAATTGTCACTTGGAACTGGCAATTGTTACTTTGAACTGGCAATTGTCACTTTGAACTGGCAATTGTCACTTTGAAGTGGCAATCGTCACTTTGAAGTGGCAATTGTCACCTTGAACTGGCAATTGTCACTTTGAAGTGGCAATTGTCACTTTGAACTGACAATTTTCACTTTTATCCGACAATTGTCACTTCGATCTGGCAACTGTCTCTTTTAACTGGCACTTTTTTTGCCTACTCCATGCAAAAAATATTGTTTTTCAGTCGAATTCAAAGTTACAATTGCCAGTTCAAAGTGACAATTGTCAGATCAAAGTGACAATTGCCAGTTCAAAGTGACAATTTCCACTTCAAAGTGACAATTGCCAGTTCAAAGTGACAATTGCCAGTTCAAAGTGACAGTTGCCAGTTCAAAGTGACAATTTTCAGTTCAAAGTGACAATTGCCATTTCAAAGTGACAATTGCCAGATCAAAGTGACAATTGTCAGATCAAAGTGGCAATTCCAACTAATTTAAAAAATATTTTGTTGTTGGCCCTTCTACGCCTTCGTACCTTGTTGAAGAACAAGTGTCTCAGCATGAAAGTATTGTTAAGTTCGAAACTTCCAACAGCATCGCTGAAACCCATTTCATACATCATTTCTGAAAATAAAACACGTGAGAAATGAAACATTCCGGGTACTGATCAGCAACGCCGCGCAATGCAATTTATGTGCGCGCAAGCCCGCAGAAGCATGAAGGCATTGAAGGCATTAATTCCTCTGGCATATTTATAACGCCAATATTTACAATAATCATTTATGAAATAGCGATTGTGGAAATATCGATATTATCAGCGTGTACGTATTTATTGGGAACTAACTGGAAGGATTTCTAAGAACACACACGGCGCTGGTATGTATAAGAAGGATGGATTGCGAGGAGACGTGGTAGCCATTCATGAGAAAAACCAAACAAAGATGAAGATATGATGACTGTATATTTTACTTCGACTTGATATGTGATAGCATAAATAGCAGCTTCATCGACTTATTTTTGCAGGAAATCATTAGAATTTTGTATATGTACAAAAGGTACTGAATGAAATGCAGAACTCGTCGCGGAAGCTCTTTGCTACTTCAGGCGGAGGAAAACCCGGAAAACCACAATACATTTGTAATCTGCAACAAAGTATCAGCAATATTCTTTGAATGACTTCCAATGGCCCAAGACTACTATTCAGTTGAGGAAAGCCTCTGAAAAAAGTATTCGTAACTATACTATGTTTACGGAAAATATCAGATAATGTTTTGCAAAAGACAGAAAACACAGGAATATAAAATAAACAAATTCATAGCATGTATACAGTGTGTCCCGCTTTTCATGAATACACCCTAATATCTCAGTTAGTAATAATGCGATTTTCTTGAAATTTTGGTGGTGATTATATGTTAGGTAACTGAAGTATTTTGGCATAGTGAACATTTTCATCGACCATAGGCGTGCGGTGTGGGGGGGTGGGTAAAAAAAAGATGTTTTTCGGGAAAAGGATATTAGGGCTCATTTTAGATAACTTTTTTATCAGAATTAGAATCAGCATCCCCAAAAACCCCCCAATCCATATTTTCGAAATCTCAAGAGCTGATTTGAGGAGAAGAAATAAATAAATTCACTTTTTTCGTCTCGGAATCAGAATCCCCAAAAACCCTTTAATTCATATTTTCAACATCTCAAGAGCTGATATGAATAAAAAATTATTCAACTCTTTTTTCAATAAGTCCTTGTACGCAAAATTCAAACCGTCTTTCAAAATAACCATTCATGTATGTGGAAATTTTGGTTTAAATGCCCTAATCCTGTTGCGTTTCAAACATCTCTATACTTTGTTTTTCGTTGAATTCATTGTCCTCGCAACTGCCCTTACAGTACCAATTGGGTTGTTTCGAAATTCGAAATGTTCGTCGTCCGGATAGTGTCTTTGATTTAAATTGTACCTCCCTGGTCTTGTCTTGAAAACCGCTCTAGTCTTTGCGAACAATCTGTTAATTTTGGCGTGAGAAATTGGTTCTCGATCGTGATGCCTTCCAATGAATATTCCAGCAACGTGACGCATAGATCCTTCATTATTACCAAATAATCGGATTATCTCCACTTCTTCTCCAAGGATATAAGGGGCTCATTTTAGACAATTTTTTTATCAGATTTGGAATCAGCGACCGCAAAAACCCCTCAATTCATATTTTCGAAATCTCGAGAGCTGATTTGATTAGAAAACAAAATTAAATTCACTTTTTTTCAATAGATTGATTATTTCTAACTTTTTATTTCAAATGCCCTAATCCTGTATTGAATTTCAAACACCTTCGTTTCCTTATATTCTGTATCGTTTGCAACTGCCTTTATACTACAATTCAGGTATTTCCGAAGATACGCACTCTTTGTTACCGTTGGCTTGCCGATTTGAGTTTTCATGCAAATTAATGAAAGAGTGCTTTGAAACAAAAGTTTTTGTTTGACATCGGTAATCAGTACGAAATGTCAATAAGTCAAGCAGTGTTACTTAACTGTTAATAAGATGGCACACAACCGAAGAGTAGTTCTTACAATTGGAGAAAAAGTATAGGTTATCCGCTTATTTGGTAATAATGAAAGATCTACGCGTCAAGTTGCTGGAATATTCAATGGAAGGCATCATGATCGAGAACCAATTTCTCACGATACCGTTGCCAAAATCAACAGATTGTTCGCAAGGACTGGAGCGGTTTTCAAAATAAGACCAGGGAGGTACAATTTAAATCAAAGACACTATCCAGACGACGAACGTATCTTAGCAGAATTTCGAAACAACCCAAATGGTACTGTAAGGGCAGTTGCGAGGACAATGAATTTAACGAAAAACAAAGTATGTTTGAAAAGCAACAGGATTAGGGCATTTAAACCAAAATGTCTACATACTCTGTTAAATGGTGATTTTGAACGACGGTTTGAATTTTGCTTATGGTTGCAGGGTAACTATCTTAACGATAGACTTTTTCTGAAGAACATGATGTTTACTAACGAGGCAACGTTTACAACAAACGGTGTGGTGTCTAGTCAAAATTGTAGGTTTTGGGCAGCTGAAAATCCGAATTGGGTAATTCATTGTAAAAACCAATACAGTGAAAAAGTTAACGTGTGGTGTGGCATATTCAACGAACGGATTGTTGGCCCTTATTTCCTGGATAACCTGACCGGACAAAATTTTCTAAATTTTTTACAAAATGGTCTCTATGATTTTCTCTTGGAATTGCCATTAGCACAAAGACAAAACTTAATCTTTCAATTAGATGGGGCCCCCGCACACAATTCTGGGATAGTTCAGAACTTTTTAAATGCAATTTTCCCTATGAAGTGGATAGGTAGAAATTCTCCTTTGGAATCATGCCCCCCTAGATCGTCAGACATTACCCCTTGTGACTTTTTTCTGTGGGGGCATTTGAAGAATAAAGTGTATGCTACTCGGCCGCGTAATAGAGAGGAACTTTGCTTTACAATTAGGCAAGCGTGTCAGGAAATAACTCCCCAAACTTTAAGAAAGGTGAATGTACGTTTGAGAAGAATTGTTGAAAAGTGTATTGTTTCAAGGTAGTTATGTTGAAAACACAAGAATCTAAAATAAAGTAATTTGTAATTTTGTTACCACTGTTACAAATAAAGAACTTATTAAAAAAAATACTTAAACTTTTTTTTTGTTCAAATCAGCTCTTGAGATGTTGAAAATATGAATTAAAGGGTTTTTGGGGATGCTGATTCCGAATCTGATAAGAAAAGTTGTCTTAAATGAGCATTAATATTCATTTATCAAAAAATGCCTTTTTTCTCTCCCCAACTTCGCACGCCAATGGTGAATGAATATGATCACTATGTCAAATGCTTCATTTTTCTAACATAAAATCACCACCAAAATCTCAAGAAAATCGCTAATAACAGATATTCGGGTGCATTGACGAAAAAAGTAAATTTATTTTTTTTTCTCCTCAAATCAGCTCTTGATTCTAATTCTGATAAAAAAAGATATCTAAAATGAGCCCTAATATCCTTTTCCCAAAAAACAGCTTTTTTTACCCCCCCACACCGCACTCCTATGGTCGATGAAAATGTTCACTATGCCAAAATACTTCATTTACCTAACATATAATCACCACCAAAATTTCAAGAAAATCGCATTATTAATAACTGAGATATTAGGGTGTATTCATGAAAAGCGGGACACACTGTATACTGTATGATATATGGCAAAACTTAACCATGTTAAAGGGTATTTACGGTGGTACTTCCCCTTCTGAAGTAAGCGGCAGAGTAGGATATACCCTTCTGAAGTAAGCGGCAGAATAGGATATACCCTTTGAATGTATCCAGCTTGAAGACCATGTTAAAGGGTAGGTACGGTGGTACTTTCCCTTTGAATGTAAGCGGCAAGGTGGGATTTGCAAAAAAAAATATTTTGTGCATTTATGAATAAGACAAAATAAAATAAAAACTCGAAAGAAGTTCGTATTTATCGAAACAACTTCTGATAATATTTTTTGAAAATTTACACTGCAACATATGAATGGCCCTTCTCATACGTAACTTTTTTCCAATTTGGCCAAAACTAACTACCATTTCCGATATCCTCACCACTGAGAAGAAATATTTAAATGTGCCTAATATGAAACTGGAATTTTTGAGTCGTAACATTTATCACAAAACAAAGAATTCTCCAAACAAAATATATATGATGAGTGCCAATAACAAATAGTGAAATAACAGAAAATTACTTTTCGTAAAATAATTTGTTGTTTAATTGAATCGAGACCAAATTTGTAATTCGATACATTGTACATTATAACATTTCTTTCCTTCCCAAATTGAAATTCGATCCTGGTATTTGTTTTGTTAGAATATGCAATCCGAATTACATGGTATCATATTTCTGGCATATTCAGTGGCGGATATCGAAGTCCTAATTTCGCATAATGGTTCGAAAGCAAGGTCGAAATGATGTTCGCATATAATATGTAACAAGTGAATTGAAATACCCACTAATTACTCTCAGCGTTGATTATTTACGTAGGTACTAGTAAAGTAAAATCGATAGTTTCAATTTATTGAAAACTGTTCGGTTCTATCACAAATGAATCTGGCACGAAAATATAATTCCATCACTAATAAACAATTCTGATATACGAACCAAAAAAATAACTAGACTCCTATTGTTTTCACAAGTGGAGAACATCCTCAGTTCCATAATAGGCATGGGTACTCCAACACGGGGAGTAAAGGTAATCAATATCCCCCTAGATTAATTACCGTCTCTTAGAATTCATGCAGACTTCAGTACACTCAAAATGTTATTTATATCAATACTTATGGGTATGGCACTAGATCTCCAGAATTTCGAAATGCCTTGAACACAGAAATTCAACCTAAGGATACCTGTGATGAAGTACAAAAGTCAATGCAGTTCAATAGATGTTGAAAGTACTGGTAGGTCAGTTGATTACGAAGATTGAAATTACATTTATTCAATAATAGCATTGATATATAAATGAGTACATAATACAGGCAGTACTTCATTTTCATAATTCCAATGGCAACTAACTAATCTAAAATGTTCATAAGAAGTTGTCAATCAACATGAAAGAGTTCATCTTTGCAACAGGATCCTCCTATACTCTTGGTTGCAACAGTATCAAATGCTTCATTCAAGAAGTTAATTTCCTTCGTGTAAACGAATTTAAGAGATGGGCTACATTTTTTCTTTCAAGACATGCTTGCGGTTATTTGGGTCTTACGTTCATGGAAGCATTTTTGGCTGCCTCGAACTCCAGCGAAGCTAGCAGTGCTATTCTTATGGTTTGAAGATCCACAAGTCGAAGAGCTTGCTGCATTTCGGTGCCTCCATGTAAAAGAATATTTGAACTGCATTTTGTTCTATGAACTATCTTGATGCATGGAAGCAGGCTAGGTTAATAAGTCTCTCCACATAAGCTCCATACTCCTACAGGATTTAATTTAGTTTCTTAGGCACGTTTTAAGTACTAATACCCACATCCTCATATTCGAAGCTTCGACAATTGAGGAGTATTTCTTCTTCAAAAAAATACTGGAGTTGTCATTTTCTTGCGTCTATTGCTCTCTGAATTGACCCTCAAAGACTTTATTTTTACTGTCGAAGGCTTCAAAGCTTTTCTTTGGAAAGACCTTGGTGCCTTGATGATATGCCGTCCCAATGACTAGGGACATGTGCTCGGGAGGGAGTGAAATGTTATTCTGATCTGTTGTGGACCTTTTGCTGACCTCTTACAAATTTTTGCTGACGCCCGGGAATATTTCAATTACTTCTTGTGACATTTCGTGTGATGATTTCATTCTTAAACCAAGGTGGATTCACTACAAGCCTTTACAAGATGAGTGGTCATCCTGAGAGTTTGTCTTTCGCCCAGAACCTTGAAGTGATCGAAATGGTTCCGAATCCACTTTCAGGTAACTTGAAGGTTCCGGATCTCCCTTGCTCGGACAAGATCTGTTTCTGAGGAGATTAGTTCGAAAACCTGGAGGATTTTTTCTACTTTGATCTACGTTATCTTTGGGTATTTCGTTCTTTCTGTCGTTTCGTGTCTTGCTCCTCTTGTTCTTCTTAGACTTTGCTTCTGGTTTCTCTTTATTCAATTTCCAACTGGCTTCTTGGTTTCTTGCCATCTTGGACTGTTTTTGAAACATTATTTCATTCTCTATGAATTGTTTTCAAGTGCTCGAGATTATCACATCACTATTACTGACTCATATATTCAACAAGAAACACCAGGAATACCCTTCAATCTCCTCTTTTGGTATCACTTACTCCGCTGTGGTCGCTAAATGATACATTTTTTGAACGACAGGTGCACTTATTGGAAAGCAATCTTCATTACCTCATTTTCACAATTCTATGAGTATTTCTATGGGGCCTTTAGATGCTCTCAAAAGTTTCGATGATGTTTCCAGAATATCTGAAGATAACTCGTTTAGACGTTCAGATCCTCTAAAAATCTATTTATTGCAGATGTGTCTCTGATGCAGAAATCTCCCCTAAACAATGAGAATAATAGATGGAGCCGAAGATGAAGTTTCCTTCTCATATTATGTAGGAAAAACAGAGATTGAGGAACGAAATCAACACTGAAAGTCAGCAATGTGTAAAATATACAGGGTGATACCTAGTCTCTTGCTCTCCTGTGAATGACATTACTCGGGTTGAAAATTTTAAGAAAAATTTTAGTTTGCCAATTTTTGGGATTCGCTGTCTGCCATAATTCAGTTGACTACATCAGAGCAGTTGGAAAGAAGCCAAAGTTTTAGGAAATGGGATCTGTGGAGATCTTTACTAGGACCGAAAACAATGTGTTTTTCTGTCAGTTTGATATGATTATTATTGAGCATTCAGTTCAATGGCACGCCTATGACTTTATCTTCGAACGATATTGTGTATATGTGTTGATAATGAAGTGGATATAACGGCTGAGAGTACTAAAACAGCGAGAGGTGATAGGCGTGAATCCTTGGGGACTGATTCCCCGTTTCTAATGCGTTCGATATTGTCTTTGGGGAATTTGAACATTCTCCGAAACCTCAGAACGGTTATCCTATTTTCGATGAGTCTGTTTTCTGTCTTTTAAATTGAATTCTGTTGTTGAGACTGCTTTCAGCTGCTGCTGAGAAGTTAAAAAATTCAGCAGAGTCGGAAATTTGTATAGAATGAGGTTGGACATGAAATTAAGACAAGTTGTCAAACTCTTGAAAATGATTCTACATGATGATTACATATAACTTTCATATAAATGAATGTTTAGACCCTTTGTTGTGAATGGAATTCAAGGCATAAAAAATACCCAAAACAGCAAACCAACGTCAATTTCACTCGACGCGCGTTTCGCCAATAAAGTTGGCATCCTCAGAAGCTCAAAACATACTGAACTCATTATGACAATCTGGTCCTTTTTTGATTACTCATGCGAGCGGCACTGGAATTGCACTTAATATCCTTTCACCTCCTCTATTCCCCACATTATACCTGTCTACATTAAACTGTGTACCTACTTTAATTATTCAGTTAATTTTATGATCTACCTGCTATAATCTATTTTCTACCTACTCTGTTTCGAAATCAATGACAAACATTTTCGAAAATCAATGTCGTAATTCAAAACATGTTGGGCGGGCCACATTCGAATTTTCTGATCTCGATAAACGAATCTGAGCAATGTGCTCTTTAAACCGTACTTTCATGGCCCTTCTAGATTGACCCATATACTTCTTTTCGCAGCCCTTGCAGCTGATTTCATAAATCTTCGACTTTTATTTCTCTTCTCTTATCTTTGGGTCAAAGGGCTATGAACGTAGATAAGGTTCAAAGAGCATATTGCTCCTTCTGTTCTTCGAGAACAGAAGATATAACGGGTGAATTAGGAAATTAAGTAAATAGTCAAAGTAGGAACAAGTACAATTTAATGCAGACAAGTATAATGTAGGGAGTGAGTAAGTAAAAGGATAATGAGTGGTATGAATGGAATAAATATCATAAGTAATTCAGCACGTTTTGAGATTCTGAGGATGCCAACTTTGTTGGAGAAACCCGCGACTAAAGTTGATGTTTCTTTGGTGTCTTGGGTGGTTTATATTTCTTAAATAAATAAATTCATCAATATATGTAAAAGCTCCACCATCAAATATTCATACCCACCACAAAACATCCAAAATAAATTAAGTTTTGAACGATATTACAGTTGTAGAATTAAAGTTTTTGGTTCATTGATTGATAATTGATGTAATCGAAAACAACTCGACCAATGTTTATTAAATAGACTCATTAAAAACGTCAACATATTAAATTCGAGATGCTCTTGTATTCAACCATTTTTGTGGAGATTGAAAAATCTATTTGCTCATAAACGAGGCACTGTTTTATTAACACCAAAAATTACCTGGCTGAAATTTTTTGTCGAAAAGCCGTGTATTTTCCATTTCCATTTTCATGTTAACTTAACGTAAAACCAAATGATACGCAAGACCGCCTGTCACCCTGTCATCAATGATCAAATTAAAAATACAAGCCAGACCGCCCACCGACGCTCGCAGCCGTTCTTGTCCGATTTTTCATTTTTTACCTGGAATGTTAATTGTACTGCACACGCGTCGTTAAATAAAAGGCCTTAATTTAATGCCTGATCGGGCAATAATATTAAAAAAATTACCACACACAATACCTTTTCTGTGCAACGTTCTGAAAAGTGATAATTATATGCGGGAGAATTTCATCATCACGATCACGATCATGTTTACCCAATAATAATAATATTTTCATAAATATTCAAATGAGTTTACCCAAAGAGATATCGATTTTTTATTACTATTTGCTGGCCGACCTGACAGAAAATCCAATAACGTAATTTTGAATGATTATTTGGAGATAATCTTTTGCGAATGCCTAATTGAATTCGTTACCAAATACTAGCATTCAACATTAAAGAATGCTGACCCGCGGTATTGTCTTAACTGTTATTTAATAACATTGCTGCCATTTTTAGGTTACCTAGAGGAAAACTGTAGTATAGTTGAATGTCATCAGGCGTGCATATGTAGTTTACAGTTCCTAGTTTAGTTTCCGAAATGACTCGTGTAAATTGAGAAGAGAAGCGGCCCTAAGACAGAACCTTATGGTACACCAGATGACACATTTCTAGCCAGAAACATTTTATCTTTCGATCTATGGGGTGAGAGCGAAAAAGCATGAGGGAGTCTTTGCAAATACCACTCGACTTCACTTTATGTTGAACGTGAAGAACTGCAAGAGTAGAAATGAAAACCTTATTGAATTTGAAGATATGATTTTCATCGATAAATTTGCTAAATTGTTCCGTCAGAATTTCCTTCAATAGTTTTGATAAACCCTTCAAAATATTGATTGGTCTCAAACCCGAGAGATCTTGACGATCATTGATTTTCTGCATTGGGGATATACGAGCATGTTAGAATATAAGGACAGCAACTGTTCATAATTATTGCTTCACTTCTCAGAACAGTTGATTAATCGACAAGTTGTACACAATAGTACATTATATACCGCGGGACTGAAGTAGTACATTTAATCCTGAAGGTAAAGTTTATGGCCCGACCGCAGGGAGGGCCATAATTTACCTGAAGGATTAAATGTACTTCAGTCGCAAGGTATATACGATACTTTTCGTACTTCCGGTATGATTTTATTAATTATTCCAATAATTTCAATCAGTTTTTTCTCTCTTCAACTCATTTAATAAACTGTCTTTAAAATAAGTTACCATAGTAACATTGCGTTGTGACAGTTATAATTTAGAAACATTGTCATTACTAGTGTCATTGTAAAGAAACATTGTTATTGATAATTATTGGTATCATGAGTGAAGAAGGTGTATCTGATATTGATAAAAGAGCAGCCGAAGTAGGTGAAGAATTGTTACCACCGAAATCTAGAAAACTATACGAGCAGCAGTACGATGCTTTTAAAAAGTGGTGCCGCTTAAAAAATGTTAGACAACCTACTGAAAATGCGCTGTTAGTCTACTTCGATGATAAATCAAAAGCGGTTTGTGCCTCAACTCTCTGGGCACATTACTCAATGCTGAAATCGGTTATTAACATTAGAGAAGATATTGATATAAGTAAATTTCCAAAATTATTAGCTTTTTTGAAGAGAAGAAATGAGGGATTTAAGCCAAAGAAGTCAAGAATTCTCACGTCTGAGCAGGTAGATCAGTTCTTACGGGAGGCTCCGGATGATAAATATTTAATGCTTAAGGTAAATTTGGAAATTTGTTTATATTCAGAAATTTTAAGAAATCAATTTTTTTGTAGGTTGCACTTATTTTGGGCGTTGCGGGAGCTTGTCGTGGAAAAGAGTTGGTTGATTTAGAAATCGACGATGTGAGAGATTTGGGTGATTCCTTCCTAATTGCGATTAGAAACACCAAAAATAAAATTGACCGAAATTTTGTGATCAAAAATTCAGAAAACAGTGCCATCAGTTTTGTGGCGATATTTCGGAAATATGTGGCATTGCGAAAGACAGGGACAACTCATTCAAAATTTTTTGTTCAATACATCAACAAAGAATGTACTACGCGAGTAGTAGGAAAAAACATGTTTGGTACATTTCCACGGCAAATAGCAGCTTTCTTGAAATTAGAAAATGCGACGTCTTATACGGGACATTGTTTTAGACGCACATCTGCGTCTTTGTTAGCTGATTCGGGAGCAACAATAGACGTGCTGAAGAGACATGGAGGATGGAAATCCTCCAACGTGGCCGAGGGATATATTGAATCGTCTATTAAAAATAAACAAAAAATTTCAGATAAAATATTTGGTCAAGTCGCCGATTCGTCCACTATAGTTATGCCACAGTCCTCATTCTCGCTTCCTGTTTCCGCAGGATCTTCGAAACAAACACCAGTTCAATATGAAAAGGACCTATCTGTTACTCGTCAGTTACCTGCTGCATTAACCCAGGAAAGACTGGTCAATATGACGAACTGTCACAATATTAATTTGAATATTAACGTTAATTACCATTCTTATTAATTATATTTTTCAATAAAATATCCCTTGAATTCGTTTGTTTGTGATTTAATCGTTCCGGGAGTTTCGTCAATATTTAATCCCGGAGGGATTAAATGTGACACTTTAGTACCTGTCACAAGGGAGTGAAGTTGTTACTTTAGGCCCGGAAGTACGAAAAATTCATTCTCACATACTTTATTTTCATATCGATTATTTATTGAGTTATCGATATTGATGATTGGTATAGAAATGAAAATATTATTATTCTTTCATCTTCACATTTTTGTGTAATATCAGCTCGTGATTTTTTCGGTAAATTCAATACATTCAGCTAGCTCAATAATTCTTTTCTCTTAATGTCATAGATTGGAAATATGCCTTTTTTTCTCTAGTAATGACATGGTTTTAAGATTGCGTAAACCTTAATATTACTTTCAGTTTTTCCAGTTTTTCGTTTTTTCATGTTCTGCTTTTGCTTTATCTCTGTTTCATTTAATTCTCTATCTGTCATCCAGGGTGCGTTCTTCTTTTCAATTCTGATTGAAGAATATTTCAATGAAAAGTTGCACCAATATTGAGGATGAAAAAATATTTTATAGATCAGATTCAAAGAAATCAGTCAGAAGTTGTTGCTCTTCAAAGTTTTTATAAATTTAGTTTATTCTTATCAATTTTATTTGTTCTATCAACCAGATACAACCGTAACAGCAACCCTCAGAAATCTTGAACGCCTCCGTTTTCTATTATTTTATATTCACCCATCCATCGTGATTATTATCATGATCGTACTTACACCGCACTGTTTGGATAAAACTCCAGTATATTCATCATCATGATTATTCAGAAGGCCACTGACAGGAGTCAAATATTGCGGTACGACCTAGAAGTTGTAAGGCTTGTACCATAATGGTATGGATACAATTGTTCGTGTTTTAGAGTTCTGCACAATTCAATATTGCTAGCAATGGACCTCGTGCTTTCTAGGATTTCTTCCTGAATACCAACTATGAATTAGAAGAGGAAATTCGTCTACAGTTGAAGGCATGTCTATAATTTCGAAAGATCAAAGTTCAACAATTGAGAAAAACAGCTGATAACTGTCACATAACGCGAAGTTTGATCAGCACTATTTGATCTGGGCTGTCTCATAATCAATATCAGTGTTGGTAGATTGCAACCCTAAAATAATCTTGCAACGTTTTTGCCTACCATGAGTGAGCAAATTGCCTTGTAGACGATCTTTTCTACTCGCCTGTTCCATACCAGTTTCTAGCAGGAAGTCCTCGATACTTCACTTACTGCGCCCAGTCCAGATCCATTCCATCAATACTGATTCATCATTGTGCTGTAGTACCACTGGGTTTCGGCCGAGTTGATTCTTAGCCCCAAGGGTAAATTTTGTATACGCTGTACAATATGTACCAGAGATACTAGAGGACAAGCGTCCCTAAGCAGATCGCACGGTAAGATGTACCACAAGCTATACAAGCCTTTAGATGAGATGTTTCCCAAGTATAGCTTCGGGAAAAACTTCAAAAGAGATATATTAGGCAGACAGGCATGGAAGGAACGAACTTCAGAAATGGCTTGCTATACAGACAGACGAGGGAGGTGTAGCAGCAGAAATATATATAACCAAGCTAAAGACAAGAGTCCCACTGTGCTGAAATAAACACGTGACGATATTTCAGCAGAAGTTGCAGCCATACATCACGGTGCAGTCAAGTTACTAAGGTAGGAGTTTGAGGAAAAGATCATCGCCATATAATCCGACAGCCAAGCGGCAATTCCAAATGAGTTTGGAATCGCTTGGAAACCCTACAAAAGTTGGCAGCCAAAACTGACTGTCCTCAGCCTGGATACCAGGTCACACAGATTACAAGGACAATGAAGAGGCAGATATACTACCCCGAGAAGGAACATGACGTGATTCTACTGGTCCAGAACCATACTGGGTGAACAATTAGTCTCAAGAATGCTGAAACAAGGCACAGGGAAAGAGATATGCCAAAAGTTCATTAAAATCCCATCGCCAGAACAGGCAAACAACCAGGATTCTAATTAGACTTCCAAAAATACGTGAACAACATCGGATTGACAGACATAACGATATGCGAGTTTTGCCAAGAAAATGAGGAAACCTCAGTACACATACTGTGCTATTACGAACGTCTGACTAGGCCAAGATTTTCGAAGAGAAATCATAATTCTCCCAATACATGGAGGACCTTAGGTCTGGCATATGGAGTCTAGTAATGAGATAAGATGAGGGCACACACAATAAATATACAAATTCTAACGAGAGGCACCAGTTCCTGATGATTTCTAGCCCCCTTTCAGGAGTTTTGGTCCTTCTTTAAGAACTCTTCAATTTTCTGGTTCACATGCAAAGGCAGATCCTGTAAGAACTAAAAGGAAGTTAGTGTCTTTTATTGTGAACTTTTGGAGGCAATGAGCTCTAAAGCTGTGACAGAGTGAAGCTGGAATATAAGGGAGGTTGAATAACTTGCAAACATATGCGCAATTTTGTCAGATGTACAAACTGTATAAATTCTGTTTGAATTTGGGTAACTCTTGCACGGTATATAGATTTATCACTGTCATCAACCTTATTCTGAAAAACATATAACAAGAGAATGAGAATAAATCAGGTTGAAATTATTATTATTTATCTGCGTCAGTATGCTAAAAATGTGCACAAGATTGAAATGCTTGTTCAGAAGACACGTTTTCGTAAAAATGCGAACAAAAATTAAACAACGTATTTCAACAACCTTGTACAACGTAGTAGACGAGTTTCCATCAAAAATGATGCACGATCCTCTCCACTAGCGTGACTTATGCTCCCTCACCTGGGCAGACCACCAAGGATAACCCGACTCGGCCAAGATGAATGACACTCGCAGGGAATATAAATGAACGTCGTTTTCAACTCTCCTGGATTTTCACGGAATTTTTAGTTTGTTTTGGTACACTTTATATTACTCGTAAAGCTTCTACTTTGTTTTAATGCAGGCTTTTGTTTGAGTTAGTAATACGTGACTGAATGGTGTTTACTGATGATTATCGTCGTCGGTGATTAGGTGTCTACCGAGACGTTTTCTGAAAAAAAATAGTCGACTTTGTGAGGATTAATGAGTTTCGTTTCGTGTGCCAATCGAATATCGTTGTACAGAGTGGTCTAGTTTAGATGTCAGCTCCAATATATCAGTGACGAGGGATAAGTAGTAGACAGTTGGTCTGGATAGGGCCTGATAACTATATAAGATTCTAATTTCATGCAATTCAGTTGACAATTCAACTCATGTATGAAAAATCGCATATGCCACAGAACAATTGTCCCTTTGACAGCGGCAAAAGTTAGCTGCAACTTTTACAGTGACGAATGCACTAGTGGTTTTTTCACTTATTCATTTGTTTAGCAATGATCGCGGTGTTGGTTACCACAATTAATAGTTTGGCTTGTTTGTCAAAAACTTATTGAATTGAGCACTAACTATGAGTCGATTCAGTGAGTCTACGATCGACGAAATTAGTCAAATTTTTAATAAATGTGTTCCTACTAATACAATTGCGACGCAATCATCAATCTGACGACAATTTTCTGAGTTTTATGAAGCAAAAAGATAAAAATTTGAGTCAGATACTTCCATCGAGAAATTGAATGAAATATTGCAAGATTGGCATTTAATATGCGAAAAAGTAATGAAGAAAACTACAAAGAAGTGGTAGTTGAGGCAATTTGGAACACCACCGCAAAAATGCTACAAAGAAAATAATAATAACGAATTCAGTATTTGCAATGGCCATACTATATGACGCAAATTAACCGGTAGGACTTCAAAAGAAATTATATCACATTTTGGCGTTTGAATTAGCTTGGCGTGGAGGAGAAGCAGCTTACTACAAAACCACTTATTTCGTATCTGAAATTGAAAATAATGGAAAAGAAACTTGACGTATCAAGTATAATCCTCTATTTTCAGAAACGAGACAAGGCCGTAATAACAAGTTATGTGACAGTAAATAGATTACGCCTAATATTTTAGAGAAAGATATTTGCCCAATAAGTTCATTTACAAAGGTATTGGAAAAATGAGACACTTTTTTAAGATTGGGCAGAGCATTTCTTACACCAAATCCCTTTTGGAAGAAGAAATATTCTAAGGTTTGGTACTGGAATGTTCCGATTGGAACTAATGAAATTTTCAAATGGACTAAATGCTCAGCACAACGCAGATCTCATAAAAATAACAGAACACAGCAATTCATCATCAATAAAACCATACGTACAAGTGGACAAAAAGTATTATTCAAGCATTATTCAATCAATTCTTTGGGAAAAAATAAAAAAACTTCAACATCTAGTACATAAACGATTAGCTGTGGCATCCGCAGCGACATCACTGTTCCTGGTATGAATTTCAATAAAAGCGTTTTTAATAATAATTGAGGGCAAGACGCTGCGTGGACTAGAGGTTCATCCGGATCAGAAGAATGCCTACACCACCTATAAGGACATCTACATGAGAAAATCACCACCAGACAGGGAACCACTGGTTGTGAAATTAGCTTATCAGTATCCGAAAAGGATATCATTCGGTCTATTAAAGGGGCCAAGTCGAATGCAGCTAGGTCGGATTATTTAAATCTGACTCAGACTTTTTCAAGAACAACATAACCTTAATTGTCCCTAAAGCGGGTGATCTTCTCTCGATTGACAACTGGCGACCGATCACTATATCGCCGGCTACTAGGCAAACACTTAACCGAAGTTAGGCTCCACCCACTCTAGCGTGGGTTTAGGCGAACATACGGGGTCCTTATGAACAACGTCATGCTCCTATCTTCTACTTCGACCTAAAGAAGACATTTGACACTGCTGATGACATCGCTAAAATTCAGATAACGAACTCCTATAGTAATTGCTGCACACGAATCGCCAACGATGGTGAGATAATAGAAAATATTGGTGCTCGAGGAACTGATCTGCAAGATCGAGAACAGGATCTTGGTCCTGGGGTACGCCTACGACCTGATTCACATGGCGGAAAGCACCCGCAGTGCGAAAAAAATTCTCCTAATGGCTATAGAATTTTTTGTGGGTCGAAGCATGGACTTCAATTCGAGTAAAAGTGCTACCCTATCTGTTAACGTTAACAGAGGGAATCAGCACACTCACACCATCACGTGGACAGAGACTGCCCGATGACCGATCTAGCAAAACAATATCACAGAGTCGAACATGCATGCATCAAGCCTGCTCAAAAATTAGTCATCATCTAACCTACCTTCTGAGGTATTTGGACAGTGCTGTGTCATAACCCTGAAGACTCTCGAACAAGAAGATAAGATCGTCAGAATGTCTATTAGAAGACCCCTCCACCTCTACAGGATATGTGAGGGCGCGTACCTCGCGTAAGATCTGACAAGTTTTCTTAGTCTTCTTCCAGAGATACTCGCGATCATGCGAAGACTAATTCAAAACTTGTTGGATCAAAACTCTTCAGATATACATATAGTCCTACAGACACCAGCAGCCACGAAGCTTTCTGATAAGCTTTTTATGTAGACTTAGGAAAATGGCGGCAGTGCTACAAGCATTGCAAGACAGGGCTTCAGATCGTCGCATAGCGGCTCATGAGTGAGCAGTCCACCTCCGTTCTGGTCCGATGGGGACTTTGTTACGCACCAAGTCATGTTCTGCAAATGTGCCCAGCTGCGCACTGGCATAGAATTCGGAGGCATAACCAGATTGTTGGCTTCGTGTACGTCGAGACGAAAGATAGAATCCAATGTGCAAATGATCTGCTGAAAATCCCGGATCTGGTGTGTATAAACGTGGTTGTATATGGTGTAACAGGGATTGAGTCATAGATTAGCTTAGACTTGTTGTTTTTATAAAAAAAAGGGCAAATTTTTTGAAAAAAAGTGCAGTTTTCAATAAAAAAGTGTAAAACATGTGAATTCGGGTGTGTACATTGTGCTGATGAAGAAAAAGAGACATTTTGGAACGTGTGCTACGAATGGCCAGTCATCATTCAGAAATAACCCCGTAATACCGCCGAAATTGTATTTGGATATTTTATATTAGATACCTTGTAGCTACTAGTGAACGGAATTTTACCAAAAATCTGACAATGGATGTAGAGTAAAACAGCTACCATCCGGAAAAGAAATAAGTGACTTTCGATGATAATGATGAGAGTAAAGTACAATTAATATGACAGAAGCTACTCTTGACTCAACCCTCGTACACCCCGTTAACGAGTCCTTATAGATCGGCAACCGACAAATAATTGCTTGTCGCTACACGCCTTGCCCTTTGTTTATGGCTCTTCATTAGCATAAGCTCGTTTCGACGGTCTGTTAAGGACCAGCATCACTAAAATTAAACGTAAACTCTGTCTTTTGTTTATTGGCCACCGTGTCAATATTTGGCCGAATTTTATGGCGTCACGAATAAACAGAAAAATGTAGGAAGGTGTTAGGGAGAAAGGGATCCTTCAATCTGTCCGTGTTTGCTTTTGGAAAGTTGAAAGTAATCGTCAGCCGTTACCTCAGAAGAAAGATATTGAAGACTCCATTCATTGAATTTTCTGGTTATTTGGTTATTAATACCTTTTGACTGTGGTATGGATATTTACAAGTACCACCATCTGACACACAAAAAGCACATTCCACTACAATATTCCTCGATAAAGCTTATATATTTTTCTTCCGACCAAATGGCAAACATCATACACTCTTGTCAAATTGGTGAAGGCATTCATGGTCAAAATTTGAACTGTAAATATTCCTTTCCGGGTCGTTTTTTTAAACCCGGAAAAAATAGTTCATCGTAAACTATCACTAATCGCCCTTTTCATATAGCTGCATCCTTTTCATCTATGTAATCTTAAATATGCGGATGAATTTGATTTTTGCCTCATTAACGACAAAATTGAGTTAATCTGAACTGGTTCTGAGAAATTGATTTTTCTCATCCTTTATGAAATAGTATATTATTTGTGGGTACTACTCATTGGCACATCTGTTTGGAGTTACTCAAACTTGTATATTGTAGATATCACAGACAAAAACACAATTATCAATGGTCCGTTGTGACAAGAGAAAATTGAAAACTCAAAAAACTGGGTGGGAAAATATCACGAACACTCAATCAGTAGAAACCTCCTACATCATTGATTCATAACATGATCAGGCCCGAACGACCATGTTATGAATTGGTAAAGTAGATAATTTTTGCTTGGTTTTGAATCCAGACCATATCTAGCTCTGTTTTTAAACCAGAAAACAGCACGTCGTTGACTTCTGAAGGTTTCAGTGTATAAACATAGTTTTTGATGCAGGTAACATGCCCTTTGATATTTTCGATAGCCTTCTCTTTCATAAATCAATGTTCATAATTTGTCCATACTTCATAAACCAGCGGACCTTCTCAGAAATACGGAAAGAGTATTGGATATTCATGAAATGTATATGAATACAAGTTTGATATTAATAAGGAATTAGTTTGTAATTGGGATGTTGAACTAGGAGCAATTTCCTCAAATATTTTGCTGATGGTTCTATCTGACACGAAGGACCATGTTATTAGCTGATGGTTTAAAAGGGTTCTATCGATTGAAAGTTCATGATATTTTCTAGTACGTATTGAGGAAATATTGATATCATTCATTTATTTATTTTTCATTTTCGAGATCAGTAGTGTTTCTTCTTATCAATGCTCAAATTGGGTGAAATGACCACCAGCACACCGTTAAAGAGGCTGTTTTTCTCCTTCAGTGCCAAGGTAGGTCTGAGAACATTGGGTTTGTGTCTCAGAATAGTGGAAAATTATGTCCGAGTTGGATATAGATGTTTCCAGCTACAAACGCGACTCAAAATGAGTCTGGGGAGCAAATCAAGAAATTTAATGAGAATTTGAATTTAAAAGTTCGGTAAATGCTGGACTCTTCATGAAGCTAAAACTATTCCATATGGAGGGATTCAATATGGAAAGACAATTCGTCTCGTCGGCCATACTTCGCTCACGAACTTGAAAGTCAGATTTTTGTGTTTTACGTCATATTTCACCGGTAATCGGTAATCGTTATAGCACATAGTACTGCCAAGAATGTTATATCATCCTGGGCAGATAATAAAAGACTCGAGTATTGGCGTAGTCTACCGGGCCTAGCCAAATCCAAAACATTTATTGCTCGCACAAGGAAAAATCAGGACTCCGACAAACTCCTAGAACTCAGTAGAGCACATCTCAGAGTTAAAGTGGGTTTGCTGACTGGCCACTGCAAACTCAAACATCACAGACATAAAATCGGACTTGCACAAGATGCAGAGTGCCGTCTATGCATGGAGGAGGATGTAACCAGATTTTCAACATTTGGCAAAACAACAGTAAGGCCAGAAAACCTGGTAAATTGTTCTCCCAACGTTCTCCTTGATTTCGTTAAGAGATTGGATATAATGGGAAAAATATAACCACAGGGAGCGCCACAATAGGCCATTGGCCGCAGTTGAGGACCTGATATGGGCCCACTCACGTTTTAACGTAATCCATTTCACTACTTGTTGAAAAATAGGACACCAGGTATACTCTTCAACTCCATAAGCTTGCGATGATATGGTTGCGACCGCTAGAACCATCCTTGATGCATTGAACTATCTTTCTCAGCTGTTTTAAAGCAATAATTAAATGTATCCTGGCCATTGAATTTAAATCTACACATTATTCAAAGTCCAGTTATTTTTGAAACTCACTTTTATTCGCACTCAACATGGAAACTGCTACCCGTATACCAGCATGGCACGTAATAAATTGCATAAGGTTCATTATTTTGATCAAAATTTAATAGGAAACAATTTGGTTCTGAATGCTTTCCTTATGATTTCCGCAGTGGTGGAATAAGTAACTTAAAGTTGATTACTGCGATTACACAAATAATTTATGACCCACACCCTTCCGATTCTATTACGATAAATTTAACACCTGTACTGAAACAGTGGCAACCCTTATACAACAGGGGTCAGAGACGTTCACTCTAATATGCACTTAAGTTCGGTAGATATTTCGTACAGTTGAAAGAATTATAAGAAAATCATAGACTGCTTCGATAGAACAAATGAGTTTGGGAATTTCCCTCATATAAAAAGTGAAGGATATCAAATAGCAGTTGGCTGCTGGCTATGAAGGAACAAATGGATAATGCAGAAAAACTGAAAGGCTATTAATTCATTCACCTCTGTATGGCTGGTTAGTTCACCAAACTTTTTACTTTCCTGTAAACTTTCACCAAGGGTTTCCATAGCAGCATACTTCGACTACATTTCAATTGTACTTTTTTGTATATTCTGTTTCCATATACAAGAAAATCGTCTTATGGAATTCCTGAAGAAATAGCATTTCTTAAGTGTCACTTTCTCTCCCACAAACGCAAGAACAGTAAAAGACACTTTACTCCATCAAAAACCTGTTATTTCGACGTCTATATCCATCTTATGGTATTGAGGATGAATGAAATGCATACGAAAAAAATGTAACACCCCATGACAGCAGAAAACTACTGAATTTATAATAATAATAAATCGTCTTTATCATCTTGCAAAAAATATAAATTCATACATAATTATGTTGTGTGACATAGATGTCTGTATTACTTGAAGAATCAAGATTCCGGTAGGAAACAGAGTATGGAGTATTTCCTATTGAATTATAGAAGGGAAAATAGAGTGAAAAAAATAGTGAAGAGGTAATTTTGGCGTATTCTCGGAAACTCTCAAAGACCTTTCAACCTCACACGTTATGATCAAGTTAGTTCAATGTTCCGGCCTACAATTTTAATGAAGGAAGCTATAGACATAAGGTACCCCAAGTTAATAAATTTTCACATAGTTTAAAGCGAACATCAGCAAATTCGACTGGAAGCAATTCAACATTCAAGAAACATGGTGGTTCATGTTCGACAAGCGTGGCGGAAGGATATGTCAACTGATAAAAAAGTCAAATTGCATATCAAATGAAAGGTATATACTCCTACTCAGCCGTTATCAAATTTTCCAAAACCTGCAACAACAACAACAGAAGCAACTTCATTATCATAAATTTACCACTCTACTATTTTTTTAACTGCAATACGGATAACATACCCACGGAATTCTCGTGTCCAATTTACTTTAGCAATGTTACAAACTGTACAATTAATTTTTTAATGACCTAAAATTCCATTTTTAGAATCGTCTCATCTTAAGGACTTTGCCGGCCACTATAATCATCCTGAAGTAACACTGGTCTCCTCTAATTGTAATCGTCGCGATATGGATTGAGTTTTTCCAGGTGATCTCAGTCCTTAAGTGAACCACGCTGTTGAATCTGTCTTCAATCTCGTACAGTCCTATCTCATTTTTACTGAATGATAGTCTCGTTCATCTACGATTGGCGTCTTCTTCGTGACATCCAAACCGTTGAGAATATCCCCAATCTCGAATTCTAGTAGGTGTAGAATTTCGGTCTCTGAGTGGTGATCGTGACCTCAGCAAAAATCTGCGGTTAAACTGTTGATGCTTCAAATGGTCTTCATTTACAACATCGTTTCCTTTGAACCTTTTCCTTTTTTCTCTTCTAAATCTTCAGATGGATACTGGATGGTGTTATCTCAAGTCCAGTATTCGAATCACAACCATCATTAAGGCAGCAGCGATCTCTTCAGCATTTAAACCATTTGCATCCACAAAAGCATTGAAATGAACTTTGCAATTGTGCAAAACTATCAAAACTGACCACCAGTCTTCTTTTTCGCGCTCAGGGCTATTGATTTTCCAATTTCAGGACTGGTTTCGGACTCCCAATCTCCTAGATGCATCAGAACTCCTGTTTTTGTTGTGTTTCTTCACACCTTTCTCTATTCGTTCTTTTGGAATTTCCAGAACCAGCCCTGTTCCTCTTGTCTTTTTTCGATTCTGTTGTTTTCTTGTATTTTCGGCATATAGCGTTCCCAATACGTTTGCTTGATTGTTGGTGTAGCTAGTCGACCAGTACAAAATATGACAAATATACGCGATGGAGAGTCAAGTCTTCAACTAGACTACTGTTTTACTCCCTACAAACTGTTTGCATCGAGCACAGTTTGAATGACAGTGTCAGTATATCAACTGCAGTTGCGGCAGTACGGGAATGTCATATGCCGGTAATATTTTACCGTATCTGTATAAACTTCGGAGTACCTCAGGGAACTATCTCTGGTCACTTTAGTATTATTGTATATAAACGATTTGTCAAAATATCAGGAAAGTTCTCACTCTTTACTGAAGATACCACTATGGTACAGCACATACACGAGTCTAATGATCTGAATGATCCGTATTCTGAAAATTATTCTTTTAACTGATATTTGTCGTAAATAACAGCATAATCAGCGATGGTGCATCAGACGACATAAGGCGTTGTTGAGTTCGAGCATGAAATATCGTTAAAATCCGAACGAGACCTTCGAATTTTTGCTCAGTTACGCCTCTGAAGTGCTCTTTATTATCGAAAACACACGCTTACTTTCATACAATTCATTTTACGTTCCGCCGATTAAGTTTAAACACTCCGTAGGGATAAAACTATCGACTTTCTTGTGTTCTATCGACTGGTAAATTGCCCAGCTGACAAATGACGGTGATTATAGGTTATCGAAGATGTAATTAGTGAAAAACTCATCAGAAAGCACATGCCACGGCCAGAGACGGTTACAACAGAAATAATTGAGTAATTGAAACTTGAGCCCTCACGATAATGACGGAGGTTTTTCTTGGAACTATATGAGACTACTACATAAGTACATTATATGTTACTAAGTTTTGGTGAGCCATATTCATCAGTTCAGCAGTCCCTACAATTAATCATTCAGTTTTGCAATATCTAATTCATCCCAGAATTGAAAACCAAAATTTAAAACTGGTGCATTTTTCTACAACTACTTTTCCTACAATATATATAAAAAAAAAACAAATTGTAAAACAACATCCTCATATCTAGCCAGTATAAACTGCAAAGTTCCACAAGGATTGGTGCTAAGCCCAAATATTTTTAATCTCCGCATAAAAGACTTAACTGTAGATATTGAAGGAAATTTCACAGCAGAAATAAAAATGACAAAGAAATATATGTCTTGACGTCAAAAAAAAATAAACTGATGCGATTCAATTGAATCTTTGAATATTTCGAAGACTAGCATCATTAGTTTTCGAAAAATTCTGAATGAAGCTAATAGAACATCAGACACAATCCATGTTTTTGGGGGTAAGGATATAAAGAAATTGAGATTCGAGGATCACATCAGAAATCTCAATATGAAATTGTCGTCTTGCTGTTATGCAGTGAGTCACATCGAAAGAACTAGGGATAAACGCCGCCAAATTAGTTTACCACTCGTTAGTGGAATCATATATAAGATATGTTACTGGGAACTATATAGTAAAACCCATCTTCAGACAAAAGAGGGCAATTCGATACCTATATATGTATATCAAATCGGCTACAATCTTAAAGGGCGCTATTTGCAGAACAGAAAATACTCACAATAATTTCGATTTTTATTCTGGAGACTGTTTGTCTTATCAATAAATATAAAAATACATTCGTGGAAAACTCCTCAATATATCCATCTCGTCAGTCCAATGGACTTAATTGCCCATCCCTACTTCCACATTTGTAAAAGACTCTTTTATATATGATTACTACAAAATATTCAATCACTTACCAATTCGTATTAAAATATTCAGGGATTATTTAAATTTTAGAAAATATTACCTACCTACCAGTCTGGAAGAATTTTACGATAATAATTTTTAACATTTCTATGGAAATATCAAGTTATTGTTATTGTCTTGTATTTTGTGAATGTGATGTATTGAATTAATTTTTTTTTACAAATTTGGGACAGAAAAAATATTTTATTGTATGTGTATGTTTTATATTTTTGTATGTATTTCTGTACTCATATGAAGATACGTGTGTTTATATCTCCGATCAAATAACACAACCTAGATGAGTAACTCGCCGATCACGCCCAAAACTTTGTTTGCGAGGGACACCTTTCCTCACCTGCAGTGTCCTGCGTTGCTTACATAAATATTGAGGTTTAATAAAATAGAAATAATGGAAACCCAATAAAGAATGGAAAACTGAAATAATCATAAAAGAATCTCCACAGGATGCTCTAATTGGCATGTTTTTTCATAATCCATTCATTTTACTCTTTTTCAATTCGGTTTCCCATTCTCGATAGTTACGACACTGGTAGCTTACCTATGAAATGACATATTTTGATATCCAGCTTCAAAAGGTCTTTTACACATTTCACAATGCTTCACCATTGCTTGATAATAAAAACTAACGATAATTTAACACAAATTAACACAGAATTTGCTCTTCATTCACGAAAAAACACTCCATTAAGCCAAAGACGAAAGCAAACATAAATGTTTTGTTGTTGTGGTGCCACATATCAAATGCAGCGTTGCCGTACTGACCAGACTATATCGACAACTAAGAATCTCCGTTCGGCGATGGAAATACTATCGTTTATACATGCTCCCAACAAGCTGCAATGAACGATTAAATTGCCTTTTTATTATTATATATTTCCTCTTAAACAGTATTTTTGTGTTTTCGTTGCCATGAATATACCCTACCGAAATCAAAATCCAGCTGACGTGGTTATTGTATCATTAATAAATTGCGATAAGGCAACAATATCATGATTTGAGGGATAACATCATGAAAAGATGTTCAGTAAAATTTGAGTATTACCCATCTAGGTTGTGTTACTTGATCGAAGGTTTATATCTTAGACAAAGGTTTGTCAATGAGGTATTCCTTCAGACAACAATTCAGCATTATGATAATTTATCTATCTATCTATGACGTTATATTGCAATATCACTTGAATTCCAGAATTTCATAAATTACAGAAAACTGCAAATATTTCAGATAAAACGACCTTTTTGAAACAAACATTTTCTCGATATGTATCATCCTTCAACTGCACGTGTACCGGAATTTTCGAAAATTGAAATATGACTTTTTGAGTCCTGAGTGTTTTGAAATTCATATTTATGAATAAAATTCATAATGGGTTGGTACCTGTGCAACTCAATATTGGGGTTACTACATTATCTCTCAGAGAAAACCGGTAAACCGAATTTATCATCGACAGTCCACTATATAGGTGACAAGAGACAACTGGTCACTAACCCATTAAGCCTGATGTATACCCACTCGACCATCAAAGTAGAACGATTTTCGTAAAAAGTTTCCAGCTCCTGACGAAACAAACATCGTCCGAAAAGAGGAGAGAAAACGGGTTAAATATCGAGATTTACTCTTTGAACTCCGCAGGCTCTATTCAAACCATTCTGTTGAAATGGTGGTTCTGATCATAAGGGTACTTGGTGGAATGATGGACACGCTGCTCACGAATCTGAAATTATCTCGGCTTGCCGTGATGCGGCAGAAATCTTGACCAGAAGATTGGAGAAGGCCTAACTCTTGGTTCAGTCCGGCTACTCAGAGCACATGATTCTTGGACCCAGTCATCACTGGGGACTGTTTACCGGGATTTAGGACAAACCAGCGCGCACTCCGGATGCATACAGGGCCCGACTGTAATATTCTTGATGGGGTAAGAAAAAGCATATCCTGTGTGGGTAGAGGATTTCTATTATTTTAGCCGTGGTGCTCTGGGTGGCATTATTACTAACCCGAAAAATAGCAATTAGTTGGAGACCCACCTCTTTTTTTAGTGCTGCCTTCTATATCATTATGATTACCCTCACTTCATTGGATATCATCAGTCAGTAGTTGTCGATGTATTTGCCAGTGCAGTAGTTGTCCTTCATTAGATCCTTGCCAATAACATGTTCATATCTTCAATAGCATTTCCACACTGAAGTGTGAAAAAAGGACACCTAAATTATTGAAATTGACACTCCCTGAACTCGATTTTCGAAATTGCGAACGACCAGAATGATTTCAAGTTTGAAATGCTCCTCAACTCATATTTCAACATCTTGACTTTCGACCAGATGTTACCGAAACTCGTGTTGACCGATTCACTTATCTCTAATTTTAGTTCTCGGTGTAACTCGACCTTTTATTTACCATGAATATTTCATATTCGACGCTGAAAATGTAACAAGGAAAGCTTTCTACGAATATTTACCTATTGTTTGCATTTCTTGTTACGCTTGTAGTTGCTACGATGCATTTCGTTCATTATGCATGTCAATATTATCACTTACTATTTTATTTGTTTATAAAAACAACAGAGGCTCCTTTTGATGAATTAACGGGTAGTTGAGAGCAGGAACTCCCACAGATAATTTTTTCCTGGGAAACCGAATTCATTCACCAATAACTGGTTCAATTAGAGCATTTTGGTCACGTTTCGCGATTTTAAAGACATATTACAAAGGGTTAGTGAAGCAGAAGTTCAATAAAAGGACCTCGAAATTAGAGATGTAAAGCTGAATTACGCCTAGGTGTCTTATAAAATAGAGAATGACAAGAACCAACCCACTGATATAGAGTCAGATATTCCGACAATCAATGGTCGTGGTTTTATATAGGTAATCATTTTCATCAGGTTTGCTATCGAAAATATTCATGTCGCATGGAATAATGCAGAATTTTCAAAAAATTACAGAGGATATTATCAAGAAATGAATATTCATATTTTTTAGTAAATTCCTGCAATGAATAATATTCATAATGAAATTACAACTTCAACGATTTTCATAGATAAAACAAAATCACGACGATGGGCGGTACGTCAAATTTTGGTTGAGTGAGTTAACTAGGGTATTTATGCAAATTTTCTGAAAGAAAAATTCAAATTGATTATTAGGCACCATTCAAATGGTCTCAATTGACCACCTCTATCATTTTTCGTCACGATTTCAGTAGTAGGGTTATGAATTGCATAGTTGCCAGATACACTACTTCTATCTCAAAATAGAATGGATTATCGATTATATCAGAATTTTTTTTTATTTTCCTCAATAAAATTGGTGGTAACGACTTTGAAAGATGTTAGTGAACCATATTAATATTACGTTCTCTATATATTTCACTAGTTTTCGATAGTTGTGCATATGATCACAATGTATATTTTATCATATCATTGAAAATCAAGCTTCCTTCAAGTTAAATCTTTATTACAAATTATTAACATCATAACATCACAACAACACATAATTCATTTTACTAATTTAGTTACAAATTATAATATGCTAGTTATTTCATAATACCCTGAATACCAATTTCATTTAAGAATCTATTTATGAAAATTGACAATGTTTTGACAGTTGACATCTATGTAGATAGATTTTTTTTAAATAGTCACAGGATTAACGTCTTCGTCAGATATCACCGCAAAAAACCTTTCCTTGCGGGTTCTTGAATCAAAAATTGTGCGATTAGTGGCTTGCTGTCTAGAATGTCAACATTTTCCATTATCATTTCGTAAGCTACTTTCATCATCAAAAATATCTCGTCTGGGGCAGAACGAACCAATTCACTAATCTGCTCTATAATGAATACTTTCGATTTTTTCACTCTGTATCCCGAATTTTGTTTCTTAATAAATTGTATTGAAGCGCCATACTCCTTCCTTTCATTCCAAACAAGCTACAGGCTACGAAGATGATGGAGAGTATTCATTTGAGAGTTTCACAAAATAAGCAAGTAATACCGTTTCTCCAGCACCTTGAACCTGCTCTGTATTCCGCCAGTCACAGAACTGAAGGCATCCTTTTTCGTAATGGGTTTATTGGTTCATCTGGAAGCAAATGTAATCTCACAGTGTTAGCAGCTGAATGTATAATATCAGGAATATCAATATCTGCCATGATTTTCGCCACAGTTTTAAATGAGGTTTAATTAAGACTATAATAATTTTAATGGCACGCTAAAATTACAATAACGTGATAATAACAACCAAAGTCCTCAAATACTATGAGTCGCACAATAATCTCGTTACATTAATTAATAGCTATAAAAATATGCAATGTCAAAGTAACAACGATGAAATCCCACAGCAATCTAGAGTAGGTTCTGTTGTATCAAATTCATATGATTCAGGGGATAATTCTGATGGTGTGGAATGGCCCACCATAGAACTTACAAAACTTGGTTCGAGTACAGAGATACCTTCGAGTCGCTGATTTATAAGAATTCTTCTCTATCCGGCTCGAAGGACCATGTTGTTTTTTGGACTGTATTTGTTTTGCTCTGCTTGTCAGGATAGTTTTTTCGAACAGACACTCGAAGGCAACCTGGACTAAATTTTATATCTGTCAATGAATATAATTGTCATTGTTTGTCACTTTGACATTACATCATATCCGAATATACAATGTAATGATATAAACAACTATCGAAACAAGTGAAATATATGAAAAATGTAATTTATACAGTTCATGAACAAAAATAATAATCTCTGTATATGAGTTGATGATATTTAGATAATTTCATTGATGTCATAGATTTACTTCTGGACAACTGGGGAAAACTCAAGCTTTTATGTCATGAATTTATTCGTTGACGCAAATAAATTGGACTCTTCTCTCAAAGGGATCTGGAAATTTCGACTTTTTTCTCAAAATTTCCGCTTTTTTCCCCTTCCGGCAATAAACTCAAAATGAAGAAACTGAATCATTATGCCCCTTCTGCCCTTTGGTAAGTTTCGTAACATTTTATTTCCTACTCCATTTTGGACATTTGATAATAAAAATATGGTTGAAAAATTAACAATTGCGATTATTCTATCGTAAAGATCTGACAAATGGACCATTTCCGTAATTTGATCCCTTTGTCACTTCTAGGAAATTCCGAATAAAATCTATACGCTTCATCAGAACTGAAGCCGCCCTCTAACATGTGTTATATTTCAACACTCCACCACTTCGGGCTGTTAATCATAATAATCGGATTCATCTGGGCACTTTTATTACGGCGTTATACGATTAGAAGGCATTTTAGAAAATGAATAAGCAGGTTACTGCAGTTAGTTAACAGTTCTAGGATAAGTTATGGCATCCGTGATATTCAATTAACTCGGTAATTTAAAGCACTATTGGAGTTGCCTGATAAATTGCCTCCTGACCTTATATTGGGATAGTGGCGTGGGGCGGAAAGGTAGGTGTGAATATCATTACAAAGTTCTCCTTTCCTCTCGATGACGACCAAAGCCACCAACGTGTGCATTTCTCACCACATTTGTGTAACTGATTAGTCGAATAAATTCTGTCACCTTTCAAAAGCCCTGAGTTGGTAATTGACATATTGATTGTTAATTTTTTTGATTCAGAAAATTTATTAGTCGTTCGTTTGTTCCGAGCCATTGGTCACAGTGTTCGTTTGTCAAGAGGAAGTTGCCACAGATCGCATAAAGTTTTCCGTCAATGTTCAGAGAGCAGAAAATTAATATCAAATCATTCAGAAGTGAGCAATAAGAAAATAGAAACAATAAATGCATACGCAACTGTTATTAAAAGTGGATGGTTCACCTCATAGAGGTGTCAATAATGAAGCTCTTCTGAACAAATTGTATTTTTATGGTGCGAGGGGACTGGCATCTGATTGGTTTGTTTCGTATCTGTCAAACCGATATCAAAAAGTTACATTGAACAATGAGGAATCTGACTCAGTTTGTATTAGAGTTAATGTTCCACAAGGCTCAGTATTAGGTCTCACCCTATTCGTCATTTACATAACCGGCATATTTGAATTTTTGAATGATCCATGTCTTTTAACCGCATCATATGGTTTTCTCAACGAGCAAAACTCCTGACGACACTAGTAGTAGCACGAATGAAGCCTACGAAAAAGTACGTTTCTTGATAAAAAAAAATATATAGTCACTTCAAACTTGCACAATGAAAATCACAAAACCAAATAGCATTGAGATTGATAGTATGATAAAGATAAATTTTTCCACGAATATTGAAAGGATTTAACTCTATGTTCTAGTCTCAACAGCTCTAAACTTATTGAGGTAACATCTGGTGAATTAGCTAGAACAAGTATGCTCTAAAAACAACATTCAAATCGTGTAGTTTAACGATATTGATACAGTATATTTTTGATCAATTCACTCTATTTTGTAAAATGGAATTGTGCAATAGGTGCAAATAGCTCAAGCCATAAGTATTACTGTGAACTATATTACAAGCTTATACCTGAAAAGATGTTTCAATCATTAAACAGAACTCCAAAACCGAATGAAAGGTCGATAAAAGCAAGTCTTCGATATTTTTCTCGAATAATTCACCTAAAATATGTTCCACATGACACCGGCTCTCAAATTCGGTTTGCTTTACTCTAGATCAATATCAAATCGGATATTAACTATAAAAATTCCAATATGTTAAATAATTTTCATATTCATGACGTCTGCAAATTTAAGAGAACTGTATTTCCATGAAATAACGTATTATATTTAATTTGAAGATTGAACTTCTGAATCTTTTGCACAAATAATAATAATAATAGTACTCCCTCCTAACACTATAGAGTGTACCCAAAGGCATATCTTGTGCGGGTAGAGGCCGGCTATTATTATGGTCCGTGATGGTCATGATGGTAGAGCGCTTGTCTCTTAACCTAAGGGTCATGGGTTCGATTCCCAGCATGGTCATTGGTCTCGTGCATGGCATCACACGTTAAAAGGTAAGGGCTGCGTCTTCCTTAGCTCGGACAAGTTTTTCGAAGACTTTTGAAGGTTGTACTCTTAAGGGTGTACAGCTGGTTGACGAAAATACCAATTTTAACAACAATTTTTAACAATTATTTGCCTATTTCATAGGTTTATATCTATTGTGACACCTAAATATCTTGTGGATAATCTTTTTTGAGTAAAGGATGAACTATTTGTTTGTGCAAACGTCGAATTTCAACAAATTCTAGACGCGGTTCAACCCGAACTTTTAGTTTTCATATATATATATATGTATATATATATATATATATATATATATATATATATATATATATATATATATATATATATATATATATATATATATATATATATATATATATATATATATATATATATATACATATATATATATATGAAAACTAAAAGTTCGGGTTGAACCGCGTCTAGAATTTGTTGAAATTCGACGTTTCGGCTCCGATTTTGAAGCCATTTTCAAGAACTGAAAGAGAAAGAAAATGAATAAATGGTTGAAACGTAATTCTACGCTGAGGTCTCAATCTGCCTACTCCTCAGGTATAATTACGTTAGGTTTTTGTGACTTGACGTCGGGGTCTCAATCTGCCTACTCCCCATGTCTCGTCACTGGTTCTCTCTAAGGTCTCAATCTGCCTACTCCTTCGAGAGAACTGAGGAATTGTGGGTTGAGGAACTGTATTTATAGTGGACGTGGCTGTAATGGCCGTGTGCAATGTATTGGCGCGAGGTGAACTATGGGCGGGAACTGAGTTGGCGCTAGATGAGCTGTGTGCGGGAACTTGGTTGGCGCTAAGTGAGCTGTGTGCGGGAACTGGGTTGGTGGGAAATGAGTTGATGCGTGCCATCAGAGGCTTCCAGGTATTGGGAAGTCTACGTCCATCGTCGCGAGTGTTGAGGCAATTGGGGCGCTTCTCTATCTCAAGGGCTTCTCGGATGATCCTGGTTTGCAGAGTTTTCTCGGTGGAAATTGTTTTTGTGTTTTTGAAGTCTGTTTTGTGACCTGTGTCTTCTCGATGTTTATAAAGTGCGGAAGTGGAAGATGCCTGACGCACAGCAAGTTCGTGTTCGTAGACTCTGGAAGTTACTCGTCTGTTAGTCTGGCCAATATAACTTCTCGGGCAGTCTGAACATGGTATTTCATATATACCTTGTGAATCGTTTGGTATTGTGTCCTTGGGAGATCTGAGGAATTTGGATATTTGGTTGTTGGCCGTGAATATTGTTTTTATCTCGTGTTTTCTCATGTGTTCAACCCGAACTTTTAGTTTTCAAATATCTGACCGCGGAAACCTATCTGAATATATATATATATATATATATATATTATATATATATATATATATATATATATATATATATATATATATATATATATATATATATATATATATATATTCAGATAGGTTAGGATATAGAGAGAGAGAAAAGGGTAGTCTTGTTTGCTGACTAGTTAGGAAATGACTGTCGACTGTCGAATAAAATTACTCGCCGCGGTTGTTTGCCTCTTCAAGGACAACACGTGCTTTTATATAATTTTAACAATTTTAAAATCCATGTCATAATGTATCATCAGTAATGAGTGTGCATCCACGTTACTCTTGGTTGTTATCAATGATGTTTTACTCCCAGTGCTGTCCATATTTCATGATTATTTTTAACATATACGCCATGTAACCTCCCTGAAGATGATAATAAAAAGTTATTGAAAGCTTGGAACAAGTGTATAAGAGTACCCTTATTGGCCTTATTATATATATATGAGTTGAATGTAAGATATGACGCAAACAATTCTACTATTTTTAGGATATTATATTCAGTTCCTGATAATCAAATAAATCAAATACTACAAACTTCTACAACCTACAGCTGCAATCAAGCAATCAAGCAAGGATTTGAGCTTCTTCAGAATTGGATGTACCGCCCTCTTCCGAAGACAAAGTGTGAAAACTAGTTAAAAGAATTTGATTTATCACGTGGTTCTTTGGCTAGCCCCAAATGTGTAGAAACACCTAGCTGTGAGGTACCCAAAAGATATTCCTCCTAAGATCCCTTTGTTCGTCGTCAAATTGATACTTTCAGAGGGCGATATAGTGATTATAGGTATATAGTGTGAAAAGAGTCCATGAGTCTACAGATATGTTATTGAACATGGATTTTCCAATTTGAAAATACGTTGTCAGGATAACAAACTTAGTTTTCTCTTTATTTGTAAGTTGTAGTTTGTAGTAACCGACTCAAACAGCACGTGAAATATCCAAGTTTCCTTTGATATAAATCAACCAGACAAATACAAAAACAAATAGAAATATAACAAGAACAATATGCATTCTGTTAGTTATCAGAACCAGACGTGGGGAGATATAGAACACTGTAATTAATGAATACTAATGGTAGGTACAGAATGATGGTATGAAACTGGATTGCCTTTCGATATTTTTGATACTTTAATAACTTCTATTGGTATTGAAAAATCAAATATTCAATGAAAACGTGTCCTCAACTACAATATTATCACTCTGTATCCTTCAATGCATTGTTTCAGGTGAAGGCCCTTTAATTTTTAAAGATACAAGGCCACATGAGTCCGTAAAGCTGTCTTTCGATATATTCATTGATTATTTTGCATTTGAAATCAGCTGAAAAGAAACAAAAATGGTTTTCCGACAGCTGAAATTGACTCAGCTTGTTTTGTGAGAGAACTATGCATATACAGTGAATTCGTATCTTTTCATGTTTCAGTTAATACTTTAGAATAAACTGTATTATTCATTGTGCAATTCAACTTACTCATGCAGTAATTTTTTTTATTTTGGATCAACTCGGTGACTTGATGGATTATTCTTCAAACCATATAAAAAAAAACAAAATCAATTATACCAGCGCGGATTTTCATTCGAAGTTGAAAGCAAGGAATAGAAAATATCTTGATTTTGATCAGCTCACAGTGTGAAATGGTCAGTCATATTACACTATAAAATATCAATAATCAGACTGTTTCACGGATATGAATCTTCCCAACGAAGTCACACTGTTAAGTTCTTCAGTACATCAAATAATTTTTAGTTCATTCTCTTGAGAGAAAACAATTATAAACATTTCAATTTCATTTCAGAAGCAGGTGAACTCAAAAAAATTGCAGAAACTAGTAATGGTTAGGAGGGCTGAAGCACGATGATAGGAGGGAAGTAGGTGGTCCTACTGAATAGGAACCACCAGCAGAAAGTATCAACATCAAGATGTTTCGCCTATGGATGATGTTTTTCAAATTGGCTTCAGTTCATCGACACAGGAAATAATGATCTTCTTTTCTTTCTAGAGCTTTGATGATTGATTTCGTAGATGTATTCTTAAATGCCCCTTCAATGTCGATAAATGTCGTCTATACTCCAGGGATTTCATAGGTAGTATGTTAAGATTGTCCAGTGCCAAGTCCGTGGTCTTGTTTGGCTGATACGCATATTAGCGTTCGTTGAGAGGTTCTGTTGATGGAATCTCATCTCTTATTTATCTATCTATAAGTCTTTCTAGCGTCTTGATCAAGAATGACACTGGACTGATTGAACGGTGCGACTTAGTAGTCATGTCAACTCTTCCCACTCTGAGTATATGAATGATTCTTCCTTTCTGCCACTTGGTGAGTTCTCATTGTAAAGCTCAACAAACCTTGGATACTATAACTCAGACTGTAACTGTAACAGCCATCTCTAGCCAGTAATGTTCTTTTGGAAAATAACATTTTTCAATATCAACAGTTTCGTGCTTCAATATTTCGTAGAGGGGTAAAAAATATTCTTCAGATGGAACCGAAATTTAGGGCAAACATCAACTTGAATCGTCACGTAAACTTCCATTTGGAAGAGTCTGGAACCATAGCGGCATATTGATCTAAACCTGGGATAGCTTTGATAAACGGCGATTAGATTTGCCAACCCCCCGACGATAAATAGACTTGCAATTCCGCTACTATGTAGCGCGCTCGTTACTCAAAGAGCAAGTGAATATAACATGAAGACTGCGAAGCACGTTCGATAACGAAACCCGCGAAGAACGCACATAAATTGATAATTCATAGCGGCAAATCAAAAAAATATGATCCGAATACTCATTACTCCTCATACTCTTGGCAAGTTAATTATATTTTACGATACTGAAATCTGTTTAAGCAACCATACAGCAGTTAACTTTTAATAGAATCGGTCTTGAAATAAACGGACTGTTGTCACGAGAATTAAATAAAATAACTTCGCTACCACTACCAGTAATTATTATTTACAAGGAGTGATCGTGCTTGCAGGTCATAAAATTACTCCAAGTTATGGCTGTGGTGGAATTATTTAAACTTATTAGTTTAATATGTTCAGAAATGCATTGGTACAGTTCCTTCCTCTATAAATAACTCAGCGGGATGGTCGGTGGTCGTTGCAGCGTGGAGAGTGCTATACATAATTGCAATGAGGCGGAAGGCTTATCCTAAAACCTTTGAGGACTGAAATATGCTTGGACGCTTTCGAACATTGAAACTATATAGCGGTAACTGCACCATTCACGTTCCCTATCTGCTAGATTCCGAAGATTCTGCTGTGAACATCAATGCGTACCAAATTTAGCCCGAGATTACAAGTAGTACTCCAATCCAACCTCACTAAAATTGCCTGGATAGCCTTATTCACAAGGTGATCTAGTGAAATACAGCTCAGACATGTAAACCTCATCCCGGACAATACTAAAACTACTCTCGAATAAGCGTGAAGAACACACAACAATAGTGAGACCAATCAGTACTCATTAGACAGTGACTTGGTATGAAATAACTGATGCAACCACCACGAGAATCAACCTCTATGAAATACACAGATGCACATACATATAAGTTACAATGAAATGGGCCTAATAATCGTCAGAAAAGTTCTCCTGAACCTCAATTCTCTCCACACCATAGTGGAGACTGGCAAAAAAGTTCTGCTCCGTGATAACATTTACCACAAAACTGTACTGTTGAACACCTGAGCAGGCAAAACAGGGGTACCCTTCTGTGGACTCCGGGGCATACCGGAGTGGAGGAAAATGAAATAGTGATCAAATCCGTAATAAAAGTTTATAGAAGGTTTTGTCATATCTTCTGTAACAGATTAAAAAGTTTGTAGTGCATGAATACCTATTTTTTGTTTACAAACTAGTTACTTTGCATGATGACCATTTGAATCTGTATTCACAGAATAACCTATTTCACACATTCTTTTAGTGTTTCGGAAGCTTATTTTAGTTTCTCATATTTAGTCGTGAATAATTCAATGAATCCTCATTATTTTCATTTCCTTGAGATTTTCAGTATTGCAGAGCTTTCTGCCACTTTTCTGAACTTCAAAACTCCCATTATGAATGTTATCGGAAAAGGATAAAAACTCGTCCGTCATCTCGCAGCCACCTTTTTAAATTTTAGAATATTGACAAAAAATCATAATGTCCGACTCGAAAAACCGTCACTTACAAATTTCGAATGGAATCGGATTATAATCAGAAAACTTGTCCATGATCTAGGACTAGCCTTCTTTATTTCATGAAGTTTTACATGCAACAATACATTATCTCTGACTGCGAAAATATTCACATACCAATTTTATATTGAATCGGATCATAATCACAAAACTCGTCCGCTATCTTGAAGTAGTCATCTTGAATTCATGAATGTTTGTATAAAGTTCCTTATCTTCGACACTGTGAATCCCAGCATACCAATATTGGATAGAATCGGATTCTTATCACAAAATCCATAAACACTATCCCCGAAAATCCCCACATATACCAATTATGAACACAATCGGCCCATAATCACAAATCTCGTCCACCATCTTAGAGTCGTCAACTTGAAGTCATGAATTCAACAAACATTCTATATATTCTTGTAACCCGAAAACTCCTATGTCCAATTCTGAATAGAATTTTATCATGATCATCAAAACACTTTCGCCATTTCGGAACCGTCATCCTAACTTTATAAATGTTGACAAAAAAACTAATAATTTTCAATAGAATCATATCATACTCACAAAACTCACAAAAAATTTTTACAAAATGTTCTTAGTCTCCGATACTATAAACATCCCAGATATCAATTTTGAATAGAATCGGACAATTATCACAAAATTTGCCCGCTATCTTAAGGCCTGCATCTTGTAATCATTAAGTAATTCTGACGAAAAATTCATAAACTCTATCCGCGGAAACTCCCACATATCGATTAAGGATGGAATCGGACCATAATTACAAATTTCGTCACCATCTTTGTATCGCTCTCTGGAATTCATGAATTTTGACGAATATTTTATACAATCTTGGACTCTCCAAAAACCCCCATTTTCAATTCTGAATAGCATCTTCCGTCCGTTATCTTAGAACCGCCCACCTGACTCTATGAATTTTGTCAAAAAAATGCATAATTTAGAGACCCTGAAAACCCCTACATACCAATTTTGAACAGAATCGGATCATAATCACAAAACTCGTCCGCTATCTTGAAGGCGTCATCTTGAATTCATGAATTTCAATACTGAAAAACTCCACTAATTAAATTTGGACAGAATTGGATAATAATCACAGAATTTGCCAGCCACTACCAGCCTCCACTTGAAATCATCAATTTTGACAAAAAATTCCTTATCTCCCACCCCTAAAATCTCCACAATCCAGTTTTGAATAGAAGAGGACCATAATCACAAAACTCGTCACCAATTTTGAATTCATCAATTTTGACAAAAAGCTTCATCATCTGCGTTGTCACCGGAATTACGAACACACGCCAAATTAGAAATGAGTCAGAATTCACCTAAGACTTACGAAAAAATAATGCAAGTTGAATAAGTTCTTGTAAAAATGAGACTGAAGCACTATTCTTGGAATCTGAGCAAGATGATCAAGTGGCCAGAAAATATTGAGATATGAGACAAGCAAATATACTTTTTGAAAACCATAAATAGCAGAGACATACTCTGAGCATTAACATACCAACTGAAAGACACCTGAATAAACTGTGATTCCTAATTGTAGTAGGATGCAGACTCTGTCAAAAAGAAAACTTAACCTCCATCCACACCACATCATACTGCGGTACTATTTGCACAATTCTACCACTGAGACTATGTGCGATATAAGGGGAATATGCACCCATCTTCTAGCATTTTTTCCTATAGAAATCGGCTATTCATGTCAAGAAATCATCAACAATATAGTGGGAAAAGAGGCCACTCTATATATCACAGGTTGCAGTGTATTTTTCTACCTATGAATACAACTGGATGGGGCTGAATATGGTAAAACTAGAAATGTAAACGAGACATGCTCAAAACGCCATGATATCAGCAAAACTATCTACTAATCTAACGGAATACTGTGTCAGATCCCGTTTATTCAGACTTGCGCCAAAAAGAAATGATATGGTTCTTAGCATCGACGGCCCACGAAAGACTACATTTTTTCTATTATACCGACTGAAATTTCATTGGCTAATTCCTCAGTTCACTTGAACTGTTGTTGAACTTGTACAATCCGCCCTATATAATTAGTAAATCTAGTACGTCAAGTAAAAATTCAGATCGATACGATGAAAATGAAATTTCAGATTTTTTGAAAAATCGTCAAAATATCAAACTTTGACCCTCTGTAGAATCCAAACTCCGGCATCTAGAGAGTTGGCGCAATGGTAACTTTTGTTCAGGATGGCATGGGCTACATCATATTGAAATTTCGGTGATTTTCACCGAAACCGGTTTTCCATAAGATTAGTGCGGGGTCATGAATATATCATTAGAGCCAGGTGCATTTTTAGTTTTTATGTTTGTTGGTCTCGTCTAAAGTGACTGGTATTTTGTTGATATTGTGTATTTTCGGGAATTTGCGTTTCAGATCCATTATCATCGACCAAGTATCTTTCGACCACTCATAACGGTAAAATACAGGGAGTGGTTTTAGAATGGATCTCTGTGGAATACCAGCATCTTTGAGTAAAGTTCCAGATGAGATATATTTCAGAAAAGAAGCCTGATAGACTGGCAGCAGAATGAGTAACTTACAAGACATGACTAGTGATATAGTAAGACAAAAGAGCTTTGATATTGAACCGAACCAAATAGTTTCTAAATATTGAGTTGCACGATTAGAGTCGTCTGAATGTAGAGATCCCAGTCATCCCTTAAATTAATCCCTCCCTTTATTCATACTCCTTGCTATCGAGCTGCTCACAGACACTTGAACGAAATGTGTGAAATATAAATCACAAGAACATTACACCGAAATCAATCTCCAATTTGTTAACAAACCGGTCTCGTAACTACCTACTGCATACAGAGAGAATTCAAAAGTTGATCAACATGTGTGTTTGGCCCACAGCTAGTTTGAGATTTATGGGAAGAGACGCCCCCCAGACTCTTATATGAATTTTCGAAATGCTCGAGTGTATGCCTGGATCGTTAAGAGTGTGTAATTAGTAAGAGGATCTTCAAATTTATGTGGTTGAATTGAAAGTGATGATGGAAACACTATTCTGTAGATCAGAAGTGATATATCTTACGATGAAAATCTTCCTCTCTGAAAGTTTGTTAATTATCCCGGCGAGTTCAAGAAGTGACTTCCAGACTCGTTTGGGAAACTCTGGTAGACCTGAAATTGCTTGGAATGTAGAACAGAGCAAGAGCATTTTGGGAGCCATGACAACGAAATTCCAGGGAATTAAAAAGCTGACGATCTTGCCAGGTAGGGAGCAAACACTACAAATCCATCTCTTCATCCAATCTCTTCATGATGTTATGAGTGGAATAACTGATGCAAATATTGAATAAAATATACCTAGTCCCAGCATCAAAAACACCTCTTTTCACGAAAGGCACTCTGCATAATATGGAAAATTACAGACCAGTACCTCAACCTCTTTTAATTTCGAAAAAAATTTGTATAAACCATGCCGATGAGATATGTGATGAAGAATGATATTCTATCGAAACCAACATGGGTTCCATGAACGTTGGTCCACGATTTCGTGCTATTGTAGTAGGGCACTTGGGATACTCTCTAAATAATACTCGTAGAGCGCAATAAACACCTATATTCAACTACTGTGTCACACCTTGCCCTCATCAATAATCTATTTATTCTTTAATCTTATTCTCTTCTTATCTGAATATATTAGTATGTCTGAGTCAGCTGCATTTCCATAGGCGGATACTGCACTTTATAGGTACTCTCTTCATGGAAAAAAATTGAAAGGTGTGGAAGCAAATGAGATCTATTCTGTTATATGAGTCAAGCTTTTGACTGCATACAACTTAAGGTTTTATTGCAAAAACGTTATAATTTTGGTGTAAGACGAAAACCTCATGATTGGTTCGAATCGTATCTCCAAAATCGCACGGAAAGTGTTATAAAATAAATCATAGGGTAGAAAATATTTGAATCCATTCGTATCGGCACCTACGCCTTATGGAATTAGAGTCCCCAGTCAGCAGCTATGGAAATCATCATCATTTTGATCCTAACCTAACCTCAGGGCTCTGTTTTGGGGCCGGTGATGTTTTTACTTCTTATCAATGAGTTGCCTGTCATTTCACCAGGAGCCTTGTCTTGTTTATATGACTACACAACACTTTCGTTCTAAGAAACGCATGCAAAACGCAAGTCGACAGGCACAGGTATGAACGTCGACAGGCATGCTTTTCTCTTTCAGGTTCGAAAATGCAGACTAGGCACGCATGTCTATAACAGTTTTTGTGCTTAGTGCTCCCTGACCAGAATTACTTTTTAATAGTGCTTGGTAATCGCGAGAATTTTAAAAATGAAAGTGATTAATGTTCGAGAATCCGTATCACTTTTCAAGAATGCTTAGTGTTCGAAGAATTTTTAGTCAGTACTCGGCATAGCTCTGGTTGCTATGTCCGAATCTAAATAATCAAAAGATGCATGAGTAGAATAGATGAAAATTGAAATTCAAATATTGTCTCAAAAAGTCTTTCAAAATCAATAAAATTGCTTTGTTCAGTATGTGTTATTATTGTCATTATTCTCATACATCCAAATACGTGTCATTTTCACATCAAATACCTACTGATTGTAACATATTCGTTACTTTCTTGATATTCCTAACGTTCTAAAATTCAAAAATTCATCCATAGTCAGGTACTCCAGATCGCCCTCTTGAAATATATCCGTTGCTATTCCAGTTGCCGTTTTTCAGTTTGAAACAAACCTTTATTGTGTCGAATGAAAACACGGATTTCACCAGAAGGAATAACATTGCGTTAGTGAGCAAAGTAACATGCATTTCCTGTGTTTTGACTGACAACTTGACAGCAGATTTGCTGCAGACGCCGATTCTTAAAATAATGTTCAGTATAGATTATAAAGATGTCCATTCACAGAAAGGAGACATTCAAGTGTTGAAAGTAGCACACATAGTTACGGATATTTTATCGATTTAATGGTATGTAGGGATGGCATGTGAGACGTAAACGTGTTGAAAGTATCACGCACAATTATAGATATTCAATTTTTCTTGGCAAAAAGGACTGAATATATACCGAGTTGCATGAGACGTAAACAGAGCCATTGGCATTTGCCAAAATAAAAAAAAAAAGTTTTTTAGAACCGCTCATATCATTTTAATCCTCCAAGTGGAGGCCCGTTTCACCCCAAATGCCAAAGATGTTTATTCAAAGTCCTTGCCATTGAAATTGTCCATGGATTTCAAAATTTGGCCCAATAATTTGTATGAAATGACATTTCGAAACTTGAATTATACTCAGTTATTCACTACGTATAGAATGTACGTTGAACTGATATCCATCCATGACTGATAATAATAATAGTTATTCTCTACCCATACAGGCTTCGGGTAGGTGTCTATTGGGTCCAAGAATCAAGAACCCTGAACACATGAAGTGAACCAAAAATGACGGCGTTCTGAATTTGTAAGATTCCTGCCGTACTAAGGCAAGCCGACATAATAGTCATTCGAGAGTAGTGTGTCCATCATTATAACAAAGGCCCCCTATAATCAAAACAGCATTTCAACATAAGCTTGCTGAGTTCAAAGAGTAAGTCTTAATTTGATGGTCAAAAAGGACTACATCAGGCTCATCAGCTTGTATTTGCCTGAGGGTGGGAAATGAGTATTTTCAATATATTCGAGACGTCTCATTCTCCACAACGGACTCAATATCTCCCAGAGCATAACTGCTATAACAAGCAAGAAGGCAGAATTGTCAAAATTGAGTTTATGTCAGTTAAGAAAAGAATGTCGATTTGTTGATAAATATAAGCTTATGAAAATGTTGAAGACAATATTATATGAATCCCTCAGTCTCTGACTTCAGCCTACTTGACCTGGAGAAAGGCAAAGGTCAAATTGTTGGATGAGCCAAGGTCGTGAAAGAGATTCCATGCATTGGCTCATCTCTATGTCACTACAGGAGTTCATCGGCTGCACGGGCTGCTGCCTCGAAAAATAATGCTCTGATCGTTGACTACCAGAATCCTTCTGTTATGTGAACTCTCCGGATTCGAAATTGCTTGGCCTCTCAATTGTCTGGGAAAACAACCGTCGAATAGAAGAGGCAAGCAGGTTATCGGTCAGTAGTTCTTTCTGTAGTATGCTTTCCATCTAGCCATGAAACAAAAACTCCTGTCAGATTGGAGTGGGTACTTGGAAATTATCTTGAGCAATAGTTATTAGGCTCATCAAGGCGTAGACTTTGAGGGCCTGTCGAACTCATTCTGTGGTTATCGGGTTGGCAGATCGTTTTGCTCAGGTTGACGAGGCATTCTTTTAAAAAAGTCGAACTACGCTAGGGCTGGAGTATGTACGTTGAGCTGTTGCGGATACTCTTAGATTTCATTCCAGAAGATTTCTACGAAGGCGTTCAATGACAAACATTTTTCTATTTGATTTATTGCTTGAGAATAAAATCTTCCGGAAATTAGAGCGAGAGAGGAAATTTTTGACGTTTTATTCCTTTTTTATGCTAAACCTTTCATCTGAGCATATACAAATCATTTATTTTCGGACTCAACATGAAATTTTGCGTAAAAAATGGGCGAACTCCAAGTGAATCTGATGATTTTGTATTTTTCATGATTTTCAGGGGACTCTTTCAAGTAATTTTTGCCGATGATCTTGAAATCCACAAAGTGAACTAATTTGATCATTCTGAATCGATTGGCGTTCGCAGTATTGATCTATCTTCAACCGTTCTCAGGTCACAATGCACAATATGCATTTGAAATGAAAGAATGAGTGCGGATTTGGCGGAACTGAAGCCCTTTTCTTACCTGACCACGATAACTTTTGAATGATTTGATGTGAAATAACGAGACAGAAAATTTTTTGAATGGAACGAAATTCCAGAAATTCTTAGATGCTGTGGCAAATGACCCCCCACGCTATTTTGAATTTTTTTGTTGATGTGTAGTATCGGTGAAACCTTCCAAACTATTTATTTTAAATTTGTACGTCAACTCGTTGAAAAGTTTACAGGAGGGGGGGACTATTAAAAGCCGCACTGTATATAAAAAAGTCGATTTTGCGTGGAATTGAAACAAATTTGAAGAATAAATTATATGTTTGACATGGCAGAAAAGCAGATTTAATGCCTAGTAAAACAAATAACTATTTATAGTATGATTCGTAATCAGCTCATCGGAATACATTTTTTGGGACATTTGCAATGAGTTGAAAAATGAAAAATCAAAAATTAAAACTTTCTTGCTCAGGGCACATCATTCTCAAACCATCGATTAAGGATTTCGCAAGATGATTGGAGGAGCTGAAAATATTAACTTAATTTTCGAATAATTGGGGCCTTTAGCGGGGAAAGTTCTCAACTTGATAATTTTTGATAAAAAACAAATGTTTTTCCCCATTGAATAGAAATTATATAGTAGGTGATAAATCAAATATGCTTCCTGAATTTTGATTGATTACTACAAATAATAACTGGGGTCAAATGATCCTGAATCACAAAATAGATACCAAGAAATCCCATCTTGTTACGTATGTCCACGATTAGCAGCGAGCTAAATAATAAATGGCCCTTCTACCACCACAAATAATGAAAAAGACACGCCAGACATCACAAATCCGGCCAAAAACGATAAAAAATCATTTGATGGTGTAATGTAGGTATCTTATTCATCTCCAACGCCTAATATCTTTAAAAAACCATCGCAGTGTCATGTTATACCTCGAATTATACTTCGAGAATGCCATCACGTCGTGTCTTCTATCTCTCTCTCTTCGGATTCAACAAGCCTAAACTGCATCTACGTGTAGTAAAATTCAGACGAGTATCGAGAAAAGATTAAAATCAGGTAACTTTGTTGAACACAAATTTGTCGAGATGTTTTTTAGGTGTTTTATTTCTGTAGCCCGGAGCCAGCGGGTGGCTATTGTAGAAAATATTTACACCCTTTAGCCCCCAATAAATTATATCGTGATGCTATCTCGGATATTTGGTCGTATATAACACTTTAGTTTTAAGTTATTTACTTCGAGGGATTGATGGTCAGCAGATATACAAGGTGAGATAATATACCAATTCTTCTTACTCATTTGATTCTGTCCCCTCAAATAGATTGTGAAAAAGTACATTGTTGAATAGTGGTCTAAAAAACTGTGTTCGTTCCTTCATTGCGGCCAATACATAATGTTTGGATTCACCTACGAACATTCTTACCAATATATACAAAATAGTCCTGGACTAGATGTCGTCACAGATTTCATTCCAGATAATGCAATAAATGCTGAATAAATAAAACGTTTGAATCGGGAATATTATCTCCTAGAAAGGATACTTATATCAAAGCTCTAATGAAGGAGACCTAAAAGGAGCCGTATTTTGCAACTTCTTCAAGGAATCTGATTGTGTAACTCTTTATATCTTGTAGAAAACCTTCTTGTAGAGGTGTTACTCGGAATTGGTTTTGTATATACCTAGCAGACAGGCATCCATCAAATTGTGAATCAAGGTAATCAGTTTTCAAGTTGTGGACTCATAAAAACGGGTGTGCCTCATGGCTCGATTGTAGGGCTGATACTATTTCTCTAGTTTATAAAAGATATTTTCCCTCCTAGAAATTACTGGTTCATTTACATTCTTCACGGATGGTGCTGGTGTAAGCTTGTTGGATGGGCACCCTGATAACCTCCACTATAACATGTCTAGATATATCGTAGAGGATACAGAGTGGTGTGCGGCTAATAAAACCACAGCAATCTTAATGAAACGCATACTTTGACCTTCAAAAGTGGCCTTCGGAACATTATCTTGAATGACCATACCATTGATTCTAAGCAATTAATTCTTGGGGGTACAACTTGGCAGTAGACTGAATGGGGAAGATAACGTTGTCATCTCAGGAAAAAGAATTCAGAAAGAGGCCTATGCTATAAGGATTATTGTGAGTTAGCTAGGTACAGAGCAGCTAGACCCTTGTATTTCTCACTTGTTGAATCTCAACTAATGTACGGCATACTATTTTGGTGGGCATGTAATCTTTGTCATTTCAACATGTTATTTGTTTTAAAGAAGGAAGCAAGCTATAGACAATCATGTGAACCTCTATTTGAAACTCTTGAAAGTGTCTTCTATGAATATGACCCAACAGGATAACAACATATGACTGCCAATTCCAACATCAACTCTTGTTGAGGATTCTTTCATTTATAATGATTTGAAAATGTGAAACCACTTGCCAGAACCAATTAAAATTACTGACGCCTATCTATTGTATTTTCCATTTTATTCTGTTGAAGAGTTCTTAGCTTATTCTCTCTGAAATTTATTTCATTTGTTTGTTTCTTACAAGTTATAAGTTATGTGAGGGAAAGAAAAATATGTCACTATAAAATTATATGTACATCTTACCCAGACTATTTTTCTTGTTTTCGCAATTTCTTGTTCATTGAAATGAAATAAAAATTGGGATACTTTTATATATCTACCCTATATATTTCTCAAAATCAATCCACATAACATTCAAACTGAGCTGAGTCAAATGGTTTGGTTTGGTAACCAAAGATTTGCAATGACAACGTTGTTGAGTTGCCGGTTTCGTTATTTTTTTCAATTATTTTCAATAAATGCAATATTTTAATGGATTCGTCAGGCGAAGAGCTCCCAGATGCAATTTTGAAGGCCGCAGATGAGGTTAATTCAGATCTGTTACCTAGTTATTTACGAGAAAGATACAAACAGCAATACAACCAATTTTTAAACTGGTGTAAGAAGAAAGAAGTGAATAGCTTCAGAAAAGAGGTTTTTTCAGAGCTGAGTGAGGTACTGAAATCCAATACCCTATGGTCGAGTTACTCCTGGACACAAGCAAGTTTTATAAGTTGACATAGTTCCTGAAAAAGCATATGAAGGAAACGTATCTATTGTGAAAATTTCCGATTCGAAAAACCATTCTTCAAGATCATTTGTTATATATGAAGACATAATCAATGGAACCTTTCCTAAGCTCTATAAAAAGTATGCAAATTCACGGCCTCCTACCACTACGCACTGTCGTTATATCATCAATTATAATAAAACGATCCTTGACTCCAATCAAGTAACACAACCTAGATGAGTAACACTCAAATAGATCTGAAGGTAAACTCTTTTCATAATGTTATCCCTCAAATCATGACATTATGTCGCAATTTTTAAAGGATGCAATAAGCACTTCAGCTTGATTTTGATATCTGTCGGGAAGATGCAAGGCAATGAAAACCCAAAAATACTGTCTTGGATGAAATATATGACAATGAGTCGGTAATTGAAACCTTCATTGCAGCTTGGTGGGAGCATGTAAAAACAATAGTATTTCCATCGCTGAACGAAGATTCTTCGTTGTCGATATAGTCTTGTCAGTACGACATCGCTGCCTGTTTTTACCAACTAACTACTTATTCTGAACCGGTTTTTCGAATCTTTATGCGGTCATAGAAAAAATAATGTTCCCAATTCATGCGTAAAGTGTCTTTCCCTTTTGATGCTTGCCCGAACTTCACTTGGGGTCAACGGCAATCGCGTGCGGAAAGTATCACTTTCCACACTTTCTACTATTCTTGCATGCTGAAGTTGTTCCGGTGAGTTTTTTCCGTATGCGAAAGTTTTTTCAAGTACACATAAGGTTGCGTTGAAAAAATATTTTTTTATGTGTCGATGTGGAATTTTATTTTAATTTAATTTATAAATACTTTATTTCAACAGATTTCATCGTTATTGATAACGAGTGAGATCGTATTCTTTATTTTTCTTTTATTTTGTGTTCGTGTTTTATATTTCGTGAAAGTTTATAGATGTACATGTAAATACTCTAATTTTGTAAATTATTATTTCAGTTAAATGAAGAACAGAGAAAAATAATAGCTAAGTTCTTCATATTGAGACTGTTACGAAGAGCATATCCAAATAAAATTTGAAGGTTGGTATTTGATTATTTCAGTCATATGAAAAAGTGTTATTGCGTCTTCAAGTAACCTCTGATGAACTATAATTCATATTAAAATTTAAAATTGTTATCATTTATAATAGCTGAAATATTGCCTGTTGTACACATTCTGGTACACCCGAAATATTCGAACACCTCGGTACCCGACTCAACTGTGTAATTTCAATATATAACAAATTCAATTTACTACCACGCAACCGTTATTGAAAAATTATGTAAATATCAACACCATCGCTATTTATCACAGCAGTTATCTGGTGTTTTGACAGAGGAACATTTATTACGGGTCTAAAACAAAGGTCATCGTCGGATGGAACGGCGTTCGGTTTTGAAAAATGGCCTCTACACTTCTCAGGTGGTATTTAATGTGTGAATACATTGACACGGGAGTTGATTAATCGGTTTACAGCCGTGTTTCAACACGCTTCATTCTATTTTTATCTGGGGATTTATCTGACCGGTGGCAGTTGCGATAGTCGAAACGAATTCAAAAAGTAATTGGAAGGAAACGGCTAGGGAAAAATTGTTCCGTTTTGTTTTCTGCTTTAGTTATGGCAATTGGAGAAATTTGAAAATTGTGTAAGTGTGAAACGAGAGGACATTATCCGTAAAGATGGAAGCAGGAGACTTATTTTACTTTCAATATGAAAAATGAAATGAAATTTTCTGATTTTGTCCTGCAGTAACGTTAGTGTTACAAATATGAATGGTAAAAACATACAAAGTTTTACTTCTCATTTTTCATGAGGATCTTCTACAACGTATTCTCATCCTATAGATTTTGTTCAATCTTCTTTAAAATGGGCCCGTTCGTCAAAATATTATTTCCGAACTGATCTATTGAGTTCGAAGTAGCCAAAACTGCATCTATGAATTTGGGTTATTAAATGAGAAAATTTTAATTCAGTGAAGAATCTTTCACATTCAGACGCCAAGGAAAATCGACTGACACAGTACAATCACTGCGAAAAATCCGGTCAACTTCAATGAAGCTGCTGGAATCAGTTAGAATCTACAACCCCAAAATCAAACTAATTTTGCAACCAGAAGAACTAGAATTACTTGAAACTGAGTGGCACGTGATCTAAATCTAAAGGTGCTGATCAAATCCCATAGATATCAATCTCAACAGAAACAACAGTCTAAGACATCTGCTTGATCAAATATATTCATTTAAAATCATTAATCTTCTTGATACCCTTGCGGAAACTTTAAGATGACGAAGAAATGCACTAAATGGAGATAATTGCATTGTTTCAATCGATGATTTCAAGTAGTGATCTTGAAAAAAAATCATCTTCAGATATGGTAGCAGTTTGGTGCAATTGCTGTAGAATACTCAGTGAGTTTTTTTATGTCTTTGCCATTACTGAATGTTAGTACTATTACAGCTTCATATAAATTTTGTCGGCTACATAATTAAAACAAATATAGTTATTAGGCCGATATGTAACAAATAACGGATGAGGTTGAATATTGTAATCCGAGATGCAGCCGAGGATTAGAACAACCGAATCAGCCGTTGCATCTTCAGGCTTCTAATTCGACACATCATAATTTATCAAAATTGTTGCTTTGATTTTTTTTCATTCAAATTTGTTTCAGCCTTGACAAAATCTTTAGAGTCGTTAATGTTTCCTTCTTTTGTGGTCTTCATGATCTGTTTCACCCCATCATGAACAATCCGCAGTTTTCAAAAAGGTGATAATGCTTTTTATATTGACATTTGAATAGCAAATAGCAGTCAGTAATTCGTTATTAAATTGAATACTGCATGTTTCCATAACACTGAGGACTCACATTGTCAGTAAATTCCATCTATACCTTGATCTTCATAAAATCTTTAGAGTAGTAAATGATTCCTCTGTTTGTGGACTTCATGATCTGTTCAACCCCATGAACAGAATCCGCAGTGTTGAAAAATAGACATTGCTTTTCATATTGACATTCGGGTAGCAAATAGCAGTCAGTAATTGGTTAATAAGTTACCTATTACCATATCACTGATGAATCACATTATTAGTTACTCTGTGAATCATATCCTATATATTATTTTTTTGATGTCTCTAAACATTTTTTATTAATTCAGATAAGTAACATTTTGGGAAATGTCATTGAATAAAGCGAAATCTCCAAGGAAAATTCTTATGTTTGAGTAATGGAAGTCATCAAAAACTATTCAACGGACCCTGTTCCGACATTCATTTTCCACCTGGTTTTGAATCACTTGCCCAAACAGACTCTCGCTTCTATCCATAAAATCGATTATAACGCTCAATGAACCAGATGAGTTAAAAAATACTCTTATCTGCAGAATAAAAAGCTCAATCTCCTGCTTTCGTACCTGATACAGGGTCGCAAATTGAAGGACCTTTTCAAAAGAGCAACGTTTCATCAAAACGAAACTCATTGTTCTGATGAAATAATTACCGGATCGATGCAATTTTTGGCCATTTAGGGTGGCGGTAGGGGAGAGTGCAGCTTTGATGTTGTTCAGATAAACATGTCATCATTTGGACATAAATTTACAATTTAGTGATCATTCCGTAAATGTGATGTGATGAAATATAACATATTGTAATACTTCAAATTGCCATCATTTAAAATATTTGATAGTGTATATATATAATTCGAATTATTAATAAAATTACAGTTCGTTCTTCGCTTTCAGGCAACTATTTACAACTCGTCATGTTTAGTTTTTATCAGTTCCAACTTTTTTATGGAATCAGGTAATTCATTGATCTCATGAAAAACTTGGAAGAATAAAATATTTATTGTACTTTTGAAAACAACTCTATTAATATGTTCATGTTCAAGTAAATGTACTGCTGAAAGTATTCTTCATGGTCATATACCATTTAATATGCCAGATTCGTTGTGAAATAGTTTATTTTTGTTATCAGTTGACACTCAATCCATCATTCATTCTATTAGAGTAATACGATGTAGTTGAAATTCGAGCTCATGGAGCTAATTTAATTTATTGAAATTGAATAAGAATACTTACAGTGAGGATGAATAATAGTGTTGTAAACTATGATGTTGGACTCTGTCGACAGATGATGTACCATTATACTGAAAAAAAAAATTTATTTAAAATGACTATGCCAAAAAGTTGAAAAATTATCTAGTTGAAATTGAAGGTATCATCATCTTGGTGTTGACTCTAAGATACTCATTGGTCAGAATTTGTGTCAAAATAACCCTCACCCCAGAAAAATCCTGAATACGGCCTCTTAAGTCGAGTGTTTGGAGGGGGAACCTCATACCCTCCCCCATTAACACGCCACTGCTCAAAGTTATCTGAATAATTTTTTCTACATTCATGCAAAAAGCAAAACTTTATTGAACTATATTCAGTGGAAAAAGAAGCTCTTTATTGCACTCATCTGTCATTCTACTTCAACGTGCTGTCATCATGATAAACATAAACGTTCAAACCCACAACATATTTAGCAGATATTCTGTGAAATTGGCCATACGTTTTAAACAGCTACATATTTTATATTTTTTTGTATTAATGTTAGCAGTCAGAGTTGAACAAACAATGCCTTCTCGAAAATATCTCTATAATCAAAACCGATCCGCTATGTTCTAAACCGTCTACCTGCATAGAGCAAACTGCCTGTACTATGACCACACCTCGTGATATCATACGCGCTCATGGCTACTATGATTTTGATTTTTATAATGCAACTGTGGTTATATAAACGTCAGTCAAAATTAAATTCTGACAATTACAGAACTGAAAGTTTTAAAATGAGTAATATTAATGGAAAACTAGATGATGGTGATGAAATCGATAGTAATAATTATTTATTTAAATTGCGTATTTCATTTTCCTTCACCTAGTGCCGCACCTAAATAAATAATTTTTTGCTTTTTACATGAAGTAGAAAAAATATTGTATGCAACTGGTCCAAAAAATGTTTATTGCACTCGACGTGTTGTCCAACTCGGCCTCACGGCCTCGTCGGACAATTTCACGTCGAGTGCAATAAACACTTACTTTTTGCACTTGTTGCATAAATAACTATTAATATTTTAAACGTAGTTTTTGTTTTCTGAATAATATAGTATGTGAGTATATATTATGTCTTTTCTATTGGAAAATCAATGTTTACATTAAGTTTCCCACTGAATCTTTCCTTATGCGAAAATCGTTTTGAATGTATCACTAGTATTAAAGGGAATTTATGTATCGACAATGACTCTGTACACTTTCTCCTTTCGTTACACTCTCAACGGATTGGTTTTTCAACAATGTGACACTAGAAGCTGACCTTAGCTCTGTGTTCGGTGATGAAAGGTTCCAGAAAGTATCAAATGTAACAGAGCAATGGCCACAGAAGGTATGAAAAAAAGATTTAAGCTCTCTGACAAAATTTTTATGCATTTTAGAATAATCATTTTCGAGATATTTCGACCAAGACTCTTGGACTTTCTCCAGTAAATTTTCCGTTTTTTATCGCCAATTTTGATTTGATTCCTTCATTCAACATATTAACATCCTCATGAAGATCTTGCAATAAGTATTTGAGGGATTCTTGGGAATCGTGTTGGAAGTAACCGATGGAACAAGTAGCAAACTTTTATATTTCCCTTTTGAAAGGAATCGAATTCACCACTATATCTGACGGATCTTCCGACTAGAGTACTTTCGTTAATAGATGTGTATCAATCTGGTTGATGTATTTGGTTGATGTATTCTTTACTCCTCAGATATTCGAGTAACCATCTGGTGTAAAATGAACACTATATAACACAGTTCATAAAGCAGGTGTTACCAATATGTTCCAGACCAAGTATTTTGATACTGTCCTTGATTGAATGCTTACCATTTTTATCCCTTGAACGAAAATACGGAATGAGGCCGTTTGAAATTGAATTATGTGGAGGAATGTGCTTTCTAAAATGTGGAATATTAAAAAACTCATTTAATTGGCGATCGACAGGAATGGGTCCCAATACTGAAGCTGCATTATCTCTTTGAAGAAAGCTGGTGGATCGGCTGACATTTGTCACAAGATACGTTTTTTAACTGATATCTCTAATGGATTCCATTGCTTGAGGACCAAATACTTCATAGGTTTTGATAGCAACAGAGTAAAATAGATAAATTTGTTAAGTTTTAGTATTTTTCAATCCTAACTTTTTCTTCATTTTCTGCAGCTGTACTCGAACGAATTGAAGTGGCCATCATGTCTGATACCTGATGGCTTTAAGACTGCTGGAATATCAGCTGTTACCAAAGCTCTCTTTATCAAATCATCAACATCATGGCAAGACCTATGACCAGCGCTGCATTTACAACTCAAATCATGGACACCAGATTTATCTTTATCAGCACCACTTTTTCATCTACGAGGAACACAAATTGAAGAACCCAATAGAAGTTTAACATGGATTTTGAATGTCCCATCGTCAAGAAGATTAACTGAGGAAGGAACTGGAAGTGCATGGAGACACGCACCTGATTCCTTTGAAGACACTGCATTGATACGAGCCTTCTGAGAAATAGATACAGCTGTTCCAAGTAGATTATCCAAATTTATTTTCAAAAGCGGACGATCCCATCTACTATTTCTTTTCTTATTCTTACCTTGAAGATGTATTCAAGAAATGGAAATCACCCAAAACAACGTCAATAACACAAGACGCGCGTTTCGCCAACAAAGTTGGCATCCTCAGAGCTCAAAAAAGTTTTCAGTTCAACACAAGCTTTCACGAACAACTCGAAGGTACATCCTGTCTCTCTTCCTAGCCAATTTGTTCATGAGTCGGTTTAAGATGGAAGCAAGAGAGAGCTACGACTATTTTCCTAGGGTTTGGTTAGGGTATGTGAACGGCGTGTTCGCTATCTTTGATACAGAGCAGGCTGATGTAGACAGTTTTGTTTCAGAATTGCATATCCAATTTCAAACCATTTCGTTCACATATGAAACTGAAAACAAAGAACAGCTGCCATTTTTAGATGTTTTAGTTATTAGAAATGGCCAAAATCAGCTTGAGTTCGATGTCTACAGGAAAGGCACGAGTACACTCAGATACATCCATGAGAGATTTCACAGAACAAAAAATTGCGGGATTAAATTTCTTGTCATTTCCACTCAAAAAGGAGAGATTTAACACCAAGAAAATATAATATTAGGGAGGTAGCTGGACTAACTGGTTATTCTGTAGATTTGGTAGACAAACTGATTAGGAGTCATAGATTGAAGAAAACCCTTCGTGACTCTTCAACTTTTCAATAGGAGGAAAATCCTCCGAAAAATATCGTTATCCTGTATGAACCTCAAGTTACTCAAGGTTTCGACAGTATTTTCAAGTCTCTTAATATAGACGTGGATGTAAAACCTCGTTTAAGCTACAAAAGATCCTGCATGGGAAACCTTAAGTATAAGGCAGAAGAAAAAGAAATGTCGGGGATTTATGAAATTATCTGCAATGACTACGAAAAGAAGTATGTGGGACAAACTAGGAGGGCGTTAAAAGTACGGTCTAACATGCTTTGGATAACGACCACCGACTTGATGACATAAGCTTGAAATTAATGTGGTAGGTTCATAACAATAGACTTCTCGATGCATTCGAGAGTAAGTACAGGAATTTCAAGAGAAAAATAGTATGAATGCGGATAAGGGCCCGATACCATACAGCCCTTTGTTCAAGTTCATAGTACAGTAAAGAAATAATTATTCATTTATAAAAAAATTGTCATTAATTCCAAGAATTTTGTCATTGATTCCAAAACAAAAGGTAGGAATAGATTATAACAGGTAAACGATAGAGAAAATATTTTGTAAATAACTGTAGTAAATACAAAATTTAATGTAGTCAGGTATAGTGTTAGGTAATGAGTGCAATTTAGCCCTCAGATGCATGGTATAAATAAGATTACGATAATATTAGTAGTTGGTACGCTTTTTTGAGCTCCTGAGAATGCCAAGTTTGTTGACGAAACGCGATTCTACTTTTTGTGTTTTGGGTAATTTCCATTTCTTTTCACACACCAAAGGTTCCAATGTTCATTAATTTGAACTTAAGGAAGGAGTTTCACTATAGACATCCATAATGTTTCTTCTTCTTCATAAAAATTCCAGTAAAAGCTGAAGGACTAATCGAGTTCACCAGGTGAGACACAATATTGAAGAACAATAATAAGGTAGGTAAATTGACTGATGATGCCAAACGAATGCCCAATCCCTTTATGTTCACGGGGAGTGTTGCTTGATGCCAATTCTGGTTACAAAATTGATTATTTGTTATTGATTTCAGCAAACTATGAAGAAAATGTATCCATATATGTAAGAGACACTATTCTAGAGATCACTGGATGAACATTTTCATGTGAAATGTTGAAGGGCGCCTTCATTTTCCTGTTGAATTCTGTTCCAAAAATAATCTATTCTGAACGTATCTGTGAAACGATAGGAACTGTAGGTATTATCGTTTCAATGCCCTTTTCGCAACCGTTCCGAACGAGAAGTGGAAATTGCCCTGATCCACCCCACACCCTGCGACCAAATATCGCATAGGAGGGGTCCTACACAGTATAGATGCTGGGCCACGATAAAAACCATATAGAAGTATATAGTCTATTTATAGGCATTGTCAATGTTCAGCACTGTTCATTTTAATGTGTTTGTTTTTCTGGCATGAGAGCGCCAACGACACAGCATGACAGTTCGCGGAGGAGCGACAGAGACGGGCAGCGGCCTCTTAAAAGTATCAGGTTACCACTAGCAGACAGCTGGTTTTAGTGCACGGGACGAAGGATTGATGCTTTGTGTTGGAAAAAGACAATATGGAGATGTATAACTGAAATCATTCCTCGGATTCTATTAATTTTCAACGTTCGCGAGCGATCTTTGGTCTGGCTACTGGGAAAGGTTTCGGAATATTCCGTGTAGAGTTGACATATTCATTTTAAACCGACATGACATAGTAAATTATTTTGTCAATTCGATAGGTAAATATTTTTTAGATAGGTAGGTGAGATCGCACATAACTTTTACTAATGTTGATATTTTTTTTGTTTGTTCATAAAAATATGCATTTAAAGTTGTTCCATAAAATTATGTACTAGATGTATGATTGATAGATATTCCGATATAAGTGTCGTAAAGATTTATATTACGATATGAGATGGAACATTTGTCAACCGAGACCTTCAGGCCGACTTTGATAACCCATCAATTATCGTAATATGAATGTATGATATAAATATTGTACACTATTCCACCTACCACCAATAATTCTAAATATCCACTCAAAGATAGTTAACAATCTTCGTCTATTAGAAACATGCAACGATCAATCTTGTAAGGCTTTGGTTACCATGGTTTTTATTGTTGTAATTGTCAAAATAGATCGCGTCAATATCAGTTAGTTACTTCATCATGTATGCTATCGACATTAGTTCAGATCCTGAAAGTATCGATACAGATATAGAACAATTAGCAAATGCTGCCATACAAAGATGAATACTTGCCAAGTCCCGCCAGATATGAAAATTAATATAAGCGGTTTGAAGAGTAGTGAAATTAAAAACATGACCGCTATGTATCAGATACAACTTTATTAGCTTATTTTGCTCATAGAGCTAAAAAAGAAAAACCGTCTTCACTATGGACAGACTATAGTATGCTCAGAGCAACTATTCCGATGAAGAGAAAGATGGATATAAGTTATTACTCACTGCTGGTAGTTTGTCCAAAGCGAAAAAGTGAAAGTTACATGACATGATAATTTCGAAAGAAACTATATACACATTTTCGAAAGAAGCTAATGATTATCATTTCTTGATGATGAATGTAATGTATTTATTATACATAAAAATAGTGATACATGACTACACTGAATTTCATTTTTTGTAGTTTTCAATTATTGTCGGTGTGTTTGGGGCTTGCCGTAGAGTTAAAAAATTCGAAAATAAATGACGATGTTGACGAAGTTGTGTTTATTACCATCAGAATACCGAACACGAAAACTAAGATTCAAAGATAATTTGGCATTACTCGTTTTTTTAATCTCTATAAACAAGAATAATATTATCCTCAAAAAGTGTTTATGCCCACTGCATAAACACTTTTATGCTCACTGCACTTCACTTTTGGGCACATTCCAAATCCATCACGTTAAACAAGTCGTCCGCATCCCTACTTGCTGATGCTGGTGCTGATATGCATACTTTAAAGAGACATTGTGGGTGGAAATCCAGTAGTGTTGCTGAAGTATATGTCGAAACATCTCTTGAAAAAAACAACAGCCACAAAAATAATGAGGAAAGGAGAAAGTGTTTCCTGTCATTGTTCTGCAGGAATTAATATAACCAACTTTGAAAATGTGACTAATGTTCATAATAAATAAGTTAATTATGTCGATAATAAAAATATTCAATTCTATATTTGATTTTAAAAAGCCCAAAAACATAACGTCAATTTCAATAAATTCATCATAAACTCTGATCATGTATATGTTCCAGTGTCGTAATGAAGTAACAGTGCTGTAATGAAGTTCCAGTGTCGTGAGTGTGGAAACGAAACTCATAACAGTATCGTTATGACTGACATTACATATTGATAGTAGGTGAATTTTTCTAAAAAGTAATGAGTTTCTGAAATATTAATTTATTTATTATGCTTCATATATATTTATTTTTTATGTTTCATACATCGTTGATTTCATTGAACAAGTGGTAAGTACACTGAAAGTTAAAAAAAAAACTCAACTCGTTTTTCTTGGGAAATCTGTCGATATATTAAAAACAATATCTAAACTCCCATAATTAAAATAATACAGTTCCCACTAGACTGGTTCACAGATCATTTGCGGAATAAAAAACTGGTAACTAAAATCAACGACACTACATCAAATGTTACCTCAAGGGAGTACATTGGGACCATTGCTATATGTGCTGTATATCATCGATATTATTCACTCGGTTGAAAACTGTCAAATCCATTTGTTTGCCAATGACACTCTATTGTATTTCTGTTCTGAAGATATACAGACACTAACAGATACACTCAACGCGGAACTGGAACCTTTGGTGTGTGAAAAGAAATGGAAATTACCCAAAACACAAAAAGTAGAATCGCTTTTCGTCAACAAACTTGGCATTCTCAGGAGCCCCAAAAAGCGTACCAACTACTAATATTATCGTAATCTTATTTATACCATGCATCTGAGGGCTAAATTGCACTCATTTCCTAACACTATACCTGACTACATTAAATTTTGTATTTACTACAATTATTTACAAAGTATTTTCTCTATCGTTAACCTGTTATAATCTATTCCTACCTTTTGTTTTGGAATCAATGACAAAATTCTTGGATAATGACAAATTTTTTATAAATGAATAATTATTTCTTTACTGTACTATGAACTTGAACAAAGGGCTGTATGGTATCGGGCCCTTATCCGCATTCATACTATTTTTCTCTTGAAATTCCTGTACTTACTCTCAAATGCATCGAGAAGTCTATTGTTATGAACCTATCACATTAATTTCAAGCTTATGTCATCAAGTCGGTGGTCGTTATCCAAAGGTTTAATGCTAATTTTAAGATCGTATGATTACAATTAGTACAGGAAGTTGAAATAGTGGAAAATATTAAATACTTGGGCATTATCATCGATAGAAATTTAACTTTCAAAGAACATTAAAAACAAAATATCAAAGAACATAAACTTCTTGTTTGGAGTGGCACCATCTTTAACACCATGGTCTAGAAAAACAGTATATAACACAATAATATCGCCACATTTCTGGCAAATAAAAATGAGATTGGACGGATGCAGAAACTGCAAAATAAAGCAATGAGAATTATATTAAATGTTCCAAGAGACACGTCCATCAAGTTCATGTTACGTACTTTGAACTGGCTCTCGGTACGATATTATTCGGAGAACCATACTATGATTAAAATACACAAAGTGAAAATTTCATTAACTCCATCATACCTGTCATCCAAACTAGTATTTAACAACAGTTTACAAACTGCAACAAACGAAAAAGGACAGACATAAGAGTCTCGACAAATAACAAAAAAAGCTCCGAAAAATCAATTTTTGATGACAAATCAGAATATTCCTTGAAAATCTGCGGCGCTATTACAACGTTCACTGTGAAACTCAATTCTCCATATTCAAGAATCTGTTTGTTATTTAGGTGTTCAACCGATTCGGTATATTTTGTTTGTTGATGTTCTTTTGGATTTTCTTAGATTCATTTATGGAATAGGCTTTATCAATACAATTTCGTTGTACTTATCCCAATTTTCAGTTCCAAAGATCATGGCGATATCATCTGCAAGACTGATGATTTATACGTTCACACATTGTATAAGACCAATGATATAAAGAGGGAATTGTTGAGAAACGAAAACAAGCAACCCACAGAAGTCTTCAATATACTTATGTGAGCTGGAAAAGATGAGCCCCTTACCTTTTAACGTATAATGTTGGCACGGACGGAAATCCAAACTTGACGTTAGCTATCGACAGTACCTGACTTATCCGCTACCGCTTACATACCACTTATCCTCATTCAGTCAGTAGAATGTTTATGAAATGTATATCAAACGAATGCATGTGTGTGCAAAGTCCCAAAACACAGCTTTATTTTCGGTTTCAATTATTTTAAATTTTCAATAAAAGTGCCAATGTGTGATTTGGATCTCAAGTAATTATTTCGGAACTATGCAAACAAGGATTGATGTTTCATCATTTACCAACTCTCTGGTTTATTCTTCCTTTTCCACACGCCACTGTCGTCCAAATACACGCCACCGCTACTATCGGTGGCCTGTGTGATACCGTGTAAGACTAGACCATACAGCCGTCCAAATTACTCTCACGTTGTCAAGAGCTTGTTGACAACTTTCTGATAAGATGTTAAGGAGCAATGTTAGAAGAATAAGCTTTAAAAGCTCTCCCATTCCAAACAACGGCTTATCACCGGACCGTGAAAGGGTACAATGGTCAATAATTAAATGATGGAAAATGTTTGTAAACAGAGGCAGGTAATGTTGGTCCAATAGCTGACCGCTCGCTTCAAAATAATTGCGGAATAAGTGAAGTTTGAGCATTTTTCGAAGTCGGTCAAGAGGCTGATGTTTCCAGCACACTAGATATCCTTTGTTGGGAATTATCACGGTAGTGTACACAGAGTAATTCCTCTCAATTCTCAATAAATGGGCTACTTTACTCGACGCCCTCATTCAGCGAGCGCGACGAGTGGCTCCCTGTTCAGTAATCCTGCTACATTGTGTAAAGGTATCTAGATGAAAAGAAACTGAACAATACATTATATAAAAAACAGTAACCAATAGGGTGAAATGGAATCATTCTATTTCTCATTCTTTTAGAATTATTCGAATGAATTTACTGACAATTCTTATAAAATTGTTAATATTAGTATCATAATTCAATGATCCTTCATTATGCTAATAAGTACCAAGGGATGATGAAGAAAAAAGCAAATTCAGTAAGTATCTCAAGAAATGAAAAATTCGAAGAAATGTCCTAAATCTCATCCACTTACACATTCATATCGGCTCAATGGATTAAATATGGTTTGTAGCTGTAGAAATACTAGGCCAATGAAAGTGATTCATTCATTTTCAGCTTCATAATAAATGATCGCTGACAATTCGTGCTGAGAGAGACCACAGCAGTAATCCGTAGTCAAACGGATGGCAATCCCAATGGCTCCCATGTATAGCATTGGTTGTCTCCAGCTCGTGAAACTTTAGGAGCTCTTCCTTTTCCACTCACAGCCTTTCCAGTAGACGCTAGGTGCTGTTTTTTGCGAGTTGTAGGGGCTCAAACTGAAGATATACTCCGTCCAGGACATCTGCCCATCATATTTCGAGGGGTTCAGTGCAGGAAGACCCAGAGTTTTGATTCCGTTGACTTCCATTCTTTTCCATTATTTCCTCCGCTCTCCGGATCACCTCCACGAGTGCTTCATCCTCCTCCTCCACAGCCAGCTTCGGGCTCTCATGAGTTTCGAAGTTATTTTCTTGATGATTAAAAATTTCCATCTTTATTTGGGAAAACTTATAAAACTGGACTTTTCTCTTAACTTTCAGGTAATATTGGATTTCTTGAAACCATACTTTGTCTGGAACTTTCAACACGTGTTCTTTTGGAGTTCCCGAAAACCAATCCTGTTCCTGCATTTTTTGTTTAAACCGTTTTGGATTCCTGTTTTTGCAAAAGTTGCTGAAACCGGTTTTGTCCTTTGTTTCTCTTGGCATCTTTTGCCTCTCTCTTTTTCGAAAATTTCCTGATGCCAGTCCTCATATTTCTTTTTTCTTCGCTCCTTCATTCTTCATCAATTTGATTATTCTTGGGCCTTCGTTCATCTTCTTTTCGTCGTGATTCCTCTTTTGGCATTATGGCTTCATCTGTAATTATGTCATCCTCTATAACTTTCGTCGACTAGCCTAACAAAACATTAACTCTTAAATTTTCCCAGTACCCCTTTTTCCTTGCAAAGTTCTTCTATCCATGGAATCACTACTTCCGACACCAATTGTCGTAAATATTATTAATGCAAAAATTGAATAAAGTTCAAAAAGTTTGCAGATGAGTAACATATTAATGAAACAAAAATATTAGTCAAATATCTCACCGTACTATCTTATTTTCTTAGCTCATGCCATTGCTGATATTGAACTATATCGGACAGATATTCGTTCGATGTTCTTCAAGGAGGACAACTAGCACACACTAAAAGTTTTCTGAGACCTGTCCTGAGCACTCGATTGCCTATCATGATATATTGTCGAAAAAGCTGAAATATTATTGATATTCGGGGTTTTCTGAAGAACTGGTTTCGAACCTATGTCCTTCATCGAAAAATTTATTTGAAAATGGAGAACAGGCAGGATTGCAGTGAACTACACTACTCTGAACCTGCTACCGTGCGAGCCGGTGTACTACAGGGGTCCATCCTGGGTCCCACACTATTTCTGATTTATGTCAATGACTTTGTTGTGAAACAAAACCATATCATTCGAACATATTCAACAAAATTCTTTGGTATCATCATTTATAGTAAATGTATTTGAACAAAACATATCGCAATGTTTGCGCACCATGAAAATCACCACACATATAAATAGTAGTGGATAAGTCGTTGTATTACGTTTATTTTTAGTTTTTATTTTCACAGTTTTGTGATGGACAACATTATTCAACAAGAAACTATAAGTACTGAGGGTCAACCAAAGTAGCCACGAACATTAAATGATGCATTATTCATCGATGAAAACAGCCACGACTGAGCTGGGTCATTCAAACGTATAGTCAAAAACAGCCATGTCTGTCAAGGTTCTATCATGTGGAGAATATTTATTACTTTGCGGAAGAGAGGTGTATCCAAAAGAAAAACTGAAAGAAAATTGTAATATGTGCGTTAACTATATTCAATGCAGTGTTTTTCTTAAGTGTAAAAACTATTTATAAAATCTATGTGTTTAAAGTTGAAAAAGTTATAATATCGTCGAGGTATACCAAGTACTTTTCGTTCTGGATACCACGGAGAATATTATTTACGCTAGCATATTGCCGGCGAGTTCCATAGCCCGAATGGCATTCTCAGATACTCGTTATGCCCTTGTTCCGCATTGAAAGCTGTTTTTTCAATATCGTCTTCTTCCATCTCAATTAGGTGAGAACCATTGGCCAGTTATGAAATCCTGGAATGTACCCAGTTTGTCTAGCAGATCAGCGATGTTGGGTCAAGGGTATTTATCATCTATCGTCTTCTCATTGAGCTTGCAATAGTCAACGACAACCCTGCATTTTCGCTTCCCAGAAGTATCTACTACAAAATCTGTGTGTTTGATTTCCTCGCGCCAAAAGGTCCACATAATATCACTTCGCTCTGGCATTTCCGGATTTTCCCTATTTATTTGTATTTTTCCCGAAATAGAATTTTAACAAATCTGCAATAGATTTTCAATTAATTTTCGTCTGCCTCTACATTATTTTAAAGACACGCTGTACCACTTCTCTTCGACGCACCACTGTCTGGTACCAGTTCGCCTCGGCCCGAGTCTGGGCCAGTGATTAGTCTGTCAAAGACTATTAATTTTTGGGTCCTTTGTCGATACTTCCAGCTCGGTGCTTTCGTTCTTTGCCCATTGTTGAAGCGTTTCAATCCATTTGATGTGCTTTTCAGTTTACGTTAAATGCATTTAAAGGACGAAGCATTGTGCGAACAAATTGATTTGCCGCTGTTTTTGGGAGTTTGAATAATTCGGAAATATGAGAAGATATTACGTAAATGCAACTTTCGCAGGTGAACGTTTTCATGAAAAAGAAGTGAATACTTGAAGAACTACAAGAGGACTAATCGTTGCAATATTTATTTTGTTTTTATAACAATAATAGTCTTTCCATTGTTTACGTTAATTCATCAATGTTTAAATTTGCATCTTTCATTTAAACTCAAAAAATTTAATATAATATAATGGTAAAATGCTTTAGACAGGCTGAAGTGTAGCGAAAAATGTCGCGAGTTTAGTAGAATTGAGGAAATCTTATCGTGTTTTCCTCAGTATCATATACTAAGGACTTCCATTTTAGAAACGGCCAAGTCCATCCTCTACGCCAATCCAATGCTCTTATTTTGACATAAAACGATGGCAACCACATCAATTTCTTGACCTTTTTTGGACGTTGGTCACGTGATCAGACAGTAACAACATAATTTTTCAGAGATATACGTAAAAAGGGATATGATACAAAAATCATTTATTCATTTATTACATGGGCAGAAAACAATTATTAATAATTTTATGCGGGAAGTATCCTTTGTCAACTCCGGAAACATTCTTCAACTAGAGAGCGGTTGAAGATAGAGCAATTCTGCGGACGCCAATAGATTCAGAACATGAAATTAATGTAATTTCAAGCTCATTGAATGGGAAAAGTAACTATTCGAAAAAAGAAGCAAGGGGTAGACCACATATGCGAAATTTCATGCTGGTTTCGAAAATATACGATATGTATATGCTCAGATACAAGGTTTAGCATTAAAAAGAATTAAATCGTCGAAAATTCTCTTGCAAGATCGAAATTGCGGAGGTGCCGTAAACACCCTACGAAATCTTTAATTGACTCGGAATCGACTTCAAATTCGGGGTGCACATCCATAAAAGAATATATTTAAAAATATGAACATAAAAAAATGTTGTTGATTTTTTGCGGGAAATATCGTTTCTCTACTCCGGAAATATTTTTCAAGTAGAGAACGGTTATAGATAGAGCAATTCTGCGAACGCCAATCGACTCAGAATCATGAAATTAGTATAGTTTCTGAATTCTAAGTTAATCGAATGAGAAAAGTAATTATTCGAAAAAAGTCGTAAGGGGTAGACCCCTAAAAATCATGAAATATATAAAATCATCAGATTCGCTTTAAATTATTACCACATATGCGAAATTTCACACTGATTCCGAATATATAAGATATGTATATGCTCAGATACAAGGAGTAGCATAAAAAAGAATTAAATCGTCGAAAATTCTCTTGCAAGATCGAAATTGCGGAGGTGCCGTAAACACCCTACGAAATCTTTAATTGACTCGGAATCGACTTCAAATTCGGGGTGCATATCTAGAAAATAATGTTTTTCACAAATATAGACAGGAAAAAATTTTCATTGATTTTTGGCGGGAAGTATCGTTTCTCAACTCCGGAAATATGTTTCAAGTAGAGAACGGTTATAGATAGAGCAATTCTGCGAACGCCAATCGATTCAGAATCATGAAATTAGTACAGTTTCTGAATTCTGAGTTATTCGAATGGGAAAAGTAATTATTCGAAAAATGTCGTAAGGGGCAGACCTCTAAAAATCATGAAATATATAAAATCATCAGATTCGCTTTAAATTATTACCACATATGCGAAATTTCACACTGATTCCGAATATATAAGATATGCATATGCTCAGATACAAGGAGTAGCATAAAAAATAATTAAATCATCGAAAATTCTCTTGCAAGATCGAAATTGCGGAGGTGCCGTAAACACCCTACGAAATCTTTAATTGACTCGGAATCGACTTCAAATTCGGGGTGCACATCCATAAAAGAATATATTTAAAAATATGAACATAAAAAAATGTTGTTGATTTTTTGCGGAAAATATCGTTTCTCTACTCCGGAAATATTTTTCAAGTAGAGAACGGTTATAGATAGAGCAATTCTGCGAACGCCAATCGATTCAGAATCATGAAATTAGTACAGTTTCTGAATTCTGAGTTATTCGAATGGGAAAAGTAATTATTCGAAAAATGTCGTAAGGGGTAGACCTCTAAAAATCATGAAATATATAAAATCATCAGATTCGCTTTGAATTATTACCACATATGCGAAATTTCAAACTGATTCCGAATATATAAAATATGTTTATGCTCAGATACAAGGTTTAGCATAAAAAAGAATTAAATCGTCGAAAATTCTCTTGCAAGATCGAAATTGCGGAGGTGCCGTAAACACCCTACGAAATCTTTAATTGACTCGGAATCGACTTAAAATTCGGGGTGCATATCTAGAAAATGATGTTTTTTACAAATATAGACAGGAAAAAAATTTCATTGATTTTTGGCGGGAAGTATCGTTTCTCAACTCCGGAAATATGTTTCAAGTAGAGAACGGTTATAGATAGAGCAATTCTGCGAACGCCAATCGACTCAGAATCATGAAATTAGTATAGTTTCTGAATTCTAAGTTGATCGAATGAGAAAAGTAATTATTCGAAAAAAGTCGTAAGGGGTAGACCCCTAAAAATCATGAAATATATAAAATCATCAGATTCGCTTTAAATCATTACCACATATGCGAAATTTCACACTGATTCCGAATATATAAGATATGTATATGCTCAGATACAAGGAGTAGCATAAAAAAGAATTAAATCGTCGAAAATTCTCTTGCAAGATCGAAATTGCGGAGGTGCCGTAAACACCCTACGAAATCTTTAATTGACTCGGAATCGACTTCAAATTCGGGGTGCATATCTAGAAAATAATGTTTTTCACAAATATAGACAGGAAAAAATTTTCATTGATTTTTGGCGGGAAGTATCGTTTCTCAACTCCGGAAATATGTTTCAAGTAGAGAACGGTTATAGATAGAGCAATTCTGCGAACGCCAATCGATTCAGAATCATGAAATTAGTACAGTTTCTGAATTCTGAGTTATTCGAATGGGAAAAGTAATTATTCGAAAAATGTCGTAAGGGGTAGACCTCTAAAAATCATGAAATATATAAAATCATCAGATTCGCTTTAAATTATTACCACATATGCGAAATTTCACACTGATTCCGAATATATAAGATATGTATATGCTCAGATACAAGGAGTAGCATAAAAAATAATTAAATCATCGAAAAATCTCTTGCAAGATCGAAATTGCGGAGGTGCCGTAAACACCGTACGAAATCTTTAATTGACTCGGAATCGACTTCAAATTCGGGGTGCACATCCATAAAAGAATATATTTAAAAATATGAACATAAAAAAATGTTGTTGATTTTTTGCGGGAAATATCGTTTCTCTACTCCGGAAATATTTTTCAAGTAGAGAACGGTTATAGATAGAGCAATTCTGCGAACGCCAATCGATTCAGAATCATGAAATTAGTACAGTTTCTGAATTCTGAGTTATTCGAATGGGAAAAGTAATTATTCGAAAAATGTCGTAAGGGGTAGACCTCTAAAAATCATGAAATATATAAAATCATCAGATTCGCTTTGAATTATTACCACATATGCGAAATTTCATACTGATTCCGAATATATAAAATATGTATATACTCAGATACAAGGTTTAGCATAAAAAAGAATTAAATCGTCGAAAATTCTCTTGCAAGATCGAAATTGCGGAGGTGCCGTAAACACCCTACGAAATCTTTAATTGACTCGGAATCGACTTCAAATTCGGGGTGCATATCTAGAAAATGATGTTTTTTACAAATATAGACAGGAAAAAATTTTCATTGATTTTTGGCGGGAAGTATCGTTTCTCAACTCCGGAAATATGTTTCAAGTAGAGAACGGTTATAGATAGAGCAATTCTGCGAACGCCAATCGATTCAGAATCATGAAATTATGTATAGTTTCTGAATTTCAAGTTGATCGAAGGAGAAAAGTAATTATTCAAAAAAAGTCGTAAGGGGTAGACCCCTAAAAATTATGAAGTATATTAAATCATCAGATTCACATGAAATTATCACCACATATGCGAAATTTCATGCTGATTTCTAAAATATACGAAATGTGTATGCTCAAATACAAGGTTTAGCATAAAAAAGAAATAAATCGTCAAAAATTTTCTTGCAAGATCAAAATTGTTTTTCACAAATATGGACAGAATTTTTTTTTTATTAATCTTTTGCGGGAAGTATCGTTTCTCAATTCCGGAAACATCTTTCAACTAGAGAACGGTTATAGATAGAGCAATTCTGCGAACGCCAATCGATTCAGAATCATGAAATTATGTATAGTTTCTGAATTTCAAGTTGATCGAAGGAGAAAAGTAATTATTCAAAAAAAGTCGTAAGGGGTAGACCCCTAAAAATTATGAAGTATATTAAATCATCAGATTCACATGAAATTATCACCACATATGCGAAATTTCATGCTGATTTCTAAAATATACGAAATGTGTATGCTCAAATACAAGGTTTAGCATAAAAAAGAAATAAATCGTCAAAAATTTTCTTGCAAGATCAAAATTGTTTTTCACAAATATGGACAGAATTTTTTTTTATTAATCTTTTGCGGGAAGTATCGTTTCTCAATTCCGGAAACATCTTTCAACTAGAGAACGGTTATAGATAGAGCAATTCTGCGAACGCCAATCGATTCAGAATCATGAAATTATGTATAGTTTCTGAATTTCAAGTTGATCGAAGGAGAAAAGTAATTATTCAAAAAAAGTCGTAAGGGGTAGACCCCTAAAAATTATGAAGTATATTAAATCATCAGATTCACATGAAATTATCACCACATATGCGAAATTTCATGCTGATTTCTAAAATATACGAAATGTGTATGCTCAAATACAAGGTTTAGCATAAAAAAGAAATAAATCGTCAAAAATTTTCTTGCAAGATCAAAATTGTTTTTCACAAATATGGACAGAATTTTTTTTTATTAATCTTTTGCGGGAAGTATCGTTTCTCAATTCCGGAAACATCTTTCAACTAGAGAACGGTTATAGATAGAGCAATTCTGCGAACGCCAATCGATTCAGAATCATGAAATTAGTATAGTTTCTGAATTCCAAGGTGCCGTATACAACATATGAAGTGTTCAATTGACTCGAAATCAATTTCAGATTCAGTGTGTATATTCGGAAAATATTATTTTTCACAAATATGGGCACAAAAAAATATATATTTTTTTGAGCCAAATCAAGTTGGTGGGAAATTACATCTAATATCTTCGGATTCGTTATCAGAATAATCATTAACTGATCCACTTTGTACCTGGTAAAAAAGCAATTCTAAATGATTCGAATTTGTCTCATTCCTTAAAAAATTGCGGAAGTTACGGCAGTGTTTCCATGAGAAGTAAGACACACTGCAGAAAGATTCGTGAACCTTCCCATGTGATATACCACTGACAAATAATCTCGAAATTTGTCACTTTCCACAGCTTTTCCATTCAAATAGTGCATTCAGGAGCCCACTGCTTGACAGGAACTCAACCTACCTGTATATACAAATACTAGTATTGATAACAATGAATACTACAGGCACCCCTTATATTATCTCCCCTCGCCAGCGTATGTCAGTGATGCTTTTCATCTAATGAAGTGGTCGATGTTCTTCGATTGTGCGGCGCAGAACGGAGAATGAAGAATGCTAGATTATGGGCAGGACGACTCCCTATTCAGATGTCATCCAGGCATATAACAAGGGCTTTACAAGATTAGGGAAAGTGCATATCAGCATACCCATTATGTCAGTGGAATCGGGAGAGCATTCTCACGCGTGTTAATATGCTTGACTGTTGAGGTATTAGTGTGTGGCAATTGAAGATCTATTAAAGGATTAAATTCCGTAGAAGTAATGGGTTTTCGCTCGAGGATAAAGGGCCTGACTTTACGTTCAATGATTGAATTATTGAAAACGCATCTGAATGATTGAACTTAATAGGTTTTGCTCGTCATCGATATTACTTCTTAACTTCAAGCTATTGAAAATAGAACAACCATAAATGGTTGTATTTGTAACAAGTACCAATGTCATGTAGTGACTGGTAATAGGAGGAATGGTCATTTATCAACATCAAAATGGTCGTTCAAGAAATAGAAACTACCCAAAACACCAAAACTACGTCAGAAAGTTGGCATCCATAGGAGATCAAATCCTACTAATCCTCTTCATAATACTATTTTGAGTGGCTAATTACATGTCGAATGCATCGAGAAATATATGTTCATTATTCTGTCTGATTGATATCAAAGTCATCAAATCGGTGCTGGTGATCCAGAGCATGTTGGGCCACACTAGATTTTTCTGATTTCGGAAATCGGATCTAAGAAATATGCTCTTTGAACTTCCACGGCCCTTTCAGTTTGACCCAAATACTCCTTCTCGCAGTCCCTACAGCTGATTTCATGAATCCGCTATCAATAGTGACAGTATTTTGTTGAAATTAATCAGAAAGTATACGTCACGAGTCCTAAGAAAATTAGTGGATTATTATAATTTTTATTAGAGGGGTGTCAGAAGTAGGACTTTTGAAATAAGTACTCGCGTAGTGAAAAGTCTTCGTGAAAAAAAAACTGATAGAAAATTTCGCAATTTCGCGCAAAAAAGACTTTGAATCAATTGAAGTTTTCGTTAAATGGACAATTTTTCGCATTATGGGACGAAATGATTTCGAGGAAACATCGCCTGGTCGATTTGAAGGTCGCAAAATTGAAGCAAGAGCTGAAGGAAGAAGAACTAGAAACTACCGGTTAGGAGATCGTACTCCAAGAAAGAAAAACGGAAGGACTTATTCATGAAGAGAAGGCCACAAAATATTTTCATTTGAAGTTTCTGAAATCGATTTGAGTTCGATAATGAATGAACTGAAAGAATCTATCAAGTCCCTGAAAACAAGTTGGAAATTCAACAAAATTCAAAGAATCTGGAAGAAAAACTTCAATTAATTTGAAAGGAGAACTCCAACAAACCTCGGTCAACTTGAAAGAAAACACCAACAAAATTCGGTGGGCTCGAAAGAGATAATTCAAGATAAACTTCTAGAAATTTCGAATAACCGTAAAGACCTTCATCAGAATTCAAAATATTTGGAAGATGAGTTTCTAGAAAATTCGAATTGTCTGAAAGAAGAACTCTGGAAAATTTCAGTACTCTGAAAGAATAGCTTGAACGAAGTTTGAAGAATCTGGAATACAAACTAAGGGAAAGTGAGGGAAACCTGGAAGACAAGCTTCTAGAAAGTTTAAAGGAAGAGCTTCTAGAAAACATAAAAGGCTCAAAAGAAAAACTTTGTTGTATGGCAAACTGGTCAAAAGAGAGAATGGGCGCCGTCGAGACATTCGAGTTTGAACTTTGAAGTGAAAAATGAAAAAAATGAGTCAAAGTCAGTTCTGAAACAGGAAATCTTTCTAGGAAACGGCTCCAGTTCGACGAAAAACTTCATGGACAAATCACCGCCGACAATTTGAAGCCGATGGATAAAATGCGGGAGAAAAAGCTATAGCACTAATATTGACATTGTGGGAAGAAGCAACGCATATTTCATAAACCCTCCTCATAATCCTTCTAGAAATTTCAAGCGGATATTGCACGCTTGGTTCGTCTTGTATATCCAGCTACGCCGGAAAATGTAGCGGAGCATTCATGGATATGCTACCCTACCAAGAAACAAGACAAGCATCTGGTAGATTCTTTGGCAACCGCTTTGGAATTTGAGGCAGCAAAATAATCTTGCAAAATACAGAGTAGAGTTAGAATACTCGAGAAAGATCCAAAACAGCCAGAAAATATTGAAGCTACCATAAAAAAATGATAGACGAAGTATTGCTTGAGAAAAGCCATATAATATGCTAGAATTGCGGAAAAACTGGGCATGTATGCAGCAAATTCAAAGAATCGACATTGACTCAGGAAAACTGAAGAAAGTCGATTAGCACAGGCAATCGTAAATCTGTATCGAGCAAGCTTCGGGTAACAATGCTTATGTTGGCGTATGTCGCTATTCTTCAACGACAAAACGAAGAAGTCTTCGTTGACGGCCTATTCAACACCGAGCCTTGCACCATGCTGTTAGATACAGGCGCACTGGAAAAATACTTGGGCGTGCATTTGCTAAAACATCAGCAGGAATTAAACCATCAACCTGGAAACTACGCACAGCAGCCGTTTCCAATCCAACTGATTTCAGCAGCACTTAAGTAAAACACTGATATCGAGGACGAGGCGATGTTTGTGCTAGAAATCATGAATTCTAGAGGGTTTGAGCTAAATTTCAAAGACGTATCAACGGAGAGGAGCTGGTTCTTCATGGAAGATGAGAAAAAGTGATTCGTGTCTTATTGGCAGATGTGAGCTGAGACGGCTGCCAGCAGTGAAGAAGTGTTGATATTCGAGCCCAAGCTTCATGATGAGAAGAAAATTGAATAAGGGTAAGAAGTCAATTATTACTCGGTGACTTTCAGGAAAGGAACAATTCTGGGGCATTGTTAGTCAATTTCCTCTGTGATTAGAAGTATACGCGGCACTGCTAGCCAATCCTACAGCTTGCCAGCGGAATTGAAAAATTTGGTTGTAACCTCATCCAAGGGCATAGAATAAGCTGAACAGCAACAGATAGACTTAGTCATGAAGTAAGTGAAGAATTTGTTTTTATGAATCAACCAGGTTTTCAGAGAGATCCCCTCAAAAGCAGAGCTTGTGCGAGCAAGGGAGATCCGGGTCTACAGCTCACGTACAAGTGGATTCCGAACCATTTTAGCTCAGTCGCAGGCGGTGGAGATCGAATCTGGGCCGCCTTGGTCGAAAGCAAATGCTTTAACACCACTACCACTTGGCTTCGATACCGGACAAAGAAAATAGGGTAGTATGAAGGTCGTTCAGCACAAGATAGAGACTAGGGATACCCGACCGATACAACAATCAGCTAGACTTCCTCTAGCCAAGAAGGATGAGGCTAACGTCGGTGGCTCAGTGGCTAAGGTCTCTAGCAGTGGAACTTCTAGCTCGCATCAGACAGACGTTCAAAGCTCGGGTACGGATTCATTTTTCTCAAGTACATGGGTCTCTTTAGGTGGCCACATGCCTTGTTGTGTGAATCAAGTGTGATGTGAGTTGCCTAGATGCCAATCCTGACGTCTAATGCTAGCTTCAAGTGCGCACCGACCAACCGGAGTGGTGCTGTAGGTTTTCCGGGTTTTCCTACAGCTGAAAAGTGAATACACCACCGAAAACATCAGTCAGTCGCCCCGGAGCGCCACGGCAAATAATAATAATAGCCGTCCTCTACCCGCACAGGCTACTCTACGAGTGTTTATAAGGGAGTATTATTATTATTATATGGAGAAGGGAGGAGTTATTGAACCAACCAACAGTCCTCTCCGGCTGTGCAGGTGGGGAAGAAAGATGGATCAACGCGCTTTTGCGTCGGTTATCGTCAACTGAACCAGGAAACAAAGAGGACATTTACCCTCTCCCGAAGATAAATGACTTTGGCCAGTTCTATGAATTTCTCGAGCCTTGGGTTGAAGAGTGGTTGCTGGCAGGTAGAAGTGGATCAAGAATACCAACACTTCGCGATCTGCAACACTCCAGCCATATTTGAAAGATTGGTGGGGACGGTTCTGAATGGACTTTCATGGAAGACGTATATGGTGTATCTCGACGACATAATTATGGCAGGTTAAGGACCCCGTGAAAAATTTGGTAGAGGTATTTCTGCGACTGAGAAACTCCAGATTGAAATTGAGCCCCAAGAAATCGCATCTGTTCTAAAAAGAAGAACGACATCACAGCTGCCTAGTTTCTGTGGAAAGAGTAGCAACTAACAGATAAGCAGAACAGTGAGAGTTTGCAAATAAACAGAGTTGGCTTGGCAAAATTTACTGTATTTCGTTGAAATTAATTAGAAGGTAATTGTTATTAACCTCAAATAGAATAGTGGATTATAGTAAGGTGCATTTTTATTAAAATACATCCAGCGTCATCCCTATGTTCCAGAGGAACCAATCGTACTATGTTCGGTAAACATATCCTATATCTTCAGTAACATAAGGAATGAAAATGATTATTTCATCTTTTATTATCCCATCACATTCGGCTATTTCTTGAAAATATCGACATCGAATAGTCTCAGAAGAAAAGAAGTGAATGAAATATTCGTGGTCTACTTCATGCGACATCGATACCCGTCATCCGATCCTGAGACTTAGAGGTTCGAGGCACTACGTTGAAAAGTTCGCTAGAGCGCACCGGAAGTGCACTGGGCGTGTGCGAACGAAGGACACTTTACTGTATCGAATTTCCTCGAACATCATGTAACCAAATTCCTTAATACAATGGAAACCACAAGGGACAATGGACACGACAATATTGGCCGCTTTTAAGTTTTCTTCGGAAAAAAATTGAAGGCTTTCTTGAATAATTAATGAGACGTGTTGAGTACAGAAGATCTGTTGATAGCGCGCCAACGGAAGAGACGTGATTTTTACGGAGCATCAGTTGGGAAACGTCCGATCGAATTTTGGTGGTCACTTCATTCATGAAATCGTTAATATTCATGATTAACATGTGGGTGGTATCAATTCTTGAACTCTAATAATTTTTATTTGATGACATGTATATTTAATTCCCATTGATGTAATGGATTTCACTTAAAATTTTGAATATTGTCGAAAATTATTCAGTAACAGATGATTAGTTTCACGAATGGTACCCTTAGAAATAAAATAAAATAATCACAAGAGTCTCAACTAAGAAATGTTCTCTAATGGATCTAAATGACCAGGTAGGATAAAAAAATAAGGTTTGCATATATTTATAGTTCATACAATATCTCATTTACTTGGTATGTTTGAAGATTAAATATTAGTGAAATGTCAATTGAGCCAAAAAAAATTTCAATGGTAAAATAATATTGGATATCGTAGGTATAGTATCCATAAAGATTGAAAATAATGAAAGAATTCAATATCGGTGAATTCGAAATCTTTCAGTTGATGCTACGGACAACACATCATTAGATAGACATCCATTTCAATATGTGCACTTCATGAAGACTCACACTGTATAATGAGCAGGTAACAAATAATACAACATTCAACCTATAAAACAATATTGATTTTAAGTTAACTTTTTATATATATGATTTGGGATTATGCTTTTGAATTGATACATTTTTGCTGATTATCTTATGAGAGGTGAATTATTAAACTTACTCATTCCTTTGTAAAACCAAGGACTTCTCCGACCTTACTCGTTTATTCAACTTTAGGTAAGTGTATTATTTCATTCATAATGAGTTAAGTGTAGGTGCCCATCTTCTCTGTTGGTAATGAATTCTTTCAAATATTTAGACTGAAGGCACTTCAGAGTTTTGAACATTGAAGCCATAGTACTCTCCACAGACTTCCATTAAAATAGGCTTTAAAGTTATATAAGTATATCGATTGCACCTCCACATACCCCTATTCTGCATTTTTTGCAAGACTGCATCGACACTAATGAAACTCAATTGTCGGAAATAGATATAGATTTAAGATGCGAATTTGATGTTTCCTTCACACAAGCTGATGGTAATCATTCTGCCATTAGAGCTCATTTTGTATGAAGAGACGTATTGAGGATCGATTTCAAAAATTGCTTTTACCACATTCATAAGCTAACTTTGTAACAAGTGGCCCTAGGATTGAATCAAATGAGATTTCACCAAAAATGTCCATCTACTTTCAGCCATAGGATATATTAGGTGACTGAAGAGCTACCCTCTCTTGATTGCTGCATCTTATTAAAAATTAATTCTCTCAAACATAGCGTTGTTCATCCCATTCATACCACTGACCCTTTTCCATTCTGAAAATCACGTGGACCTAACAGTTTGAAACATACAATTTCAATACATCAAAGTAGTTGATTTTTGTTGACCATCTTCATCGAAATGATCATTGGAGATCTTTTGGGGAACATAGAAGTTTGAATGTCTAACAATTTTCTATAACTGTTCAATACCATCCATTCAGGAGTTTAATGTGAGTTTGAGTGAAAGAACAATGTTCTCAAAGATCAATTCTGTTAGAGCTAATCACCAAATAGTTATTGTCGATGAGAATATGATAACACAGCTGGAACAATTTTTTTTTGGAACATTTGAATTTATTGACATGCCCTTAGGATTACAAAATGCAACCGAAACTTTGCATTGTTTATGAATCGGTTGGCATGACCTCAGTTTTGTATTGGTATATATGAATGACCTACTAGTCGCCGGTACAGATGAGTCAATACGATTTTAATAATAATAATAATATGGTTTGAATCTCAATTCTTTCAGATGTATTTTGGGTCCATTCATTGCTGAAAATTAGTCAGGAAGAACCTTTAGTTCCAGCTCCAGGAACCGTTATTGTTTTTTTTATTGATCAACTCAATTAATACCGAGTTCGGTTTGAATTTTGAATAAAATAAAAGTTGTGAAGATTAAAATATTTCTAGGTCCATAGCTTGTTGAAATAATTGTAAACTTGTAATAAAGTTCATTATTACTGTATTGAAATAAATCTACTTGGTCAGTGTTCTGGTTAATAGTGATAATATCAGAAATATCCACGACCTCCCAAAAACAGATATATATCTTTGTACGATAAAACAGCAGGGTGTCATTTTGTTTTCCTTTATCTAAGATCATCAAGCTATTTATCTCTATAGAGATGACAAAGCATATTACTTCAGTAGTTTCGGTTGGAAATGATGTACTGCGGAAAATATTGTGTGGGTGGAAACTCTATTTCAGTAATAAAAAACGAATATACGACTTGAGTTGATAGGTTATTCATTATTTTTATAATTGAGTGTATGGGAGAAATGCCTTTCTCAATATTATCATGAAATGCTGTTTATCGACTGGAGAATATCCTCATTTCCGATTATAACTAAACATAACGTATCACAACAGTCATAACCAATGAGAAGAAACGATGGAGATTATTCAGAATATTATCTATACGCTTGGGAAAAACAGAATATCTGGTTACCTCTCCAGATTCTTATAATACACCATAATAATATCTCATATAATATAAATAGTCCTGAATGAATCAATGGTCTAAACACGACTCTTGAGGCTATTTGGGCATGATTAACTGTCAGAATTGTGAGTCATCTTGCTTAAAGACCTTCAAAGATGCGGGTTGGAATATTTTCGATAATTTCTAGGCGATATTTGTGATAGTGTCCATGTTATATTGAGTTTTTTTCAGTGCCCCTGTTATGTTCAGTTTTTTTTATTAGAATTTCCTGAATGTACGTTATATAGTCAAAATCATATCATATGTTATTTCAGATGCGAGTACATAGACTTGGTTCTCAAACTGAAACATGATTTTTCTTTTCAGGTAGCTATTGTAAATTTTGTAATTGTATTTGCTGTTATTGAGGGTAAGTATAAGTCATTTCAAAGAGACTTTCCAAGTAGATATTTTTTTATACAATTCAATCATCGTTGATTTTATGTCTACGAAACGGTTTGACTGATAATTGTTATTTAACGAACAAGTGTATTAATAAGGGCGATAATTTCCAAAATAAAATGGTACCACTTGGGGATTGAACCCTCGACCTTGCTATCACCTCAGGACTCAAACCAGTATTTTACCAGACGGCTGCGTGACTATCTAGCTATTAATGCAACTGATATATTTGATGTTTTCTGAATTTTTTTTTACAGAACTTTGTCACTATCCATCTTTTGATTTCAAAATAAACGTAGAATTTTAAGAAATTACACAGCTACTTGATTTCAAAATGAATGTTTTAGCGGGTAAGTATAATAATGTTTCAAAACAAAATTTGATTATAAAAATAATCCAGCCTTTCGCAAATTTTTCTATACAATAGGATTGTCGGCAAACGTCGAACAGAAATAATTCAAAAGCCCCATACGATCGCCGAATCAAGTCTATTCAACGCCTGGCAAAGTTTTCCTACAAGGATATACTTGGCAATCTTCCTGTAACAACCACCAACTGGCAATCGAAAACATGTGACATTTGCAGACCGGTTTCGCGATTCAACTCGCTCATCAGTACAGACTCGGCCACAATATGTAATTGATTTCCAATCGGTTTTGTTAACAGGCACTACGATATCTCCGGCACCCACTAAGAAAGTGAGCAGCAGAGCCATCTGTAGAAACCACAGAAAGATTCCGACCAGTACCACGACTTTGTTTGAGTCGAATATCTAAATTTTCATCATGAAAAATATTTAAATATTTCTCATGTGGAACTAAGAGTACTTGACGAAAGGCAATACATTTCAAAACAAAATTTGATTATAAAAATAATCCAGCCTTTCGCAAATTTTCCTATACAATAGGATTGTCGGCAAACGTCGAACAGAAATAATTCAAAAGCCCCATTCGACCGTCGAATCACGTCTATTCAACGCCTGGCAAAGTTTTCCTACAAGGATATACTTTGCAATCTTCCTGTAACAACCACCAACTGGCAATCGAAAACATGTGACATCTGCAGACCGGTTTCGCGATTCAACTCGCTCATCAGTACAGACTCAGCCACAATATGTAATTGATTTCCAATCGGTTTTGTTAACAGGCACTATAATAATAATAATAATGTTTGGTTGCATACGCCACAGGTCACTATATAAATATAATATGAATTGGAGCAATGTACGTTGGGTTGCATATAAGTAAATCGTTGATTAATAGAAAATCATTCATTAACAGGGGTCATTAATCAACGATTTTGACTGCGTTAAAATACATCGTAAATAAACGGTCGACGGAAAAAGATTGAAATCTACATAGTTAGTCGTGGTCAATCCCGTCAATTCTTGGCAATATTTCCGAAAAAAATAAACCTGCACCACTCCTTATGAAAAAAATGCAACCACAAGTTAGCGCGAATGTTTCTTTCCCACGAGTTACTGATGCATTCATTACAAATTCAATTAGTAAAGGAGCACGGGATAAAAATACGGTGGTTTCCAGCTTCGATTACATATGAATTAAGTTGAATCTGATATTACGGAATAATCATGAATTAAAAATATTGAATAATTATTATCGGTGAAATAAATATTACATTTGGATTTGATAATAATAATAATAATAAAAGAGAAGAACCGACGTATTAATAATGGATGTATATTTTTAATTTTTTTTCCATAGGGAATGTACCAGTCAGGCCCTGTCTCCGGAGCTCCGATACTACCGGAGGGCGCGCTGGTATATCATTAACCCCAGCAAACACTTCCCACGTCCGTGGGGTGAGTGATTACTGGGTCCGAGAATCATGTGCCCTGAGTAAATATCAAAATATCTCGTTCTTTGACAAACTCTTCACTTATCACTTAGATAATACAAGTATATACAATTATGTAAACTAATAGAAATATGTATAATTTGAATTGATGATTTCCATTCTTCCTGTTATTATAATGAGTATGTCAATTATGGTCAGCAAAATTTGAGATACCTGTAACATATCCTACTGTTCGTTTTCCTTATATTTATTTAATTTCTCACTGGCGTCATCGTTTTATTGATTTCGTCAGCACAAGCAAATTATTCTCAACACCATAGAAGCCATTAAAGAGCGATAAAACAGGTCAGGGAAAACAAATTCAATAATGAAATTTAATTCTCAAAAACTCCTTTTCATCATTGACATCGCGTTTCAGGAAAGAAAAAGCTATATTGAGTAATTCACTGAAAATAACTTTTCACAAATTGAAAATATAATGCACACAAAAAGTGTTAATTAATAAAACAATAATAATAAGCTTCGCCTCCACCAAATATTATAAACAGTAAAATATCATCAATTGTGATTTTGTTCACTCGTTTTTACAATGGAAAACAACACCAAAACACATGAAATGTCATATTAAGCACTTGGTAAAACTTTGTGAATTTTGCTAAAATTACTAAACTTGAATGTACTTGACACAATATCAATATATACTTCATAAACTGGTGTGAAATTTGGTAGAATGGGGGAATGTGAATGTAATATCGGTGTTTTTTACAGTTTGTTAAAGGTTAATTCAGAAAGAACACCAAAAATTCTCAATGTAAAAGCTTTAACCGTGCTTCTATACACCGATTTACATGAAGTTGGCACAAATGGTGTGAATTTTGCTAGAATGAGGAAATGTGAATCTAATCTCAGTGTTTTTTACAGTTTCTTAGAGGTCAATCCAGAAATAACTCCGGAAATTCTCAATGAAAAAGCTTTTACAGTTCTTTTATATACCGTGGTACGAAACATATACCGATTCACATGATATTAACAGAATTTTCACAGATACTTCATAGAATAGTGTGCTTTTTAGTAGAATAAGTGATGTGAATGAAATATCAGTGTTTTTTTATAGTTTGATGAAGGTTAATTCAGAAAGAACACCAGAAATTCTCAATGTAAAATCTTTAACCGTGCTTCTATACACCGATTTACATAAAATTGGCACAAATGGTGTGAATTTTGCTAGAATGAGGAAATGTGAATCTAATCTCAGTGTTTTTTTTTACAGTTTCTTAGAGGTCAATCCAGAAATAACTCCGGAAATTCTCAATGAAAAAGCTTTTACTGTTCTTTTATATACCGTGGTACGAAACATATACCGATTCACATGATATTAACAGAATTTTCACAGATACTTCATAGAATAGTGTGCATTTTAGTAGAATAAGGGATGTGAATGAAATATCAGTGTTTTTTTATAGTTTGATGAAGGTTAATTCAGAAAGAACACCAGAAATTCTCAATGTAAAATCTTTAACCGTGCTTCTATACACCGATTTACATAAAATTGGCACAAATGGTGTGAATTTTGCTAGAATGAGGAAATGTGAATCTAATCTCAGTGTTTTTTTTACAGTTTCTTAGAGGTCAATCCAGAAATAACTCCGGAAATTCTCAATGAAAAAGCTTTTACAGTTCTTTTATATACCGTGGTACGAAACATATACCGATTCACATGATATTAACAGAATTTTCACAGATACTTCATAGAATAGTGTGCATTTTAGTAGAATAAGGGATGTGAATGAAATATCAGTGTTTTTTTATAGTTTGATGAAGGTTAATTCAGAAAGAACACCAGAAATTCTCAATGTAAAATCTTTAACCGTGCTTCTATACACCGATTTACATGAAATTGGCACAAATGGTGTGAATTTTGCTAGAATGAGGAAATGTGAATCTAATCTCAGTGTTTTTTACAGTTTCTTAGAGGTCAATCCAGAAATAACTCCGGAAATTCTCAATGAAAAAGCTTTTACAGTTCTTTTATATACCGTGGTACGAAACATATACCGATTCACATGATATTAACAGAATTATCACAGATACTTCATAGAGTGGTGTGCATTTTAGTAGAATAAGGGGGGTGAATGTAGTATCGGTGTTTTTTACAGTTTGTTAAAGGTTAATTCAGAAAGAACACCAGAAATTCTCAATGTAAAATCTTTAACCGTGCTTCTATACACCGATTTACATAAAATTGGCACAAATGGTGTGAATTTTGCTAGAATGAGGAAATGTGAATCTAATCTCAGTGTTTTTTACAGTTTCTTAGAGGTCAATCCAGAAATAACTCCGGAAATTCTCAATGAAAAAGCTTTTACAGTTCTTTTATATACCGTGGTACGAAACATATACCGATTCACATGATATTAACAGAATTTTCACAGATACTTCATAGAATAGTGTGCATTTTAGTAGAATAAGGGATGTGAATGAAATATCAGTGTTTTTTTATAGTTTGATGAAGGTTAATTCAGAGAGAACACCAGAAATTCTCATTAAAACTCTTTCGCGGTGCTTCTATACACCGAATTACTTGAAATTGGCACAATTTCAACATGTTCTACATAAAATGGTGTTAATTTTGCTCTATTCTCGGTGTGTTTTACAGTTTGTTAATAGTTAATTTAGAAAGAACACCAAAAATTCCCTATAAAAAGCTTTTACACTGCTTCTTCATCCCGCTTTACTTGAAATTGGCATAATTTTAACGTATTTTGCATAAAGTGGTGTGAATTTCGCTAGAATGTATGTTTACAGTGTCTAAGAGGTTAATTAAGAAGAAACTCACGAAATTCTCAATTAAAAAGCTTGGTACAAAACTTACACCGCTTCACATGATATTGACAGAATTTTCTCAGATACTTCATAGAGTGGTGTGAATTTTAGTAGAATAAGGGAGTGTGAATGTAATATCAGTGTTTTTTACACTTTGTTGAAGGTTAATTCAGAAAAATCACCAGAAATTCCTGAAATTCTTATTGAAAAAACTTTTGCGGTGCTTCTATACACCGATTTACTTGAAAGTGGCACAATTTCAACATGTTCTTTGTAATATGGTGTAAATTTTCAGAAAGAACACCAGAAAATTCCATTAAAAATCTTTTACACTGCTTCTTTATACCGATTTACTTGAAATTGGCACAGTTTTAACGTATTTTGCATAAAATGGTGTGAATTTCGCTAGAATATTGGAATGTGAATTCAATCTCGGTGTGTTTTACAGTTTGTTAAAGGTTATATTCAGGAAAAACACTGTGGTAGAGAAATTTCATTGATTCACATGATATTGACAGAATTTTTGTACATACATCATATAGTGGTGTGAATTTTGGTAGAATAAGGGAATGTTAATGTAATCTTCGAAAAGATCTTTTCAACTTGTGATTTTTTGAGAAACGATAAAAGTTCTCTGACAATCCAAATTTATTTAGTTTTGTCAATACAATGTGATGATCGACTTTATCAAACGCTTTGCGAAAATCAAAGAATATTGTATTGTATGTAATTGTGCTTTGATTGCAATGGTTTCGAATACTCTATTGCTGTAAATGAGTGAATTGCTGTCAATAGATCTTTGTCTCACAAACCTGTGTTGCTTTGTAACTATGCATTTGTTGGAAAATCGTACAATTTTGTATAATGGAAATTGCTCTGTGATTTATTATCTGAACTTCACAACCAGATTTGAAAATAGGAGTATTCACAGAAGTTCTCCATAAGTCAGTAAAACTACCGGCAGTAATGATGATTTTTTTTTTCGCAAAAAAGAGCGCAAAAGTTATGAATACAATTATTTAAATTTGTTCTGTTATTTCTTTCATCATTTATAGCTTGATCTGTAATATATTTTTCTATATTTTTAATTTATTCCCTTTGTACTCATATAATCATTGTTATTGTTTCCCATTGCCTCAATCCTAAAAGAAGATATCTTCTCGAACTCAGCGATATTGAATGAATAGTTGGTTCCCAGGCTAATAATGAATTTCGATATAAAGCAGAATCATATCATATATAATAATAAATTTACAACCGTCGAAAATTAATTTTCTCATGGCCGTTAACATGACAACCTATCTCTCCTATGCCACATCAACGATTCTATAAAAGACATAAAAAACCAGAATTCACCCATTTCCAGAATCATCATTCTTTCGCGAACAATGACAACATAATTCACGAAGAATTGTGCAGTTTGTCTGGAGTCTTCCCAATTTCGGGAGATAAACGACCGACTAACTAGAGCATTGTGTTTGACAAACCGCATACCCATCATAAGAGAAATTTCAAAACGATTCACTTTTAACTGCTATTGACTTCCGTGAGTACTTCTGAATGGGGTCCTTAGCACCCCTGCTGTGTTACCGCTAATTCTTGTATCATCATTTAGAAGGACAGGGTGGGATTTGCGAATAACTGGGGTCTTTCATGATCGTCATGAAGTTTCATAGATCGTCCATGAGGTGAATCAAGGATATGTAATAATTTTTGTTGGCAGAATAATTCACGATACATTAAAGAATAACAAATAGAAATATTTCACAAAATAGGCAGTAAAACTACGACAAGTGTCATCCCTAGTGACTAGGAAAAAACTAGGTATCCAATTGAAAATAAAAAACATGAAAGCATTCAAAAAGCTGGAGAGATATGTTTTTTCTGAACCCTGTACTGAGATACTTACTCTATTTCATTCATATGAGTGCACATACACTGTTTGCGTTAAATAAAAATAATGTTAAAATAATAATAAGGTTATGCTACACAATTACTGATATTAGGATTATTTTTTATAATTACATAACTTTTTTAAAAAATCTAATTGTATTTTAAAATTGTCTGTTTTCGTGATATCCTACGTTTATTTGTTACCCATTTATAAACTTTTATGTCTTGTATTTGCATATTATTGACAATAAATCTGATTTATGATTATTATTAGTATTTATTCTATTGTCAATAAGTAACAATATAATTTTATAAGTGAACTACGACAAGCATCAAGAAATAGATCTTTGTAAACCCTCCTGAACTTCAAAGTTGAGAAAGTATATTTTCTGGAACCTAGTTGTTAAAACTTCGAGAACTATATATGTAGAACCTCCTGAAAACAACGGTTCGATGAGGTGGAAACGTGATTATGCCCCAGAAGGAGAATTTTCATCTGTCATCCGTTACAATGTTGTATTATAAAAATTAAAAAAATGTCAATTAACTGGAACTGTTCATATACCTACATCAGGCTCTCAAATGGTCAAAATACAGAAAATCTACCATGTTACATACATTTTGAATATCATGTCAGATTCTTTATTTTAGTTGAACGTAGTTCATCAGTAAAACAAACTGAATAAGACGATAATTTGAGTTTTTTCATTGAAATTAATGAATAAGTCTTTATATTCAGTTCGTATCCCTCTTGGGTGGGATATTATATCAATGGATAGCCAATGGCTTAGTTAAATTCCATATATTCAAAAAGAAATAAAAATTTCCAAATCCCCTTCACATTAATTTCTAAAGGAATTATTACTCAACTAAAATATAAATCACGATATCGAGTTTTTTTGTTCGAAATTTGTTCTCCCCATAATCTGGCTGCACCCTTCCAAGCAACACTCAGAAATCTTCGAAGGACTTATGCGAGCCTGTGAAGACGAGGCTCTCAGTCGGCTACCATAACGGAGCACCGCATCTCGAACCGCATCTCGCACCGCATCTCGCACCGCATCTCGCTTCACATCTTGCACCGCATTTAGCATTGCATCTCAGTACCACCCTTGCTCGCACATAGCAATGTCATGAAGGGCATTTATAGTTGCAATCGAGCCTAGTATTTGTTTTCCTCCTACGTCGCGCAATATGGACTTTTGACGACATCACGGTGCGAGATGTGGTGTTGTGTAAGATGAGGTAAGAGGTGTGGTGTGAGATGCGGTACAATATGCGGGGTGAGGTGTGGTGCGATAAAACAGCTCTGAATTGTCACAGAGGTTTTTTTATTTTGTAACCACTTAAAGTGGAATTATGTGAAAAGGTCTGACGGCAACGCTATGCAGGTGGTAATGTGGTGCGAGGAACAGTGCGAGATGTAGTGCGATGTAAGATACGGTGCGGTGTGGGGTGTGGTGCGAGGTGTGGTGCTCTGTTGTGGCCGCCGACTCCTACACTGCACGATATGCTAAAGTTCGACGAATACTAGGCTCTATATCACAGTGTGATGCTCTGGTACCGGGCTTGATGCGAGACGAAAAGCGCTGCGCTGTTGCTTCTCACACGGATGCTAAGGTGTAATGCCAAGTGCGATGCGTCGTTATGGCAATAGCCTTACGTTTAATCGTGTGATGCTATACATGGAATAGGTGGCCATGTTGGGTTTGAACCCAAGCCCTTATGGCTGAGAAACCCTCTTCTATGAAGACCATTTCGTATAATGGTCCCGTATAACAAATGTGTAAAATAATTCACAATGCATTAGATCACCATCCATAATATTGTCAATTGTAGAAAATGGGGTATTAAACGCCTGTGATACAAATAAAAAATAGTGTTCCCCTTCACCACACTAGTAATTTCATTCTTAGATGCACATTTCGTTAACCAATTTTAACCTTATCAGTGGCATTACTAAACAGTCCTCTATAGTTATACTTCCATTCATTTTCAGTTGAATTGAGAAACCCTATAAGTGTAAAGTTAGCTACAACTTCAATATCGGACCCTTCATACTTGAAATATTGTGAAGTGTATGTGAAAAATTAATTTTTCGAAAAATACTTCAAAATAGAGTAGAACACTATTTTTCCACATACCCTTCCACTTATTTTCGTGACATCACTACGCTAGTAGTTTAATAATCAACTCCAACCCTGTACAGGGGTGAGCCCTCGACCCCTTCCGAAGAGCCTCAATAACAAGAAGGCGATTCCATAATAGCTACTTGGGCAATGGAGCTTGACACGGGCTTGCACCGCGTTACTGTGTTCGAAGTGTTCAAGAGCACTTCTCCGTGTCCCTTTTTCCTTTCATGTTGCCGAATTTTACTCTGAACTACCTACTGTTTATAGCTGATGGAGACTTGATGTGTTATCTGAAGTATTTTTTGCCGATTCATTATTAATATCGAGGCGTTAAAAATTCTCTAAATTAAACGATTGTGAGACACAAAAGGCAGAAAAACTCAATCAACAAACTGAATTCATTCGAAATCAGCGAAGGACAAACTAGACCTGCTGAGCTTTTCTGGGGTATACCACATTTCATATTCCTGCGGCAGCGTTTATATCGGAACAACAAAATGTGTCCTCAATACAAGAATCAAAGAACACATGGCCAATTGTCGATTACAATAGACAGATAAATCTACTGTCGCAGAACATACTCTCAACAACGGTGATCACAGAGTGGAATTTAAAGAAACCCAAATCATCTCTACAGCATCTGCTTATTACCCAAGGCTCTTCTGACAAGCAATTAAAATCCAGAAACACCACAACAACTTCAACAGAACCGAAGGGTTGCAACTGAATAGAGCTTGGCTACCAGTTCTCAAAAATACTTCACTCGCTCCTTACCGTCACAGAAACGGTATAAACGACTCGATAATGTTACCTACTGCTATGGACCAATTAGAGGTGAGAACGAAAGATGCCTATTGCGACATCAAATGTCAAATGTCAAGCAATCGACAGTGAAATATATCTAGATTTAGTCCCAAAAATATCTCAGCATACTTCGGTAAAGACCACCATTCACTTGGAAAAAATTAAGCCCCCCGTACTCTTAAGCAAACCATATACAGTGTGCCCCATCTAGAATTTGTCATCCCCCTCATCTCCGAAGTCGTATAAAAATTGAAAATTGCTTAGACCAGTAAAACATGTCATCATTGTGCTGGTAACTCCCTCATCCCCAGCACCCTTTACTAAAATTTGACATAGGAATACAGTAAAAAAAATTCATTTCTCAATAAAATCGAATACGCCACCAAATCCATATAAGTCTCCCCGAAGCGACAATTCATTTTTTTTTTCATTTCAATGAAACTAATTTCTATTTGATGAAAACATTTTAAGAAGATAAATACACGTATACAAACTTAGATCAAATATCTGCTACTGATTGAATATACACTTGAGAGTATATGCAGGGTTAATGTCTGCACAAAAAATTTAAACCATGGAGATATAAAGGATAAGTTGAGACTTGGGAAACCAAATCCTTGGTTGAATATGTTATCATTTCTCCTTTAAGGGTTTATACGGGCATGAATTGCTAAGATTATTAGCCACTAAGTGTTGTGGGTAGGCTGTGTTACTAAGTCCATACGCCACCTCAGGAACAGCACCGTTAATCTGAACACAACAGTGAAACGTGCAGAACTCACCTCAATCAAGCCACAAGATTTTAACAATTCAATCGGTGAAATTAAATTGTAAAAATCCCAACTCCGACTGCAGCTCGAACCCGAGACCTTTAGACTCGAAGCCGGATACCATACCACTTGCGCCATGCCCCGACTACTGTAATCATTACTGTCAACACTAAATATTGGAATACCAACGCATAGGAGAAACGCATATTGTCAGACCGAACTATATCACATAAAGAAACTGCTAGACTTTACCTCATCAAACAGCTTAGTGATCAGAAAATTAAATGAACACATCCATACTCCTTCCCACGGCAAAAATTTGAACTCCAACATATCAAACTGTTTTTCATCAGACTCGAATATCAGCAGAATGGCCGTTTTGTCTGTTGACGCATGATATGATACAATCTGATGGATTCCCGGTCTACAAAATCCAGTCTGATAAAATTCGGATTTGATCGATTCCGAATCTGCTGTATTCCGTTTCTGTTAATGAACCATTTGGATGGAATAATTTTCAGATAATTTCGAAATACTTTGCATTACTGGTTTATATTTTTACTAATGTACATTTTACTATTATTACAGAATGTAGTCTGCATATTAAATGTTATGGGAGTGTAATTTCTGATAGGATCCCATCGCTATATTCACAGTTGACAATAATGATATTGTCTGTTTTAGTTCTATTTTAGCATAATCCAATTCTATTCATTTATGTGTCTGCGTTTGCTTATAACTATGATTTTTACGCATTAATTGACTTAGATTATTTAAAGTTAACCTTCATAAATTAACCTCTAATTGATGAAACTCAGTGGCTTCGAAACAATACCATTTTCTTTAGGATGGAGGATTGAGATGAATTGAAAAAGGAAGTTGAGGCAGAATTTTTCCGTGATTAAGTGATTTCACAGCTTGATAAATATCAATAATGATAAATTTTCGCCTTCACCAAAAATGAGAATGAATCTTAACATCTACAACTTCCAGTTGTTGAAATATCTATTTCGGAAAGTCTTCGAAAAATTTAATCTGTTCTGTAATTTTTCATTCAGTACAAGTTTATTGTATATTTCATAAACAACTAGAAAACCACACATTTTCATATTTATATTCATTGAGTTCTCAAATATCTGTTACTTGATACGCATTTTCTTTTGTAAAAAAGTATCCTTCAAATACAACATATTTTATTCTTCTATTTTATGTCAACTGTTGAGCAGATAGTTTAGAGAGGGGTTGATTGACTCTTTCATTCCTTTCGTTTTTTTTAATTTAATTTAATTTTTTCTGTCGATATTAATTTCAATATATCGTAAAATGTTGGTGGTAGGTCAAAATATACTTTTTGTTTCAATATTATATTTCTTTGCGTTTAAAATTTTTCTCAGTTCGTCTGGAATAGCATTGAAAAATGTTGGTCCAAAGAAAAAGTAAGATCTTTGTGTCAAGGTTTTTTTGGATAATTGTATATTAAAATTCATGTTTGTAACAGATCTTATTAGTCGATACCTAATTTTTTGAGTCAGCTTTTTTCGCAATATTGTTTATGTATACGAAGAACAGTACTGGACCTGATACTGTTCCTTGTGGTACTCCTATTTTTACTTTCGAGACAGAATTTACTCCGTTTCTACTTTGATGAAATGTTTTTTGGTTGAGTTTCATGTCAAAGGATGTCTTCTTCAAAAGTATTTATTTATTCCTGTTTTGTCGACGTACAGAGCCGCTGTTTCGTTTTACAATGGCCATTCTGTAAATAATATTTCAAAATTATTCTAGTGTACTCCAAAATATCACTATTTCACATCTGAAAACCATCTCTTCGAACTGCACCTTTCGCAAAGTGACAACAAGATTTATTCCGAATCTGATAACGCTCTTCTTTTCTCTTCGCCAAAAACTGCGCCTCGGGTCCTCAGATAATCCTCGGAAGGTGTGAATCCTTTCCATTCTCATATTTCGATCAAAACTCCGATAACGCATAAAAGATTCCTAGGGTCAGCGCATTGTACTTTCACTCTATTTCAGGAAGAGTCTACCGTTTCCTGTTTGTCCAGTCCGTAAGAAATATTATTTGATATGAGTTAGGTGACATAGGCCTTTTGTATCGAGGTTTTTTAAGTGTCGCAATTGTACTGCCGGTTAACCCTTTCCTCTTGCAATTCGATATCTTTTTATTTAATGAAGGCATTCGAGAAACATACGCTGGGAAATAGTTGAAGTGATACATTTTACAATGCAGTATCGGTTACGTATCAAAATATCAGCTTGATTGTGAGGATGAGGGATGGCATTTTAATGTCGGTGTTTTTAGGTGCTGGTTGACTAAGTTTGAGGAAACGGGTGAGTCTTGGAAGTCCCGCCAGTTTTCAGAGAATAGGGGCTGTTGTTTCCACACAAGGATTATCAAACTATGCCTGTGGGAAACAATTCTAATTATGAATTTCCACCGAGAATATCTTACTAGAATCTAATATACAGAAATTGTTCAAAAACTTTCACAGAAGTGAATTCCTTTGTCAAAAAGGAACTGAAAAGTTCCATCCACCGTGGTTTTGAAAAATATGTCCCTAAAATCTCGAAATAGAATTTTAACAGTCTGTATACATGATTGACAAGTCAAGAAATGAATATATGTAGAGTATACAACGATTAGCTTAGTCTATATGTATATGGAAATCTTCTGGGATTATTTTTCTGAAAATTTGCAAACGGGAGTGTTCAGTTGAAATATTTTCAGTGGTCTACAACTCCCGGTTATACGTGGACCCAAACTTTGTTTTTTCAAGGGGAATACCCTGTTTTTCATTCCTTTTTTAGAATCTTCAATGAATTTCAATATAACTTTATTCAAAACATCATATGTCTAAAGGGCTCGAGTTTAAGTTATTTCTATTTAATGACAGATACATAATTAATTTTTTGCAAACAGTCAGGTTAAAAATTTGGCAAAATTTGTCTAAATAAGACCTGAAGCTTCCTGAATCATTGGAAACTTTTCAAATAAATTATATGGGATGCTTAGAAATTCTGCTATTTCGAAAATTATGTGTAACTAACCTTTTTCAAATAGCAACCCCATTTTTTCTCAACGCCTATAGATTCTACGCTAAACAATAGAATTTTAGTTTCTCCAACTTTCTACAGGAACTGTTAAATTTAGATATAAGGTTGTTAGCATGAACTCCCCTTAGTTTTGAGTGTAGAATCCACTGTTGTTGGGAAAAAATGAGGTTGTTGTTTGAAAAAATTTGTTACAGAATTAAATGAAACGACCTTCCCAAAAACTCCCGTATACAACTTTTCAAAAAATATGCAATTTGGTTCTGATCAGTTCATACAGAAAATTAATCTTGATTTCTGCCAATCAAGACTAATTTTTTTTCATTGATATAAAACTTAATATAATTTTTCACGACAAATGCGATAGTACTGATGGAAAATCTTGAAATTATGTCATTTTCCAGATATCATTTATGGGTTGAGTTTGAAATATCTAGCATGTTCACAATATTTTGATTTCTAGATATATTTGCGAAAAATCAATGGCACTATCGTATTTCTCTTGTTGACATTGGTCTTATTTCTTAATTTGTCCTAATTTACGAGAATGAACTAATTCAGTTCATACAGGAAATCTGAACTAAATATTTTTTAGGTGATTTCAAACTTTTTATAATTTGTCGCGATGTAGCGTCAATTTTTGTACTACTAGAAGCATCGGTGACTTCATTAATTTTAACCATTTTTATAGAGATAATAACCATGTTGCGAATTTGTCATTTGTTTCAATTGTGAATTTTTTACCAAACAGATATGGACGGCAAGTAACTTTTTCTCGATCGTTCGCAATTTTTTTTTGACTTTATCAAGTGTTCATAAGTAAACAGAGATATGTCTACCGTTTTGTGAAAGAACGGCCCAATTGCTATATTATTCGCGTTGTTCGTTAATTCAAATTCTTCCCTGAAATCGTGGTATGTATTACATATAATTTCTTTACAAATACCAAACTATTGCGGGTGTTCTGCTTCATCAATATTGATTGTTCAGTTTTATCTCGAACGGTTTCATTGGATGAGTTTTCAATCTGTTTTCGAATAACATAAGAACTAAAAATAATGTATCTATTGAAGTAAAGATTTTGAAATTTCCAGCCAAATTCCACACTGATATTGAGATACCATCATGCTAATATTGCTAGTAAACACTTTGACTAAACATAATGAACTCTTGAATTATATAGAAGGCTTATTCGAAAAATATTGCTGCACCAGAGTAGTTTGGAGACACGGTCAATTATCAATTTTTTGCGTGTTATATGTTTCAGTATTCAATGTGGGGTGATTTTTATATATGGAAGTATGAACAATGAGGCCATAGAGCTATATGTTTGTGAAATTTGGAAATTTTCTCTAGACAGACAAGACAACGATTTCCGTAACGAGCATTTGCAATACAGTTTTAAGGCGTGTGATACACAAAACTGTTTAGATCGAAAAAAATGTACTATTAAAAAATAAATCAAAAGAGTATTTCATAAGAAAGCTTCTAGGGGTCACACAAATGAAATAAAATTAGTTCCATAAAATAAATTTAATAAATTGGATATATTTTGAATTTACAATAATAATAATAATAATAATTTGTACTTTTTCTCAAGATAATGGATTTCTTTTTCATTACAGTATTTCAGATTTTTTGAATTTCTCGAGTAATTTCAACAGTGCGAAGGTATATTTTTTATATCTACTTCTCTGTATTGCGATATATTCGAATCATGGCCTACAAAATTGCCATCAATTTTACCACGAAACGGTTTCTTCTCTCAATATAGAAAAAAGCAGTATAAATAAAACCTCCCATTATTGATTCAACTTGAGTAATTGAAAAAATAAAAAAAAAATCCAATATATTGGCTTTATTTTCCATACAAACCCAATTTATTGGAGAAAAAACAATATATTGAAAAAAAAATAATTCATTATTAACTCTTATGATTCTTAGATACTTTCGCATATTTAGGAATTCTAAATTAGTATTTCTGGATAAAAATATAATGTTTTTGTTCCACCAAAAGTGAAATTAGCATTTCCATCTTCAATTTCAACAGCACGCCGAAATTAAAAGTAGTTCTAATAGCTGAATTTTTACTGTTATCACCAATAACTTGAACATGAAATTGAAAAATATTTTCATGTAGCTAGAGCGACATACAAATAATGTGATGTTGTATCATGTTTGTAAACAGTCGCCTCAAATGAATCTATTTTGTGTGTTTTTAAAAGGGTTAAATGAGTTTAGGAAAAGCATTTTCTAAATTTAGGATTATTTATGTGCACCGGTTGTTGGTAACGCAATTATACGGGGCGATAAAATTTTATCGCCACTCCAAAACACATTCTACTATATTTTATTTTTAACCCATTACAAAAAGGGATATTCATTCGTTTTATGCTAACTAGGCCCTTTAATTGATAAGTGAGTTCGCTGGGAGATGATTTTGTATGAATCAATATCGGAATTTGATAGTTTCTGCAGTAGTGTTGAAATCTCCAATAGCACGTACGTAATAAAACCAAAATTTTCAAGATGTATAATGTAACAGAAAAACGTTGATTTATGTATTTCCGAATGCTTTCTGAGTGAATAAATAGTTTTTATTACAAATCACTCGGTCTGAGAAGAGAAATTAACTGAATCATGAATGAAAAATTGGCTACTTCTGAGATACAAACGAAAACGCTATAGAAAGAAACAGATTTTTCTTGACAATTATATCAGGAAGGCATACTTATCAAACTACATATTGATGAATACTCTATTAAGAGTTACTGCAGATTTGAAAGAGCCATTAGAGAAGCAAATGTTACTAAATATCGGTCTTGTAAGCTCTACATCCGATTATTACAAGAATAGTCTAAAAATAGCTTTATTGTTTGAAAATTTGAATTCTAATAATAAAGCAGTCGAAAAGTGTAATTAAATTAAATTAAAATAAAACCGTATACTCATTGGTCACTAAACTTGATGTGCAAATACAAGTTGTACACAAAAATATAAAATAAAGTACATATATATACCTACAATCCAAAATACACATCACTTATATAAAATCTAAAGGCAGTCAGCAATCTAATAATAATGAACAATACGAAAAACACTATTCAAAGAGAATAAATCAAAACTCTTCAAAGGAATAGAATGGGCGCTTGACTAGTTGATTTTTTACTGCCATCTTGAAATTACAATAAACTCCAATATTTCTGATTGGTTGTGGCAACTGGTTATACATTTTCCAACCGTTATAAATAAAAAAAATCTCAATAAGCTTTGACGCCTGGATTGGCAGTCGTATATTAGTATCCTGTCGGGTGTTTTGAACATGAGCCCTAGTGGGGAAATAATTTTTGTATTTATGATTGATGCGGACAGTTTCCAAAACAAAAAGTGCCGGAAGGATCAAGATTTTGGTTTTGGCAAAAAGAGGTCTTCATGATTCTCTATAGCCAGCTTTGCAAAGATATCTGAAAGCTCTATTTTGTAAAATAAATATCGTATTGGATTGATATCGACTACAAGAGAAATAGTACTGGTTCTAAAACCGAACCTTGAGGTACACCTGATTTTATGATTGAACTATCTGAATACCGATTACCTTTCTTCACGATCTGATGCCTGTTTGCTAGGTATGACCTGAACCAATTTTGAGTTACACCTCAAATGCCATAACAATAGAGCTTTCGCAACAAGAAGTCATGATGCACACAATCGAAAGCCTTGGAGAAGTCGCAGAATGCGGTTTATGGTAATAAAAAACAGCTAAAGAACACTCGCATAATTATAAGGAAAGAGATGTCTATTTGTTTTGCGAACAGAATATAAAGCCGATGAGTGGTTTTCTGACAGAATTCTATTTATCCGAAAACAATCAACGTTCAGGCAGAAATAATCGGTGACAAAATTGTTGGGTACCTTTTTATTAACGCAATCAAGAAGATTGCGACATTCCAAATGGAGACCATAGTGGTTTCAGCAATATAGTGATATGAACTTCATTATAGTCAAATCTCTACAAAGTTTTCAAGAACAGAACGAGTCGTAGAAGCAATGTTTTATTAGATGTGAACCCTTTGGATTTTTGATGAGGCCACATCGAAAGTAAAATATATTTCAATTGTTCAACAAAACTGGAAGAGATAATCCAAATCTAAATGAGAAAAATACCTAAGCCAGAATTTCAATTCTCATTTCGACATCGACCTAGGTTGATTCGGGGTTAGGAAAAACAATTAAGTATACTTCTTTTACTACTGAAATATAGACTGCAGCCCAGACTAAGTGACAACAGTACTTCATTATACAAGTACCTTATAGGATTATAATGCAGTAATATCTTTCCTGCTGAATTATGAAATACCTAATTTTAATTCACTCAAGGAAGTGGGATAGGAAAGAATGAAAATGAACTAAGAATTTTTTCTGGGTCTTATCATTTCATTTCTATGATGTAGAGCATATTCCAGTATACTTCAGTCACATTAATCACAAACTTATGTGGATATTTTTGTGAATTTAAATGAGATTTAAATGAAGTGAAGCATTCTATATGGCCTGTTTATACAAGATTGGTCAAATGTTGCTCAAAATAGAGTTTTTTATCTAGACTCCCTTGAAAAATTCAAAATTATCTGCGAACATGCGGCACATTGCGACATCTGTACTACCTCTGACAGAACATCTATCATTAATAAAATCCACCACCCTGACAAAATATCCCCCTGCATGCTACATAATCTGAGCCCTAAAATGTAACCCATGTTTCAAATCTGATCGTAATATCTCAAAAACTGATAGAGCTATAGAAAGAAATTAAAAAATCTTGAAAATCTAACGCTTTGTAAGATCGGTAAAAAAAATTCTTCTTTTGAATAAGAAATACGTCCCTGAAATAGTGATACTGAATTTTGAAAGATCCTGCATTGGTTACTGATTAATAAATGTCTATCTATCTTTTCAGATAACAATGTTCATAAACTTCGATTTCTCGTCCGGTTCAAAAGTAGGGAGAAAGACTATCATTAATAAATGTATGAATATACAAATAAAATTCTCATTTACATTTTGGCGACCTTCACCATTGACTGCAAAATTTTTATGAATGGATTTCGTGAATGAAAGTTAAATTCGATTTCCTCTATCGAAGGTATATAGCCACAGATTTTTCATTCATCGATACATATTTATTTATCACGTTCATATTACTCCTAACAATCGCTTCTCCTTTACGAAGGTTTCAAATTACTGAAAGTATGGAACAACGTTAAGCCGCTATAAAGATATCGTTTTCAGTAAGGCAACAAATTATAGTTGGATATAATTATAGTAATTCTACACCGAAAATGGATGTCGTCCTATTCTACAACGAACCCGAAAGTTGGGTTTTGGATAATGACCTATAATGAGGAATTTACGTTTACTTTCACCAGTTAAATGGTTTTTGTTTTGTATTGACACTCAAAAATGGGAGATGAGTTGAGGAATACAAAGTCAAAAAATAAAACCATATAAATCAGCTACTTTATCACTTACAATGTTTTGAAATTCGGTTTTCATCTTCGGGATTTCGAAAACTATGGACATGACTTATATGTCTAGTCAAATTAATGTATTATACTCTAGTTAGACCGAAACTGGAATTTGCTACAATAATTTGGGCAGGAGAATACAAAACTACTTTAAAAGAAATCGAAAGGTGCAAAACAAATTTCTTCGTTATCTTTATTTTAAAAAATATCATGAATCAGATTACAATTTAATACGAACATCTCGATTAAGAAATTAATTCAAAATATTAACATTAGAACAAAGACGAAATTTGACATCCCTACTACTTATTCATTTATAAAATAATCAATAATCGAATTAATTCCCCCGAAATCCTACACATGATTCCGTTCCATGTTGCTTCACGCCGTACTACCATGTTGAATATTTCTGTGTCGATATCTACAACTAGAGCACCCACCTCTTGCAACCATGTTGATAAGTATTAGCTAATGAATTTAATGAAATTTCAGATATTGATTGGACTTTACCACATTCAAAACTGAATACTATACTGAATAGATCTTCGTGATAATATATCTATACCTAAATCTGTAACCCAACAGTTGTGATAGTATTTGCAGAATGAAAATATATATTTTTTAAGTAAAATTTACATCATATATGAGCTTATTAATAAGAATCCATGTAGTAAAACTTAATAAGTTTGTATGGATCAAATAAATAAATGAATATGCCGTAGAGAGTTTCAACATTTCAAATACATTCAGAAAGATATACCGAAAAAATCTGAAAAACCGTTACAATTTTTTTGCATTATTTAGAAAACTACTGCAAACTGAATTAAAGGATTTTATTGCAACTTTTTCCTTTTTATTTATGATGGTGTGTTTGAATTTGCCATACAACATTTCAGTGACCATCCTCAACATAAAGGCGCACTTTGATTAGTATTAAAGTGAATAGAACCTTCTATTACTCGTTAACTGAATTTGAAAAAATTACCATTTTAGGCTTTGACTTTTAGATTTTTAACTTTGTCTTTCAATTTGTCACACGTTAACGACTTTTTGATATTGTTAACCAAACAGCTCTTAACGAAATTGGATTTGAACATTACCCAAAGCCAACCATACATCAAATCAAATCATTTAAGCATTTTTTTTTATTCGCTTTATTCATTGTCTCATCTACTTTTACGGTTGATAAAGTTAATTGCTTGGCATTGGCATTTGGTAACTTTATGTACTGAATTTTCTTCATCAGGTCGCTATGTTTCATCCACTGTGATATATTTTACTTATCAGTTAAATGTTTGTCTGATTGGCTATTTCTGGTCACTTGGTCACTAAAACGTAGATATAATAGGTTCAAATTACATGTAAAAAATTTTCAGTAGTAAGTAATATCCACAAGTAATTGAATTTTCGTGGTAAGCCTGTCGATTCGTTTCTGAACGAAACTGAATTGCTTCGAGAAAACACCACGAGTCCGCAGGAGTCAAATCTTGAAATGTGAGAGATTCTGAATCTTTCCCATCAATTTTTGATAATAATTTTGTTCTCACATCTGAATCGTTACCAGATCGAAGTCCACAAACGAAAATAAGATATTTGAATTGATCAACTGATATTTTTCTGAAGTCAAAGTCGAAGTTTTGCAGTATATGCAACAAAATCTTCAGCACTATTTTTAGTAAGTTTCATAGACTGATAGCGGGTGTTAAAGATTGAGGTTTTCTTTCCGAATATTTCTGTGAGTTTGGCTATTGTATCTTTGAAATCGATTTCTATAGGTTCCTTGGGCAAAATCATATTGACATATTGTTGATGAACCTGTGTGTCCAATTTCCTCAGAAAAAGTCTTACTTTGGCTAGATCTGAGACTTTTTGTGCATCCTTCAGGAACAAACTTTCATAACGCTGGTATCTACCATGCTTCGATATTTTCTGGATCATAGTGGAATTCCGTGATTCCATTGCCCAGAGTTTTCATATGGAATTCTTCACTTACTTCCGCATTTTTGGGAAGAACCCCACTTGATTTGGAGTTCTGAGACAGAAGTAAAAGAAATTCTTGCTGATTTTTCATCAATTAAACTTGTTGAAGTTGCGCTTGGACTTGTTGAGCTTTGATGAATTCGGTGATGATTTCCTGGAACTGTTCTGACATAATTAGTTGTATTGGGTCCTCTTTTCCAAATAAATCGTCACCACTTTTATAATGCTTGATATGAATTGGAAACTTTTTTGGCAAAATTTAAGTAATATATTCAAAACTTATGAAATTCATTTTTCAATAGTTAACTATCATTCGCTATCAGTAGTACTTATATTTGACCTTTAACTGTCACATACGCACATCTGAAAACACCAAATTTGACAGGCCAATCAGAATCAAGAGTCAACTTTGGTATTTTCGATAATCCAAACTTGACTAGAGCTCCTGATTTTCATTTGCCAAGTGCGTGAAATAGTCAATGTTACGTTGATATGATACAAAATGACAAAATTTTGATGGGTATGGAAACTGCCAAAGAATGTCATAAACTGTCAAAAACCCCAATTCTTTCGTTTTTTATCGATTTAGTCTAAAACATATAATTTAATTTGAAGATAGATATTGAAAAAGTCATAGAGGAAGCTATAGGCCACCTTCTCCCAAAAAAATCCCGGGATTTATATATGAAGCAGTTTTCAGACTACCGATAATGGTAAATATGGATTTTGCTTTGTATCTGAAAAAAAACCCAGAGGGATTAAAAGGGCATAAAATTTGTCATATCCTACCTACAAGTATAGTAGCTGAAGATCTAATGAAACTGTTACCAGAATATTCATAGTTGTCACATTGAAGTTTGACAGACCAGTTATTAATGATCTCAATATACTCTAGTGAATAATGGATATCGTAAGACTTGGGGAAACACATGCATTATAAATATTTTATACAATAGTCGTGGATAATTAATATTAAAAAATGCATAGAAACGTTATAGTTTTATGTTGTATAACGAGGTGTCTAAAGTCTGAAGGCGCTACTGAACCATAACCTCAATGAAAAATTCTTCCATAAAGGGCATCCGTCACAGTAAAAACACCTTCTCACATTCCCTCCTTCGGAACAGAGCGCTACCCAGAAGACATAACACCTACAGATATTGCATTAACGAGATAACAACAAATTATCACTTCATGCTGACAAACACTCCGAGCACGAACACGACGCGATTGGGCGCGATCGCCATTCGCCCCGCCTCCGACTCCTTGGTAACGTACCCTGCGGAACCGCCCATCCGTCTCGCTTATAGGAAAGCATCAAACTCGTTTTACTTCAACAGTCGCTTTCGAGATAGTTGGTGTGAGTCTGCGTTCTTCGACGTTTCGACAAAACGGTCAGTCTTCTCGCGGACTGCTACACATATTTTCGCGGTAGCACCAATTATTGCATCACCGACTAATTATAGAAGAGTCTAGTGTTTAAATTTAGACCCGACGTGGATCGTATTGTGTTTCTGGTAGTCGGTATCTGGTGGCTTGGTTCGGATTTTGATTGTTTTGTGAGTGAGTGCAGCCACTGAGGATTGGGGATTTTTTCGTGAGTACCCTTCGATCGATTGATCTGCTATCAAATTCAGCTCGGGTTATTCGAACTGGAGTCAATAGCGAAGGAAATTGTTAGTCAATCGGCTAATCCCCATAGCAACCCATCCAAGTTTGACTGAACTGTTGGTAAACTTGAATCATACAACCATTGATCCCCAATGTCAACGGGAATCAATTTCAACTGATACATTATTTGAATGAAAATACACAGATTTCGTCAAAATGTGCCGAATCATAGATTTGATGCAACATACCTATACACAATAATCTAAAAGAGGAGTACTTTGTAGGACTATTCTTCGATTTATGCAGGGCTTTTGACACTATCAACACCAATTTTTTGGTAACAAAATTGGACGCAATGGGTAGACGTGGCCCAATAATTTCATGGTTTATTTCTCAGGGTGGAAATTGATAACGAACTCTCAAATACATACGATCTAATGTTGGGTACACTGCTATTTCTTTTCTATATCAATGATCTACCGCAATCAATTTACGATGGCACAGTTTTCCTTTATGCTGACGATACAACAATCATTGTATCAGCAGAAAACTAACCGGAGCACAAAAAAAAGTCTTGGCTGCTATACAAAACTTTACATTATGGTACCAAACCAGCAACCTCATCAATAATTCAAGCGAAACTGTGTGTGTTGAATTCTCTAATAAATATAAACCTAAAAATGACCTAAAATTCAAAATCAACGATCCTTTGCTGGAGACAAAATATTCCACTAAATTCTTAGGTACCGAATTGGATTACAAATTACTTCTCAACACTCAAATTGACGCAATCTATAAAAGGTTGGAAAAATCACACCTACTATGCCTTCAGAACACTCAAAGACAATTTTCATAAAGAATATTTGCTAAATATTTACTACACACCAATTTCCTCGATCTTAAACTCGAATATAATAGCATGGGGTCGAGCTATCTACCGATTTTCACAGAATATCTATAATGCAAATGAAATTCATTCGAATAATTTTCGACCTTTTTACAACGAATCTTGCAGGGAAGTCTTCCCCGAAATGAAATAATTACATGCACAAACATTCATCTCTACACACTATTGATATATACTTACGTCTATAATTTAGACAAATTCAGGAAACATAAATATATCCAGGGATACCCAACAAGAAACAAAAATAATTTTTATCTAGAACAGTTTAACAAAATGCAGTACAGAAAGTCACCAGACCATGCTGGTCAGGTCTTTTTTAACACGTTACCCCGTGAAATTAAGGTTATAAATCATGCGAAAGGAAATTGAAAACCGCTATAAAAATATCTCCAAGAAAACCCATTCTATCCTTTTTTTTTTGTATTTTATGTACTTTTACTGACCTGTCCTATGTCATTTATTTGATCGATAAGGATCAAAACACATAGTACTGCATTTTTCATACAAAGGTGATTTGATCACTATCGCTATTTTTATTCGCGCGAAGCAATAGAGATCCACAAGCACATGAACAATTTAAGTAGAAAAGAAGAGACTCCGAACCTAAACCGGATTTGGAATCCCATTCTCAAAAATGCAAGGGAAAGAATAATCGAAAACAATTTAAGGACAAGACGTACAAACATGTTATCGAATAAAAATGCGGTCTCAAGTATAGGTGTGAATCAAGAAAATGAGCCAGACTGACTCAAGCAGAATAAATACAATTTACGCAGTAAAAAACCTTGAGTCATTGATGAATTATCAAGATGAAACCTCTGAAGAAGTGAGCCGCTCGTGTTAACGAAACATTGGAAAACAATTCCAAAGAATGACGGCCTGTACCTCAAATAAAAATAGCGATATATTAGTGAAATCTTCGGCAGCGAACGACTTAGCCATTTTATAGTGATTTGATCGTTGATCTTACTGGAATTTATCATAATTGTCTCGTATAACATAGCACCCTGTACCAAAATCAATACGACTTTACAGAAAATCACTGACAAAAAGCATCGACTGCAAACTTCGGATACAAAATATAGAAAACCACAGATTGTGAGCTTATTCTCAGACCTCTGGTGTGCTTTCAACTTCTATTTTATAGGATCAAAGATACCTGTATTGAAAGGCAAAATATTGAATAAGATTGAATCTATGAATTTTTGTTGGGTCGGTTGTCCCTCAAGAGACTGTTCTCGGCCCTTCAATTTTTCTGTTAGCCATCCACTACAAATTGTGACTGTGTCAATCATCCTACTCTTCCTGAAAATGAAACGTTACGGAGTCCGTGGAATTACTCTAGATATAGTAAAATCGTACCTCCAGGGCAGGTCACAGAAAATATTGATTCAGGGTGTACAGAGTGAGTCCTCAGAAACTAAACAAGGTGTTCCACAGGGATTCATTCTTGGTCCACTGCTTTTTTTTAATCTACGCCAATGATTTGCTAAACTATCTTCTTAATGTTTCAGAAGTACGTATCATTGCATATCACTGAGCAAAACGCAGTGAGACTCGTTGAAACAACTGAGATCATTCACGGAAAAGCTATCATATGGGCTGAGAAAAATAACTTGTCTCTTAATATCAGAAAATCAGCATCGATAAAATTCACTATGCATAACCCTGTCGAGAAATTTAAAATATACAAAAATAACCAACAATAACAAAAATGTTTGGTCTCACCTTAGATTTTAGACATGTACAAATGAAAAATTCTCAAAATCCTCCAAGATTTACAGTAGGTATATAAGATGATCATCAAATAATAAAAAAATGGTGTAACTTGTAGGATTGTGATCAAGCCGAATCAAAGATGAACAAAATAGTACCACACGAAAAGATCTGTGTTAGATTACTTGCATATGATTTTGAAGTGCTCTGAACAACTAATCCTACTTGTCGAATCTGTGATGCGGATGTTTATAATACATCTAATCAACTGATAACAATCTATAATTTCTACGCTTCGTGATCTTCAAATAGTTCTTTAAGACCAGGGTAAAATCACCCGTAATGATTATAACAGTGTTATTAGAAACTATATCAGTTATAATGAATATAAGGATACCAATTAGTTGTTCAAATATGATTATTCGATTTAAGTTAAGTTAATCGTGATAATTAATTAACCAGTCGTTCGGAAGAAAGGGGTAATTAGGACGATAATTGAAAACATTGCAATTTTTTGAAAGCATTGCATGCATTCAAAAGTTTCACAAAAAACAAGTTCAAACCTTTAACAATCATAAATATGTATAACTTAAGATTCAATTCGAAATCATGAAACCCATGCAAATGTTAATTGTGAATTTCAATCAGTTTTGTGCTTTTGATGAGTTCATTATGAATAATATCCTTAGGCGACTTTTCTTTTCAATACAGCACCTATCTTTTGATATCGTACTAAAGGTCCTCTGTCGACGGCTTCTTAGGTGATGTTCTAGTAACGTACATTTATTATTATTACTATGAGTATATCAGTAAATTAATTGTACTGTTGTTTAAACATGGAATAGATTGACTGAATAAGAAATTGTCAAGAAATCTATATTGAATAAGCTTTTACTTTGGTATCAGCAAACCAACAAACAATTGGTGTTCCGACGGACCAAAATAAAAAGTGTCGTCCCACAGAAATTGAGATATTTCGAATTCAATCACCAGACTCATACCTATTAATTTTTTCCATTCCTTACCTACTTGAATAAATTATTGACCTAGAACAATCAAAAGATTCATCAAAGCTATAGCTAATATTGAAAAACTGACTAAGAAACTATGAAAGTAATGATATTCACTAGAGATTAATGCAACTATACGAATAATCTAAGAGATAGGAATAAGGGAAAACAAGTAGAGAAGAAGAGAAGGTAACACCAGCAAGGTTCAGTAAAATAAATTGAAAAGAGAAAATACATTCTTTATAATAATATGTAATGCAATGTAATATGGGAACCGGTGATCATTTTTGGATATTTTTAAGCACATTTTGACTCAATTCAGTCAGAGACAAAACACAGAACTTTAAATTGGGGTAATTCGATGAAAAGAGAAAATTCGGGAAATAGATATTGAATAGGAAAACAGTCTGAGGCCATTTCTATTCATAACAACACTATGAAATTTATTAGATACAGAAAATCACAACCAATAAAGATAGACAATCTAATGAGTCTATATGACGTTGTTGTTACAATTATGCTCGCTGTTTGTTTATTGCATTCCTTTATCAACATACAATAAATGTATATTCTAACATTTGAGAAGAAGAATTAGAACACGTGCTACGTTCTACGTTATTGGTTACAAATAGATTGAGGTTAAGAATCTTTTTCTCAATATACATATCAAACACAGAACACTCAGAACAGTGCTAAAAGAACTCTTAACCATAGAATATTCAATACGGTAACAGTTGTTAACAGACAATTGTTATGCCAAATTCATATGCCAGCCTTACGTATTTGAGCTTACAGCGTACTGTTTTCCTATTGGTGAATGAATGACACAGAACAACATGTTCTCAGTCAGCAGCCAATCAGCAAACAATACGCCATAATCGTGAGCTATTATGTGTACCCAGCGTAAAGCTTGAATACAGATTTAGTGAACTAGATTACATATAAAATATGAAATGTCAACAAAATGACAATATAAATAAAAACAAATGAAACAGAATGCATGATGTCAAACAAAATTCCTCATCGGCTGAATTAGACAGGCACATGGAAATAACTTCTGATGAAATGAATCTGGAAAAGTTTAATACATTTTAATATTGTGGAAACCATCTGCCAAAGGAAATATTCACTATATGCAATAAAGTGTTAAACGGTTAACTGTAACTTAAATAACCTGAAAAAACGTACTTTTTACAACAAATTCAGCTTACTATTTTGTATTACCACCTCTAACACTTATTACTACCTGCATACGTCAATTAGGTTACGAATAGCATCTTAAGGAATATTTTGCCATTCCTCCTGAGTTGCTAAACGAAGCTCATTCATCGTAGCCAGAGCTACTTTGCAATCTCTGACTCGCCTACCAAGCATGTCCCAAACATGCTCTATGGGGTTGAGATCAGGTTAATATGCTGGCCAGTCATTTTGTTAATACCTACTTCCGCGAGGTATTGTGTATGTGGCCGCGCATTATCCTGCATCAGGATAAAGTCATCACCGATAAATCCACTTGCAGGTACAACGTAATTGTTCAATATCTCCTCAATATATCGGTGGGCCATCAAGGATCCTTCGATGACCAACAACTCAGAACAGGCCTCCCAGGATATTCCTGCCCAAACCATTACTGAACCTCCTCCATAACTCAGACGGGACTGAACGTACACTCTGCAAATCCAATACTCTTTTTCGTCCATCTGTAGAATTTAAACGAAATCTGGATTCGTCAGTGAAAAGAACATTGTTCCATTGCTCTAAGTTCCAATGTAAATGTTCAGTAGCAAATTGCAGTTTAGCTACCCGGTGACGCCGAAGTAATTTGGGTCCAGTTGCTGCGATCTGCAAGCTTTCAGACCAAAGTCCTTCAATCTTCGGCGAACTGTCCACACGCTAACATTTGTACCTCGGGCCTCTTGAAGTTGATTTCTAGACTGCACTGATGTTGAATGACGATCCTGCAGAGTATTCACGTGAAGAAATCTGTCATCAATAGCAGTAGTTTTTCGTTTTCTGTCACTACCTGCCCTACGCTAATTTCTACCAGTTTGTCTAAAACGTTCGACTACTCTTCTGATGGTAGAGCGATGAACACGAAGTAGTCTTGTAAAATATTCATAATTACGTTCATCTTCAACAAGTGCAACAGTATTAGCACAATTTTTCGCAATTGAAAGCATCGTTGAAGTTAGTTTAGGTCTCTCACTGTCAAACTGGCATTAGGGCAACAACGACGAAAGCCACCTCTTCAAAAAATTATATTTACTAAAGTAAACCGTTGATGACAAGTTCATTTCTCTCTTAAAAATGAACTAGTGCTCTTAAAGGCATGAACCAAAATACAAAACGTTGAAAAGGAATGGTTCTTAACAAAAATTGGTATTTGGAAATAATTTGACCACGAAATTATTCCACAGGATTTTCTAAAATTAGGGTTTAACAACAAACTTCTAATTAACACTGAATAATGACTAATAAGCCAGCGTTTAACGAAACACTGACTATGCAAGTAAATATTATTGATTTTATCTACAGATTGATGAAAAAAAAAATCGAAAATTCAAGTAAAATTAAAAAACTGTGAGACCTTGCATGCGAGTGTAGTAATGACATTTTTCATATTATTTGCCCCACAAAAAAAGAGGTCGATTTTTTATATGTTATTGATCGTTACTATGGTAATTCAATATTTCATTTCTACATGAAATTCAATAACCTACTACTAAGTTATTCTACAACGATTTCGGAGATGCAACATCTTGTTCTAAATTTGTTCTCTTTATTATAATCACATGTTGAACAGCCATAGATCATTGTCTGGTGTTTTCGGAGGTCACACACATGTTCGACTTTAAGAGGGATAAGTGGAAATGTCACCCTCTTGAGGATGTTTGGAAACGCATAATGTAGTTCATTCTCGAGTTTATTAGTCGGTGCAGTCTTTAATAACCTCCCATCAAGTCGGCCGTCAGCGTTGGATGATGAATTGCCACCACTAGAGTCATTCACCTGTTTTGAAATTCAATATGGTAGTCGGGTGATTTGTCAACAATTTCTGGATATTCGTCGACCCATTATCGAGTCCCAAAAAGAAATTATTTAGGGTTTCTAGTCAAAAAGAAGAATACTGGATCAATTTTGAAAATCAATCATGAATGATTCAGTGGGTTCAACGCAGAGCTGTCCCAAAGCACTGTGCTTAGTGCTGGTGAAAGTGCATTTTAGTGCTCGTAAGCACTGTGCTCCTGAGCGGCTTTTGGATTCAGTGCTTATTGCTTAGTGCTTCGAACATTTTACAAAAAGGCTTAGTGTTCCCAAGATTACTAAGCACTAAGCCTTTTCTCAGTTATGGATCTATGAAATTTGTTGGAAAACGAGGTCAGCGGCACCTCCACCTCCAAGAACTACTGCGTCCTTATATTATTCACATTCTAGGTTCGAGGGCTCAATCGTGACATCAATGTAGTTAAAAGTGTTCTATGTGTTATTAATATTACTCTTTTTTTGTGACAGTGATAAGGTGAAGGTTGAAACAAGAATAATTCATTATTTGTTTTACTTACTGAATTTTTTCAAATGAAAACTCTTAATTTTGCTTCACCACACTAGATTATTTAGTGCCACACACAATTAATAATAAATTCACCAATAATCTAACAACATTCTTTTTCATTCAAACAAATTATTTATTAGCGTTAATCAATATACAAAAATTAACTAAAGAAACTAAAAATTCCGACTGCGGTTTAAACTAAAATGCAAAAAACCACACACAATAATAAATTCACCAAAAATATAACAACATTCTTTTTCATTTAAACAAATTATTTATTAGCGTTAATCAATATACAAAAATTAACTGAAGAAACTAAAAATTCCGACTGCGGTTTAAACTAAAATGCAAAAAACAGGTAATATATTATCTTTTCATAAAGAAAAATTGGAAGTAGCCGAGATCCATTATATTTCTATGGATTTTTTTTATTTGAAAAGAGATTTACTTCTTTTTTGATTTTTATTTTAAACCACAGTCGGGTTTTTTAGTTTATTTATTTACTTTTTTTTTATTTTCATCTTTTTAGTACACAATTATTATGTTGTATCAAGACGGCCAATTTGGCGCAAAAAAAAACGCAATTTTGATTTTTCATAATTTTAATAAGAGTCAAGTGCAGTATCGAAACGAATCTAACGACTGAAAATTCATCAAAATCGGTTCAGGAAAAACCGACTTTATTTTACAATATTTTGATTTTATATTTGATTTGTTACCGAAAGTTTACCGAATAAATATTTAAGTTGCCTCAGTCCGCTGAACTTGACGATCCGCCTACCCTTTGGCTCCCGCCCCGATTGGGAGGCCCGCAGTCCACAAAAGACTCGCAAGTTATAGACCGTCAGATAATGACAGATTTTGCTGACTCATGTTCTCTTTTCTGGGAGAATGTTGGAAAGGTAGAAACTATTTCGCGACGCTCTATATTTCAATTTGGCTGTTCGCCGCCCATTTCGGAAATCAAATTAATCTCTCAAACGGCATTCTCTGGATATTCCCTCTCAGTTGAAAGTTGCACTGTTTTTATGGGTCTTTCTATTGAAATAAAACAAAAGCAAGTATTGACTCATTTCCTTCAATTGCCTACCAAAAGAATCCAATTTTCGATATCGAACCAATGTCAATATATTCAATAAGTACTTCAATCCTTTCTGAGTTCACCTCCCAAATTTGAGTTTTCCAAGTGAAACCGTTCTCAAATGCAATATGAACTTGAAATACACGAAACTGAACGCCCACCTTAACGGTCTCGTCCTTTTGAAAAGTGCTTAGTGCTTAGTGCTCGCTAAATCGAATCACTTTTTGAAAGTGCTTAGTAATCGCGAGGAAAAAGTGCTTAGTGCTGGAGACTCTAGAGTACTTTTCAAGAGTGCTGAGTGCTTAGTACTTGAAGCACTTTCTGTCAGTGCTCGGCACAGCTCTGGTTTAACGCTATCCATTCAGGGTGATTATAGTCGTTTCAAAGTCATTCATTCATTCTAAACAAGTCAAATTCGAACTCATGTTTTTTTTTTAATAAATAAATAAATAAAGGTTTATTGCTACATAGTTAGCATTTCTCTACACATCATTTGATATATCCAACTCCGTCCTAAACTCAATTCTTCGCCCAAGAGGGTCCAGGAGAGAGAAAGGGTCGGGAGGACGCACTGAGAGCCGCCTCCCTTCCTCCACAGACATTGCTGGCTGCATAGCAAGGGAGCGCTTGTGCCAAGGGGCACATATTAGGGTCCCGGCGAGGAGGCGCTAGTGTCCGCCTCCGCTGGTCTTAGCGGCTAGCCGAATATTCCAACTGATAGTGGTTGTGGTACGTATGATACATGCCTCCTGCAAAGCTTATGCATGTCGTCGGTCGGTAGCATTCAATGTAGATACTGCTTTGTCGTCTAATTTTGTTCAGAGGCGGTTGTTTCGTGCAAACCCCGGAAAAGGCTGATGCAAAAAACCGGGTCATGGTACTTCGCGCACTACATAGAAGCGGCTTGGTTCCCTAAGGAACCGGTTCTTCCCATCTTTCCTGGAAGATGGCCAAAGATTGATATATCAGCCCGCCGTGCTTGCGGGGCTGATTATCGTGAATTCGGAGTCTGGTAAGGTCCCTCGTTATCGCACTCTTGGAGAGGTGAAACCTGTAGAATTTCTCCGACAGGTTTTTAACATGTGTCGGGATGGAGTCGACGCCAGCAAGGGCGCGCAGCGCATCCAGTCGAATGTATCTATCACTCTTAGTGATGATACGAAGTACCTTGTTCTGCATCCTGTCCAATCTCATAAAAGGAGTTTTGGGCAGGATACAGTTTGAAAAAAAAAATATGTAAACTTTTCAAAACTAAAATGAATTTCGCGAGTGATTATTTTGTTCAGATGAAATAAGAAAAAAAAGTTAGCAGAGCGTGGTTTCGATCCACGGACCTCTGGGTTATGGGCCCAGCACGCTTCCACTGCGCCACTCTGCTCTTATTAAAATCTTGACTCAGTAATGATACAACTATTAAAGTCAAAATATCATGTATGCCCAGAATTGAATGCTGCTCCTAAAGGACTATAATAATAAGAAAAGTTCTACAGGGTGTTGAAATTTAACAAAAATACTTATGATACGTCATCGTGTTAGGTAAATCAATAGTATATTTATACCTAATTGTTCTCTATATTCACATAAAAATGATATCTATGACTTTTTTTGTCCAGGGACAGATTTCTACTTTTAAAAGATAAAATGCATTCACTGAAACCAAGAAAAATCTCTTTGGCAAAAGCAAATGAATGCATGTTATCTTTTAAATCAAAAACCGCCCATATGACAAAAAAAATCAAGAGACAATGTTTATGGAAAGATAATGGACAATTATAGAAAAAAAACAGTAGAGTATCAAGGTTGGTATTAAGAATAAATCATATACTTACAGGGCTATTCAAATTCGAGTCTATGTATGGGAATCTCAGTGACGGTTAGAGATAGAAGGGTGGTTGATTGGGGCAAAGTTGTGTATTCCAGAGGTCAATTACGTGTCACAAAAAAATCTGATCTATCTTCTTTGGTTCCGGAGTTATACAAGAAAAATTGAAAATTTCGAAATTCTCTTTTTGGCTATATCTTTTTATATTGTGAAGATTTTTTTAAACTGTTAGCACTTTGCCATAGCAACTTTTTGTAGACTATCCAAATGTGCAATTAAAAATTATATACAAAGTATCGTACAACCCGGGCCACCCTCAACTATTTATTTTCGAATACGGACCTGTATTTTTTATAACATTTAATCAAATGCTAAGAGTCGTGTTTCATGTTGACGTAGTATTTTCATCTGAACTACAGAGTATTTCGGAAGTAGTGAACTATTGGCAGTAAAATCAACATTATTTAATTCCATAACCACTATAATTGAAACATATTATCAAAGAATAAAAAAGTAAACCAATGACAAGTTGACATTTTTCAATTACAGCTGTTATGGAATAAAAAATAATAATTTTACTGCCAATAGTTCACCACTTCCAAAACACTCTGTAACTCAGATGAAAATACTACGCCAATATGAAATATAACTCTTGACATTTGATAAATTGCAATCAAAAATACAGGTCCGCATTTGAAAATGAAAAGTTGAGGTTGGCCCGGTTTGTATGATACTTTGTAAATAATTTTTATTTGCATATTTGGATAGTCTATAAAGAGTTGCTATGGCAAAGTGTCAGAAATTTCAAACAATCTTCACAAAATAAAAAGATATAGGCAAAAAAAGAATTCCGAAATTTTCAATTCTTCCTGTATAACTCCAGAACCAAAGCAGCTAGATCAATTTTTTTTGTGTCACTTAAATTACCTCTGAAATAAGCAACTTTGCCCCCATTTAACCACCCTTCTATCTTTTACCGTAACCGAGATCCCAATGCATAGACTCGAATTTGAATAGCCCTGTAGATATATATTGAATAATAGTGGTCTCAAAATAGTTCCCTGCGGTACACCGTTATCAATTTTTTAAAATCGCTTTTCTAGTCTTCAATTTCGATGTCTTTCGCTCTTTCAAATAGCTATTATACATCTTCAATGAGGTTCCTCTTATGCCGATATTTTCGAGGGATTTTAGTAAAAGTGGGTGACGATGTCGAAAGCTTTGAACAGATCTATAAAGACACAGAGAGCTGCTTTATTGGTATCCAGGGCATTATAAGTCCAGAATTGCATCCTGCGTAAAAATACCTTCTCGAAATCCATATTAACTCTTTGAGAGAATATTATACTCTTCCATATAGGTAGATAATCTTAATTTTATTACTTTTTCAATAAGTTTTGATAAAGTTGTTATCAATGATGAGGTCCATAATTCACTATATCATCTCATTTTGAATATTGGAAGAATTATTGTTGTTTTCAGTTCTGATGGGAATATCCCTTCAACTATAGAAACCTATTTATTGGGTAGGTTGAAGGTTCTAAAATATTTGGTAGACATGCTTCATGAGTTTAGCTTTAATTCCATGTATTCCAACTGCTTTTTTGTTCCTTAAAGATTCTATCAGAGTTCCTAATTCTTTCGGATTTGTAGGAAACAGAAACATTAACCAAGGAAAATTTGTCTTTTGGTTGGGCTATCTTGAAAGGGATTTTTGACAATTTTTTCTGCTAGTTTTTTATCGATATTGAAGTAGTGTTCGGTGAAATCTTCAACAATTTTGCTTATATCTTTCGTTTTTCCTGTAATCTTTATATGTTTTATTACGCTTCTTTCCACAAATTTCTCCTACTGTTTCTCATCATTGAGTGTTATTTGTTTGATTTCTTTCAATTTTAGCTTTGAAATAATCTACCTTTGTCTTTCTCAGGATATCATTGAGTTTGTTTTTGTAGCTTTTATAGTTTTCCCTCAGTTTATTAGGATTTTGAATAGATTCTTGAAACATTTTTCTCTAGTGTTAATTGATTTGATTATTCCGTTAGTGATCCAGGTTTTCCTTTTTTTATGTCTTATTTTTATTGTGTTCGTGCAGCCAATGATGTAATCAATCAATATTGTTATGAATTTTTTTGTTGCGAGTACTGCGTCTGGTATTCGATATATATTGCTGTCCAGTCTACATGTCGAAGTTGTGATTTCAATTTGGATCAATTAACAGTTTTGATCACTTAATTCCTTTCATCAGGAATTATTGCATTCTTTTCGATCATTATTTGTAAAAAAGTACTATAATGGTCTGTGAGAATGGTTTTTATTATAATTGGAAGTGATAGTTCAGTGTTTGCGTTGGTTCCAACAAAAATATGATCTAGGCAAGATTTTGAGTTTTGAGTTTCTCAGCGAGATAATTTTTAGTTCACTCAGCGTATTTAAATATTCAATAGTTGGAACGTCAATGTTTTCATGTGAGATGTCAATGTTGATATCGCCTACGAATACAAAATAATCAGCACATCCAGAGTTCTTGAGAATTTTTTTTAGTGAGTTTGTGAATTCCAAAATGTTATACCAACTATGCAACCCAATAGAGAACACGCATGATTTTATTAATGAAAATAATTCATTAAATCCTATTTTTTTCCGAAATTTTGAGTTTTGAAATTGCTCTTTGATTTAAACACAATTTGACCTTGAGGTCGAATAACTTTCCCCAAACACTAGCGCTCCTTGTGGTTGTTAACGGAATGATGAGTAATTTTGACAGTTTCACACAGCTTTTAAGAGCCCTCAGTGGAAGTTTGAACCATGAACGATACATACATCCGTCACTGTCGCTAGGAGTACGTTTTTAAATGGGATGAAAAAAGTAGCATTTTCAATTAAGAATTAATAGAAAGGAAACACAAAATTTCAAATTCCGAGTATGTCACTTAGCTTCTCGGACGATAACGTTCATGTGCAAACAAAAATATTTCAGAACGGAGATACCAACATGCCTGATGTTCCCTATTATGTCAAATTATTTCTTCCATCAAGACTGTTAATACGAACGTTGTTATCGATAAAAAATTATTTCATCCAACAACCTCTAATTGTCAAGTTTTCTTACAGGCATGTCAATTTCCTTCGCCGCCGCCGCCCCCATCGCAGCACCAACCAGTCATCGAGTTCCGGAAAAATGACCGAAACGTAAACCCTAGCGTGATCGAGACCAAACGAGAAAACACAATGCTGTCGGCGGGGCTTGGATACGGGGGTGCCCAGAGCACCGTCTCCGTAACGAACGCCACGCCCCCTTATAGCCCTCCACCGCCGACAAGGCACAGCCCGCTGCCCAGCTTCGGATTCACTCAGGAACAAGTCGCTTGCGTCTGCGAGGTAAGGGTGAACGACTGATTAGGGGAAGCAAGGGGTGTACTTATTTGAAACGCACCTAGGGATGTAACTTTTGAGTACTTTACCCTTTGCCGATGTGTTAGTCATGACTTATTCAATGGTAGCCGTGGTATTAGACAGGAAAGAGTGTAGGTTATCAAATATATCCGTACGTAGAATCTTGTTTGAATATCAAGACTGATGCATGGTCCTATTTTGAATCAAACTATGCGTGGACAGCGTCGGATTATTGACAAGGGGGCCTACCGGAAAATTCAAGAAGTGGCCCCCCCTCCGATCCCTTTATATTTGTTTGTAAAGGACATCTTCCTTCACCGGCAGTGTCGTGCGTTGTTTACAGAAATATTAAGATTCAATAAAATAGAAATAATGGAAACCCAATATGGAATAGAAATCTGAAATTATGATGGAAGAATCTCCACAGGATTTTGAAAACAGCCGATGTTTTTTCTTAATTCATTCATTCTACTCTTTTCCAATTCGGTTTCCCTTTCTCGATAATACCGACACTGATGGTAGCTCACCTATGAAATGACACATTTTGATTTCCTGCTTCGAATGGTCTGTCACACATTTCACAATGCTTCACCATTGCTCAATAATAAAAACTAACGATAGTTTAACACAAATTAACTCAGAATTTGCCCTTCATTCACGAAAAAATCCTCCAAGAAACCTAAGACAAAAACAAACAGAAATGTTTTGTTGTTGTTCTGTCAAGTATCAAATGCAGCGTTGCCGTACTGACCAGACTATATCGACAACGAAGAATCTCCGTTCGGCGATGGAAATACAATCGTTTTTACATGCTTCCAACAAGCTGCAATGAACGTTTCAATTGACTTCTTATTATTATATATTTCATCCATGAATAAACTCGACAGAAATCAAAATCTAGCTGACGTGCTTATTGCCCAATTGGGCTCAAACTACGAGTGGTTCAATAACTTTTTGTTTGTTGTGGAGCTAATGAGTGACTGGCGAACAATGCCCCAATCCATAGTGCCCTCATTTGCTGTCCGATTTGATGATAATATTCCCTATAGCCTGTGCGGGTGAAGGACGGATATTATTATTATTTACTGTAGAAGACCAGCAAGTATATTTGCTGAAAATCGGCTCTATTTCAATTTCAACGTCAACAACTGATTTTTTTTTCAACGTGTTGATTGACTTAATAACTTGAACTATGGAAAATAAAATAGCATGAATTAAACATCATATTATTTATTTTAAATATTTGTCAAAAATTAAACATTTTTTCCTTGGGAGCTACCCCTATGTTCAATGTTAACGATTTAGTTTGTCTTCTTCAGGTGATATGGTAAATCATTAATGAAAATTGAAAATATCAATGGTCCAAGGTTAGACCCCTAGGGAACATCAGAGTTTGCAAAAATTTTCGAGGAGCTATAATCATAAGAATTATCTTTACAAAGCTTGAAGGAGTTCAGAAATTAATTACTCGTTTCAACTTCCTTTGTACACCAAATTAATTTCAATTTAACTCTGGTTGGTAATTTCATGTATTATCACGCAGAATTCAAGTTTTTTTAAAATACAGTACATTCACAGTTGTTCCATAGATACTTTTTATGTTGCTTTCTCTTCCGAAGCTAGAGAAACCAGAAATTAATTTACCATAGACCTTGTTTAAGCTCTTGAATACACCCCAAAAAACTGTGATGGAAGTCAATGAAAACAGAAACTCAGCGTATATTTTTTTCTATTAAAACGATTGCATAGTGTTCAGTGTCATCTAATTCTAATGCTCAATATGACCATTCGCAATAAATTTTCTTGAAGAAACCATGAAAGACATATTGCCAGAAGTGACAAGAAATACGTCTCAGTTCGTTAGATAGGAAAATATTCGCTTGAAAGGGTATATTTGGCAAATATAAAGATTTCCCGTTCGATGTCGGTAAATGAACACAAATCAAAGGCACAAATATTGGCACAACAAGCAAAGACCTGTCTGATCCACATATTCGATCATTTAGTAGATAGCTGCTCTATTTCAGACATTCTGCAGAAGTTTGCAAATGAACCAGAAAGCTTCTTTAATTAGCAAATCGGCAAGAAGATTTATACCTATAGGGCCAGTTTATTAATGTCGTGTTAGCGTACTTTGACTCCCGGTTAAATTTGACTCGTGGTTAGAATGAATATGACATTTGCTGAATGAAGGAATCGACTCACATTCTAACCATTAGTTAAATTTTGCTCGAAGTTAAAGTACATTGAAAAACCGGCCCTTAATAATTCATCAGTAACTCAGCAGAAATGCTGCTGATGCAATCAATGAAACGTCTTCACCTTCCATCGTATGAATATTTGTGCTTCCCGCGTCGAATACACCAAGACATACATGCAAATGTGGGGATATATATTTGGCATAAAGCATAATATTTAAACACAAATATACCTGTATTTTCCAAATACCCGAATGTGATCAAATCGTCGCAAGTTTGAGGGCACCCCGCTTTGCGCCATTAAAATATTTGCGCTTTTGTGCACTTTATCATAATAATTATTGAATAATTTTGTAGTTCACATAGTTTGATATACTTTTTCAATTCTATGGTCCCCTATATTTCCAATTTAAAATTGACGAACAATTTGAATTCGCGATTCAGAAACAGGAATCTTTATAATGTTATAAGTATTGCCATCACGGAAGTACGACCCATACTCTTTATCAAAAATTACACGAATTATTCATGTTTTCATCTGCCCCTCCAAAAATGAAGCTAATATAAATGACAACAATGAACGATGACATTTTGACTGGCATTATCTGATGATCTTTATTGGTTAATGCCTATTTCCACTCTAGGTGGTAGTAATTGTTTGTGATATTGTGAATTCATCCCCTGTGGATTTCCCTCGTGGTTTTTGCATTGGGGAGAAAGTTCTCTCGTCCCGTGAGACAGAGCAATGTGTTCAAAACTATTAATCAGGAATATTTGAAATAGACGGTATTGTTCGATTATTCTCGGAAATAAGTAAAAAAGGTCTACTATTCAACAATTTATTTTTTGATAATTTGAAAAAGAACAGTCTTGAGGTAAGTTTATCAAAATTATGATGCTCTTTATTGGCAAATGTAGAATAAATAGATTCATTCAACCAAGATATTGAGTTTTTTTTTCAAGTCAGTATTATTCGTATATATGAAATTTTTCAAATAGTACAGTGTCACCGTTAAAGTCCGCATCATATGGGACTTTTTTTTTATTATTCAGTTATTGCAAATTTAGAGTTCGTGAACAGTTCTTGCTCTGAAAATAAGACAAATTGACGTTTACGATTGTTTTCCATCGATTGGCTACACCTGTCAAATTTGACATTTTTTCAAAAAAATTTCGAAATGTTATGTTATTTCTCAATTTTTCGACAAATATTATGTGAAAAAGTTGTTCATTTTTCGGTTTTCTACCCACCTACCAAATCTGAACCAGTTTGAAAAACTTTGATTTTTTTCGCGTTTTCTCAACCTTACACTTTTTCGGATAATTTAAATTTGGTAAAATCTGAAATAACCTGTTGAGATGTAATAATCCCTTCTGCTGGAAGGATTTTTTCTGTTTAAAAATGTTTCTACTTGAATATTTTCAAAAAAATACAAATATGCTGTAAAAATTACGTTATAGTTGATGCAAAGTGGCTCTAGTTTCGAATTATCGAATTTTTTTATGAACCAATAGACCTAAAGTATTTTCTACTTCACTGATGTATTGTGATTGAAATAATTGAAGCAAATTTTGCTATGGAATATTGAAACTAGAGCCACTCTGCCTCAAGTATGATATTTTTATTTTCTTAGCATATTTGTATTTTGTCAATTTGACAGGTGTAGCCAATAGATAGAAAACAATCGTAAACGTCATTTTGCATTATTTTCAAAGCACAAACTGTTCACGAACTCTAAATTTGCAATAAGTGAATAATAAAAAAAAATCCCATATGATGCGGACTTTAACGGTGACACTGTATATTAAAAGGGGTTGGGTTCCAATTATAGATTAGAGTTTACTAGAAGTATTGCTGTTGTTAAACCCAGTGAGGAATGAACACTGAAAATTTCATTTGAACATCGTAAAAAAACATTTCAAGCATCATTTGTTCGTACGAAATTTTTTTAAAGCAGAGAAGAAAATAGCGAATTTCACTAAATTCAACTCAAAATATTCCTGTGTAACCGCAAAAAAATCAATGTCGCCAAACCAATCTGAGTTTCTATTTTCGGAGAAGTTCGGGGACATTTCCTAAATTCTAAAATTCAACTGAGAATCTTACAGTATCATTAAACATTGTCAGGTCAATTTTTTGCTTTGCTCGCATTTTTCTAATACCATAACATTTTCTTTTTCAACAATATATTTGCATGGGTGCTAATTTAAAAAGAAAAAATAACTGTCATTAAATTATATCTTTGAATTCTCATATATTAAGTAGTTATATTTTTGATATTTTCCAGAAGTGAATTGGGTATAATTTCATCCTCAAAAACTCAAACTAGTTGAGATGTAGAGATAGTCTAGTATTGAGTTTGTGGAAGTCATGTTCAGTGGAGACACTATTTTGGTCAGAAGAAAGTATGACTACTTCTTGATTTTTGTGAATGTATTATAAAACCACCAGAATATACATCCAAGGGTGAATAATGTTCTACAATAGGCGATACTGCTCATGATGGGTTTGCAATAGTTCTGATAATTCTGTTTTGCACATATTATGTGTAAAAATCTGAATTTCATCTGCCCGTGGTAATAATATAAAAGTAGATCAGAGTTGTCCATAATTCTTTTCAGTTTTCTCAGCAGATAGCACTGCTTGTTCTTCATTACCTCACAGTGTTGGCGATCGAGGATACCTAGAAAAATCTGAGCGATTTTATACCCTCACGTATTTCTACCCCAACACAGGAAAGATATTTTAATGTTTATCATATCCAAAATGTTCTGTTTTGAGCAGTATATGAAAATCGCATGCTTTTGTTTCAGATATATTTGTAAACATGGAGTTGTCACTCAACCAGTTCTGCAAGTTATCTGTATAGATTGAAGAAGATATTATTTTGTAATTTAATCAATTTTCTTTTATCTAAATAATAGGGAAAGAACCATTAGCATGTACATTCATTCTAAATATATTTTATAACAATTTTACTCAGTTCGTCCAAAAGATATCCATGTTGTACGCAATCAAATGCGCGACTATAAGGTCACAAAAAATCTCCGTGGGATTTTCGTCTGTTCAAACACTCTTAACACTATTCAAACTATACGTCTAGTGGAATAATTCGTTCGAAATCCGTGTTTCTTCAGAGATATTGTTCATATTCAAAAAGTTACGAGGAAATACTGCCACTGGATCATGAAAATCAAATCATTCACGTCAAAATTACGTGATCTCAATAATTTTCGTGGCAAGTTGAGTATTTTAATTGAAGAAAACGAACAAGTAAATGTGGTCAAAAATCCCTATGCCTTACCTTATATATCAATCGTAGTATAGATTTTTTGCACTCTACGAATATGTAATTATTTGTATGAAGCAGTTCATACCCAAAAGTTTTTTATGATTCAAAACTGTTGAAAGTGGTGAGGTCTCTAGTTAACGTATTCTTGGGGGGGTGAAACCTGTAGAATTTCTCTGACAAATTTTCAACATATGTTGGGATGGAGTCGACGCCAGCAAGCTCACGCAACTCATCCAGACGAATGTACATATCACTCTTGGTGATGATAGGAAGTACTTTGTACATCCATAAAAATGGATGATATAAATTCTTCTCTTCCACCAGGAAGTCATGCAAGAAGCTGCAAATAGAGTAACTTCAGTTCTGTTGAATAATCACGGAAATTATATGAAATTAATTATAATAGATTCATCGAATAGAGTCGAATGGAGAAAGTTCACTGAAAGCGTACTTTTGTTTATTTCGAAGAAAAATCGAAGTTATGGAAGTCATCAACCCTGTAGTCTGAATTATGATAAAAGCTGAATTGAAAATCAGTTGAAACGTAAATGGTAAATACCATAAATTCGTCGCATTTTTTAAACAAAAAAGTGTCGGATACCTTCGAAAAAAATCATTTAAAAGACAGTTGAACAAAAAATATATTTCGAATCAACGAAGTTCGAAGTTAATACCGTCAAAACTGAATAGTTACCACCCGAGTAAACTCTTCAAGCAAATTTAGCAAACGAACGAAACATTCTTCATAGTGGTCACCCACACACGTGCACATTCTAGAAGCCCATTCATCATTCGCAGTACAACCTTCTCAAGTTACCATTACTGTTTGCTGCGGTGCTATACTGTGCCCGTGTGGGTGTAGAGCTGACCATTAGGCATTCACTGACGTTTTCTTTTTTTATAGTTTTATCAACGGTTGTCCTCGTGTAAAAACGCTGTCGCTTATCTTGTGATGCTGGGTATGACTTCATTGTAGATACTCGCATGTGCTGATTATTGGTTTCATTGTATCAGAGGGTTTCGTAATACTCGAAATGATTTACTCATTAGAAGTTATTATATTAATTTACCATTTTACACCCGTCAAAGTTTCATCACAAATCGACTATTATTTTATTCCTCTCAGTGGGCCCGTTAATGCATATCCATGTTCAATGCATATTTTCAAAAATCAACCTTCTCTCTTCCCTTCATAAACCAACTCTTTTAACAAGGGTTAGCTACACCCCTGAATTTTCAATGGAAAATCAATGAACACATTTTCTGCGTAAAATCTTTAAGAAATAAGGGCGTATTCCAAAGTATTGTTCAAGCTTTCGTACGAGTACGCCATAAAAGACACCACATTTCTATAGTACATTTATATCATTACTTATACCTATTTCTACAGAAGTTACCGTATTATGGCATCAGTGCGATACCACTCAAATTTTTGTCATACTTAACGAACAGGCAACAACTTCTTAAAATAAATGCCATAACATCCGACCTCAGAGCCATTAAACAAGGAGTACCTCAGGGTTCGGTCCTTGGGCCCCCACTCTTTATCATTTACATTAATGATATTTGTTAACATACCTCACTCTCTTTTTCACAGACGACACTTCATTCATAAATACTTTGTTCTGACATTCTGAACCTCGAGAATATAGCTAAAAACTCTACTGCTGAAAATTGGTTTGCTGCTCATTTCTTGCAGCGCAATGCTGGAAAAACTCAGCATCCATCATATCCAGCAATAACGCACACTGTAAAATTCTTGGAATAAAAATTGATGGCAGATGGCACAATTATACCGATAATCTAAACAGTGGGCTCTCTCTCCACTATAATATTTCTTATACGAGTCTGGAAGTACTGAAACAACGAGAATTCGAGTACACTAATTTCAACATTCTGAATCGATTATCGTTTGCAGAATTGCTCCAATTTCAACAGTTCTCGAGTTGAAAAATATTTCTGGATTTTGAAGAGGATATTTTCCTTGAAAAAAATATAATTTTTTTCTGCCCATATTTGTGAGAAACGATCTTTTCTGAATATGCCCACCAAAATTGAAGTCGATTCCGAGTCAATAAAAGATTTCATAGGTTGTTTACAGCATTTCTGCAATTTTGATCTTGCAAAAGAATTTTTGACGATTTTCTCCATTTTTATGCTAAACCTTGTATCTGAGCCTATACATATGGTATATTTTCGGAATTAGCATGAAATTTCGCATATATGCTACTAATTTTAGGTAAACCAGATGATTTTATATATTTCATGACTTTTAGAGGTCTACCCCTTTCGAATTTTTTCGAATAACTTCTTTTGTTCTTCTGTCAACTTAAAATTCACGATGTATACTAATTTACATCATTCTGAATCGATTGGCGTTCGCAAAACTGCTCTATCTTCAACCGTTCTCGAGTTGAAATATATTTTTGGAGAGGATGCTTTCCTCAAAAAATATACAGGCCGTTTCTTTTATCATGTGGTAACATTGCTATATTCTAAACCGTAATAGATACAAAGACGATTAAATGGGAAAAAAGGTATCTATTATGGTGAGCAGTAAATTGGTCATAGAAAATTTATGAGGATTCTTGCCCTTCCCAACTTATACAGGAAAAACTGAAAGTGCTGTTTTCGGTTTTTTACGTTTAATTAAAAATTTATCATTACGTAGTTCTAGTACATTTTGAATACAATAAAACGTTCCTCTTTCCTTTTTTTATATTTTCTGAAATAACCATTCTATTCGTAAAAAACCGAAAACAGCATTTTTAGTTTTCCCTGTATAAGTCGGGAAGGGCGAGAGTCCCCGTAGATTTTCTCTGACCAATGTACTGCTCACCACAAAAGTTACATTTTTTCCCATTTAATCGTCTTTGTATCTATTACGGTTTAGAATATAGCAATGTTACCACATGATAAAAAAACGGCCTGTATAAGTATATAATTTTTTTCTGTCCATATTTGTGAGATACGTTCTTTTCTGAATATGCTCACCAAAATTGAAGTCGATTCCGAATCAATTAAAGATTTTATAGATTGTAAAGATCCTCCGAAATTTTGATCTTTTAAGAGAATTTTTGGCGTTTTATTCCATTTTTCTGCTAAACCTTGTATCTGAGCATATACATATTCTTTATTTTCGGAGTCAGCATGAAATTTCGCATATGTGCTACTAATTTCAGGTGAACCAGATGATTTTATATATTTCATGATTTTTAGAATTTTTTCAAATAACTTCTTTTGTTCTTCAATCAACTTGAAATTCACGATGTATACTAATTTTATGATTCTGAATCGATTGGCATTCGCAAAACTGCTCTATCTTCAACCGTTCTCGAGTTGAAAAATTATTTGGATTTTGGTGAAAATATTTTCCTCAAAAAAAAATATATAATTTTTAATAGCTTTCTTCCCATTTTATTGCTAAACCTTGTATCAGCATGAAATTTCGCATAAGTGCTAATAATTTTAGGTGAATCTGATGATTTTAAATATTTCATGATTTCTAATATTTCGAATAACTTCTTTTGTTCTTCGATCAACTTAAAATTCACCATGTATACTAATTTCATCATTCTGAATCGATTGGCGTTTGCAAAACTGCTCTATCTTCAACCGTTCTCGAGTTGAAAAATATTTTTGGTTATAGGGAGGATATTTTCCTGAAAAAAAAAATCTGTCTATATCTGTGAGATACGATATTTTTTAAATGCGCTCACCAAAATGGAAGTTGATTTCGAGTCAATTAAAGATTTTATAGGTTGTTTGAAGAACCTCCGCAATTCTGATCTTGTAAGAGGATTTTTGAAGTTTTATTCCAATTTCATGCCACACCTTGTATCCGAGCATATAAATATCGTATTTCGTTAGCTAGCCATCAGAATTCAGAACAAAAATCATTACTGGATATTCACTTGCCACTAGAACCCCAATACTTGACAAGCCACATTGACAATTTGGAAATGAAAGCAGGAAACTCAAAAAAATATTCATTGAGACAAACCACAATGAATATAGAACAACAGAGAGTCTATACTTCAAAAAATAAACAATAATAGTACTCATAATAAGTAGTATAGTTATTCAATAATTACTTCAGAGAGAATATTGAGAAATCACTTAAATATGAAACCCGACAAAAAAATCAATCAATGTTATCGTTTGTCGCTTCGATATCTTTATTACTTCCTCACAACTTAACACGTAGTAATTTATCAAACCATTCAATTAAGAAATGAATGTTATCAAATCCGTTGCAAATAGCCGAATACCAAACCTAGTAGTCACTAGACTCATGGAACGATTTTTTAATCAATTATGAACGTATCGGTAATGAGATTTTTTGCCGTTGTCGATATAGTATATCTCGTTACTCATGCAGTTGGCAATAACAAGCGAAATAATGATAGTAATGGAATTCTAATACCGCCGTTATCGCCATTACATTTTAGGTTTTATATCTTTAATGAGTTGTTTTTCTGATGAATGAATTGTTATGAGGTTTGATATCGAATTTGATATCTGAACTTTTGCTTCGAATTCAGACAATGAATTGTTTCTATTGCAATAATAATTATAATACAAATCGAAGGATTGGAAAATACCTCACAGGGGGTTAGGAGTATGGCAGTCGTGATTTCAACAGGTTGTTAGTTCAAACTTTGAAGAGTAATGAAAAACCTAGCAGCTGCTCCTATCCTAATCACAGTAACCAATGCTTTATTTTGACAAGTATTTCTCAATATGTTTGGACATATTGTATTTTTGTAGGCATTTTTAAAATCGACATATTTGTTAATAGCTGTAATATTATCAGGTATATAACATGCCACAAACTAGCATCTGCCCAAAGGTTCTCCTGTTCCAAATACAAAACAAAGCCTATGCTTATTCCGAACCAAAAAACACATTAAATACCAGATGCTCTGTTTTGGCAATTTGAAACACTTAAAAAAGTAGGTGTCCGTCATCATGTTGGCTACATATTGGAAAAAATGTTATTGAAATTCCTGAAAAACTTTCCCAGAATCAACTGATTCAAATGGTATTCTATTCGTAAAAATACTCGACTCATCTTGGCTCACCCAGTATAGTCGGCAACAATTTGCAGTTGTTGCCATTCCTCCTACTTGATTTCATTGTATTTTTCATTCACATCTGTAAATGAACCGAATTCAGACTCGTGTTGAGAACATCACGAAACTTTTTGTTCAAATGTAGCTTAGCTTGTTGAATGCATATTCACCAGAGTAGAAAAATAAATTTAATTTACTCAAAACCTCCAGAAGTTACTCTGAAGACGAATATGAAAGTAATGTTCCGAAACAGGGTTCCGCAAAGATCATAGTCGATATCTGGACCAATAACTCCTAAGTTTAGAATAGTTAACTGAGGATTTTCCTTCTTTACTCATACATCTCGACAAACAAATCACCTGTATAAACTCAGAACATCCAATAATCCGTTAATTTGACCCCTTCTGAAGATCAACACAATACGCAATTTTGTAGCAGTGATTCATGAAGTCACCGCTAGATGAATTTGAACAAATTTTAAATTTTTTTGCCGGACAGTATCAATAAAAGAAACGAATAATATCGACATTGTCGAAGTACCCTTTTCTCCACAAAGTGGAAAAATGATGAAACAACTTCTTCTCTGGCTAATACCACGACGGACATTGAACTACACTTGATAGATATCCAGTTGAAAGTGCTTATTTTGTAATCGAGCTGCAGATCATCCTTCACTGTCTAGGGATAAAATTTTTCGAGGCTTTTGCCTCTCATCAGTGCTGATATCTGTCAAATATAGTTCAATGTCCGTCATGGTATTATCTAGGCATCTAGTTGTTTAGTGTCAGATGTTTGCCACATTTTTCTACTTCATGGAAAAGTGTGGAGAGAAGGGTACTTCGACATAGTCAATTGTATTCGTTTCATCACCGTTAGATGGCGTACTGTTGTTAAGAAAATTAGGTCATTTCAGAGGGAATGAGGGACTTTTGATGCTTCAAAGAGCAGAATATGTGATTCATAAAGGGTTTGCAGTTCGTTTGTGTTAGGAAGGAAATCCTTACCTGCATTTGTGCATAAAAATATTTAAAATATACCCCTCATGGACCTTGGCGGAGCTGTTTCTAAAAAACCTGCTGAATAGTGCCGCGAAACAACTCTTTATAGATTCTTGTTGAGTATCAAAGTACGTATAACGAACACCAATAGTGCAAAACTGGAAATCTATGAATACATATTTACGAAAATGTTCTTACTGCTCACATTCCATTGTAGATATTTTAGATTGTGTTGAAAATAAATATAAACCCTATCATAAATATCTAATGAAATCACTCACCGTCATTTTCTTGTAGTTTCCAGCCATCGTCAAAAACAGTTAGCTTCACAACACTTCTCATATTCACGTTCATTACTTTTTTGTTCACGATAATTATTCACTATTGAACATCATACCATACTGTTCAAAATCGGCATGAGTTCATTCACCAATTCACTTGGCTTTACAAAGTATAGTCACTACTTTTCTCAACGATAGAAAATACGAAATTCAAGAAGCACGGTTCCTTTAGTTTTCGAACAAAAGGTTAGGATTGTCAGGAAGATATCACGGATCACAGCAGATGACGTATCGAATAAGTGGTAGGCCATGCCATGACAGATTTTTCAACAAAAAACGCGGCATAGGCGTGGATACGAAATTTTGATCCGATAAAATGAAACCAAATATTTAAATCACAAAAAAAATAGGGACTGGGAGTATGATTCAATCAGGTATATGAGAAAGTTCTTCCTTTTTCAGACCACAATAATATCGAGAATAATAACTCGCCAGGCCATGTATAATTATTGTTGGTTTTGTTGGTTCAAAGTAGGTATATAAATTAATATAACAAGTGATTAAGAATTTGCAGATCGTGTTTTTCCCGAAGAGGAAAATTGTTACCTGTCTTTAATTAATAGACAGAGTGTTTGCTTGAAAAATCCCATTCAATTATCATTAATTATTAATTCTTCTGGAGATTTGGATGGGAAATGGATCCGAATTATATTCAATTCATCATCAGGGCTTTGTTACAATGGATTTTTTTGAAAATGTGTATTACTTGCCACGATACCTCGACGAATACTTGGGTAATAGGGAGGACTTACCAATAATTAGTTTTCCTTTGTTTAAAATGCTTTAAAAACAGACATTTTTAGATAAATCGCCCTGATGATGAATTGAATACAGTTCAAAACTTTGGCAAAAAGAACATTAGTTTTCTTTCCATTTAACTGGTCCCCATCGCAACCAAACCTCCAGAAAAGTAAATTCAGGGTCACTAAACTTATCAATAACTTATTAATATTATCAAAAATTAATTAATAAAAATTCAAAGCTCACTTAAACTTGCCGCGTTAATTTGAGGGACTATGTGGTGGAAAATCTTGTAACTGAATTTCAGACTAGTTCCCTCTTCCCCCCAACCAAATTGCGTTGAAATTTATTACACAATAACTTCGAGGACAAAGCAATAATAAAGTGTGCGCCATAAAGTTTGCTAGATATGGGAAGAAAATTGCTATTAAACCTTCTGAAAATCCCTAGTGGCGGTTCGTTTCTGTATATCTGAAAACTAAAAAATCCGTTGGGACTTGTATCACATGAGAAATTTAAAGAAAAGATTAATCTGGTGCAGAAAAAGCATTCAAATTGTCATGATATCGAAAAATGTTATCGAGAAAATGTGTTTAGATTCCAACAAGGACTACCACTACTATCAATTTTGAACCAGATCAAAAAAAAATACTTTGATGGTCGAGGGGGACTACATCAGGCTCAATGGCTTGTATTTGCCTGAGGGTGGGGAATGAGTAATTCAAATAGATTCTCCACAAGGGACTTAATATCCTCCGGACACCGGTGTCTCGTCTATGCCGTACAAGTGTCGTAGATGGTAGTACAACACTCGTAGGGCCGCGTTATGCCTGTGGATATAGGCTGAGACTGCATAAGCTGGAAAGGCTGACAGCAAATGCATTATAATAATGTAATATAATAATGGGCCGTGATGGTCATGATGGTAGAGCGCTTGTCTCTTAACCTAAGGGTCATGGGTTCGATTCCCAGCATGGTCATCAGTCTCGTGCATGGCATCACACGTTAAAAGATAAGGGCTGCGTCTTCCCTAGCTCGGACAAGTCTTTCGAAGACTTTTGAGGGTTATACTCTTAAGGGTGTGCAGCTGGTTGACGGAAATAACAACAATTATGGTGTCAGCTACCCCACGACACGCTCTGCATCTAGTGTCAGTGACCTCTATACCCATCACGCGACTACGGTAGACGAGGGTGTTGAAGACACTATCCTGGCAGGCCATTATGAATCCCTCGGTTTCTGACTCCAGCCCACTTGACCTGAGAATTGTAAAAGTCAGTTTTTTGGATAAGCCAAGGTCTTCAATGGTCTTGAAGGAGACCCCATGTATTGGCTTATCCTCAATAAAGAGCATTCATTATTATTATCATTTTCTAATCCAGTACACAGATCAAAGCCTGATTTCCGAGTAATTTTGTATAACTCACTTGAGAACAAACAAAACTTCACTATTTAATAATACATTTGGGTGTTTCTTATTGAAAAATAGGATTTTAAAGTGTATATTGCACGTTACATTAATATTCATTAAAATAAAATTCTATTTTAGAATATAATTGGTTTACTTCATTAACTCCTTGTAGACGAACTTGAATTGCAATAGTCATTAAAATTTATTACTTGACAAGGTCAGTATTTCCAGAATATTAAAGTAGATCTAGGGGTAGTCTGGGATAAAACAATTTATGTTGTATAATATAATAATATTAATAATACTCACTCCTAAACACTTATAGAGTGTACCCAAAGGCATACATAGCCTGTGCGGGTAAGAGGACAGCTATTAGTATTATTCGCCGTGGCGCTTCGGGGCGACTTACTGATTTTTGGTGGCGTATTCACTTTTCAGCTGTAGGAAAAACTGGAAAACCTACAGCACCTCCCTGGGTGGTCGGTGCGCACTCCAAGTCAGCACCAGACGTCGGGATTGGTATCTAGTTAAATTACATTGCCTAAGCTTTGTTTAAATACAAAAATTTCACTGTGATATCATACTTTCACATCTAGTATGTGAACCAAATATACTAATCATAGAAGAAGAAAAAAATTAGGTTTTGTATTTTGTTTAGTTGAAGGAAATTAATTGGTGGTTACATAAATGAAACTGATGTATTTGAAGTTTAATATTTGCAAATGCGATTATTTAATGGAAAGTGTTCAAGATGGCCAATATGGTATCAGCAGCCGCTCTACGGTTGGCACATTTTCAAAAAATTACAGCAGTTTTCATTATGTCAGTCATGGCTACTTCCATTATTTGGAAATTCTATGAACTGAAAAATTAGTACTGGTTTACAGTGTTTTGGTTGGTTTCCGGGTTTTGCCGTGGTCTTCTATGGTTTGAATCTCCAAACGATTCAACTGCAACTGCGGCAGTCATCTTCAGTGGTGTGGTCGAAGTACTCTTCTAGACGTAACAACTGAAACTGAAGCTTTCGTGTTTGCCATGTTATTTATAGTGATGTTTTGGCGCGCACTTTCTGTAATGGCGGGTTCGCACAGTGTTATAGAACATACTTTACGAAATATTAAATTTGTTCCTTATTTCACCCACACCCTGTATATATATTTCAGTTGGCGCTCGTGTTCAAAAGTATTGAACCAGGAAACCAACATGGACCATTTTCAAATCGTCGTCATCTAGAATCAGAGACTTAGTTACAAAAGGTCCCCTGAATTTTTTTTTACACATCCATTCATTATTTTTCAGCGGTCATCAATTTTAACGAGTTATACCGGCCAGGAACTGTTACGTCTCAAAAATTAGTTCTAAAACCAAATAAATCAAACGGTTACGACTGCAAAACATGGTGCTTTATGTAAACATTAAATAAACATTCGAGTATATTGGAGTTATTATCACGTACTTGGTCGTGTTGTGCATTCCTCGAGGCTTCTTGGGGCGAGGAATGTTGATCGAATGACAGAACTCCAAACAGAACGAGTTTTGTTGACGGGTTAAAAATAGATTTTTTTCGTTTTTTCGTGTTTCCCTCATTCATGATTAACGCCAGTAATGTTATCAATTTTTCTTCGAAAGACGATTTTGTCCATCTTCCACCACGAGCAAATTTGGTGGAACATACTCGATGGGTATATTTACATTATGTCATCAAAGTCTTGTTTTCATTCCCTGAATTTTACACGTTATGGAATTTTATGAGATAAAAGTTTATTGCGGGAAGTACACACATATTTCTAATCAATTCAATATTTAATTGATCTGTTGTGTCATAATTTAATCTCACGACAATCTTTTGTATAAATAATGATAATAATAATATTCCCTCTTAAATACTCGAGAAGTCTATACCAAAGGTTTGTATGGTAGAAGATGGCTATTATTATTATTGCGTGAGTTTTTGACATTTTTTTCCTTAATTTTACACATTGAAACTTTTTTGTTGAATTGAATTATTTGACGATCCAATGTTTTTTACTATTTTCACAGAATTCCAATTCTATTTTGGCGAGTTTTCGCAAAGTCTTTCAAAAAGCAGAGAAGCCCCTTACCGATATTTTTTTCGTAACATATTATGTACAAAATCATCAGAAAATTTTCCAAATTTTCTGAGCGTTCTTTATCGAGCATTCGGGTCGGATGTCATTCACCAATTTTACGGATTCTTCTGATTTTATTTCTGCGAGTTGTTGCAACCAACCCAAGGCTCTACAACCAGCTGGAATTCCAAAATTTCTGACTGCCTGTCAATGAGTGGAAAATCATCTAACTTTGCTTCCATGGCCCGTTTTAAATTAAGTTTCAACCAGTGACTGTAGATTTTACAAGTTACTCTTCATTTATACTGTTTACGTTTACTCAGATTATCGTTTTCTGAAATTTTCACAATTCAAACCGAAAGTAAAATCTGCCCCTGACAGCTCAATGGCAACTTCGAGTGTCAGTAGCATTGGATCAATAAATTTTTATACGGATTTCGTTCCTACGTTGTATCGAAATGTTCATATCCTCCGATTTTCGTGGGCTACTTTAATATCAATAAATTTTATGATGACTTCTATTGTAAGTAATGAGTTACTTTTTGACAATTTGTAGTTTTCATGAAATTCAAATCAAAACATAAAATTATCAAAACGTAGCAGTTAATTTTAGCTTTTCAGTTTGCAATTGGCTTGTAGCGATGATGAAGGCTTTTTTTAACAATCACCCAAAAGTTTATGAAATAAACTATTATGAAAAATACAAATTTAGGATGTGATTCAAATAGTCGTAGAGAAACTATAGTGTACACTGGACATGAAATGACCATTTTCACTCGCAGGCATGTGTAATTCTATAGTATCATCGTAACGAGTAATTAAAAATTACCTAGTCGTGGTAAATGAATGTAATTTCATGCTCATACTTTAATATGGACTGTATCCCAATGCATTGGAAATTATAGAACACCAATGAACATTGAAAGAAACCCATATCAAACAAAAATTATCAGTGTTATTTGTTCACGTCCACCATTTCGATTCCAGATTGCATGCTTTATCGTTTATTTTGTGATATCTATAATTGAAATACCTACATGTTCAGTAGGCCAGACTGATTTATTTGTTTATACATGAATCTCTTCGCATTCTGGTACGTGTTAATTGATGACAAATGGTTTTTATAATTACACAATTGAACCTTAACATTTTTTTTTTCGTTTTATACAGATGAAGGCTAAGCAATTTCGCGTTGATGAAGATTCTCCAGGTATTATCTTCATTTCACAAACCAATTTAGGAGGCGTTGAGATTGTAATCAAAAATGAAAGGGTACGAAAAATAAATACAGCCGTACATTTGTCAATACAGCCTCTTAGTAATCAGTTGTGAACGTTTCTCATTGACCTTCAATTATATTATTTATAAAATAATTTAAAATCCTGACGACTGCAAGATAATTTTTTGTTGAATACAAAGCAAATCCCAAAAAAGTTATGTTAATTCCTCAATAACTTCATTTCCCATATAGAAATGTTCTAAAATTTTCCTCCATCTGTTACAAATTATTATTTTTTTCAGGTTCTCCAGCAGGCAGGCAACGTAGAACGATTAGGTAGATTTCTTTGGTCTTTACCAGCATGTGATAAATTACATAACAACGAGTCTGTCCTCAAAGCGAAAGCGATAGTAGCGTTCCATAGAGGAAATTTCAAAGAACTGTATAGGATATTAGAAAGCCACACGTTCAGTCCCCACAACCATGCCAAACTCCAAGCCTTGTGGCTCAAGGCACACTACATAGAAGCAGAAAGATTAAGAGGTAGGTGGTGATTATTCATTCCGAAGTTTTTATACAGGGTGTTCATTTCAGTACTTCCCACCCTAATTTTCTCGAAATTCGTATATTTTTTTTAATCCCTAGAAACGTCTACAAATGTATCGAAGGGGACAAGTTTTCATCAAAAAATGAACGCGCCCACTTTCATGGAGCTACCGGGTAACGACTAATGTCCCATTTTGAAGGTCTTTTTAATTTCTATACGTCGGTGTTTCTTTTTTCAAACTTGATCTATCCCTTGTCGAGATATTTGGGAAAATCTGTTTTTCTTCTGTTTACTTCTAGTTATTGTTTACACCAAATGTTACCTTGAAAGGTATGCAAAGAAATGTACTTGTTAAAGAAAATAAAAAACATTGGATTGTTCACCATAGTAACCATTGGTCACCAGTTGTGTGTGATAGATGTATGATAATAATAATAATGATAATAATAATACTCCCTTATAAACATTCATAGAGTGAACCCAGGACATAGCCTGTGCGGGTAAAGGACGGCTATTATAATTTTCGCGGGGCGAATTACTGAGTTTTGGTGGCGTATTTTCTTTTCAGCTGTAGGAAAACCCGAAAAACCTACTGCACCCTCCCGGGTGGTCGGCGCGAACTTCAAGCAAGCACCAAACGTGATAAAGCAATGTATTGGAAATGGTTTGCACTCTAGCTGAAAAAGTCGAAATGGTGATTATGTACGGCGCCGAAATCAATGTGCTCGACGAACTGCTGCTATATTTAACGGAATGCACCTTCATAAGAACACCTCTCATCGGTATGTCCTAAATTTGAATTTACTCAGACAGGATCTGTTGTAAATTCAAAATCTGATCAGCCAAAAGTTTTGATTGAAGCCACTCAAATGACAACAATTAATAATAACAATATCGAATTTTTGAAAAATATCCGCTTCTCTGATGAGTATTCTTTTTATTTGAATGGATTTGTCAATAAACAATTGCAGATAATGAAACAATGAAATTGACCGTGTGTTTATCGAAGGGCATCCCCAAAAACTGAATGTATGGCCCAGTATACTAGGAAATCAAGTAATTGGTCCATTGTTTATCAATAGGAATCTAAATGGTGAGGTTTAACTTGAATATGCTAGAAAATACGATCAATCCGCTAAAAACTGAAGCACTTGAAAATCAGTTGGATGGAGAAACACCGTTTTTGACGAAAATGAGTTACATTTTCAACAAGATGAAGCCTTCGGATTTAGCACCATGTGATTTCTCTTTATGCCGCAAAATTTACAAGAGCTTCAGCAAAGGATTATTGCAGAATGTCAAGAACTCCGAACAGAAGTGTTTGAAAATGTGAGTGACGCGGTTGAACAGCGGTTATACCATTGTTTGGGCAATAATGGACAACATTTTGAGCCATTATTGAAGTGAAAGTAGTGTAAAATATTGTAATTTAGGTTTCAGTTAAAGAAATGAGAATAAACAGTTACAGTTTTTATTTCAATGGTAGGAAGCAGCAAACAGATTTTCCCAAATATCTCGACAATGAATCCATCAGTTTCAAAAAAATAAACACCTAAGTGTAGAGATTAGAAAGACCTCTGAATGAGGTATTATTCGATACCGCTTCGCATTTAAGATTTTGAAGTTAGTAGCTCCCCCTTGCAAAGGATGGAAGGGGCGCGTTCATTTTCTGATGAAAACTTGTCCTCTTCGATACATTTGTCGACGTGTCTCGGGATTTTTTAAAAAGCTACAAACATTTCGAGAAAATTGTCCTGAAATGAATACCTTGTAAAGTAAAAGTGGAGAGGTCCAATGGTTGACCCTTGGGGCACGCCCAAACATAAAGTTATTGTCCTCAACGACGTTACAACAATATTTCAAAACGAATTATCATTTCTGCATTCCACATTAGGTAGGCCGTTAGGAGCAGTAGGAAAATACCGCGTGAGGCGAAAATTCCCTCTCCCACGAACCATATGGGATGGCGAAGAAACTAGTTACTGTTTCAAAGAGAAATCGAGGAGTGTTTTAAGAGACTGGTATTCACACAACCCCTATCCTAGTCCGAGGGAGAAACGAGAATTAGCCGAAGCGACGGGGCTGACGACGACGCAGGTTTCCAACTGGTTCAAAAATAGGAGGCAGAGGGATAGAGCGGCGGAGCACAAAGACAGGTATTTTATATCACTGATGAGTTATAGAATATTTCGGCTGATACGTAACGATTTATATAAATTTATTGATGTCTGTATGACGAAATGGTAAGGATATATGAGTTATTTTTTCCTTCCATTAGGACATCAGAATTTAGAGACAACAGAGCAATTATCCAATTCGAAGGACAAAACAATACTTTTTGATGCAATAAAAGAACAGAATATACACAGTTCGCCCTAGATAAGGATGAACTGTTTGGGGATCACGGCAAAAAGTGGCGCAATTAAGGAGTCAATAAATGGATGTTGAGAAATCCCATTTATTTTTTCTGAAGTTACTTGAAGAGTTTTTTTAAAAACTGAAGGCTTTTTTCGCTGCCACTTTTCAGCACTACAAAACGGTATTCACACAATCTCAGTACATCGTTTCATATTCAACTTTATTTATATATGGCACAAAAAAAAGCACATACTGTAAGGCAACATTTTTAGCTGATTTTTACGAGCTCATAATATCATGTTTGAACGAATTCCAAGAAAATGGATTTTCATTCATAGTGATACACCCCGGCCAGCAAGGTCACCAGACCTAACACCTTTAGACTTTTTTCTGTTGAGCCGTATTAAAAATGAGTTATTTTAAGCTATTTTTTAAAACGAGGAACACTTACTTCGCTCTGTCCGATCGGCATTTAAAAGAATTACGGGTATACTTGTGTATACAAACTGGAAGTAATCTGTGTGAACATTTGCTATAGCACTTACTATTCACAATGTTTACTAATAATTTTTTAAGACGTTACATGCTCAATGAAAAATACAGGTTGTACTTTTTTATGCCATATAAAAAACAAAGTTGAGCTAAAAAAGTGGCTATAGGAAAGTGTCTTTAGTTTTTTCAAAACTCTTCAAATGACTTCAGGAAAATATAAACCAAAACTTTCATTTGTGTTTTCAAAATTCTAAACTTTCTAACAGGATACAAGGGAGAACAAAAAATAGGAATGCTGATCAAGAGTTAACTAACATTATTGTCGATATTGTCACAAAAACTTTATTTAGAAAAGTTCTTCATAATTAATCCAAAACAGTATTCAGATTTCGATTCACAGCCACCTTAGCAACAATATTTTTCTGTATTTTTTATCGTTCCAACCTCATCAACAGTGGTTACTTATATCTCGTATACACCTTATGCTCCTCCCTTAAAAAAAAACCATTCTAACATTCTTGTTCAGTATAAGTATTACAACTGATATTTCTCCTAAAATTAAATAAAAATCAGATATTATTCCAATGTATGAAAGTGAAGATAAGAGAAGTTGTAATAGCTATAGGTCAATATATATGATCAACTCAATTAGTAAGTTGCTTGAAAATGTCTGAAAACACGTATTCATGATTTTTTGGAACGGGAAAAAATAATTTTTTCTTCCCAATATGTATTTCGAGAAAATATGGTGAGGAGTATGCATTGAACTTTTCAAAAGTTATCTAACTGATAGAAAACACGTCGTAAAAATTGGTAATTCCACTAGTATATTCGACAATGACTTGTGGAATTCCACAAGGAACAGTATTGGGACCATTATTTTTTTTATATATGCTAATGAAATTTGAAAAACGACTATTACTGAGGAAATTATTCATTATGCTGATGATACTGTTATTATTGTCGGTGGAAAGTCATGGAAAGAAGCAGTATCAAAAGCTGAGACTGATTTTTCTATGAGACCAATCAACCTGAAAATATAAAAAAAAAATTATAATTCATCAATCGAAATGTATACCTAATAGAATAAAACATTATGGAAAATTCACTTGTACTTGTCAAGAAGGCATAGAAAAAATTGATTCTATAAGATATCTTGGAATACATATTAACAAACATTTGAAATGGAACACTCACACAAAAAAAAAATGAGAATTTCTATCATTTAAAAACATAAGTGGCCGTTAACTCTTACTCTCAGTATTCTTCATTTGAATCTATTATGTCTTATGGAATAATTGATTGGGAAGGAACTTTCTTTAATACTTTAAAATCTATAATAAGTCTACAGAAATATTTCTTAAAAATTATATTTATCAAATAATTTAAATTCCCCTATAAAATGTTTTTGCGTTTTGTCACAAATACAAAATTTTGATATTAAGAGCATTGTTTTATTAAAAATCTTGTACTTATCTCAAAAATAATTCAACATTGACAACAATAAACTAGATCCATAATACAAGATCAAAATCTAACAAAAATCTTCAGTCACAAAAATTTCCTCAAACTCTGTTGCAGTAGAATATTCAATTCATTTGATACCAATAAAAATAAAAAAATTGTCTAAAAAATCTTTTGAAAACGTATAAAAACATGGAGTACTTGAGAACATTGAAAATATTGATGAATCATATGGAATTTAAGTGAAGTGTCAGAACGACGATTCGGTTTTATTTATAAAATATTTCTTTCTTCATTTATTTTGTAAGACATATTGTATTAACTAGCAGACCCGGCCACGCGTTGCTGTGGCTAAGATTTTTATTATATTAAATAGTAGTAAATTATTCAAGGGAAACGGTAGGAGAACACCAGTAATGGGGACTACCATGCTTTTTTACACAAATGCCATTTGTTAAAATACATGGCGACCGCCATCATTGATTTTCTACTACCGTTGATATTGATTCTGGAGCCTTGAGTACCTCATAATCATCAAAATACATATATTGTACATCGTGATTTGATGTATAGCAAATATATAATAATAAAATATATAATAATATAACTACGTGGTAATACTTACATGTATATACTTTAATTTAAGATTGTTAAAAAATGAAGTACTAATAATTAGAAAGCAAGAAGGATTCAACTGTATTACTTTTACTATAATATGAATTCAATTTATAATTCAGTCTAAATAACACGTGGCCGGCTATGGTAATACCAAAAATTAAGAACGTAAGAACAATTGAACTTCACTGTATTGCGTTTACTACGAAATAAATTTAAGTTATACTTTAGCCTCAGCAACACGTGGTGGTTATGCCATTAAATTGTAACTTATGTGAAACGTTAGTACTTTTAACACTGCGCCATCTGTTAGAATACTTACTCAATCCAGTCAGCAGATACCGCCATCTGTTAGAATCGTTTGGGACTGACAGATAATTGTGACTGTCGAATAATAAACAAATGATGCCTTAGTAGACGATAGTGTGGAAACTACGAAGCATCGCACAAAGAGGAGACCGAGAACGTGTAATGTGTTCTGTCTCACTCTCTCGCCATCAACAAATAATTTGCAATAAAATAATATTGCGGCTATAAATTGAGATGTGAGCTATGCTATCTGTTAAGTTAGATCGAACTGCACACGGTGTGCAAATTTGATTGAAATCGGTTAAGTAGTTTGGGAGTCTATAGCGGACAAACAACGTGACACGTAATTTATATATATTAAGAAGAAAATTATTCAGATCATTTATGCATATTGACAAATCATATGATTACACACAGGTTTTGTAACCTATATAATCATATATCAAATTATTTAATCAATATGCCTGTTCGACTACTATTATTCTTTATAAAATGTAATGCAATGTATAAAGCCTGCTTTTCCATCAATGCAAGGAGAATAAACTGAGAAATTTTAACGAATACAGCTGAGTAATACCATGAATTGGGGAGGGGAAGAATGAGCACAAGAAAAGTGCATGAAGAATGAAAATGAAATATACCTATTTAAGATTATGTTCCATCATCTGATTTGGTTAACAGCAACATAGAAGAGGTCAACCAAAAGGTCTTTTTTAAGGGATGATACAGCCGAGTCATGTAGAAATATGTCCAAATCCCCATTTTTAAAGAACATGGTAATGTTCTATGTTCTGATATTTGCTGAACTTCGTTACAGAAGTAATATGTTTCAATGTCAACTTCGCCCGGCTGAATTCCAGAGTAAATACTTCCAAATGAAGTAGGCATTCGTGCTAGAATATAATAATAGAACAAAAATTTCAATATTTTCAGGAATTTTACTGGAACCAACACGAAACTATAGGTTCGACCTTTTGACTAACCCCACCACGAAAATGCATCTCAGTTTTTCCAAACTTTCCGTTATTCAAATAATGCGTACAATAAATCAGGTATTTTCCCATGGTGGAATCAATATAAATTGAGTTAATCAGAAGTCAGGTGCATGCAGGCGTACCAACCCGTCGACAGTCTATCAAATTACAGCGCGGAAGCCCTACAATTATTATTCGATACCCCGGCGTGATGAGCTCGATGTGAAGGGGATGTTTTACTTTCATTTCATTGTTTCCTGTTAATCCGTGCAACGAGGTTTGGACTAGAGACGAGATGGTTCAGTTATTGTGGTGATAGATAGAGATCAAACCGAAGTTTGATTCATAACTTGCAATTTTTGTATTTTCCTGTATTCTAAATTTATCTTTATTAAAAAGAATAATTTCAGCTACTTCGAAAGATCTGGTGTCTCCAAACTTTCCACAACAAGAAAAATATAATAAAATATATCTGACAGAAAAGAACTACTTCTTTGTCCAATGACACAGTCCTACACGATTCTCTAGGTTATGCTTTACATAAGTAACGGATGGCTCGTTTTAGTATAACGCAAATTGAGTTTAAATTCTCTTTGTTACAAGTTTTCCAAAATGCAATTTCATATCGAAAGTATGACTCAATTAGTGCATGGTAAACCACTTCAACTGTTGCCATGCCCATGGCCACTAGACGTATTGCATAACATCCTGAGGCAAATTTTTTTCGTAGCAGCTCGGCAAGGTGTCTGAAATTTTAATGTTTGTCAATGTAGACTTCAAGAGATTCATTTGTGTCGAATTTGTTTATCAACTCATTTCCTAGAGGAATAGAGAAATGGCACACTGATAAAAGAGTCAATTGTTTTTGGTAATATTGATTTACACGACTGCTTGATAAGATATATGTGTTTAGGATATGGGTCTTTTTGGTGTAAGTACAATTATATCCACTTAAGACTTTGATTTTCAAAACCAAAATACTGCCGCACATACTTCTTCCTGATTTAGTCCAGTTTATTAGCATCGCCTGTATTTTCTGCGGTTAAAACCAAAATTATCTTGTTTTCCATAAAATTCTTAATTCTCACATTCACTAGTTTCTCTATGATTTTAGAAAGAACTGGTATAAGTGATATGGGTCTGTAATTGAAAGGATCGTGATCATCACCTCCTTTGTATGTATAAAAGCCTGTAGCGAAAGAATTAATAATCAACTGGGCTAGTAATTCTGATATTTTTATTGAAATATTGTCAATTCCACAAGATCTTCACGTAGGTCAGATAATATAAAATTTTGTAAAATATTTATATCGGTCATGTAAACTAGTGGATGAGGTGCGACGGGAATAATATCTGTAAGCGGTAGCGTCAGTTATTGACCAGTTTTTTGGGAAATCTCAAATAGTATGTATACAAAATCCTCCCTTGTGGATATTTATATAGGTGTTCCACAAGCTTCCATTCTAGGACCAGTTTCATTTTCTTTATAAGTGAATAGTATTGATCAACTGTGTGCAAATGACATCTCTGTTCTTGTTGTGGATGAATCCAATGAGATTCTGGAAAGAAGGTGCAAAGAATTGATCCAAACCGTGTCGTTAACGAGTTTGCTATAAAACTAATATTGTCGTTAATGATGTGTCCATATCAGGCACAGCTACATAAGCAAAATTTATGGGAATGAGCATTGATGACTGAACTGGAAAATCCAGTGCCCAACCTAATTTCCATTCTTCATTGTTCAATGTTATTGATTGAAGAGTTCACAAAGAGTTCTCACATAGAATTAATTGCAGATGGTGTATAATGAACAATGGAAATTGTCTTCGATATGGCATTTGCCTGGGGTTGGTCCATTATGATGAGATGCATTGCTAATGTTTCAAGCACAACTAGCTGTTAAAACCTATAAATTGCAGTATCTGTTGAGTTTTTAGTTATATTTTTTAGGTTGAGAATATCAGAATTGAATGAATTGATGAATTGTTGTCAGCGAAAAGGATAGTAGCAGTATCGAGTAAGATATGATGATGTAAATGATAAAGAGTAGGGGACCAAGAACCGAACCCCGATGTACTTCTTATATAATAGCTCTGAGGTCGGATGTTGTGGCAATTATTTTAACAAGTTGTTGCCTGTTCGTTAAGTATGAAAAACATAATTTGATTGGTATCCCCCTGATCCCATAATACACTAAATTCTATAGATGATCATGAGATATACAGTCAAACGCCTTGGATAGATGGTACATTGAAAGGATGGTATAGTGTTCGTTTTCCAGGCCCCTGACAATGTCCTCTAAGACTTTCAGTAATGCCTTTATGATGGATTCTCACCGGCAAGAGCCAAATTGATTTTTAGATAGAAAGTTAGTACATTCAAATCAGTGTGTTTTTGAAGAAAACATTTATTATGGATATTGGAAAGAAATTTTTCATTTCAGCAACACCTTTATCTAACAATGGTAAAATTCTGGAAAATTTTATTAGTTCTGGCAAAGCCCAACATAACATTTATTGATAAGAGCAACTAGTGGTTCAAGCAGAGTATCGGATGTTTCCTTTAGTAGAAATTTATTTAATGTTCTTATAGCTGAGAGTATATCGTTTGATGTAGTTGGAGCTAGAAATAAAACTGAACTTTGGAAATTGTAATTCTCTCAATAGGTCGGAAGTGGTGAAGGAACTCTCTGTTGATTTTTTTATGATTTCCTTGTTAATGGTACTGAAGAAAATATTGAATCCGTCTGGGCCAAAATATGTCACATCATTGTTTTCAGGAAAAAATTCAGTTGGATTTGTAAACCCATAGTATGTGAAAGTCATTAAAGCCTTATGTTTCATATGAAAGTCGCATCCTATCATTTTTATTGGCGTCAACACTGTGATCAGTTAAAATCGGTTAATATGGCTAAGTCTTCCTAAATAATTACCCAGTAATTCCCATTTGGGAGGAATATGAAATTAACTCTGGTTGATCCTGAACATTTCACACCTACCACTTACAGTTCATCTGATGCTCCATCGCAGAATATTTCAAGAATAATCAATTTCGGAGCTTATTTCAAAACATTCTGTGAAAGCAATGCCGCAAAAGTAGTTTTTCCTTCGACTATAACTCTCAATCGTTTGTAACCCGATCTCTATCACGTCGATGTCGTCGATTTGAATCAAGCCAGCTCCAGTGTCTGTCCGATGAGTGGGCATTGCGGTTTCGCCTATCGTTAAAGGCATTACAAGAACTAGAATGGCAGAACGGAATACATATTGCGTTGCTTTTAGAGGTGTCAGATGTCCGATTCGGTTGAGTCACAGGCTAATTTTAGCGCCGCCAGCCGAAATCGAATAGCTGGATTTTTACAGCACTGTTCTCTCGAATTTTAACCTAGTTTTCGGATCATTAAATATACGAAATGTGAGAATGCTTCACAGAAAGACGAAAGACTTGAAAGAGCTCAAAGTGCCAAGATTCTCGAATGAAAATGCATCCCGCACACAAATTGGTCCACAGTGACATTTTCAGAATTTCTGTCCATTATTCATTTTCCATCGCATGAATAGTTTCAACGCTAGAATGCTTTAAACTCCCATTCGTGATACGAGGGTGATACAGCAAGTGTTTAGAATTATAAGTCATGCCAGCCTCAATCGTGAAATTCGACAGGTTTTCATTATATTCACTACTTTGTTATATAGGCCTCAAGTGAGATATGGTAAATTTTTCCGAAATTTCTAGTTCTTTGATTTGGAATTGGCCTTCTTTCGATTAGAGGGCAGCTTGCCGCATCTAAAATTTCCTCAGCACCCCTTTTGGAAAATTTCACAAGTTCATAGTTAGCCAGTTGAAAGCTTCTCTTTATCACACAGTTGGTTTCAATCGGGCATCTGAAAAAGGTTGAACCTTAACTGTTTTCGGATATACGTATTCAAAATAACGAGGTTTCGAAATTCTAAAACATACTCGATCTTCTTAGCCATAATTCAGCGAGCTGAGTTTATCTTCCTGATTTTGGATCTATGAGCTGTTAGCTCCCTGTCTTCGTTTTTGGTTGACAGGTTTCACATTGTGGTTTTATTTATTGGATTCCATGATGGATTGCAACAGAGCTGCTTGCTGGGACCAGGCTGAATACTCTTGAACGTCGCCTGGTTTTCTGGAGGTATCTTAAGCGACACATAATTCTATGCGCAACGCACTCTTCGACACGTTGCCTCCTACTTTGGTATGCAGACTTTTAACAGTATTGGTCTCAGCTTCAGCTGCTTTCTGAAATGATATCGAGATGATATCCCCCTCCTGCGACCCCAAGGGTGGCTAAGGCGTTGCAGCCAACGGGAGTAGAGACCCGTGAACTTCAGTTTACCATACACCGACATCAAAAACACACTTGTTCCCCCGACACTTACATACCCCCTCAGAACTTGAAATTCTGTCTTCAGTGGGAGCAGAGGAGGGGTCTCGGATTGGGTATTGCGTGACGGGTAGCCAGTGATAGAATCCCCCACGCCTGCCGCACCTCCCGACTAAGAACCAGCCCTACCAGTACTTCCAGGAATGGGCAGATTGAAATAACTCATTTCCTTGACAAGCATCCACATGTACACACACACACACACACATAGGCTTCATTTTGGGAAGACCAGGAGCAGACTGAGCTAGGTTGTTTTCAAAGCATGTCATGAATGAGGATACAAGGGGATGGCAAAAAGGCCCCAAGGAGGACTACTTGCCTGTTTGCTGTAGCGGCCACCCCGCATCTACTACTACTACTCCCTCTCCCGCGACGTGGACGCCAATACCATACACGCTCACGAATTGGTTTGGGGTAACTCATCCAGTACACAAACTTGGCCTAGTTGACTCAGCTTTCAAAACTGCTCAAAAAAACTCAGGTGGATGTGACATTTTTGTCGAATATTCTATAACAATTGAGGCAAGCGAGTTCTGCTTCCAAAAAAAATTGAGTATGAAGCCAATTCCTACCTTCTCTTCTTTGGTTCTTAATATGTTCTACAAAATAGTTTTTTCAACTCCCCTTTCACAATACTCAAATGGATATTTGCAAGTTCTACTCACAAAATTTTCCATCTTTATTGCTGATAAGATATCCACCTCACAGTCTGAATCCAGTCCTGAATTTATTTTGAAGAAAAATCTACGAGATTCTAGGTAATATCATTAGTTTGGTGTCTTTGGTAAAAAAAGTTCAGTTTCCTTTCCAAAATTGAATATTTTGTACTGTTAAGAGGCAATAGAATCTTGATCAATAGCTTTCGGACCTATATTGTAATAGATGGTATTTGTTATTATAATTGAGTTTGTAAGTGAAATGAAATGGAATAGAGTTTCACCGATTACCGCTGATAACATTCTATCGCCATCTATTGATTAATTTCGATAAGTGGTAGGTACTTTGCTGTTGTAACCGTTAGATGGTAGTAGTAGCTTCCAATACGGAATTTCAAATCTTGAGAAGTGCGTATCGAAAACGCACTGATAATTTAGATATTTGATGAGTTTTTGAACGACACAAATACTATAATCGTGCCCACAGAGAACAATGATACTTACAAGGAACCGCGATTGAGTTAAAAAAAAAAATCGAACTCTTGAAAGTCATTCACACCAAATTTTGTATATATATATTAAATCACGAAACTGTTTCAAACAATATTTTTGTGTATCAAGTACGAAAAACAAACTCACTTCACTTTCAAGCTATTTTCATATATTACAACATCCCCAGTAAACGAACCTGAATAATTAATTTTTGAAGTATGCATTTTGAGTTTGATGTGTCGATGACGAATACATTTTCGTAAGGAATTTCAAATGAAACAATTTTTCATGTTTCTCGACAAATCTGCCAGAAATGGTATGTAAGGAATCCTAGTTTCCAAAAACGATGAAAACAATCGTGTAACTATTGAATTCAATACCGAGAACTCAATTATTTTTACATAAGCCATACTTCAAATGCATGAACCCACGAATAACAACAATTTGGTAGCCCAGTTATCACATTGGAAAGAATGGCGAAGCAGCAAGTAAAATTTTGGTGGAAAACCAGAAATGATAGAATATTATTTCCAACATTATTCATTCTCTGTGAGAATTTCCCCCATTTCAATCAAATTGAACGATATGAATAATCATCATTCATAGAAAAATTAAAGGAAAATTGTTACTTCGTATAGGTATTGGTGGTTTGGGTGATGACAGATGCGCTGTCACCAAATTTGATCTTTTGGGCCTGCACCAATTTCTCTGATTTCTCGAGATTTGTTCGTTCCTAAGGATTATGAAAAACTTAGGATTATCAGTAAGTAGTTCCTCCACTATCAACTGGTATGATCCCAGATATTTTCAGTATCTTATGATGTACAGTTCCACACTCCTTAGGGCGATTAGAACCAATCACTTACTGCATCATGTGAGGTGGTGCTGTAGGTTTTACGGGTTTTCCTACAGCTGAAAAGTAAATATATCACCTAAAACATCAGTAAATCGCCCCGGAGCGCCACGGCAAATAATAATAATAGCCGTCCTCCACCCGCACAGGCTATGCCTTTGGGTACACCCTTAGAGTGTTTATGATTAACCTAACAAATTCACAATCATTTGGAGGGAAATACATTTTCTAGTAAAAGACAAATACTTTTATTCTTTTGATTTTAACGCATTAAATCTTCCGCAAAGAAGAGAACTACTGCCTCCTACAACAATTAAATTATATCTGTATGATACTTGGCAGCTACATGGTTGTAGGCGGCAGTAGTTGTGTTCTGTTCGATACTTGCTAGCGTAAATATCTATTGAAACGTTTTTTGCGGAAGATTGAATAATGCAATCCATTTTTCATTATTAATTTAGTCTCCAGTCAAGTATTGTCGTTCTTTCTTTATGAGTTCAATTTGATATGAAATAATGACGGACATTACAAGTAGTGTCGTTCTTCCTTTATGAATTCAGTTTGTTATGTTGGAGTTGATTGATTTCGTTCAAATGTAGGTAATATGCTTACAAATTATATATTTCTGTGAATTTGCTTCGTGATATTTTATCTTATAGATCATTATTATAATTATTATCAGAATTCGTTCGATAGCATGCACAAGATTAAAGATCTTGAGGATATTTCTGCTGTTACCCTCGATTATATGCGTAATTTTAATGTATTTGGATATTATCACTTTTTCTATGAACATCACTCATTGTTTAGACTGTAGTGCTGTATTTCATCAAAAAAACTTTGATTATTTGATAAATTCCCTGCGTTCATCGATCTGGCTGAAGTTTATTCAACACAAAATTTATTTGTATTTGAAGAATGTACCGAAAGTAAAAATAGACGTTAAAACTAGTGCAACGCGAGGTCGGGCATTGTTTGTTTTGATATTCACTTGGAAATCAGGTTATACTACTAGGAAATATATACCGGAATTGATGATATCATGTAAGAGGATATCCACAATAGAGATGAGTGAGTGTATTAAAGGCGAAAAAAGAACAAAAATAATTCAACACTTTAATGAAAACACTCGGCATTCCTTTTTTGAACTAGCTCTGCTTAGTTTGATGAGGTTTTTTTTTCAATACAAAGGCTGAAAATGTTTCATATGAAAATAGTCCAGCATTACTCAAGTGAAAAACATAAAAAGTCAGTTAATAATGTACAGAGTGTTTCGTAATTGGATGCTAGTTCTAAAGAGCGATTATCCTTGGAAAATTTCAAGAAAAATTCTTCATATGAGTAAATTCCGTACAGAGTGTTGAAATATAACAAAAAATCAGTTTCCTCTAATATATCTAAATCCGCTATTCATTTCTTCTTTTCAATTTTGGTACAGTTTATACACAAATTACGCAAAGTAAAAAATTGTTTTTGATTTTCATTAGTGGCGTCCATACCAACATACCCTACAATATTTTCAAACAAAATATTGATACGCTACTGTTTTTTGCACAAAAATTTTCATTCTCATAATTGTCATCTTTCTCATAACCTTAGTCACTTTATTCATCCGACAGACGGCTTTCGATTCAATCAAGATGATGCCTCAAGTTGCTTGTACTCGTGCGATTTTTTCTTAGTCCAAATAATACTACAAACAGTTCATTTATTCAAGGAGTGACTCCAGCCACTTTTTCTCCGATAACTACATATTTTGAGAATATTTTTAAGATAACCCGAAATAACTGATTTTGAATATACTGTAAAATACTCTAAAAATGCTCTGAAATGTTCATAACTTGGGCTCAGCCAGCTGTAAAGGGGAGAACGGGAAAATTGTAATCATATACTCTCAGAGATAACAACTATTATCACTATTGATGAAATTTTCGTATGATATATGACTTTTCCCTCACAAATCTCGATAATCTGACAATGAAGTTCGAAGACATTTTCATCAGAATTATTTAATATGGATGAGAGCATCTCACAGTCGAACGAATCCACGAAATTATCTGCATCTTTGGTAGCATGTATAAATGTATGGAAAATAGAGTAGTGTATGAAAAATCATCGATGGAGGGGCCGTATATAGATAGACCATTTTTGTTAGTCTAGTTATGGGTGTTGAGCATCCAAATCACATCCCAACCAGAAATGAGAGATCTCTGATTGATTAGATAGTACCGCAAGAATGGAAAAGAATCATTCTCAAAGCTCCTTGTCTTGAAAACTGTTCATTTTTCAACATTGTGGCTATGGACACTTTTGTACGAGTACAGTATAGCAAAAATTCAGCCAAATATGCGGGGTCCTTCAGAATTAAAAATGCAGTTATGACAATTAGCAATATTCAAAGCCAGCAAATGTTTTATTGAATTACTAAGATCATATGCTAAAGCAGTTCGGATTCCACTCGTACGTGAGCTGTAAGTCCCGGATCTCCCTTGCTCGCGCTTGCTCCGATTTTAGGAGTCTTTCTCCGAAAACCAGGATGATTCCTAAAAAAAATAGGATATTCCTAAGCATTTACTTTTGATGTTGAGGGTGTATCACAGTCCCCTTACAGAATTTTGTTAGCGATATTTTTTCGCAAGTTTTGTTTTTTCAATGTAAACATCAAAAAGTCAACTCTATTCACGTCGATGATTTCGGCAGAATCACTCTCGAAAAGTGATGATTCGAAAGCGAGTTCGAAATTTATCGTTTATTCATAGAAACTCAAACAAATAATATTGTCTGTCTTTGCGAAGCTGTATTTGTTCTAACCGCATGTTGCTTACAATGACTAAATATAGCCCGAACATGAAATCGGCAGGCATGGGAAGAAGGCACAGTTCCAAAAGCCAGTTAGGCAAATTGATGGTTAAATAAACACTTATTAGGACCTTTCTTTTTTCTCTACCGACACCCTCGAGAGCCACAGTGACAAGTGGTGCACATATGTTTACCAAATTCCGCTAAGAATAAGAACTTTTCAACGACTCCACTATTATTTACTATACTGTCACAACACCCCAGTGGCGGAGCATCATTTGTTGTAATTTATATACTTTCAATGGTAACATTTCGGGACAAGATGTGAACGATAAAGTCTTTCATACTGTAGATTCCATCTAATTGACATTAGACAATTGATAAATACACTTATTATTGATGAATATTGTAGTAAAAATGCACTAATTTTGCTAATTTATTTAAAACACTTCTCAAACAATTATTCAACTAAAACATTGACTTTACTATTTATTTCTGCTGTCGCTCCTTGTCTGCGGACTCTCGAACTATATCTGCTACTCTCTCTGACTATTGCCGCCCTCTGATGTCGAGCGTCTTACAGGGTGTTAGTGAATAAGTGCGACAAACTTTAGAGGATGATTCTGTATGAAAAAATAATGACATTTTGCTTCATAACTTGTTTCCGCTAATGCTTCGTTTTCCGAGATACGAGATGATAAAGTTTAACTTAAAAACTGACTATTTATTTATTGCTCTGAAACCGGTCGAGACGTGCAAATTAAATTTGGTCGGTTTCAAGAGGTAGTTATTGCGCATTTTATGACATGCAATTGACAATCATTTTTGAATTCTTCGTTCAATTTATGACGAAAAATCTCTCCTGCCTTTTTCTTGTGTGGGGCGCCGTTTTTATGCAAAAAAATAAAAGCTCTGAACGCGTATTTTTTATTTCTTCAACACATTATCTAGTGGCAACGCTAATAGGCTACTGTCAACATTCTTAAGTACGAATATTTCAACGAAATGTCAAATTAGCGTTTTATCATTTTTAAGCTTTCAGATTGGTATAAAATTAATATTAATAAGTAATTAATTTTTCCTCTATCGAAATACAAATGCGGAATTGTCAGACATGCATTTTGTCTATGGTCGAAGTAATGGAAATGGTCGGCAAGCTAAGTTGTATCCAGGACGTAGGGTACCCCATCACGCAATATATTTTGCTCGTCTTCACCAACATTTCTGCGAAATGGTACATTTAAGAAACAAACAGTTGACTGCGGGCGCCCTCGAGACGGACTGTGCAACTGGAAGCAGTTCTGGAGTTAATTGCGGCGTCACCTGAAACTCGAAAAATTGATAACATATTGAATGTAAGCAACTTCACTGTATTTAAAATTCTTAAAGAACAATAATTGTATCCGTTCCATATTCAACGTGTGCAAGCTCTACTACTTAGAGACTTTCTTCTGCGCCTAGTTTTTTGTTATTGGATTCTTCATCAAATCGCTCAAATTCCTAATTTTTTGAATGGCGTTTTGTTTACTGACGATGCTAATTTTGGACGACAGTGTATACAAAATTTCCATAACAATAACGTCTGGGCTAAGGAAAATCCACATGGAATCTTTGAAGCTTATTTTCAGGAAATGTATGGCTTGGGGTAATCGATGATCATTTAGTCGATCCATATTTCCTCTAACAACGACTAACAGGCGACTCTTACCTTCATTTCCTACAGGAAGAGTTACCTGTTCTTCTTGACAAAATCCCACTACAGCTGAGACAACACTTATGCTCCATGCATGATGGTGCACCAGCCCATTTTAGCATAAATGTACGTAATCAATTACCAACATTGGCCTGCTCGATCGCCGGATTTAAATCCTCTATATTTTTGCATTTGGGGTTTTCTCAAGTCGTTAGTTTATTCTAGTCTCATCAAAAATGTTCAAGACCTGAGTAATCGAATTATAGCCGACTATGAGACAATAAGAAATACACTAGGAATATTTGCGAATATTTACGACAATCAATGAGGCGAAGATTTGAATCTTGTATCACGTCTGAGGGAGGTCATTTTGAACATTTGTTGTAGCTTTGCGTCTATTCATTTATGAGTGTTATTTTCAGTTATTGTTCTGGTTTAATGTTATTGTATTTGATAGTTCTTGATGAAGTATTAAAAAAATGAAAAATATGCGTTAAGATGTTTGATTGTTCTGCATAAAAACGGCTGCCTACACAAAATAAAGCAGGAGATATTTTTTGTGACAAATTGAACGAAGAATCCAAAATTGATTGTTAGTTTGAAATATACTAGTGGCGTACCATTTTTTTATAAAAAAAAAATGATGTCATTACCCGTATGCGCACCAATGATGACCATACAATTCTAGTTATTGCGCATTATAACTACCTCTTAAAGCTCACCAAATTTAATTAGCATATCTCTACCGGTTTCAGAGCAATAAATAAATAGTCAGTTTTTAAGAAAAACTTCAACACCCCGTATCTCAGAATACGAAGCCTTTGCGGACAAAAGCTATATAACACACTGTCGTCATTTCCTCATGTAGAATCACCTCCTGAAGTTTGTCGCACTTATTCACTAACACCCTGTATACCCACAAGCAGATTCTTTTTCCAGTTCTCGAACTATCCAGACTATAGGGCGACTCATTCAGATGGCTCTCGAAGCGACGTAGGCATTCGATTTCATTCCTCAGCTAGTTTCTGGCGATGAGTCATAGTTGTTGATCCATTAGCCAGCACACGTCTTTTACTTACAAGCCGAGGGTGAATAATTGATTAGGCCGACCTCGAAATCTTCACAATTTATTCATAATTAACTGTTTTTAAATCAATATAAACGAGTTTGCAAAAATTTGGACAAAATGAAAAATGGAAAGCGAACTATATATGTTGGACTTTTTCTTTTACCTTACTAGAAAACTTCATTTTCGACCCCTAAAGAAGGGAGGAAAATGGTACTTTTCCTCCCGCCAGGAGAAAACATTTCTCCTCCCTGAGATCAAAAATTTTTCCTCTTCTAGGTTTTTAAAAACGACACACAGTTATCAACATGATTTCTAGAACAACTTGTCATTGAAATTTATTCCCGACCAGTAATGATTTTACTTGCAATTTTCCTCTTTCTTGTCAACGATTCTGCAAAATATCCCTCAGCAATGTTTCCAGACTCCCAACCTCCATGCTGCTCTAGTGCCACCAAGTCACCACCTGCACTTTGTACAAGAATGATAGAAGCTTTATGCAATGAGAAATAAATTATGAAAAATGGTGGATTACGTAATCCAATCTTCCGCAAATAAACCTTTACAGTAGGTATTGTCGTCGGCAAGTATTCAACAGAAAACAACTACTGCCCCCTACGACCGTTGAATTATATCTGATACTTGGCAAAGTTTTCTACAAGAAGTACTTTGCAATGCATTTTAAATATCAAAGCTGAATTTATTTTTCGATTCAATTGGGAGAACACACCTCCGTACCGCGTTTCATGGTTATTGCCAATCATCAGCGAAGACTAGTTCGAGCCAATTAAATCGAAAAATCCTTTCACTCTAATTGAAAATCCCTGAGACAAACACTGAAGTATGAATTCAGCGTCATCTCTGGGTTCCAGATTGAAATGCACTCCGACTACGTGTCGACTTCAATATGAAGCCAAAAACATCATGAAGAGGGGCGACACTACTTGACGGAAGACCATTAAACAAATTATGAAAAATGGTGGATTACGTAATCCAATCTTCCGCAAATAAACCTATACAATAGATATGGTGGTTAGGTGTTGAACAGATATAATTCAGCGGTCGTAGTGGGCAGTAGTTGTTTTCTGTTGGATACTTTCCGACGACAATACCTATTGTATAGGTTTATTTGCGGAAGATTGCATTACGTAATCCACCATTTTTCGTAATTCGTTTAATAGTCTTCCGTCAAGTAGTGTCGCCACTCTTCATGATGAAATGAGAAATAATATTGTTAAAAGGAATTTTTGCATTTAATAACTCTGCATCCTCCTTGTAGATCAACTTTGAATATCAAATAAAATCCCCTTTTCCTTTCATAAGATCAGTTTATAGAAAAGATTTATTTAAAAAAAATTAAGAAACTTTTGTGGAAAAGGGAGGTATTTACCTACCCTCCGCTCCACAGATCACCAATCGTTCAGTAATTGTTTTCAGGAATACTTAAGAAACTACATCATAGCAGTGAAATACATCGTTGAACATTTAAATTCCCTCTTTTTCCCCAAATTCTATTTCAAGGTCGATAATGAATCGATACGTGAAAACAATTCTCCTTATCTTCATCTTGTAGTTTTCCAAAAATTGTTAATTTTAATGGGAATATACCTCCATATATCAGTTGATCACTTCAAGGTGAATATTGTTATCACTGACATCATATGACCATCCTCTCAACCTTTGTTTCAATAATACATTTTTTAATTAAATATTTTCAATTGTCAACCACTCCAATTTTTTTCTGAGTTAGATATAATGCGATTTGGAAATTATTAAGGTGCTTATTGTTAGCCATGTCCGGGTGAATTTCATTTGTATTTTATTACATGTGTTCAAACTTTAATGGACATTTTTATATTACCCGCGACATTGAAGCACTTAAGATAGCTGAAACATGTATGAATAAAATAATTAAAATAATTAGAAATTGATTTCATACCGATGACAGTTATTTTCGTCGACAGAAAACAATTAAGTAAAAGAAAGTTGCTACTGATGGCTAATTTCTTCTCCAATTTTTGATTTTTTTGTCTGTTCTAATATTTTTTTCATAGAAAGAAAATTTACTTTCCTTAGGCAAACTGGACATTTTTTTATAGAAAGTGATGTTTTCTTTTAACGTAACCAAAATGAAGCCGAGCTAGTCTCTTTGCTGTATTCAATAATATTAAATTATGTCAATGTTCCAGTCTGAATAATGTTATCATTATGGCACATTCCTGTCATAAAACAACTACTAACCTAGCTAATTCCATGACGGATATCACCATCACTATGCACCCCATAGTGTTGTGACCCGGAAGGAGGAAGTCAGGCATTGAAAATACCTGGACACCCCCTTCTACCCATTCTATCACCCCCGCTCACAGTGAGAATCCTCATCCTGCTGATTAACCGTCAGAAATTTGAAATCCAAACATAATATGGAGTGCTGACGGTCCTCATTTCTAATGGTATAAGGGATGGTACTCCAAGTTTGAGTCCTGTTGAAGTTAACGCTGGCGTCGCAGAGATTCTGTCTTTCTCTCACCTCTTCGGGGGTGCCCATGTCTATCTGGTTAACAGGTCCTCTGTATTTGTCTCTGTCATCTTTCCTTCATCAATCAGAAACGTTTGGGATGGTCACTGTGAGCACTTGCAATAGTATCGTCTGCCCTAGATCATGGGGACTGTCTCAAGTGTCTACGCTTATAGGGATTAGTGGACGGCTTGGCGTTGCAACCAACCCAGGTAACAAGCTGACGTAGTTTATTGACGTCACATGACCCGAAAATGTCGTGATTTTGATGTACTAAATGAGACGTCTATCGGACGTCATAAATATGTCGTCATTTTGACACACTCATAGGTCATTATTATTAATTGTGATGAATTATGATCCTGATATATCTATATATCCACAACTTTATTGCATGAGAATGTCAGTTGTATCTCATGTCAAAGCTTTGAGTTCCCGAGGATACCAACTTTATTGGCGAAACGCGTGTCGAGTGGAATTGACGTTTTGATGTTTCGAGTAGTTCCATTTCCTTGAATCTTATTCACATCAAAGGTTTCAAATACTCATTCAATCGAAAAATGAATATACGATATAATTCATCATTCAAAAAGATACACAGGGACATCAATTAAACGTCACGCTACTTCTTCTGGATTTTTGACGTCAACCTGACTCACTCTGACGTAAGACATAACCAAATATTGACGTACAGATGACGTCAGTTTCTTATCCAGGAAAGGATTGACTGGCGACCGTCTATCGCCCGGTATACAACTGGCTGTCCTGATCCTCTGCTTCCAAATATGGGGTCGTAAAGGTAGAAGTTGAATATCCCATATCCTGAATATCCCAGATCCTGATATATGATGATAGGTGTATAAAATAAAGGTGTTTGCATTTCTAATTTTGAATTTTTGTTCAAATCTAAATTTTATTTCGAAAAAGTTTTTTTTAACACAGAGCCTCTTTAGCTCAGTAGCAGAGCACTGGTCTTAGGGGTACCATGACCCGGTTTTTTGTCTCAGACTTTTCCGGGATTAACACGAAACAACCTACCTCTGACCAAACCTTGGACAAAGCATTTTCTGCATAGAACGCAAACTGAACGACATGCATGCTTTGCAGGAGGCATGAATTATACGAACTACATCCACTATCGTTTGGAATGTCTGACCCACCGCTACCAACAGCGGGGGAGGATACTAGCGCCCCTTCGCCGGGACCTATGTACCCCCTTGGTACAAGCGCTCCCCCATCCTTCGTCCAGAAATGGTCGGAGGGTGGGGTAGGCGGCTCTCAGTGCGTCCTCCCGATCTTCTTCCTCTCCTGAACCCTCTTGGGCGATGGCAAGATTAGTTGACGGAGTTTTGGATATACTAAATGATGTGTAAACTGACTGACATCTTTGTAATAATAAACCTTTATTTATTTATTCATGTATTTATTTTAAACCAGGGGTCGTGACTTCAATCCTCACAGGTGGCAGTCAGGTTGTGGAACTTTTTTTCTTCAGCACATACGTTTTTCTCAATATAACGAAATATCCAGAACGACTAGCTGACAATAAAAAAAATTATACTACTTGAAATTTCTTTACAAAATAACAACAACAAAAAGAGTTTTCAGAATTCAGAAGAATATGACGTTAACGTTAAGAAAGGAAACATATATCAGTTTTGAGTTTAGCAAGAGATGGGAGGCGTCATTTTGTTCCATATTTCATTTTATTTTTAATTTGATGAAAGTATTGAAATTATCATTAGGAAAGTAAACCAAATATAAGATTATCACCCCATTTATGAGTTTCGTCATCCAAATATTCTGTCCTATTCTAACGATTTGGTTTGCACCCCTTCTTTTTCCTCACTGCACAGTCGCACAATCAACGATAACGATAAAAGTTGTTATTTTAGAGTTTTTTCAAGTTGTCGTTCATACAGAACAGTAATTTTAGTTCAAAAAACGCACAGTTACCACAATTTCTTCACTTCTCTTATTTAAGATTACTTCACTTTGTCAATCGCCTCTTTATGATAATATCAATATTATCATTCTTGCTGACAATCAGCCCTATGCTGACCTCTAGCTACTCAAACCATGCCTTTGGGTACACTCTATGAGTGTTCATGAGGGTTTATTTGATTATATAGTTCTGGGGAGGAGCCAGAGGAGAGCATAAGGAAACACAATCATCGCGAATTTTCATTTCAACCGATTTACATATCAAAAGTTTTAAATATCTAATGGAAACTTAGCAAACAATAATTGTCAAGTCTAACATTGTAGAATATTTCTTCAATTTCAGGAAAAGAAATGTTATCGATTTCAGAATTGTTTAAAATGAATTTGCTCATTCTGGAGTCTCCTTGCTGAGTCCTGATGATATTTAAAATAGTACAGATAGCATTAGGAGACGATATTAATATATTTAGACGCAACATTAAAGAAAAACTATCAGATGCCAACGGAACTAACTAAACAGAAAATATCAAAGGATTTTGAGGCCATAGGACAGTCATTTCAGAGCCGACGGATGGTGATCATTGCTAGAAATTGCATCTGTATGAAGGTATTACTTTTTGAGTACAATAAATAGCCTTGGATTCCAATGAGAAATCAACCAACATCCAGCTTAGAGTAGATCGACAGATCGACTGGAAGGCCTGGACTATTATTTGCATTAGCAGAAAGAGGATCAAAGAGGACCATGCTGGGGCACTGTCATGCATAAATGTGTTTCTAAAAAACACTATGAGATCGACGAGACTCATTGAGAAGGGATTCTTTGAAATAGCCTGTTAGGATGCTGATGGAAAACTCATTCACACCCAGTTGGTTGGTACCTAGAGAAAATGATCAGGCCATATTTTCATTGACGTGTACAATCGTTGAGGGATCAATAAGATTTTGAAAAAGATTCGTGATCCGGTCTGTTAAGTCAAGGTGCCCCTGATGCACAGCTCACCAAGGGCCGAGAACTAGAAGACAAATGGTCATAGCCAATGATGACAATCTCAAAGCGGATGCTGCAAGGTTTAATCAAGGTGATAATATTTATTTATGGAACCCACTACATGGAAAGTTCCTTATGTAGTTGTCAAGTACGTTGCCCACTTACTTGCCGCCTTTGAATATTCTCAATTTTATAACTATGTCACAGCCTGGACGTATGTGGTAATCGACTTTGGCGTTATGGAAGCAACTTGACGTTAATACGTCGGCATCGATCGATTGGCGAACTTTGGGCCATTTTCAGCATTCTAGAAGTTTTTTTCTTGTATGTAGGCGAGACAAAATGACGATATCGCTCTGGAAAGTTGGATAGCAATCAGAAAGTTGGAGTGTTTCGACTATATCTAACCAAACTTCGAGGGTCAGAATCAATTCAGAAATCATAACTTCCATTTCCGGTGGTATCTCCTCTGAGCATACTCGGGCATGGTGGGTAATTTTTCTTTCTCAAAAATGGCCAAACTTTTGATACACTCTATAAGTTGATTAACTTACATCCATTTACAGACTTTATAAAAGTAATAGGGGAAAATTTCTTCTAACGCATCACATATGAAACAATATCATCTAATTTATGCAGATTTTTGTAAATTCAGTAAGACATTTCCTTTCCTAACACGCATGATATCAAGCTACTATTCTTCATAATGCTAATCCTAGTCGATTATTTTTCAATTGTTCCTGTGAAAATATTTTTAGAAAAATCATTTTTTCTGTTTTCAATGTCGTTTTAAAATGAAGACCGAATAAATATTAGTTTTTCTCTTGCTCGAGTCGTATTTTTCGGGTGATATTTAAAACGGTATCGAGTTGGCACGTATCGTATGGTGCCGTCTAAAATAGCCCAGGCTGGTGGGCTATTCTCAGTTTCCAGGTCCGAGCTATACCGTCATATGATACTTGATACTAGAAATAGAAATATAGACGGTACAATAAACCGATTTACCTAATTTTGGCTGACTATACGCCTAGTTAGTCGGTTGAGTCTAGATAAAGAGGATTATACTTTTAATCAGCTATGAATATATAATTTTGAAAAACCTATGTGTTTTTCGAAATCATAGATGAATAATGTATGTTAAAGAATTATTGTTTTGTCTATTATGTGTGATATAGGCCACTATCCCATCTTTCATTCCCACTGACTCTTAAGATACCCTAGTAAGGAAACTGCTCATGATGATTATTTTGATTGGAAGATTTGAGTGATTCAATCATAAATTATTACCTGCAATTTTTTAAAAAACTGCTGGTGTTCCAAAAATTCAAGAAGAGCACCAATTCTTTCCCACTTTTTCCTCAGCTCTTATGACGTAATCTGAACATCGCAACATTTCCCTTTCAGTTGTAATGGGATTTTTTTTTGATAAACCACAGTGAAATTGGCCATTTGTGGATATTTCCACGGGTTTATAATGATCATCAATTGTTGAAAGCAATATCATTGAAATTCACCCAGAAAGTCAACCTAGAGACTTACGAAAAATAGGTGCAAATAAGTATAAGTAGCTGATAATAGAAAACAGGATTTTTAGATTTTTTTCAATCGATATCGATCTCAATAACTGTCTAAATAAGTAATTCTTGCCTGTTGAGTGGCACTCTAGATACATATTATTACCTGCAGTCAATGATTAGATAACCATACTGTCCTTGTAATCACCTAAAATTTATCGAAAACAACAATTGGTTTCTATGTGGTGCTTCAAGTTTACATTATGATTTCCAGAATTAGAAATTTCCTGATTCGTGGCAACCCTTCCAAAATTTATTACACATCTTACTGAAATCATTGGTAAATGGTCACTAAATATTATCCTCCAGACCCCTTCCATGTAATGCTCCAGTCAGATTTCACACTTTCTCAGCCGCCCCAGCTAACAACTTAAATCACAACCACCGATCAGTCTATCTCAGTTCAGGTAAATAACCGTCAAACTTCTTTTCGTGATTTATCTAAATTTTTGTCCTGCCAGGAAGCATTTCTCCTTCAGTGAATTTTTTCTGTGATCAACTAAGTGCAGTTTTTTTAGGAATGGTTTGAATCCCTCTAGGAAAACTCAATTTCTGAGTACAGTCCAAAATGTGTATCAATTTGAAGCTATAAGCTTTCACACTAGATCTCTCTGTACCTGTCTGTTAGAAATTTCCAATTATGCAAACTTAAATTCAATAAAAAATTGTTTTAATCAGATGGTCTTCCGTCAAATAGTTATTGGCTTTGAATAGAAAGTATATGCTACAATCCTAGTGCTTTTATGAATCTATAATTACACTGAATTCAGAAGATAATCCAAATGTCGTAGGGGGTAGTAGGTAATTTCTGGTGGAGACTAGTCGACCAATATACCTTTTGTATTGCCAAAAATATTTCGAATACATCGTATATTAAATTATTCATTATTATTCAGTAGGTGTGTTATAAAAATGTTACGTCTTGAAGCACAACTTGTCGTACAAAAAACAAGAGTTTGTAAAAAGGACACTGATAGTTCGATCAGGGGGTTGAAGTTATTCTTCAGAGCTAGTGAGGGCAATGGGGGGAGTTGGGAGTACATTTTCTAATTAATTTCTTGTTAATTTATTAAAAATTTAATAACGAGTGATTCATTTAATTATTTCCACTGTAATTGAACTCAGAATTGTAAGTAGATTAATGAATGTTGTTTTCAATATTGTTTCCTAAGTGTTTTAAATCCTTTAAAGGATCAGAATCTGCTAAGTTAGTTGCGAATAACCCCAATTCACGACAGTATAGATTTGAGCAGATGAGTTGAATAAATAATAATTTCTCAATGAACTACTTCGTTGAATTAGGAAAATTTTCCGATTGAATGAGAATCTCAAAGTGCCCATCGATCTTGAAAAAATGTAGAGAACTATAGATTCAACTGTGGCACGAATCCAATTTCGGAATTGTGGAAAAGGCTGATCAAATTCTTCGAAATACAAGTCACTATCACCACTGCAATATGCGATACTTCTCAATCGATACTGCATCAACTGATATAATTCAAAATATCAAAAAAATCTCACCCTAATTGCCATAATTTTCGATGTGTCAAGGGCTTTTGACACCATCTGGAAATGAGAAACTATCAATATCTTTTAGACACAATCGTCGGATAACAAACCAATAAACTAGGAACACCTCAAGGCAGTGTTCTGGAGCCACTGCTGTTCTTGGTGTATATCAACGACTTCTCCAATTTTTTTGAGGATATCGTTGATATATGGTTACGAAACGGTAGTGGTTGTCTCAGGTAACTCACATGAGAAGATTACCCATAACAATTACCGAAAAACCACTTGGCTAGTTTGCAAAATTAACCACCTTGTGGCTGAACTGCAAAGAAACAACTACTTCGTTATCGCTGGAAGATATAAATCACCTATTATTGATCCAAGAACTCCATTCGGTAATACAAATTTACAGGCTGCTAACTGCTTCAACTTTCTGGGTACTATTGTTGATTCGAAGTTAATCTGGAGTGACCAAATTGATCACCTTCTTAATTAGCTCAGAAAAATCGTATTTTGCTATACTTATTCTCTCTCAAAAAATATCCTAATGAACAAGGCCAGATTAATGTCCACTATCAATCAATCAATCAATTTTTATTCAGCAATGATACTTATACATAATACATATCTTTATTTACTTTAACATATATATATATATATATACTTGATATAGAAGTCAAATTGGAAGGGGTAGTTTAGAGTAGCCGTCTAAGCCTGAGTGACTTGTGTTGCAGCTACACCAACTACTAGCACAAGGATTAAAGTCTAAGTATCTAGTAATCCGTGAGTATTTGAGAGTAAGGAATAGAGTAGTTCAAAGTAAATATGTTCGCCTAGAAGTATTTTTTGACTGGATGTGAAAAAGCTGAATGGAGGGGATGTATATTTTTATATAGTCGTTATTTATATATAAGTTATATTTTTAGGAAATATCTTATTTCTAGATGATTTTGCCGAATGCGTATGTGGTCGGTGGATCAGCGATCTAAGGCACAGGCCGTTGTCGGTTAGAGTCCGATGTAGATACGAGAATTTTTCTCAACTACTTTATATCGGATCGATAGGCGACCGCATGCCTTGTTGAAAAGCAAGTGTATTGTGAGTTGTCTAGATGCCAATCTCGTCTAGTACTAGCTTGGAGTGCACACCGACCACCCGAGGTGGTGCTGTAGGTTTTCCGGGTTTTCCTACAGCTGAAAAGTGAATACATCACCTGAAACATCAGTAAGTCGCTCCGGAGCGTCACGGCAAATAATAATAATAGCCATCCTCTATCCGCACAGGCTATGCCTTTGTGTACACTCAACGAGTGTTCATGAGGGAGTATTATTATATATTATATTATATATTATTATTATAAGTTTTTTGAAATTATTGCACTCTTTCATTTCCGTCGGTAAGCTATTGAATATTTTAGGACCGAAATAAAAGATACTCCTTTGCATATGGGTAATTTTGAATCTTGGAATATACAAAGTATGATCGGTGGTATGTCTTCCTGATAAAGTTGTTCAGTGGAGTGTATTCTACATTTTTTAATATTATTTTCAGAATTGTATTCTGAGTTGTCTGCAGTCTGTGAATGAAATTGTTGAAGACGCCTCCCCAGGCTGTTATACAGTATCTGAAGACTGAATCTATCAATGAATTGTAAACTGTCAGAATAACTTTTCTACTCATAATGTCCCTAAGTGTATGAAATTTATGAATGAGTTTTCTAGATCTTTTGATGACATATGCTTTGACATTCTCAAGGATCACTTATAACATAAAGTCTTTAGACCAATCTACTTGTTGAAATTCTTTTAAGAAACAGCGAATATTGATAGTGATCAATATTAATACATTGAAAATATTATGCCACATCCACATTTTATAAGTAATTATATTTGTTTACACATTTGTGTCGTTGAATTCAATATCCTGTAAGTATGTTTTTTAACACAGCAAAAAGGTGTGTAGTAAATTAATCTATCCATCTATTATTAGTAATCTTTCAGATAAATTTATTATCGGTGATCCAAATGAAAACATCACTCCGCTAAAATGCGAATTATGTAGTGATCAATATTAATACATTGAAAATATTATGCCACATCCACATTTTATAAGTAATTATATTTGTTTACACATTTGTGTCGTTGAATTCAATATCCTGTAAGTATGTTTTTTAACACAGCAAAAAGGTGTGTAGTAAATTAATCTATCCATCTATTATTAGTAATCTTTCAGATAAATTTATTATCGTTGATCCAAATGAAAACATCACTCCGCTAAAATGCGAATTATGTAATCAGCGCTTTTCCGAATTCACTGTTGAAATTAGGTTCATTCATTAGTCACGATCTTCGGTAGCAGAACCAAAAAAAATCGCTCAGCTTCTCATTACAGCGAAGTAACAGTTCTGCCGTGTGCTGCTGTCAGCGTTTGCGGGTATTGAATTACCCGTCGAAGGAGGCAACCCACAGGTGAAATTCAATACGTGAGCGGGTTTAGCTCTTCGTCTCCACCGCCATCACCAGATGCAACCCTAAGAAATCGACGTCTCGGCTAGGCCTGGTGGTCTCGGTCGACCGCACATTGGGGTAAATTGTTTTGGGAACACCCAGTGCATCATAATGTACGTGAAAGACATTGTAAATCAAAGAAATATACTCCATCATAACGATAACCGGTAGAAATCAATATCATTAATCGTAAACCATCATAATATTATACTCCAGCATAATCTTATAGTCTATGGACACTTCTTCTGTTGGAAGAATGACGGTAGTGAACGTTAACTGCTCTTTGACGAACTAAGAAGAGAACTTCGTCAAGCCGCAGTTATATATTTTTCAAACGCACACAAAAGTGATTAGACTTCCAGTATTTTAAAAATATCAGGATTCACCTAGTAGTCCATTCATTTCAGGAAACATGACAACTGATTAATGAAACTAATACTCCTAGAAATAACATTCTGAAAAATATCTGATCAAAACGAAATATAAAAATAACATAGAAAATGCAACACATAAGAAAAAAGAGAGCTGGGCAATTGTCAATGAGTTGAGAGGTAAAAACAACTCCATCACGGAAAAAACAAATTTAGAATATCAATCGATGATTATTTTTTTCGTCTATTAAATATCAGTCATCAACCAATCATACGTTTGTTCCCTATTTGACAGGACCAATCAACACGCTCTATTAGCGACCATTTGCATGGTACACAATAGTCACCGACTATTAATTCAGCATGATACCAAGGAACCTGTGCATCTGACAGTACTCTTAATAAGTACATCTTAAACGTCAAATAGATTCAATCGTGTTGAAGCTGTATAAGTATTTGAAAATGAATCGGTTTGGAGAAACCAAAAACAAAGAAAGGTAATCAAGGCTACAATCCCTGACAATACAGTGTCATTCATATGACTGATATAAAGAATTGGATTCAAGAAATAATCTTCATAATTATAACTCGACCTTGATTAATTGTCGACTATTTTATTGCTGCAAAATTTATCTTGTATTTGTCAATCAATGATCAGATTATTAATGCCAAAATAATGTTTCATTAAATTATTATAAAATACAGTCGAAATTTGAACGCAATAAAAATAGTCGACTATTTATCAATTTATTTATATTACCCTTGATTATTTTCGCTCAGTTGCAGAAACTGTTTCCAAAGAGATTCATTCCTCAACCGATCCACTGAGTTATTTAAGTCATATCTCAGTTTCTGGATCTTTCTTTTTAGCACCTACGGATATCGCATCGTGGAGATGAAAACAATTTTCAATTGAATAAAAACGGGTCTGGGTGGGAGGACTTTTCTTTACAAATATATTCATATCATCCCGACTCCGCTCTTACGGTACTAGTTGAGGCAGTAATTTTTTCATTTCTTATACTGGATTTTTCCATCATGTTTGAAAAACGCACGTCATTCCATTCCATAAGAGGGTGATACTGATAATCCTTCAAACTTCAGACCCATTTCAATGTTACCCACACTCTAGAAAAACTCATTAAAAAACAATAGTGGTTTCTTTGAATGGGCACAATACTAGTTATCCTACTCAATTTGGATTTCAAATAGAAAAAGAAACGAATACTGCAATGTTCAACCTTCTAGAATATGTTTATCTGAAAATGAAGGAAACGGAAGTTGCTGCAGCGATTTTTTAGGACCTGACAAAGGCCCTCGACTGAGTAAACCACAATATATTATTGTAAAAATAGGAAGCATATGGGTTCAGATATGTAGTTATCCAGTGGTTTGAGTCATATTCATCTGGACGAACTCAAAGTGTACCTCTTCAAGGAAGCTTATCGTACGAACTAGAAATTAAATGGGGAGTACCTCAGGGGTCAGTCCTGGGACCAACACTTTTTTTAATTGATATAAATGATCTAACCTCAATTAATATTTCCGGAGAGTTCACCCAGTTCGCAGATGACACCACAATACTTTGGCATGATAAAAGTGACTCAAAACTGCATCAAATGATTGAGAATGATGTTAGTAAAGTGAAAGATTGGTGCGATGTTAATAAATTATCTCAAAAACTGACATCCTGACTTTCAAATGTGATCTTCAAGAACTTCATTTAGGAAATCAATTGATCAGTTTCTGGGTTAACATATTGATGACAAATTTAAATTTGAATATTACATTGAAAAACTCAGAAGAAAACTATCATCGGGGATTTTTCCGTAAGAACCACTTCATGGAAACTTGGTGAAGCTATAGCAAAGAGTGTGTGTATTATGCATTAGTCGACTCACATCTAATATATAGAGTTTGGTTTTGGGGATCATATTATTTCAAAGTGGTTTTGTTTTGCTAAAAATAGCAATTAGGTATTTGTGCAGGTCCAAATTCCAGGATTCTTGTAAGCCACTCTTCATCGAAAACACAATTTTATCATAACCGTGAATTTTTATTTCAGAAGAAGTGTATCTCATACACAATAATAGAAACGAAATCTATACGATTACCCATTATGACATTATACAAACACCAAACAAAATTACCAATTCCAACATTGACGCAGATAGAAAATTCTATAATTTATAATGGCAAAATTTATTTAATCACCCACCTAACGAGATTAAAATCATAAAGATCAAAAAAAAATATAGAATTCCTTAAAAAATCCTCTTCTACTCATTAGATGAGTTCTACTGTGAGAAAATGTTGCAACAACTTTATGAATTTTTTTGCATCTACTGTGATTCATCTTGATTTATTATTTATAGTGTACCTTTTTCTTTTTATATCTATTATAGGTACCTAATAATTTTCTTATTTGTTTTAAATGACTTTGTCAATAAGAATTATGTTCTTCAGACAATGAAGCATATTTGATTTGGTTTAATACTAGCCAGTCAAGGTTTTTTTTCTAATTTGTATTTTTTTATGTATCAATCTGTGGGGAATAATTGCCACTATAACCTCTCAATAAATTCGCCCTACGAAAATTGCGCAAGGTTGAATTTTTATTAATACATTTTCATTTAATGAAATAGCTAATGGATCATATTCATTTCCTGAAAATTTCCAAAGATGCAGAGTGGATTTTCCTATCGTTCGACCACTAAACCATTATTTAGAGTTACGATGTGAATATTTCACTTGGGTATATGTATATGGTATCATTATTTGAGCCGATCTCTCAAACGAGAATATCCGACGCACATTTTTTAATTCCCTCAATATATTGCAACAAAGCATATCCGAGAATTCAGAAGCCCCGCATTGTTTTACTAACAAACAGCAGTTTGTAGGGCTTGGCATCGCGGTAGGCCGAGGGGTGAGAGAGAGGAAAACGCTCTGTGGAAACGGCGGTGTCGGGTTTCACCAAAACAACGAAGTCTGTTCAAACATCCTCCCCCGTCATGGCAGGCCACTGCCATAGACAGGACTGGACTACACTTACTCCAAGAAAAATTTTAGGATTCGATATTTTATTCTGAAAAACGCAATCGCAAGAAAGTGAATACAATTTACTTGTTTTTTTTTTTCTTGTTCAAAACCAGTTATCGTAATTTGAGTGTTATGTTGGTGACTGCAATAGCACTGTAATAACAATGGCATCCTCGTCCAGAAATTTGTTAAAAATGTGTTCTTTCTATCAACTAGCTAAACAAGAAACTCTCAAAAGTCTTCGAGAAACTTCGACAGTACGGTTCCCTCAATCATTTACAGTTTGGTAATTTGCAAACATTGAGTTTGTTCTAGGACCTAGGTACTAGGCTCTCATTATTATCACTTTTCTGTTCATCGATTTTTTTTTTCTATGGTTCCTAAGGTTGAAAGGTTCCATATGTCTGGCCGATCTAGAGCTTATGTGCACACGTTTTTCAATTAACTCCTGTTATTTAGCTGACTTTGAATTATCTAAAATATATCTCGATTATTTCATGACGTTACAGATTATCACTTGAAGATTAAACCTATGATTGATCAAGAGAAACTAATGTCAAATTGATCTTTTTCTTTCATTTGTTTAAAATTTCTGCTTCATGATTTAAAAATCGGAATTAATTTTGGGACCAAAATTATTTGATAGTATGACATAATGATGCGTTTTAGCATGCTTCAATTGAGTGCTGCAACTCTTAAGACAATTTTACCATCCAGTCACATCTAAATATACAATAAGAAAAATGCATATAACTTAAATATATTCCTTACACATATGCAGGCTCTATTGAGTCAAAAATCAGGAAATATAACTGTAGAATCAAACAAAGTGTTTCGAAAACTTCCCACTTTACAGTCTCTATATCCTCATCTTAGTCGAGATAATACCAAATTTTGAAATCACCTCAAAGATTTATGAAAGCTAAAAATAGATAACTTTCGCTACTTTACTTGAAAACTTAATGTTCAACCACTCTAAAAGACTAAGCAAAATAGTACTTCTCCTTTCGCCGGAAGGAAAACATTTTTCCTCTCTGATAACAAAAATTTTTCTCCAAGTTTATTAATACTTCCACATAAGGAATAGTTTTTTTACCTCGTCTATTTAATTTCGTGAGAGAATTTATGGAAATAAAATAAAAAATACATATAAGCCTCTATTTCCTTTTTCAATTTAAACATCAATATAATACATGGAATGAAAAACTGAACGACTCAAAGCCATTTTCCGCTGCAATATTAATAACTCCTTCTTAATGATTAGTCATTGACGCGTGGTTGCTTTCCAATGAAAGAAGAGCTAACGCCACAAAGTTATCAACGTGATCCCTAGAAGAACTTGGCATTGAAGTGAATGGCCGACTGGTAATGATTTTACTTGCAATTTTCCTTTTTTGTCAATGATTCTGCGACATATTCCCCAGCAATCTTCCCAGACTGCCAGCCTCCATACTGCTTAAGAGTCACCAAATCACCACCTGCATACATTGATGAGCAGCGTAGCCGAAGTTCTTCTTCTGTTTAACTTTGGAAGTTTCAAATTTTAAAAATGTTGCAATTTTTAGTGGCATTTTAGCCATTGTATTCTTTCCAATTACATTAATAGATGATTTTTCCTTATTGTAATTAACAAAAAATCTGGAATGCCATGTTTTGGGCAGTCTGGACCTTTTATATGTTCAGCATAGGTTAGGTAAAGCCAAGGTAGACTTTCTTTTTATTATGTCATCAGAACCAATAAAGATCGATTTTTCTTAGTTTTTGTACATGAAAGGATAACATTACCATATCGCCATGATCATCAACGTCTTTAACGTCCATTTTACTTAGTTCTGCAAGCCCCGCAAATGCCAAATAGTAAAGCGATCTGAAAAAATAACTCAATTCACCAAAAAAAATCAATTGAAGACCCTCAAAAGGCAACCCATTTCTTGACTAACCAAATTATTCAATAATTGTCCTTCTAAAAACCTGATTAATGACGAAATAAAAGAGCTCATATGAACATAATCTCCATCCAAGGCCTTTGTGAAAAGTCTTGAAATTCTTGAGGGCTATTGGTTTTGGATACTTGATGTCTATTTTTTTTCTTAACGTTTAGTACTGATGATCTTAACATCCTATATTTGCTCCATAATGTTGATGGTTTCTTTTCGAAGAATCTTTGCTGTACTCAAAAAGATGAATTCGAATCCTGGTTTTGTTTTTTGATTTTAACAGTAATTATTTATTGTTGAATGTCAAATAAATTTTGAAGGTACTGTTTTTAAATTCAAACAGAGTGCGTTTATTTTTTCAACTTCAATAAAAATGTTGAACAATAGTTACCAAATATTCTTTCCCGAAATATTTCAAAACCGTACCTGACCATAAAATACTCTACAAACTACCGCGATGGCCTGATGTGCGCAAACTGGGTAAACAGAAACTTTTCTTTCTTCTGAAAAGCTTTCAACTCAGAAACTCACCATTCATATTGTTCCGACAATATCAATAACATCGTTTCATCTCTTCCGTATTTGGCTGAAATTAAAAATGAATACATTGTTTTGATTATTTACTATCATTTCACACATGCTTACATCTGATGGGCGATATTAGAAGAAAGTTGAAAGGAACTGCCTAAATTATTTTATCAAACAAATGTTTTTCGAAAAACTCTGTCGGAATTAACCACAAAAAAAGTTATCTTGGATAAACTTCGGTCTCTGTATTGTCCATTTGATTATGGGGTACCGCATGACTCAATTTTGGGTCATTTGCTATTCTGCATGTACTCTTCAAATATATTAAGAAGCATCAACCAATGAAGTTTTCATCTATATGCAGGCGATATTACAGTGTTCCACAAAAATGTTGTTTGTATACAGATGAATCAAGATCTCCAATCATTTGTAAACCTATGCACATTTCATTGTCTCAATCTTGATGCTAGTAAAACTAACGCCGTGTTATTAGAATCCAAAAATGACGTTCGAAATACATGTCAACAGATCAGTAAAGATCAAGTTAGATCAATTTGGGGCTTTCGCGACATTTTCAGATCTACTGTGTGTGCCCTCGAAATCGTTTAGAGTTCTTCATCGAGCCCTGTCGTCGTTATGAAACTTCATAAGCTTGTTTTTAGAACTTCCATGTATTTGGGAGCTCTTGGTTTTTCTTCTCCCAGCGTTAGAAACCTTAGCCTTGACAAGCCCTCGCAGTGGCATAGTATGTGTACTGATGGTTCCTCTTCTTCCTGACTGGCTTAGTAGATATTCTGCGAATGTTGGCTGCGGTTGTTTGATAAACTCTTTAGCCTTTCTTATTCCTGGTGAATTGCCCACCATTCTTTGTCGGATCTATGATTTGGTGTTTGCTTTTAGTACAGCTTTTGCCATAACGCAGAACTATTCTGGACCATTCAGGACTTACTTGCTTATGAATCGGCTTCTTCATTGCCTCTATCCAGGCTAGCGTCAGTCTATTCTGACTGTCCAGCTCTTTTGGGGCTTCAATGCAGTCCCAAATAAGTTTGAAGGTAACTTGCATTGAGTTGACTGCTTTTATCACAGCTTGGCTGTCTGAGTAGATGATAATAGTATTTTCTGAAAAGTCCTGCCTTATTAGCTCTTGAGGACAAAGGTGTATTGCGACGATTTCTACTTGAAATATCGTCGCGTATATACCTAAGCTCCTGAACCTTGGCATTGTCTACCGGGCCTAGCCCATTCCAAAGCATTTATTGCTTGCCCAAGGAAAAATCAGGACTCCGACAAACTGCTAGAACTCAGTAGAACACATCTCAGAGTTATAGTAGGTTTGCTCACTGGCCACTGCAAACTCAAATACCACATGCATAAAATCGGACTTGCACAAGATGCAGAGTGCCGTCTATGCATGGAAGAGGATGAAACGGCTAAACACATTTCATGTACATGCCTCGCAGCGGCCATAACCAGATTTTCAACATTTGGCAATACAACAGTAAGGCCAGAGAACCTGGTAGATTGTTCTCCCACTGTACTCCTTAATTTCGTCAAGAGATTGGATATACTGGAAAAAATATAACCATAGGGTGAGTCACAATAGGCCATTGGCTGCAGTGAAGGGCCTGATATGGGCCCACTCAGTTTTTAACCTAACCTAGTGTTATTTCGTACTTGCTGATATGATAACCCTGTTTTTCAAGTTGACGTTTATCCACTGGCACAGATCAGTTGAACGTTAAAAATCTATGGTAATAGGCCTTTTCTCTCAGACAAACTGAATTGATGATAAAAACATGTCACGAAATAAAACTACCCGTGGCCCTGGCTAATATCCTTCGTAGTATCAGCCGTGGACACTACTGATTTTATTTTATTTATTCGTATCAAGTAAATATTTCCTTGCCTGTATTTTGCAAATACTGGCAGAATAAGTGTTTGACCTGGTGAACGAATTGAGTTTTATTTCCTTTTTGTTACAGTAGCCAAACGAGTTCCGAAAAACCCCACCTGGACTCCAGCGGTTCCGACAGCGAAGCTGAAGCACACAAGATGTCGACATATACTCCCAGCGGAGTGATCCAGACCCAGATCAACCCCTACCAGACCATGGCAGCACCAGCCCCATACCCCTGCCAGCCGATGTATCAAACTCCTCCAGAAATCCTGCACGACTACCAGACATTGTGACAGTGGTTGGCAGTGCCGCAGGATCACACTGTCAATGGCAATTTGTAAATAGGTGTAATATTGTCAGAAAACGTTCGAATTAGAAATGTCTTGAAGGCTGCGATAATGTACATAAACCTACTAGATCAAGAGCTATTTCCAAATCCAAAAAGAAGTTATCTTTGGTCGAGAGCAATTAAGTCATACTCAGCATCCTCTCTCAAGCCCAGTTTTCAGTAGAATTGATTTCAGCGCCAAAAGTTCTTTCAGAGGATTTCATATTCTTCTTTTTACACAATCATTATGATGTTTTTCTAATATGTATAACATAAATTAAAGAAGGTAACCAACATTATGTTCTTCTAAACCTGTTGAATTCAAAGGTGCTTCAACCTGATTTTTACCTTTGTCTTCCCAATGTTGACGAAGATTTCTGTGGTCTAGAGGACTGTGAGTAGAAAAATGTATATATTATATCTCTATTACTTCGAGTTTAAGACAGCTCTTTTGCTTGAGAGGATGGTGGAGATGGCTAATATATTGAAAACGTTGATGGAAGAAACTTATATCAGTAACTAATATTTATGTATGCAAAATGGTGATCTTCGAGTAAATGAATTAGGCTCTGTTCCATAAACAAGAACAGAAAGTTCCTTTACGTACAGTCGACGATATGATGAAGTCAATTTCCATTTTTTTTCTAAATCTGTTGGGTGAAGTCGCCGTTTTTAAATTCTATCCTCACACATAAATTATGGGAGAAAGTATGAAAACTCAATAGACTTTTTGGAAAAAGACTTTTACTCTTTTATAGAACGAGCTGTTATATACTTTACAAATCTGGTTACCTCAAAAGTAACCACTTTGAACTTTTAAGTAAAACTCATTTGATCCAAGATGACCAATATTTGTTATAAATGTGAATATAGTTTCTTGGTTCGAGAATGTATTTTTTTCTGTTTTAAGACGAACATATATTTTTGAAGTCCTATTTCTGTTCCCAGATAGTGTTTCTCATTGAAATCAAATCATAAAACATTGAATGAATCTAGATTTATTTCCAGTATTTAATGATTTAAAACTCCTGAAGTCATATAGTCACAGATCAACTTGAGAAAACGTGGAACTAGTATATTGGGGCCTTAAAATAGGACAGTAGACTTCTAGTCTAGTCTAGTATATGTCACTTTCAATTACGTAATATGGAGAATAACGATACAAAAACCTGGTGTCTACATATTGTATTCCTTTGTCATTTTTTACGGAATATTGAACCAAGAGAATGATGAAACACTTTGACATGAAATACCAACACATTAACTGAAAATGTAGAACTAAGACAGTCCTAATGTTTAGAATCAAAGTGTACTCAAAATATATTCAGAAATACTAAGAAATGTGTATTAAAAATAATAATAAGTCGTCTTCAACGTAATCAAAAATGCATAATTATTCTTCTTCACAAAATTACTTATGAGGACGAAAAGTGTCAGCTGAAGCTGTTTGATAACTCAACCATTAAGGAAAAAGAAAAGTCAATCCTCCAAACACCAGTCTCTCAAAATAATTGTTTCCGAAGAAAATTTATGAACTGAATTCAAGTGAATTCCAGTAGAAAATATAATTCTTCACCAGAAAAAACTGGTTTTGAATTTTTAAATCACCATAGTCTACTTGGATGATCGTAGTTTCTGAAGATGATAATTTGCTGGGTATTTTGGAAATGGGGTTATTCTTACTTTTTGTTAGAGTCAGTAAATAAGATTCTAGTAATTTCTCTGATTTCAGCAAGCCGAATTCTTCATATTGAAGATTGGCTGTACAGTTTGAGCTCAGAGATACTTATTATATCCCTGCTTGGATATAATTGCCTGTGAACATTCAAGAAGCTTTCACATAACCTACAAGTTCTAGGAAATCATAACTGTTGATCAAATCATATACCTATTTTTTATATTCGTTGACAATTATTCATCTGGAAGGAAAATGGAAAATTGCTGTCAGCATACCTCACTTTTTTGCCAACAATCACTGCGTGTGATTTACTAGAATTATTCTTTAGTATGAGCAGTTGATAGAACTGGATTTAAAAACTGTTATATAATGGCACGTTGTCGGCATAGTGATAAATACTGCAGTACCCAATCGTTCCATATAAGTCACAGATATATAAAAAATAGTAGTGCCCCAAGAATAGATCCTTGGGACACCCCATTCTCTAAGAGAAGTATTTCTGGCGTTTCGCTATCGTTAGTAATATTTTGAAGCCGGAATAAGAGAAAGCTGTTGATGGGGGCTGCTGAATTCAGAAGAAACCCTAGATGAATCTTTTTTTCACAAAATATATTCTGATCTGTTGGATAAAAGGCAAGCAAAACAAGACAGGAGGGTTCTGTTGCATTTACTCGTTAATCAGGGCAGAATACATGATATTTTACCAAAATGGATGCAATAATAATGAAGGAGTATCGTTAATGAGAAATTAATACAGATGTTGATTTTTATTCTTTGAAAAATTACTAAATAGGCAGTTACATATTTTTAAAAGCTCCTCATATGAAATAACTTTATGTTCTTACAACTATTACTATTATTGCTAGCATTCGCATATTTGTTAGTGGAAAATTATTTTGCCACTGTTGGACTTTTTTCTCTAAGGATGAAAAAGAAATATGTGATTCTGGTCCATTTTCATGACGTTTCGGCAAAGTCTCATTTGCCATCTTCAGGTGATGTTAACTGTCTGTAGTTTTGAAGCGGACCTTATATTCATATCTCAATGGAATGCAATTCGAGAGTGAAAATGAAAAAGTTCCTAGTTCAATTCATATTTATTCACAGGTTCAAAAATATAAAATAATGTTTTTTTCTGAAAGATAGTTTCAAATGTTTGTTTTATGATTTGATTTCATGAATCCAAAATGGCTTCAGAGATTGTACTAATGTCACAACGGTGATTCATATACGTACATATTGTCTGGGGACATCTACTGATGTTTATTTTGTTCTGCCCATTCGTGTGAAGATTTTATGTATCTAAAGCAGTATATTGTACTTAATGAAGTTAAATAACTATATAATATTAAAACTCATTGTAAATATTACACATAAAAATAATGTATAATTCAGTTTTGTACCGGAACATGTGGATTGCATTTGTAAAATATTTGTTAGACCCTATATTTATTTTTATCTTTGAAAGATATTGTTATTTTTTTGCCCAAGCCTCATTGGTCATTGATTTTATCTAAAATGTATGGAGTAATAATTATCATTTATGTTATATTTCTACATTTGAATCGATAAGAATTAAGCGTTATGAATAGTTTTTATTGGACATTGCTTTGACTCATTATAGAATTATATATTCAGAATTTATTTTGTACAATGTAAATAATATAGCACAAAGCATACAGGCAATAAACACTCAAAACGGCTAATAAGAATGATTCATTTTTGACTACAGATTCAGTAGAGTTTGAAAATTTTGTCGGACTCTCAAGAATCCTTCTATATGAAAAAAGTCATAACGTACTTGAATGAACGACAGCACACACTGTAACAAAAATGGTTTTGTTGTAATAAAAGTATTGAAATTTACATTTTGTTCGTATTTTCATTTTTTGATATCCTCAAATACTCAGTATATTCGTTTCTAGATAAGATATTTTTATTCATTTCAATTTCATGTAAGGTTCAAATCCTCAGGCTGTAGGGTAAGTGACTATAGAGTCCCAGAGTCATATGGATGACCAAGGATGACGGCCTTCTGCATTCCTCCGGCTAATATTAGAATAGAATAGAATTTTTATTGGTCTAAAATACACCGTAGTATTTTGACAGGTCAAAATGTATACGTTACAAAGCAGTACAGTATCAGTTCAAAAACATAGAATGTGTTATATTATACATATAGTAATACAGTTTACTAAATGTCAAACTTAAATTCTGATATGTCGTAGTAGGCATTGGCTAGGAGATGATTTTTCAAGGTCAGTCTGAATGTTTTCATATTCATATTTTTGAGTTGAGTGGGCAATGAATTGTAAAGATTAATACCCAAATTATATCTTCTTGTTGATTCAAGTCTTTGTTTGGGAATCTGTATATCGTTCCTATGGCGAGTACTATAAGAATGATTTTCCCCATTGGTTGGATGTTTGGAATCATCTTCTTTTATGTTAAGGAGATGGCAGAATATGTTTGCAGATGGTAATGTCATTATATTAAGTTTAATAAACCATGGTTTACATGAGTCATTCCTTTGAAGAACTACGATTGCTCGAATTGCTCTTTTCTGCAGGGTAAACACGTTTTGCATGTGAGTGGACATTCCCCAGATTATCAGCCCATATGTCATTGTACTATGGAATATTGCATGATAGGCAGCTATAGCCGCATTTTGACCAAGGTCATTTTTCAATTTTCTAAGGGCATATACTTTCCTTGACAAGTTGATTGTCAGATTATCAATATGAGTTTGCCAGGTTAATTTTGTATCAAACCATATTCCCAGTGATTTTACAGCTTCTGTTTCGTTTGGTTTCATTTCAAAATTTAATGTTTTAGTTTTATTTTTATTTAGACATAGCTTATTTGCATTGAACCAATCTGATGTGTCCTTTATAATGTCATTTACAAGAGATGTCACATCAGTACCTGTATTGAAGCGTTCGGCAAAAGTTGTGTCATCTGCGAATAAACAAGAGAAAAGTGGTGAACTGTTCGGAAGGTCATTAATATATATAAGGAATAATAGGGGGCCTAGGACACTTCCTTGTGGTACACCATTAATAATTGCAAGCGACTCGCTCAAACTGTCGTTGACGGATACACACTGCATTCTGTCAGTTAGATATGACGATAATAGTGCTAATGTTTTTCCTCTCAGCCCATAGTGTTCCAATTTATTCAATAGAATATCTTTGGAAACACAGTCGAAAGCTTTACTGAGATCTAAAAAAAATCCTAGTGTAGCCTGTTTGCTTTCAAAACCCTCTTGGATGTAGGAGACTAGTTTTAACAGTGCTTTTGAAGTACTTCTGTTTTTCCTAAATCCAAACTGTGCTTCTGTAAATAGATTGTGTGACTCTAAAAAATTCGCTATTCTAATGGCAATAACTTTTTCTATGATTTTTGCTAAAATGGGAATCAAGGCAATTGGGCGATAGTTAGATATTATTTCTGAGTCTCCTGATTTGTAGATTGGTAGAATTTTAGCTATTTTCAATTTACTTGGAAATTCGCCATGCAAGAGTATCAAATTCACTAGATGAGTAATTGGAGATAAAAGTGTTGACATATTTTTTTTGAACATTACCGTAGAGTGGTCAAAGATGTCAGTGGCATTAGAGTTTTTGAAAGATGTAATGATCTTTTTTACTTCAGCTTCTGTGATTGGATATAACAAAAGTGTATTATTTGCTGTTTTTTGCTCCCGTAAGTAGCTTTCATATGATCGGTTTGATTCAGGAATTTTTGTTATTATTTCACTTGCTATGTTTACGAAATAATTATTATATTCGTCACTAGAGTTTGTATTATTTGAGTGTGTTTGTTTATTTTTTATGCTGTTGTTTACGTATTTCCAGATTGTTTTTTGTTTGTTACTCGATGTGAGAATTTCCTCAGTAATTTGTTCTTTTTTTAATTTTATAAGAAGTTGCTCATATTCATATTTTTTATTTTTGAATTCGATTTCAGTCTCATTATTCTCTGAATGGTTAAGTTCCATGAGGTTATGTATGTTTGTCAGTTGCTTCTTCAGCATTATTACTTCAGGATGATCTGAAAATATGAATTTGGGTTTACTTTTCTCTTTTATTTCGACCAAGGGAAATGCTATATCATGATAATATTTTAGGGTATTATAGAATATATCTACTGCAGTGTTGGCCTTTTTTTCTGCGTACAATTCAGCCCAGTTCTCGGAAGATAAGTAGAATAGGAATGAGTTTTGATTATCTACTGATTTATTGTATATAATTTTTTTCTGGGGACACTTTGTTTTTTCTTCGTTTCTGAATTTAATTATCTGTGCTTTATGATCAGACAAGAGGCAATTTATTACTTCTGCATTCATCGAAGCTACATTTGTAAATATATTGTCTATACAGGTCCTGGAGTTGCCTTGTATTCTGGTATATTCTGTAATCTCCTTTTTTAGTCCGAACGTTAGGAATATGTTGATAATTTCTTTGCTCTCTCGCGAGTTTACGGAAAAGTTTATATTAAAGTCTCCACCTATATTAATGTTTGATGTTTTATGATTTCTAAAGACAAGCTTCAATATATGATAAATACTTTCCATGAATATTCCGCCAAACTACGGCAAGCCGGTATGATATTCAAGTTTGAGAGCAGTGTATTTATCATTCCACCATGAAACCCTATTATCAGAACCACCATTTCAACAAAATGGTTTGGGTTAAGCCAGCGGAGTTCGTAGCACAGATCTCGATATTCAGTCCGTTTTTTCTCCTCTTTTCGGGCGCCGAAAACTCAATGACGAAAATCGTCTTAATATGTGGATCGAGGAGGACTACTTATTGGCTTGTATTTGCCTGAGGGTGGGTGATAAGTAGTTCCAATAGATTCGGCACTTCTCATTCTCCACAACGGACTCAATATCCCCCGGAGCATCGGTGTCTCGTCTATACCCTACGAGTATCGTAGGTGATTGTGCAATACTCGTAATGCCGCGTTATGCCTGTGGATATAGGCTGAGACTATATAAGCTGGACAGGCTGACAGCAAATGCATGATGGTCCCCACTGCCCCAGGACACGCTCTGCATTTTATGTCAGGGACCTCTATACCCCTGACGCGACTACGGTAGACAAGGGTGTTGAAGACACCATCCTGGCAGGCCATTACGAATCCCACCGTTTTCGACTTCTGTCCACTTGACCTGAGAAAAGAAAATGTCAGATTTCTGGATAAGCCAAGGTCTTCTTCTTTTTAAAGAAGACCCATGCATTGGCTTATCCTTATGTAGCTGTAGGAGCCTCTTACTCTCCGCAGCTTTGACGTGGAGTTACTGCTGAACGGGTTCCAACTCGGTGACAAAGTTTGAGTTCATTCATTCAGAGTCGAATACGAAACCGAGTTCATCGGCTGCATGGGTTGCTGCCTTGAAAAGAAATGCTCCAATCCCTGCTTTTTCATGATCGCATAGTAAGCAGAGAAGGGGATCCAAACTCCTGATTACTTTACAGGCTCCATCCAGTACACTCCAAACTCAAAAGTCACGGCCTCTCCGTTGTCTGGGGAAGTATAACCATGGAACAGACAATTAAGAATGCAAGCTCCTATGAAGATGAATCATTTTCGAATTTTTACGTCGAGTTGTCGCAGCTCTTCCTGAGACAATTTCATTACTCCAAAGGGGTAAAGTAGAATCGAAACGGCAAACACATTGGTTGCAGCAACTTTGTTCTTCCCCGAAAGTTCTGATGACCAAATCTGTAGGAGTGTGTGCTGATACTTGCCGCGGAGAGAGTTTTTAACAGTAGATACTTCTTGGGTGTGGCGCTGTTACGCCCTTAGGTAGGTATCCAGATGATGTAGGATGCTTCCGTCTACAAGCTGAACGTCCTCTCCGTATTCCTCGCATCGTCCTCTTTTGAGATGAACCGTGGCACATTTGTCTATCTCAAACTCCATTTCGATAGCATCTGTGTACTCTTGTACCAACCTCAAGGACTGATGAAGATCCTTTTCTCCGGTGGCATATAGTTTGAGGTCATCCATCTAAAACAGATGGGTGACCTTATGCCTCCGGTTGCTGGGGGTGCCGCAGTTGTATCCGCGGGTTTTCCGTTGTGCTACGAACAAAGGCAATAGGAAGTAGCAGAAAAGAAGAGGGCTGAGGGAGTCTCCCTGAAACCCGCCCCTTCTAAAGATAACCTTATAAACCTGATCAGATGTTACGGTGAAGCGAGTCCTCCAGAGCGGGATCAGCTGTTCAATGTGTATTTGATAAGTGACTTACATTTACATACTTTATAAGGCTGAATTTTAAAGTATATTTTTCAAATAATAATAATAATACTCCCTCATAAACACTCGTTGAGTGTAAGGTAACGGACAATGGCAGTAGTGAGATGCAGAAGAGAAGAGGGCTGAGGGAGTTTTCCTGAAACAAGCCCCTTCTAAAGATAACCTGCTCTGTTTGGACTCTGACTTGACCAGATGCTGTGGTGAAGCGAGTCCTCCAGAGCGGCATCAGCTGTTCAATGCATCTCACTATTTGATCGGGTACCGCAAGGCATCTGAGCAAATACATGATGAGCTCATGCGATGTTGTATCATCTTTTCCATAGATAATCTTGGAAATGATTCACTCCGACTATTAACAATCGTATCATCATTCAAATAAACATTTCTCCTGAAATTACTATCATTTACTTGTTCTTCAGTAGTAGATTCAGATCTCTGATGAAGTGAAACTCAGTTGACATCTAAAGACTTGTATTAAAAACTCAACACATTACAATTTCATTCATCATCAGCAGTTGAATCCAGAAGGCTTGACATTGCAGGAGCTGGATTTAGAGTTACCCGTGATAGATATGCTTGACCATTTCATATTTGTGCAAGCATTAGAGGCACAAAGGATGTAGACTGGAACAGAACTCGATCCTGTCATGGTTCCAGATACCCCATCTATAACCAAACTATCGATTGGTACATTATTGTTGGGACTTCCAGATGGGCCACCATTATTTCTGTAATTCTGTTCGACGTTGATTCCATAGTAAGATATACCTGAAATGAATATAAAAAATATTGAATCAGAAATATACAGGGTGTTTCCTGATGGGATGCTGATCCGAAAAGGCGATAATCTTTGGGTGATTCGGAGGAAAAATCCTTGTAAAAGCATAGGTCTGCAACTGCTTTATTTCTGCCAGGCAGGGTGTTGAAGTTTTTAATCGACATAATGATACGCCACTGTTATTTTTCTTCAAATATTCATAATTTTTATCATTCTTTCCATAAAAGTGGTTCTCTGAATTTTTCTCGTCCGACGGATGATTTTCGAATTGAAAAATAAATAGAATTCTTGGCGTTACAAGAAAAGGAAGCATTTGGAAGCAAATAAATATATTCTATTTTTTTTATCAAAAACCGTCCGCCCTAGTCCAGGGACTATTTTCAAGAAAAGAGAGGACAGTATCATTTAAAACAAAGTTCGAAAATAAGTACCGGAGAGTATCACAAAAACGAAACGAATAAAATCGACAAAGTCGAAGTACCCTTTCTTTCCACACGTTTCCACACAACTTAGTTGTGGTTCGCAGCTTCATTCATGAGGAAATAATAGTAAAACAGTTTACTATTTTTCATTATTCATTTTGGCAGGGAAAGGACAATTATAATATTGTCCGACCTACCCTTGCACTGATGAGAAGCAAAATCTCCGAACATGAATGTCTGCAGGTAGCTATTCCCAGCCAAATGAAGGATAATCTACTGTTTAATTACAAGATACGCACTTGCAAATGGGTCTTCTTGGAAGAACGTTGCACAAACATCTGTCAGATGTAGTTCAATGTCCGTCGTGGTATTAGCCAGAGAAGTAATTGTTTTGTGACAGATGTTTACCTCATTTTTTCCCTTGTTGAAAACGTGTGGAGAGAAGGGATACTTCGTTTCAAAAGAGAGGAAACTCATGAAAATAATATTTGTTTGACAAAAACCAGCGGCGTATAATTTTTTTATCAAAAATTTTGCAGGGCATAGTAACAGGGACGACACTGATGAAATTTTTTTAAAATCCTTCCTAGAAACAATGTTATTTTTATGCGCACTTCGCATGTATCAAAACTGAAAAAGATATGCATACATATTCAGCGGTGTTAGAAATATTCGGGTAAAATGATTTTTTTATTAAATTTCAGAACTGTATACTTATTTCAAAACTGAAGCGGTTGCAGACGTTTTGATTTTGTGAAAAAAAAAAACTCGTTTTTTGACGTAGTCAATTTGGAAATGTATGAAAGTAGAAAAATGATAATCTTGATTTATTTGGCCGATACTTTGAAAAATGATAAATCAAGGAAACCTTCGAAAATGGTGGAGAGCAAATGTGCCCTGATAAATTACTGTAGAAAGCTGTCTTGAAAAAGTTTTTCATTAACTAATCGTATTATGAATTTGCCCACGTGAAAAAATTTATTTAAATTAGCGAAAAATACTACCCATTTTCAAAAACGTTAACGTTAAGATCTTTCTTGGACAAAGTCATAAATAAACCTGTCAAGAAACTCTCCATAAAAACATTTGCTATCTTGATACACAGGGTGTTCGATATCAATCTTATTCTTACTTCTTCCCAGACTAGAGGTAACCTAGTTTGTTGAAAAAAGTCTATCGATAAAAGAATGCAGACAGCTTAACCCAACTGTCTTTCCTCTGTTTCAATAACGGAGACAGATATAATAGTCTTTAAAACGTCAATGGTTTTAAGAAAAAGTAGTGTTTTTAGCTATTTTGTATAATTTTTTCTCGAATAGGCAAACTCTGAATAATAATTATTCAATAAGTTACTGACAAAATTCAATCAATGTAATAGTTAGTTATTGTATAAATTCACTAAATTGAAATCTAAATTAATATGAAATATTCATTTTGTCACCAATAAATTATATAAAATTTTATGTTCATTTGGCAAGGTATCTCGATGGATATCCAACAGCCCTAATTTACAAGTATTGACAAAATCATCTCAAAGTTTCATTGGTCACATGATTGAAATAAATAAGATCCTTTTCGATTGCCACCGCTCACCTGATAACTTGATGTTACTGAAATAGAGACCAGACATCTTTCCCTTTCCTCCATCTGCCACAGATTTGATGTGGATTCCGTTTCTGGAATCAATTACGTTGCAATTTCAAAATGAACGTTGCTAACGACATTTCTGTCATAATCACTACTGATTCCTGCCGAAATACTCAAACCATGACCACCATAGCACCATAAGTTCGTGAACCTCAGATTTGTTCCATCGTTGATACAGATGCAGTCGTCCTGGGTTTTTGACAACAATGCTGTCGAGGACAACGTTGTTGGACTTGGCGAAATCGAATCCATCGGTGTTGTGGCCTACTTCTTTCTGAAAATTTTTCAAAGAATTATTCGTTTTGGAAAACAGTCGTCGACAAAATAGACTTGGCCAAATTCTCTCAAATATTCAAAGTAACAAGGGTAATCAATCATCTGTGAACTATCTTGATATACCGAATTGGAAAGAATACATCTATACATAGGAAAATAACGCACAGTTCACATCAATTGTACATGATAATGTTACCCCCTGATGCCTCTTCATTTGGAGATGGACCTCAGGGGTAGGGTGTGCTGGATAGTGAAAGAAAATAGTACCGGGTTTCGGCAGAGGTTGCTGGGGTCCCGACTCATCAGCCTTACTGCAAAAGTTTCCGGTTTAAGTCGAAATACTGGTGGCTGGAGCCTGCGAGCAAGGTTGTTAGACCACAAAGCAGTTCTGTTATTATTATTACACCCAATTATATTTCACATGCCACCAAATTACCAAAGAGAGATGGCATCACACGTTAGAAGGTTAGGGCTACGTCTTCCCTAGCGCGCAACAAGTCTTTCGAAGACTTCTGAGGGTTGTTATCGTAAGGGTGCAGCCGGTTGACGAAAATAATAATTTTAATAAATCAAAAAATCAGAAAGATCCATTCAGGGTGTCAAGAATAAAATACAAGCACTAAGAAAAACCATTTGTTGAATTCTAAAAAAATATCATATACGACCTTCTCAAGAAAGAAGTTTCAAAGTAACCAAAAACTGGAAGGAAGGCTACATTTACGGAAGAACAAGATGAACAAATACAGGTAAAGTATGCGATGGATTAATTGAAGAGATGGTGTGGAAAATAAACATTCAAATTTGCTGCAGTACATGAATTATTGCATGATATCAACAAAACATTATAAATGGCATGAAAAGACTGGTTCTACGCCAATCGTATTTTGTTGAGCCAGGTATTTTCAATGAACAAAAAATTCAAAGATTTCTGCAGCAACAGAAACAAGTTGGTATGACAACAAGTGGTGAAAGAGGGACAACAACAACAACAGCGAAGATGGCTTCGACATCAAATGTTTAGAGTCCAGTACCTCCTTCAGCTGCATTGAACAGATCCATTCAACTTGAAAATATTGTAAATGTTCCCAAACTGCCACAGCTAAAATCGCGAGTGTATTGTGCCATTCTAAAATAAAACATTTAATTTAGTTTTCAAAATCCGCTTGAGACTTTGTGAAACCCCTTCACCCAATTAAAACTATTGGCACCCGAAATGAGAGTAATAAAATCGGTGAAACATAATTTTGTTGACTAAGCACTTACCCCGTTAACTGGATTACCAGCAGAACTGTCAACTTGCCAGTTGGAGATGGTGAGGCCATCGGAATCGGAGACACCAACACACTGGTGCGGGCAGTTATACATATTGATATTCTTCATGATAGATCCTCCCGTGGCTTGGATGAACATGAATTGAGGCTTCTTCTTTCCACTGTCTCCTTGTCCGTCCCACCATTTTGCACCATTACCATCGAGCTTGTGACCTGAAAGTAATGCATTTTTTACTCGTTTTCTTCAAGATTTCCTGCAAGATCGGTACTTGAAAATTGCGAATGAAATCGGAATTTTTTATCCCGCATCCTTTTTACTAATGAGGCAAAATTTAGCAGCGATATAGTGGAAAATTTCCACGATACTCATGTCGGCTGTAGAAAATCCGAACGAGATTAGACAAAACCGTCATCAGGAGCAGTTGAACCTAAATTTAAGGGTCCGAATAGTGGAAAATAAAATAATTGGACCTTTTTTTCCCGAGAATCAATTTAGAATGTTATTTAGACTCCGTGATTTCATTCGTAGCGTCTATGATTTATGCACGATGGTGCTCCACCACATTTTCGTTTAACTGTTCGCAATAACTTAAATTTACGGTTTCCGAATCGGTTTATTTGCAAAGCAGGTCAATACTTTGTCCTCCTTGCTCACCAGATTGCAACCAACTGGACTTTTTTTGGGGTGGGTATTTGAAGAGCCTACTTTATGATGCAGGACCAGCGCCTCCCATTGAAGTACTTCGTCAACGGATCATTGGTGGCTTTGACCACCTAAGAAGTACTCCTGGAGTTATAGAACGCGTACGTCTGTCTATGCGAAGACGGATGGATGGCTGAATTGTAGCAAGAGGAGGGCATTTCGAGCCTCACTTCGACTAACTCATGGTTACTACATTTAATTTCCTGTTTACCGTTGAATAAATAACTTGGTGTAAAAGTTGCATCATTTAAATATAGCACATTTGTTGAAATTGAACCGTTTTTTTGCTTTATCATGACATAGGTACCTACTTCTATGTTATTTGACATAAAACGTCAGCATCATTTGTTAGCAGAAACAAAATAAGAATAGCCCACTAAGCTTTTTTAGTTTAATAAATTAATAATACTCCTCCATTTCAAGAGATCAAAATTTCAGGTTTTTTCATGGCCAACTTAATTGTGATGTTCGGATGTTTTTTTGGCCAAAATTAAAAGTTGTAGGCAACCCTCATTTACTTCTTTGAATCAGAGTTAGGTAACTCATTGTTGAAGCAAGAAATCAATAGAGCTTTAAAAAAACCAAGGGCCTGTAAATTTTTCGAACATTTGATGCAAAATTGTAGCCACAATTCAAAATTTACGATTTTTTTGGCAACTTGCGGTGTCTGTAGCTCGGAGGGGATGAATTTTAGGACACATGTTTATGGAATAAAAGTCTTATTTTGACCCCAATATTTGTATTGAATTTAGAAACACCCTGTATTGGAAAGGTTAAAATAGGAAGAACCCAAACGATAGTATGTGATAATATCGGTTGTAAAAGTAGCTCCTTAGTGTAGACATAATGTAGGGTAGTTGTGGTAATGGACGTCTTAGCAGATTGGCCTGTCAAAATTACTAGAAAACATCATGAGCTACATTGATTTGCAGCGATATGAATAAATAGGTCACATCGATAATAATCACTTGAAACAAAACTGATAAATGCCCGCCCACTCACTAGATAACCCCATAGAAATGATAAAATCTCCAGAAATGTCTGTGAAAATATTATCAGATAAAATCGTTAGGAATAGAAAAAACTTGAAAACTGCATTACAAGCAGTAAGGCACGCGTTTTATTCAAAGTTGTACCTCTCAGTGATAAAATATATGAATCAGAAAAGGAAACATCCATTTTGAACACGAAAATTGAATTATTAGAAGGCACTGGTGAAAAAAAATATTTGTCTGAAGAGGATCTCCAAAGGCGTTGACCATTGGTAGAAGAAAATCTTATCGACACCGACATATATAGTGGCGGAACAGAAGACACTCCAGTGAAAATTTATGTACATCCTCAACTGAAGTCCATTATCAAAAATTACTCGAAACTAAAGGGCTCACAATATATCTCGCTAACGACCAAACAACACATGAGTGAGACGAACACAAGATTATCAAAAATCATCTGGCACTAGCAAGACAAGATAAATCAACGGAAAAATAATATACTACTCATACCAGGAAAGTATATTCTTCCTTTTATCATTTTTAAGAAGAAGCTAATGAATGCTCATCTATTATGCTATATACTATATACTATGTCCTATATAGTATGTACCATATATTATGTACTCTTTACTATGTGGTATATACTATATGCTATATACTGTATAATATATACGACATGGTATTTCTTTTATACTATTTGCTATATCCTATATACTACCTACTATATACCATTTGCCATATACTATATAGTATATAAAAAAACTAGAGAGGAAAGTGATATGGCAACCAAAAAACAATTCGGAGGTTACGTTGACCCATATTCAATGAAAGAAGAAAAGAATATCTTTCATTGATCATGTGACGAACAGTTTTATCAATTTTTCAAATCGCTCCATCACAAGCAACAGTTTCACCCATCCTAGTGCAGTGCAAAAGCAGAACACCAATCCCAGCAATTTTATGCAATGACAAGGAGTAAACAAGGAATCAGTAATTTAATGAATACATCTATAGACGAATTCTTCCATGATAACGATTTCATTAGTCGGAGCAACCAAAACAAAAAATGGATGATATTCAGCAACCATACTTCAAACAAAGATCAACTTGAAATATCAAAAGCATTATTGTTTACAAAAACATAAAAATGAGGAAGAAACCTACCAAAGAAGACCAAGACCATCAGTTCTCAAAGTTTTCAGTAGAATTGTTAAAGAGAAGATTTTTATTAAAACCACAAAGTTGAAGATTCCAAGAGTGCATTTTGTAAAAGATTGGGCGTTATACAAAAGACTTGTATTGAAAAAGTGTTGCATGATTTGAAGATATCATTACTAATATTACAAGAAGTGTTTTTTACTTTTAGTTAACTTAAATATTATTTAATCAAGTTGTATTTTTCTGATAGCCTCGAACAATACGAGAAAAGTCGTAGAAAAAATGGATAAAGACCCTTCCCAACAACTACAGACCTATCCCAATACTATCCTATTACCTCGAAGATCGTGGAAAAAACAATCAAAATCGAACTCGTGGAATATTCAGCTTATGAGAATACCAAAGTTTCACAAAGTACTATTTTGGTTTTTGAATTTAACAGATCCTTGTTGTCATTAATTTTTTTCATATTTGTGATATATCTTTTTATGATCTGATTAACATGTTTTCGAATTGAAAATCTGAATCCATTTGTAAAGCTCGATTTTCACTACTTGTACTTTCAATTCGTTCAAAATTTCTAATGAAGATAACTTTGCATTCTGATACATATTAAAAGAAATCTACTAATTCTACAGATTTTTTCACAAGAAAACAATTAGCTCCGCTTTAAAATCCAAAGACATTTGGTGAATCCAAAATTTCAAAACTGTCTGATGATAAAATCAGTTAAATGACGAGCGGTTCTCAAATCAAGCCGAAAAAAGTACTGTAAGCAAAGAATTTCTAACCAGATTAGCCAAGAATATATACGGGCCAAACAGCATACAAATCCGGATATGATTGGAATCGCACATTAAAAGGTAAAGCCCTTGTCTTTTCTAGCTCGTGAAAGTTTCCCCTGAGACTTATGAGGGTTACAGCCGGTTGATGAATATAATAAAACAAACAAATGCTTCTATGAAAGAACTTCTCTTCAAAATGGGATTTTTGCACTGCAAATTATGTGGGAGAATGGCAGAAACAGTGTTGAACATAATGTGAATCACAGGTAGCAATGAATATTCGGAGAGATTGAAATCAGTCCGTCTATCTTACAGTAGAGGATGTCTGAAGAGGCAGGTGAGTATATGTATATATCTATATATAACAACTACTAAGAGCAGCACTTTAGTCCTTTTTGGCAGCATTGCCTTTGGTAGAGAAGAAATATCTCAACGTTATGTTGATGAACAGTGATACAGTTGGACTGTGAAAAATAATTATATACCTATATTATATACTAACCTGACGCTCCTATGACCGTAATTTTATCTCCCTTTATCCAAATCAAAGGTCCAGCCCATTCAGCATAAGCGAATGCAGTTGTTCCTTGGAAAGTTAGAGTTGATCCAGCTTTCAACATGAGTTTGAGAGTTTTGCCAGCATCGACTACAAGATTGTTTATAACAATGTTTGTACAGCTGTTAACAACTGAGTCGACTTGATTGAATTTTGTAATAGTACAACTAGCACCGACATTGGTGACATTAGTTGGTGTAGCCGAAATGGCTGCGAAAGCTATCGAAAACACAAATACTCCCAAGAATGCCATGACTAATGACTGAAGAAAATTGGCCGAGTACGTATTTATAGGGAATCAAACCTGTTTTAAATACAATAATTCCATTTGAAGTACATAGCCTTCATTTTCAGCTAATCAATGAGGTACCGATGGGATTAGATCAAATATTTTGATAACAATGATGGTAGAACGCGCTTGTACAACGTGAATAACATTAAATTTGGTTCTTACGGAAACTAAAATCCTGTTATACTCAACATTGTGATTTGTGAGAACAGAGAAAAATTTGGTAGGAATGGGCGTTTTTTTTCTTAAATTAACCAATGGGAAACACTACCCTGATAAGTAATGAAATACAATGCTTTTTCATTTCTTGAGAAAATTAACTAAAAATAGTTGTACCGAGAAATTTATGTAATTTTTGGAGTAGACGACTATCACATCATATGCTGACGAGCTAGTGTCAATGCTTGCCTTGTATCTTGTTCGCGAAGATCATCCAAGCATGACTGAATTGCTAATCGCTTCGATACAGTTTCCAACGTGGCTGGATATACAAGACGAACCAATCGTGTTATGTCATCTTCGAATTCCTGTAGGGATTCGCTTCATTTCTGCAGCGATTTTTCAGCTGTGAATGGTATACGGTTCTAGGTGAGCCTGACCATACCGTAGTTCTAGATTTTTAATCAGATATACATACTCCTCCTGTTATTGGACGGTGACGGTTTGTAATTGATTGTTGCTTCGCCACGAAATGCCAGTGTCAATGCTCCAGCTTTTTTCCCTGCTTGCCATCCGTTTACTTTTCCGGTTTCAGGACTGACCTTACAATTATTTATCTCTTTCCGAACTTCATCTAAGTTCATGTCCAGCTATGAATTTTTGTCAACCGTTTGTCTTGTGCGCGCAAATCAAATCGGTTTTTCAACTTACTGATTGTTTTCTTTATTTTGTCGACTTCAGTCTCGACTTTACCTTCAATACCATTGCTGATCGTTTCTTACATTTTGACCATTTCTGCATCCATTTCTATCTCAACTGTGCCCATTCTCTTTTCTGAACAGTTCGAAACACTAAAAAGTTTTTCTTTCAAGCCTTCTGTATTTCCTAAAAGCTCTTATATCAAATTCTTCGAATTTTCTAGAAGCTTCTCTTCCGAGTTTCTCGCATTTCCCTGTAGTTTCTTCTAATCTTTTTGAATTTTATAGCAGCTTTTCTTGAAGTTCTTCATCAAACTATTTCAGAATATTCAAGTCTTCTAGATGTTTATTTTGAGGTTCCTCTTCTAGACTCCTTAAATTTCGTTGAAGTTCTTTCAGAGTATTCAAATTTTTCAGACGTTCTTCTTAAAGTTCCTCTTTCAGAATATTCGAATTTTCTAGAAACTTATCTTACAGGTTTTATGAATTGTATTGTTGTTGATCTTCCAGATTCACCTAATTTTCTAGAAACTTTTTGTTCGGACTCTTTGAATCCTGTTAAAGTTCTTCTTTTGAGCTAACTGATTTTTCTAGAAGTTCATCTTCCAAGAATTTGGGAGTTTCATCGATTTTATCCATTATCTAATTCAAATCAAATAGAAACTCCGAACAAAAAGGTTTCGGCGTCTTCTCCTTCTTGAATACGTCCTTCTGAGTCTTTTCTTTCTTACCAGTTGTTTCTAATTATCTTTCCTTCAGCTCTTGCTCCAATTCCGCGACCTTCAAATCGACCAGGCGAACTTCACGCAAAAAGTGTATCGATTTTCCTTCTCGTAATACGCAAAACTATCTACTTCACAAACACTCTGACGGGTTGTGCCAGAACTGTTTCTCAGGATAAATTTATGGGTTGGCTGATTTATTGAATAAAAATAGCAATGCTTCTTTTCATTATCTGGGTCACCAGGAGGGCATGTATTGTTGTTCCCCAATAACTAAAATTGTTTAATGCAGTTGTTAAAACGTACCGTCCTTCTAAAATATACAGTTCCCATATTTTATAAAGAGAATCAAATTGAATAACAAGAAAGAAAAACCTACCTTAAATTGACCAGGCACCAATAATCAAAAATTACTCTAAGGTAAAACCAAAAGGTTCAATATACTTATAGTTATTTCGAAAAATATTCGGAAGGATGTGTAATTAGAAGTAAATATTTGCTAATAAGGGGATTATTCCAACAAAGTATTACTTTTTTTCCTCATATTTCATAAAAAAGACACCATAGACGGCGATTCCGAAGCAAACTGGCCTTGGAGGTAGGCAACCATTTATACACTTAAGAAAACTTGTGAGTTGCCGTGCCTTTGGCGGGAATCGAGAACATATATTTTGTGGAATATGGAGGAAACAACTATGTATAGAGTGACATTAATAAACGCTTCGCTAAAGGGTCACTTGTCTCTTTTCATGATACATTCATCAGTAAAATATAAGTGCACCGAAAATATGGGAATGAATATTTGAAAACAAAAATTGTTTTTATTCTGAGATCTAATCTTGCTCTAATTAAGCGAAGTGTTCATGGTGTTAGAGCCCACCTCCCCACCCCCCACCGCCTGCCACTGAGATAAAGTGGTTCGGAATCCACTATACGCGTAAGCTGTGGGTCCCGGATCTGCCTTTCATGCACACTCTGCTTTTGAGGGTTTTTTCCGAAAACCTGGGTGATTCGTAAAAAATTTTTACAAACTTGGGCTTTTTGCTTTGCTGGAGTCCTGTAAAGATTTGTAGTTGATTTTTGAAGCTAACTCCGCTTCGATTAATGGTAGTCCGAGTTCTGAAAGTATGTTGATGAAATTATTTAAACAATGTAGAAAAGGAAAATATTCTCAACTGAAAATCGAAAGGATATGATGGAAATAAACCTAAGAAGAATATATTCCAAAAGGTTGAACTATATGGAAAATAGCGACTGAAGTTGGTCTTTCAGCCACAGATGATTTCACGTTTGGTTTCATGAACATCCTCTTCATATTTTCAAAAAAAAACAATAAAATATTTATCAATGTTTTAGCTCAGATGTTTCATACTAATAAAACAAATATTCATTTACAATATATCTATCATTGAGTAGTTTCGATTATATCGCTGATATATGATATGGAATAATAATTTTCGATATCTCCCTCAATAAATCTTCCACAAAACTTCTAAAAATACTTGAATTGATAGGATTGTTCTTATCTGCATTTCCATATATCGATGAACATACTTCTAATAACAGATAAGAATGGTAAACATATTGAACATCTGGATTGATTTTGCCCCTTATCAAAACGTTTTATCATTTATTATCAATTTTTGTAGCGAGTATAGTATTTTACACCTACCAAAATCAGAATTTCATGCTTCTATCCAAATTCCAAACGCACTCGAAAGAGGTGTCAATTGTGCTATTTCAGAGAAAAGTTGCACTTCCAATTGTGTCCTCTGCATTGAGGAACATTGCACAAGTATCTGTTTAATATAATTCATACTGGTCGAGACTTTCGCCAGGGAAGAAGTGTTTCTTGGCAGGTATTTGCCACAACGGCCAAAACTGTAGTAGTGAGGGAGGGAGCAAACAGCTTGAAAAACTGTATTCAAACAGTTTTTAATTAAATTCGTTTGAAAGAAGGAAATAAACTTTAAATAGAATATATTATTAGATAATGTAAAAGCTTGTTGGGAGAAGTACAGATATGTATATTTTATGAATTTCATTTTCATAAAATTTTATATTATTTACAGGCAGTATGACGCCCTTGGCCCTTGACTGGGCTTATCGTCTTTTTGGGGTTTGGTCGTCGTTTTATAGTAAGACTTTTATGTATTCCAAAAATTAGTATTGACAGAATATTGTTGAGACTGATTATAGATTATATTTCAATCTTTGAATTTAAAATTTGGTTGTTTAATAAACCAAACTCAAAGTTGAATAGTACTGCCATCTGCAGCTGAAACCGCTAGTTTGTATTCGCATTCTACGCAAAGGGTACGCCATCTAAGATGATTTAGTTAAACTGATATCTCTTGCCAGCAGTGTATCGTATCTATTTCAACTATTTTCCCATCATCATATTGTGTAAAAAGAAGTGAGTCAATGCCTGCGAAATCGATATTGGAGCAGAAAGCGAATGCCATCTAGCGTTTTTAGTTTCCAAACATGAGTATTTGACATTTGACATAATTTTGATGCCGTATTAACGCAACGATTAAGTCTATAAACGTTGGTACCAACAAAGAGTAGAGGTTCTAGAACCTCTACTCTTTGGTAATAATGTGCCCACTACAATGAATATGAATATATTGAGAGAAAGTACAAAAAGCTGTATAAGGTTTCTACTCAATACTAAATTATATAGTTCTCCTTTTTGCAATTACAACTTTTTCTACAAATTGAAAAATCTAGAGATTCTCGAATCTCATCTCAAAAAATATGATTTGTATCTATGAACCTTCTCGTTTTTTTTGTACCGGTCAACTTCTACTGTTCAGAGTACGAATAGTTTCTCCTTTTTAGTGTCATTTATCCACGGCATCGAATTTAAAATTTCAGTTTCATTGCTTTCAAGTAGAACTAAAGGTATTGTTCATAGACTAGAGATATTATCAAGTCTTATGGTTGAATCAAGGAAGACACAGAGGCAAAACTGTCGACTGAAAAATTCTGGGGTGGAATTTTGAGTACCATAAAATTCAATAGTCGATCAAATAAGTGAGATGTCATTAAAGTTGAATTCATCGGAGAAAAAGAGACATAACTGTCGTCTACAGAATTCTGTGGTATACGGAATTCCACCCTTGATGTTCTGGCAAATCTTTGATCAGTATATAGGGCTCTTCGGAAACCTACTCGGATTGATAAGATCACTAACCTGAGTTTACCAACCCGCATTTGGAAACTTCAGTGTTCCTCACTTGATCACTATAACCCAAGTTCATAAATCGTAACCCAACGCAAAAAGGTACGTATCAGCGTAAACAAGAACCCGGGATGGTGATCTGTGTGATCCGTCACGTGAGTAAATTTCCGTGAAGCCCTTATGTTATGCAACCAATATTGCATGTATCGTCACTTCAAATATTTAAAGTGACATCAAAATCAAATACTTTATGGGCCTTTATGCAACCTGCCCGTCACCAAGTTAACTTGAAATGAGGGCAGAATGCTGAATATCAGTAGTAGCATAAAGTTCGTTTACATTATTTTCCACATATAGCAAGGATTTTGTAGGTGAAATTATCTGATTAACTCAATCCAACTGTCGAAATCTTCATCAAATTTGTTGAAATTTGAAAGAGATTAATATTATTGGCAGCCGATCACCACTACATTATTTCGCGCCTAAAGTCTGGGCATCACCTAGCATCTTATACAGATCACTTTTTTTATGTCTCTTTCTATCTCATGAATTCAACGATAATTACATTTCACTTATTTGAACGACTATACAATTCTTTGGTACACGGAATGCCATCCTAGGTCTGTCTGCTACGAGGTGTAGCGTGGTGTAATGCAATTTTCACCACTTTTTGAATAGAATACACCAACTGATTGTAAATTTCACCGAGTATAGGAAAGTGCTGAACTTCGATGCAAATCAAAACAAATAAACGTGAGACCGTAGTCATCCTTGGTTCATTTTCCTATTTGCCGAAAAAAGAGTACCGCACAAGTTGCCAACTTAAAAAAGTTGTAAAAAATGTTTCAACATTAACCTCTAATTGACGTATGACAGATTTTGACAAAAAGTCAGTAGTTTGACTTTTGTGGTATGCTATTTTTATATTTTATCAAGCAAAAACAAATAAAACAAGTAGATAATGAGCTACGTTGAGAAACACGAATTCACAACAAAGGAAGATTGGATGAAAGTATTGGAAGAGAACGATCTCGGCAGAAGTAATATGAATAAGCTCATCATGAACTATCTAGTCACAGGTAAGAAAGATAGGAAAAATATTGTAGTTTAAAAATATTACAAACACAATTTTAGAAGGTTTCAAAGAAGCTGCGGAAAAGTTTCAACAGGAATCAGGAATCATTCCTTCTGTAGAGCTGCATTCATTAGATGATAGAATTCGCATTAGGGATGCCATTATGACTGGAAAAATACAAGAAGCTACAGTTCTCATCAACCAGCTTCACCCGGAAATGCTGGATAATGATAGACATTTATATTTTCATCTACAGGTACAAATTAATTTCGTAGGGTTAGTGAAGGTGAATTCATTCCACAATTTAACTGAATTAAATCCTAATTAAACACTGAGTGAATTATTCCTTGTTCAGACTTGGATAAATACATTTTAATGATGGTTGATGGCATTTCTTCTTCACTCTGGAAGAACACTGAAAAACAAAATGTTATGAACAAGTAAATCCCATATCCATATCCATAGTATATAATTTTGTATAAAATTTACTTGTTCATAGTGTATGTAAATTGTGCATTATGGCTTCACATGACATTTGATTGTTGACTTGTCCTATCATTATGTGATATTTTCAGATCTAATCAAATATTTACTCAATCTTTTATATTATTTCCTTATCTCAATTGCTTTCAGCAACTTCATCTTATTGAACTTATAAGAAACAACAGGATAGAAGAAGCTCTTGCCTTTGCTCAAAGTCATCTGAGTGAAGCTGGAGAAGATGACCCATCAGTGTTGTCGGAACTGGAAAGGACTGTGGCTCTTTTGGCTTTTGAGGAACCTTTAACATGTCCATTTGGTGACTTGCTTGCACCATCACACAGACAAAAAGTAGGTATACTCTGAAATATATAAAAAAAAGTGTGCTTCTTACTTTGAATTCTTTTAAAAATAAATCAACAAGACTGACAATACTTGAGCTACTTGAAACAATACCAAAGGGCATTGAGAGAAAGAAATTTGTGGGTGCCACACTCTGTGACCTCTCAAAAGAGTTTGATTATGTTTTACTAGAAATTTCATCCATGAAGGTTTCTCAATATGAATTGAAAACAATTTACTTCATCAAAGTGTCATTAAAGTGGGAAAATGGCAAGCATGGAGTCCCTCAGGGTTCTTTCTTGGGACCTCTGCTTTTTCTGGTATATATTTTAACTTTGTAATAAAGCATACATACTGCCCAGCTGAGAATGTGCAATAATTACGTAATCAGATGATGATTGTACTGTTTGCAACCAAAATAAGCTCGAAACAATTCATCACATCCTGTTCGAATGCTCTATATATTCCACGATGAAGCCTGCCAATTCTAATCATCTTCTAGATTTTACTTCCTTGATATGTGCTCTCGAGAATATTACGCCTTTCCTTGCAAAAACTATAGCAAGTTATATATGGAACATCCTGAAACTGTGAGCTTTGATTCTCAATGAATAATCTCATTTATGTTATATAAAAAAACAGGATATTAATTATTCTAAAATTGTATGCTTATCATGAATTTGTTTCTTTTTTTTTTTCTCTTTCTCTTATTTTTGTTAGTTTAGTCTTTCATATCTAGCTCTCTAATATTTCTTTGTAAGAATAACTACTTATTGTAAACAGCCTATCGACACAAAACATGAACTCCTTGTTGTAAAACTGTAATGGTTTTTAAGAAACAGTAAAATAATAAAAAAAAAGAAAAATACATACTGAGGAAGTCTACAAAAAAAATTACGAAAAATAAGGCCAAATATAATTAATGGTTTTCAGCACATAAACTCTCACTAAACGAATCCAAACAGTGAATATGACTTCAGTCTTAGGCAATATAAAAATCCAAAAAATTGTAAAGTGACCATACTTCCTATATCCTAATTTGAACGGAATTATTAATTTATATTAAATTATTCTATTTTTAAATTTTATGTTTTTTTTGCCTTGAGTAAAAACTTTTGTTAGAAACCACCAATAAATCTTTTGATTCTGATTCATTCTATGCAAGTCGGAAATTAATTCATGTCAAGAAAATAATTTCCTCCACAAAACTCAATTTCCAATCAATAAAATACAAGATATTCAAAGAGTATAAAAAAACATGTGCAAATATGGAAACAACTACTCATAACTATATTTGTAAAAATAAACGGAGATTATTAGATGTTTCTGGTAAACTGCTGGGACATTTCTTAGTAAATTTCTCGAAATTGATTTCAAACAAAAACAAAATGTCTCTCCTCGATCAATTTCTGAGTCATAAGATTATATTTTGGGCGTGTTAAAGGCATTTCAATTATGTTGGTTGATTTTTGAGTAGGTATTTTGTATTTTATTGAATAAAATGCTGACACCCTTTTGTAATTCTGTAGAAGGTTATCCAAGACTTTTAATGTGTGAATTAATAGCAAGGTTTACTGAAATATTCAGATTTCATGTTTTGATATGTTTATTATTAAATTTTTAAAATATTGCGTTATAAAATATAATGGAAGAGGGCTATTCTTAAGGCTTTGATGTAGATTTAATGCACTAGATATTTGAAAGAGTGTTTATCTAACAAGAAACAAAAATAAGAACAAATAACATGCAGTATTTTAAATTTACACGATTTTTATCTAAATGGCTAGTGCAAAGATCCTTAGGTCAGAGAGTCTAATGATGACTTCTCATTTACGTAATTTGTCGATTTCTAAATTGAAATTGATATGGGTAGATATTTAAATTCTGTGAAACTACTCCATGTTTCTTATATATCTAGTTGATTGATATTTATCTTTTTCATTTATTTACTTTGTCAATAAAACATATTCATTATTATTATATCATTATCGGTAAATTGAAAAATTTTATTAATTTAATGACCAACTTGACCTTATAAGTCTTCTTTGTGTTCGTGATTATAACATTTTTATAAATAATTGGATTTTTCAATATATTGTTATTACACATGTAATTCCTCATGATTTGTCGGCGGATGTGATTGAAATATTGTGGAATCAAGCTGTCTCTTTCCAACACTTGACTGATTTTTCGTTATAATTTCTTACAGGTGGCGAGCGAAGTGAATGCTGCCATTTTGAAAATGGAACACCAAGAAACTACAGCCCCGAAAATGTCCACCCTCCTGAAACTTATTCTGTGGGCGCAAGAGAAGTTGAATAAAAAGAACATGAAATACCCAAAAATGACGAATCTTGCTACAGCGACGATTGAAGACCCAAAATAATGTCTTTAGTTTCCAGTTATTTATTAAATCGAATAGATTTAGAATTTAAGGTTTTACTCTTTAGGTTACAGTAGCGCGGATGTGATGAGAGACCGCTAAAAGTTAACTCAGACTGTAAATGTTTTTTACCTTTTAATCAATTTATAATATGTTTTATCGTATGTTGATTCAAAAATTTTATTATAGTGAGGTTTTTCCAAACTATGCATCGGCAGTTTTTCTGAATGAAAAACTCCTGTAATTACATTCAAAACATAATGAAAAAAGGGAATGGAAAATACAAAAAAATCGGAATGGCAACTTAGTTTTACCAGTTGTCCGCCGAAGGTGGATCGCCTCTAATACTCTTTTGTTTTTGCAGATAGTGGAATGACGGTGATAGTGACTCAGCTTCACTTAACTTCGGGTTTCCTGGAAGTGACATAAACTTTCGATTTTCAAATATCTGGTATATTTTCACATATTTTGTCTTCATGACATTCTGGATACAGCCATGTCTCAAATATTTTTTCGTAAACAAACTATTTTATCTTAAAATTAATTATTTTATCTAGATGGATACGTTCAATTCACAAATGTCCGTCCTACAACTTTAGAAAAAATACAACTTTACCGTTTGTAGTAATTTTTTTTTGTAAAGGTGACATAGTGGCTTGTCAAGTTAGGAAAATAGAGAACTTTATTACAAAAATGTCTCGAAAACTGAAATGTTTAAACCCAACAATAATTTGATAAAATGAAAGAAAAGTTCAAAAGCAATAAGCTCACAAAACTGAAAAAATCCAATATTTGAGATTTTAAAAAATCCTTTTGAATCCAATAAATCTTCACAGCACAGATGCGAATTAACACAAACCAATTTAAAATATCAAAACTGCAATAATCGATTTTTTTTTCATAAAATCAGTCGTGAAATCGTCTGCGGCTGAAAGAAACATTAATAGCTATTTTTCATCGATACATCTATCTCATAATGAGATAGATTTAATGTGAAAACGTTCCAGTTTTGGTGAGTTTTTCCACTGTCATTTTTTCAGTTTATTGCAGTTTTTTAGGTTCACGGCACTACTCAAGAATCTTGTTTCGGAGTTATTTCGATCGTCCACAAAAATGGTACTACGATACCGCGTGTGGACGAAACTTATTCAATTCGGTGGAGGAAATGGGACAGAATACTTGAAAAAAATATTGTAAATTCTCACAACTATTTTCAATTCCCAATATTGTAAGCCCTCCAAATTTGAGTTCAAGATCTCAAAAACTGCAGTAGCTATAGCAAAAAAAAGTAAAAATATCTTTAAATTTCAACACCCTGTTTACTGTGCCCTGTAGATCGTTAACGATCCGTTTGAAATCCTTTTATTCAAATGAATATTTGGTCTCAAAATTAGCATATGTACGTCATATTTAGGAACACCCTGGATGAAAAAGTGAGCCGATCTGCTACAGAAAACCATTGCAAAAGTTGAATCCATAATAAAACAACAAAGCACTTTGCAATATTTGCAATCTCGTTTAGGGCTGCATGAGACTTGAAAGCCAAATCACTAAATTGTTCAAATGGTTGGCTGCAGCTTGCTATGCTGTATGTGGTGTTTAACAACTAGATATTGCCAATGCTAGAAAAGATTACATTTCATTGATTGAAACTCATCTAAGATATGGAATTTGCTTTTGGGGGATTGTTTTCGCAGTACCTCTAAAACATGAGAGGTCTTAATTTTGCAGACATTTTTTAATTGAATCCAAAGCTGTCATATAATTTCGCCTCGTATACACCTTATTCATTTTTGAATTCATGTTTACATTGAGCATCTTGAAATATTTTTTCTAAACTGAAATTGCTATTGATAAGTTTATTACTTTAATGTGAGAGGTGGAGGAGGATCAATAAAAATTGTACTTTCAAAAGTTTGTAGCCGATGAGGGAATTTTTAGGACCCGTGCTATTATTTATGAGAGTATTTTTCAAACTATATACAATATCAAAAATTCGAAGAACGTAATAAATTTGTTTTCTCCATAAGAGGGATTTCTTTGAAAACCAAACTTGATCTGTAACTTTATACACACCATACTTATATTCACAATCGAACTACAAGGCATTTGTTACTTGAAAAAATGTATAATACATATATGACATCTGGAATCTACAGTAAAAACCAAGGCGTTGACACACCTCTTTGTTGGTTTTAGCATTTCATTTTTGAATTTCTCATCTTTTCAACTGCTGTTATCAGTTTGATCATCCTGTAGCATAATTCATTTACAGAAACAAGTTCAGTTCGTTGGTATGAAAATATTAATATTGATTGAAAAAATGTATCTGGATTATATTATATTTGTAAAAAGAGGCATATCTTTGAACCAATTCATCACCTGTACATAATCAATCAATGCAATGAAAGTTTGTGTCTGTTTGTTTTATAATTTCAATTCCATTTTTTATGATCTCTGGTAAGTCTGCACCCCTCAATAAAAGGTTGGTATCATCAGCTTAATAAACAACATTGGACTAAGGAAATTACCCTGTGGGACCCCTCAGACATATTCCACAGGATATACACCTCCTGTCAGTTTCTTCTAGGACTTTGTTGCTGAAGTGAAACAAAGTATTTAAATAGATATATTTTTCAAGTACCCGTATTGGTAAATAGAAAATATGATAATGATAACAGATTTTAATGACAAGTAAAATCGCGAATGTCACAACCCTGTCAAATGACAGGATTCAATTTATGACCATATCACAAATAATAATACAGTCAGACCTTGCTTTTCCATCCAGCCAGAGATATGTTCAAGTTTGCTAAGAAATTTACCTATAGGTTTTCCATTGCTATTTCTATAATTAGACCATCACTAACTTTAGACTATGAATAGATTAGTCTGAAGTTAGATATGTCAGACTTATTCACTGATCTGAAATGGTTTGTTTCACTATTACTATCTTTAGTTCATACTAAAAAAAAACTCGGCTCTGACTAGGGGCCAAATTCTAGCTTTAGAGTCGATGCTTTTTCTACCTCCTCTTGTAGTATTTTCTTTTTACTTCTTTACATAATTCCTACTCTCAAGTTTTGAAGAACAAAAAAAGTTCAGACGTTACTTATTTTATTTCAAATTAAAATTATTGTCAAGTTCATACAAGATTCAACAAAAAAAACTTAAAAAATATATTCTATATACTGATACAATACAAAATAAAATGAAACAAAGTAAAATCAGTCAAGGGTACATTACAATCAAATATAAATTCTAAAAAAGTGGAACAAAAAATCAGGAATTTTTAAATTTTCTTACATCTACAAGAAAAATTCCAATTTTTTCAACTGTCTTGCACTTGAAAAACATTTGGACCTAGGTCCAGTAGAGACATGAAAATAAACCATGGTGAAAAATTATCAATGTAGAATTAGTGAATTATATATTCATATCAAGATCTCATGAACAGTAGCCATAACCTGAAAATAGTTTCTAACTGATCTTTCCTGACAGAACTGGGAAAAAAAGAGTATTTTTTTTAAAAGGTACTAATGATAAGTTATAGAGATTAGAGATGGATAAACTACTAAGAAATTAATGTATTTTTGTGTTAAAGTATATAATAGAAACATTTTGACTACTCTATTTTCCTTATTTTTTTTTCTTTATTCCTGTCCTGAACACTCATTTTCACTCAAAATCAATACCTCCTAATCTAACTGCATTCAAAAAAAATCTTCAACAATATTCAGTTTCAATTTTGTCATACTAGCTCCCATTTAATTTGGTATTCATAATGGAACAAAGGCTTTTGTTCTGGTGGTCAAAAACTTTATGGAACAAATCTCATAGAAATTGAGATGTATGCTCAGTCAACTCAAAAGTTCAAAAAACATTTTACATCGAAAAGAAGGCAAGATATCAGTTACAAGAAACCTTCATTTCAATATCAAAATATTCAATATTTCAACAGGTGGACCAGAAAAAAATATTCCAACAGTAAGAAAAATCAAAAAATATCCCGATTTTCATTATATGAAACAATTTCTGAATACTTATAAAAGAACATTGTACTACCATCCAAATACATACTCCATGGCCTTTGTCACCATTCCCGTTGATTTTTGGGGCAGAGTTTGTGGAGAAATCACAGAATTCTGATTACTGGGAGATATAAAAGAGTGCCGTAATGATCTAGCTCTAATTGGAGAGGTATATGCTGCACCTTCATTTTCCTTATTGTCTTTGTTATAGTAGAGTGTAACTCCTATCATGATATTGTTATTGAGCAGCCTACAATTCAAAGACAGAGCTCTCGCTACTTCACTGAGATTGTTGAACTTGACATGCACCCAGTTGCCATGTGGGGGCACTTTTTTGTCAGCAATTGGACCACAGTTGGCCAACTGTGAGAGAACTAGGGTAAGGGCACTTGGTGGGAACCCAAAAACTGTAACCCAGTGCGAGTCAATTCTGTCTACTCGAGATGTGTTCAAACTGTTTTTTTTGTCAACAAATTCGCTTACATTCACCATTCGTGTATAATTTGTGCTGTCTTCGTTAACCCTAGAAATACTCTCATTGAAACCCATAGAATCATTCGGTTGTGAGACTGTACTGCTCATGATCGGACTAGCCTTTCTTTTCTGTTCGAAACTATCAAAGAGACCAGTTTTTGGAGGACCAGACTTTTCTGGTATCACAGAGAAAGGCGATAGAGTCGTTGGGCTATCAACGAGCGATTGGTTGAAAAGTTTTTGGCGTAAACTTCTAGGTTCAGTTGCATTCAACCCTACTTTTGTGAAATTACCAGACGTTCTATTCCTTCCTGGGGATATGCTGGGGTTCGGAGTTGTCGGCTGATTGTCACCACCCATGAGAAAACCTGGTAGAAAGTTGGGGTTGATTCCTGGAGATGCTGGACTTGATGGGGAACTGCCCAATGCCATTGGTTCCATCTGAAAACAAAAACTTTAAAAAGGATGTTTCACAAATATATTATTATACTTGCAATGATACTTTATCACAGTTCTCGAATATATATTAGAGACTGTGATTAGAGAACAATAGTTATCTGCTAATAAATGTGCTAGCAACAGTTAAAATTTTTATCAAAATTTGAATCTGTCAAAAGTCTTGAAATCACAGAATTTAAAAACTAGGTGGCTGTGCTGTGCAGATCATAGTCATCATAGATCACAGAAATTCTGTGGTGCAGAAACATGAATCATGGGTGCGTATACCACATACCACCGATTTCATATATATACTAGATAAAGCATTCCCATCTATACGTGAAAGCTTTGTTCGGCTCAAAAATAACGCAAACAATTGACAGTTTTCCTACGCAACTAGGGAACACCAGCCTACTAGCTCATGCTCACAGAGTGTGCTCATGACACCACCATCAGTGGCGGTTACTTGAAAAGGAATGATACGCAATAACCACTCACGAAATTCACTGTACTACTGCTGCTAATCTGTTAACAAACCTTAAAGTTTTTACATTTCCTTCGTGTTTTCCGCCTAGATGTTTATCGGCGAATCACTCAAGCCCAATATATATTTCTCGCCATCCTGCAACTGTTGAAAACCAAATTGGTTGCGTTATTTATGTAGAAATAATCTGAATAACTTTGCATGAATTTGCATTGGTATGGGCCACTTTGGTTTGTTTACTTCTCCCTCTATTCATAAGAACTCGTTGGCGTCTACCAATGAGCAGCATTTCACAAAAATATTACCAATGACTGTGTTTTGTGGCAGGTAGTCGTTTTTGAATCCAGATATGTTGACTGCTGTTTGAGAAATTGATCATTTAGTTGCGCTTTCTTCTATATATAACAATATGATAATGGTTTTTAATGCAAAACCAGCTGCACTAAAGCAGAAAAATTACAAAATTCCCTTATCCGAAGATATTTTGAACGTATTTTGCCTCCTACTACGATTTTTCGGAAATATCGGTAGTTCAATCGCTGCTGGCGTATAGTGCGTGTGTATAACACATACCAATCAAACTAGGTCTTGCAGAAGCTTTGCCAATAATTCAACATTTGTGTAGGGGGCAGTAGTTGTTTTCTGAAGGCATCTTGCACACAAATATACTCCTGTTGTAGATGTGTGTCATATTATTCGTTTTAACCGTTTCATCAAACACTTCTTGACATTTGATGACGTACTTTTACTCTGTCATACTTTGTCATCAAAGAAGATTATCCGAATATATTTGTTGAAAGGTAATGAGGTGTCCACACATGAATATTGAACATTTTCAATATTGAATACTAAAACTTTTCAAAACAAGCCCATTTGTATACATTTTTGTTTTCACCTTTCTTCTTTATTTTGCAACGCTGTAATTAAATGAAAGAAATATAGAGGAGAGAGGAGATCACCCATTTTCTCACACCCCATTTTCAACCTCTATAAAATAAACAAGATTCAACTTCATAAATAGTTTCCTAATCGTATGCTTATGAAATATGTAACTTGAAAGACTTTTTATTAAGAGTTTTGGGTCAACTGCATAAGACAAATTGAAAAACATTCAATATTCAAGAAGTTTTTGATAATTAACATTAAGTATTTAAAATTAGTCGCGGAGCACCTGAATATAAATCGTCTCACTTTTTAATATTCAATTCAATAAATAAGATTCAAGCTGCATCTGAATAAAGCCCATTCAATATTTGATAAATATTCAATATTCATGTGGACACCTGTAATATAGCAATATAGCACACAGAGACTTCACTGACGTGCACTTCAAAGCATTCAAAATAAAAAAGAATCATTCAAATAAACACCCGGAATTAATTGGGGATATTTGTGAGTTAATACCACCGTAGATAATTAATCTTTATTTATATACGGTGGTTATACCCAGTGCCTAGATTTGTTTTGAAGAACGTATACCTAACTTATTCCCAATATTGTACAATTAACATTCCTTCAATGTCTCTAACTTTTTTCGATGTGTCTAGTATACCTAATTACTAGTGTGGATTTTGCAATAAATTAACATCGTCTGCAATTGACAATTTCTATGCTTTATTTCTAATAGGTATATTGAATCGTTGCACAATTTCAAATATTCATCAAATCGAAATTAGAGAATTTATTTCATTCTTATAGTTTTGACAGTTTCTGAAACTAGCAACCAACAATACAGCAGTTACGTATGTTCTGTAGACAAACAAAATATTTGTCGCACCTATTCTTCTATTCACTTTATGAGCATTTCTTATCATGCCATAAAAATTCATTACCAACAAATTAATTACCAAACTTTCATTACAATGATTTTTGGAAAATAAAATCGATTTGCGCAGTAGGGGATGGGACTGGATGCAGCATGGAATAAAAATAAAGCAGACGATATGTCAGTACCTCTCAAAATGGCGCTACCAAGGGTGCTGTGTCGTGCTCGTCTTCTGTTAAACAACGACTTTTCTATAGTTTCGAAATATTCTTCAATAGTGAATAGTGTATCAATAAATAAAGTAAGTTTTTATCTTTCAATCCTGCTAAAATTTTCGACGTTTCATTGACCGTCTCACGCGTAATTCCCGCAAATACAGGAATCATCCCTCAGGATGAGTCGCGAGCACCTGAATTATAGGCTGCAGTGGTTAAACCCCTTCGAATGTTGATTGTCATCCGCGCTTTCGATTGAACCATAATTTGGATTAAAACGGAAGTTTTTTTGAATGAAATACACATGTGAGGTTATGTTTTGGACTTGCGGCATTTCCCTTTTGATTTAAATTTTAAAGATTTATAAATCATCCCAACGCGGGAAACGTTTTCTTTCTGATAAATTTAAATGTTCATAATTGGTTTATTGAACAAATTATGATATTCTAGGCTATTCATCTCAGTTGCTGCAACAGGGTAAAAAAGGTGTCCAAATCTAGTTATGAGAATTTTGCATATCTCTCTATCATAATCATGCAATATGAGGTCAATAACTCATATGTAAATACGAATAACATGTGCGGGCTGTCATTTTGAGGAACCGTCTCAATATCCAATTGTTTACTTTATATTAATTGGTGTTGAATATCATTTGAGAAAATTAAACGATAAGAGTCTAGTGTTGTTGTGTACAATAACATTAACCTTGATTTGAACTCGGTAAACTAAATAATTCGATAGGCAACCTACCTGTTTCTTTGGAAGTTTAACGTTTTTACTTATTAGAAAATTATTGATATCTTTGAACATTTCAATGAGTTTTGTTGGTATTTGAAGTCGTGTTACATTTTTAAGAACTAGACCAGCGTTTTGTGTTTTCAAAAATTCTGGACAGGCAATAAAATTCACGATTAATGTAATGTTTTTTTCAATAATGTACTATTTCTACCTAAATCTTTTAGTATCAAAACCAAGCTCTAGAGTGAACAGAAAATTGGTATGATACGCAAAGTTGGCTTTGGAAAACATTGTTAACCATATTATTTTGACATTTGATTTCTGTGTTGTTATAATGGCTCTAAGTAGGTACAACTTGATCTTCAAGAAGAAAATTGAAATTGTTTTAATTCACGGCGACAGTTATCGAACTTGTGAATCTTCAAACATTTTTATTGAGAGACATCCAAGTAGAAATCTCCATTATGAAACGGTGGCAAAAAGTGGAAGAAAGTTCAAGGAGCCTTGGGTCAGTTGAGAACAAACATAAAATAACACACCAAAGAAAAGTTATTGTGGATGAGGACGCTGTCTTGGATGTTGTTTTATCTGTTGTGAAGGATCCGAGACTTTTGTTGTCTCAAAAAAACGGTCAACTAGAAGAGCCTTGAAAGCGAACAATCAGACTTTACAAACCGAAATTCATTCATACACTCAAAGAGAGACTCTGATGCACATTTGAGTTTTTTTTTTCTGGTTTCAAGGTGAAATTGAAGAAGATATCGGGGTTATAAACGTATATCTAATGATGATCAAATACACACCTCCACTTTACAGTAAGTAGATAAGTAATTAGCAATAATCGAACTATGCTAAAAAATTGTGAGAATATTCAGAATGTCTGATGTCTGTTTTGGACTACTTAATAATTCGTAAAATTTAATAGTTTTGAAATTTTTGTGTGGTGTGAAACGTTCAAGCACCATTTTTAATTTTAATTTAAAATTTTTAATTATAGTTGTGAAGTTCTGACATAACTGTCAGATTGGCAGATACGAACCAATTTAACAGCCAGGATATGGAACAAAAACCATTTCGAAGATATTGGCTCATTTTGTTGTGAAACTTCACCATTTTTTTTATGGGCCGTGGTGGTCGTGATGATGGAGCACTCGCCTCTAATTCACAGGGGCTTGGGTTCGATTTCCATTATAGTCACTGGTCTCGGGCATCACACGTTAAAAGGTATGGGCTACGTCTTCTCTAGCTCGCACATGTCTCTTGACTTCTGAGGGTTGCTCGTGAGGTTGCAGCCGGTTGGCGGATATAAAAATTTTACCAAAAAAAAATACAAAAATTTGACATATTGAAATTCTGTTGATGAAAATTCATAAAATTTGGTTTTCTTTCAATCAAATCACCACACACGCCCTTATTCACTTGGTTTCAGCAAAATGCGAGCGCAGCCAGCATCTGCTTTGATATCAGTTAGTTATACTAATAAGTAATAATAATACTTCCTCATAAACACTCATAGAGTGTACGCAAAGGCATAGGCTGTGCGGGTAGAAGACAGCTATTATTATTATTTGCCGTGGCGCTCTGAGGCGACTTACTGATTTTTTAAAAACAATTTTAAACGATTTGTAAACAGTTGGAATATTATTATGAACACCTGTAATTGGGTCGTATGATCTGTTAATTGTTGGATGTATTTTCAAATAAATGAATAAATAAAACTTGGATAGCTAGGTTAGTTAGGTTAGGTTAGGTTGTGCCCCCTTCTTGAAATCAGGTTCAGTACCGACAACATGGGCCAGTCTTCTGGTAGTTTATAAGATGCGAGCGCAGCGAGCATCTGCTGTCATACTAATTAGTGATCGGATTACCAGCAACTTGGATTGCTAGGTTAGTTAGGTTAGATTGTGTCCGTTTCTTCTAACATAAGAAATTAGGACCATGGCTTTCGGATTCGTGTTTATGAGAAAAAACTACGTAAGTTAAGTATTTACTGACAGATCGACAGAAAGTGCAACAACAGGTTTTTTCAATTACGTTCATACCCAACTTTATAAAAGGAGATATGTGGGTACACTTTTCTTTGATCTGTCCAAAGATTTTGATTGTATAGATATAGCTATTATACAAAAACAAACTGTATGCACTAGGTTTCAGGGGAAACTTTCTTTGCTGGATATCTTCATTTGTGTAAACATCGAAAATACCATATCGGAACTTAAAGACGTTGAACGCGGAGTCCCTCAAGGATCAGTCCTGGGTCCTCTGATATTTCTGCTATGTCAATGACCTCCCACTACATATTAATGCTGACCAAACCGTATTATATGCTGATGACACTACCCTAGCCGCAGATGCTGAATCTTTGACTGAACTGGTCGATAAGCTTAATGTATTGGCCAAAAAATTCACATTATGGTGCATTAGTAAACTCCCATAAAACTGTAGTTATGCAATTCTCCTCCAGAAATCAGTTGACCGATCACTTCACTGTCAAGGTTGGAAGTGAGGATATTCACCCGTCATGTAACTAAGTTTCTAGGAGTAATGCTTGATAGCAATATAGGCTGTGGCCTCTAACATTCAGCCCTATGCTGTATCACTTCCGTTGAAAATAACGTCACCATTATTCGACATTTTCGTTATAGCAAAATAATGGAAGTGGCGAATAACGTTGACTTTTTTTTTAACGGAATTGATACAGCATAGGGCTCATTGACTATGTCTGTAAAAAACTCAACAATGTTTATTATGGTATACTGTAACTGAAAAATACATTCAATATTGAACAGTTACTACAAGTCTTCTATTCACTTGTATATTATATTCACATCTATCATATAACATGGGAAGGGGCAACCAGTGTTCCCAGAGTTTTCATGACACAGAAGAGGATAATCAGGCTGATCTTCAAGTTGAATTTCAAACAAACATGTCGAGACCATTTTAAAGAGCATCGAATAATAACACTCCCATCAATATATATTTTTAAATATATTTTATATGCCAAAAATAATTCCTCTGTGAATCATGCCCAATTTATAATGGAATAAGATTCTTCAATCATCTTCCATCAATAAAAAATATGAAAAATTTCAAACTATTTAGGAGAAATCTAAAGAATTTTCTAGTATGTGTATAGGTATGTGTTAGAATATATAATCTGCTAAAGTATTCTCTTTTTACTGTAATTTTACCTTTTTAGTATCTATTGACTTGTCTTATATTATTTCTATGTGATCAAAAAGATGACTAAAGTTTATTATTACTATTATTGCCAACATTGCATAAACGAAAAATACCAGACATTCAGTGTTCAACAATGAAATTCATATGATTTGTTTACGTTTCGAAAAAGTTAACATTTTTGAAAAAAAAGCTTTTATTTCCACGAAAAAGTGCTGAAACCAAGTAAATAAGGAAGTGTGTGGTGTTATGATTTAAATAAAAACAAATTTCGTGTATTTTTAATAACAGAAATTCAATCTATCACATAGTGAAGTTTCACATGGGCCGCCAAAAATTTCTCTGCATAATGAAATTAAGGAAAAAGTCATTACTTTGTTAATGAGCAGTGATGATGACATGTTTCAGAAATATTTGAGAATTGAATATTACATAAAACAGAATGTTACCAGACAGCAGCCAATTAGTAACGTCAAAATCAATGAATATCACGTACCTACACAAACTTACAATTGTATAAAATGCATCGTGAATTGAGATTTTTAGGAACGGCAAAATGAATTCAATTGAAACAAATTAAACTTCGATCAGTAAATTACTCTTTTGTTTGAATGAGTAGGGCGTGGAAAAGATGGCTGCTAATCGAGGCAATTTAGAATATTCGAACATCCGAGGAAAAAAAAGTTGACAAAAAATGGCACGCGACCTTTTGATTGAACTACCGTATTTCCACCTGCACTGCGAACAGGGCCGGATTGAATATTTTTTCGATGTTGATTTTTTTTTAGTGAATGCCTTCGAAACAGTTGGCCGCGAAAATTATCGAATACTCGAACACAGTTGTTGTTGTAGTTGTTAAAATTGTTATTTCCGTCAACCAGCTGCACACTCTTAAGAGTACAACCCTCAAAAGTCTTCGAAAGACTTGTACGAGCTATGGAAGACGCAGCCCTTACCTTTTAACGTGTGATGCCATGCACGAGACCGATGACCATGCTGGGAATCGAACCCATGACCCTTAGGTTAAGAGACAAGCGCTCTAGCATTACCACCATAACGGCCCAATGAAACGTTGTTTTGGGAAGTTAATATTTCTTGAATTTTATTCACACCAAAGATTCCAAATATTTATTTTGATTATCGATGAGAAAAATTTATAAACAAAAAATATTACTAGGAATAAACAGAAAATAGAGGAAATTCATTGGGGTGAAAAGTTGGCGAAAAAGTCTTTCCCCCAAGAAGCTGCATGCAAAGTTTGGAAGCTTAAGATTGAACTCTAGTGCAGCTTTCGATTTTTCAGCTTAGCCACTCCGTAAGTTTTTTAATTTGTTCATTTGGTCAACTTGAGGCTAAAAATGTCTTCTATTCGGATTTTCTTAAAGATCAGAGTAGAACACAAAATTAATATAGGAGACGTTGAATTTTTGTTGATGACTGATTTTGTGGACCAACATTTTCAAAAATATGTTTTGAACAGTGTGCTTCAACCAAATCGTCTTCCGCTTTTTCACATGATCCCTGATCTTCTAAACAAAATTAAGTATCATTACGAAAGACATAAATCTTCGAAAAAGTTTAAAAATGATTCATTGTTCATAATTTTCCACCCATAAACTCTATCATGCAAGGTGACTGGTCAACATTATTGCTATTTTTTTAGTTTTTGCTAATTTTTTTCAACGACACCACTAAAAAAAATTCTTAGGTATCTATCTTGAATCTATTCTGGAAAATGAATGTCAAAAATAATGAAACGTTTTTCTCTTGTTTCAGAATGTGCACATTCAAACTGTGAGACAATTCAGGACACATTTTTCCACCGGTGTAGTGTTAAATGCGAATAAAACGGATGAAAAGGTTACAGACAACGCTAGTTTTTCGTCTTCCTCGTCGTCTTCATCGGATAGTGAGGATAGTGATTCGGAATCTGAAGATGGTGAGTACTTATTTAGGAATTCTTCTAAACTTCGGTGATGACTACATTCTTTTTGAATTCGACTATGAATCGTCATAATTGTCGTTATTGGTCAGTTGATCATTTTTTCACGAAGTCCATATTTAGACTCCCCAAAAACCTAATGTCTGTGCCGGTATTTTTGGGGATCGTTTGGTTAGACCAGTATTTTTCGACGGTAACCTGACAGGATAAACTGATTCGGAATTATTGAATGACTTTTTTTTATCCACAGTTAGTAGAATTAATTGAAAATTACCATCGGTACCATGAAGACCACTTGATATTTCAACAAGACGGGGGGGCACCTCCACATTATGCACAGCCTGTTAGGGCGTTATTGGATAGAATGTTTCCTGGAAGTTAGATTGGAAGAAGAGGCTCTATAGAGCCAGCCAGATGTTCGGACTCAACCCCACTCGACTTTTTCCTGTGGGGTTTCTTGAGATACAAAATGTATGCAACCTAACCAGAATCTCTGAAAGATTTACGAAGTAGAATTATTGAAGAATGCCATCGAATAACGTCGGAAATGATACGAAATGTGAGGTCTCATTTGGAACAGAACTTGTAATGTTATATGGAAAACATTTAGTTCATTGACAATAATAATATTAGTTGTTTTATCAGATATTGTTTTTATTGATTGAGTGAATAAAAATTGATTTCCCAACTTCAAGTTCCTATAACTCGAAAACGGGTCGAAAGAATTGTGTTTTTTATATTAAGAATGAAAATACCTTTCGAAAGACGTATCACTTGCCATATGTTGCTGTTTAAAAATTTAGGGATGGCGGTCACAGCATTGAGGGATGGAATGTATTTCGAGTGAATTTCATCGCGAACGATGTCCCCCTAGGAAATTAGGTTGACGTATCCGAAGTTTTTATATAAGTAATTTCGGTCAGCCGACCTACAGATCCGCTGTTTCGTTTTAATGGTCCATCTGTATACATATTGCAAAATAATCCTACTGATAACTGATAAAGATATACTTACAAATGCTCATCTAGGAATATGTCTAATTAAATATGTGGTTGAAGAGAAATATCAGTACTGACCCCTTAAAATGAATGGAACCATCATCACGAGAGCATTTTTTTTAAACAATAAAAATCATCCAAATTCGCGAACCTTGTGCAAAGCTTTGCGTGAACATACATAAAATGCCATTGTAAAAACTTGATTAGGCATGTAGTCTTTCTTTAAAGCTGATTCATGATTGAAAATTTCCACCAAATATGTTTTCCTAGTACTGATACATTGATGATGAATTCACAGTCAAAAGATAAGTTGAGATTATTCAGCTGGTAGGTACAATGAAGTTACTCACAGTGATCGTAAAAATAGCTAAATGTTGAACTGGAACAAAAATATTTTGGATCTGAGTACATATTTTTGTGATCAATCGATTTTGTGTATGCATGTAATATAATTCTCTTATCTTTTCTCAACGCTCATGAATTATTTCTGGCAAGTTATCTAATCACAATTTATTAGATTGTTAAATACACGAAAGATTCCAACCGCACTATTGTATCCTTGTATCAATATTCATAATTGTTTTCACGGAATAATATTTATGTACTTGCTTGTCATAAATTTGTTTGATATTTTCTAAGAATTTGATCAATATGCTTTCCGTGCCTTAAAATCTCCATTTTTTTTCTCCTAATTGGTTGTTCCAGTGTACAGTGCAGTTCATCTTCTAAAAATATCTCGGAATGCTATGAATATACCTCCTACATTGTTTTAAAAATATTTCAGCGTGTCACATTTGACTTTTTAGTTTTAAAGGAACCGTTCGAATAAATCAAACTGGAATGAGTAGATATACAGTGTCCTTCATAGAGCATCTTATGGGAATTACATTTTATAATCATTTATGACCTTTTTGGAAAAGGTCACGTGACTTTCGTTATTTTTTTACGGAGCTTCCTCACCAAGATGAAACCTGAAAATCCAGCAAAATCCAGCAGAACTGCATTTTCGAAGCCCCTTGTGAATGAGGATGTTTTTATGTCGGAGAGATAAAGATAGTGTTATTCGTAAGAATAAAAGGAAACAAGAAGTGGACTCAAGGGGGGGGAGAGATCTAAATCGGGAATTGTTGATCATGCGTGGACTGAGCACTATCGAATTCTTTGGAACGAGGCTAGTGTTTCCCCGTAGGGGGGAGTAGTTGTTTTCTGTCAGATATTTGCCTCAATTTCCACTTTGTGGTATTGTGTGGGGAGACAGGTATTTTTCGAATTTACGAAATATTTGTTTCATAGAATTGAACTTTCCCATATACACACTCGAACTTGGTTCGTTTTATTTGCATTTGCTCTCTACCTGGATACAGTGCTACAAGGAGTTTTACTTGATCTGTTTGCAGATGGCGCTGCGAATAACTTTATTATAAGTCGCAGCTCTATTCGTAGACGGATACTATAAGGCTTTTGAATGTCATCATTCATATTGCTGAACAAGACGACTATATTGTCGTCTGACCTACCCTTGCACTGATGAGAGGAAAATTACCTCGAAACATGCGTGTATGCAGGTGGTCATTTCCAACAAAATGAAGGATTATATTCAATGGCTTCATAACAATTAGCACTTGCAATTGTGTCCGTGAGGAACGTTGCACAAATAGACGACAGATATAATGCAATATTCGTAGGGGGAAATAGTTGTTTTCTGTCAGATATTTGCCTTAATTTCCACTTTGTGGAATTGTGTGGAGAGATAGGTATTTTTCAGTTTTACGAAATATTTGTTTTATTGAAATATAACAACTGCTATTCTAACTGTTAGTCATTTAATCGATCAAAGTTTCAGAATGGTAAGTAGGCCATATTTTATCGAGGAATTATTGCATTGTATTTTGGAAATTATTACTATGCAATCGGCTACTTTTATGAGATATATGGTGATAGAGACCCTTATTTTCTAGCAATATTTCATACTTGGTTATTGGCAAAATATCGGAATACTTGTTAAGTAGTAATAATACTTCACTCCTGTCGATGTTCTGAGCGACTTACTGATTGTTGGTGGAATATTCACTATACAACTTCGCTACCGACCACCAGTCAGAGTGACAGATGAAACTGGAATTATCAACCACCTGCACCTGTCAGAAATGAAGCAGGTAAAGTAATACTGAATTCTACAGTCAGTACCGGGAAAATGTCAATTATATTTTAACTGGAGATTCTGCGCAAAGGTTTTTGGAACACCTTTTTTGCAAATAGTGGTATACTGGTAATATTGACTCCTATGATTAATAGTCTCGTGCTCTTAAGTCCAAGACTGATATTCGACGTTATTCATACTTATATCGATTTTTAACTGACTGACAGTTTCTGAAAAGACAAATATTCAACGTTCCTACCTAATTACATATATGCAGGGCGACCCAGAGTAAAACTAGCAAACTCCTATGGTAGCATCCTTACTTCATTTCAAGGCTAAAAGTTTTGATAAACATTTAAAATAACTTAGTCACAGGGACCACAGGATGTTGAGAGTGTCACAAATATATGTTCGGGTGATTCTGATTAAATTTCGAATGTATTTCGCTTAGTTGTAGTAAACTTCTTTCTGTTCAATTCTGGATATCGCAGGATACCTAATTCTGTTCAGAAAAAACTTTAACCTAGCTCTATTTTAGAGTATTTTCATATGAAAATAGACACTTGAAGACAAAAATCGATATGTCTCAGAATTTTTATAGAAATCCTATTGTTTTGGAAATATAATGAATTTCGTTCCATAATGTAGCCGCGTAATGTAAATAAGGCTTTCACAACTGTAGAACACTTGGTGAAGAAGTTTTGGAGAGTACAATTTTTTTATTTTTGAGTTTTCGTTAACTCAATCATTCAATACTATTACCAGTGGGAGAAAACTGGAATTATATTCGTTCAAAGCGTTTTATTATGGGAGTTTAATTCCAAAATTTCCGGAAATAAAGATTAAATTTACCGCGACGGCAACACATTGAAATCACATTTGACTCATATCCTGATAAAATATACTCGATAATCAACTGTATAATTATGTTCTTATCAATTCACCACAGTAAATACGGTTTGATAAACGAAACTAAGAGGCCATCTAGTGGAAATGCATGGAAATACAATATTGCTTTTCCACTTAATCTTGTGACCTGACATTGAACGAATACATAAATAAAGTAGTGCCATCCTAGATGACATTACTGGGGTATTGTGTGAAAAGTCTTGCGTCTGACATAAGTACGTGGTTTGAAATCACCGTACCTTATTTTCTTTGGAAGCAATTTGCAATATGCTTGCGTTCATCACCTGCTTATCCCAATTCAGTAAGAACAAAATGTATGCAAAGAAAATGGCTTGATTTGTATTTTACAAGTGAATCGATTTTGTTATCGCAGTGCTTTGATGTTTCAATCCTAGAACTTAACATACTACACTTCCGTATCTTTGAAATATTCTCACATTATTTTGCCTCTAACGATCCTCATTTATGAGTCTCGAACAAGTTTGGTCCGGCTAATCGGCTCGCATTGTTCTTCATTATGTATTCAATTGTTGAGAAATTCATTTGATAGAAAAGGTTACTGAGTGAATATTTCAATCTAATCATTCAACATTAATCAAACTTCCTAGGTTGTATCGACAGTATTCACCACAAAATCCCCGGTCAGGTCTTTCTGTCTGTCCCCTGTTTAGACTCATCTAAGAAACCACCGAACAAGTTCCGGATTTCACCTATTTCATTGTTATTTTTCGAGGATGGATTTAGTGAAAGAAATGTATACTTAAGTTTTGCTTTTATTATGATGAAATACAGTTTGGGGTCGGATTTCTTATCATACTGCATTTATGTAATGTATTAACACAGCTCACTCTTCAAAATTTCAATGATGGAGGTTGAAATAGTCCATGCGCACCAAAAGACAAGCAGTAGAAGCTTGTGGGATAATGTAAAGCATTCTAATACTCATTGAAATACAGTTCAAGTGGTACAAACATTTATTAACACAGCCCACTCTTCAAGTTTTCAATTTTCATGGTTGATATAGTCCATGCGCACCAAAAGATGAGCAGTAGAAACTTGTGGGATACTGTAAAGCATTCTAATACTCATTGAAATACAGTTCAAGTGGTACAAACATTTATTAACACAGCCCACTCTTCAAATTTTCATTTTTCATGGTTGATATAGTCCATGCTCACCAAAAGATAAGCAGTAGAAGCTTGTTGGATACTGTAAAGCATTCTAATACCCATTGAAATACAGTTCAAGTGGTACAAATAATAATAATAATAATAATAATATTTTATTCCATTGAGATCATTTACACGATATTGGAAAAGTCAGTGGAGAAAATAGTATACATAAAATATGAATTGTTACATAAGTAAACATATAAATAGATAGGTACAAGGTATTAAAAGCTAAATTCCATAAATTCATTCAGACTATAGAATGAGTATTGCAACAGGAGATCTTTGAGAGATTTTTTAAATAAATTCAGATTTTGGATTTCTCTTATAGCGATTGGTAGTTTATTGAACAACTGTATACCTGTATACGATGGACTCTTTTCATAGAAAGTTGTCCGATGAGGAGGTATTCGAAGAAGATTACCATGCCTTGTCTTATAGCTATGCTTGTCAGCACTTTTAATGAAGTCCTTCAAATTATTTTTAACGAATAGGATATTTTTATAAATATAAATACAGGGAAGAGTTAAAATTTTGTTTTCTTTGAAGTAGTCTCTACATGAAGTTCGTTTATGGATCCCAAAGATGAGACGTATTATTTTTTTTTTTGTAAAATAAACAATTTTGTTGAGAATCTAGAGTTTCCCCATATTATAACATTATAAGATAAGTGCGAGTATGTCATCGCATAGTAGATATTCATTAGTTGTTGTTGGGAGAATATATTTTAATATTTAGAGATAGAGATAGAGATATTTAGAGAATATTTAATAGCACAGCCCACTCTTCAAATTTTCAATTTTCGTGGTTGGTATAGTCCATGTGCACCAAAAGATAAGCAGTAGAAGCTTGTGGGATACTGTAAAGCATTCTAATACTCATTGGAATACAGTTCAAGTGGTACAAATATTTATCAACACAGCCCATTCTTCAAATTTTCAATTTTCATGGTTGATATAGTCCATGCGCACCAAAAGATAAGCAGTAGAAGCTTGTGGGATACTGTGAAACATTTTAATACTCATTGAAATACAGTTCAAGTAGTACAAATATTTATCAACACAGCCCACTCTTCAAATTTTCAATTTTCATGGTTAATATAGTCCATGCGCACCAAAAGATAAGCAGTAGAAGCTTGTGGGATACTGTGAAACATTCTAATACTCATTCAAATACAGTTCAAGTGGTACAAATATTTATTAACACAGCCCACTCACTCAAGTTGGTGACATATGGAAACTTTTTGATTTTTCGGTAAGGAGAAAAAGTCGTTCTTTTTTATTATAATAATAATAATTCGTCTTTATTCATCAGGTGCAGAAAAATAATAAAATAATGCATATAACATAATATAAGGCAAATAAATACATTATTCTGGTACTATCTGCAAAAATGAACAGGCGGAGTATCAGCAGAAAGCAGTTTTTCAGATCAACCCTTAAAAAGTTTTGCATGTTCTAGAATCTAATTCTGAATTAAATAATCTTGAAATTTGTCAGCCTTCTGCTTCGTCCTAGAATATTCTCTGAGCCTCCACTGCTAGAGTCATCAATTTACCGGATGAAATTTCATTGCAGATAGAAATCTATAATTTATTTTCAGTTTACATAGATGTGATTGCATATTTTAACGTGATTTCTAATTCTGAACAATTTTTCATAACAATTTCGATTCTGTGACAAATAAAAGTACTTTATTCTTGCATGAAATCCATATTTCCTGACATGAATCGTGTACAACCGACAAACACCTTGTGTGAGGGGGGCTTCATTCTGTAATTTCCCTGAGAAGTCCTGACGATTTTTGGTATGATTCAGAATCAGCTCGTCGATAATTTTTGATATAATATCCTTTTTTTAAGCTGAAACTTGTATCTGAACATAGAAAAATCATATATTTCCGAATTAAGCATGAAATAAGCATGAATCTAATGATTTTGTATTTTTCATGAATTGAAAAAATTATTATTGAAACAAATAAAATATGACGTTGTCATAGAAAGGTTTCCAGGGTTTTCTCAGCATCGCCTAGTTGGAGATTGAACTCACTAATTAGAGTTTCTATATACCGTAAGCATACGCTTTGATGAAAGCTTTCCAGACTGAAGCTGTATTACAGACCCATTACATTGGCTGGATAATTAATTGCTTTCAATTTCAGTGATTACATATCTACTTTGACGCAACTGCGGACCTAAATTTAATGGTAAATTATTTCTCGGTTTCGGCAGTTTTGTTTTTGCTGCTTACTTTATGATATAATGAACATACAAGTAACATTATTATTACTTGGGTAAGATCAGATCTCTTTTGAGGCTTAGACAAATAAATATTGATAACTTGTCTGCCATTTGAGAAATTCCTAATGGTAATTTAACAGAAGAGTGTTTTAGACAGATTTTCATCCACACAAGATCGTTTGAACGCAGGAATGCAATTCGACTCGATAAAAACCGACCAAAACTTTAATTCAACATGTTTTATCCACAAGCACAAGCCCCAATCAATTGAATTTATTGAAAAGGAAATGACATATACCAAATTTTCCTTGTAAAAGTATATGCATAATGTTACCATTATATACGGATGTGGAAATATCCTAAACCTCAGACGTACACTGAGAAAAATGTACAAAAATCATAGAACGCACATTCCTTTATCACTGATACCATGTAGGAGTTTGTCAGGATATCTAAGAAGGTAAAATAGGGGTTAGTTTCAGAAAAAAATCATGGAAGTCACACATGGCTTTGAAACGTTTAAGCACGGAATATGTTATGGAAAATGCTCTTTCGTTCATCACTTAGTACCACGTAGAAGTTGGCCAAGTCGTCAGAACGGAGGGTGCAATGTACACTTTGCTTTGTACACGTTTCTTCCCGGGATATGTTATGGAAAATGCTCTTTTTCCCATCCCTGATACCACGTATGGATTGGCCAAGCTGTCCGAGGGTGTGCAATGCGGATGCATTTCCGAAAAAAAAAAGTCAAAAACCACATAATATATCCCGATCAGAAACGTGTACAAAGCCATTTGAGCCTTCTCCATCCCTGATACCGCGAAGAAATTTGTCTGGCCGTCCAAGGGGGTGCAAAAAATGTGAGTTTACAAAAAAATCATAGAGGGCACAAATTACTTTGTACCTCATTGCAACCCCTTGGACGGCTTGGTGACAGTGGCGAAGGAAAAAGCCTTTTTTAAAATATATCCCAAGCAGAAACGTGTACAGAGCTGTTTGCGCCTTCTATGATTTTTTTTCGGAGACCCACCCCTTATTGCTTCACCTCAGACGGCTTGGCAAACTCTTACTTCATATCAGGGATGGGGGAAAGAGCATTTTCCACAACATCCCTAGCAGAAATGTGTACAGAGCTATTTGTCTATTCTGTGATTTTTATATATTTTTCTCAGTGTATACCTTCACACCGGGCATTAGATCGTTCATGTCTGACTTGAAACTTATCTGGTTAATTGAGGTATCGTCCTGTGGCTATTGTTTGACCGATATCGCTGAAGGGCACAATCTGCAAACAAAGGACAAATGTTAGTGAGAAGCTGTGTTTGATAATCGTTATCTGTTAATATTGTACATCAAGTCCGTCTCCAATGCAATAAGGAGCCAAAACGGCTTCGTCCAGTGTTGGCAAGTTGCCAATCTTGTGATTATTTGGTGTCTTCGTTTCGTATCGAGTATTAATATTTCAGGACTAGATTGCTTTATAAAAATGTGTTGAACTCTTTAACAATAATTTCTGTTCATATTTCCATCGAAATAAAAATATAAATTATGTTATTGTATACCATGTAGTTGTAGAGATGACTTAAATATTACCCAAGACTTTCCAAGAATCAGTTGGTTCTGTTTTAGAACCCTCAAATCAAACTTTGTACAAACTACAACAATTTTTGAGTGCTCCTAAAAATAAGAAAAGAAAAATGGTGGGGGATTTATGAAATAAGCTGTTTGGACCACGATAAGAAGTATGTGGGCCAAACTAGAAGGGCTATCTAAGTATGACTCAAAGAGCACATTGCCCATACTAGTTCAAAAAAAAAATCGAGTGAGGCCCAGTATGTTCTGGATCACAACCACCGATTTGATGACACAAATTTCAAATCAGTTGAAAGGTTAATGACTGCGAAATTTCAAAGTTATATGAATGCGAATATTAGCTCTTTTCCATTCATGAAAGATTTTCCACAATATGACTTTATAGTCATCAACCACAAACCAAGTAGAAAGAAAATTAATAGTTTAGATACAGCATTGGGTTATCAACTAGAGTAGACAAGTGGGCGGGGTGTAAATAGGATAATGAGTGGGTTCAATCACTCAGATATGTATAATGTATTCATAGGATTAGGGAATAAATGGTACGATTACAAAGATTCAGCTCCTGACGATGCTGACTTTATTGGCGAAACGTGCGTCGAGTTACATTTACGTAGTTTTGGTGTTAAGTTGTTTCTTTTTCCTGAACGGTATTCACATGAAAGTTTTCAAATATTCATTTATTCGGTATTTGTCTTGTAATGAAATTTGTTGAGTTTTTGTAACGACGTAATAATTCAGAAATAATCTAACAGGTAACATAAAACAACTGAAAATAAAAAAACTGAAAAGACAAATCGTTCACACCACAGGGCTTCAGAGTAGTTCAATCCATCAAGTGATTATTGACCTTCCTAACACACAGACAACATTCTTCAGTCAATTGAAAAAATCAAATTCATATTCATAATTTTGATATCGTAGTCACCTGAATTATTGCCTTCCTGCTCGACATCACCCTGTATTTTCCTGTTTCCCGTTTATCAATGTTTATCATCGGCTTATAGTACTTAATTGAACGTTTTCATATAACGTGTCGTTTGAACTACTACTATTGCTGCTGTTGATAAGGTTTCAATTGTAAACAACAATATACCGATTATAATTAACGATAAAGGAACTTTCGATTCCATATGACCGCTGAAATGAAGACTTGAGGCGGATAATATTGAAATGATTATGATGTATGCTGACAGATAAATAGTTGATGGGTTTTTTTCAACCACGTCCTATTTTACTGCATATACATTTTTCATTCGCCTTCCATCTTTATATATTTTAGAGATATATTTCTCAGATAAATCCATGATTACCCATAAAAGAGAAGTTTGTCATTCGTAATAACAAACCATTTAGGTATTGCTGAATCAAAAATAATCAAGAGTCCATTTTAGCTCAGAGTGAAGTAATATAGATGTGTAGGGAAAAATTGTCAAAATCATCTCCACAACGATTTACCTTTATTCGACAAGGGTCTTTGAGGTCCCTAGAAGATTGATATGTTAGGGTAATATTTTGTTGTAGAACTTGTATCAGGCTAAAGATGGATTCTGCTGAATCCTGAACAAGTCCCTTCTTCAACGACACATGCCGAATAAAAGTTGAATATTCCCTACTCAAAAATATTCACGTTGAATAATCATTAAAGAAAACTCATATTTGAATAATAATGGGGGTCTTAAATGATAAAAGGTCATAATCAATATTATCTGGAGAAAAACAGAATACTATCAATGAAATTGAAATTGATAACCAAATAATTTATGAACTGAATCCATTGTGTAATAATCCAATCTCATTTTTCGTGAACAGCATTGAAAAAATCATTCCAGATTCAATAATAGCATCCGCAAACGTAATAATTTCTGTCTATTCGATAGAACATTTGAGGAAAGCAGTTTTCGAGTTATCAGATAAAGGCGGCCCTGATGAAATACACGATAGTATAGGAAACCCTGTCATCAATTTAAAATGTCGACTGAAATCTCGATACCAAATAATGTCAAATACCCATCTTGCATGCCCAGAAAGCAGCTGTGGCTTTCCGAAATTGATGTTCGATATGCTCGTTTAAGTTTACGTCAAGGATGATGGACATTTATAAAGTCTATATGTGATGAAAGCCCCTCATTTAAACCCCTCATCAGACGTTTACATCTGATGATGGCGAAAAAGTTTCTCGAAACGTCCCAAGACGCTCATAAATTTAGGAGTAAAATTCGAGCGGCTGAATTTTCCTTCTCTCTTAGAATTCGAGAGATCAAGTAGCACCATTAACTGAATTGAACAGAAAAACAAGATTATTCGATTATAAGTATATCGAAAATAGTTGAAAATATAATGGTAATATGCACAAAGAAATGCTATCGAAATTTATACCAGATATCACAGGATACTCTTCAGTAAACAATATTAAATTAGACAGGGTTGCAAATGGTTTTTAAGGCCGGTTATTTTCACTAGCAGGTACATTGTATATAATTCGTCGCACTTTAGTGACGGATCTAGATTCATTTATTATATCTGTTCAGTCATTATATCCCCGATTGTACCAGGAAACGTTGAATAGTACTTTTGTTCATCTTACGCGTTTATTGACATCTTATTGTAGCGTTGACACACCGAGTTAAGCTCCGAGGCGATCTGTATTTGCGAAAAATTACACTTTACAATTCATACTACACTTGTGAATTGTATATTCTCAAACCATGGGGTTATATTTCAAATGAATCGAAATTCAAACATTTTTTGTGGCTGTGACCACCATCATGTAAGTCATCGCTTCATCTCGCGATTAAAGTATGAAGCACTCCACTCAGAATATGCCACGCACTTCATGATAGTGTGCATCATCCACTTTCCACATAGGTTCTCTCTATTTATTTTAATGAGTTCTTTCATTCCACCCTTACTCGTTAGTGGTTGGGAAACAATGTTGGGCAATTAAGACAGCAAACATTAACCCTTCTGCCCACCTCCGTAACTTTCAAGAGTCCCCTGGAGTTCGGACGAAGAAATGCCGTTATTCTTATAGGAATGCAATATGAAATGGCAAACATAAAGCGGTCAGATTTATGCGGCGATAATAGACGCAATTTTTCTGGTAGAATGAACGGTTGTTTCGAAACTCTGGTTGTTTTCAGTTCCTATCGGTTTTTTTCATGTATTCTCTGTAGATTTGAAGAGATTCGATTTGAAAAACATGGTGCACTCGTGTAAAAATAAAATAGTCGAGTTGTTACGTTACGTTGAATCATTACACATTGATTTGGGATTTAAAATGAAATACATGCATATATCGGAATTGAGAGATTTCGTAAATACTGTAGGTAATAATGAATTATGGTGGATTACGTAATCCAATCTTCCGCAAAAAAACCTATACAATAGGTATGGTCGTCGGCAAGTATTCAACAAAAAACAACTACTGCCCCCTACGACCATTGAATTATATTTGTTTAATACTTGGCAAAGCTTTCTACAAGAACCACTTTGCAATGCATTTTAAATATCAAAGCTGAAATTATTTTTCGATTTAATTGGGGGAACACCTCCGTACCGGTTTCATGGTCATTGCCAATCATCAGCGAAGGCTAGTTCGACCCAATTGAATCGAAAAATCTTTCATCCTAATTGGAAATCCCTGAGACAAACACTGAGTTATGAATTCAGCGCCATCTCTGGGTTCCAGATTGAAATGCACTCCGACTACGTGTCGACTTCAATATGAAGCCAGAAACATCATGAAAGATGGGCGACACTACTTTGTAGTAGTTGTTTTCTGTTGAATACTTGCCGACGACCATACCTATTGTATAGTTTTTTTTTGCGGAAGATTGGATTACGTAATCCACCATAATTCATTATTAGTTTTATGATCTTCCGTCAAGTAGTGTCGCCCATCTTTCATAATACTGTAGGTTTTATAGAGCATCGTTTTAAATAGAACGATTAAAAATTTTTATTTCAGCTTGGAAACTATCTAATTACTGCCATAGTAACTGGTCGACTTGACCTCATTGACCGATTCGTATTAAAATTATCTGCATATATACCTTAATGCGTTTTTAGAAGACATCAAAACTTTTGTGCACCATACATTTCGTTCTGCTCTCCCAGATCCTCTTCCTAGACACTACCAATTCGAGATCAAAGACATTTTCATCAGTCTCTTCCAGGATTTTCAACAGCTAGTTAGTCTTACTGAGACCTATGCTCCTCCTGTATTTAAAACAGGTTTAGAGTGTATCCATGCTTTCCAGATTATTTGATTGCTTCCACTCTTGATCAGTTGAGAGTTTACTGTCCTGTTACGTGAAGATCCTTCAACATTCTTTTGGGCCAGGTTCGTTGACGTCCGATACCTTCCTCAAACTTGCGTCCAACCGATATTGCTATAAAACATTCGCTGAATCTCCACGCGGACGATCGATCACCCCAATGATTCTCTAAAAACTCTGTACCGGCATATTTTGCAGTCTTCTAAAAACTATTGGAAAATCAATCTAGGGCTTAAATCAATGATAGCCGAAAATCGTTCTCTTATGCTTACTATCCTTCGTCATATTCTCTTGTTTCCTTGTTTATTTTTTTTTGTTCGTGTAACATTTTCAATAACTGTTTTTCCTTAGATTCTGCTTTTTCCCTGTTTATTTAAAATACCTTTTTTATCAATCCTTCGAACTTCATCCCACCATGCACCCCCTAAAAAGGAACTACCGAGCATTGAGAATACCCGAACGCCCCCCCCCCTATTTCAACAACCCCCACTCACATAGCGGACTCTTTTCCTACTGATTGGCGGTCAGCAATTTGGAATCTATCCCTTATATCTGACGTGAGTTCAATTTTATAGCAATGACTTTATTGTGCATGGTGCCCCCTGAAACTGGCTGAGGGCCTTGTTTGCCGGGCTGGTGGCCCTCATTTCTAACAGTTCAGTTTGTAAGCGGCAGACTTCCTGAAAGCTGAAAAACACTGATTAAGCACCTTGTGTTTTTCAGCATTCAGGAAGTTTGAGCCTTGTTGTGGTTTACGCTGGCTTCGCCAGAGGTTCTGCCTTGTCTCACCTCTTCGGGTATCTTTGTCTGGTTGACTAGTCGTCTGTATTTGTCTGTATTATCTTTCTCTTGTCTGTTTTCTGGTGCGTCGGTCATTATTGAATTCACATGAGCTTCTATGCATCCGTGTGTTGTCCCTGCGTGGGTGATAACTAGGTTCGTTTCCACGTCACTGGCGTTCAAATGAGGCCACAAACGCTTATGCCTTGTCCGCATGTGTGAAAACCAGTCCCATCTCACCGTGGAGTGTGGGGCATGTTTACCTTCGACCCTCCACATATCAGGCCAGAAAGTCGTTAATGCTTTCTGTTTCAGCCGTCTCTTATTTTGTACTCACCACCAATATCCTTCAAAACTATCTATATTCAATAATCCCACTTCTGACACCAAATGTTACAAATTCTTTGCAGGCTTGTAAAAAAAGAACGGCTTCTTACGATAGTAAATAAATGGTGATTTCAGGCTATTGCAATCTGTATTTCATATGTGCAGGATATCTCTCTTCAGAGGTGTATAATAGGACGTATAGTAAGCTCGGGTAAGTGTGACCGTGATTTTCATTAGTTCGCATTGAATTTAGTCCATCTGATGAACCTGAACTAATATAACAATGAACTTTTGCAGGTATTTACTTCGAAGGTCAGTCTTCGTAATACGCCACAGAAAACTGTTGAAAACCGTATTCTATGAATTTTATTTACATATTCAGATATACATCTCCATAGGTCACACTTCCCCGGAAATTTGGGGCAAGTGTGATTCTGGCCAAATTTAAAGATATTAATGCACGTAAATCTCTCTTTGGGGCAGGTGTGAGTAAACAGTAAAGGAACTTTCACCACAATTTATTTGTTTCGAGATATCTTTATTCAAAACATAGTTAGGAACTTTTCAATATTGAATTTGAAATGCCCCATTGGAAAAATAAACAAAAAATAATCGTGAAAGTGAACATTTGTTAAAAAGAAAAATTCACAGGTAGAAATCTGAAAAATCGAATGAGAATTTCATTGATCCCCATCTTCTGACGAGTGGTGATGGAAGCACAGTTGTTATTTAATCCTCAGAAAGTGTATCAATGTCTTCCACATCTGGCCAGGTATATTGTTTGGCTCTCTGAGATTTCCGTATATAATTTCGTACTTTAGCTGAAAAAATATTACTGTTTAGATTGGCCAAATGAACCAGGTTCCCACTTACCCCGACAGATAGGTCACACTATCCCCAATAACATTTAATTTCGGGGTAAGGGTAACAACTTCATGAAAAAACGGCAATCTTTAATCAGATTCATTGTTTAGGCAGAAGAAAGTGTATAAAATGGATTCTTACCTTATAGATTTTAACAATACACTCAAAGCTTGAAATAAACTCGTTATACTCGTTCGTGTTAATGAATTGTAGGTTATAAAATTGGGGAAAATATTTGGATTTCACAAGATCTCTTTTGTATTTTATATGATAGTTATGGATTCATTATGAGTGTAGGCTATTCGTCAATAGATGGCATTGGGCTGTCGCCCGGTTTAGCGAAGATAGCGAGCAAACTCACACTTGCCCCAAATTCACACTTATCCAAGCTTACCTTATTAATCGTGGTCTTCCAAATGCCTTTTAGTCAATATTTGCACGAGAAGAAATCATATAAAAATATAGTTTCTAGTATCTGTTTTTCTTCGCAGAGTCTGATCGTCATCAAGACTCCGAAGGAACTGCAGTCCAAAAAAAAGGCTAATTGTACTTCTCTCTCTGTAATCATCATTTCATTACCTTCTGCTTCTAATGTGATGTATCGGGTGTAATTTATTTCTCTCAATAACTTGGGGTATACTTATTTCAAATATATTTGTTATGACAGGCAGAATTTTTACAATGAGAAAGAAATATTTATCCAAGTCATCGATGTGTCTTAGCGAATACTGGCTGACTGATATTCGTCCATTTGCATACATTTTTGGATTTGGCAATCGTAGAATGAATGCGGATTAAATATTCCGAATAAGATCCTTACCTTCCTGATTATTTGTCCAAATTCAAGGGAAACAGAGTTGGATAACTTCAATAATGCCAATGTTCAAATTCCAAGTTAGTTGGTTACTTTGTGGCCCTTCAATGACAATCATTGGCATCCCAAGTCATTAATAATGATCACCTATTTTTAGGTTAACGTTGATGCAGTATTCGCTTCTCTAAAAACGAAAATATACTCGAACTTTGATACTTATTCGATTATTCGAACAATGTATAAAATTTATGCTCGCACATTATTTTTAAAAAGTGAGAATTGATGACTCATCGATTGTTAATGGAAAACGTAATAGAATTAGACATTCACTCGTTTTATCAGTGGTTTTTGTTTATTTTTAAAATTATTTTATAAACAACGTCGGGCAAATTGGTTGCGTCAGTTGACATGATTATATATATATATATATATATATATATATATATATATATATATATATATATATATATATATATATATATATATATATATATATATATATATATATATATATATATATATATATATATATATAGAAGCATTTGACCACAAGCCTACTTGCTGGTTCAGATACGTTGACGACATTTTCGTCATATGGCCTCATGGTTACGAAATCTTAAACACGTTCTTAGATCACCTAAACGATATCCATCCCAACATGAAATTTACAATGGAGACCGAAATGAACAACTCCCTAGCTTTCCTGGACGTTCTCATTACGAAATCCAATAACTCTTTCACCCACACAGTACACAGGAAACAGACCCACACCAACCGATACCTACACGCAAACTCTCATCACCATCCAGCACAAACAAACTCCGTATTGAACTCCCTGATATACAGATCAATTCAGCTTACCGACAACCAGAATAGACCACAAGAGCTGGACAAACTGAAATCAGCCTTACTTCAGAATGGTTACAACAATTCGCTAATCGACAAGTCTATCCGCCATCAACTGACCCGTCCTCCAAAAACAAATGATCCAGTAGAGAGTATCCAGCCACACAAAGCTTTCCTACCATACATCAAAGGTGTGACAGACAAAATCAGTAATATCTTGAGAAAACACGAGATAAAAACAATATTCACGGCCAACAACCAAATATCCAAATTTCTCAGATCTCCCAAGGACACAATACCAAACGATTCTCAAGGTATATATGAAATACCATGTTCAGACTGCCCGAGAAGTTATATTGGCCAGACTAACAGACGAGTAACTTCCAGAGTCTACGAACACGAACTTGCTGTGCGTCAGGCATCTTCCACTTCCGCACTTTATAAACATCGAGAAGACACAGGTCACAAAATAGACTTCAAAAACACAAAAACAATTTCCACCGAGAAAACTCTGCAAACCAGGATCATCCGAGAAGCCCTCGAGATAGAGAAGCGCCCCAATTGCCTCAACACTCGCGACGACGGACGTAGACTTCCCAATACCTGGAAGCCTCTCATTGCACGCATCAACTCATTTCCCACCAACCCAGTTCCCGCACATAGCTCACTTGGCGCCAACCAAGTTCCCGCACACAGCTCATCTAGCGCCAACTCAGTTCCCGCCCATAGTTCACCTCGCGCCAATACATTGCACACGGCCATTACAGCCACGTCCACTATAAATACAGTTCCTCAACCCACAATTCCTCAGTTCTCTCGAAGGAGTAGGCAGATTGAGACCTTAGAGAGAACCAGTGACGAGACATGGGGAGTAGGCAGATTGAGACCCCGACGTCAAGTCACAAAAACCGAACGTAATTAAACCTGAGGAGTAGGCAGATTGAGACCTCAGCGTAGAATTACGTTTCAACCATTTATAAATTTTCTTATTTTCTTTCTTTTTCAGTTCTTGAAAATGGCTCCAAAATCGGAGCCGAAACGTCGAATTTCAACAAATTCCAGACGCGGTTCAACCCGAACTTTTAGTTTTCAAATATCTGACCGCGGAAACCTATCTGAACATATATATATATATATATATATATATATATATATATATATATATATATATATATATATATATATATATATATATATATATATATATATATATATATATATATATATATATATATATATATATATATATATATATATATATATATATATATATATATATATATATATATATATATATATATATATATATATATATATATATATATATATATATATATATATATATATATATATATATATATATATATATATATATATATATATATATATATTTCAACAAATTCTAGACGCGGTTCAACCCGAACTTTTAGTTTTCATATAAATATATATATATAGATATATATGTATATATATATTGCATATAAGCAATTGCAGTATTCATCTCGGCGGACGGTGACAGACAGCGAGACCTCGCGTGTATACAATTTGTGATAACCTGGACTGCACTGATGAGGGACAACATTCCGAAACCGGTCTGTAGTTGGTTCACCATTTGAATCGGGTGAAGTCCTGCTGTTTGTTCAGAGAGTTCTTGCAAAGCTGTTCCTTCAAAGTAAGGATCTTTGCACATGTGTCTAACTGATATAATTCAATATCTGTCGCGGTATTAGCCAGAGAAGTAGTTGTTTTCTGTCGGACACATGCCATACATACTATACAAAGTTATAGTCACATCCTAAAGGATTGTTATCGACTGTTTTACAATCACTTGGACATGATTTGCTCCTTGAAACAAGTATTTTACATATACCATTTCGTATCCGAAATGTCCTTCTGGAGTGCTCTCTAATCTGTCGTCAAGGTGGATCCTGTAAGCAATTGCAGTATTCATCTCGGCGGACGGTGACAGACAGCGAGACCTCGCGTTTATACAATTTGTGATAACCTGGACTGCACTGATGAGGGACAACATTCCGAAACCGGTCTGTAGTTGGTTCACCATTTGAATCGGGTGAAGTCCTGCTGTTTGTTCAGAGAGTTCTTGCAAAGCTGTTCCTTCAAAGTAAGGATCTTTGCACATGTGTCTAACTGATATAATTCAATATCTGTCGCGATATTAGCCAGAGAAGTAGTTGTTTTCTGTCGGACACATGCCATACATACTATACAAAGTTATAGTCACTTCCTAAAGGATTGTTATCGACTGTTTTACAGTCACTTGGACATGATTTGCTCCTTGAAACAAGTATTTTACATATATATATATATATTATTATATATATGTATTATTATTATTATATATATATTATATATTATATATATGTATATATATATATATATATATATATATATATATATATATATATATATATATATATATAATGAATAGTAACTTGTGACATCTACAGTCACTAGTTTGAAACTTAATTCGACACAAAGTATTCTCGACCGAACTCTATTAATTAAGTAGGAAATTCTCGGGTAGCGGTCTGTCTGTAGAAAAAAATTCTAGATATATATATATATATATATATATATATATATATATATATATATATATATATATATATATATATATAATAACAAAGTATTCTCGACCGAACTCTATTAATTAAGTAGGAAATTCTCGGGTAGCGGTCTGTCTGTAGAAAAAAATTCTAGACAAAGTCAGCAATCAAAAAAACAGGTTATTCCTTGAGATGGTCCATATCAACAAAAATCCTAACACAGTTAACTACAAAACCGATACAGGACAACTTAGTAGTATATATTGCAATATCTTAAATTCCATTCAACGTTGTATGTAGTTTGACAGTTGGTACCAATGGAATACCTACACTAATTAACACCATTGTATTTAAACGATCCCTTATTCAAACCATAGTAACACTCCAGTCAGGTAAATTAAGCGTTTAGTCTGCAGCGGAGAATAACAATTTTCCTCCCAAATGTTCCATAGGTTAGAACTAACTCTGTGAATTTTGTAAGTTATCATGTTATTTTTATGTAGTCCTTCAACAACTCATATTCCTTTTTAATTGTAGCTCTTCCTGAAGAAGTCAATAAAGGTTGACGAAATATTGAAGATTTAAATCGAATGAGTTTCATTGTTCAACAGACCGCTACCCGAGAATTTCCTACTTAATTATATATATATATATATATATATATATATATATATATATATATATATATATATATATATATATATATATATATATATATATATATATATATATATACTATAGAAATGGAAATAATTATTGAATGTTTTCAACGAAAAGCAATTCTCGGGAATTCGTTACCAATTGAGATGTTTCCCTTAACCTACACATTCTCACAAATTCTTCTTGGTTTCAATAATGTCTGGTCCTCTGGAGACACCTGAAGATGAGAAATGATAATTCAGGGGACAACTAACAAAACAAGAGAAACTTACAATTGTTAATGCTCACTTCTCAGAACAGGTATATTTGTTAATTATGACATTACACCGTACAACTACAGGATAAACTTTAACCAAAAAGAAGTGCAATACTAAGTGGCAAAAGGACCAAAAATATTGCCTTTTATATATGTAAGTACGCGTCTCCTCAAGATGTAATCACGTGGACAGGCAAATCCAGAGATATTTTTCTTCATCAAACGTGAAACGGAAGCTACTGATTGAAAATTAAACTTGCAACAATAGGAAGTTGCAAAAGTAAATTATTTTTGTAGAGAACAGCGCAGCACCAGAGAAGTTAATATTCGAATGTTGGTGTCGAATGAAATTTCGGTTTACGCGACCTCAACATCATTTTTGAGCTCGAATTACATTCGAATTTTTGGTATTAATTTCCTTCGAATGATCAATTAACGAAAATAATGTTATAAATCATCAAGGATTGCTCTAAAATTTCAGTTTTCTTTTCAGAATGGTAGGCACTAGTCCATCCATTTACCATTTTCCTTAATTAGTGATAGTTCATCCTGTATATAGATCACATAAACTCGGAATTGTCATTCTATACTTTCTACAAAACGATCGGATATAAGATGCCGATTGAAACGCCGTGTTCAATTATGAACAATCGAGATAACGGAAAATCAAGTCAAGTCAAGATTGATTTCTGTCACATATTTGCCTCAAATCCTACCTTGTTGTGGAGAGAAAGGAAGTTTCGAAATACCTTATTCATCTTTTATGACTTTACGGCGGCAAACTTCTCGAACTTTTTGAAACTTTCGTAAATGTCTGTAGTTTAAAAAAACATTAATCAAATAAGTAATTGATTTTTTTTGGTATTTTTTGGAGAATAATATATACCATAAGCAATTCTTCTTTCCAAATGGTGTATCCGAGGAACACGTGAAAATTTACGCCCAGCAAGTTTATCTCGATTAAAATTTAAAGAGTGACGTACTTTCGCGGAGAACGCTCCTAAATTTAAAAATTTTTATAATTGGTTTAGTAGAATGTGCATTCAGCATGGAATTGAATATGCAATTGAAAATTACGGGAGTTTTGGGAGATATTTTTACCAAACAAATTCCTAATACCCACTTATATTTTTCTTGCGGCAGAATGTGTGCCCAACGAAATGACACTGATGAATTTCTGGAGTAAATACCAGAATATGATATGAATATTTTTTATGCAATAAGTACAAAATTATGTTTAATAGCCCTCGCTGTCAGCTCGTGATATAAATTATATGAGTGCAAAATTTCCATTTTGTACGAGTTGTGTACTATACTTTTTCTATGATAACCTTCTGTCCAACATGTTTGATATTTCACTAAACATTGACGTTAACATAAGTATATGCGAACATTTTCATTATTGCCATGAATACGTAAAAGTAATGAAGTAATAAGAAGTGAAGTTAAGCAATTATTGAGAAGGATTTTTTTGAGAACTTGTGGAATGCTGAATACTTTCTTTCCGGAAGTCGATGTTGTATTTGAAATTTCATATTAGCGGTGTTAAGTAAGAACAGCTACTTTTCAATTCAATAGCGTTTTGTTATATTTAATACGACGGAACGGAATCGATAATGTCATTAAATATATGGGAACGTTGGGCTCTATTGTCGAAAAATTGAAATTATACCTCACAGAATTGAAGATTTTTATCTCACCTAAATTTCTTTGCGGTCCAGCCTCCCTTGGATTGTTACTTTTTTTTCTTCACAGGCTGAAATTGGACCCTCCGCAAAATTCACTACATTCGTTAACACTTACTCTGTTTTCAATTCTTTAAATTTGAATCATCAACTTGACAAGGTTAGAAGATCCTGTATATGAACTTTTATTAATGATAAACATGATTCAACAACACCTATATATTTATATTTAATCGTTTAACAAAATAAATACAAACAATCAAAGACTTACTAAGGAACATTCAGAATTAATTGTTATTGAAACTGAAATTGAATTGAACCGAAACTGATCATGAATCGAAATTAAAATGAGGCAAGATAATGTGTTAACATCTCAACGAGATGGAAGCAATTATTTAGTTTAAATGAAATTCAATGACTGCAACGAGTGCAGTAAAGTTTAATAAGATAATCATAATGACTGATATGGAAGTTGATCGGAAGAATCAACTTTTCTTAGGAAGGAGAACGATTGTTTATGAAACTGAAATATTTCAAATGAAAACTAAATAATTCCTCATTGAGATTAGAGTTGAAACAGTCATAAAAATTTTCTGTCAACTTTGAACAGTTTGCAGCAGGTAATTTTCATCTAGGTATCGTAGATTTTCTCTAAACTTCTCTGCCGAAAATATATTGGAGTAAACTAAACGGTAGTTTCTCAGCTCAGATCGAAAATTTATTTCAAGAATAATTTTTTTTGTTCGCTAATCATTCAAAAGCAGCGATCTATATACAAATATAATATATGCAATTTATTCTGTCAAATTGGAAGGCAAAAAAACTTCGATGATGTTCTACGAGCAACTCATCTCATCCTCAAATCTCCTCAAATCCAAATTGTTCCTCACCATTTCAGCTGGAGAATTGGTGATTTTCATTATCTCGGCTGGAAATCTCGTTGACTGCAAGAAAATTCGATTAATGACTTTGCCTTCGCATAGCTGATGAAATGTCTAATAAAACAATTAAAGCATACCAAGAACTTGATAAATTTCTCTGATAATATATTCGCTAATTTTCAGTACAATGAGCATTGTTCTCTGTTGTCATTGACAGTTTGTCGAATTCAGCTTAGCTCCTATCTCAAATAAAATTAAATTCATCGAATGCGCGAAAGCATGTACAGTACAACACATTTCTGAGAATACTGGGCGATACCCATGTTTATCGGACATGAATGGTTTTTGTCGATGAAAGGAGAGATATGCAAAGGTATAAGTTGAGTTGTGTTGAAATTCAAACTTGAAGGAGCTTTAAAACTGTCACAGCTACATTAAAAAAAAATAGATAGTGTGTGTGGAGTCAATTTTTGCACTTTTGATATGATAAAAACTGCGATATCAACAGTCCATGAATTTCTATAGAAACTTTGTGATGTGGCGTAAGTATATAAAGAAAGAATAGGAACTGTCGAGACTGAGATAGATAAAAACTGAGATGAGTCAAGGCGGAAATGGACAAAAGGAAGGAAACATTAGTTTGAACTTGAAGTTCGAAAAGGAATAAAGGTAAGTATTGAACCAGGAAAGCTTTCCAATGCGGCGGAAAAATTCCACTGGCACATTACCACCTACAATTTGATGTAATTGTTTCTACTAAAGGAGTGACGGTAGATCAGCAGAGAATAATTTCAATAGATATAAACCAGCATCGTGGTTTTCTTGTTTTGTGTATCTATTATTGCCGATATGTGCTGGGGTTTGCTAATATCACTGCAAACACAGTTCGAAGAGTCTGAGAAATGCCAAAATTCATTCAGGAAGCTGAAAGAAGCTTCGGTTAACACACCAATTCTGAGCTGTGCCCCACCAAACTTGGAGCTGTCCTATCTCATATCCAGGAGGAACGGGAGGTCATTGGCTATTTCAGCAAGCACTACTGGAGCGCAATAACTGAGTCACCAGGTGAAAACTGTTAGGTATTATCAAAGGAGGAGAGCACTTCTAGAATAGAAGGAGATTCCTGTTGAGAACTAATCATGCACAAACGTCTAATAGTCGTTTAAAAAATTTATACAGGTTTGCTTCTGATAGTGTCGTCGACTTTATTGAAAATATTGTGATTGTATTGATTAGAGAATGATATCAACATACTGTAAGAAACCGAATTTGATCGGCCATGTGAAACCTAGAATCAAAGAAATCATCGAAATTTATTGATGGCCAAGTAGGGCTATTGAATACTTCCTGCTATGTCTTTAGATAACACCCATGCATAATTTATATACAGGATCAGTTTATCATCTCAACAAGATAAAGCGGACAAAACCAGATATTTTATTCATTATCTGGTTCTCTCTAGCGAAATTCAGTTCCAACTACTTATTCCACAAAATGGTAGAAACATTTACCCCGAAATTCACCATCTTGCGGTAAATACATCGGTCCTATACATTTTCTTTCAATAATTCATTTCGAGAAGGGAAAATCCTCTATGCCTCGTCCATTCATCTAAGTCTGGCATTTCAAGTTAATCCGATTTTCATTCCGCCAAGTTACCGATATGGCTCGCAAGATTCATTATCTTGGGGAAATGCCCCATCAAATCTCTAAGGTAGCACGCTGGTGATCGATCTTGGTCGTAGTGAAGGATGAATGAACTGGCTAATTTGCGAGGATTACCTTTATCAATCGAGCAACGCATCTTTCTGCTTCACTGGTTGTCTGAGAGGAAAAAATCGGTGTAGGGAAAATACCTTCAGGTAGACTTCATTTCGTGTTATTGTACATCAACATTCATAAAATCGACGCACTGAAATAAAAGTGTTCCTCAACCAAACACATGGTTGGATTTGTTACTGGAACATTTTCGCAGTATTAATGTGGATATGAATATTTTTGTATATACTTATCGTTAATTGTAAAAAACATCAGACCATGGAAACCTTGCGAAGTCTCTGAGTGATGAGGTTTGCGAACTATACATCAAGGATTTTTGTCGCATCGCAAGACAGTAAGCAATAAACCAGAGTACGGTGAAGCTTTCCTTTTTACGCAGCGATTTAATTATGACACATTTCTTTCCTGCAGAGTGATAACTCACAGTCATGAACTGGATTTTATTGCCGAGGCTTTTCACAAAATGAAACTCGCATTATGTTCCATTTGCCTTACTATTGCTCAGTTTACGAACTTGCGAGATAAAGGAGGTAGAATATATTCTGTGCTCTTTGTAATCTTGTCCTCTCAGTGAATTGACATTGTTTGTCTGAATGAAACATGGAACAGTTACAGAGCTGCAGTGCGCGCTTGAAGTATGGAATCAAAAAATAAAAAGGAACTGAGTGTCCTTACCTCAACAAGGAATTAAAAATATTAAAATTTTCAGGAAGACATTAATGAAATTTTATTATAGGGTCTACCATTATTGCTTCTCATAATTTATCCCAACTTTCAATAATAAATGCAATTACAACTCACATTCGAGAAAGCGATAGGTCACATAATTTTGATAAAAAAATGCTGCAATCATCAACAAATTTCTGCAAAGTAGGCTCTTTGTTCTTACAAAGGTCTGAGGATTCTTTCCCAACCAGCAATTTTTTATATTTGGGAAAAGAAATAAGTCTCAAGGATCAAAATTTGTAGATTGATGTTGATGCATCTCGGTCCTCGGTGGTGTGCGGGTTGAGTCCTCGCCTCATAAGCCAGAGAGCGTGAGTTGGAATCTCAGCATTGCCACCGGTCTCGTGCATGGCATCACACGTATTAAAAGGTGAGGGCTACGTCTTCCCCTAGCTCGCACAAGTCTCTGACTTTTGAGGGTTGCACGTAGGGGTGCAATCGGTTGACGGATATAACAATTTTAACAAAAAAAAAAACAACAATCTTAAAAATTAGCTTGTGATCCTTTTTCCCTTTCTTCCCTTTTCCAACAGCGAGAATGACCTTACTTGATGTTGGTAAAGTTTGCCTCTTACTTCGTTTCATTAAAATCACGAACCGTTGTAGAAACTCGTCTGGACTGCTTGAAGGAACAAACCAATGCAAACACTGTTGTGAAGGGGTCCGTTGCGCTGAGAGTTTTGTCCAAATAGTCGTCTAGGATGGTCCATACGCGTTCATTCAAATCAGCGAATTTTCTCCGTTCCGAAATGATGCCTATGTAGTGGGTGTCATTGATTCCTTCGATTATTTCCTGATCGTTTTATCATTATCGTTAATCATTTTATTATTGACATTTATCATTTCATCATTGGCATTTATCGACAGAGGCATTGGATGGAAGTAGTGACTTCACATAGTCTAGAAGGTAATTCTTCTAGAACAGAAAATTCGATTGTAGGACAACGCTTTGAGTATTAGTTTTGGTACTGGTACATTTCGTGGCTTAGGTTTAGGTGAGAGGCAGGTGAGATGAAAATCCATTGGTTCTGATTTGGAATTGAATATAGGTGATAGTGATCGGAAGTTTCGGGAAAAATCTCATGAAAATATAATTTTGTCCTCGATGGTGAAAATTTTGGTTTTAACAACATAATAGTATTTGAATTATTTCTTATTATGTGATGAAGAATGTCCTTCTATTATTGATTTCAGATCATCTGGAGAGGCAATACTACGATATGAAGTTTTCAAGTTCGCAAATCCCATAGCATTTTCTGTTCCGGTTGAAAAATCTAGTAAAGAATCGACATCGATTTTCATTCAATTCAGTATTTCATGAATTAAAAAAATATGTGCCTAGTTGAATTTTGTCTCGTTGGCTACAGCATGGTCTGTTTTAAATCCGTTACATATTTTCCTGTCCGTACTTTTTGTGAATGAAAAGCAACAGTTTTTTTTCATGTTCTGTGGAATTTTCCACAGCGTAACAAACAGTACATGTGCCTGTACAAATTGAACTTTGTTTTAAGAATATGTCTGTAGAAAGACACTTTAACCATGTATTTGTCATCCTGTTTTCTTTTTGATCTACATGAATCCGATGGAGAAAATTCACAATTAGTAAAAGGTACAGATGTTATTTATTGTGATTTTTGTTTCTGAATAGTGCGGCTGTCCCACAGGAAACTGGTTGATATGACTCACAATGTCGTTGATAACATCAACACTCATCTTATGTGAACAATTCTTGTGACGTCCTTTCTTTTCTGGTGATGGGAGTGATTGCCCAAGTTTTAATGACATTTGACTCTTTTCAACCTTTGCTCTTCCAATTCCATAAAGAGAGCAAAAAGCATTTCTTTCTACACATTGAAACTATTTGTCTATCATATGTCAATGACGAGATACGCGATGAGTTTGATTACTCTTGAAGTCACATTGACAGTATTTTGAAGATTTAACTAACAAACTAGACTCATAGAACTATTTTACTAGCAGCAACTATGTTTTGATGTAAAATTACACCTGAAAAATAACTGTCATAATTGAGAAAACAACTCGTTGCTTTCTAATAACTTTAAAATCCGTTTGCCTATGATGAATCAATATTTTCACATTCAAACCGTAATTGATGAATGCGAATAACACAGTAACGCTGATCACAGTACTATAATATCCACAAAATGAGACAAAGCCAATGGTTCGTCGTCAACAGAACTTTCGAAATTTTCAGCGGATAAATATGTTCTGTTACATATTTGTTACATGACACCTTCATCCACCACCAATACTGGTTGTATGTGTTACATAACACCTTCATCATCAAGAAATCCCTTCAAAATATTAGAAATTTATAATGAATCGTTTATTGGGAAAAAAATGCACATTTATCCAATTGTGTTTTCAATTATCAATTGCACCAATATTGTTTTTACAGTTGTGTTCTGTTCTCTGTGAGAACTACTCAATAAAGCGATGCAGACGAAAACAACAGACAGAAACAGTGATGGATTTGATTAAACCGTAAGGTCCTCTACCACTCACTTCAAAACTATTTCGATGGTGAATCATTGTTTTAGACAATATCTCTTCTTCAATTTCAACGTCTGTGGACTTTCTGCCATGCATTCGTTCAGATTCTTTTGTGGAAGACAAATATATTTATTTCCTTTCGAGATCAACGATATTTTTCCACTGTGAAAGTGGCCTATAAAAGTGTGTGGGCGCATTAGTTGAGTTATTTGTTTTGTCTGTGCCATGAATTTATTGCGGATTTCGTTTGTTTCGTACGGTCTGCAATAATGTTTTTATTGTCATGACGGCATGATTGGGTTATAACATTTTTCCAGAATCAATATATTGATAGCTTTGTAATGTAATGAAATCTCTCCTGATCCAGACCAGATGATGAAACTGAACGGTGTGAAAATAAATATTCTCTCTTGATTAAATCCATTCATCATCGGTTGTGTTGAATATGTATTAACTGCATTTGGAAAAATGTATATTGAATATATCGAATTCATTACCTTCGTAATGTTAATGGAATAACTTTTTGTCAATACGTATACCACTCTCGAGAACATTTCGAAAAGTCGTAAAAAACTTTTACCCAATCGTGTAATTGAAGTCGCCCATAGTGATTGAAATTGAACACCAAACAGTTTGCTTTGCAAATAATAAGGCGTATGTTGTCAAGATTCATACAGACAATTCAACACAATTTAGCCAGAGACATTATTATTTATTTCAAAACTGACTGAACTGTTCCGTTTGTTGTGAACAGATCACCGAAGGATTTTTAAAGTTACTACATTCCCTTTACTTCTACAGTTATCGTGAAGTGAGTTGACGAAAGCAGAAGGAAATCAATTGCAGAATGACAGGCAACTACCAAGAAAATAGTCTGTATGTAGTCACCTTTTCAATTATACCTTTGCTAGTTGTTACAGTGAGCATTGCGATGTGTGTTTTTGTAGAAATTTCGCCAGGTGTCGGAAAAATGTGATTTGGTAGTCGTTCTATGCTTGCCGACGAAACTCCTACAGCTTAGAAAGGCTGGATAATTTATTAATCAATATTCATTTGATAGAATTATGGCCTTGTCTTTCGACTAGCATGCCGAATTCGACCTGTTGAAATATTCATATCACATGCTGCAATAATTATTTTGTTCCAGACAAATTCTCATTGTTTCGACCACAGTCATTGACACTGTGAATACCCGTATGTTCGCAGGTTATTTCTAAAGTTTTCATTACGATAAAAGTGTTTTTGACCGACGGCTACGTAAACAGGCGAACACATTATACTTTGGTGCAGTTTACAGGCCTGTCAACTTCGTTTCATTTCCATTTCGTAGAAATAACTCTGTAACAACCGCTGCTTTTATTCTTAGACGTGCTATTTGAATCTCAGTACCCATTTTTTTAACGAAAACGCAGTGAGCTGTGCCAAAATGTCAGTGGGCATGGAGTTATTTTAGAAATTTCGTCAACAATCGAAAGTTGTAGGTGTCTTGGCATCATTCATCATTTATTTGACTTAAATGCACGCTATTATTTCATATACACAAAAATTGAGAACAGTTCATCGTGAATGATAGTTCAACCGATCACGAATCATGCACCAATATTGAATAACTGGAGATGTTCATTTTGAATCATATTTCATTGAATTTTATATAATACTGTAACGTGCGGGAGCCGGACCTGTATAGTACCGACCGCTTGATTAGATAGTCAAGTTTTACTCACGATGCATGACATCAGTCGAAGATGCTCTGATTACACCGAAGAAGAAACTAGAATCATATCAGAAATATCTGAACGAGTCACAACTCTCGGCGATTCTGGAATGTTCCAACAGAAGCTTTGCCGTTATAAGTATAAGAATATCGAGCGGGAGTTAGTTTTTACAGATAGAAATACAGACTTGGCTTAGCAATAGTGACTATACATTGGAACAGTTGAATCAATGGATGATAGTTGAGTGCATTTTAATAACAGTGGTGTCAGAAGTGTGATGTATGCGCTGCCAGCAATGGATCACGAAAACAACTTGCAAGCAATGAATTACTTCAGCAAGTGGGCTGAAACTTATGCCCAAACAAGAAGCAATCACCGTCGTCGACGTCTTGGTAAAGGAGTTTATATGTCGATTCGGTGTTCTATTGGAGCTGAATTCAGACCAAGACCAGATATTTCGAGTCCGAAATATTACAACCACGGCCTTAAATTCACAGTCTGATGGAATGGCGTAGAGGATGAAAGAGCAAACAACGGCAGATAATGGACGACATCTATAAACGAATTCGCCAACGAACATCCAAAGTACCAAGCGACAGAATGAAGGATGCGTATGACATCGAGACCGATGATAGAGGATTTCGGGTTGGTGACTTAGTTTGTCTGTACAATTCCAAACGGCGTCATGGACTATCATCAAAGTTGTGGAACTCGTTGGAGGGTACGTACAAGATCATGAAGAGGAACAGGATAAAGCACCTCCTCTACCGAATCTTAAAGCCACCCCGAGGAAAACCTATGGTCGATCATTTTAATAGGTTGTCCCTTCATGCTGGAAACCACGACCAAGTTCGCACCCTCAGACCCCCAAAGGATGAGAAGTTCTTGTCCTTATACTCAAACGGTCAGAGAGTTCTGAATGGGGTAACTGAAGAAGAGCAACGAGACCTTTTCAGTGCCTTCTGATTACGTGCTAGCTTTTTGTGTGGCAGCATATTTGTGGTATCCTCCAAGAAGTTCGGTCGACTCCATGAATTACGGGACCTGAACCCAGAAGTTGGAGGGGTGCTACAGTTGAAGAAGGGCCAGAGAAACATCTTCTATCTCGAGATAAACCGTCCAATGAAGATGTCTGCAAGAGTCTTGCCAGATTAGGAGATACGATGGTTGACCATAATCATGTGGACCTGGCAATCCCAAAATTGTCCTGTGGAATTAAATTGCTGGATTGGAGAGTTATGAGAATTATGTTGGAGACGATATTCAGATCCAGCAGCGTCGAAATTTTAGTTTGCTGTAACCATCGTCCACAACACAACATGAAGACTATGGAGTGTTCCTTCCATCGAACTTCAAAGTGCAGATATAGAGATTCGCTCCCTGTGAAAGTTTTTAGAAAAAGACCTACTGCGATTAATTCTGCACTCGTTGCGCTGAGCCTCTCTCTTCCAGTGACCTCGTCAAAAAGCCTCAACCAGAAAAATTATGAATTACCCAGCAATTAGCAAAACAAGTCAAATGTAATGATGTAAGCCCATATCTTGAGGCCGATTCAGAAATATATATGCATGTCCATACCGGGTTTTTGAATCACGTGTGATTTAAACGCATATGTATTTTTGCGTTTTTCACGCACGCCAACAGGCAAAGGTGTGATCGTAAGTCGCTGGAAGCCCTAAAATTAAAATAGTAGGCTTCTGCGACCGATGAGTTCTGAGCTATTATTGGTTTCGGGGTCTGTTGGGCTTGGTCTACCAGGTAATTCTCCATGATGTTTCGCCTGCAACTGCGGCAGACATTATCAAAGGCGATGTGGCAACGGTCGTAAAACACCATAGGTTGATACGATCTTAACTGGTTGGGCAGCTGTGCGGCTTCTTTATGGGAATGGGGGAGAGGGAGTCCGGTCTGACTCAGTGATTTCACCGGCACAACCAGTGGTTGAGGTTGTTTTTCATCGCAGTAGTTGACAATACCGACATATTGTTGCTCCGTAGTCAGTGATTTGAATGATATGACATGATAGAGTTCAATAAAGGATACCAATCCAGCAGTAGACCATTTTCGAGAAAGGCGATAAACTAGCTAGATGTTATTATTCTGATTGGTTGAAAACAGTATCATGCGTTCAAAAAAATTCTAAATTAGGGGAAGGTCACCTCGGTTTTATTTTAAAATGACGAAAATTATACAAAATTCTGCTTTCACGACATTCCTATACCAGGTTTCATTTTGCAAAATGAAAATTATTCCGTTATTACTCATCAAGCTTTATTTCTAGGGAATTTCGATGATAGCAAACAAATTGTATGCCAAATATTCATGACCGTAAATATTTTACGTTGGTTCATATTTGCATTCAAAATATTTTTATCGTTGGCAAATAAACTGTGTGTCATAACATTGTCACCCGTATGTATTCTTTACGCATTCAGTCAACAAATGATGAATGCTTTTTTGTCGTTCTCATTTCGCAAACCTACTTATCGCACAATATAATGATAATAGGATTATTTCTGATCTATAAGATCGGATAAACCTCAACAGGGGCACGCGATTCAGTAAACACAATCTTCTTCACAAATCGGGCCATTCCGTTTTCTCCATTTCAGTTTTTGGGATATCCGAAACTTGTTTCGAAGTATAGAAAGTTTTCATAACAAATTAGGTGTTCAGTTTTGTTGCACTGTACCGTTTGGAACCTTTGGTGTAGCACTGGAATTTCATTTCCAACAACAAACTTCGATCTCTAACACCTGGACTGGACACTTGTTTCGGTTAATGAAACTAATATTTTCGACGAAGTCAACATCTCTCAGAAAAAAGTCACTTTTCTCTACGAATATTGAATTACATATGACATCTATGTGTGCAATGTTCCTAGCAAGCGCTAATTGTGATGAAGCATTAAATACTATGCCCTATCTGGTTGGAAAAGATAGGATAGGTCAGACAACTTCTGAGTCGTCCTGTTCCAAAGCAAGAAGCAGTCTTGAGAGCTTTGGATAGTGCGAAGAGAAGAGGATTTGGATTCATTTGGTTGAAACTCCTCGGCACACTTTTTTGAAATTCGTTCGAATCAACACTTGTTTCGATCACAAAATGACCATCTTGAGTCCTATCTTTCTTCAGGTGGTTTATTGGGGACAAAAAAAAACGAAATGTTTGGAAAAAGAATGGCAGGGTTTTCAGTTTTCTTATTTTGTTTGAAGGTTGTTCTGATTATGCGAAAATGAATTTATTGTAATGCCGTTATAGGTCTTCAATGAGACAGCAAGCCCACCGAGCAACCATGACCGACCGTACGCGACCGTCCAACTACGACCAAAGTTTCCAACACATGTATTCTTATCGAACAACTTACACTGAATGATCGTCATCGACAGGTCTTCAAAGACCATGTTCGAAATTCCAATCTGCTGAAAATTTTGATCGATCAGTTTTTCAATTTTTTGTCGTCGCTAGACGGTCGCTCCTGGTCGGTCAGTGTGTTTTCTAGCTAAGGGAGTGATTTGATTTGAATCATTAGGATCGGAACTCATAGAAAGTAGAGATCGGGACATCAGTATTACCCCTCACCCTGCCCGAATACTGTTAAATACTCCTAAACAAAGAGTGCATTACCGAATAAGCTCAAGATTACATGTTTTATAGATTTGACTCCAGCCTCCCAAATACCGCCAAAGTGAGGAAATGCGGGAATACAATTCCAGTCAGTGCTTTCATTAGCGCAAAATGATGTGGTTTTCATTATCTTTCAGGTAATTCATGAAATCATTGTTTTAATTTATGACCCCTTTTTAATTAGTGCCTTTATCGGAAATCAATTTTGCAGGCTACCATTCCTCGATATGAAAATCTGCGATAAAAGAATATTTTTTCATATTCGTGGATATTTACAAAGGAATGGCATCATATATATAAACAAGTAAATCCCGGCCTTGTGGATTTTGCATCCGCACCTTTTTCTGTCCCTGAGGAGGCCGTGCATAATCTACGCCAGCTTTATAGAAAGGAAAAGCAAAAGTAATTACGGAAGGGAGTTTTGAATTAACATGGAATTATTGAGAGGACTTCAACTCCGGTAATTTTAAACTATTTCCGGATGGCAACGTAGGCCACTCGAATCTGATTAAAGCCAAAACAAACATCAAACACATCAAAAAAAACTAAACATCACATTAAAACAAACTAAGGCCTCGTTTGTTTCGATGATTTTATCTCCAGAAGTATTGGATTGGGTCTAATGTTCTATACAACTTTTTTGTTAACTTGGTATCAAGCTATAAGCTGTTGACATAACAGTTGTCATATCTCTAATGTCCTGTGAATAACTGCATCGAATATCACCTGTTTATCTGATGATTTGCCAACCTATTTTTGGATTATCTCTATGAACAAATTTATTCAAAAAATTTTTGTCGGTCAGCCAAACTCAATTTTTCACACATTTATTTCGCTGTGCAATAACAGTTTATTTTCAACACTCAAAGGGTAATCATAATACTTTTTATTGGTACAATGTCTCTACAAAAAAGTATGTATTCACTTATAATCGACATTCAAGTGATTTTACACTCAACGTATTCTATATAAATACATAAACATGGTCGGTAGTATAATTGACAAGGTGAATTTGATGAAAGCAATAAATTTAAGATGATTTTCTGATGAAAACATGACTGCACCCAACAAAAACTACTACCAGTTATGTTGTCTTAAAAAATATAAAAAGTGACATTGATTGGATGAAATTCAGCTTGAAAAATTGCAAAAACCCTCTATTTCAGCACTACTAATCTACCGATAAAGAATATTTGCCGAGTATAAACTGCTATAAGTAATTTTTACCTATCATGATCTTCCCAGTAACCATTTTTACAATAATATACAACTTACTACATTATAAAAGGAATAATAATGATCACATTTTTTTCATCACCTAGATTTAGAATCAAAATATCTTAAGCTACTTCATAAGGTTCAAATTCCATGTCATCAACCTTCTTCGATTTGCTTTTGACGTTATCGTAATGATAAAAATCGTAGATTCTTTGGGAACCGTTCTCGTTGTAAGTTGCATTAGCCGACGTTTTATCACTTTTTACGTCTTGCCAATCCGTCGTGTTTTTCTCTTGAATCTTCATTTCTTCTCCGATAATCTTCGGTTGGTTCTCGTTATTTTTTTTCGTCTGTTTCTTTATATTCTCGTTTATAGCGTTCTTGTCGCCGAATTTATTGTCAGGCGCGTTTTCGTTTTCTATGCTCACCTCTTGTATGGGAGTATTCCGCTTCCTCAGGTTTTTTTGTTTTATCACTTTCAGGTGTTGCGATAGAAGCTGTTTCTTCACGTCTTGCATATTTTCGGTTCCCACCAACTCCAGCCTGCTGCTGCAGCTGTTTGACTTGAGGAGTCTGAACTTCATCCCATTGTAGTTTTCTTCATTGTCTTTTTCTTCGTCGTTTTTTTCCACTTCGGTATTTTTGCAGTTGCTGCAGTCTGTGCACCTTTTCTCGTTACTTCTGATTTCGTCCATTATAGCTTTGGTCAAGACGGGTTGTCCGGATTTTTGATTGACCACTCTGCCCCCGTAGTATGTCACTGTAGTTCCATATTCCCTGATTTTCTCCAGGATATCCTCGCTCACATATTCGCAATAAATCTCGTTATCGATTGAGTCATACAGGTTCTCTTGGCTGCCAAAGTCTGACATATTAGACAGGTGGGAATTGGAATCAGAGGCTGAACATCTGTCTTTGTCAGGATCTACACTGGGAGAAGTATTCTCTTTGGAGGTGTGCTCGGTTTCTTGAGTATTCTCGGATTTTTTCACTGTCCCCTCGAAAAACTGCCTCACCTGTCTCACGGTATCCGGATTCGGCAGTTCGGCTTCATTAACTTCCTTGTTGACTCTTATTGGGTGGTAGAAGAAATGACGGTTCAAGGTCGATTTATTGTCAGAGTCATCGTTGTTGTTTTTGTGTACCATGGTTGTGATATTCTTCATCGACTGCACGCAGGAAGACGGTTTGTAGGGCACCTTGGAACGTATCGGCTCAATTATAACGATATTGTTATCGATGAGCAGCTCTTGGAAACTGTAATCTTGCAAATACTGTATCAGGCCATCGAATTGCGACTCTTTGTCGGAGGTGAATATTTTTTTCTGGAACAAGTCGGATTTCACTAGTTTGTATCTCACGTGGTCGAACTCGGGTTTGGTGCAGATGCTGTGCGACTTCGTAACAGGTTTTGGTGATTTTTGCTGAGTGTCGTTGTCTTGTTTAGCGTTAGTTTCGTTGTTTTTCGAGTTTATGATTTCCACGGAAGTCGGGCAAAGACTCTCGAATGATCTGTCGTTTTCGAAAAAGTTATTAGAGCTGGTGTTCTCGAAGTAGCTGCAGGTCTCTTTTATGATTGGCGATATTTTTCCAGTTTTTTCCACCGCAGCTTTAGGCTCAAACAGTTGTTTCGTTAGTTGTACTTTACTTTGTGGTTTTTCTTCCACTTTTTCTTCGGGTTGTTCGAATATTTTCTTTACTTCTTCCACGCTTGTTTTAATTTCCGCCTCTTCGGATATATAATCTTTCTGAGTTTTGGATTCGTCACTATCGCTGCTGACCATTCTGTTCCAGTAGTTTCTCATAGTGCCGAGTTTTTCTTGGAATTCTTTTGAGCACTCATCTCGGCAATAGAGAAGCGCCATTTCGTTTTGTTTTTCGTCACTTTTATTGCCTTCCAGTTTCGTTTTTAGCGATACTACCGCCGGTTTTGTTATATTATCGTTTTCGTCCCTTTGGATCTGAGTGCTGCGTAAAGTTTCTTTCAAACTTTTCACAGCCGCTATGAATTGCTCGTCCGATTTCAGTTCAATATTTTTATTAGTTTTCTTGGGAACTTTTGAGATTTTTACTTCGAAGTCAACGGGAGCTGAATTACCCGCTGTTATATCGAAGTGCCTTCCTATGTTCACGATGAATCTGTTTTCTTTTGATGTTTGCTGGGTACGAGAAAGTTGATTATCTTGCTCGCATTTACGTAATTTCCGGTCTATTTTCTCGCACTTCCTCAAGTTTTTACTCGCTGTTATATCCGGCAAGGAATGAAATTTGTTATCCTTCAAATTTGTGGTTTCCTTCGTCGTTTTACGGGACAAATTCGAGAATTTCTTTGCCAAGAAATTTTGTAGCGGCTTCCTGGATCCCTTTTGCGTTTCCAGGAATTCTTTTAGGTAATTGTGACTGTGCGATTTGGATTCCTTGACTTGTTTACTATTATCCTTCTCTTCGTTGTTCTCCTGTTTTTTCGGCCTTGTTTCTATCGACACGACAGTTTTATGTTGCTCAGATTCTTGCTCTCCTGCGGATACTTCTATGCACGTCTTCTGCGGATTATCCGAAATACTATTCGCGTTATTGATTTTTTCTTCAACTAAACTCCTATCGGGTTCTGAGTGCTCGGATTCAGAGTGACTATCCCTTTCGGGTGTTGGATAATGCTCGTTGTTTAAGTTAATTTCATCAAAATTAGTGTCAGTTTCTTCTGTTGGTTTCTCGTCTATGACTTTGTCGGCTGTTTTAGAAACTGTGAGGTTTATTTTTCCGTAGTTCTCGTGATAGGGTGTGGGATTTCGTATCGTGCGAGGTTTGCTTTCCAAACTTTCGTATAGAATCCTGTTCGTGCTTAGAACGATATTGTCGTCGTAAGATATGCTCTCATATTGTTCACTCTTTTCCCATTTCACGTCCAACCCGTATTTGGTTTTGCCACTGTTGTCTAAGGATACAGACGAAATATTATCCGTCAAGGAAATGTTATCGGTGTTGTCAGTATCGTATCTTGCGTCAGGGTAATAGTTAGGTAGGCTCAGCTCCGGAAGTTCTTCGTAGGATACTTTGTACACGCTGTTGATGGAGGTTTTGTTGTTGTAGTTGGAATCGAGACTGTCCGATTGTTTGGTAGCTTGAGGAATGTTTTGAAGAGATACGCTGGAGTATATTTCCTGCTCTTTTTTGTGGCTTCGTCTGTGCCGTTGGACGTAGCACGGCTCAGGAGGGGTGTAGTCGGGAGGTATTAGGGTGGAATGTCTTCTTGTTCGGTGGCGATCTGGGTTGTGCAGATTGTCGACGCTCGATCCTTTATACCTAGAAAAAAAACTACGTTATTTTGGAATGTTTACAAACTCGGCATCAATAATGAAGAATGACCAGTATTGATTAATCGAGAATTATCTCATTGAATGATGTACTGTTTCTCGGCCACAGACTCCAAGTTATGTACAAGAATGTGAATTTTTTCTACCTCGTGTTTCGTGGTGGATAAAACCTTAGAAGTATCTGAAGAACCGAACAACAGGTCAATTAGGAAATTCATCAAATGCATCAATACATTGCCGCTTTCATTAGAAAGTATTTGGTATTTTTGGTACATTATCATTTTTGGAATCCTTACAGAATTCCTCATTACTTTCACTATAAAAATCATTTTGTCGAATTTTTGTGCAACGATTTTGTCACAATGCAAATTCACTAAATATATCAGTTTGTTTGTTTATTTGCATAAGACCATTGAGAAATTGCTGATGACCGGTCCTGTTTCAACACACAGGGAGGCTCAGAAGTAAATTCCTCCCAGGGACTCATAAAAATAACTGAAAATCGTTTATTTTTTAATGAAACACTCTGTATCTAATTACTTATTTATAAAGCTATTATCCTATTTAATTCTTCATAGTTTCCCTATGCTATTTCATGCAGTTTACGTATGCATGTACGATCGAAGTATATCGAAGTGGGTCCATATACTACGGTTCCTAACTGCAGGTGATTCGTTAGGTCATTTCAAGAAGAAAAGTTCCTATGAACATAAGGCATTAATGTAAGTTTTTTATTGGTTATGGTGTCCATTAAGACGCTACTGACCCTAATAAATCCTACTAGCTAGGGCTAAATGAGCGTCTTATTAGTTAATAAATGTACCAAATTGCAACCAAGTCAGCTCAAGGATATTTATAATATTTTATTATTATCGTGTTTTTTATAATTTCATCCTCCTGTATCTCGGAATCGAATCAACTACGGACATATGTTCATAGGAACTTTTCTTCTTGAAATGACCCAACAATTCATCCCCTGCAGTAAGGAAACGTAGTTAAGAAACACTCTGTATATCAACAGAAAAGGAAAATATCCAACAGATAATTCTTAATCATAAAAAAACGCAGAAATATGAATGAATAGAATCGGATTATGCTCAAACAATACTTTGGCGACAATACAATCGTCAACTGTAAATATAGCGATTGGGTTCTACCAGAAATTACACTTCTTTAACATTAAAATGCATACTGCATTTTGTGATAACAGTAAAAATGTACAAAAATATTTTGAAATTATCAGGAAGTTATTCCATCCACATGGTTAATCAACAAAAACGGAATGAAGTAGAACTGTATTTACACAGATTCGGAATTGATCGAATACGGATTTCATCAGACTGGATTCTGTAGACCGAGAATCAATCAGATTGTACAATACAAAATCATGCACCTTGTGCGTAGCACTGTTGCCAGGCTGTATAGTAATTGTTTCTTGAAGAGACTGAAAAATGATTTTATTATTCTGATACTTACGTCAATGAAGTGAATTTAATAGCCACTAGAAAGTAAGTAAGTAGAAATATTGGCACAATTTGAAAGAGTTGTTATCAATAGGTGTTATGCTTTGATTTTTTTTATATGAGTCTAGTCCTGGAATTGATGATTAAATTTAATAATTAAATTCAGCAGAAGGCTCCCACAATGGAAATTTTCAAGAAACAATCAATCCAGTTGACTGGAGTTAATACATATATAGAATCCTTGCTTCTGTCGATACAACCAGTATTCATGAGCAAAAGTTCATTTGTGAAGAAGATCCTTCGGCTTGATTATCGGTCGAAGGATGTCCAATCGGTGATGGTACTGATTCGATCTCTTACCTATTTTCCCTGATCGAAGAACGATCGATCAACTTGGCTCTAGGAATCAGCTGCGATCTTCTTCTTCCTCCTCTCCCGTCGTCGTTCAGATCCAATGTCGAGAACAAGTTTTCCTTGGAAATGGCCAAGCTGCGGCTCCTCTTCAGGCTCGATTGAGCATCCAAGTCGACTCCCCAAGGGTTGATCGAGATGTTTTCCAAGCTCGCTCTCGTTAACTTGTTCTTAGGTCGCTTGGGGTGGGTTGTGGGGTTGTAGGTGGAGTGACAGCTGGCATTCGAGCGGTCGTAGTCTTTGGCGCAGTTGAGGGTTAGTTTGACGTTGTTGATGCAGGATTCGCTCCTGGAATCGATAGATATACATATAGACTTTATAGGTCCAATCAAAAGAACTTTCACAAGTTATGGGACAAGTAACGAAGACTCTTATAAGTAAAAGGATGAACATTTGTCAATTTCACATTTTGTAAAATAATATAAAATCATTTAAAAATTCTTCTGGACGTGTGAAATAATATTAATATTTTTTATTTTTTTATTCGAGTGTTCTACATTTTCCACAATTTGATAGATGTACAAACATATGCTATAATTTTGTAAATTCTTGGTAAATGAAGACTCAATAATAATAATATAATGATGTTGCTCTCACGTGCATTATCTGATCTGGTCTACGCCACTGTCATTTAAACTCGTCGTCATTTGGAATGCTTCATTATATTTAATTTTTTTATTACTGGGTAGCGTGTAGATAACTAACACCTTTTAGAAATTACGTTATTATCCATCAAATGTGCTGCTCTACTAATCAATTAAATATATAATGGTTGCTGCCACCAAATGTGAATGGAGCTGGTTTTCTTCCGAAGTAATTTACCTCGATTGAAGAATAATGATCGATTTTCGAAAAGGAAAATTTGTACATTCTTTAAAAGAAACTCACCTTTCAAACAATTATCCGATAACGAGATGAATTTTCACAATTTTTGATGATGTAGTTCTTCGAGAATCTTTCACAAAACTGGATTTGGGTATAGAACTATGTTAATTATCGGGCTGATAATAATATTTTATTTGTTATTTCAATCATGGAACTTGTAGTTACTAATAACTTGTGCAAAGATTCCAACGTGATATTTGGTTTGGGTTTGTGATTTCGAGTCGAATTTACGAATTTTGTCGAAGTGACTTTCACATTCATAAAATAAAAATTCATATAATTAATTCAGCCTTTCGCCAATTTTCCTATTCTCTTGGATTTCAAGCAGAAAATAATTCAACAGTCCCATACGATTACTGAATCACCTCTGCCCAACGTCTGGCAAAGTTTTTCCACAAGAAGATAATGATAATAATATGCCCGATCAAATAGTGAGATGCATCAAATAGCTGATGCCGTTCGGGAGGACTCGCTTCACCATGACATCTGGTCAAGTCAGAGTCAGAGCAGGTTATTTTCAGGGACGTGTTTCAGAGAGTCTCCCTCAGTCTTCTTCTCTTCTGCATCTCCCATTGCCATTGTCCGTTGCACTACGGAAAACTCGCGGATACAAATACGGCACCCCCCAAAAACCGGAGGCAGAGAGCCACCCATCTGTTCTACACGAATGAAAAATTATTTGCCTCTGAGACAAAGGAATTTTCATCAGTCCTTTAGGGTGGTGCAAGAGTACACGCTTGCTATCGGAATGGAGTTTGGGATCGACGAATGTGCCATCTCAAAAGAGAACGGTGAGGACTTCAGCTTGTAGATGGAAGGATCCTACATCATCTGGAACAACGCCACACCTAGAAGGTAACCACTGTTATTAACTCTCTCCGCAGCAAGTATCAGTAGAAACTCCGACAGATCTGGTTATCAGGACTGTAGGGGAAGAACAAAGTTGCTGAAACTACTATGCTTGCCTTTACGATTCTACTTTACTTCTTTGGATGAACTGGACTCAGGAAGAGCTGTGAAAATTCGCAGAATAAATGCATCTTCATAGGAGCTTGCATTCTAAATCGTCTGTTCCACGACTATACTTCCCCAGATAACGGGGAGGCCGTGGACTTTTGAGCTTTGGAGTGTCTACATAACAGAATGGTACTGGATGGAGCCCTAAAGTCATCAGAGTTTAGATACCATTCTGTGCTCAGTATGCGATCATGAAAAAGCATGGATTGGAGCATTTCTTGTCAAGGCAGCAACCCGTGCATCCGATGAACCCGTTGTAACACGTTCAGCAAAAAGCGCACGTCAAAGGTGCGGAAAGTGAGAGTCTCCTACAGCTACATTAGGCTAAGCTAATGCATGGGGTCTTTTTCAAGAACAATGAAGACCTTGGCTTATCCAGAAACCTGACCTTCGCTTTTCTCAGATCAAGTGGGGTGACGTTAGAAACCGGGGGATTCACAATGGCCTGCCACCGTCTACCGTAGTCGCGTGATTTTTCTGGTGTCGAAAAACGGATATAAGCAATGTGCTCTTTGAACCGTACTTCCATGGCCCTTCTAGTTTGACCCACATATTTCGTCTCGCAGTTCGAGGAGGTATTTTCATAAATCCACACCAGAGGTTTCGAATATTAATTTTTTACTTTCTCAAAGTACGTCAAAAGCTTTGTTCGCCCTAAATCCAACATGGTATAGTAAATGTGGCTCCATATAGGTTAACTGAGCCTCCAAAAACGCAAAAGGGAAATCATAAAGTACTTCAGAGATTATTCCTAAAATTATTGAAAACTCTAGCACGTCGTCACTTCTTCTCTTGCGGGATTAGGAGCAGTGTGAAAATAAAATTTTTGTTTATGAAGTTATTTGGGCGTCTTGATTGCTCTCTGTTGAGAACGACAAGTAATAAATCCTTTGACACGGGCTGTTAACCGCAGTCATCCAGTAAACAGTAATGAACTCATTTAAATAAGTGCTTCCTCCAGGAACCACTTAATCAAGGCTTTAACATCGCAACAGTCATTAGAGCAATTAATTATTTCTTAGGATTATTTTTCAAATGATTTATATTTGTGCTGAAGGATACTTCTGAACATACTGCTGACTAGCTATTCATTTTACAATCTAATTGTCAGAAAGATCGAAAAGGGTGAGTGTTCTTTGTTCTATTGACATATTTTGGCCCCAGCAGAGTATTTCGACTGTTTCCATTTTAAGAAACTGCTGAAAAAACTTCAAACAGTAGTAATTTGAAATAACGGTCTTTCAAGGCTTTAAAATATTGTATAAACCAGAAATAATCTCGATTAATATAGGGGTACCTTAGGGTTTCATGATAGGCCCCGTAATTTTTCATACATGGAATAAAGCCACTTCTTTCAAGAATTGTTTTCAGAAATGGTCAATATTTCTGAATGATTTGCAGAGTAATATTATTATAATTTCAAAGAAGACGCTTGCTGTGTTGTGATTATTTTTGTCTTGGTAATGATTTTTTGTTTCAATTAATTTCAATCTGAAACTGATAAGGTCCATTTTTAAGACTAGCGTGAAATATTGATGGATTATTCCATCAAATACTTCAAATGTTATCTAACTCTGCTTTATTTCGAAGGATATTTTGTGCATCGCTTATCTAAAACCGATTCCCTGTCACTTTTCCAATCCCTTTCCAATTTGGACCTTCTTCACGTCTACCCGTTCAATAAAAACGCCTTCACCTATCGAGATTGCTTGTACGGTGATAATAATGAAAAGCTCGCCCCGACTCTCGCACAAAAAATATCGTAGAGTGAGTTGCTCCAAAGTAAGGTTAACGTCTTGAGAAATTCGCTCTCAGACCGCCTGAAAATATGTTTTCCGTCGAATTTCAATACGCTTAGTTCTATCCTTGCCCGATATGATGATCCTTTTCTCTCAAAGGGTGAAATAAAAAGTTCTGACAATACGAGGATGAAGTCCAGAAATATTATTTAAATTTATCCAGAGACACAGTGAAATATTGTCTCCGCTCCTGAAAATTATACCCCAAGCGACCACATGTTTAGTCTAGCTTTCAATATTTCAATCACCATCAAAATACATGCTACAAAGGATCCTTTTGAAAAATAAACACTTGTGAGATTATTTAATACCAGAAAAGGGTTTCTCTTTTCCCGTGTCTTCAATTCCATAGTCAAGATTATTTCTAACTAGTGATTTACTTTTATAACTTTTTACCTCATTTATTGATCTTGAGTCAACTTTATTTATGGAGAATATAGTCACTTGAAGACGAAATAATCACAATGATAATAATTTCTCTACATATTTTGTACTTACAAATGAGATTTCAGATATATTTAGTCATTTTCAGATAAACCCCACACCTGACACCATTATAACAAGCTACTTTTTAATTGAATAGCGTTTTAGGTACGACCGAGCGGAATCGTTAATGATATTCAATATATGGGTACGTTTGGCTCTATTGTCAAGAAATTAGAATTTTACCCCACAGAATTATCAACATATGCAAACCATAAATGAATGTTTATCTCTGTCCCTGTTCAGAAAATATATTTATTTGGTAATCCAACACTTAAAAATAAGTGATTATTCATCAAAAGGTTCCTTTGTAACATGTATTTTGGAGGGGATTGAAATATTGAAAGCTAGACTAAATATGTGCTCGCTCAGGGTATCATTTTTACGAGCGGAGACAATCAGCCGTATGCTGTATCACTTCCGTTAAAAATAACGTCCCCGTTATTCGCCATTTCCGTTATTCATAGGTTAAAAGTATTTAGAGTATGTTCTTGTAGAAAAACTTTGCAAGGCGTTGTGCAGAGGTGATTTGGAAGTCGTATGCGGCTGTTGAATTATTTTCTGTTCGACGTTTGCCGACAATCCTATAGTATGGAAAAATAGACGAAAGGCTGGATTATTTATAATCGATTTTCATTTAGGGATATAAAAAATGCCTTACGAACGATCAATAACTTATTAGTAGTCTGTGTAAAGTTTCACGACAAACCAACTCTGCGCAATAAAAATTGAAAGGGAGGATGTCCCAGAAATGAAACAGCCAAATTCATCTTTTGTTTTGGATAGTCGGAGGTTTCTGAAAATCCCGCGGTTTGACAAAATTATTCGTTGTTTGAAAAAAAAATAGTTTTTTTGACTTCCTCCGAATTTTTGAAATTATAACCTACATAATTTAGACTAGCTTTTACATGTTGAACAACAGAAATGGAAAGTGCTAACCTCCAGCTTGAAATTGCATAATTTATTTTTAATGCAGGATATGTATAAGAGTTTATTTGCCGGAATTATGAGGGAGTTAGTTGAATATGAGGCAGGTGTAAAACTAAGTTTTTTTGGCGTGTATAATTGAGACCTAATCTTTAATCATTGCTTCAGTTTCCAAAGAGGTTAATGGTTCATGCTTCAGTTCAATGCTGTAGGATTATGTGACGTGACAAAAAAAACACTTTAGGTACTCACATGTTAAATTTGCATGTAAAAGTAGAAGTCTTCAAGACCAAAACGCACTTTTATTTTTCCTTCTTTGGTCATTTTAACAAATTTAACAAACATTCGGCCCCGCTGGAACTTGCAGCGGCGGATAAACGCGAGTCTGAAATTTCATGTCGGCGTTCAATCACGTTTCCTGAGAAAACGGGTGCATGTTTTAGGAATTATTGAGGATCATTCTTGTAGGGAATTGAATGATCATCAACCCTTTTCCAATTTTTTTTATGAACTTCATTATTTCCAAGATGATCACCTCCTGATTTTTGGTAAACAATTTTTTCTCTTATTTGGCATGATTCCAACTACTTCCATGCCAAATTTGGTGGAGCTACAACCGATCCTCCTCTCAAAAACTGGGTGGATTGGACTAATAGGATATTTCTTCGAACAAAAAATGTTCAGTGAAACTTGTGCAGCACATCAGAATCTATCACGGATATATTTATTGAAATTTCGGAAGTAAAACTTGTGTTTACCTTTCATTAACCTTCTATGTACGTGCCTTGACCTTCATTAGTTATCGAGTCGTCGGCGGTTTGTTTTTTGTTCAATTAAGAGCTATACAATTCATTATTTGTGTTTACGTGAGATGAGGTACAATCGCCGCGAAAATGTTATCATCCGTCATTACTAGGATGTCTATTTTTGAAGTGGAAAAACAACCTTGTTGATGCTGATGAGTAATGAATGTGTAATCATAATTTTTTTTCTCATTTATTGAAAAGTTGAATAGTTATTCAAATTACACGGTACGGTTTTCAGTTAATAGGCTTTGTAGGAGGATATTTACTGTTAGTCACAATTGAGTTAATTTTCGATGATAGAAACTTCAAATAAACAATAACTAATTATAAATTATATTAACACAAATTACTTTAATAAATGTTCCCTAAAACAGTCCTAACATCAATTATCGTTATGGTATTGAATAGATATCATCATCATTTTATATGAAAACGTCGGTAAATTATTACAGTGGAATAATCCTCAGAAATCGAAAATCATTGAATGATAATTTCATGGAAAACCAGTTTGCCAACAGTTTGTTGTAGACAATACAGAATTGGCAGAGTTGACAAAGACCATTTTTATTACAGTGGTGTTAGAAGTCGGATTATTGAAATAAATAGGACAGTCTCTGAGCGACGGAAAAAATTTGATAGACCTTTTTTTACGCGAAAGAGACTAGTGACCCTTTGAACAAATAAATGTTCACGAAGTGGACAATTTTGCGCGTTACCGTACAATAAACTGAAGAGCTTTTGTGTGGAGTAGACTGATATCTCGGTCAAAGACACAAAAAGGCAAAACGTTTTCGATGAGAGAACGCTTGGTGGATTTAAAAGTCAGTGATTTGAAGCAAGAATTGGAGGAAAGGGGATTTGGAACAATCAGAAAGAAGGCTGTTCTCCAGAAAAGACTGTCGGAAAGCTTGATTCAAGATGGGGAAGACTCCGAAGCATTTTTTATTTGATGTTTCTGAATTTTATTCGAGTTCGATAATGGATAAACTTGACAAAACTACAAAGTCCTTGAAAGAAGAATTTATAGGAAATTCGGCGAGTTTGAAAAAACATCAACAAGATTCGAAGATTCTGGAAGCGAAATTTCTAAAAAAACCTCACGAATATATTATTTATCTTCTAGAAATATAACTCAAAAATTCTGGAAATAAGGCTTCAAAAAAATTCAAAGGTTTTAGTGGAAAAGAGTCTAGAAAATTCGAAGATTCTATATAATGAATTCCTCCAAAACACAGGTTTTAAAAAAGAACTTTGTGATGTGCCGAGTTGATTACAAAAAGTAATGGGAACTGTCCCGACAGAAATGGGTAAAATCGAAGATGTCACTAAGAAACTGATGGAAAAATTGAAGACAACAACAACAATGAAGTGATAAAATAAAGATAGAATTCTCGGTACTATGGTGACTCAGTTATTGTTTACGATTCGCGATGATTTATATGATTTTTTTCTACGACAACCTCTTTAGAAACGCCACTGAAGTATGGACTTATACAAACACTGCCCATGCTTTCGTAAACATGCGCCCCTGCAGTGTTAAAATTGCCGAGTGTAGAATAGAAGCGAACTAATTGTGGTCGTTGTTAACTTTTATATGCATTGCTGACTATTCAAATTCAAATATGAACAAATAACTTCCCCTTTATTCATTTGTTCAACTTTGATACTTAATACTGAAGTATGTACGCAGCGCCATCTCTGAGGTTTAGAAAAAGCACTTTGACTATCGTGTCGACTTCGATATGAAGCTGAGATTTTTGAAAGTATTTACTGGATTAGCATTCTCAGTGCCTTCGAAAAATTCAAACACTTGGGAGATTACAAATGTAAAAATCTGTCAAAATCGAAATTTCTCATTCTGATTGCTTCATCGCTCACCTCTATTTATATTCTGAGACTGGTTTTTAGGATGCCCTTCAAATAATCAATACGGATTTCCTACATCTGTTAGAACGGATATTACACATCTGAAATCGTCTCTGAATCTTTTATTGCAGTGGGAATCTCCACTAAATTCAGAGTGGATTATTCGATCAGGAAATGACAACGACTTGCAATGATTGTGATGAGATTGAAACAAAAAAGTGGACCCTTATGTTCAATACACACATCTTCAACTAACGACAAACGGATGGGAATACAGAACTAGTCGAGATGTTCTCAATTAATGGAAGACTGATCGGCAATTATTCGACAGTGTTATAGGGAAGTGAGTGAATTCGTGAGGAAGGTATTCCGACGAGACAAATTTACAGAACAATAGTCGAACAGCTCCAATATATTATATATGTTTAGATACTGTGAATTTCTGTCAACAAGTTGAATTGATATTCTTGTTGAATATTTTCGAATTCATGAATACATATCCGGTTTATATAATAAAGATTGACGTTTTTAAGAAAAGAAATCTGGACTGTTGATAATCGAAGCATCTCAGCATATTAGGCAAGGTGGATTGGGTAGTTATCATATTATAATAAAAATGTACTCAACTTCAGTCAGTTTATTTATTTACACAAGTATTTGATTTATATTTCAATTATAATTTAGTTTATATCACTCTCTCTGTCTATTTTCAAGCTGATGACTGAATCAAGGTCCAAATCTCTCTCTTGGTCTCTCTGAGATCTTGTTGTTCCAATTATCATCCACTGCTGTGATTCTACAGAGTGTCGACTCGTTCAACTTTGCTCGTTGGCACTGCTACTCCTTTCCCAGAAACAACATGACCTAGATATTCCACTTCTGACACCACTGTTCATGAAATTGCACCTAACTTCAGTTCGCTAATTCATTTGCACAAGTATGAAATTTGTATTTCACACTACATATTATAGATAATCACGTCGACTCTGTCTATTTTAAAACTCTGTAACCAAATCTGTAATTTATATTGTTACTCATGTTGAACGACTTATAAAGGGGCAGGTCGATTTTTCAACTATTTTCGAACTGCCGAGAGTCTGCGGTGACAAGCCAAGGTCGACTATCCATTTGATGACAGGTCCGGCTCCAGAATCGTTATCTCAACAAGTGCTTGAATGTCCATATAAAATTAGAAGAGGTTTCAAGAACTTTATGAACATTTTATACCAGTAAATGTAAATATTTCAAAAGTTGATTCTGCTTGAATTTGTAGAAAAATCAATTTGTGAATGAATTTCATGAATGATAATGCATGATGATCAATCTAGAGTATGCACGAATTTTCTGTGCAATCCCACTATTCGGTGGATCACTTTTATTTCCCTCACAATCTTCCTCTTATGCTTGGCAAGGTTTTGTAATTCAACCGTATCTTGACTATTTCAAATTTCCACTTCATTATATTCCTTATCTTGGATGTCTGCTAAACTATGCCATTTCACTAACTCAGTTCAGAGAATAATAGGGCTGGTCGGAACTGGATTAAGCTGTAAGACAATATGCTTGGAACGATTTTCGAGATAAGTGGAGTTATTATAGAGAACTTTCCTCAACTATTATGGAAAAATATTTCAGATGGACCAGGAAGATTTATTATTCTCAGTATGAATAATTTCCGGAATATTTGTCTGTCATCTGATGGGTCTGAAGTACAAAAACGTACTTTCCTTGAGGCCACAGAAATTTGTATATGTTTGTAAAGTTCAGGTATCTCGAATTTGTTAGATTAGGACATTGAAAGTTCAAATGAAACGAATTTGAACTATCAGTACTAGGGTAGCCTGAAAAATCGAAGAGATTATCAAAAGTTTGTCGAGGTAGAAATAGGTATTTTCGAAATAACTTGGCAACGCCGTAACGGAATTCAAAGTGAAAAAAATTGCGTTTCATTAAAAATATTGTTTCAATGATGCGATTGATTCAAAATAATTTTAAAAATGAGTGGTATAATTTTGTAAAATTATTCGAAAATGCTAAATTATGTATATAGATTCGGCCAACCAGGGTCAGTAAGGCAGCAGGCACACTGAGCAACCAAGACCGACCGTCCGCGACCGTCCAACTACAACCAAAATTTCCAAAACGTGTATTCTTATCGGATATCTCACACTGAATTATCGTCTTCAACCGGGTTTCGAAAATCATGTTTAAAATTGCAATCTGCTGAAAATTTTGGTCAACCAGTGTGAGTTTGAAAGTTTTTATTGATCCCTTTCAATTTTTGGTCGTTATATATCCTAGTTTCTCATATACTTCTGTGGCAGATGCTCCACGATAATGTTTACCCCTATCACCATCGACATCAAGACCTGCTGATATTATCCCCGAGTGATTGACTATTTTTATTGTAGAAATGACGCTACGTTAGGAAAGTTTTCCGTATTTACCACGTACATTAATTCAGACACTTTGTTAATTATTCTCCCATGCGGATCCATCGAACCTTCTAGCTATCAGCACACCTTTTTTCAAAGAGTGCATTAAGAGGTTTCGCTTTCATAGTATCAAGTTTCTTTCCTGCATGAATGTTGTATAATTCCAGAAGAATATTGTGGGTTGGACAGTTCTATCATATCTCATAATTAACAATCAATTATGCTAATGGAATTGTCTCTTTCGTTTTGTTATGATAATAAACATCAGGAAATTAATGAATGTTTTTTTGCAGGTGAGTAAAATATCATCTTTTCTTCGTCTCGATGGTGAGTAAACATTTTGCACTTGAAAATTATCGTGATTTCGTCCTACTTATGCCTTCAAAATTCATCAGTAACTCAACCTCTTCAAGATGATACAGATGAATTTGTTAGAGGTGCCAACACACTGAAGAAAATCAAGAAGTAAAATTCAGATAGTTTTTACACAAGCTTGAATTTATTGAAAGCAGCTAGTTCTGTGTATTCGTCTGGGAAAACACAAATTTTCAATATGGAAATTTACGTTACGTTTATAATTTATCACCATCCAATGAATCTTGTACAAGAAATACACAAAACTTATTCCAAAGCCGATAGCGTTAAAATGTTGCCATCCCCGATTGTCTATCGCTAATCGTAAAATATCCGATCTGTAAGTCTCCGATGCGCAATAGTAACTGACTCTTCAAAATCTCCTTTGCCCAAAGTAGATTTTCTATCCCCATCGGCGGGAGTGTGAAAGCCTTCCTATTAACGGATTTGAAGCTTGTCTCATTCGTCAATTCCATAATTTATTGTTCTCTGGCACTACCAATATAATAGGTACCGCCCATACCAGAATAGCCGTGTGGTAATTTTTGTAATATTCACAAAATTTCAGAGATAAAGATTCCACTAGTCAAAATATGTATTGACCTACCAGCAACACCGATGTGACGGTTTTTAAGTTTGTCTGAAACTAAATATTCATTTCAAACTGGAGTGTTTCCGTTGTATTGAGATAATATAATAAATGAATATTAGTTTCGTATATTTGTCGGTTTTGTTCAGCCGGATAAATTAAGTAACCACAAATTGAGCGAGAAATATTAATTTTTATCACAAACAAACATCCGTTTTCGAAAGTCATAACATAAAAAGAATAATTTAAGAAAAAATTGTTTAAATTTTTTTTTTCCACTAACCAGCTGTCATCCCCCTACGAACGACAACCCTCAGAAGTCGAAACTTAACGTGCGATTCCTAGCACTTTCTCAGGCCATCAGAAAAATTAACTGAGGTGGCTGGGTTTTAAACCCACAACTGGCAAGCCAGAATGATTGAAAAGCATTGATTCTTACCACTCGGCTAACTGACCTACCTAATTATAGGACCAACTTTCAAAAATGTATCAATTCAAAATGACTGGTGCTTTAGCATTTGTTACAGGTTATTCGTATACTTCTATTTGTTTGCCAAATCAAGGCGAAAACGTCGCATCATCCTCCATCTTGACAATGCCAGTCTAATACATGTTTCTGAGATGTCCAGTTGAATATTGCTTCCATAATTGGCGTTCAACATAAAAACAATGAACGCATTTGTTCTGATAATCACTGCTTTCCAAACGTTTTATGTGTTACCCTCGTATGGTTTGAAATATTTGAAGAATATCTCTCTACGTCTATTATATGTTCCATTTGTTCATCTGTGTGACTAATTACTAACTATAGCTAATTTACAGAAAATATACCACCAGGTCAACTACCTCCACACGACAGAAATAATTAGGTATATTTTCCACTTGCTGTATTGCAAAATTTCTGATTGAATATAACGACATTGAAATAATTGCTGAAGCAGAAAATGCAACAGAACTATGATTTAATTTTACTCGGTGATAACCTCAGAATAAGGCTCAATAAAAAATCGATTAAATCAAAGCCGTAACGTTGATTAGTCACTGAGGCGGTTTTAACTCGTGTTTTATTAGACTTCGTACAGGGAGGCTTCCTATCCCACCGCAGAGCGGGATATCTTTTTTATTCTGTTCGTATTCTATCGACCTATAATTTCAGTGTGATGGAATTGCAAGACCCAAATAATAATAAAATTTAACACTTCCTAACAGGAACTGACCTGTTGTTCCCATCACGTACCTGGAAACATGCGTTTTGATGACACTACTCTACTGTTTCATAATTGTAGCACTAGGAGCTGAAGGGTTGAGTTACCACTAACGGATAATGTTGCTCAAACAATGATCGACCAGACTGGAAGATTATTCCTGACTGGAAGATTAGAGTACTAACGCCATCTACATGTCGTCTCCCATCTGATCCAATCGGTATCCCATATGATTGTTTCACTATCTGTTACTCTTTATACAATCAATGATTCAGTATTTAACGGGTGGAAACCCCCTGGAAGAATATCCATGACTATCAGCAACCACTCAATCTAGATACTTCAGCTCTAGCGCAGTTCGAAGCTTTCTGCAGGAGGCTTCGTCAGCCTGATGCTCAATGAACTGCACAATCCGATAACTCGGGAAGAAGTTTGACGGCCCTCAAGGCTCGAAAAACATCGCTGCTCCAGGCTTTGAGGGGCTACATAACTATTGGTGGAAAAATGTCCAAGCACCCAGCACCATCTGGTAATAGTTTTCCACTCGTGGCTAGATGAGAAACAACAGATTCTGGATGGGTTTGTCGAGAAGCGAACAGTGCTAATCCCCAAAAATGGAGATACGTCTGACTCAAAGATCAATAGACGCGATAACATGCATGTTGTAAGATGTTCCCCGCATTTTTACGAGCGTATTATCTCTGCATTTGACCGGTATATGAAGGAATATATGAGCAAAGAGGGCCAACGAAGTTGCAAGGAGGACCTGCTCATCGACAATCGTAACCTTTCAATGGCCTGGATCAATTACCGCAAGGCATTTGATACAACATCGCATAAGCTTATCATCCATTCGCTCAGATGCCTTGTGGTATTCGATCAAAAAGTCAGATGTTGACAGCTGATGCCGCCTGGAGGATTCACTTCACCAAAAGATATGCTCACTTCAGAGTACAGAGGCGTGTTTCAGGGAGACTCTCTAAGTATTCTTCTCTTCTGCATCCCTATTGCCATTGTACGTTGTACTGAGAAAAACCCGTAGATACAACTGAGGCACCCTTAGATACCGAAGGCATAAGGTCATCTGTTTGGCATTTGGGATCTACAATTGTGCTACGGTTCATCTCAAAAGAGGATGATACGAGAGATACGGAGAGGACGTTCAGCTTGTAGACGGAAACATCCCACACCTTCTTGATGCCAGAGAGACGTATACTTATCGAGGAGTGGAACAACTCCACTCCCAAGAGGTAACCACAGTTGAAAACTTTCTCCACGGCAAATATCAGCATAAACTTCGACAGATCTAGTCAACTGTCAGGGAAAAACGGCTGCAACTAATATGGGCCGCAGTGGTCATGATGGTAGAGCGCTGGTCTATCAATCAGAGGGATGTGGGTTCGATTCCCAGTATGGTCACTGGTCTCGTGCTAGGAATCGCACGTTAAAAGGTAAGACCTCGTTAATCCCTAGTTCGCACAAGTTTCGACTTCTGAGGGTTGTCGTTTGTAGGAGGATTACAGCTGGTTAACGGAAAAAACAATTTTAAAAAACAACAAAATAAATAATATCGATTCTTTACTCCTTTTGAGTGGTGAAATGGACTCAAGAGGAGCTGCGATAACTTGACTTAAAAACTCGAAAAATGATAAATGCATCTTTATCTAAATAGTCTGTTTCACTGATAAATTTCCCCAGGGGAGGCCGTGGAAATTTGAGTATGGAGTCTGGAAATAATGGTATTGGATTGGATTGGATTGGATTGGATTGGATTGGACACTAAGGTCATCAGGAGTTTAGATAGAAGCAGGAATTGGAGCATTCCCTTGAAAGGCACCAACCTGTGCAGTCGATGAACTTGGACTCGTTCGACACTGAACGAGGTCACCCAAACTGTGACCGAGTTGAAACCAAATCAGCAAATAGCTCACATCAAAGCTGCGGAGACTGAGGTACTCCTGAACGTTGTAGATCTTGGCTTATCCAAAAATTTTACCTTCTCATTCCTCGGATCAAGTGGGTTGAAGTCAGGGACCAAGGAATAGCTTGCCAAGACGGTGTCTTCATCACTCATAGTCGCGTGATTGGTATGGTCCTAGACACTATAATGTTAGTTTTTCAAGTGTATGCGGTTTCAGTCTATTACCACAGGAATAACGCTGCGCTACGAGTATTACATCACCGCCTACGACACTCGTTCAATATAGATGAGATACCAGTGTTGCCTTATACTCCGGATGATATTGAGTTCGTTGTGGAGGATGAGAAGTGTCGAAAGAAAAAGAAAGAAGAATCGAAAGTAGGAAGATTTTGAGCTTCTCGCGAAACGAACATCATACGAAAAGTGGAGGAGAAACGGCCAAATATCTAGATTTGAAACGGGAGGTAATGTCAATGAATATGGAAGTCCTGCGACGAATTTAAATATCAGTGATGTACAAGAGAAGGGCGCATATATCTGCTTGTTTCGATACCATACGAAAACAGTCATTTCACGTCCGAAGAAGTTATACAACGACATATTTTTTTACCATATTCCAATCAGAAATTATCTTCACAACCTGTTGGAATCAACACTTTGCGGAAGTTCCTTCAAGAGTTGCTTCATTTTTTAATCTGGCAAACGCAGAAGTTTATAGCGGCGATGGTATGAGCAACAACCTTACTGGCAAATGAAGGTTCTGATCTTACAACAATTGAACGATATGGTGGGAGAATAAGCTCAGCTGTAGCAGAAATTCCTATCGAGAATTCTAAATCTGATATAGCAAAAAAAAACAAGGTTTTGCTGTTCGTTGCTTACAAGAGAAGACATCAATTCAATCGAGAGATTTATCAGAAACTTCGACAGGCGCTATACATTCTGAAACCGATGACAACTACAAGCTTGTTAATGATGAAAGCGAAGTGAAATATGACAAAACAAGGAACCAAATGTCTATCAATATAAATGTTAATGTTACTATCAATAATGAATCAATAAAATGTGATTGATTCAAGATTATATTTCTCATTGTTCCACTAGTGGAATGAATAAATTACATTATTTCACTCGTGGGTATACGGTTCATAAGTGTGGATAAAACTTCAATGATGCGGTGGATAAAGTATATTTTGACTTGTTCATTTTTCAAAAATCCTTGTTGAAAAAGTTTAAAACAACCAATTCAAAGCACCTGTTCCGCAGTGTGGTGGTTTTTAATCTTGTCAACGCGACCCTAAAGCACTGCGCCACCGAATATTCTCGAATTCCTTTACTACTGTGAACTATTACCACCCTTGCGTGACTGAATAATATTAATCGGCACACGTTCGCATAAAATTAACATGGTGTACGCGCAAATGTACAAATGTTAGGGTTACCTTGTACTCTATTTCCCTAATGAAAAACGTCCGATTCTTCTTTTGCGAATGGCCCGACGCTCTCGCAATTCTGCGAGCGTTAAATTGAACGGACTCATTTGGAAACTGCGGAACACTCCTGTTGATTATGGAGGAGAGGACCTGAGCGAAATCAAGAATCATGAAATCAATTAGCTATAAATTGATTATGCAGTTTTCAGTCCGTGATTCATTGAGGGGTTTATATGAAAGAATAATGGGTAGTTTTGGGGACAATGTAAGAAAAATTCAATTTAAACTAGATTGCGAAAGTATCTCTAAGTGACCCAAAGAATTTAGCTCCATTCGTCCCCAAATGAACCAATGGAATGGAAGGATTTGGCTTCACTGGCCTGTCATATATCGGAACATACCAAGTTTTATTTTGTATTCTGTCGAATATTTCCCTCAGCTTCTATTGGGAAAACGTTTTTGATATGAGGAATTAATTGTGGTTGATAGACTAGATGAAGGTTGTATTGAAAATAAGTTTGTTCATGAGCGTCTTGATTATTTCAAGAGGAAGTCATCAAGCATAATGAATTACGTCGTATTACGATAGATCGTCCCGTCGTTTCAATTTTCAATAATTATTTCCCCCTATTCGCAAGGTATTCCATCAAAAAGAATCTAACGAATAGACAGATATTTTCAATTCAAAATGTTCCGTAAAAAGCCTAAGAAATTCTCAATTGAATTGGAAGTGACTCCATGCATTTTCAAAAAATGTTGAATTTTTGTAAAATCAATAGAAACATTATGGACATTTTTTTGCAGGAAAGTGCCCCCTCTTAACCCCAGATGAATTTTTCAACTAGTGAACGGTTGAAGATAGAGCAAATCTGCTAACGACAGTAGAATTAAAATGATGAAGTCATTATATTTCGTGAATTTCAAGTTGATCAGAGAACGATAGTAATTACTAGAAAAAAGTCCTAAGGGTAGACTCCTAAATATCATGACAAATACAAAATCATCAGATACACTTGAATTTTATATTGTTTACGCAAAATTTTATGCTGAATCCGAAAATATATGATTTGTGCCCAGATACAAGGTATACCATCAAGAAGAAACTAACGAAAAGACAGATGTTTTCAATTCAAAATTACAGATGTTCCGTAAAAAGCCTAAGAAATATTCAACTGAATTGGAAGTGACTCCAAATTTTGTGTGCATATTCAAAAAAGTTAGAATTTTTTGAAAATCAATAGAAACATTATGAAAAAAATGTTTTGCAGAAAAATTATCCCTCTCAGCTCATGTTGATCGAAAACATATGATGTGTATATGCTCAGATACAACGTTTAGCATGAAATGAAAAGTCGAAAATTCTCTCGAACAATCGAATTTTCTAAAGTTTCTATATTCCATTTTTCAAAAAAACGCAAACGTCCCCAAAATGTATATCGACGAGCTGATTCCAAATCATACATCAAAAGTGAATTTCGAAGACAAATTGACAGAATTTTGGAAAATGTTTAGTTTCAAATATGTACCTATCTTCAAAATCAACATGTACTAAGTGAAATGGCGTACGAGTAGATTTCGTAATTTTAAGAGATTCACAGACGATGGAAATGGAAATGATACAAAATTGAAGTAAAATAAACAGTACAACAGTTGATTCACAATGTGTGCTGTAGTACACTTTTTTAAACTAGAAATAATAAAATGTCAAATATCTTTAAAAAATTTCAAATATTATGTCTCCAGAATTTGAAAATATTTCAACAAATAGCAAAAATGTGTGACTTGATAAATTCTATCTAACTATTCAAATCTTACTGGATCTTATGACCATCTTCAATTACAGTAAATATCTTCAAGTCTTCAGCGTAGAGCAAAAATATACAGTAATTAAAACACTGGTTCATATCAGGAACACCAGATGTTACGTAAAATGGAGATGATTTCCACTCAATAATCGTAACTATTCGGGATATAATGCTAACATAAGAAGCTACCCACTATAGCAGATTGTCATGTAAAACGATTTAAGCTGATTTCACTATAAAAATAATATGCTCAATTTTATGAAGAGCTTTAGTGAAATCAGTATGTACGGAATGTACCTGTAAGCGAGAATCCATACAATTAATAATTGAATTAGAATAACCAAAAATTACTTTCAGTTGAGCGACCCAAGAATAATCCGTGCTATTCTTGCGCAATGAGTGACTTCACACTATCTGTTTCGAATTTTCTACCGAAAATATAGAGCTTACTGATGATACCACTATTTATAATTTTATACGGCACTTTTACGGAATTTTGTAACATAGGGATCGGATGGAAATTTATATGATGCAGGCAGTTCCATAGTCTAGTATTGATGAATACATTTGAAATTGTATTTAAATTGGTATTGGCTTTATTTTTTACTTGTGTGAATCTCGTAGAGTTTATCGATATGTATCGGTATTTATCGATAAAAAACATCTCTTATTAAAGCCTTCATTTTGAGAAGGTTTATTACAGTACTCCGTTGCAGTGTCAGTCAGAGTCGTAGTTGTTTTCTATTATTCTAGAATCATGGAATAGAAAATTGTTTCGAAAATATCGAAATTATTCTCATTTGCATTATTACATTTCAGTGTTTTCTAGAACGTATATTGTGAAATCATGGATTTATTGTCGGATACAGATAATATATAATGAATGATTCATTCACTCCAGTAATATTGTTACGAGCTTGAAAAAATCTCCTAGCTTCCCGCTGATCAATCTGGAGAACGGAAGAAACCCGAAAAATCTACTCTGTTCGTATTGAGTATATAAGGTGACACATTTCACTCGGGAGAAGTTTTTAAGAAGTGTTCGGAATATTTAGCTAGTTGAAGTCGGTTGAGCAGTTGAAGTTTATAGCGAAGTTAATGAAAACAATTTAGTCTGCTTGGCGTATTATTTAGAAGAATTGTAACAAGTTGAAGGCATGCCATGCCATTCACAGTAAAGGGAGCAAATATGTCTGATTGATAATTTAGCTATATGAGAAACAAGTTACTCATTATTTTCAATTATTCTGTATTCAAATGCGATGGTATTTCGAATTCAGTGACGGCAACAGAAAAAGTATGTTACGTATCACGCCTGAAAAGTGGGACACGTCTCTCAAATTATCATTTCCCGATTTCGTTGCTTATATCACTGCTTCGGTTAAGTCAAAATTCATCATCTATCGGAACATTTGGTGGTTGGACCACATACAATCGCTCGTTATCTAGATGTTCATGTGTCAGTTCAATCGTGTTTATCCATTTGCTCGGTTGAAACGAATTACCGTAAAATAGGGGTTGCGTTAGCGTTAGCTCAGTGAAAATGGGCTTCATTATCGTTATCGCTTCGGTAATATCCTTTGCAGCGTTGAAAAAGTTCCAAACCAATTCCGACTAAATGATCTCTTTATTATCTGAAAGCCGTCTCATATTCACGGTCGCGAAATAAGTAATACTTAACGTGTTAACTAATCGACTCGGGTTATGGTAACGGCCATTTTGGTGCTGATAACATTTGACCAAAATTGACAGTTCTATCAATCAATCAAATTTTGACATTTTGTGGCATATAAAACAATTTCTGAAATGAGCTAATCTAAGAAAAAAATTCGAAAAATGCAACCTTTAGTCACAAATATATTTATAGAATTTTCCTCCGAACGAGAATATGAATTAAATGAACATAGAAGCTCAGAAGACTTGGCGTTGATGATAAAAAATTGGGCGATCAATATGAGAATAAAAGACGGGACCGAATACAAAGAAGCAACGGTGAAGACAATGTGGAACGTTTCGTGCAAACTTTCACAATCAAAGTACTGTAATGACTATAATATTATGATTGACCAGTTTAATAATACAGTATTTAAACCAGCCCGAGAGGGTTATTTACTTCTTCAAAACCTATCACAGAAACAAAATATAGAATTTTTTAACTAACAAATCTAAAGCAGGGTATATATACTTCGACTAACCAACCATTTATATATTCAGACTAGTGTCGATATAAACTGTCATTTTCACACGAGTGCAAATATGACCGTCATTTTGACATTCAAAAAGTATGGAAACGCAATTTTACAAAAAAATATGTTTAACAACAATAAATCTATTTTATTACGGAAGTTATACAAAACACTTTGTATAATGTTTGTGTTGAAAGTAAGTTTATTCTTTTTTCACTCAAAGAATAAAACAATACTTCCAACAACTATGTTATAAAAAGCTATTTTGCAACACCATTCAAAACATTCCCTATTCCAACATTTTCAAATTATTCCACTCACTAATAGAAATATTGACATTTTCGCTGAGTACACCGTCTATTAATACCTACAACAATTTTCAATTCACATGGAACAACATCATGTCATGATGAGTAATAACTAGCTGATCAAATAATTACCGCTTCAACTTATAATATTCCACGAACTTTAAACCTTACCTCAGTTCAACATCACGTTGTATTTCGAGACACATGCAGAAAGGAGAGGAGTAAAATTAAATATAAATAATCATTAGTAATTCCATTGTTTTAGTAGTTCCTAACGATAATAGGAATTGAGATACCTTTTATTAGTAAATGTTTTTTTCCATAATGCAGGATAATGTAACGTGATAACGATTTAGGGTTTGTATTTCTTTTGTTTTTACCCCAGGTAACGCTTAGCAATAGTATATTATCGTTAAACATTATGAGTAATAATGATAATAAATTATAGTTTAATAGTTTATACAGATGGAATACCTTTTTGGATTAAAATTATTTCAGAAGATATCCGAAAAAACTATGAAAAATTCTCGGTCACATCTTTATTAGTTTTGAATGTGACGTCATTTAAACTACAATTGAAATGTACGTCACTTGAGTGCAACACAGAAAGATGTGTTTTCTGAATGGACCACCCTGTATTTTCTCGTATTTTTGGATTTTCCCGATGAGCTGATTTCAACGACCATTAACACTTATGGGTTGAATTGTTGTTAGTAATATTGCTATTTCTGTCAGAGTTTCAGAATTTAGCCCTAACAATTCATCAAATATATCATGAGGTTGCTTTAAATAGGTGTAATACAGATAAGTCAAATTAAATTTAGGATATATTATAGCATACTAGTATTTCAGCAAAACCAGCTAATTATGTCAATATCAGACATTTAGACGTCTCAATATCGGTAATGTATGTCAAGATCAGGCCTAGTGTTGGGTAGCAAGTTTAGTTTCTAAAATTAGTTATACACTGATTATTTACATTTATTTGGTATGTTTATATTTCAGGTCAATTACCATCTCAATTGCCCAGTATTTGCATATATTGTTTAAATTTATGTCGAGAAACCTGCATAGAATGAAAATTTTGTATATCATGTATTTGATTAAACTGAAAAATGTTCATTCGTAAAGAGAAGTCATAAAGCTTGAGCATTAGACAAAATAAACTTGATATCTTGATAACAATGCTCTTTACTGTTCCACTAATTTATTTAGACTTGTAAAATATAATTTCCAATTTATTAGACCAAATACAGTCATTCATGTCACTGTAGATACTGCTAAGCCAACTCTGTTTTCTATTTGCAACTGTGTTCTGTGTTGTTGAACTTAAACTGCAACTGTCAAAGGCCCTTCATTTATACATGATTACACTTTTTTGGAACATTCCAAATACGCCGAGAGACCATGGGAGAGGTCGCTCCTACTATTATTTAGAAAGTCCCAGATTGTATCAGGAGTCGATGAGAGTGGTGACGTTATCATTTAGAACTCTCGATTGTTATTATGCAAAATGCGGTCAGGTCCGGCTCCAGGTTATAACAATATATTTTATAAAAACTATATAATATCTTCATAATGCTTAAAAAACGTTTAGTAATAATCGTCGAGTAACATAATAATGAAGTGTTTTGATGCAATGGAGAAATATTCCTCAAATTATCAAATAAACCAAACGTTTCAAAGTTCCGTACTTTTGTAGATAAATAATGTAATAAATTCGATATATTGAGTAAATATACATACAAAGATCTTGCAGAAATTCAAATAACGTAAATTCCTTGAGGAGTGGAAAAATTTCCGAAATTACGGCCGAAAAGGGTTAACGAAACTGATAAAATTTTAAAATAAAAGAAAGGTATTACCGCGGCCTAATGAAATTCCGACCCAGCGTGCAGAAAATTGCACCACTTCAACCTTGTTAATCCAGAAGTCCCTGATTTACTGTCAGCTGTAATCTGCGGTGGAGGCGCATCGCAGGAGAGATTCCGAACGTGAATGGAAAATTAAGAAATTAATCTAGTTGACGCGATTCGAGAATAAAACCTGCGAATTCTGAACAAACTGATTTTCCATGTCTTCATTCCTATTTCTTTCGTCCAGGGAATAGAATAGTAGATTATAGTTGAAATGTATTGTCTTTTATAGAAACGAAATGGGTTCGTTTTATAACTAGTGGGTGATCGATTACGGTGAAGCAACTTTTTTTTTATGAAGGGTTTTCTATGGCGATGTGTTAAGGCCGATTCAGATACATGCGTGCCCATGCAGAGTTTTTGAAGCACGGGCGATTTAAACGCCTATTACTCACGTTTCACATGAACATATTTTATTTGATCCTGGAATCATTTTGTCAATGCTGTAGTAATGCTATTTGAGGTTTTCAAATAATCCGAGTGCAGGAAAATGTAGCTTGAATCGGACATGAAAGAGTGCCAAACACGATCGATCTGCTGGATCTTGTTATGAAAGTACTAGAAAATATAAGTCTTTCTATTTGATTTATTCTCTCAAGTAAGAAAGGAGCCCCTGATGGGATGTTTATTGTTATGGTATAGCTTTCATAGAACTCAGTTATTTACACTCGGATCTTGTTAGGGATAAAATCAAAATAGGTACTTTTGTTGCAATAGAAACAGTCGAGAGCGAACGATGGCATTTGGAAATATGTTTGAATGCTTCGTGTCGTTAACGAACAGCACAAATAATAGCAGACGCCCTAGAATAGAACCTTGAGGTACGCCAGAACTAGCGATGAAGAAAATTTATGGTATCTTTCAATTATTTGAAAAAAAGTCAGCTTTGGCGTTGGGAATTTCTTTACTTTAATGCTTTAGCTGATTCCGAGTTCATTACATCGGCTTGATGACAATTGTAACAACATTTGTTGATAGTGGAGTTTTAACATACGTAGGCTTTCTTGTTGTCTTGCCATAGTTAACTCTGATGTTTTGAATAACTCTTTCAAATATTTTTATGGAAATGGTAAAAGTGTTTGGAGTCTGTACTTTCTTATATTGTTTATTTTTTCGCTTCTATGTACCTATATGGGTACACTACCAATTTTGAAAACATGTTGAATATGCCTCTTCTCAAGTGTAAAATTAATTATTTATCACAGCTGTCCAATCGACACAGAGCAAAAAATCTGTTGGTGGTTCAGTCGCTTAGAGAAAATGTCGAGAAATGGAGGAAATAGAAATGAATAAATCATCTTTTTGGAAAAATGGAATACTCTTCATTAAGTTCAATTATAGTAAAATAAATAGTTCAGAGAAATAATTCTTTTCACCTCAAGGAAGTATAATTAAATAATGCTACTAGCAAACTCGTACATAAAAATGGGTTTATGTTTAAAAACAAATATTCTAACTTGAGTTGGAAGAAAAGATAATATGTTTAAACGTGAATATCCATTTGAATGTTCGAAGGCTACAGTTTCCCGAGGCAAGCCTTTCCAAAGCTTTTGACTCGATATAAAACAATGGAAATTGAATAATAGATGAAGTTTCCCAGAACCATCTGCTGTTGAAGTGTGTTCCACAATGTTTGAGAGTTTCAGTGAACATCGGTATTCCTCAGTAGGGAATGATTGTTGAATTGGTATGATTTCGAGACCGTTGAAATTAAGTAACTGATTACAAGTCATCGGAACAAATTTTGAATTCTCGTCGACGTTACATACTGGAATTTGATAACAACAAAATGACTGGCAGATACTAACATGAAAAAAAATATTTCAATTCAGAAAGGCGAGGCAGAATAAAATTCATGTGTACTCATTACCAAAATATATAATATCATTTGCATTTTTTTTGCAGCTATGATGATGAAGAAAATCATATTTCAACTCGCTCATGTGTTACAATCTCTGGAATGTATAACCTGTGAATAAATTCACTATTCAGTTCGTTACTAATTCATCCTGAGTTGAAATTCAGAAGTTAACACCACAAATATCCTTAACAAAAACACACATTCATACGGTTCATCACTACATTATTCATGTCCAGTAAATATTAGTCTAAAAACTATAACTTCCTGAGAAAGAAGTCTTTATTAGTAGTCGTGTATATAAATGAACATTATTTAATTCGTGAGTTACTGAGATATGTGCATAGTAAAATTGCAAAGGTATCATGATCAGAGGAGAACTTTTTTGATTCACTGAGAAATAATCTGCGTTGTACCTTTCAAAATATCCAAATATAATAATTGCGAAATATTTTGAAAAATTTTTTTTTTTTTTTTAATTCAAGAGATACTGCTTCCCATACAGTTTGATCCCTCAATATTATGTATGAAAGATTATTAATTCAGCAATACTCATTTATGGGTCCATACTGTATGATCTGATCAACACGAACAAAAGCAGTAGGCAGTTATTTATATAATAAGGATAATATTCACTTCTATTATCATTATGATCGTTTATGATCTGAATTACATACAAGACTTCGTTTTTTATGTTAAGTACTTGCATTTTCTCTTATAAAGATACATATTAAGCTCTCAGAAACTTTTCATTTGAATTTCATTATAGTACTAGAACTTTTTAAACTGCATTATGGTCCTTGGACCTATGCCACTAAAATATGATGACATAACGATGTCATTATAATATGCCAGAAAATAAATATAGATACATATAATATAAATATAATAAATAATATGAATGTATATCGCTGAAAGTAGCTTCTAATAATGGAACACATCTTCCTATGAATTATATTACCAAAAAGATCATTTCTTCTCAATTAAACGAAAACATTCAGATTTTCCATTCCACATTAATCATTTTATGGAATTTCATAAACAGTTTTAAAAAATCTCATTTGATTTTGGCAACTATAATGAGCCTTTATTATATTTTATAATCAAATTCAAAATGTGGTACACCAATGATGGAAATTTTTGATGCAAGTGACTGAACAAATTACAATTAAAATCTATAAATTATTATTTGAATGAATTGGATTCTCGTTTTCTCTTTTGTGTCAGTCTCGTAATCAAATGACTTAACTTTCCTATTGAAGATGGAATTAATTGTTCTTCAGTAGTAGGTAATACTTTTTAGAGCATTAAAATTATGGCAGCCTCTGTACCACATATTGTGAATAGAAAACGAAAGCTTCTTGAACAAATACCGACATTAGTCCAACAGAATGTCTCTGTTTACTCATATGTATTATTTTTTCGAGTGTTTTCAATCAACGACAAAATATAAATGCACTGCAACAATAATCACCCAAATTGAAATGATTGTATGGAGTGGCAGTTATCAAAAACACAACTGTCATGATTTTTTTTTTGTGATTTGTTCAGACGAAAATTTCCCAAAACAACTCTTATTGTGTCATCAATCCTCAACAATCATAGCTGACAAGAAACAAATTGAATTGGCAGTCGCTCACTAAATTTGAGGAATAGGCATTTTTATCGCTATAGAAAACGATGCACCTTCTTATCGCTATCAAATGACTTCCTCATCAAATAGTTTAATTCCTACAGGAAATGATTTATCCTTTGGAAAATGTTTCCTCAAAACCTTCTTGTCAAGAGCTTCTTTCCTTAAACTCTGTTATATCACATCTCAAGAACAGATTCGGTTCAGGACTCAATAACTGTTGAAAATTTCAAACAAAAAAAGTTCACTTCTCTCAAACGCTTCAGAAAAGTTGACAAACCTTCAATTTCATGGTCGAAATATCGTCAGTCATTTCACTCTCAGCAAATTCACTGATATCGGAGTTTAGTCTTTCCACCTTCTTGTTATTACAAAAAAGGAAACATACTTTTGCAAGTCATTTCAGAGAAAGGGATAAAACCAAACCCAGAATCAATTTTCACTTTGAATCTCGTTGATACCATATGAGAAACAAATATTTCTGTAATATTTCTCTTTTGTAATATCTTAAAACGAAAAGCAGATTCATGTATCATCAAATTCGTCACCAGGTTTCTCAAAGTTATTGCACTTTGGATAATTGGAAATTTTGTATGGATTCCTTTTGCTCTAGGTGATAGATTTAATAGTAATATATGACTTCCTACCTAACTTTTCCACAGTCCCGTTTTTCCTATCCTCTCCAGAACTTTAGATAGTTCTCTATCCGAATACAAATGAAAATCGATGGTCACATGTTCTATTTACACGCGCCCGGACACTTTTCCCTCGAGCTACAACACTCGTGTTGACTTTCTAATGCTTTTCACCCTCGAACTCTATAAACCGGTCGATCGAAGATTCTCTCTGATAAGGGCGAAAACTTTTATTGTCGCCGGCCGATCGCATTTATCTCTTTCAATCGGGCTGAAAGATCGCGACACTTGTTTTGTTTTGGCTCAGTCGTGGCCTACTGGCTGGTGTAAACACTGTAAACAGAATAGGCATGGATGGCCTTGTATGAAGGAAACGAATCGCAGTGGCTGACTAATTACGTCGAATTCGTACAGGGTGGTTCGATCAGTTTTTTAAAAGTGTTGTGGTGGGGAAGATGATACTTTTTTTTCAACGAATGTTGCCGATTTGATTATGACTGCGTCTGGACATTTCTCGAAATACTTTTGGTTTCCTCTCTGGTCTTCGAACTTATATATGTTTGTTAATAATGAAAAATGGATTACACTTTCTGATCTTTTCATATTTTATATATTTTATTGATGCTACGAATTCGGTAAATGGTCAAACTAGTTGCTTTTCTGAAGGCCATCTCGATGCTGAGAACAAAAAACTTGACAGTTTTCAAAATACCTTTCATGAATAAATAGAACACCTCATATTCAATCATGCATGCATTACTATTCGTAATTACATTCTCATCAACAAAGCTCATATGACTTTTCTTCCCAAGAAAGTTTTATTAACAGGAATCATTTAGAACAATCGTATTAGGTGAAGAGCTATAAAATATGAAGTAAATGTTTAAAAACACCGCCTTCTTGTTGATGACATATTTGGAACCGTCTCTTGAAACTACGTGTTGCATTCGACATAGTTCGGCCATCATGCCATCACTTATAGTTTCAATATAATTATTCAACTCATCGACAATATTATATTTTATTTTGTTAACCTCATCTTTCAGAAACACTCAATAATAAAAAATTCAGGGGTGTCATGTCTGGTGATCGTGGAGGCCACTTAACAGGACCATTTGTAGTAATCCACCTGTTTTCGACACATCGTGGCCTTATTTTTCTTACGCCACTGAAAGTATGTGCTGGTGCTCCATACTGCTGAAAATAGATCATCGAAAAACTCTTTCAACGCTCTTGTTAATAAATTAATATAACCAGGTAATAGAATGAACTGATTATTCTGCCTCTGAATAGGTCACACCAAACAGTGATACTAAATCGTCTTTGCGGATTGTGGGGATGGACTAGAAATTTCTATAGAAGTTATGCTCTTTTGACAAACATTTTATTTCTTCGACTGCTGTAGGAACTTCAAACATAGATGCCTGCAATTGAACTGATTTTATATCGAGCAATTTCTGCAACTTACACATCGTATAACGCCCTATTGGGTAGCTTCATTAGCAGTTTTTTTGTTCCTCCAAGTAGAATTCTAGTGCCCTTTTTTTGTTTCTTCAAAAATAGACCACATCCTTGAGGTGTTTTTCGGAGATATAAGTAGTCCGGAATCCAAATGTTCCAATACCGTCTTTGCTACTGCTCTTGCTCCGCCCACCAATGAACCTAAAGCTGAAAGTCTAGCAAATATAGGTATGAGAGGTAGGATGCCGCCTGACTTGGATTCCAGTGGAATAATTTTCGGGATACGTATCTGTTTACGTCCTCCAGCTTCCTTGACTCCTTTCTTAGCAGCTCTTAAAGCCAAAATCACGGATTTCTCCAAATCGCTACTGTTGTATGATGTCCAATTCTCTAGGATTTTTTCCAAAACATTGTTGCGGAAGCATTTTGTGGCGCTGACGGTGACGAAGAGAGCGCTTGTACTCTCACCAAGTTTTGCGTCTTCAGATTTAACTCCTTCCTAAGCCTTTTGTTAAAGAATTTTATTGGCTATATGTCTACCTTCGACAGATTTATCTTGTGAATATGCAATATCGTGTTGCTTGCAAGCTGCGTCCAATGGATTGATACCGGGATCGCCTCTTGCGAGCCTCTCTTGCGAATGGGTGCCCAGTCGCATATACGTTTACTGCAGACGCAGAAGGAATGGCCAAACAATTCGCAAATGTTCGGCTAGGATCGGGCTAGTTGCTCGCTCCAGGCGCGTAAACTGGAGACATAGTTGAATCTCACACGTCTGCAATTTGCATTAGGTGTTTAGATACATTTTTGCAGGCAGTATTAACAAAAGAAAAAATCTGTACAAACGACGCCAATTTTGAAACGTAAGGTTACATTCCCCTATGCTGTATCACTTCCGTTAAAAATAACGTCACCGTTATTTGCCATTTCACACGGCATTTCAAAAAATGAACAGTTGACAATACCATAATTTATGACATCTTATACTTATATTTAACAAATAGTATTTCAAGGTTCAAGACAACTTGATTGCCCATTATAAATCTATTTTATCGAATCAAACACATTGTTTTACAACTGCACTAATATGACGCTAGGTACAGTATTTCCTGTTCTATACAAAAACGACTTCATAATTGTCAATATAGCAGACATATTTTGATTTACAATATAAATACGGCTAGTGGAATAGCCCTTAGATAGAAATTATTGTTTTGTGAATTGATATCAAATTGGTCAGTGCTATCTAGTGAGTGGAACCGACATGATGATCACGTGTTTGGTGCTACGGGTTCAAATCCCAGCGGAATATTTTTTTTGTAACTCCTATTTTGCTGTTAGTAACGGAATATTGTTATTCATAAGTACCAAAATTGGGTGTTTGGATACTTATGAGGTTTCATTTTCCAAAACAAAGAATGAGCTTTGTTGTTGAGAGTATGATTACCAATCGAAATGCATGATGAAATAAAGTTATTGTTTCATATAGAGTAAATAGGGTGCATAGCCGTCTGTTCAACTATTGACTTTCCGAAATGAAGGATAACCAGTTTAACAAACACACTCTGTACTATGGCATGTATGATTCAGAATGTCAGATATAAACAATAGCAGACACCTGTTCGAGAGATACTCTTGAATTTATGCATGGATGATCCCACTCGCCAGCGTAAAGGTAGGTATAAAAATACAAAGTGGTAGCGAATATTCGTGTGTGAATGCGTACTGGCTGTTAATTATTAACAACTTCTCTAAAATTCTTTTGAATGTATGCTCTGAAAAATGCACTGCTTCAATTGTTCATACATACACAAACGTATTCACGTTATGAACGGGTACATGTTAGAAAGAACGCAGACTAGCTGAACAATTAGTGAATGTTGAAATATTTTCATCTTCATTCCTATGTATTGAGGTAGTTTAAAATTAATTTTCAAAAAATCATGTTTCTTCTTACTGAAAATAATATGGCTTTTAAAATCATTTATGTTTTTTTGATATTCCGCAAAATGTTTTTCTTCAGAAATTTGTGGGATAACAACGTTGCTATAATTTTCATTGATCACATCGATTATGTCATTCAATGGTATTTCATTCATCAGGGTAGTCTGAATTGGAATTTGTAGATGAACATTGTATAACACTTCAACAGCATCATCAGGATAAAATCAATTTCTTATTCTATGGTGAGAAGAAACAGAAGTGAATCATCGCGTCGTTTTCCAAGTTGAACTCTTTATTCTTTTTTTTTTCGCATATGTACAGTAATTTCTAACCCACTAAGGGCATCGGCAACTTCGTGATCTCTGATTTTTTTATGATCCAACCGTAATCTCTATCGATTTATTTATTAATAGATTATTTTTTGGAGAGTCAGTGACCACGTCAGAGATATGTGATTAGTTTCAATCGTCAATTTTTTGTCAAAAAGATATTTGCGGAAATTTTTCCTGGAATCGACGATCAAAAAACTCATTTTCAATCATCGCGTAATATTTTTCTGCTGTGTTCAGGGATGAAAAGAGAAATATCTACCGTTTTGTGAAAAAACGGTTCTAATGGCTATATTACTAGCGTTAGTCGTTAATTAAAAAAAATTCTTTGGATTCGTGGTGTGCAAGTACAGGATTACAGCATTAAATATATTTTCTTTTTCAGATATCTAGAGATTCGAAGTATTCTGCGCCATTTATATCGATTGTTTAATTATTTCTGAAACATTTCATGGACGATTTCGTTAAATGAGCAAAGTTTTTAATAAATTTTCGATTTTAATTACGTATTCAAGGAAGGCCTGAAGTTTTCAGAGATATAAAGCTACGTATATCACGACACGAAGAATGCACCAATAATAATGAGAAAATAAGTTACATAAGTAGTGAAATGCAAGATCAAACTAAGGTTTCTAAGTTTAATATATAGAGTACAATCACTCCTGACTCTAAATTAGTAATATATTAAAAAAGTACAATTTTGAAAATTGTCTGTATGAATTAAGAATGATCCGTTCTATATTCATGAAGGAATAGGTGATCTGATCAGTCCTATATGTTGGATACATCTATTAGGAAAATATACGAAGGCATTTTAACACTTCGATACTTCCAAACCTTCCGGTGATCAAATTTCTTTTGAGACCTATGATGAATGAACAATAAAGAATGATATGATGTGACAAACTTCTGGGTTATAATTATAGGACTGAAGCGTACTCCAATTCTAGAACAATATTCCAAGAAATCCAAAACTACAACCTTTTCGTCTATGCGATGTCCCCATTTTATTGAAAAAATGTATTTGTTATGTCAAGTTGAACCATGCTGTTCTTTAGGTTGTTCTTCTTGAATTGATTATAGGAAATGACGACTTCAGATGTTTCTAGCTGCAGCAAAATCTATATGATATCATCGAGAGTTAATAATCATACAATATTTTTGATCTGCATGTTTATTTCTTTAACATCCTCCGGAATTAATGTTAATTCAATTCAACCCTTCGATATTCAGGTAGCTTAGGTAGAAAAAACAAGCAAATAATTGAAAAGCGAAAATAACAAAACGCGCACCCCGCATCTGATGCCAATGAATAAACTCAAACAATGGCTATTGTTACTCATTTCTGGTAATTTGAAGTAATGAACAAATTAAAATCCACCAGTATGTTTAGTATCCTTTATCCGCGAAAATGCGAGGAGACTATTGGCGGAACAGCATGTACTTTTTCAAGTGAGTTTCAGTTGTTTCGGTTATGCCGTTCATAATACCCACTCGGTAGAAGACCGTAGCAAAAAACAGCGGAAATACGGAGGTACGAATATTGCTTTTACTCGAAATGTCGAAACTGAAACGCGATAGGCGTTGATGCATGAGAGAATTTATTAATTATTCAACACTTTTCACAATGGTAATGAGAAATTCCTACTGTATGTTACATTTTGTATCATGGTCTTTCGAGAATTTTTCAAAAAAGTAGCGCACTGCGAGTGTCTGGTACGAGTCCTACAATAATAAATATTCATTTTGATGTTTCTATCAAAATATCTATGACACGATTAAAAACTTTGCGTTAATATTGATGAAATTCGTAGAATTGGGGAATATGAAATATGAACTAGATCTGTTCAAAACTCTGCGTTATATTACCCAAATCCATGCTGAAAAAATTTTTGCGCTCATTAAGAAGTGTTATGGTTTCGTTTTGGCGAAACTCAATAATTATTATTTGAAATTCAAGCAGGCGTCTTCAATTGACCCATGAATCCCACTGAAATGCGCTCACTATTCAAGACAATATCCTGCTCTGGCCATGCTCCTTATCTTCCAGCTGATCTGCTTTGGAATTCAATGCCTCCTCATAGATATTCACATATGATCCTCATTTGTTGGCTTCAGCTCGATGGTACCAATTCATGCAGATCTCCTAATATTTCCTCCTGGATACGAATAGATGCGTCCAGAACTACTAGAAGTTCCGTGATCAAAGGATTATTTTTTAATTTTAAAATCAACAGGAATAAGGATAAAACTAATTATTTTTTCCTGAGTTGAATCTAAACATGAATATACTGTATTGGGACAGATCGTAAAGAACTGCCAGATTGAAATTTCCTCACCAAGAAAATAACACCAGATTCAGTAAAAACTGTATTTTCAGATATGTGAAGATTTCTACAGCGGAGATTAAGATTAACTGAACATCGAACTCAACATGGAAATGTATTGAATTGGGAATGATTGCAGGTACATGTAAAAAACCTTTGCCCCATCAAAACGAAAGACGTCCGAAACATCAATAATCGAGTTTCATATCTGCAACCTCCAAACAAACCATGGAGAACAATTATACAAAGTATACGAGTTGTTACTCCATGCAATTATCAAGAGAAACTAGGAAATCGTCGTTGAGATGATGCATTTATTAAAATCACGGTATTACTAAATATGACTCACAGACATCAACCTGCGTTGCCTTCAATGTCAAAGAGATAAACCTTAAACGTAATACTGAAATTGTTAACCATGACCTATAAGTACGACCGAAACTATCAATGAATTTTTAGTGTTTTTTAAGAAAATATATCTATTATCGTCGTAAGTAGTTCAAGTGAACAATAAGTTGCTTTTTATGGATAAGAATGTAATCAATTTGTATGTTTTACTGATTGTGTTGAAAGTTAGTCAGATAATGACTTTTTTGTAATACTGAACGCCATGTCCTACCGGGTGACAATTTTTGATACTGGCACTTTAGTGAGTTTCAATAAGATCATTCATCGGACTTTTGTAATTTTTTTAAAATTGAAATTTGCATTTTTTAGATGGTAATCAGTCAGTAAGTACGCTATTCGAAATCCTAGTAAGGGTATCTAGATTAGATTAGATTTGATTGGGATCTTCGATGCTACATGCCTGTACACCATTACCTTTTTGAATTGTTTAGATATCTGCATCTAGCTCTGTCTCATTCCTGCCGTCGGAACTCCTATACTGTAGAAAAGAAACGTGAGGCTGTATTATTGATAATCCATTTTCATTTGATCTCCACTTTCTAAATTCACTGTGTCTAGAAATTTACGTAACTTGAATTCAATAGAAAATGTAAAAGTATACACTCTCCCACAAATGATGACAATTATTGATGTGGTTTCAAGTTTACAGGACAAGGATTCTAAAGGTCAATAAATATCGTCCTTATGAAATACAATTACACCAAGAGTTGGATGAAGATGACCCAGATAGGCGAATGCTGTTCTGTCAGAAAATTATTGGTGTCATTGATGAAAATTAAATGTTTATCAACAACATTGTTTTTCTGACGAATCAACATTTTTTCTAAATAGTTTTGTAAATATAGAAATCGCCGATATTGGTCTGATCAAAATCGTCACTGGATGGAAGAAAGACACACCCAGTATCCACGAAAGGTGAATGGTTGGGCTGGTATGGTTGGAGAAGGAATAATTTATCCATTCTTCTTTAGAGAACGTTCAATCGTGATCGTTATTTGCATCGGGCCGGATATATCCAGAATTTATTCTTGTATACCTAAATCAAAGAAATAACTATCAACTATTTGATGAAATTCTGTACCAGCAAGACGGTGCTCAACCTCATTTCCATGCTAGGGTGGGGTACACAATATTTCGGCAGAGATAGATGGGCCGAAGAGGACATATTCAGTGGCCGTCACAGTTCCCAGATTTAACCTCATACAATTTTTTTCTGTGCCCTTTTTATGAGGACCTTCCACAATCACTAGAAAAATTGCGTGCAAATAATCGAAATGTGAAATAACTATGATCTCGTAATCTACTTATTTCATTATTTCATCGAAAACTAGTAAGTCAGAGACCCACCAGACCGTATGTTGACGGATTCCGAATAAAAATCAGTAACTATTAAGAAAATTATATGAATACAGGGTGATCCATTTGAAAAGTTATGTTATGGCGTTATATCTTGTTGAATATAACAGCTGACAGAAATTCCCAAGCTTCAGTGAATAGTGTATTAAATATCCAAACGTTTTTAACTGAGCGTCAGTTTTGAGTAGTCTATACTTAGGCATACATTGTGTGTTCCGCCCATTATACAGTGACGTTCAAAAAGTACGCAACAATTGGAAAAAATCTCTATTTTTTATCAACTTTGGCTCGTCTTAAAACTTACTCAGACCCTATCAGATATACTAGTTCCTTGGAAAAACAAATTTTTAGAAATCAGCAAAATTGCAAAAGTAATATTCTTTCATTGAACAATGTGAAGGTAAGAAAAATTTGATTTTTTTTGTGAAATTCTGCAGTATCCGATTTTTTCAGTTTTTTGAATTGATTACAAATTGTGTGTGAATTGATTTTAAACTCTCTTTGTTTTCAAGATGACCTCAGCGGTGTAATATTAGATTGAAAGCTGTCATTTCATAGAATTTATTCAAGAGAATTTTTGCAGGGGCGAATAGAAACAGATAGATCATTAATCCAGTATGTGACTTCTACTGACTGACTGAAAGTACATTCACATCAAATGGAATTGTGAGTACTCAGAATTGCCAGTGGTGGGCAGAGTACGAGAATCCCCATTTCGCCATTGAGGCACGTGTCCAATACTCATACTCATGGTGTGGTATATTCAATACCTAAGTCATTGGTCCAGTATTTTCAAGAAAAAACCTAAATTCTGAGAGGTATCTGCTTCTACTTTAAACTCATCTGCTTGAACAAGCCTCAGTTGGTGACAATTTTTTTATATTTTTTTTGAAAAATCACAAGTAAAGATTATTTCACTGTATAGTTTTGGTTCTTTAAGGTGACTATACATCAAAATCACTACTCAATTCAAAATGCTGATAAGAGATAAGTCATATGTGTATGTAACCTTTGAAGTGAAACCAATTCAAGAACTTGGAAAAGTACCCAAACATCTAAATGATCATCACCAAAATAAGTCGTGTTACTGTGAAAAATTTATGAGTGATGAGAACATCCATAAATTCAATCTCTTCAGCATTTTCGTTATCTTTTGCTTCACCGTTCTATATGGACAAGACTATAATTATATTTGATGTGTTCTGCAACACTATCGAACCCTGACCAACTCTCATTATTTCATCGAGAACAGATGATTGCCTGATCAGAACTGCAATGAGTATAAGCATGAGGAAATATTTTCTACTACAAATTTAGTTTCCTCATTTTACCATTCGATGCATAGGAAAAATTAACTCGGTGCATATGCGGATTATTACGTAAGCTATCGTCAATGCCATCACATCATAGTATTATAATTTTCGAGCTATTCTTCATTCAATACTTGTGGGAACTCTATACGGTCAGTGCCGCTGTCAGGGTTGAACCTGTTTATCGAAATGTTTGTTTTTTTTGTTCCTTTTTCCTGCAATTATGTCAGCCAGCCAATATTTTCGTAAACACACATGAAATCTAGGTGAAGAAACAACATTTTATGTTACTGGGTTACCGATGGCTCTAAAAGTATGGTAGACGTCGGACCCGGAATGTACGTGGTGATCCCAATAGAGAAGCGCTCATTCAGCAAGGGCAACTTAGCTGTACTAAGTATTCCAGGCAGAGGTACCGTAAGGGGGGTTATGAATTTGGGATCTCTACCCGCGTACTCAATTCAGCAACCTACGGTGGGTACGGTCAAGCCCTTACAACTGGCCCTGAGACTTCGGCAGCCTTATACGTCCTTTGGTGCCTCAGGCGCCAGCTTTGTTTGGTGTGCTCCAATTACCAGGGTAGCAACAGATGGGGATACGGTCGGTATCCAGGGGGCAGTTTTATTTCGACCAATACTTGATATCCCAAGTGTGTGCAGGCTTCAAATGCACTACTTGTGATTCTGAGTACCGGTTGCTGTTTCATTTACTGTCAGCTCTGACGTTTCCACTCCGCACTAGGACACTTCCTGAAATTCTAAAGAGGGTTTGGAACAATAATCAGTAAATGAATCACACTATCATTCATTTCACCAATAGTGATAGACTCTGCTTAGTCTCCCCTTAAAATCAATAAATAATTGTATAATAAATAATTCACGGAAAATCTGACAGATTCAATACAGTTAATCAATTTCTAACCCTAAATAAGCTGCATGGACACGAAATCTTTATTTTTGTCTTTTTCTCTATTTATATTGTCAAAGTCACGGTGACACGGAAACGGAATATTCAAGTCTATGAAAATTGACAGTTGCATCAACTTTGCAATGGAAAATTACCATTGCAAACTTGCAAGAATGGTTTTTCCCCGTCTTTCCGGAATAAACTTTCCAGGTGAAACCTGGTCTATCAGAACGCAATCCCGTTCCTAGAAAAATTGAAATATTTATTAGTCACTTCAAAAGGTTGATTTACAGCGGCTCTTTGTGGAAGTTTACCGATTCGTCTAGATAATCGGTGTGGCTGGATTTTTACGAAAATTGTTTCATTTCTATCGTCCGTCTACATACGACTTGACGTCTTTCTAATAGAACCCAGGGCAAAACCGACCTGGCAGATCGAGCGGTCAGCTGGTAAACGTAGCCTTTGACTCGATTTCCTCCGGATATTGCTAGTGGGGTTGTAAATCCTTGGTAATACCAAGACCAATACCGACCGGACAGTTTTCAATGAAAATGCAATGCTCATTGGCCTAGGACTCGATTTCCTCCAGATATTGCTAGTGGTTTATCGATTATTAAATCAAATAGTCGACTATGTAGACCTGAATGTCAAACGAACGATACCGACCTGGCAGATGGGGCCGTTGGATGATTCAGTTTCCAGAGAAAATACAAGTTTCGATGGCATATGAATCGATTTTCTCCATATATTGCTAGTGGTGTTATCGATAGGAGAATCAAGCAGTTAATTTTATATACGCGAATAAATCTGCGGTGATAGTACGGACTTTTGACAATATTAACGTTATTCAGTCATCATTATTGTTGAAAATTGATAAAATTGTTAAATCCATCAATCGGTTGCACCCCTACGTACAACCCTCAGAAGTCAGAGACGTAGCCCTGACCATTTAATACGTGTGATGCCATGCACGAGACCGGTGGCAATGCTGAGATTCGAACTCATGCTCCTACGGATGTTTTGGCTAATGGAGCGAGTACTTAACCAGTATGCCACCGCGTTCCATATTATCCCTGAAGAACCCATCAACAATCAGTCCCACACGATTTTTCATGAAAGTAAGTAATAGTAGTTGTAAGGAAGCAATAATTTATCAAACTCTCTACAGGCAGCTGATTATGTACAACTTGCCAGGCATAATATAATAACTCTTGACAGACAGAAGTTGTCAAGCTTTCGAATAATGTGGAATGTAGCTTCATTTTGAATAACCGAAATACCATTATGAACAATAAACACTGACAGGCACAAGGATATCAACTAAAAATGTTTGCTTATTCTCTCAACGCTTCTGTGTTAATTCATTTCATTGCTGTTTCATGCAAAACTCCTGCGTCTTCGAGCAAATGATGCGTCTGTTAAAATAACATTTGCCAATGCCTCAGTAATGAGCGGGTTCCTCGAAAAAACGTACTCGTACTTAACCTTCATTTTATATATTTGTACATTTATTATTTCATTTATCGTGACATAACGTGGTTACTGCATTTTTAATGATCGTGGCGTGTTTCGAAACAATAACAAGTGCGGTTTATGTTTTTTATTGTTTTTTTTTCGACTACTTATGACAAGAGGCAAAAGAACATGTTGACTTGTTTCTCAATGATCGGTTAATGTAGCTGTTGTTGTTTCCTTTCATCTTAAATGATGCGTGACGTGTTGATATTTATTTCATCACGTCCATTTTGTGAAATTGCTTCATCGTTCCCGAGATGGTTTATCAAATGAATGAAATAATCTTATGAAAATGTCAAGTTTCCATAGGGTATAGGCTATTTCGTTTATTTTATGATCAAATCAAATGATCAGATTGTTATTTCAGAAACCGCAATGACTGCGAAAGAGCCATTGAAAATGAAGAATAATATTCGATGGCTTTATAACAATCAGCAAGAGTAAAGGTATTTACAAGTTTATTTTCATCACCATCGAACGAGAAAAGTCTGTCAAACTATTTAAAAAGGGTATCATTCCTCAACTTCCATCGAGTTATTGCTAGAAATAAGAACTTTTCGTCAAAACGAAAATGAAGTAAAGTGGTCGTGGTGATATCTGAGTAATGAAACAGGTGGATTTTTGTATTAAAACACCTCCGAACAAGGGCTGGAAAGTCTCCCGCTACAAAACCTGTAAAAAATACCTCCGAACAAGGGCTGAAATGTCTCCCCCTACAGCCCCTTACGAAAATTCTGAAAAACACCCCCGAACAACGGCTAAAATCTCTCTCCCTACAACCCCCTATGAAAATTCTGAAAAACACCTCTGAACAAGGGCTAACATTTCTCCCCCTACAGCCCCCTATGAAAATTCTGAAAAACACCCCCGAACAAGGGCTAAAATCTCTCTCCCTACAACCCCTTGCAAAAATTCTGAAAAATACCTCCGAACAAAGGCTGAAATATCTCCCCCTACAGCACCTTAGAAAAATTCTTAAAATCACCTCCGTACAAGGCCTGAAATGTCTCCAACTATGAAAATTCTGAAAAACATCCCCGAATAAGGGCTAAAATCTCTCTCCCTACAACCCGCAACGAAAATTCTATAAAACATCTCCGAACAAGGGCTAAAATCCCTCTCCCTTATAGCCCTCCACGAAAATTCTGGAAAGTACCTCCGAACAAGGGCTAAAATTTCTTATTGAAGAATTCTGTGATCTAAGATCTTATGGAATCTGCGCATGTCACCTTCTGAACCGTAAACAAATACAAATATCTGAGAGGTAGATTCCATGATAGAGGACTCATGATATTTGAACCATTTTTAGATGGATGGTGATCATGAACAAATATTAGGTATATTCGATTAAGGAGTACTTGATTCAAAATTGAAGTAACGAAATGAATTGGAATAGTTAACTGTGTTATTGTTGGAAATAGCATGGTACATGTTTCACCTTGGAATTTTTTTGTGTTATTGAATAGACATAGGAACTGGTCTGAAATTTTTATTTTTGAATGTAGATTAACAGTAATTGAATAACAACTGGGTCATTCCTTTGGAACTTACCCTTAGAAACAGAGTCTAGCCGAAAGTATATTCAAATTCACTACAAATCAAAATACCGATGAAATAGAGATCATAACATAGACTACTAGATAAATGAAACCCCACGCGCAATCTATGATTTTTGTGGGTAACTTGTTTATTTTACAACATTGTACATAAGTTTTGTAATATGTAATATGTAACTTTTTTTTTTCGTGTGAATAAACATTATTATTATTATAATAAAAAACATGTCATAATAATAGATTGAAACTCCCTGTAGAAACGACCAATAAAACACTGCTTTATATCCCATCGATGTCGTTATTATTCATAAAGTGTCCTAGATGATCATGTCACGCTTTAGTTTGCATCCTAATTAAAGTGTTCATGAATGCACATGAATATATTCATTGCTTTAATGTGCTGACGGTATCATTCATGTGATCACTCGTTTGTGATGATTTAGGTTAATCATAATTCAATATGAACTGGCGTAGACGAAGTTCGATTGTAATTTACATTTGCAACGACTAACTGAATGAAACTAAATTCGGTTCTATACTGAAACATCAATTATTGCTGTTTTGCATCAGGTGTTATTTATTGAATGTGGACAGTTTAACAAGTAATAAATACAAACACTTTAGATGAAATAATGGGGTATATAAGAGACAGATCAAATATAAATAATATTTTGGAGAGTAATAGTTGTTTGGGGGTACGACAAAGATCGAAAAAGTTCCTTCACTTTGCAGAAAAAATGTGATGCCTCAAACATGTATTCCATAAATTTTTCGACAATTATCTCCGAAACCGCGGACCAATGGTTACCTATTGAATTCTTCGTCTGTTCGAATTTGTCGAATATGTCACCAATAGTCACCCCCACCTCACGGTGGCCCTCCAGAATTAGGGGTAGTGTTGTAGATAAATTTCGAAATCGGATGCTCCCTTTACGTATGGAATACTCGGCTTCTGATTGATTATTAGCTTCCAACGGCTGCCGCGATTGAACATGTGTACACACACCTCTCTGATCATTAATCCATTCGCGACAGTAATTATTGTACTTTGAGTGGTACTTTTACCGAAATTAGTTCACTACTACCTGAATTGACGTTCTTTTGGTGTTTGGGTAGTTTCTATTTCTTAAATATTATTCACACCCAAAGTTTCAAATATTAATTCATTCGACCTACACGTCACATTTTAGTAGTTATTAAAATTGAAGTAACCGAGGATTTTTCTTCAGCAAATTTATTCCCACCTTTTCACTGTATAAAGTATAATATACATTCTTCTATTCTAGATGATACATTCCTCATCATTTAGATCTGAATCTGTTGTCTTGTCTTCTCCTGGAATTAGATATCCTAATATTTTGGTATTTTCAACTTTCATTTCAATTCTGGCAGGAATATTGTCTTGTTTCAGTTAAATTCCGAGTAATGTTGTTTTGTAACTTTTATCGAACTGAAATAAAGTTAACAACTTAGTGTTACAAATGATTTTATCTTTGAAATAATTAATAAACAGTGTCATCTAAAACCTGCAACATGGAAGTTATATAAATCCTGCTGTGTTGATTCCATTAAACACATTAGTACAAGATACGATCGAATACCACGCCAACTTTACTAACAGTTGCGCTACAAAATAGAGTCGTTTGAATTTGTGAGTTGTAGGTATGTCTAGAGAACATTTGAAATTATATCGCAGAACGAGATTGACTCGTTTTCTAAATATAAAGAACCTTTCATTCAAAAACATGTGCAGAAATATTTGTTCTACTAGTGTAGTAGAAAACCGTAATAGCTTCAGATTGAGGGAGACAAATTTGCATGTATTCAGTATTCTTAAAACACTAGGAATTTGATTCACTTCTTTCCAAAAATAAAGTACGTTTCTTATTCGCTTCCGTTTCTAAAAGGCTAGAGTTACTTTGAAAATTCAAAAACTATTGTGTAGACCTTGAAATCAGGCACTATTTTTTTGAAGATCGTGAATGCAGGCAATTTCCCCATTTACCCCTTTTCCAAAAACAACGCGTTTATAGATGAATTTAGAAAGTTGATGTAGAACAAAACACATCCTATTTGAGATCCAGAGCGCTTTGAAGGTCCAAAGTTTGTACAGATAAGATCAAATCAAATTTAGGAATGCCTTCAGAAAATTCGTAAAACACCTAAAGTCCCACTTGTGTGGGTGTTGGTGCCCACACCCAGAGGTAAAGTAGGTAATAAAAAGACAAGACGAGCATCTGACTCGCTATTCATAGGCCCATAACCCGTGTTTGAAAATTGTAAAACCCAATGCGGAGACCTAAAAACGAGAAAAAAAGCAAAATAACAAGCATATTTGGAGGCAAGTGGCCGTGGTGATAGACTTCACTAGAGCCCATCGTTTGTAATGAACTAGAGTGATTCGTCCGTAATCCACCTCAACCTAAGTTGTAGGCCTGGTTCTACCTTGCTCGCACATGCTTTTGGATATTTCTCTGAAAACCTGGGAGATTGGTAGAAACAAATTTTACAAAGTATGGAATTCCCAGAGAATACTCCTTAGGACTTTTTTCGAGTAATAACTTTGGTTCTTCCATCAACTTGAAATTCACAGAGTACACTAATTTCATCATTCTAAATCGACCGCCGTTCTCAGAATTGCTCTATCTTAAACCATTCTCGAGTTAAAGAATTCTTCTGGAGTGGAAAGGGTTTATTTCCCTCCAAAATATTCTTTTCATGATTTTTAATTAATTTTTAAAAAATTCAGCATTTTTTGAATATGCACACCGAATTAGAAGTCGATTCCAAGTCAATTCAAGTGTTTGTTGGCTTTTTACGGAACATTACGGGCATGAACAAATGATATATTTTCAGAATCAGCATGATATTTTGTGTATATAATGCGAACTTCAAGTGGATTTGATGATTTTGTATTTGTCATGATATTTAGGGGTCTACCCCTTAGGACTTTCTTTGAGTAATTACTTTTGTCCTCCGATCAACTTAAAATTACAGCGTAAACCAATTTTATCATTCTGAATCTACTGTCGTTCGCAGAATTGCTCTATCTTCAACCGTTCTCGAGTTGAAAAATTCTTCTGGAGTTGAGAGGGGTCATTTCCCTCCAAAACATTTTTCTCATAATTTTTTTATTGATTTTTTTAAAATTCAACCTTTTTTGAATATGCACACCAAATTTAGAGTCAATTCCATGTTAACTGAAGTTTTTGTTGGCTTTTTACGGAACATCTGCAATTTCGCTTTAAAAATATCCGTTTTTTCGTTAGATCTTTTTATCTGCGCATGAACTAATCGTATTCTTTTGGAAACAGCATGAAATTTTGCGTATACATACGCAATAACGTGTATAGTGCAAATTTCAAGTGGATTTGGTGATTTTGTATCTGTCATGATTTTAAGGGGTCTACCCCTTAGCACTTTTTTCGAGCTTATGGCTATTCGTTAACGGAATTTCACTAGAGTTTTCAAAGAAATTGAGGCTTCGTATAAGTCCAAAAAAAAGTGTGGTTTTTCCGGTGAGGAGATTGATATTGTCGAAGCACCAGATAACCAGTACTTGATGATGAAGTTATATTTAAGTCCTTTTTAGCCGTTACAAATATTTCAAAACTTGCAACAACAACAGAAGCAACTTCTCAATCGACAAGGGAGGAAAAGTGCCACTTTCAACCCCTAGGGAGGAAAAGTAAATTTTCAAATGAGGTGTTGAGGAGAAGTCTTATTTTAACTACAGGAATATGCACCAAGAATATTTACTATAATAGAATTCTGCTACATTTTGTATTTCAGTTAGTGATATTGTTATGAATCACGATGTATATTGAAGATTTCGCATTCCCCTGATTGAACGAAATCTATTAGGGATGCAGAATCATTTGTTGTTTTATTTGCAAGATCTACTTGCATCCTGCTTGAGATTGAAAGAGTACACTAAGTTCTCAGGAAGAGAATTGACCACATTGCTGTTATTAAATTCGAGCAACTCATAGAAAAATGCAGCGTATTTTTATGAAAATAAACATAATAAAAACGTACCTTCATAACCATAATCTAATTCTTTTCCAGTCGATTTTCATCTCGGTTCAAAAGAGTTCGCATCACTCTATTGAACCTTGTTGCTGTTCTATAATTTCTCATTCGGCTGGCTCGGAAAATCACCTAGTGCAACTCCGGCCTATAATCTCGTTCCATAGTAAACCGGATTTCCGGAAATAATGACGCATCGGGGGTCATTTACGGTGGATTGCGAGGCTCGGTGGAATCGCTGGCGTTATCGTCGGACACATGGGGCTCTCTTGTCGCATACAGAAACGAGAGTGTTTTTGATGTGTATTTATGCAAGAATATGTTCTCGAGCTTATTTTGTCAAGCACTAGAAAATGAAGAGGATTTGAACAGTCCGAGAAGTGACATAATAAGTAATGCTGTAAAGATAAGAGGGAACGGGGATAACTGCCTCTTCGGCACATACATATGGGAAATTAATTTCTGATTCATCATATTTTCCTATTCTTCTGATCCACTTGAAATTAAAACAGTACTTTTATATTCAGGTTATATCTTGAGACCAGGGCTGAGAAGGAGAAAAGATTTCTTTACATATAATCCAGTCCAATTAGTTTTTTTGTAGCACCATTAAAGGACACCGCACATTCTTTATGGGAAATGGCTTTCTGTGAATTTAGCTGCATTTTCGATGTTACAGTTTCTGATGTGCTGATCAAAAGTATCCATAGCCACAAAGGTAAAAATGGACAGTTTTCGAGATATGGAGCTTTGAAAATGGATCTATTTCATCTTTGTGGCATTTACTCATCAACCGTAGAGCTCTCATTTTGGACATTTGGCATCCAGAAATAGACCGAAAAATGATCCTTCTCTGTTATATTGACACCACTATCACTTATTTTCAATGCATTGAACCACTCTGGCCATGTAATGAGATACAATTTTCAAATTCCATATACATCTATTCATGCTACGAAATAACTTTCTGGAAACGACAGTATTTGGTTATATTTTTAAGTTAGATCGAAATAAGTAACTGATTCTGAATATCCCTCATGTCCAATAATAGGGAATATGTGCTTCAAAATGTTCATAGCTAGGCTCAGTGAGATGTAAAGGAGTCAACGGGAAAAACATAATCATGTATATTATCCAGATATATCAAATGGCCTATATTTTTATAATATATGAACACTACAAAATATTTTACGAAAATATGAACTCAGCTGGTTGGGCAGGGGTTCTTTATCTCAAACTTTTGGGTTGTGAATTGACTTACTTAAAAGTGTCTCTAACCTATGGAAGATAATTGTAGCTGGCAGGTTCTCAATATATGAGAGGTTTTCCCTGCTATAAAACAGAATATACGGCGTTTCAGTAGGTTTCAGACAACTCAAGTTCTCCAGCGTGCCTTTAGAAACATACGAGTCATTGAATTTGTACCAACCCAACTGCTTATCTTCAGCGATAATGTAATAGTGGCCGGAATCCAAGCTCGAACCGCAGTGGACTACAGATGCATAGAGTTCATAGCGGAAGGTTTCTAGAATGAGGTGCTTGTCTAAAGTTACTGATTGCAGTAGTTCGATACGCTGATGTGATTCTGGATCATCGAAAACTCTTGAGAATGAGAATCAAAATAGCCGGCGCTATCAAAATCTTTGTTTTCTTCTCGCTGACTGTCAAAATATTGCACAAATCGCAGCGGAACTTGATAATTTTTCTGGTTGTAGGTAGTTTTTCAACAACGTCTGTACGGATAGTTTCTCCGAGTGGTTCGGAATTGAAAGCTGGAGGTCCCTTGAAGTGTCCACCCGCTGACCTGAGATAACAACTATTATTTTCGTATGATATACGACTTTTTCCTCACAAATCTCGATAATCTCGTTATGGGGTTCCAAGATAATTTTATCAGAATTACTTGATGTGGATGAGAGAATCTCAGTCAAACGAATCCGTTAAATTATCTGTAAATGTAGCTCAAATGGAACGCCGAATCCGCATATCCCTCCTTTTACTAATACGTCGACGATGGTGATGGCTTCCTGGGTGGGCAGAGTATAAGCTTTGTTTCACTTGCTAATGTACATTACCACAAGAAGGTTTTGGCGATCCTCTCAAAAGGGGCTGCCTACATTGTACAAACGCATCGGAACCCTAGGTCTTGTTTGAAGTCCATTACTGGCAGCACATATAGCACACTTTCTGCACCAGTTCTCAACAGGAACTTTTGTGGTGAACCACTATCGTTCTAACCACTCTGCCTTGTTCGGTATCGAAGATAACCTGGTACTTTATGACTTCTTAATCCCTTGATTTGGACTGTTGAGCTGGTCACATGTCCTAAGAAAGTTGCCGGCTTGGCTAACAATGCCGCGTACACTCTTAATCATGCGGAAAATTGATGAGCAGTGCCCAAAAATTGTTCCCTTCTTCTAATTCATCGGATAATAATTGACATTTATTACCCTTACTGGCACAAATTTATCAACACGCTACAAGATCTTCCCTAATGCATTTCCTCGTCCACTTTTCTCATCGAGCTTGGGCTCAATCATCACCAAGTTTCCACTGCTCGCACACCCTTCAAGGGAACCCTCCAGAGTGGTTTCATCGCTCTCAGATACACTCTTATTTTCAGACAACAGGACCCTTATCATTGCTTAACCTTTCCCATGAAACACCAGCTCTTCTCTATTGATCAATGATTGCTTCATTCTCGATGTCCGCTACTAGAGCCCGATGTTTCACTTTAGTTCTAACTACCAGCTCGGCTGCTCCATTCTAAAACACAGTATCCAACATTTTATCGGAAAATGAAGTTTCAATATTTTTGGATATACTGTGTTTAGGCGCATCTTTCAACCCGACCTGTTTGTTGATAGCTGTACTAATTTCAGAGATAGACATACTACTAACCTAGTATGTGCAACCTCTTCAACGCCAAACAAAAACACTTAAACTCGTTTTTCTCCCAATTTTGTTCTTTGCACATACTGGGTTTTAGAATGGAGCAGCCGAGCAGTGTATGGTAGTTCACCATACACTGCTGGCTCTCCTGTCGCTGTGCGTAGCTTCCAATTTGATGGTTCAATTTTTGCCGATGTATTGCCAAACGTAGGCCCAAGAATTGTTCTAGTTGCACCTAGCAGCATAGTGCTGCTGGTGGTGTTGATGAGGTCATCTATGAAGACACCTTTGTTTTGTCGTTGAAGGACAGCGACATATGTGTTGTTAACTGGGGCTTGGTGGATGTATGCCGACGATAACTCCTTCTCGACCTTCGTCGGTGTCGATTTTTTGCACGTACCTCATTTTAAGAGCAATGTTGGCATCTTATTAGTAATTTTTCCGGCAAAACTTCTTTCATAATTTTTCTTATGGCAGCGTCAATAGTAAGTAGCATGCTCCTGTAAATGCAACTCCTTGGCTGTATACAATGAATTGTGAATCATTTGTTTCAGTAAGTTGAAGAATACCTCCTGAATGGTCCAATTAGTTATAGTCAATTGAGTCAGACAAAAAACTTTATTCACGTTGATGTTGGAATCCTCAATTTGCATTCCGCCCCCTACTTCCTCCTGAACACTATTGTCATACTAATTAACATCGAATTTACATTAACTTGCACGCAAACGGAACAAAAGACAATAGCAAAGATTAATTCTAGATAACTTTGGACGAGTTCAATGAAACTGGCGGGATATCTCCTCTTAACTATTTTAGTGCATTACAGAAAATGTAAATTGCGTGTGATTAACGCTGATTGTCGTGAATTACAAGTTGTGTATTCAATACGGGGTTCTTCATAATGAGTTCTGATCTTCTGTAAGTTGTATATAAATTATAGTCCAAGAGCTGGCGACGAAGTTTCGAAAGGTCTTTTTGGCAAGTTGATATCGTGAAAAAATATAATTTCGTCAATTAGCAAAAAAATCCAGAAAAATTTACTTTTGGCAACCTAATTTTTTTATTGTTTCAATAAAGGAATACACTTTTTTGTTGGATATAAAGTATTGCGAGACCCTTCCAAATAAATTTAATTAAAATTCCCAAAATATACTTTTGGCAATCTTAAATTTTAATCACGAATTCATTGAGTAATTTCTATAATACTTGCAAATCGCCAGACAAATTCAGCGGTTTTGAACAACTCCCAGACAAAGTTTACAAATGGATACTACTGAAAAGTCTTATGCGTAGCGATAGGTGCGAGCTTATCGAGGCATGCCGGCAGCTGAAAGTTTCCAGTAGTTTTATATAGTTTGAATTATTGTGTTATGTACAGATAAATCACGATGATAAAAAACATTTAAATTGTGTTATTTGTAAAAAATGGTGATAAGATCATCGTTTTTGATAAAAGCCAATTGCAAAAGTGAAAAACTTTTGAAAGATTCGCCAAGGCAATAATTCAAAGTTTCGTGATGTGATATTACCAGAAAATGAGACCCAGACAGACGGTTATCATCTTCAATGTTCAAAATAGTTAGTTCTTAATTTTCTGAAAAAAACTACTCTAAAATAATATAAATATTCCTCATCTTTGAAGACAAAAAAGTTATTTACCAATTAAAAAAAAACTACTCTAAAATACTAGACTACTGTACTATACTATACTAAACACGAAACGCGCGGTTTCTCAATAACTAATCACAGAGCTAGGAGCTTGGGCCCCTATTAGCTGCCTTCATGCATCGATAAGCTATCTTTCTCGTACCTATGGCTACGCATAAGAATTTTTTTGTCGTATTCATTTATAAACTTCATTCACGTCTGGGAGTTGTTTGAAACCGCTAAATTTGTCTGGCGGTTTGCAGGTATTATCAAAATCACCCACTGAATAGGTACGTGATTAAAATTTCAGATTACCAAAAGCATATTTTTTGTGAATTTTAATAAAATATTCTTGTAAGGGTCTGGTTATACTTTATAACCTACAAAATAGACTGGGATCTTTTTTTTAAATCATATTAACTGAACTGAAAGATAACAAATTCTAAGTTGCCACACATATATATTTTTGTTTTTTTTTTTTTTTCGAAAAACGAGAATCAATCAGTTGCTATTAGCTGTTATCAGTAATGATTGGTTTGAACGGAAATATCGTAGGACAGACAGCTTGTGTTCTAACGGCGCGGCGATTGTTTATTATGCAATCGACGGTTATAATATGTAAAATTGAATGCATTTATTTGAAAAATGTTTCGGCAGAACAGTAATCAGCAGCTACTTAATTGATGGAATGATGGTAATTATGTCCCAAAATGTATACTCTAGTAATCGAGTTCTATTATTTGCCATCATATATCATATATGAAAAACATTTTTGCAAATGTACTTTATTGCTTGTTTGCAATGATTAATGATTCCAATTGTTGAAAATACACATTGAAAAGTCATCAGTAATGATATTAATGGTTTCAGACAATGAGTTCTTTAGTACTTAGAAAATTGTTTAATCATCCCCTTCTCAGGTGACATATCGCATCTTGTATGACAATATCGATACGATATCATAAAGGCCGTCAAATTGAAAAAAAACGGGTTTAATGATTCGTTGTATAGTATGTATTTACAGGTATGTGACTACTAGAAGACTTGATGAAAACAAAATATAAAGAAATCCACTGAAATCTCCTTGAAATTTTCAGTCGACTAAGCTCACTAATGAACTGGGTTTAGAAAAACACGAAAGTCCTTGAAAAATAAAGCAAATCTACATATAAACAATGTAATTAAAGGTCAAGTTGAGTTTCAATTACTGTAGGATTCACTTCCTATTAATTGGTTTATAACAATTTTTTGTTTCCTGATTATTAATTTTAATATCCTATATTTCAGGTAAGTTTGAAGATCATTGTCAAAAACTGTTGGAACACATTACGTAAGTAGTTACACGCAGCACTTACATAATGGAATTGTTGTCTTGAAATCATTGAAACGGAAATAATGTTCGGCTAAATATATCGTTAACCTCTCGTCATGCTTTGTCTTGAATGAATCACGGTTTTTATTCCCAATTATCATAGCAATGATAATCTGGATTATGCGGGTAGAGGACGGCTATTATTATTATTAGTCGTGGTACTCCGAGCAATTTTATTGGTGGTGCATTCACTTGTAGAAGAACTGAAAAAATTCAGCACCAGCCCCTGCAAGAATTTGTCACGGAAGCATATCGTTGTGTCCACATTTTCACCCACATTGCGTTGCAGCCAAATTTCGTCACCCCCCACGTTTCGTTGTGCCCACAACCTCCGAACATAGCCGAATGAAGCGCTGTTGCCAAATGCTGCCCTGCGTTACAAAATTTACACTCACTCACATTCTGTTTGGCCGACATTGCTGCTCTAAAATGATTTTAGACTGAATTATGTTGCCGACTGGGTATTTAATAGGAAAATGTTCTGAGAAATCCGAAGAAACGTCTAGAAACAGTCGATCAACTAAATTTTTATGTAGTACTATTATCTTCAATGAAGTAAGAAAATTCTAGTACAAACTCTACTGTTCACATGGGATCATAAATTCTGCTGGCATCACATCTAATGGCTTCTGATCGATTCCCTCTTCGTAGTCTAGGAATATACTCAATTTTGAAGTGACTTTTTTACTTATAAGGATATCTCAAACGGTCGCCGGTCGTCAAGAATCGAATGACTTGTAACCAGTAAATAGTCTCGATAATGATCAATAATACCGCTAGCGTCCGCTAGAGTACCTATATCAGTGCCAATTATTGTCTAAACTAATAAATCCTTCTGATGGTTGCGTTGCAGATTAGTTTTACTTCAGGTATCGTGTATTTTATTGGTTAGCATATTCTTCTTTCTTTTATACAGGGTGTTTCATAATTGGAAGGGCGACAAACCTTGTTTCATTAAAAGAAAAATTCTACTTTATATGAACATATGTCCACAATTGCTTCATTTTTGAGATACGGGGTGTTGAAATTTAACAAAAATAATAATGATACGCCAGTGTGCTTTTCTGAAAACAAGTACAATTTTTATATTCGCCCTATAACTTCTAATGAAGGCATTTCAGTTTTCAAATCGAAACCGTTGGTTGGATGGAAAAACCAAGACTTCCTGTTTATGAGAAGATAGAGAACAGATCCGAAAAAGTTCGGTATCTAATCACTCAACAAAACAAGAGAATAAAAGTTTTGCAATTAAAGTTTATCTTGTTTTGTCGTTTTATAGTAGATGTAACTTCGAAGGTGAGGAAATCACTGTAAAGATGGAATGGAGTATAAAAACAGAACTGATCTGAAAAATTTAACGGTGGAATTATAGTATGAGATAACGGCGATTCAGATAGTTGATTTTCAGCTCTTATTGATCACAATTTATCGTAGCTCAAAAGTAGATTCTGAAATTTTCCTAAAACTTTCAATTTTTTAATATAAAAAATATTTATCTTCACCGAAGTGGTCATAAACGGGAATTTAACTATACGCTTCTGTCATTGATAAATTCCCTTAGCTTTCAAGGAAAAATCGACCGAAAAACAAGAAATGAGAACACCCTTCATGAATTTCAACACCCTGTATCTCAAAAAAACCGCTTGTGCCTCATGTATTTTTTTTTTTAAATCACCCAAGGATTCTCGCTCTTTAGGATATGCATTCAGTTATAGAACACTCTGTATTTTCATTTTTCATTTTAAATTATTACCCATCGGTCTTTTTCTGTTTCTTGCTCCTAGTTAGTATGAGAATGTGACGTTTGTTATGAAACTTTCCATAACAATTTATTGATAGCTGAACTGTTTTATTCCAGATTTGATACAGTCGGTGGCAATTTCCTACCTTAATTATCGTGTATTCGGGACATTTTCACCAGTTGACTTTCATGGCATTTCACGTGGTTAATAAGTCCTATTCAAAAAGAAACCTTGACGTCCAAAAATGATTCATTATCACAAAACATGCAATGTTGTTGACCGCAGTAGAAGTTTTTAGTGATTTTCGTAAAGCTATCGAAAATCACGCCAACCCCAAAGTTACGATTGATAATGCTGTGCAATTTTCCGATTTGCATATTAACAATTTAAAACGTTGCTCGACGTCGAATGTCAGTTTGAAAACTGCCAGTAGAAAACGTGATGGTAATTCAATAAGGACATTTCAATTAAAAAGTCATTGAATTTTGCTGGCTCTTTGCTAGATTAATCTAGTGCCCTTTGATCTTTTCGACGAATTGTATACTTCGTTATTTGTTCAATCACACGCGTATTGTGTTCTATTTGGGATATATAAATTGTTCATGCACTAACAAGAATTTGTCATATAAAAAAGCGGTTGTTCTGTAATTTATGTTATGTAATTTATCAGATAATGTGTGAAAATAGCAAAGGTGCCTATTCTGGATACTGGATTATACTGTACGAATGATGCACTCAACTGCGTTTAACTAATTTAGTTTTCCACTTGATATTTCGCTAATTTATATTCACCAAGTAAATATGGCTATTGATATCACACGGATACTATTTGGTATGCAACCCAGTTTTCTTCTATATCGACGGTAATTTGTTACTATTGCTACGTTTTGCTAAATAATAGGCCGAGCACACTACTAAACTGTTTATTTTCTAACTTCACTATAAACAAACATACAACACTTCACTGACTAATAAAACACTTAGATCTATCTATACAACAATACAACTAGCTAAATATTCCAAACAATTCTGCTTATTATCACTTTCTAATCTTCTTAAATAATTCTCTTCATAAAAACTTCCTTCCCAGTCAAACGTCTCCGTTTATATAGGTGCTCATCGTGTAGACTGGATTAATGGCGATGATTCGAGAATACTCAAAACGGAGAACTTCTACACATTTCCAGGAATTGAGCTAGGGGGCTTTTATCAATCTCGTATCACTTTACTCGTGTTCGCTGCTCATATTTATATCCACAGTAAACTGTTTTCGATGGATCTCGACCCTTCTCTCAGAATAGCTTCGAAGATCCTTGTTCGGCGTTTCGCATCTAGATGGCTTCTAGACGTTTTTTTTTGGTGTCGTGAAGCGGTGAACTAACGCATTCCTTACGAGTTGGCGCCAAGCTCACTGCTGTAGTATAGACAGGTCCGACTCGAGCTGGTTGCAATACATATAGAATCAATACTAGCACACTACGCCTTTGTAGGAATACTAACAGGCCATAACAAACTAGGTAGACACCTGTCACTAATAGGTATAAAAGACAGCCCCACCTGCCTGCCATATGTGTGAAGAAGACGAAGAAACATCGTTTCACTTCCTTCGCGAGTGTGAGGCGTACAGGAGGCTAAGATTCGAAATCTACGGAGTTGAAAAACTCCAACCAGAAGAACTCATCGGATTAAAGTGGACGGACATATTGACATTCATCAGAAGGTCACAAAGATTTGGAAAGGAAGACTAGGATGGTAGTTACGTCGAGAGCGGAGAAAGCAAAAAAGGCCCATGGGGGCCTACTTGCCTGGCTGCGGCAGCGGCCTTCCCATGATTACTACTACTACTACTAGCACAAGTCGGATCTGTTTCGTATACCTCATAAACTTGACTTCAACCAATAAACCATCTCCACCGTTTATAGTACTCATATTCAGTAATGAAGAATAGACAGGGAGCAGCATCCAAAGATACACTGAAACTTTCATATTCAGTCCACAAAAGAAATATTCGTTTTTCAATTTTTCTTTTAGTGAGAACCACAATATTGTGAAATGTTTTAAATGATTTCGTCGACGACGTCATTGTTTCATCATGCGATATTTTTAAAAACATGATTGTAGAAATGTGGGAAGCAAAAACAGCTCATTACTCTAATTAGACAACTTCCAAAATTCCAATAGAGGTACCAATCTTATTTCTATTGATGCTTCTGCTCGCGCGATATACTTTTAAATCTAGTGATGAAAAAAGTATGGTATTATCAAATTCAAACAATTCATCGTGATAAATGGTTGAATATTGATTGAATAGAAAGAGCCAACCAATGGAATTAAGTGTTCATTAAAATAATCTTGTTAAAATGAGCACGATCATTCTCTTCGATTCAAGTTCTTCATTAACGAAATTAAATTGATTACAAAAGTTTTTGATTGTTGGGGAGTTGAATTGGAGGTTTGCAACTTTTTTTGTGTCAGTTACTACAAAATGAATTCACTCTCATTAAAATGCTCTTCCTGAATTTACGTTCAGACTTTCGCGGTAGTCTTGATGAAAATAGTAGTATTGTAACTTCCGAAACGCTTCCCTTGGAGGAGCATACTTCGTTCTGTCTACACACAGACCTGAACTATAAACAAACATCGCTCAAAGCAGAGAAAAAATATTCCTTTGAGTTTTCGGGGTGGAATGAAGTTTTATAATATATCGCTACAGCGGAAGCTTTCTTTGTTCATTGCAGATAAACACAAGCTGTTGTGGAACAGACCAAATTTATATTACGATTCCCTACTGAAACCACTGAAATGGAAAGTTACCGATCATTCTGAAGTTTGTTATTTATGTTTATCTGAAGGATAGCAAATATAAATGTGCATTTCAGATATTAATTACCAATCAATAAATATATTTATTGCTTGTAATGATAACACTATCTCATAGCATTGGTTGTTGATATTTCACATATAGTATTAGAGTTTTTATTGTAAATTCACTCCTGAGGAAAACGAGTGCTAATCTTCAACAACGCACACTTAAACACAGACATATCCTTATAACGAACGACCCACAGCCGAGATTCCCTGCATATTTATGCACCCTTTTACTTATCACAGGATTAAGACGTAAAGCAGAGAAAAACGGAACACTTGAATGGTGTTGAATAATGAAATCGGTGAAAATTTAATATATAATGGTGTTCAGCTCAACACCATCCACTTGAACTGTTCGTGACTGTGCTCTCACGCAATCACCATCGAATTCTATCCGATCAGTATTCAACTGATGAAGTGTCGGATTTGAATGAAAACATCGTTAGTTGTAACGATATTGTAAACGAATTTTGTTGTGACACTCGAACGCTATCGATTTTCGATAAATTTTATTCAGATGAAGACTTCAGTCTGTGTGTTGTTTGCATTCGTTTGGAAATTGGGGGAGAACTCTCACAACTTTATTAATTGGCTAGAAGTTCGCTTATATTCTGTTGAATATTCATGATAATAATATTAACTACCCTTCGGAGTAGGGGGTGAAGGGAGACGATGACGAGGACTTACCAAACGGTGTCTCCACAATTCGAGCAGTAGGCTAATGTAGGAAATTCCGATGACTCCATGATTTTTGGTTGCAAATTCCCTTTTCAGCTGTAAGAAAACCCTAAAAAGCTACAGCAACACCCCGAATGGTCGGACTTAACTGCAAACAACAGACGTCGGAATTGGCATCCAAGCAACTCATACCACATTTGCCTTTTTCACGAGGCATGTGGTCGCCTATGGATGAGCGCTTGCCAGAGTTAAGTCAGTGCTTCTTCATGGTTGATGGGTAGGGAAAAATGATAGGGGAGCAAGGTTGCTATTACTTCTATCTGGTAATTGCTGCTCGGGCAGTCGTAGTTTTCAGTCATGGCAGTTCCTAACGTTCCGTAGGTGGAACGTTGGTTAGTTAACTACCAGCACTGACGAATGCGGGGTGTCCAACTTTGATTGATCTTGCTGGGGATGGCTAGTACATTTTTCGCCTCCTGCATAGGCGCATTGGCTCCAACTCCCTTGATATTCACACATCTATCTTGTGAAACTTCCTTCTGGATGTTGATTCCCTCGGCTCTGGTCTCATTCACCCACATATTACTCTCTATCCAAATCTTCGCTGCAAGAGTTGCACTTGAGGACGTATACGGTGTCCTCTGCGTATATTGTGTAGCCGTATTCGTCTTCCTCTCGAACTGAGGGAAGTCATGTGTAATTAGAGCGTACAGATGTGGAGAAACAATCCATGTTATGACCTGCCCGGAAGCCGAACTGAATATCAGAGACCATTTTGATCCTTCCCGCAAGAAGCAGAAGTCGTTTTAGAAGGATCTCATCAACTATTCTTATTCAGGAGTGAAATCGAGCGATAGCTCTCAAGCTTGTCTGCACTCTTGGCAGGTTTCAGTATGTGGATTACCACAGTTTTCTTTAGAATCTATACGAACTCCTAAATTTGCTCGTGTAGATGTGAATATTTACGAAGTATTTACAGAAAAGGCTGACATCTGGCGCTTCGGTTGGGAGATCTACGCGAAATAGAGCAGATGGAAACTGAAATCAAGTTCATTCTCAGTCTCGTATACACTATGTGACTACATTAATGTAGATTAGAACCAAACGAATAAGAAGAACGAAGGCACAAAGGGAAACAAGAAGAGAAAGAACGAAGGCTCAAAAAGAATTCAGAGGAGAAGGAAGGAAGTAGATCAAGTTCTGAAGATTTGAAAAGAAAGAGCTCATGGATGCTGTGTTCTCATAATTTGTTGATATGAATAATTATTCAAATCAATGTCTGATCCGAATAAATTACTTATTATTGTTTATTTTCACTCTGAACGAAATATTTCAATTTATTTTTAGTGATACTTTCACAAATGAAAATTATGTTCATATAAGTTTTGTGACATGGTTCTTTGAATTTTGACCTTCCATAGTCTAAAAATGAAAGAATGCGAAGAAATCTGTACAAGTGCAGAAAGGAAAATAGATAAATTCTCCCTACTAAGTAAATTTGATAAAAATAGAGTTTTCTGCAAATTTTGATAACGGAGGCAGGTACAGTCTCCAAAATGCCCAAATTTTTTTTTAAACAAAACGCATTTTTTAGTTGACTTCAACTTTTTTTTCAGGCAAATTCAGAATAAGATGAAATACTGATGATATTAAAAAAATTTGATTCAAAACAAGTCTTGAAAACGTAGTAACTTATCGAGGCAAATTGATTCATTTATCCTTGAATTATTATAATATTTTTTTTTCATATCGTGAAATATTAAAAAACCCAAAGAACCATGTCAATAAACGAATTTCCTCCATAAAATCAAACTTCCAATCAATAGTTACTTGTGTTTACGTTCTCATAAAACGAAAAAAACACTCTGTATAATCAATGAGTACGTATAACGGCATCTCCACCAATTATGTTTTAAGCATATCGTAATTTACAGTATTTGATTTTTTAATGATTCATGGCGTCATATGGACGATTGGTCACAGATTAAAGTACTCGTAACTGTATGCATAATATGTGGGTTATTCCGTATCATCGCTAATAGTGTATTTTACTTGAGACCGTGCTTTTTTCAAACTACTTGGAAGAATCCATCGCTGATTTGAATATTCGTGTACAAGGTCATTGCAGTATATTGCTTTTGCGGGATGGGAAATTCTGAGCCACACCTCGGTAGTTATTCGTGAGAGTATTTTTCAGATAAACCTTTTTCAAGAGTCAACAGTTCACAGCGTGTACATGTGTAACTGCCGTTTGTTCAACAGATATTCTTTGAACTCAAACGACATGGCTCAAATCGAAACTATACGGTAGGTACTAATATTCATAAAAATTAAGTTATTCCAAGAACTTGCCATGTTCAAAGATACGTCACTTGAAAACTCATTTTGAATTCTCCGAAAACATTCCACAGCTCACCTTTATGATAACACTACCATAGATTGTAACAGTGGACACTTTTGTATTGATGGTGTACCCTGTACTATTACAGTTCTTACTTTTGAATTAAAATTTTCCAACAAGTTTCATTCCTTGCAAGAGAGAAATCTGGTAGACAAAGGCATGTTGGTAAGGGGCTGGCTTCTAGAAAATTGTACAACAGTAGACATAGCGAGCTGCAAGCTTTCATTTCCTTTATCAGAGGGTGACCATTCCATTTGTCCATTTTACTCGACCATTTCATTTTACTTTTTCAATAATATTTTTGTTTATTTACCAATATGGAATTCATTAATTCTTCCAATAAAACTTACATTAGGATTATTTAATTTGTTTTCGGATATTTTCACTATCAACATAAATCAGTCATCTTCGAAAAAGTTTCGAATTTCCATTACAGCTAGGTTCCAAATTTCATATCTGAAGAAACAACTCTCACGGATAAGAAGGTACCGTCGAAGGTCATAATACTATCTCCCAGGTGGTCGTTACTGATGTCATAATACTGTTGGATATGGGGAAGTTTTTGACCCAGCCCGGCTTGAAGGTTTGATAAGCATTTTGAGGCGGGAATACATACCATTCAGATTGATAGATTCTCATCTCATCTACAGAGAAGATATTTTGTGGTGAAAGTAAACAGAAATATCTCGACAGGGTATACAACCGAAGCGGGTATCCCAAAAGGTTCGTGTCTGACTCCTCCCACTTATACTCGCTATATAACTACTTCTCTAGATTATAACCTTTTTTTGTTTTTCCGCATGGCTGACGCTTCAGCACAGATCCTGATGCGTTTGACATTTTATTACCACATGAATCTGGTTATTGAGAGGGCTGAGGCAGCAATCTAGCAAACTTATAGCCAGAACTTCAAAACTCGCACTGTGACAAAATCCTAATATACAAACGAATCAGTAGACCCGTAATTTTTTACGCATATCCATTGATCTGCAGTTTGAAAAAGACAATTCCCACGAAGCCTGACAGAGTGCAGAACAAGGTACTTCGTGTGGTCACCAACAGTGATCGGTTGGATACGCTGCGAGAAATTAGTGGCGTCGACTTTGTTCGGTCGTAAACCAGGTAACTCTCATACAAGTTTTACAACTATCTCTTACCCAAAATCTTACTCGCATCGTCTGTTAACACGGGGTGCTTATCTTCTATTTCAGGAGTGCTACTACCAACCATGTCTGTAGAGGAAATCAAGGGAATGACCAATCTCTGAACCCTATTTTTTGCTGTGAGGCTAGTTATTCGCCTGTTTATACTACGTTGGTTCTAGTACAATCGAGTCCGATATTTCGTATATTTTCTTTTTTTCGAGCTCTATTCATGGGCCGTGATGGTCGTGTGGTAGAGCGCTCGCCTTATAAGCATAAGGTCGTGGGTTCAAAGCCCAGCACGGCCATCGGTCCCGGATCTTTTCCTTCCTCGCACAAGCTCCTAGGAGCTTCTGAGGGGTTTCTCTCTGGAAACCTGGAAGATTCGTAACAAAAAAAAAATCATAACTTTGGAACACTGTACCATCAGGTTAACCGTGACCAATTACGGAAAATGAAATGGGAGAAAATACCTTTAAAATTTTAAAACCATCCGTGATGATTTATGAATTTGTTTTTATTGTTGCCACTGTAAACACACCTACTTTTTGAGTATTCACGGCTTCTCTGCCACAGGTAAAATTACATTACAACCCTGCACGCAGTCTGTCATTATGTAGTCAGTCCGGTGTTTACTGTGGTATTAATTATTTCGAGTATTTTCGTTAATCGATCGTCCAAGAGACATTGAAACCTATGACTCGAATGAAAATTGTGCTCAAAAAAAGTTGTGGTCGCGTACACAAAAATCGCATTCGACACCAACAATCGAAAATTTACCTCAATGTTCATGTGGTGTTGTGTTATTCTCTGCAGAAATCATTAATTTTTGCAATTTTATGAAATTTGTGGAAAAGAAAACATGTTAAACTTCAAGAAAACCGTGAGTTAGCGTGATTATTGATTTCAACTTGACAACTGCAGTGGATAAGTCGGGGCGTGTCGATCTCTAAAGTCAATTAACTATACACGCTGTTAATTTGGAAATGGGTGACCGACCTGTCGGATATTGTGGACGATTCGTGACCGTGTTTGGAATCACTCGTAAATTTAGTTCGACAAAAATTACAGCCAGTCTGAGCCGGTAAAGTGAAGTTGTTCGTTAAAAAATGTATGGGCTCGATACATACGGGAACTCAAAAGAGCAGCGTTCAGCAGTGTAGAGAAAAGAACACTCCCCTGTCGTTAACTAAGTGTCTAAATTAATACATTACTCTCGCTGTTACTTATACGCTGCATTTTTGATAATCAAGAATCTTTCTCAATAAGGTCGACTAAATCAGTTCAATGTGAAGCAAACCCCCAAATAATTACAACCCAGTATTTCAGAAGTTTTTCACTTCAAACTTACCCCGTCAGAAAAGATAAGCCAATCTTAAGCCGGCCTAACTCACCGAAAGCCGCAATAATCAATCATTGTGTGAGTTCCATTGTACGGATGAACACAATTTTTCACTTCATTCTTGGAAAATTTATAGTCCTGCAATTCTCATTGTGATGTATCGATGCAATGCAAGAAATGAAAGAAGTAAGCCGAATAAACTTCACGAGTTTTATCAAATTATGGACATAATGAAAATAGATCAATTTCCATAACATCGAAAAACCATTTTCTCCAATGATGCTGCCGTAAAATATGATGAAAGTATCTGACATAAAAACAAACAGTTCCCTGGTTACTAATGCGATTTCAGTGCTTGGGTTCACCATCGGCAGTACTCTACATTGATAAAACTTCACGAGATGATCCTTTAATAAAAATGCTTCCCAAACACTAGTTTATACCAACAGTTTCACATTCTCTTCGCTGCTTATGAATTATGTCGTTCCATGGCACACATTTGACTTGCCCCATATGTGAACTTCAGGTCGTTCAATGAGAAAAGCTTTGGAACACTCTTCCTGAGGAGGTATTTATTATTATGTTACGAGGCTTTTAATATCCAAACATTATATAACGCAGTTTCAACCCACTTCACCTTGTTTCTCGCAATGTGTTCCGAATACATGATTCTTATGAAACTACTGCAGCATTCGCGTTTCTTTATTAAAAATTATATTTCATTGTCGCAGTTGTTGAAAGCCTCTTTCATTACAAAAGTATCCGTGGATAAAAAGATCTTTCAGACACACGCGATTTTTCGAGAACGATGGCGCAGCTGGAATGCTCAACATAGAAGTGTTTGAAAGACCAGTTTTCCACGAATACTTTACGCAATTTTTTTATTTGTTTACTTTGAAATCATAAATACCGGTATTATTGATACAAAAAAATGGAAATAAGAACTGATAATGTAAAATGGTTGAATTCGTGATGTGACATTAGTATATCTTTCGTCGTCATGAAAACAAGAAAAATAGAAATGAAGCAATTTGTCATCAAAGATTAATTTTTTCACCGTAGTTTTTAAAAATTAATTTTAAGATTGATTCTTTGGTGAAGCAGAATCGCGGTTAATACCGCAAAAATCTACTGATTCGTATAAAAAACAAGTTCATCAAATGGATGGAGTGTGTAACTATTCAACACAGAACAAAAAACTAAGAATTTTTAGACTCCTGCACAAAGCAGAAAACAGATGATTAAGCTTGTCATTAGAAATGTTCCTCTGAAGGTTCTACTAAAAGATTTTTGCCCAATGGCTATGATTAGATCGAGGTGTCAGTGGTTCTCAATTGGAGTCAGTGAGTACATTGGAATGTGATAAATCAATAATAGAATTCCGTTAATTCATCAAAACAGTACACAATTGAATCATGAGTAACATTTTTCCAATGGTGTCAGAAAAGCGAGAGTTTTCACATACTTACTCAACTTTTGTATTCAAAAGGCAGTTTCAATTCAGTGTCAGTTTCAGTAATTATGTCCGCTGTCGGTTGTTTTTTTATTTTCGATTGTTATTCAGTCAACTCACTCTTACTTTCCCCAAACTGTGCTTTCACAAAATCCATTCAGATAGTGTTCTGGAATAAATGATGGGTAAATGGTAATAGATGTCGTCAACTTGTTCTAGTCATATTTGAAGAAACCTGTGTATCCAAATAAGCAACATTCGTTTGGAACCAAAGAAAAAACAATTCCATTCAAACAGCATATTAAAGACTGTCTGGGAAGTTATATAAAAATTTATTGAGGAAATAAAAAACAAAACTTGAAAATATCATAGTACCTAGTTCTAGTTCATAAGAATGTACAAGTTAGTGCACCTGAAATAATAGTTGTTCCATTCAAAAATGCGATTGAAATAATATCAAACACCCCCATATCTGAACAAAGAATTTGTTAATTTCTAGTCATATCTGAAGATTCTATATGATATTCGACTTCTATCTGTACATTACCTATGGAACACAAAGTTCTCCCCTATTGATATTTCTTACAAAACATCCGTTGTCTAACAGAAATAAAGTGATTTAATTTGTGAAAATCAGAGAGTGATATTATATCGCTTGTTACATATAGGGGAAGATTATTTTTAATGTTGTGAAAATTTGAGAAAATTTTGAATAATATAAACTGAAATTAGTAGGAGAAATAGACGAAACCAACGTAAAGAAAGTAAATTGAAAGTGTTCGTTAGAAAGATATTTTCTTGATCGAAAGTTTGCTCCGTCAATTGATGGTTTTTTATGGAAAAAAGAAAATCCGGCCAGAGTTTCACTATATTTTCCTATAAATTACTGCTATGTACCTGTGAAAGATATATAAGTAAATGAGTCACCAGTAGTTCTATTCCTTGAGTTGTATTCACACCAAAGGTTTCAAGTATTCATTTATTCATTCCACTCATTAATTTTAATGAAAGTTTTTACAGACTATTATGATTATTATGATTATCATTATAACGCCCTTAATGTCCCAACATCGCTTTCGATCGTGACCAAACGGCAATTGCTTGATTATACATTATCATTTTGCGAGGCTCTACAAGAACTGTAAGAAATTAGGTCAGCGGAAAATGGGATCGATTTAATTAATTTATAAAAACGAACTTTACTGTATGGTAAACAGTTTGTTTTCAAAGAAAGGCATCATTCGATCAATTGCGTAGTGGAAAAGTCACTAGAAGAAAATATTGTTTGTTCAATCATTTTCTCGGACATTGAATATATTTTCATAGATAACGAATAACATTCATAACTTTTGCAATCATATTTGATAAAGAGATACTGCAGAATCAACCAGGAAGGACCTTATTCTGAAATAAGAAAAATTACAGCGGAAGTACCGCAAGGTAGCTTACTAGGTCCAATACTCTATGATATGTACTAGTGCCACCCCAAGACAATGCAGACACTACCGCAATCATCGCCGCAGTCATCACAGTTGGACAAAATCATGAAGATGCTATAGCTATGGATCTCAAACCACAACTAACAACCTGGAATAAAATTAACACCTGGACAAAAATTTGGCGTCTGATTGAAAGTAAGAAAGTATACGTGAATTTTTCCAACAATCGAAGACAATATCTACCCATCAAAATTATTGACTTCCATATACCTGGCGCTGACGTAAAAAAAACATCCGAGCATGCGAGACTCAACTGGAAAGTCCAAGTAAAAAATAGAAAATTAGGTTTGTTTGTACCTACGGGTTACTTGGCAGACACTCATCTATTTATAATAACCTACTTCTTGACGAGCAAATATTGAAAAATTTTGCCTCGATCAACTCTGGGAAGGTGCTAACAGAAGTTATATTGAATGCATACAACTACTCATCAGCATTCAGTAAATACGTCAGGCGCTTGCTTGGAGTGCGCGCCGACCACCCGGGGTGGTCCTGTAGGTTTACCGGGTTTTTATACAGCTGAAAACTGAATACGCCATCAAAAATCAGTCGCCTAGAAGCGCCACGGCAAATAATAATAATAGCCGTCCTCCACCTGCACAGGCTATGCCTTTGGGTACACTTAACAAATATTCATAAGGGAGTATTATTATTATATCAAAATTTTAGTGGTATTGTGAGAAATGGCAGTTGTGAGCATTTCTTTCGTTTTATGTAAATTTTTGATAATTGTTGGAAAATATGGTTGCTGCAATTATGAGAAGCTCAATTTTCAGCTGTATCTTACCTCGAACCTTCCTCTCGTAAATGCTGACGCCGTTGTGATAATCTGAGTTTGATGTTCATGGCCAACTTTGTTCGATTGAACAATCAACTGTATCTCCGCCATCATTCAACCGATTTTCAATTTTGAAGAACAGTGTTATCACAAATTGCGTGTTCTTCCGGATAACGAAAAATTATACAGAGTGTTATTTGAAAAAGTTTGGGATCACTTCCGGTTAAACCCGAAGTGGTGAATTTTTGATAATGGAGTCAAAATATGCGTATTTGAGTAATATATTGACGTACCAAATTTGAAACCTATAGAAAAATTGGAGGGCGTACCTCACCTCGTGGTCACCCGGTATATTTCATTTATTTAAGTTTTTGGACTGTTACTTTCGTGTATCAATTTATTGCAAATGAAGTCTTTGAAATAATTTTGTGAAAATTTATTTAAAAATATAAAAAAATTGTGTGTGATCTAATGGGTTCGCAGTACCTATTCGAAATGGAATATCTATCTCACCTCTTTTTTCTTTGACTCTGACCTTTGGCCATCCCGTTCTCCACCATCCAAAGCGCTTCCTGCGCCTGCCGTAAAAACTCCGCATGGTCATCGTAACTACTCTGTCCGGCGCCTATCTTTCTGTTTTTGGACACCTCGTGTATGCGACACTCACCGGCACATCACAAAACCCGCATCATCTTCGAGATGTGTCTTGGACGACCTTCGTTGTAAACATCAACGCCAATTCACGATAGCGCACTGAAGAAGCAGCAAGTCTAGTGGGTTATCTTCGCCGACGTACTGGAATCGTGCAGTGCTCTTGTGATTTCTTCGGAGCTTTCTGCTCTGTTAGCCCGAGCAAAGTGGAGTAATGAGAGTGAGAATCATGCAATACGTTTTAGGCATTGTCAAAAAAAATAATTCTGGGAAAGTGTTCGTATTGATGAGTTTCTGGGTGCTTACATTACTAGTACATTCTTCGGATAACAGCCTTAACTAGAACAACTCCAAGATTGAAATTCGGCTTCACAAATTACATATTTGTTTCAGTACTGACAGAGTCACGGTGTCCTATTAAAATCTTTTTCGGAAATCACGTCAATGATTTTTACTCTGTAATAATGTATTAAATTTTTTCAACTTTCATATCGACCACTTCATTTTTTATCTAGTTCGCCGTGAACTAGTTAAAATGATTACAAATAATCAAAAATGAATAATGTTAACCTAGCCCAATTCAGATTGAAGAAGTGTAGTGGTTTGAAATACGTTAAAGAAAATGTATACGTTGAACCATTTTTATTACAATCCAAATTTTTCAAATGGTACCATAATAGTATTGCGACATCATTTAGAGGTACCGTCAATAGGGAATCACAGTTTTCCAAATGAATCCGTAACTATAGTGTGAAAAAATAATATACCTTCAGTATATTACAAATTTCTTCTGAAAAATAGTTTGTTTTCCTAAGTGCGGGAAAGTACCTTTTTCTACTCCTAAGTTAGTAAACGTTGTTTTACGTACAGTTCACTATATACACAGGTGTGCGTAAAGAACAAAAACGCTCATCTGTGCGTTATGATGCGTAGTATAACAATCAAGTCAACTTTGAACCACTGAAATAGTGACATTTTTCTGTTATGCTTTATGAATATTTGACAACAACATTGTCATTATTTTAGATTTGATGTTCAAATCGATACTTACTCTATAAATTATAAACCGATCTTTAATTTATTGGTAGGTATTATTTTTATATCTGAAAATATATGCAACTCCGGTATTGAAATGAGTGTACTGCCATGGAAAATTGTTCTTCAGGCTGCTTCTATTGTAGAGAATATTCTGCCGCCGAAATCAAAGCATGAATATGAAAAGGATTATCAAAAATGTATTCGTAATTTTATGTTTCCTTAGATTTAGTTTGTTGTCATTGAAAATTATATCATAAAATAAATTGTTTTATTACTTAAGACCTAAACAAACGCACCACCCGGTATATAAAAGTCGTAGAAAAACTATAGTAGATACGTATGTAAATCGATCACGCACTCATGTAAAGAATGTAATTAATTTTTCCATCAAGCGTGCATGATTCACCCTATACCCGCACGCAATTTAGTTTGAGTCATTTTCCCGAACGTTAAAGTCATTTCAATTGAGATATTCTCGCACTAGTACGGGAAAAAAATTCCTGCACGCGAAAGTTTGTTCAAGAGCGCTCCATAAAAAGTTACAACACCCAATACGTTAATAATAATTTTTTTCATGAAAGATGGGCGACACTACTTGACGGAAGATCATAAAACTAATAATGAATTATGGTGGATTACGTAATCCAATCTTCCGCAAAAATCCTATACAATAGGTATGGTCGTCGGCAAGTATTCAACAGAAAACAACTACTGCCCCCTACGACCATTGAATTATATCTGTTTAATACTTGGCAAAGTTTTCTACAAGAACCATTTTGCAATGCATTTCAAATATCAAAGCTGAAATTATTTTTCGATTTAATTGGGGGAACACCTCCGTACCGGTTTCATGGTCATTGCCAATCATCAGCGAAGGCTAGTTCGACCCAATTGAATCGAAAAATCCTTTCATCCTAACTGGAAATTCCTGAGACAAATACTGAAGTATGAATTCAGCGCCATCTCTGGGTTCCCGATTGAAATGCACTCCGACTACGTGTCGACTTCAATATGAAGCCAGAAACATCATGAAAGATGGGCGACACTACTTGACGGAAGATCATAAAACTAATAATGAATTATGGTGGATTACGTAATCCAATCTTCCGCAAAAAACCTATACAATAGGTATGGTCGTCGGCAAGTATTCAACAGAAAACAACTACTGCCCCCTACGATCATTGAATTATATCTGTTTAATACTTGGCAAAGTTTTCTACAAGAACCATTTTGCAATGCATTTCAAATATCAAAGCTGAAATTATTTTTCGATTTAATTGGGGGAACACCTCCGTACCGGTTTCATGGTCATTGCCAATCATCAGCGAAGGCTAGTTCGACCCAATTGAATCGAAAAATCCTTTCATCCTAATTGGAAATCCCTGAAACAAACACTGAAGTATGAATTCAGCGCCATCTCTGGGTTCCCGATTGAAATGCAATCCGACTACGTGTCGACTTCAATATGAAGCTAGAAACATCATGAAAGATGGTAGTTGTTTTCTGTTGAATACTTGCCGACGACCATACCTATTGTATAGGTTTTTTGCGGAAGATTGGATTACGTAATCCACCATAATTCATTATTAATAATTTTTTTGTTGAATGTTATTTTCCCTCACTACTGTGGGAAAATTTTTCCCGCACGCTGATGTTGTTGCAACTGAGTTTTTCCCACACTAGTGCAGGTATAGGGTAGATCACGCGCTTGTAGAACTAGTATATTACAATGAAGATGACTTTGATAGGCGACAGGAATTTTGTGAAATTATGACTACGAGAATAGATGCTGAGTAAGGTTTTTCTGGAAGAAAATGCAATTCTCTGCAATTTTATTCACGACATTTCAACTGTTGAAATCTGCAGCCGTTATCAAGTGTATGTACTTTCATACACTGTAACAGTTAAAACGTCGAAACGTCGTGAATAAAATTGCAAAGAATTGAATTTTCTTTGTTGTTTTTCAGAAAATGAAAGTCCAGAATATCCTTACTCAAAGTGAAACATTGTCAACCACTTTCAAACAAAGAATAAATGCTGCCCACTCAGTATAAGCCGGACGCTTAATAGTTAGTGAGTGGCAGATATAGTTAGTTCCAGAGTTTGGAAATAGACAAAGTCGGCGCGAGAGTGATAGAAACTATTAAACTTTCTGTGAAAATTAAAACAAATACTTGTGTAAATAAATCAAAGGACTAAACTTGAGTGCCATTTCATTACAATATGAAGGTTCAAAACCAGTCTGGAAAATGACGAATGATCTTTCAAATAATAATGTATAGAAATGAATAAAGTGGGCCTAGTAACGGAATCAATCTATGGTATTGTGAAATTCTCGTTAATTTGACCATACTATGAACTTTTCTTCGAAGCTTTCTGCTCTGTAGAGCAATTGGAATAACGGACAAGCTCTTGTATTACCGAGCGAGCTGGTGAATTATGCGATATACTATTGTTACTTTTAATTGATGTTTTGGCTTCTAATGATAATGAGCCATTGTCTAATTGGTTGTCGTTTGGTAACGGGGTCGTAAAGTTTACTCGAGGAACAAACACGAAACGGCAGCTCGAGAGATATTCTGAGATTCGAATACTAATTAACAATTTACTCTGATCAGAAGTTGCGAGTTTGTTAATGGTATCTGAGTTTGTCGCCTTTCGACAGACTCGGAGTTTGTTCAGTAATTAATCTGCACTGTTTACCTGCACGAATAAAATGAGATGAACAATATTCTTATTATGATCAATTAGTTTTTTTTTTGTCTGAATAGCGAACCTTTTTTCTCTTTGATATTTTTCAGATGGTCTGTCTCTTGGTTTCTTGTTGAATTCTGTATATTTCTTCCGTTGGTACTTTCAATACATTGACTGGTAGCATAATGTGATTTCAAAGGTTTAACTGCAACAATATTTCAAGGTATCAAATCCTAATTGATAATACTCCCTCATAAACACTCGTAGAGTGTACCCAAAGGCATAGTCTGTGCGGGTAGAGGACGGCTATTATTATTATTTGCCGTGGCGCTCAGGGGCGACTTACTGATATTGTTGGTGGTGTTTTCGCTTTTTAGCTGTAGAAAAACCCGGAAAACCTACAGCACCACCCCGGTTGGTCGGTGCGCACTTCAAGCTAGCACCAGACGTCAGGATTGGCATCTAGGCAACTCACATCACACTTGATTCACAAGAAGGCATGTGGCCACCTAAAGAGACCCGTGTACTTGAGAAAAAAGATTCCGTACCCGAGCCTCGAACGTCTTTCTGATGCGAGCTAGAAGTTCCACTGCTAGAGACCTTAGTCACTGAGCCACCGACCGACCAAAGGAGATTTGCGATAATTGTTATCGAAGGCAGTTATCATTAGAAGAAGAAAGTTTCCAGGGGAGTTTTGGAAGAACCCAAGAGATTTTTAGCAATTGGTGTCAGAAGCAGTACGTAGTCAGTGGAAACAGGCAGTTTCTAAGGAAGTTTTGGGATTGCCCAAGAAGATTCATAACAGTTTTTGGAACTTAGAACTAGCCAAGAATATACCAATTAGAAGAAGAAAGAGAAGCTCGGTGAAAAGAAAATGAAGTACAAAAGCCCAAAGACGACGAAATACGAATGCAAGAAGATAGAACGAACGCGCAAAGAGGAATAACCTAGAGAACAAATTGAGGAGGAACGTCGAAAAATTGAAATGAAAGATGACATAGTGGAAGACAAAAGGCAAAAAATTAAAGAGCCAAAGGCCAAATCGTTGACAAAAAGAACAGTGTGAGTAGGATAGATAATTTTATGAAGACCTGAATCGGAAAATGTTGTAAGGATAAAAGGGAGAAAGATGCTTGGAAACACAATGGAAGCAGGGCGCATTGCGCGTGTGACTTTCACAGGAAGAGGGAAATGAGCGAGTTGAAGTAAATCAAAATGAACCGGAACGGCTTCTTGAAACTCTGCAAGGAGAGAAAAATAAAGTACATGAAGAAAAATCAGAAAAACGATACCGGTTGCAGAAAATCTTGCAAGAACAGGAACCTACCCAGCTGAAGCAACACATGAGAATAGGGCCGGCTTCTAAAAAACTTGGGGTCTATTCCGGCTGTATATGGATTTCTCGGTTAATGTCAGATATCCCCAAAGACTATCACCAGCTCAGCTGGGGATTATTTCAGACGTCTCGATCACTAACCAGAGACTGCGATTACTCACCACAAAGGAGTCGCCGATAGCAGATGAACGAGACTATCCCGTGAGACAGGACCAAGAAACTGATTTAAACATCTAGCTATCTTATTGTACATTTCTGTAAAGTTAATGATGGTTCGTAGAATATAAATGGAGTAGCTGGTTTCTGTTCGATAAGTTTGTCTGCTTTTTCAATCACTGATATTCTGTAGTACCCTAGTAGACACATAAACAGATACGATGTAGGTATTTATTTTGTCGCCTGAGAGACAGAACAGTTGAAAAAAAAAAGGGTTATAGTAATACATTTTAATTTGATTCCGAATTACCTGGATCTTCCACGTGTACTACAGTTGAAAAAAGAGGGTTTATGGTAATACATTTTAATTTGATTCCGAATTACCTGGATCTTCCACGTGTACTGTTTAAATTAGATGAATTAAATTAGCAATGCTATTTTTTTTCGGAATTGAAATTCATCCGACTTCCATTGTAATTAAAGCATGCACGCATTATAGTAGTTTTCGATTTTTATCGAAACATTCTGAACTTATTGCAGAAATGGTTAATGAAGGTTATAACGGTTGCAAAAACTTTGATATATGGCTTTTCTCCCAACGGTAGTCTGAAAATTACGAAGCATGCAAAAGCTTTAGAGTAATGGCTTTCAGAAAAAAATCAATCGATACATGAGCTCACGGTTTAATTAATTATAATTTTTCAACGATATCTAAACATCATATCTTTGTAACTTGTACATTTCATTTTTCGTGAAATTTGAAAGTATACCTGTTTAGCTGACATACAGAAAAAATATTCCTTTTTTGCAGTCTTAGGTGCGATGTTTTTTCTTGTTCGCATGCTATTCAGTTGCTAGTTTCTTTGACACAGTCGCCTATTGTACAAAAGATTCGAATTGCTGCATTGAGTTCAGTTTTGTTCCATGATTATTACGTTATTAAAAAACGTATTACTCATGTTTCGGACTTTCATTATCAGAATCGTTTCGACTGAACACGACATTTCAATAGATATAGTATTTTCCATCGTTTTGGAATTCATGGGAAAGTTTTCCTAAGATACTACAGCATCTACTTTCTTTTTGGTTTCGATTTTGGTTCTTTAGGTGAAAGTTTCTCAGTGGTACTTCAGATTTCTGTGGGTTGACAAAGATACATCATCTGCATATAAAACAATGTAGTCCGTTCTCATAAAAGACGGCAAATCGTTAATAACCATTAAAATCATAAGAGGCCCTTACACTCAACTCTGGGTAACCCCTAGATTAACTTGAAATTCTTTCGAGTGCATGGGTGCGACAAAAGCCAAGCAAGCATGTTCCCACGAAATCCCATAGCATGAAGTTCCGTTTCAACAAAACTTGGATTCAGACCGTCAGAAGCTGTGGTAAGGTCGAGGAAAAGATCCTCAACTATTTTTTTACTGTCAAGGCATTTATACAAGTCATCTACAAACTGATAAACGGCAGTTTCTGTCGACCTGCCGGAATAGAAATTAATTTGACATTTTGATATTAATTTCTTCGGGAGGTTTTCCTAGTTCAATAGACGAATTTGTCATCTTAAATAATGAAAGTTCTGTCGAAAGTTACACTAGTTTAACTTGTATAATTTTCAAGGTGCGATGGTATTCTCACTATTCCACAGCAACAAATACTCCAGTAACCCGTTTATCCAATAAATTAAACTGACCCCAGGAAAAAAAGACCATTATAAGTTAATACCGAACACGCACTTTGAAGAGAGTATAGCTTGCAAGAGACATCGTTAGAGTCCGGGGTTTCGAAATAGTAGTCGAATGTTCAAGAACGTTCATTTGTTATGAATTTTTTGTGTGTTCTGGAATTATTTAATTTGATAGTTCCTCAATATTGTGCAAGTGATATCTTTATGTGTTTATGGGTTTCTAGAGTTCTGCAAGTTCTCTTACGTGATGTGATGTTCATTGAAAAAATGATTTTTTTGGTGGATGCGCCCAAAACTCCACTATTTTATGTTGTTCCAGCTTCTTATATAGATTGGATGATAAATTACAAATTCAACTGCGAATTTTATGATTTTATTGTTATTTCCCTAAACTGCTTCGGAGTTCACTTATGAAATGCATTTGGAGTTGTAAAAAACTCAACTACACAGCGACTATGACTATGAAAGCAAGAAATCTATTTTGTTCATCCGAAATGATTGTATTGAAAATCTTTCTAACACAACAATGTATATGGTACAATTGTAAGAACTTCTACGGGAAGACCGTTTTCTCCTCGTTTATGAAAGCACAACAAATTCCAGACCGCGGGCCAGATGCCTTGAAGCTGTTGTCTACCTAGGATTGCTCAACCGTCATTCAAAACGAATTGCAATTTCTCAGAGAAATAATATACGACGAAGACGACACCTTCTCAGAATTACCCCAAAGAGAATGCATTCTCACCCGGAAATTTATGCAACATTGTAGTAGGCAGTAGGCGATGGAATCGTTTTCAAAAAGCAACCACGTGTCGCGAACAATCGGAATGTTCAGAAAGTAACGCACAACATCTTTAGCATTTATTTCAAAAATGTGTTATTTACTTTACGATTATGTTATCTCTATTATTCCTAATTCTGTTATTTTCTGTACTTTCACATGTTATAGCCCAATAAATCTAGCTTTTTAACTAGAAATGAGAGGTAAAAAGCTGATTTTTGGTACAGTTGCTCCCTGGAAACTTTGAGTCATAGTTAATGAAATTATTTTGTAATCTTAAAATTTTCCTTTAATTCATTGGTATTAATTCAATGAAAAATATGATTTCCTCAATGAAACTGCAGATTAAAATCCAAAAAGATTCAACGAATTACACACATTATACTTGTTCAGTTGCGATATGCATGTCTTTCCCAGGTTTGTATGAGATTCTACAATTGTCAGACTATTTTCACATTATAACTAATAATAATAGTAAATAAGTGAAGAGTTCAATTTAGGTGGTGATAGCAAATCACCAGTGAACTTTTTCATCTGATGATGTTTCGACGTGTTATCTCGTATATTATTCAAGTTAAACACTTTCCAATGCCTACTTACCTGTACAACCTTTAAAGTTGCCATTGACCAACATAGTTCACCACGATAGGAGTTATTAAAATGCAGTTGTTGAAAAAAAATTTGATCCATGCTAAATTTTATAAAGAAGTGCCAATGTAGCTTTTCTAACCTCACTTTTCTAGGCAATTTTCCAAAAAAAATTCTAACATGATATATTTGTTATTAGAAATACCTATGGGTGTTGGTCACATTTTCCTGTAAACCCAGTTTCTAAAGTTGAATGCTCCATTTACTCCACACTATATATATGAACGGAATTGAATGCGATCCGAATTCACACACGCCACAAATCATATTCAACACGCTCGGGTACCTATTTGGGTGACTGAGGCTCGATTCTGGTGTTGATATGGATGGATATGAATAAGAGATTGAATAGTGCGTGTTTGAATCTAAGGAATACGAGCGAGAAAATGTTTAGTCCTGTTGGAGTGTTCGATCCTTGTCTTACATAAGAACTTTCAACAAATATTTAATTTTGAAATCAGATTTCTTCAAATTCCTTGTCTTGGAATCTCGGTAATCAAGTTTTTGTCATTTTTATACCGAGAGTGATGGGCAAAAACCAGTAAAGTTCAACGGATCACAATACTTCCATATGAAACTCTTTTTCGTCATTTTGCACGCATTCAGTTCATTCAGTCGCTATATGGCTTTCCCGGGTTTGTATGATACTGTTTTTCACAGACTATTTTCACATTATAATTCAAAACTTCTAAACGTGTTCCTGCGTATTTTATCCAAGTTGAAAACTTTTCAAGAACTGCTTCTCTCTACCGCTTTCAAAGTTGGAATTGAGCAACGTAGTTCAAGGCGATAGGAATTATTGATCTGCAGGCCATCTCGTTCATCTTATGCCAAGACTATCTCGGAAAATTAAAATTGCAGATTTTCGTATTATTCGTCGGTTGTTTCACTTTTGAAAATGTCAGAAAATGGAAAAAGGATTCAATTATTTTTGTTTGGTTACACACAAGCACAATATTTCTGATCAAACGTTTCTTTTTTTGTTAGAGCGTTAGTTAAATTTTGTGAGAAGTGACCTGTATTGTTTCATTTACTTAAATTAGTGATAATTCGATGACCTCTTTGAATATGGGAAGCCGCAGGCGACGCATATTAAGACCCCATGACAATATTTTCGTATCCATTCCCTTCTAAAATATCTTTTCGCATACGCCAGTTTCAATACAGTCAGCCTTTCCACTATATTTGTGCTACAAATAAATATTTAATGGACTCTACGCCAAGAAAATGCTACAAGAAGCATATTTATTGTGTAATGGTTTGAGACAATGATACGTTGTTTATTGAATTGGCATAGGGGTGAGTTAAAGAGATTAGCCCATTTTCGAAGATTTCCAGTGGTGTAGTCTCGATGTTGGATGACGAGAGAAAATATATTCTAAAATATTGGTACATCAACAGTTGAAATCAAAGCGGTAACAAAGTCAAAATATAGGCAAGATTATCAATACATCTTTTTTTCTGGGATACTATTAATTTTTTCAAGGACTGTAGTAAGTATATTTATTACTGTTCTTTCTCAGCTCTTCATTGATACAGCTGATAGGGTTCCAGAATTCTCTCAAGTGCATGCAAAAAATAAAACTTTATTGAACTTTATTCAGCGGAAAAACTTTATTGAACTAGTGCAATAACATACTTATTGTACTCTGTCTTTCTACTACAGCGTTTTGTGATCATGAATGACATGAATATTCAAATTGTCACCATGTTTACTCTATTTTCTGTGAGATTATTACTGGGTGTTGCCTAACCAGTTGATACATGCGATTACAAATTATAAACACAAACGTAAATGACATATACAGTGTGTTTCACTTCTCATGGAAACACCCTCGTATGTTCTGTAATTTTTGACAAAATATCATGAAATTATCACAATCGATGATACACTAGAAATGAACTCTCTGCACGAAAGGGGTCATCCTACGTGATATACACTGCTCGCCAGCAGCGATGAAACCACCCATTTTTTCGAAAAGTAGTATTAGGGAGTAAAATTGGCCCAAAATTCCTTCGGATTCGTTTTCAGGATCCCCATATTACTACTAATACACTTGTCTCCTGAAAAAAATTCAGTTCTGAAAAATTCAATTTTTTTTTCAAATACTTCACGGATGACGACCCCTTTCGTGCAGAGAGGTCATCTCTAGTGTATCTATCGATCCTGGAAATTTCATGGTTCTACATCAAAAATTACGGAAGATACGGGGGCGTTTCCATGAGAAGTGAAACAAGTTTGAAATTTTCAGGACTGAAAATATTTCAAGAGACAGGTGTAGTAACAGTAATTCGGGGATCCTAAACACGAATCCGAAGGAACTTTTGGCCAATTTTGCCCCCCAATATAAGTTTCTGGAAAACTGGGTGGTTCTATCGCTGTTTTCGTGCAGTGTATATCTCGTAGGATGACACATTTTTTGCAGCGAATTGACATGATTGACTTGGGACCATTGCCATTTTGGACTAGGTCGAGTACAACAGACAACTTACCAAGGTTTCAAAAAAATTGACTGGTCACCATTTCACATAAAAAAGTGCGGGGTCCTTTACATTAGGACTACCTATTTCAAACACTTATAGATTATTATTGTTACGAGATTGATAACATCCCCCAGCTTCGCGGCTATCGAACCATAAAATGTAACTCATTTGCGTAACAAATGAGCCGACGCCGTAAGCATTTCCTCGTTTAGTTCCTAGAATTGTTTAGATGTTTATCTGTACTGAGTAATCTGGAGAACGGAAACATCCCGAAAAGTCTGGTCTGGACGAAATGAGTATATAAGGCGATACAGTTCACTCCGAAGACGAAGTTTTTAAGAAGTTTCAAGAAGTTTCGAAGTTTTTGATGAAGTTCATGATTGTTTGTGTTTTAAGATAGTTGAAGCAGATCTAAGTATGTAGTAGTTGTATGTTTATAGAAGTAAATAAAAATAGTTTACTAGTGTGCTCGGCGTATTATTTAGTAAATATCGTAGCATTATTATTAACTGTACATTAGGTCATAAAGATATCGCTGACTAAAACTGTTAGTTTGGTAAATTAATTGAAAATGTTGCGTTTTCGCGTGTTATGCATGCTAAAGTTCTCCGTGCAGAGTAGAACTCCCGACATACACTCATTCATCAAAGCTCACGCTGAGTCAGCGACAACTCATTCTCAATATGTCATTATAGAATTCAATGGGAAAATATCCTCGTAAAAAAACAATAAAAGTCCCGACATTTGGGTCGGCACGTTCCATAGTCTTCAGGGGTATTTCGAAAAGGAACATATGAAGGGCTGGAAGTTAATGGTTTTCTCTAAATGACATTCGCGAGGACAAAACTTCTCATATAAACAGACGCCGCAGGTGGCAATATTACAGGACGATGACGATACGACAATTTTGTGGTGGATGCCATGTTTGTAGTTCGTGCAGTTCGAATTGGGAGGAATAAACGCCGTGGAAGTATCACTAAAAAATTGTTTATACATCATTGGGACAAAAAAATTCTCTCTTCATTCCTAGATTCACATTTCATTAACAAAGTTTAGTTCATCAGTAAGTGACATTTCTGAACTCTAGGAATGAAATAACTACTGTGCGGAAGGGGAAATTTATTTTGCTCTCATTGAGTGACCCCACAGTCTTTCAATACCCCATTTTCTATGTATAGGTACATCATTATTCCATATTATGAATTCCATAATTTTGTTTGTAAAATTTTATAATTTTATGTGTGTGGATAATGAAAAGTTTTGACTCGATGTCTCCTTCATTTACAGTTTACCAGTCGATAATATATTATCGATAATTCAATCATGCATTGCTCCCTTCTTAAAGACATTTCACTCCTAAATGTCAACCTTATAGTGTGTGTATACCTACAAGATTATCTTTGAAGTACGATAGAAGTAATACTCCACCAGGCTTAATGTTTAGTAGTGGAAGATGGTTACAGCACACCAAAATCTTGACGCTGCTAGATCTGGCGATTGTCTTCAAAATACTTCTTGTAACTCTCCAATCCAGCCCATCAATCCTTCAGGTCAATTTTGTGATTGCCAGGTCTACAAGATTCTGGTCCACCATCGTGTTACTTAGTTTGGTGAGGCTCTTCCAGACATCTTCATAAGTCGGTTCATCTCGAGAATGCTTCCTGTTTCTTGTCCCTTCTTCAACTGTAGCACATCTTCAACTTCTGGGTTCTGTTCCCTTAGTGCGAGCTAGTACGTAATCGACCGGTGCCAAGGTCTCGTTGCTCTTTTTGAATTTACCCCATGCAGAACTTTCTGTTCATTTGAGTATGTGGACATGAACTTTTGTAACTTGGTAGTGGTTTCCAAAATAAAGGGACAACCTATTGAAAAGAAAACCCTAGGTTTTTCGCGGGGTGGCTAGATGAACCAAGCGTGCAATTTCTGCTTCAAATTCTTGTAAGGGTTATTCGCTTGATTTCGGGTAGCGGTTTTTCAGCTGTGAATGCATGGTATACGTGGTTTAGGTGGGCCTTAGTAATAGAAGGCTAGGTAGCCGAGTGGTTACAATCACCGCTTTTCTATCAGTCTGGCTGCCGGTCGTGTGGGTTCAAAGCCCAGCGACTGCAGTTTATTTTTCTGATGACCTGAGAAAGTACTAGGACTCGCACGTTAAAAGTTAAGACCCCGTTAATCCTTGGCTCACACAAGTTTCGACTTCTGAGGGTTGTAGTCCGTAGGGGGACGACAGCTGTTTAACGGAAGAAACAATTTCAACACAAACTCCCGTATACGAAAAGCATCTAGACATGGTTGTTGGTATCGCTGTGAAATTTCTTTGAATAAAATTATAGACACAACTTCATCAACGCGTAATAAGTACCCACATTTCAGTTCTCCATAATTTGTGTTTGGCCTGTCAAGAAGTTATCACGCTAAGGGGTAGAGGGGTAATTTTTCATCGTTCACTAGATTCCACTTCAAAACTTCCTTCGCATGGAGTTTGATTAGTCAGGAAAGTTTCAATTAAATTTCCAATTAGCATCTTCACAACTTCTCGACGAAGTTTAACAAATTTGAAATGACATATGAAACTCCTCCGATTCAAGATTGTGACAAAAATGATCATATAATTGATTTATAATTAGAGATGTTCACCTTTCTGTATTTCAATATTAAAAGAAGGTATATGAATGTGAAAAGGTAAGATGAATCAGACGATAAGTAAAATTAATGCATTTAATAAGATTTATTTCCAAATTTGAAACGATCAGTTCTTTTCAAAATTGTATCAATAACCTATTAATCAATCAAATATACTTTATTGTCCAAAAAATTGTTCTTATTGATAGAGTAAAAGTTAGTTGTATGAAGTCATAAAACATCAAAACTATGAAAAATAATGAATGATCCTTATAGAAGTTAATAGATACATAAATAAATAAAATATTACAGTAATATATTAAGTAAAGAACAAAAATACTTGCAATACATATAAACTAAATAATTGGAAAATGTTAAAATCAATACACAGAATTAAATAAAAACACTTGTTTTTAAATATCAACAATATATTACTATTGTAACATGTGACGCGTTTCGCTATGCTTTTTCAAACACAAGTGTTTTTATTTAATTCTGTTTAATTATGAATATTCATCAAGTATCGGCCAAATCAATCAAGATTGTAAAATTAATCATTGTAATATTCCTTTATGTCATAGTAGGCTTTTTGCAGGAATACCCCTTTAACAAATTTTTTGAACTTTTCCAAATTTGTTATTGCCCTGTAGTTCATCGAAAGATGGTTATATATTTTTCTGCTCTCATATATCGATGAAAATTTTGTAATTGCTAGTTTTGGGATTGGCAGATTTTTTTCCTGGAAACATCAATTTTGGATTTAGTATACTTGGAGTAAAGATTTTTTTGCTAGAAGAATCTCTAATTGGTTTTATTCGGAACTTCCCTTCTTTCAATTTTCAGTTCCCAATATACTTTTCTCACTCCTTGGAACAACTCTCTTTCTGGATCACTTATTTGAAAAAGGGAGACAACGGTACAAGTGGAGCTGCTGAATTACCGAGGTGAATATTTCCAGAGTGGATGAAACGAAAACAAAATTGGCAAAATTGTTCGAGAGATGCTGCGAGTCTTTTTATTGAACCAATTGGGGAGAAATATTGCATGATTTTCCAGGTCTCCTTGGAATAAAACGCCCTATCAAATACAATCTGGATTCGATAGATCGTTTTGAGGGTGCAACCTCGGTTGAAAATTTGAATGAAACATATTTCAATGATTATACAATTATACATATCTAGTGTTTGTATTATAAATTTAGCGTCTAATAATTTTAGTAGCCTGAAGTGTCGAAATGATTTTGAAACGTTTTTGTAAATATACCAGGACCGTAATAGTACCATATTGAGAACAGCGTATATTTTCGAAGCAAATTACACAACTGATGGACTCTCGTATTCACTTTCCTCCAACTGTGATATCCTTTTTAATTAGTTCTGATTATTCCATCGAAAACTCGTTCATCATATATTTGGAGATATTTACCTTTCCCCATCAAAACTGTCAATTTCTTTCATTCGATCCGCTACATGAAATAAGACATTCTTTTTTTTTCAGGCGTAACCGTGGAATATTATAAGGGACTTCCCCAAGTTACCGTACCCCTTCCAAGTAGAAAAGAACGATGTAGATTCACGTTGAAACCGATCACGAATACCGTAGGAGACTTTTTAGAAATGTTAAAAAAAGAAGACAAAGGAATCGACAGGGTGGTGTGTAAAACAAAGGACGGTACGAGAATAGCGTCTTCCAATACGATAGAGACTCTTCTAGACGACGATTTTAAATTAATAATTAACGATAATTCCTATAATGTAAATACGCCGAAACAGGAGAGGGTGACAGGGGAGGAAATACAAAGGTAAGAGTCTATTATTTATTTCATTTCTCTTCACAACATTCAGAATTAAAAGATGCTTGAAAATTTCAAACGAATATATGTAAGCACAAACATTTCAAATACTGGAGATTATAATGTTTCATCGCTAAACTGATTTTCAAATACATTTAATTCTGTACCAGTACAAACTTTCGTTACCTATACATACAGAGTGAACCCCGACCAATTACGGAAAACCAATTGATGTACATATAGCCAACCTCCGAAGATGTGCCACTAAAGCAAACACCTCTGTTTCTACTCTCTGTCAACCATCTCTCGATTTTTTATTTCTATGATTGATCCTGATTCCACGCACATTACAACATTCTGTCATTTCGGTTTTCAGCAAGACATTATTTCCATATTCTGTTTAATTGATCGTTCAAAAGGCATTCATACCTATGGCTCGAATGTATATCCACTTGTTCTAAAGTACACGACAAGCTCATTTGACACCAACATTATTTACTTAAACTTTCATCAAAGAAAATACAACATAACCTGTGTCTTCCAGATAATTCCACTGCGAATCCTAATCTTCCTAGCTCCAGCCATTTGACAAGCACTGGCATTTGTCCTATTCTCTTATACAGAGGTTCGATTGTATTTATAGTTTGATATGATGAATAATTAATTTCTGGTTAGATAATGGTGTCGCAGGAGTTTTTATTTTCATGTATTGAATGAGATATTTCATGGATATATATATTTGTGTGGGGAATATTTTGTGGTTCATAAAATAATTCCTGTATACATAGAACTGATCCAAGAAGAGGCTGTAAAATACGAATCTCCCAGGTTTCCGTAGAGAAACCCCTTAGAAGCTCCTGAGAACTTATGCGAACAAAGAAAAAATCCCGGACCCATAACTGTGCTGGGATTTGAACCCACGCTGTTATGGTTGAGGAGCGAATGCTCTACCATCATGACCCATTAGTGGTATTTGTACAGTTTTGTATTCAGTTGAGCGATATGTTCAGTTTGAGTCAATAATACTAAAATAATTATAGTTCTATAGAATTAATATGCTTTTCATTGGCATATATCCGTTATATTCTATAATTCTATAATTTTTTTAATAATCATACTTATATCGTCTGCAAATAGGAAAAATGAGATTGAAGTAAAGTTACGGACAGTATCGTTGACATACATAAAAAGTGGTGTGGGACCCAGGATACGTCCTTATGGTACACCTGAGCGTACGGTAGCAGGTTCAGCTTAGCTATGGTTCACTGTGTACTGGGTCGTGTCTATTCTCGATCTCAACCTCCATTTTTCGATTAAAGAGATACGTTCGAAACCCCAAATTCCATAATATTCCATCTAGTTCAAAATTATAATGTGGTCGACCAAATTGAATGCTTTGGACAGGTCACAGAATACTTCCAATAGGTGCTGTTGAGATTCAAGTGCCTTATTTATAATTTGAAGGCAGCCTCGAATGATGTACTTGATTTTTTTCGGAAGCCAAAGTGCGAGTCAATTCAATTTTTACCGATTTTCTGAATATTTTGTTATTTAAGGGTTTCCTATCCACTCTTGGAGTTGTGAAAAGCTGGTAAGCCGGGATATATCTCTGTAATTATTGATATGGATTGGATGAGGATGAAATATGTCGGATTATGAATTTGATGAAATCAAAGAAAGCACCAGGGATTTATAATATTTAATCTGGAGGTCATGTGAGATGAGACGTTCAATCGAGAATGTTGGATGACCATTAAGAGGGATACTGCTCCAATTCAAATAGTTGAGTGGAATATTTTACACTCACCACCTGAATATCATTCATTTCGCTCTAGTGGAATCTCGCATACTGAGCTGGGGGGGGGTTGCTGCTACTCACTTAAAGAAAGTGAAAAGGGTACAGATTCAAATTCTCAAATTTATGTATGGAAAAGAACCAACCTCATCATCATGTTGAAACATCTCTGAGTAACACAAAAATCTTACTGAAAAAAACATTAATATGATGAATATAAATTATCGACAAATGTTGAAAAAAATTGTCAGAAACTACTGACTTACCTTGAATCCAGATCTGGTTAGCTCTCTGATTGACTAATATACTTTTTGAATCTTCATGTTATTATTATGTTTCAATGTGAATCAGTATCGTTTGTCAATTCTCATACTTCAAGAATTGCGTATTTCCTAAAATTAATGTCAAAATGTTAGGAATCAAAATTGATATCAACAATCATATTGTGAATATCATATGTATAAGGATGAATATTATAAATTGTGCAAAACCAACGCTCAACTTTTTAGTGAGATTTCCATGTTTATTTATATTTCAACAACAATTCTAATGTTAATCATGTAATAATGTTTTGGTAAATAAATTTATTATCATTATAGTTGTATCAAAAAGCGTTCGCTTTTCACTGACTTCTAGTTGATTCCAACTAGTCCGAATCTTCCTCGTTATATAGTCCTTTCGAATAATCGAGAACTCCTATTCTGCTAGAATGCCCAGAAAGTCCCAGATTCTTGACTTGATATTAAATGTTATGACATCGGCAGAACTATCAGATTCAGATGTGTCCACCGACAAAAAAGAGAGGAAATCGTCAAGATTCCTCTAAATTATGCCCATATCTGGTGGAACCCCCTATGGCGGTTTGTCGGTTCCACATGTTGGTTCGATATCAAAACTACACGATTGACGATAGTGCAACCTAATTATTAACCAAATCTTGACGGATGGCTGTACAGATAAAACATTATAACTGCGTTTTGTCCTCTTTACATCAAATTCCCGACTAACCTAATAAATCTGAACCGCAAGAGCAATAAAATTGTCTATAAATTTAACGACTTCTATGGATGGGTGACGTGCGATAGTAATTATGTTCAAAACTGTAATAAACGTTATGTGCGCGGTGATGTACATTCCTCGTTAACGAAAATTTGTCTATTTAATTATATGTTATCAGTCTCTTGTATGTCGTACTTTCGAGATCAATTACGATTTATTGATGCTGACTAGAATCTTATCGTTTACTTCATCCACCAATTATCGAATTGCAAATTTTCATTCGATATTGCTTGGAATCGCACTTCAAAAGCTAAGGCCCTTGTTTTCCCTAACTCGCAGAAGCATTTCGAAGACTTTGAGGGTTGATTGTTATGAGACCAAAAATTAGCGATCTTCCTAAAATACTTGAGATCCTCCTTCGTCCATGGTCTTAGTGGGTTGAAAGATTTTTGACTAATTTTACTTTCTCAATACGTTTTGTATCTGCAATAGTCTTCAGGTAAATACTGACAAATATAGATGCTACGAGGTCTTTTATAGGTCTGTTGATGTGGTGTAATTATGGCAGTGCTGTGGCGCGTGTGATTTAGCGTTTTTTCTTTCTTCCAAAACGGTCTATGAGCGGTCTCCATGTGTTGTAATTTCGACGCTTGGCTGACTGAAAGCGCCATTGGCTTCGATATAAGCGGTTTCTATGAATTTCCGTTTGACCCAATGTTCTTCTATATAAAGAGCACTAGCCTCGTCTCAAAGAACTCAGTGGTGCTCATTCCAGGCACGGTCAACAATTGACGATTTGTATGTCTCCCTCCCTCCACCCCGATAAGTCCACTTTTTGTGTTCAGTTATTCTTACGGATAACAGTCTCTTGATTTCTCCGATTCAAAAATCTCCACATCCACATGGAGGTCTTGGTGAGGAAGCTCCGCTCTTCATTTTGTACTTACTTCCGACCCTTCTGAATTTCTCGGAGATGCCTCTGAGGTATGAATTGTGTGATCGTTCTTCGATCGTCTTGGCCCTTTTCAGTTGTTTCTGTTCTTCTACTAGGATTTTATCAGAGAATCCATTTTGGCGTCGGTCCTTTCTGATATGGATCATCTCCATATCTAGTGACTCCTGGTTATTGCAAATTTGCATCTCTCTTTCCACCAATGATCCTACAATCCCCCTCTTCGAGGATTTTGGGTGTTTGGAGCAGAAGTTGAGATACTGTCCTGTGTCTTTCTGTGAACAAAGGTGCGGATGCCAGTGTCTGTTCTTTCGATGTTCACATCGAGAAACGGCAAGGTACTATTGTTTTCCTTTTCCATCGTGAACTTGATTGCGTTTCTTATGTTATTATTCTTGAGAGAAAGTCCTCAAGATGTTCATCTCCGTGGTCCCATGAGATGAAGGTGTCATCCACGTATCTTTGCCATACTTGTGGTTTGTGTCCTGCCTGTCTCATAACCAATTCCTCGAACTACTCCATTACTGGGGAAAGAGAACATCCCATCGGCAGTCCATTGAATTGTGATATGGAACGGTGTTTTTCCTGAAACTATGAGTGATGTAGCCAACTAGGCAGTAATTTCAATATAGCGTGTACGGGTAGGTCAGTTATTTCGTGAAGAAGAGTCTTCTTCCATTTTCCCCTTGATGATGCTAATAGATTCTTCTATGGGGTGGTGTAAAAGCTCTCCAGGTCAAATCTGATGAAACGATCTTCAGGTCCCACTTGAACCTCTTCGATAGCGTCCACGAAATGCAAGGGTTCTAGTATCGGTAAGAAGTATTTCGCTAGATTATAGGTCGGTGAGTTCCGGGAGCTGGTGATTGGTCTCAATGGCATGTCTGGATTAGGGATTTTCAGTAGACCGTAAAGATGAGGTGGTTTACTATAATGTGACGTCACATGTGTCCGTTCCTTATCTGGAATGAACTACTGCAGTAGTTGTTTTCTGTTGAATACTTGCCGTCGACCATAGCTATTGTATAGGATATTTTGCGGCAGATTCGGATTACCTAATCCACCATTTTTCAAGTAGTGTCGCCCCTTTTCATGAGTTCAAATTTGAGTGTTATAAATTACTTTCATTACAGATATCAAATGAAGCTAGTTATAAATGTCATCGTCATGAATTATTATCATTGTTTCGTGCTTGTTTTTTACTGCAGGTTTTTGATTTTGAACCATAGTTAATTTTTCCTTCAGGATTATTTTGGTTCCGTTTATCGTGACCAGGACAAGGACAAGGCATTATCATCCTTTACAGTGTAGGAGTTATTGCCAATTTAAATTTTTCCTTTTTTTATTTGAGGGCTCATTCTTTGTAGTCTAGCATGTTGTTTCAAGTCATGTACCAATATCTTTTGATATTGGCGGACTTCGTACAATGCATCATTCCCAATTGCTATTCCGCTCTTTTTTTTTAGTTTTTTCGTTCCCAAAAACAAGTTATTCAAACAGGAATATAAACTCTATTAGGCATATAAAGTTGGTATCTTTAGCTATGATATGCAGTTCCAATGGATCATCCCATTGGTACCAGAGGTTCAAACAGAGAATTGACCATGTAATTGATGTTTAGGCCAAACGGCTGTAGTGAAATTTGGAAGAAAAAATCATTTGTATGAATAGAAAAGTGCCTTTGACATGGACAGTCAGACTCAGTAGAGTCAGTCCCCTGTTGAAGTTGAAGTGAACAAAGTTGGTGTCGAATGAACTTACCGTGTACGTGATTACATTGTTCTTTTGAGCACCAATTACATTCTATCCATTGGTATCAATGCCCTTTGAATGATCGATTTACGAAAATACGTTAAAATAATTTCTCCCTAAACACCGTAATGTAAGTACTAAAAATGTGAAAGTGAACTGTTGTAAAGAGCGTGGAACCATGGAAATCATAGGCAAAAAGTGAAAACAGAAGTTTGATTCAGAAGCGCGATGAGCAAGGAGGTTGCCGAACAAAAAAAAATCATCACGGATTGCTCTGAAATTTCACGGATGTGTTTCCACATGATAGACTGGTACACCATTTCATTTGCGGTAATTCTTTATTGCTCACCATCCATAGATGTATAAGCCATTGTTAAGTTTTCATGTGTACACATAATTGTATCGGATGGTACGCTTTGAATCATATTTTAATATTCTACACCCGAACTGATTCAATTACTGAGAAATATTCTATATTCACCGAATGTCACAGACATAATATGCGTTACGTTCGAAGAATGATGGAATTGCAACTAATCTTCCCGTAGCCATTGTGCAATATCGTTACCACTCCGCGCTTCAATCCTGAAATATTCCTGGAGCATGTGCGTCAGTCGTCAAAGATTATGATGTACTTTGTCATAACAGCAAAGAACATTATTAGTCTCAAGCAAGTATTCGAGAACTTGAACGGAGTTTCTTGACAGACTGCATACCATGAAATATGAGAGTTTGGCTTTCAACGTATTTTGGGTCCCACATAATAAGTCTCTTAGTGGTCTTCGGGACGAAATAAGACTCACAAAGTACGGTTATAAATCCACTTAACGTGGAAGTTTTTTAAGGCTCTTCCCTGGTGGTCGGTATTTCATTTCGAAGCCTACTGTGAAACTCGGCTCGGGGAAAATATCGCAGTTGTTAGTAACTATTTTGTTCTATTTCCAAGTCTGGAATGTCTTTGATTAATTTTTCGTTCGGTATTAAATTCTGCCATTTCACAAGAAATCTTATCTCGAAGTTATATTAAATTGCCAGAAGTTATCAAATTCTCATTTGTTGTTTAAAAATGGTATTTATTTTGATCTTACAGAAAAATTCATATCATATCATACTGAAGAATGTTGATTTTCCAGTTATACTTGTCTCTGAGCTTTTGAATTAACTATTCCTCAAGTGACTTGTTAGCGATCAATTAAGAAACGCGAGATGAGTAAATCTGTAGATTTTTTTTAAGATTTGCTTCGGGATATAAGGACATTAATATTCCAAAACCACCCCTGACAATATAACATGACCATAAATAACTTAATCGGAGCTTATTGGTTACATTTTATCACATCGATCGATGATAGAAAACAAAAATAGTTATTATTCCGTTTTTGATAAAAATACTTTGTAGCGTTGATTGAAAGAGGCAACAAACGATGCAATCAGTGAAATAATTCCTTCAATATTCCTTCTCGTGAGGGCCTTGGACCTGCTGCCAGTCTTACACCGCCCGATCCAAGGTTACTCCTCTGCTTAATTTGATGGCAGATTTGTTGGTTCTTGCTGCGATATCCATTAACTCTCTCCCTATTCCCGTGAAGGCCCTGACAGGGCTTGTTCTCAGTTGGGCCGTACGGAGGCGGCGGTCCTCAGCTTTACTTGGAGATACATTTGTTACTTCTTGCAGCGATATCCATTAATTCTCCTTCCCGCATTGCCTGATCCGAGATCCCTCCTTGGCTCCGTTTGGATACAGGTTCTTAGGTTTCGCAACAAGTTCAAGTTCCTTCGAACTTCCTCTTCATAAGAGCCTTGGTACGGCAGGTTCTCAGATGAACGATGCGGAGGCCGCAAGTGATTTTATCACTGACTACCAGTCCTGCAGCGCCCGATCCAAGGCCCCTCCTTGGCTTCATTTGAAGACAGTATTTTTCATTTTCGCAGCAAGTATCTGCCATCTTCCTCCTCTTGAGTGTTTTAGTAGTAGAATGACAGTGCGGAGGCCGTGGAAGATTTTTCCACCGGCCATCAGCCCTGCAGTTTCCGATCCGAGCCCCTCTTCGCCTTCATTTAGAAACACATTTTTCAGTGTTCGTAGCAAATTCCTGCAATCTTCCTTCTGGTGGGTGCCTTAGTAGGGTTGGTCTCAAATTGGCAGTAAGGAGGCCGTGGGCGATTTTGTCACCGGCTACAAGTCCCGCAGTGCCCGATCTGAGGCCTCTCCTTGGCTCCATTTGAAGACAGGTTTTTTATTTTCTCAGCGGGTATCTGCAACTTCCTCCTCTTGAGTGTTTTAAGTAGCGTTGGTTCTCAGATGTACGGTGTGGAGGCCGCTAGTGATTTTGTCACCGACTACTAGTCTTGCAGCTCCCGATATGAGGCCCCTCTTCGTCTTCTCTTAGAGATGGATTTTTTCAATGTTTGCATAATAATCATACACAAATTTACAAATTTTTAGAAAGTTTTATAGCATCTTACGTTCTTACTAGTTGTACTCACTTGTTCGTCGTCCTGGTACGATTTGATGCTGTGAGAACATTTGTTTGTTTCTATATTCATATTCTCCTCCTTTTCATTTATATTCCATCAGGATTATGAGGATCAGTTGAAAAATAGATACCTTTATTTTTGTACGAATTAAGTATTATCACATTTTTTCAACTTCCGGAAATGGTGGAGGACTGACGGCGTCCTCGTGTTTCAAGTCAAGTTGATGTTTGTGAGTGTTATGATGATTTAATATTTATATACCTGATCTGGAGAAATTGATTCCGTCAGGAGTCAGAAACCAATTAACTAAACCAACAACAACAAGTATTATTATTCTGTTGTTTATCTCATAAATGACGAACTATATGGTGAACGTGTATATTGCTATAATTTTCCTTGATTATGTATCATCAACATGTTTATTGCCGTTAGACTTTTCACTAGAATGACAATGATTAATTGCTCTCGACGGCATTAACTTTTTTTCTCAACAATAATTATGGTCAACTAGAAAAATAAAATACGTTATTAAAAATTCTTCAAATTATCCATTTTTTTGCAACTACACCTATCGATTCATTAACCTGGGGTGACTGTCCCTTGAGACGAAAGTTCTTGCGTACCGCTAAATATCGTTGACCTTTGCCTGGAAAATGTCCTGGGAACTCAATAATCTATTTCATTATGCAGGTCGCCGCTTTAAGATGCGAATCCTTGATGCTTGGCTCATGATCTTGGCACCACGCCAATATACTGCTTTGCTGCTCATGGTAGCTTTACACCCCATTAAAAGATAATACTCCGCCCGAACGACGGTTGATCATGATATACGAGTTTCACGTTTACGAATTTAAGGCCATGTAGAGATGTTGATATGGAAGACCATATTGTTTTTACGTATGCAAGATGATTATGATAGTGAATGAATCGTGGTGAAACACAGTCAAATTGATGCAACTTTTTCTCCAAGGAATGATTGAGCAGTTGGACTTTCTTTTCAACAAAAGACTTTTTCAGTCCAATTTCTGCATACCACCACATTTCAGGCTTGAGCAGTGACGTCGTAATTTTTTTCGATTTACATCCTCGGTAATTTTGGTATTTGAAAGGATAATTCAGTTGGCAATTTGACGAAAGCAATTTCACAACATTTTCAAATGAAAATCATTAAAGATCACTCTTTTACCATACATGATTTAACCTCTTGTACTTCCGTGACCGACGGGTCAATAGTGCTATTTTATTACGTAGGTATTACAGTAGTTGAAAATATAAAAATAAATTTGAAAAATTTAATTTGGTTTTTAAAATTCGCTTACATTTTGAGAGCCGCTGTTCGCCAAACCTCAGCTAAGAAAATACTGACAACTGGATGATGGAATAAACTGAATATGTGATAAGTGTACTACAGAAAGAGTGTTTCAGTTTCATGAATATGTATCGCAATGATAAATTGGTTAAGGCTTTCACGGCTAAAATTTGAATTGTATCTATCTCCCAACGGAATTGGAGGCGGTAATATTCTGGAATTGCTTTTTAACGTTTCGCTAACGCAAGTGACTAGCTTCTTCAGAACTTCGTTATCTTTGATGTTGGTCGATAACTATCCCCTCGTTGAGCACCTAAGGCCTATGGCTGTGTTTATAAACCTAGGGTTTAATGAATAGCGGTTCCCAATAATTTCCCAATATGGCAAATTCCAAAAATGCATTTTTTTAACCTCTGTAATTCCTTACGATAGTACGTTATACACTCCTCGTTCACAAGAGTACTTTATTATTTATTTATTTAAATTTATTTTCAACCAGAAAGAACAAATCGAATTGAATTCCTGATCGTTTTAGTATGTGCATTAATTTTTTCAGACTTAACGATGTGAAAAATTTAGTTAGCCAATTATACGAAGCGATGCACATACAGGAGCACCAACTTTCCAAAGAAAAGGAACTGAATTCACAGCTGGAAATGATCCAGCAAGAACTGTTGCCTTTAGAACAGGTGAGTTGTTTTACCAAAAAATATTAGCTTCTCACTCATTTGTTGTCACAAAGTATCTATTTTTCATCTTCTTGTTCCGACGGAAAATCTGTAATGTTCAGAAAACATCGTAAAACTAAGGAAATGTATAGGAACAATTCGCCAGGTACTGGATTTCAAAGCATTGCCGTTTGGATTAAATTTTTTCTTCTAGGCTTCGTTTATTTTGTTTTGAAATTGAGTTGTCCCATGAATATATGGTAGAGCAATTTGAAAGGATACGTTTGGGGTGATAATTATAGTAATAATAACCCAGATTTGAAGGGAGGGTAAAAGATTCTGTTTCGACCAGAATGTCTCATAAACAAAGCATCTAGTTCTTAGGGTTAGTACGTACTAAGGGCTGTAACAGTTCTGAAAGCTTGATTAGATTACTGTGCGGCGATCTATTATAGCCCTCGAAATCCTTTAGAGTTCTCTATCTAGTAATTTCTTCCTTACGAGACTCCATTGTCTAGTTTTTAAAACTTACGTGTATCCGGGAAATCTTGGTGTTTCTTTTCCCAACGTTGGAAACATTAGTCTTGACAAGCCCCTGCAGTGACATAGGAAAAAACTTGCATAGCATTTCTTTTGCCAGGCTAAGTTTACTCATAAGTTTCTTAATTCTACAATGACCTGTGAGTGGTCCAACTGTAGTAGAACTCCTTTCCTGGTTTAGTATATATTTAGTGAATGTTTTCTCATTCCTGGTGTATTGTTCCACCACACTTGAGATAATTTGGTTATATTAGAAGGAGAGTATGTTGAATAATAAAATATTTTTACTTTCAAATTTTGTTTGCTTCCATAGTAGGATACGAATTTTCCAGTACGTCCTCGTAACAGGCAATTCGCGAACAATAGATGTATTCACATGTAGTTAACTAGTTAATAATAATTGTTGATGATGGTAAAAACGTAGAGGGGTCCAATAACCTATTAGTTTCGTGAAAATTGAATTCATTTATTCATCGATCATTGATCACGCCATCATAAGCCTCACCGACGTTAATAATGAAGTGAGGAAGGTGTTAGTTAAACCGTGAAGGATTGGGGTTGAAATACGAGACCAGGAGATCCGGCGTTTAATGGATATGGTTATTCGTAAAACCCTTTTTATCTATTCGATCCGATACTTGCCAAATTGAGGCTGTCAGATGAGTACTCTGAAAATTATATATTACGATTCGATTTCGCTGATGGATCGAATATCACGATATTATAATAATGACAATTGGTCATTTTTCATCAGATGCAGAGACAATTATATGAAAAAGCGAAAAAAGACTTATACATACATAATTTGATATCTGTCTGTAAATGTGAAGTGGCGAAATTTCAGCAGAGAGTTGTTCTTCAACTCAATCCAATTGAACTTTAAAACGTTAAGAGTATAGCGTGGTCTGAAGTTCTTTATAACAAGAGGAGCTTATTCGACTTTCTTGCTTCTCCTGTCAACACAAGAAATGATTTGGTGAAAAAAAAATCAAGTAACAACAATATTTCTGCAAAAAGTTCCCAGCTTTTTGCTTCAATGAATTTCTGAAAAACCTGAGACAAAGTTTATCAAATTCAGAATTAAGGTCATATGAAGCTGTTAAGGGGGCAAACCTAGAAAAGAAAAAGAAACTATACCAATTTCTGTGGTTTCAAGTGACGACGTTTCGATTGTTGGGTATCTACAATCGTCTTCAAGTAATTCTCATATGGCAGGAATTGAGGTCAATGTCTCTCAGAGACAACTGCTTCCCCTTACGAACATTAAATTAAATCGGATTAAATCTGGTATCTCTTCATTTTCTTCATTGGTAATAACACAAATCTTAGATGTTCGAGAATTTATAGTTGTTAATTCTCCGGTAGTGCCGATGGGAATCACTTGAAAACGATTGTAGATACCCATCAACCGAAACGTCGTGACTTGAAACGATGGAGATATGATTTCTCTTTCTTTTCTTTTTCAGGCATTGGAAGTCCAAACATTTTCAATAATGCCTAATAATGTTGATGATTAATGATTTAGAAACAATATTATCAATATGTCTTGACTGTTACTTTAGAGTCAAATAATATGCCAAAATCTCGTACACTCTCCGCCACTGAAGAATTATCATTTTTCACTCGTTTCGATTATTGGAATGGATTCATAATTCTCGAAAATTTTGATAACACATTTTATAATAAGATGAACCATATCCATATCGCACCAACGGGATAAGTTGCTTGAATCCATTTGCTATCGGTAATAGGTCAGCATCACAGATATTGCTAAATATTTTCTAAGGTTTGAAGTCATCTGCAAACATTAAATAGCTGCTGTGTGGTATCTCTTCCGATATATCATAAATAAATAACAAAAAAAGAATTGGACCTATAGGGGATCCTTGGGGAACCCCAGATATTACAGAAATTTATAATGACAGAACCAGCATATTTGACACACGGAGTCCTACCTCTCAAATAACGTCCTATCCAACTCAAAAAAGTTTTGCAATTAGAAGGTCATGGTTGACTCAATCAAATGCTTTTGAGAAGTCAGTATAGATTGGTTACTTTCTTTCAAACTATTACTGTACTATACTACACTATACTATACTATTTGAAATAAAATTTTAATGACTTATTGAAATTGTATTGGTAGATCTTCCAGAGATGAAGCCATGTTGGTTGTCATCAGTTATGTTTCTAGCGACATAACTAAGTTTCTTAGTAATTAAACAGTCTAGTTATCTGGGGGGTTTCAGGTTGCTTACCCACAGGGCGATAATTCTTCATGCCACCCCTAGCTCCACATTTATGGATTGGTGTGAGGAAACTTGATTTCCAAAACTGAGGGAATGTTCCTAATGATAGAGACATTTTAATAAGCTTTGCCAGCGTGAATCACAGTTTTTTTATGAAATGTAGAGGGATTCTATTAGGGCCAGTAGAAAGTTTTCCTGGGGCCATCATAAGTTGATCAATCCCATACGGTAAAGTTTGAGGTTTTGATATTTTGTTCAGGTAAAGAATATTTATTGCAGAATAAAGTACTTCATGAAATATCTGAAGAGTCAAATCTAAATTCACTTCTAGTGTTTCATTCCAATCGACACTGTCTAATAAGTTATTAATCTCGTAATAATTTGTATTTTTTAAATCATAATACTACTCTTCATACTGAAATTACTTCTCTTCTGGAAAACGAGTATTTTGTTATAAGAAAAATAATGAATTTTCTACAAACTGAAGGATTCTGATGATCAATAGAAAATATCAAACAGGCAATTGGATGTATGCAGAACGAGTTCATGTAAATAAGGAAATTACTTACGTGGTGTGGATCGTTGAGTGATATTGGTACTGGAAAATAACATTTTCTCAACTTTTATGGGACGTAATGTTTCTCAAATTCAAGTTCACGATTATTAATTCAGGTGACACCAAGAATTATCCAAAAACAAATTGTTTGAAGCTGAAGAACAAACAATTTTAAAAACAAAACAATGGCGAATTCGCCAAATACTGAAAAAATTCATCGTATTCATTGACCAGTCCTTAGTAAAATTTGTTAGGCAAGTTCAGTGCAATATCGATAAACTTTGGAAAACAGAAAATTAGCTTCGGCAGTCATACTTCATCAGTTGTATACGGGCATCTTTCACCGGCATAAAACCTTACAAAATCCCTCTCTGTCATCTCTCTGACCCGCTTCAGGTGATGTGACTATTTATTAGTGTTACAGCTTCCAGGTGCTGCGCAGTGGTAAAATTATGAGCTCTCGTAAATCTCAAACTCGCAAGATAAATGAGGACCGGAGATATAATGTCCGATTTAGCAACCTGAGGTTTACGACCCTCCAACTTTCTCTGCTCAGAAAAACCCCTATTAACCTTTGAGAGAAAGAACTGAACTTTTTTCCACCCTTTCCTGATAACAAGATTTGAATTTCTCTTGCGTAACTTCACCGGAAAATCAGCTTGGTAAACTTCCTTGACGGCACGCTAGTTGGCGTGATAAGATGCGGGATGAGCAAACTTACTTTCTCTGAAGCCTGGAGTATGTGAATGAAGTAAGTTTTGTGGCATAAACTTTACTCTAGTCATACTAAATTGGGAGTGACAGTCTAATCACACCAGTTGGAAATGGAAATGGGTTGTTGACGTAGTGTAATTGATTGTGACTTGTCTTTGTTTCAGAATTCGTATATTATTGAATATTATATATACGCTGTTAATGTAGTTAGATGGCTTATAAATTACATTATGAATGTTTTATATTATATAAAAAAGTTGTTGATAGTCGTGTCAGAGTTTTTTGCAGTTGCAATAAAGTTTTTACCCGAAATATTTCAATAAATTGTGGGCCCAATCAGTGCTGTATAAATGTTTATTGTTCTAACCGCATCGAAGATATGTATCGCCGAAACTATCTTTAATTATTGGCAAGAGCGAGATTAGTGTCAGGAACCTTTATAAAGAATAATTTGCCCTGAAAATGAGAGAAGATGAAGACGTAACAACATACGTGTCTAAAGTCAGTAAACTTGCTGCAGGGGAAAATTGTGCGACAATATTGAAATGATCCGTATATTATCAGCAGTTTGAGTGCAAGGTTCAAAAACTACAAGGCAGTGTGGTATAATATCTGAGAAGGTCGTATTATGGATAATCTACTGGCCCGTCTATTAGAGGAGGATAAATTAAATGAATTCCAAAAGGAAGATATGACGTCAGCTGCTTTCAGTGCCAAAAACTATGAACAAAAATTTCGAAAATATGTCACAAAACATGACATGTCCATTGCACAAAGGAAAAAAGTAACTAAATGCCATATTTGCAAGCAATTTGGTCATTGAGAATGAGAATGTCCAAATAAAACTAATAAAAGACAATACAAATTAGCGAATGAGAAAGAAAATGTAATGTCAGCATCAAGTGATGAAATGTGGATTATAACTTTCCTTAGTGTGAAAATAAGAAAATTTGTAATTTCTCTCTCTTTCTTGTAATGATATCACTCAGATGAGTGTACAATCCTTCAAGAATTATTTATTCCACATTCACTAACAAACAATTATTTGAAAAAGCACTCAAAATTATTCAAATTATATCGATCTCCTTCAATATAAGTGCCGACGATACTCTGCGATATTGCAGGATTACATTCCGAGATTTCGTTTCTTTTTTAGTCAAATTAGCATATATACTATGCGGAATATCTACATAAAGGTAAGCGGTTCTGTTTACCCTGGCACAAAGATCGTCGTATCAGAATAAGAGGTCGAAAAAATAAACGGAAAATCCCTTTCACAAAGTAATCACGCTGAAGAAACATCCTATTGTACTCCTTTGCGGAGTAATTCCTTCAAGCCGTTTTATTTTGCGCGAAACAATAGCGATTGTAGTTCATAAATACTGCAATTGAAATTTTTCGATATTCATTTAATCTTTTGTTTGATATAGATATAGAGGGTGCACACAATTGAGAAAAGGAAAATAGTTCAAAATCAGCGTTTCTGTCATTTTCTAAACACCTCGCCTGTGCATATTTTGGCGAAAGCGCCGGTTCCTACATTTTTTATCAAATCTGCTGGGCTGGAATGTCTTTCCCATCTTTGGCAAACTCATTTGTATTTTATATCACATATTCAATTATATTTCATTAAAATGTTATATTCCAAATCAGTGAACTCGCTATAGTGTGACACTAGATTCTGAAGATGTATACACGTATGATACACCCGTGAATGGAATCCCTGAAAAATGTGCATTTATCTGAGCCACCGATGGTGATTTTAGTCCAAAATGAGGTACCTACTCCAATTTTTCGAAATTATTATGTAAAAGTTAATTCAACGAAAAAAATTCAATGTTTTTTTTAACCTTGCATATGAATGCGGTTTGTTCTGTACTATTCATCATGATTATATTGTTTTTGTGGTATTTTTTGTGTAATGTTTGATATATAATTGAGTCACCGCTTGAAAAAAAAATATAACTCCCAAAAAGTCCTAAAAATCATGAAAAATACTTTAAATTCGCACTGCATTCTCAATTTTTTTTTATAAATAATACGAAAATATATACAATGCATACGCTTAGGTGAAAGGTTTAGCATGAAAAAGGATTAAAACGTCAAAAATTTCCTCGCTCGAAAAATTTTCAACTAGAATTTGCAGGGTTTCCGTGAAAAGGCTACAAAATCTTCAATTGACCCGGAATTGATTTCGAATCCGGTGAGCATATACAAAGAAGGTTGAATTTTACGAAAATTAATGAAAATATGCCTCAAAAAAATTTGGCTGGAGATTACCACTCTCAACTCCAGATGAAATTTTCAACTGGAGAACGGTTGGAGATAGAACAATTCTGCGAACGCCAGTCGATTCAGATTGACGAAATTGGTAAACTCTGTGATCGTCCATGCCTCTCTCTAGAGAATATATTCAAGAGAAGGTTGCTATATAATTTTTGTGGTTCGGTTGGGTAATAAATTATATAAATTCAAAAATATGCCACTGCCATGAGTTCCCGCCCGATTCATTTAATTTTTCAACATAGTGAGCTGTGGAAAACAAAATATCAGAACTTCTACATGTTCTTTATTATGATCTCGAGGAATTCAGTGAACATTTTTCTCATGATCAACCCAGGAACGATTTTTTCTTTACGTTCATGACTTAAGTGGCTTGAGAAATAGTGGTATTTGATATGCTTTTTTTTCATACATCTAATTAAATTTTGAAATTTTGACAATATACATTGGCCTTTGACGATTTTTCTAAATAAAGAAGAAATCCAAAGATGCTGGCACAAGCTTACACATCGAGGCTATTGTTTCTTAACGACAACTAGAATCATACTAAAACTAATAGCTATAAACTAATGCCATACATTCCAGTAGCGATCGGTGCATCCAGTTACTGTACGATTTTCATTTGTACTGTCTATCTAATTTATTTCTACTCTAAAACAACTAATTTATTTCAACCACTTGAACACTACTGTTTATCTAAGCCAACTACGTGTTGTCTACTCTCAACTTTGTCGAACTCAGACGTCATCTCTGGTCCTGTATTTATACCCCCAGTAATCTTCTTCAGGAACAGTCCAGGAGTTTCGAGAGAAGACGAAAAGGGTTTAGAACAGTTCGCTAGATTCGGTGGCTGGCGTGGACGAAATTCGGTCAACGAAGTTGGATCAGGTCGATAGTAGTTTGGCAGTTAGAAATCAGAGGTTGGAATATTCAAATTGTTAATTGCCTGATAAAAAAAGTTTCTAAATTTTGCATCGAGTCTTTTCGATGGACCCACAAATAGTTTTGAATATAACTATGACGATGATACGACAGAACTTATTTATCATAGACATTTGTAATGATTTTTGGTACACTCTATGAGTACGTCTCAAAAATTCAAAATCAATTTTATTGTGAGCTCCATTGAAGCTTTCAGCGTTAGGTTCAGAACATCAAAGGGTTTTTGATTAATTAATGTGTACGTTATTACTTGTATCGCCCACGGTGAATACAATCTACTCAACGGGCACAAATTCGTTCAACCCAATTTGTAGAAAACCCAGTGTGTTTTAATGGTTTTAATACTCATGTTGTATAAAAGCCTCTGAATTTAAGAGGGTTATTCGCAACGTTGTTCGGGAGAGCATGAATCTGTAATTAAATATCCATCAGGCGTATCATATTCAGAGCAAAGAAAAAATCATATGATGGGGAAATGAAAGGGTTGAAAAATTACTTGAGCTGCGCACTTGACATTTTTGTTTTGAGTTCCAATTAAGTAGGTACTTTTTCATAACGTTTTCTGGACTTGGCAGGTAATACTTGACTTGTTGCTTTTTTAGCTTCCTCAAAGATTATATCAGGAACAGGATTATTTCCTTGCATTTTTCACCAATTTCACAAATTTTTCACAAATGGAGTGGTTAAGCAATCGAAAATAAATGGCAATCATTCAACACCTCCCGATATTTTTGTACGTAATTTCAATGACTTTTAAGGAAGAGACAAAAGCTGTCATAGCAAAATGTCAAATAGATTTTGATGGGAAATTTCGGCGATTTTGATTCTAAATGAATGTGATTGTGAATTAAACGTTGTATTGCATGCGTGTTTTAGGTACATATCATTCGCTTGAAAAAATTGAACAAAATACTATCTAAAACACTTATACAATAATAGTTTCTTCATAAGCGTATAATGGTAGCTAATATTTTGGAGGATAAAAATTTCGAAACTAGCCGTAGGCGAGTTTCGGAATTACCCAAGAGAATACGCGAGTGGAAGACTAGACTTTCTCTACGACTTTACTATAGTCAAAGTTTTAATGAAATCTAAATATTGTTCATGAATATATCTTCCACAACGATGATGACTTTCAAATTTCTTCAATCGAAAGTTTTTGCGTTTCCAATAAATCCGGAGGTGTACAACAGAGATCATTTTTCTCACTATCACTGTTTCTGCAATCCCCACTATTCATTTTTATATATCACATAGATCAAAGGTAAACCTAAGAAAATAGTCAATCTGATATTCGCGGATGCCAAGCCGAGACACGTTCAATGAAGCAAAGCCTTCTTGAGAAATTTGTTTTGTCATTAGTCCAAACCTCTCAGTTCTCATGGATCCTAAAAATTCTGAATCTGTGATTAGTCGAATGCCATTGAATAATGAGTTAGGATCCACGGTGTCTTGGAATCATCGTCATTCATCAATTAATAGTCAGTATGTAGTCAGTATAGAATTCAATAGTTGTAGAGAAATAACTATTATTGCATGAAGATTAAAATCAATTCTCAGTAAAACAAAGCATTCAAATAATTATGACTTTGTATCGATTGTACGATTGTCAGGAAACTTTATTTTTCTTTTTGAAAACCAAAGCGCATTTTGCATTTTCTACATTTTGTTATAACGTTGGTTTTGGTACCATTCTACATTTGTCGAGAATCCATTGTTTAAATATATTTTCTTCTCTTCATTTTCTTGATCTTATTTCTCTTCATTACCTTCGTTTGCTTCCTGTGTACAAAAAAATTTTAAAACTGTTATTTCCGTTAACCAGCTGCACACCCTTAGGTGGTCGGTGGATCAGCGGTCTAATGCACAGGCCGTTCGAAACTCCAGCATAGCGATAGTCGGTTCGAATCCGATGTAGGTACGAGAATTTTTCTCAACTACTTTATATCGGATTCGATAGGCGGCCGCATGCCTTGTTGAAAAGCAAGTGTATTGTGAGTTGTCTAGATGCCAATCTCGTCTAGTGCTAGCTTGGAGTGCACACCGACCACCCGAGGTGGTGCTGTAGGTTTTCCGGGTTTTCCTACAGCTGAAAAGTGAATACATCACCTAAAACATCAGTAAGTCGCCCCGGAGCGCCACGGCAACTAATAATAATAGCCGCACAGGCTATGCCTTTGGGTACACTCAACGAGTGTTTATGAGGGAGTATTATTATTATTATTATTATTATTATTACCCTTAGGAGTACAACCCTCGAAAGACTTGTCCGAGCTAGGGAAGACGCAGCCCTCACCTTTTAACGTGTGATACCATGCACGAGACCGATGACCCTTAGGTTAAGACCACCACGGTCATAATGTATTGTACAATATGATTTTTTACCAATGCCTCTGTTAATTCTTCTTCTCGTTGATACATGTCAGAATGATAATTTTTTTGTTATAGTTACAGAAACATTCACACTATAATATAAAAATAATAATATAATAATAATAATAATACTCCCTAATAAACATTCATAGAGTATATCCAAAGGCATTGAAATATTCATTGACATGTACTCAGTCCATTAGCTATTTTATTATTATTTTATCTGTGCTTTTATCGAATTGATGAATGAAAGGTTAATTTTACAATTAGGCGAGATATTGCAAATAATCATCACGCTCAGTATTTGTTATCCATCATCTATGTTTCATCATTCTAATGGTTGAGATATTATTGTATAATCAGTAATTGGTAAACTGTTTTTCAATTCCATCATACTCATTACATCAGCGTATATGTTGATAGTATGGCATATAATCCTACAAATGATATCCAAAAATGTATTCAATAATATATTATAATCCATTACAATATTACTTTATCAGCATCAATTGTATTATCATTATCATCATTAATGAAACAACCAAACGTCTCACTTGATATAAATGTTTTATACTTCAATAGCTAGAATCGTTAACTATAGAAACCAAAAAAAGTTGTGTATCGCTTTCGTATAAAAATGTTATCTCAATGTTTTTTTAGTCTGACAAATAATTTCTTTATGTTAATTTTTTTAGTTGTGTAACATTTCCACAATAATTATTACTTCTGGTCACTTTTGGACGTGAATTTATTATCTTATGGCATATTATATTCTTCCGCGGTTTTTTGTTTCAGATTGGAGCTCTCCTTAATATTTCGTTTTCTACCGTGTGTTCCTAAAATGATAATATTGTTTTGTTATTCAGTTTTTGTTTGGGTTTTTTGTGGTGATCAACAATGCTAAAGGCTTCCCAATTCAGAAATGCGAATACGCCAAAAAGTTTATCGAGTAAAATACTAAAACAGCATGTAAAAGTCGAAATTGCCATTGAAATAGAATAATTGGTGAGCACGCAACCCCACGTTTCATTTTTCCGGTTCGTATTTATTTCGAGAACGGAACTTTTTTTAAAGCAAATAAACTTTATTACCAGTTTTGCGATCGTGAGTCGCATTTCCGTAGTTTATTCTCCTGTGCCTCCAGAAATGTTTATTCAACCTATATGAAATTGATGTTTAATGCGTTCAGACATGAATCGCTATTTGGTCAATAAATCATTCTGGATGATATACATTCGAAAAGTAGACTCAATCCAAATAAATTTGTTTTGGACTTTTATTTTAAAAAAGAATTATTAATTTAAAAACATGACGTCTGCTTTCATTATGGTCAAATTCCACGAACATATTTACTCACCTTCATTTGCCTGCTTATGTAGATTAATTTGAAAAAATGTCTTTATGTTTTCATTACCTATTTTTGAATTCACATTATTCGACAATCCACAGCTATTGTTTATGTACTGACATACCTTATTCATTTTTATATGTCAAACAAATGTCAATAAAGATTATTATTTGAACACTCTCCACGTCCGTGGGGTGAGTGACTACTGGGTCCGAGAATCATGTGCTCTGAGTAGGCGGAGTGAACCAAGAATAACGGCCTTCTGCAGCTGTCCGGCTAAGATTTCTGTAGCATCACGACAAGCCGGTATTATTTTCAAATTCGAGAGCAGTGTTTCCATCCTTCCACCAAATACCCCAATGATCAGAACCACCATTTTAACAGAATGGTTTGGGTAAAACCTGTGGAGTTCAAAAAGTAGATCTAGATATATAGTCCGTTTTTCCTCCTCTTTTCGGACGGTGTTCGTTTCGCCAGGAACTGAAATCTCTATGACGAAAATCGTCCTATTTTGATGGTCGAAGAGGACTACATCAGGCGTATTGGCTTGTGGTGGGAAATGAGTAGTTCCAATTTATTTGGCATTTCTCAATCTCCACAACGGACTCAATATCCTCGGGAGCATAAGGCAACACTGTCTATAACGTACGCATATAGGTATATGGTAGTACAACACTTGTAACGCCGCGTTATACCTGTGGATATAGGCTGAGTCCGCATAAACTGAACAGGCTGACAGCAAATGCAGTATGGTCTCAGCTGTCCCACGACACGCTCTTTATCTAGTGTCAGGGACTTCTATACCCATCACGCGACTACGGTTGATGAGGGTGTTGAAGACACTATCTTGGCAGGCCATTATGAATCCCTCGGTTTCCGACTTCAGCCCACTTGACCTGAGGGAAGCGAAGGTCAGGTTTCTGGATAAGCCAAGGTCTTCATTGTTCTTGATGAATACCCCATGCATTGGCTTATCCTTATGTAGTTGTTGTAGGAGACTCTCATTCTCTGTAGATTTGACGTGATCTTTTTGCTGAACGGATTTCACCTCGGGGACAGAGTTTGGGTTTGTCCGTTTAGTGTCGAATACGGGACCGAGTTCATCGGCTGCACGGGTTGCTGCCCTGAAAAGAAATGCTCCAATCCCTCCAAGTCCACGGCCTTCCTGTTTTCTGGGGAAGTATAATCGTGGAACAGACGATTTAGGATGCAAGCTCCTATCAAAATGCATAATTTTGCGAGTTTTTACGTCGAGTTGTCGCAGCACTTCCTGTGTCCATTTCATCACTCCAAAGGAGTAAAGTAGAATCGGAACGGCAAGCATATTAGTTGCAGCAACTTTGTTCTTCCCCGACAGTTCTGAAGAACAGATCTGTCGGAGTTTGTGCTGATACTTGCCGCGGAGAGAGCGTTTGACAGTAGCTACCTCTTGGGTGTGGCGTTGTTCCACCCCTAGGTAGGTATACGTCTCTCCGGCATCCAGATGATGTAGGATGCTTCCGTCTACGAGCTGAACGTCCTCTCCGTATTCCTCGCATCGTCCTCTTTTGAGATGAACCGTGACTGCAGATGTCACAAGTTGTTTTTCTATTCCTAGAGCTCATCATCCGTGGACAACTGTTTTCTAGTTTCTTACTGATCAGCTCTGCTTTATGAGGTCTCTCAAAATTGAAACTAATGCACTCTGACTAAATACCCTAAGGCAAAGATTTATATCGGGCATGTTACGTAGATAACTAAATGATCGACCATCAACTACTGTTGTTTCCTCAAGTTTTGGAAGAATCATTATTTCCTACCACTTTTTCAGTTAACAGTTCTTTACCTTATCAGCCATTTTAATAGCTATTGCCATCAAAGCCCACGAATTGCAAACTCTCTTATATCAATGTTCAACCAGGTATCGCATCATACTGTATTTCATAATCAATTTCAATAATCCAAAAGAAAAAATTATTAACCCGTTTCTTTATAAATCATTTGAACTCAGTTATCGCATCTGTATTCTGTTTAGAATTTATCCCGAATTATTATTGGATCTTCCTTTTATTTTAATCCCGTCTGGGAATATCTGGCACCGACTCAATTAGGAGGAAAGTTCGGAGTCTCATATGTCTACTTCACATTCCAACTGTTTGTACGCCGATTGAATTATTTCTATCGGCACAAGGGAAACGTTTCAATAATTTGATTCATTTGTTTAGTTCGCTGGCTCAGTGGCAAGATCCGGCTGGCAAGCATTTTCAATTTGTTTAGTCTCGTGTGTGTTCAGAATTCAGCTCAAAGTGTCTTCAGGATTTCATATCAACATAAAAATATTAGATGTAATTCAATGATTGTAGGGGAAAGTAATTGTTGAATAGTGTGAACCTTGTTTCATAAAAATGTTGATTTAGCCTTCATAGAACGTAGCAAATTTGACAAAATTCCTGTCTTTATGAGATTATTGATTTTATTAATTTTTGTAATAATATAGGCAAAACTGAACCACGCTAATCTAGTCTTTGTTTTCGATAAGTGCTTCTTGTTGTGAAACGTAAAACGCGCCAAGTTTTGATTATCGCCGTCAAAATTTCACTGATTTTTAGATGTTCCTTCGCCAAATGGCTTTTCCTGTGCTCCCCCTGGTCCGATTGGGAAATCTTATCCACTGAATTCACGCCTCTCTCATTCGTCAATTCTGGTACTAGAGGTAGTGGATTTTCTTAAGAGCTATGACTCATACCAGAGAACAAATTTACGTTTCGGCAGTCGTCTACTGAACTTAGGCTCTTATAGGCTAGGATATTATAGTGAAGTAGTTGAGTCAATGTTTTCGGTTTCCATTTCAATAATTTTGTGAGATGTTGCCAGTAAGCGACGCGCAGATATATTCAAGGTCATAGCTTTAAAGAAAATCCACTACCTCTATAAAAAAAACGTTCAGTCTCATCAAATCTGGTTGGAAAAACAAATATTACAATGTGGTTGAGCTATCACGTTATACGAGATATAGAATGGTATTTTACTCCAATTTACTATTAATGAAATCTGGATTTGTTACACGGCGAAGCGGTAAAAACAGTGGATAAATACATAATATAACTATTAGTGGATTAAGAGCGCATAGTAGTATATTGCCGCTCGACAAAGACAGCCCGCGACACGAAGCAGGAGGCAGGACGCAGTAACCTTTGAAAAGCGGCAATAACACTTTGTGCTCGAAATACACATACAAATTTTTTTCTGCTACCGCAATTCTTAGGCAAAAAACTCGATATATCTGGCACACCCGCTCGAACTGAATTAAGTATAGGTATAATTTTCATTTTATTTCTCTTATTTTGAGGATACGCGAAAGAAATACATAGTAATGGAAGACATCAAGAAAATTATTATACCTATTATTCCACAACGAAAAATTTCATATTCCGCTGCATATTTTCCATTGCGAAATTATTCAATTTGAAGCGAGTCTCTTGAATAACATTATATTTTTTGTGCATTAGTAAATATACAAAGTAAAATATAAATATAGAGTAACATTGTCTCTAAGAGAAAAAAACAATCACAAGTTTCGCGAACTTTCCTTGTTGTTCAGTACGGGGTGGGTGTGAATTTTATATGGAAATATATTTTGTTTGTTTAGAATCATATCCAAAAACATGAATAAAATAAAATAAAAAAAAAATAAATGGAGGACACTTGACATGAGATATACATGGTTAATTTTACAGTTTACAAACAGTCAGAATTGGCTTAGCGATAGTGATATACAGGGTGTCCCGAAACTATGGTGCCAAATTGAAACAGAAGATTTCCCTTGAAAAATATATAGGACTTTCCTAATATTTCTCTTCTCAAATGTCGCTCGTTGCAGAGATACAGGGTGTTGAATATGAAAAATTAAAAGTTATTTTTATTCATAACTACCACAGTTCTGAAAATTTCTCAAAAAAAATTTAAAGAGTATTTGTGTTCAATAGGTTCTTTATTTCGAGAAAGAAAACACATTTTCAGTTGTTACCAGTGGCGTACAAGAAGGGCATCATGGTCCCTTTTCTCCCCTATTTTTTACGCCACTGGTAAAATCAGGAAAATTATATATTTTTCGCATTTCTCATTCAATGTTCAGTAAAAATGTATACTTGTTTGAATCCGGAAAAACTAACGGAAAACATAGTAGTAACGAAAAATTTGTTCTGCAGAGCATCATTTTACAATCCTGATTACTGGTCCAAATAACATCTAACTGATTTCTTTCAAGAATAGAGCACCCATTGAAGAAAGGCATACCTTCAAGTTTAGTTGTTTTTTTTTTGTAACTATGAAAGTTGCCTTTTTATTTTCCAATTTCAACGCCCTGTGCAAGAAAAAATGCATGTGGAAATGTCATTGATTTTTTTGGTAGAATAACTAGTTGTAAGTTTAACCAGTAATTAGGATTGTAAAATTTACTTGAGCCGAACATTTTTTTCATTACTAGATATGTTTGTATTCATAAAAGCGCAATTATCTTGAAAACGGTTGATTTTTCTGAAATGAAACAGGTTTACATTTTTTACTCAAAATTGAAAGGGGAATGCAAAAATTTATTAAATTTACTGATTTCCCCAGTGGTGTAAAAAATAGGGGAGACCATGATGCCCTTCTAGTACGCCACTGGTAACAACTGAAAATGTGTTTTCTTTTTCGAAATGAAGCACCTATTGAATACAAATATTCTTTAAATTTTTTTTCAGAAACTTTTAGAACTGTGGAAGTTATGAATAAAAATCACTTTTATGTTTTCATATTCAACACCCTGTATCTCTGCAACGGACGACATTTGAGAAGAGAAATATTAGGAAAGTCCTATATATTTTTCAAGAGGAATCTTCTGTTTCAATTTGGCACTATAGTTTCGGGACACCCTGTATGTTAGTATAGTTAACCAAAATAAATTAGAAATTTTGGTTTACGAGTCCAAAAAAATTTGTGGGTTATAGTAAAGTGTATTATTTTTATTACAGTGGTGTGAGAAATAGAATTTTAAAAATGAATAAGTGTTCGCGTAGTGGTAAGTGTCCATGTTACGAAAAAAAAAAAAGAACTGATAGACTTTTTTCGCGCGAAATAGATTAGTGACCCGTTAAACAGATAAGTGTTCGCGAAGTAGACAGTTTTGCACATTACGTAAAAAATTAATTGAAAATCTTTTTGTGTGAGATGAACTGATATCTCTGTTGAAGGCAATGAAAGACAAAATGTTTTCGAGGGAAGTTTGCCTGGTCGATTTGAAGGTCGCGAAATTAAAGTAAGAGCTAGAGGAGAGAGAATTGGAAACAACCGGAAAGATGGCCATGCTCCAGAGAAGATTCTCCGAAGGAGTGATTCAAGAAGGATAATACCCTGAAACCTTTTCATTAGAAGTTTCTTGAATTGATTCCTGGAAGATAGACTACTAGAAAAGTCAAACGGATTGAAAGACAAAATTTTAGAAAATTAAAATGCTCTGAAAGAAGAACTTCAAGAAAATTCGAAGATATAATGACTGAGATTTTCACGACCATTGCTCAATGTTCTACAGTGAGCATCATAAGTGTTACTCCTTTCTAACTCGTTAATGTACTTTGTAGAAATCAAAAGTCGACGTGTCTCGACGATTTTTCTAAGGAGAGTACAGTAACGAGTTAGATAGGGGAGTAACAATTATGATGATCACTGTATATGGTTCTTGACATTTCGCCAACACAAGCGGTTGGCTTCTCCAGAAGTTCCAAGTGTAAAGCTTATACTAACACTGACCTGGAATTCTAGATCTTAGGTTATATTTATTCATTTTTCATTAACATGCATAAACCTGTTACTTTTAGATAGAAGGTGAAATATTAATTTCCACTTCTCGCATTTTGATTGTCCATTTATCGCTCCCTGTACCTGTGTTTCAACAATTGATTAATTGATGCTCCAAAAAACTATTTTATACTCGTAATCACATGGCAGACATTCGAATACTGGACATATGGGGTGAAATAACCTATCCAATCGATTTTCAGTTACGAACTCATCAGACACGCTGTTACGCTGAAGTGTCGAGTTAAACTTGGAAAAGTGGTATTGGAAACGCTCATCTTGACTATCGCAAACAGACCGTTTTCTCGAAAAACTCATATCAGTGGGTAGTTGAATAATCTGTTGAGTTTACATACATACTAGATCGACGACAGCTCCTAGTGAATGTTTTTCATCAAAATTTTGCCTCGTTGGAGAATTGCCAAGAAAAAGGAATTTTATCTTCTAGCGTGAATTCGGGTCGTCTCCGTATTGATATTTCTACAGGTTGTAGTTTGAGCGTTCAAGTGGCCTCTAGTCGTAATGGACGTATTATGGGAAATATTCTCATACAATTATCGAATATAACTCAAGGAGTTATTCATGAAAGTTTTGATTCGAAAGAATTACATGAATATGTTCGTAGATTTAACAGAGCATCCTTCAGAACACATACCTGCTAATTCTTCTGCTTGAAAAATTAATGATAATGAAGATTTATTTTATCAGCAGTATGAAATTGCATCGTTGAATTTCACAGTATGTTGGGATAAGCTTATGCCCAACTACACGTATAATAGTTCTTCATTCATGTTGAATCTCAACGATTTTCTCCATTAAAAGTTTGTTTTAAAATAAAAAATTTGGGAATTCAAGTTTTTCACCTACCAGACATATCATCCATACTCACAGATTAGCCAGACATTTTTTTTACTTAACTTCGGTATACTTCGCACTACTAGAACTATTTATATTTCTGGAAAGAAATGGGCAGTGTGATTGTATCTTCTAATTTTTCACCTCAGCCCATCGGAAACCTCCCTAATTTTAATTCATGTTCATGTTTTTCAACGCAATTCTGTTCTGTGGGATCCCTTTCATCTGAGATACTCGAAACCTTTTAAATAAAAAAAATACCAAGCTTCATGAAAGAGCACAAATTGTATAAATTTCTACGTTATAATATTCTGAATGGAATAAAATGTACACAATAGATTCAACAACCTTGTTAAAAATTCTAATTAAAAAATTCTGATTTATATTCCACTTTCGCCGCCGATGCTCTAATCCACTACCAACCTTTCTCTTCCCGTGATTAACACGTTCTCGAGCATAATATTCTATTGGAATCGGACTAGAATGCAGACGAGATAACCTGGTCGTTGAGTTATGTGGTAAATTGACGGGATTCTGGAAGCATTCCAAACATTTTGCACTTATTGCCCCATTTTCGTGTTCCGCATCAAGTCGAATCTGCTGCAGTAACCCGTGGATGACTTTTATATAATACGTGAAGATTATGATACGAGCCATCATCTTTGCTGGAACGGAAAATTCTCTTTTTGATAGCCCATTTTGTTTTGAGATTTATGTCTAGCAAAAAAATCGTAACGGCTTCATACAGTATTATGCAAACTAGAAGTTTATGAGGTTTTCTTCCCACAAAAATGAAAATGCTATAAGAGAACATCGTGAGATCCTAGGGAATATAGGCAGGGATTGGTGTTATTCTTTAATTTCTGTAGACCGTAAGCCTATGAAAACACTTTTCTGGTTTAATAAATTTCAAAGCTTTGCCGTTCGTTGATGAAATGAGTCCGGGAAAAGAGACGTTCGACAAGTCTCCAAAGAACAAAGAGGGGTAGAAAGACTGCGCTAGTCGGGTCATCTCGATGAAACTGCTAAAGGTGGAACGATAGCCCAAGAAAAAACACTTTGTGTATGACCTAAGGAACGAACTTGTTTTTGGACTTAAATGTACCTACTTCTTTGATGTAAGTTATAGATTGGCATTTTGTAAGTTCAAAAATACTTCCAAATTATTCAAATTATCTTCGAATGTCCGTCTCATTAACATAACGTCATTCAAGTGGACTAGGCAAGTTTCAACACTAATTCAATTAGTCCCTCTGAGGTGACAGGATCATTACATAATCTAAATTTGAAAAATTTGTTTTTACGGATCACCCAGGTTTCGGAGAAAACTTTGGCTCAGGGACAGGTGGTGGGGATTGAACCCAAGTCGCTTGGGTGAGGGGAAAACGCTCTACCACCACGACCACTAGGCTTGTTAAGGACTATGAATTGGTATAGCCCATTACCGGCAAGGATGCTGTTTTGTATACACTTCCACTAAGGACAAAGTCAGTCTTTTCCCTGATATCCAGACCCGAGACACATTCATTCATCATTTCCGCAATCATCATAAAATGTTTCGTAGTAATAGGACCAAAGAAAAATAATTATGGACAGTAACGAATTATCTGAGGAATAAAACAAAAAATGTGAGCCTCTTGGATGCAAATATTGACATAAACTCCTTAAACCAATATTACTGTTCCATAGCATTTAAATTAACCCAGAGCACCTATTCGATAGTTGTTTTTCTCGATCATGTACAGTGTGGCCTCTTTCTGTTCTTATAAGAGACGGATTTGACTGAGCTCAAGTCACCAATTAGTGATATGAAAAACTAAAATTCGTCAGGCGATGACCACTTATCAGCCAAACCATTGTAACAATTATCGGATAAAGTCATAAGTGCATTAGTTGCGGCTATAAACAAGTCTGTTATTTTTTCTTACAGCCTAAGGTATGGTCAACCTAGATATTTCTGGACACCTTTCAATGTTTGCTGACGATACCACAATTCTTTGTGACAATGAAGATCGTGGTGCTTTGGTTTGAGTTACTCCTATTATTGTAGAAAAAATAAAATTGTGGTATGAGGATAACATGCTGACATTGAATGTTACAAAAACTAATTTGGAAACTCTCTAGATGGATTTAGAACAAGTACCTTTAGGTTCTCAACTAATTGAAAGTAAGCTAGAAACAAAATTTCTTGGCGTACACAATGACAATAATCTGAAGTTCGTGTCACATATAATGGCCCTAAAAAAAGTTCTCCTCTGGTTGTAAATACAATATCCCGCTAACTAGGAGTGTCGTCTTCCTTAACAACTTACCACTCATTTATTGAATCCCACTTTAGGTATGGAATTCCATTCTGGGGTTATTGCAGCCAAGCTTTGTTCCAAAGTATATTCGTTCTCCAGAAACGAGCTTAAATTAATTTTCAAAGTGAAGATGTTGGAAACATGCAAGCCAATTTTCCAATTTTCGGCAGTAAAAAATTACCAATTCTTTATGAAATTTTTGTTTTAGAGACAGCTTGCTTGATGCATGAATACAGGGATAAATTCATAACTCCAGCACAAATCCATTTACACGTCAGGAAACAAATAAAAAAATAAAGTGTCACTTCCCACCTCAGCCCTCATGAAACAGTCATTGATTTACAGAAGCAAGCAGATTTATAATAATGTACCAAATCAAGTCCGAGGTATTTGCGATATGCAACATTTGGTTAAAACACTTCTGACAGGAAAATGCTTCTACAATTTAGAGTCGTTTTACATTCAATATCCCATACTTACTGTGACACTAGGATATATTTTTACATTTATATATTTTACATGTTTCTTCGTTTATGTCCTTTTTGTAATTCAATGAGTTTTAAATTAAAGTTCTGTATATTTTGTTTTTTTTTAACTTGCTATAATGCATTTGGAACTGGTTCTATTTTCAATTTTCCCATATATATCTGGGCCACAGAGACGACTGACCCAAAAAAGGATGCTACCGGGAAAAGAGAATCACTAAATATAAAATTTAGAGGACTTTCTTTCGTATTCGCCCGAAGAAGAAATATGTGTCAATGCTAGTGGGAAAACGAGAACCCGCGCCTTTATGTTGTTCTCTTATAAATTCTGGTCGCGACGCAAAGGGCAGTTCGATGTTTTCCCAGGAAAAATAAGTAAATATTGCCATCTTCTGGAAATTCGAGAACGCATTTACCGCAACTCGAAGTAAGGATTTTCTCATATTTCAGAGAAATTTCACAGTGAATTATATTTGAATTATAATAGACTTGGGGCCATTCATTTCGGAATAGACGGCAAGTAAAGTGCAACTAGCGAATACGGGTTGTTTCGTTGTTCCAATTTACAACAACAATTATAATTCAAGATTTATGTAACCTAATTACAACTGGTTTCATCCTCACTCACCAACTGCTAGATTCATTTACTTCAGGCCGAAAATATTATTCCTATTCCTTGCGATGTTAATATACCCTTACCAGTTCCTCCAGAAGGGCATTTGTTCACTATTTTTTCTCACGAACTTACAACTACAAAACAAAAACACTGTAACTGCGTTGAGTTGGAATCCGACTTGTCATCGATCTTTTCTTCTCGGACTTGTGATTTGGCAAAAGATAAAGACAGAAAAAAAAATTGTACGATTTAGTTCTTGATCCCACTTCTGATGTTCGGTACGGTGGTTTAAATAGGCACTTCCAGATGGAAGTTTAAGTAATGCACTGATGTCCCACAAACTGATTTATTTTAAGTACCACTTCCGTCAGTGTTACTCGTTTCATATATTCTTACTAACTCATCATATTGCTCATCCATACCTCTTTCGTAACCAACCTTCACTCACACATTTCAAAGATTATAAACAATGACCAATAAACAGGGTGATAATATACCTACTCGAAATACAACTTATAATCTTTATCCAGCACTGTTTGTAGGTCCTAACATAGATTCTCTCTCTTCTTTTCTTATCTGTTCTTGGCGTCATATTTTGTAGTTATGAGGAAGTTTGAGTGCCATTAAAATACAGAGTGTGTCACTTCTCGTGAAAACATTCCCGTAACATCAATAATTTTTTTATATAGAATCACGAAATTTGCATGAACGGCAGGTACATCAAAAATGTACATAATAGCCTAGAAGAGGATATTTCAAGTGATATATACACGCCCCCCTAGCAAACCACTGAAATTTCGGAAAAAACAAAGTAGAAGGCAAATTATATCGAAAATATCTTGGGATTCGTAATCAATTTTTTCTGAAAAAATGCAGTCTTAAAAAATCCCTTCCAGGTCATATAGTCCATTTTCGGTATTCTAACGATTCTGCAAATTTCATAATTCTACATGATAATTACCGAAGTTACCATGAAAAGTGAAACACTGTATATCTAATAATATCCAACGGAGACAATCAGACATACAGTGGTGAGATACAACTGGGTACGTGAGAAAATTACAGTCTGACTGTCGATGTAGTCAGGGGACCTATTTGGTGGAATCAGACAGTACGCTTTCTCAACTAACCAGTTATCCAATAATTATTCCAAGTTGTCCGTTAAGAATTTACTGTAAATGTTTCCCGACGTATATCGGAAAATATATTTTTTAGAATCGTGTTAAGGTATAGAAAGGAGTAGAACGGCCGGTAATTCAGTCTACTGTCATTTGATCTGTAGTTGTGCATATAAAATTGAACTTTTGTACCTCGTGTTATTATTTTAGAAGACCCACAGGAAATTTGTGACAATTCAAAATGTGTAACACTATGCGGTCGTGACATGTGCGAGCTTTCACAAAAACCACAATGAATCAGGATATTCAATACGTCCTGATTGTCTTCTTGCAGATATTTTGTTCTCTAGCCCGTGAACAGAATTTATCTGGAGTATGCCGATGTGATTCAAAAACAATTTAAAAGAATGTTCGTGAAATTTCATTGTGTATGAAATGAGTTACTTCATTTCATGAACAGGTACATTTTTGCGACATATCATTTGCATACTTACATCTATCTTGAATAACTCGGGTGTCAACGATAGAAAGGTCTACAAAGTGCCAGTTATGCAAATGCTACTATACTATTTATCATTCGTCGAAATATGCGATATAATACATTTTATTCGCATTATATTGTCTGGATGAAGATTCTGTATAAAAAAGGCGGGCATTTGCACCCGACTGAGTTAAGTACCTTTGAGATGGTTGGGAATATTCTTATATTTCTTGTAAAGTGACTCTTGAAGTATTCCAGGGGCATTGTTAGTTTCGCTTTTTCAAGAATTCGTATTAGTAATATTTTAAATCGGCGTTTTTTTAATGTTTTTGATAAATTTCTCATTGGAATGAAATTCTGAAAGTTTTGAGCATCGCACATCAACAAAACAATAGATTTGAAATATCGTTAGTGATGTAGGTTTCAGGTTAAACCAAAAATGTACACAAATTTCCTTATTTTGAGTAAAAAACCGTGAATTTTACTACATATTTCAACTCTTACTATAATTTTTAAGCAATTTTCATATGTCTGTCGATATAGTAAGTCTCAACCGTTTTCGTTTTTTTACAATTTTGTGACAGATTTGGAATTTGCACTTAATATCTCGAAATATGCATATCTTCAAAAGTTTTAATAAGTATACTGCCGTCCTGAGCCCAAAGGACGTATCTTAATTAATCCCCATTTTAAATTTCACTCTCTAAAATTTTCCTTAAAAATGATAAACTTCAAATATTAATTCTTGTCCAGTAAAGAGTGTTAAAATGGTGTTACTTTCCGACAAAAAAATGTTTTTCTCTTTAAACAAATTTGTGCTGACTATATTAGTTTAGAATTCTTAATATCCCACAAGAGGTAATTTTTGACTAATGCCCTATGGGCTTAGGACGGCAGTATACCTGGTGTTTGCGAAAACTGGCTCGCCCCTACAACTTTTTTGTTTTTGTAGATAGTGGAATAAAATTTGGAGAAATCCAATATACGACCTAAAACTGCATTTTAAGTGATTCGGCTTCATGCAACTGGTATATTTTACTTTCTTTCGTCTCCATGACATTCTGAATACAACCATGTTTTTTATTCAGAAATTTATTATTATTTTTTAACCTAGAGGGCTACAGATACGATCAAATTACTGATTTGAGTCCAAAAATTTTGGAAAGAATACAACTTTACTGGTTTCGGTCAAAACGTTTCTGTCGTGTAAATTTTTATTTTTATAAGTGTAAAATCATTACGTGTCTGTGAGATTCCACTTGTCTTTTGTCATTTCTATACAAGTGAGAGATTGTATGCTCTATTCTTATGTTTCCGATTGTTACAGAGAAAAAACGAACTCGAACTAGTCGCCCATCGTCGAGGAAATTGGTTGTCGTGGACCGGTTTGGGTCTGATGTCCGTCCAATTCGGAATTTTGGCCAGGTTGACGTGGTGGGAATATTCCTGGGACATCATGGAACCAGTGACGTACTTCGTGACTTACGGCACAGCGATGGCCTGCTACGCATATTTTGTTCTCACCAAAGAGGTAAGTTGATGAATCGAGATTCAGAATACCAGGAATGTAAAATAGCTATCATTCACAAATTGGACAGTATAATTTCTGTGAAATGGGATGCTGCGCGCCTGTGGTCATTTTCCTTTCAATACACAGTTTTTTAGCATCGTTATTGTTCTTGTAAGTTTTTGTAACTAACTTCATACGCCACATTAAGAGCAGCGCTGTTAATTTGAACCCAAGAGTGAATGGTGGACGAGTCTTCCTGGTCAGTATACAGAATTTAAAATTTAATCTACTTCTAGAATTATATGATGAATCCAAGCCAGGAATCGATCCATCTGCCCATGAGCTGGATACACAAACCAGAACACCACGCCACCACATGACCTTATACACAACAGTATTTTCCAAACAATCTAACTTCTTGTGATCGTTAATCATTTTTGTGTTTTTGCACAAATATTTTTCATTTAACCATAATAAACTATATTACAATTTTGATACGCAAATTTACAGGTTGTATAGCAGTAGAAACAATCTACAAATGATTACTGGGTTATCTGATTACTGATTGGTGTGTTGTCCAACAGATTATTGTCATTTTATTCGGATTTTGAAGTTATAATAACGTAACATCAACCCTAACACATTTTGTGAACTAATTTTTTTGACATAATTTCTAATTTCCATTGCAATATTCCCTAATAACCAGTTCTCATTTTGATAAACCTAGTAGACTTGGTGGAAATAATGTTAAATACAGGTGACGATATATTCTAGATTGAAAGTTAAAAATATGCATACAATAAAAGTGTTTATATCGACTAAATCTTTGTAAATAATCGGATATAAAATCCAAAAATGAATAAATAACTTTTTGAATTATTTTCCGAAAATTTGATATATTTTTTAAAATTTTGACGATTTTAATATTTTTTCAATATCAAATTTGACGTATAGGAGCAAATCAAAACAATGACTCAATTCTTCTTCATCTTTAAATCACAAACGGTTGCCAAAGTAAGACTTCAGAAATAAATTAAAATGAAAAAAAATCCTCTATTGTGGACCCTTCATGTGTCACTGTAAACAAATCGGAAAGAAAAATTGACTTCTTTGCTATTCAAAATCTTTTGTAACGTAATTTACGAATTAGTATTTATCAGTGTCATTAGATTTCTATTTTTTGGGTGGTCGATAACTTTCATATATCAATTTTTTAATAGAGGAGTTGAGAGTTTATGTCAAACAATTCATTGAAACACTCAACTTTTCACTTTTTTTCAAATCATACAATTTTCTTACAGGAATATATTCTTCAAGATGTCAGAGACCGCCAACATCTCATTATCCTCCACAAAAAGGCGAAAAAGCTCGGCATGGACTTGAACCAGTACAATATGTTGAGACAAGAAGCTGTCCAAATCCAGCAAAAACTGAAAAAACTGCGTAACCCTCTGAAATTGAAATTGCCTCCAAACGTTGTAGCACAAAAAATGGCTTCAGTAGGGAATGTAGTAACTGACGCAATAGTACAAACGGCAACAGCAGTTCCAAAAGCTGGTACTGAAGTTCCAGCAGAATCTGCAAGGGTCATTAGGGAATTCAAGGAACCTCTGACCGCTGCAATTTGTAAAAATCCTTCCACCACTACTGAAACTCCTAAGGAACCTTCAACTGCTACTGAAGCTCCTATGGAACCTTCAACTACCACAGAAGCTCCTAAGGAACCTTCAACTGCCACTAAGGTACCAAACGAAGGAAAGAAGTTACCTAAGAAATGATTAATAAGAAATTGGGCAAGTACAACGTTTATTCTTACTACCTTTAAATTATTTTGTATTTATTTATGGATAAATTTCAAGAATTTCTTGAGAAAATAACCATTGCTAAGTCTGGCGATAATGCGTTTGAAAAAGCTCAAATATAGTTATTAATGTTACAAAATAGTGTTTACTAATAGACCTTGAGTGTATGACCCAAGGTTTGTTTGTTTTCTCATCATAAAAAGTTGATCCAAATCAAAGAATCAATTCGAGTTGAAAAAAGACATTACTACATTGTTGATTTTTTTGGTATTGTTGACAATTTCAGTAATGAATTGCTGGATGTAAAAATATTATTTTATTTGACGTTTTTGTTAGAACTTGCACTGTTTCGGAATTACATTTTTATTATTGAGTGTTCCAACAATTTTTTTTGGGATGATTCTCCTGTATATTGGACTTATTTTCTATTTCATCTGTTATGTGAAAAATCAATTAGCATTAGAGCGGTGCAATTTTAATTTCACGGCTAAATGACGCAATGATTCATTAAAAAGATTGGCTTTTTATTTCATGATCACTCATAAAAGTTTTCTCTGTACAAAATAGACTAAAGAGTTAGATATATCTGCAAAATATCCGTCCTGTTACGAATTACTTCTGGGACAATGTTTTTCAAAAATGTTAGCAGTAGGCTTCTCTTGTTCTTTGAAAAAATTATATTTTGCTCGTTTTTATTTTCAAAAAACTCATTTCGGAACAGTTGACAAACAAACTCTTCGAAGATCATCAATTTCCAGCTCATTGAACAATTGAGGGTCTTCTGTAGTAGATTCTCTATCATCTGAACTGCTCGATAAATTTTCGTTATCCTATCTTTGATTTGTTCATTAGGTGTGGCTCTTGAATAAATTATATTTGCTACCAGATTTCAACAATTCTGGTTGAATTTTTTTGTTTTGATAACAGTTGGGAATGTTTTCTTTTTCTGAAATACTATCATACTCTAGACCTTCCCTGGTATCACTTTCAACCAACTCCAACTAATGATTTTTAGTAGTTCTTTTGTCTTCAAAGTTATGCGTACACGTTTTTCAGTTTTTCCTTCAGCCAATCTGAAATTTAAAGTTCAGGTACCATTTGTGAACGCGATCTTCTATCCTTAACTTTCGAAAGAAACCCTGACGATTATATAGGTATAGGTGATAACTCTGTTGAAATAGACTCGGAAATAAAGAGTGAGATTTCCGCATTTTCATTTGAAATAGACTGAAATTTTTACATCTCTAATTTCATTTGATTATGATTTGCCTTGCAATTTCAATATAGATCGGGAAATTAAAACCTCAGCATCTTTCACAAACTAAGGGCTTTAACGAACAGAGCATTTTTTCCTGAAAAATTATCAATTGATATTGCTCGGTTGATAGACAGATGGTCATAATAACATCAATCAAGAATAGATCATTGGAAAAATGGCTTCTTCAGTATCCTTTCTAAATGCATTGTAAACTGCTAATAGAAAATAATATGAGTACAATGTTGTTTTTATTTAATAAAAAGTTGAGACCATGCAATTATGGATTGATAATGAATATTTTATAGTTTTTATTATTCAAATCGTTTTATCGTAACTAAATTCCAATAGTTTCATCTTCTAAAATAAGATAGTTGCCAAACATATATTTTAGCACAAAAAAATATTAAACAATTTAACTAACTACTACTGAAAATGCAGTTGTTCGTAACTAGATTTGAATACAAGCAACAATTCTACTGAAATATATAAAAATTTTATAAGTGAATATTATTGGTGCTTTAGATTTTAGAATATCTCCTTTGCCTCTTCAGAGCTTTAATAATACTATAGGCACATACGCACCTGTAAAAATAAGCACAATTCGCTGTGATTTCCTTGTGAGATATATACAATCAATGCATGTTCCCCCATATGAGCTTGAAGATTTTCCTAATTAAAACAGATAATCGAAAATATTTGTAAAATTGATATTCATTCAAATACAGTAATTTTGGAAATATTGTTATAGCAGTGCTGCAGTTTCATCATCGTATCAATACCTTGAATTAGTCCTGTATATATATATATAGAAATTTTTTTTGACAGTTTGCCGGTCCATGGTTAAACATTATGAGTAACCAAATCTGGACCAACTAAAGCTTGATAGTTCATATTTTTCAGATTTAATCTTCCAAATTTACAAGGGTTGCTATTAGGTTTTGAATCTGCGGCACAAAATAGTTTAGTTAGTTATGATTAGATAATTTGTCTACACTTATATTTCTAGTGCCAAGCAAGTTATGCAATTTTTATATAAAATATAACGTTCTATAAATTTTCTAAACTCTGATCTATTATCCAAAATGTAGGTTACAATTGGTAAAATTATATTATAGGTTACTTTGATTCTCAATGCTTGATTATAAGGAATGTACTGAAAAGAAAATGTTTCTTAGTTTTAAATTGATTTGAAATTGTTATTGAAGTGAAGTGTGATACTCTTGAACCCTACCATAAATATTAGAATTGATAGCTATATATTTTTTGGTAGGTTTAAGAATGCAGTATTTTTGTCAGCTTATTATGTTTTGTCATGGATCCCGCAGAAAGTGATGGGAAAAAAGTTATTTTCCTTTTTTTGCATATGAACGTAAACTGCATATATGTCATTTGTTAATGTAATTAATATGGTTTGTGTTCCTTGTGTTTTGAGTTTGTCTCCTTTGGAGTTCTGGTGACATATATGCACTATATTTTAATGTTTTTTGGATTATAAAGAGTGATTTGGTTGCACTCGGAAGATTTATTGGATTGTTTATAAGTTACTCCTCTTAATGAACCAAACGTTTTCTGAAATGGATCCTTTCTCAAGCTTTTCACTCAAAATCAAAATCAATCTTGCACACAGTTCCTATCCTCAATATGATCACTTACCTATCTTTGTTAAAATAAATTGAAAACAATTCAATTCATGAAAGTGGTATTGGAGAAATGGGATCATACTTCTGATAATCGAATTTTTCAATGATCTTCATTTGAAATTTGACCAATGTCACGTCACAACGTCTGTCAAATAGATGGCAATTAGGTAACACATTTATTTTCAATGTTTTTTCACAAATTGTGATTTCTTCAAATACGTTGGCATGTTAAATGGATGATGGTTTTTGGTTTCTGTTCAATAATAATTCTCATCGTGTATATTGTTTGTAAATAAAATAATAAATACATTGCATATTCCTATATTGTAATATAAATATACATTTGTTGCCATAATTTGACTGTTTCATTTCAAAACTTGTAACATTGGGTTCAATGTTAGGGTTTGAGGCTGCCTTCATTGGATTAGAAACAATTCAAAGATGGGTTTTTTTAGCTCCATTAAGGACCCCACAAACCCTAACATCAAACCCAATGTTATACTGGTGTCCAAAGTCGTTAGTAAAATACAAAATATGTTCATCATCATTCACAGAGTCAATCAATATAATAATACACATATTTGTGAGAAAATTGTTTAATGGAGTTATGGAATTGTTTGGTTTCTGATGTCTCGTAATTTATTGATTCCATTATGTAAAAGTCAGGTCGAAGGTATAATATTCAGTTTAGTAAACTTTTCTTTGGTCAAAGATGAATACTGCTCAGCTGATAAATTTGTAAAACAAACATGCACCACTTACCTTGACATGTCGAAAAAATTCTTCATTCATAAAGTACCCAGGATACCATTTGAAATAAGACCAAAAATTCAAATTCAAATTTGTATGTTTCTTGTATAAATAAAATATATAACATTTTTGCCGGCCTCTTCCATCTACTGCATATTATAAGGTGGAGGTTGATGGTACTGGTTTGGGTTCATCTGTTGCCTCTGCAGATGAGCCACCAACGTATGAGAGGGCTGATTGCCTTGTGGTCCCCCTTGTTGTTGCTGCTGCTGTTGTTGTTGCTGTTGTTGCTGCTGCTGCTGCTGTTGCTGCATCGCCATCAGCCTCATTCTCTGTTGCTGCTGCTGGAACTGATTTTGACTCTGAACGCTAGGCTGCATTCCTTGCGATCCGGGCCTAGAATAAGGCGGGGCTGGGCCTCCTTGACCTGTCATACCTCCCATGCTTGCCATAGGGGTGTTCATAGTAACGTTGGGTGCTTGTTGCATATAGGGTGCTCGAGGATTTTGCGGCATCTGCCTATATTCTGGTTGGGTAGGTCTTGGTTGTCCAAAACCTTGAAGGAGATTGTGAAAATATATATTTCATCATGGAAAATAGGATGATATTTGTAGTTTTTTAATCAATACCTACAAATTTTGTAAAAAGCTTTCAGTTATTTTGCCACGCATGGCCAACTGAAGCCCAATTTTTTACAATTATTAAAACAAGGCCATATTCAAAAACATCAAGTTGATTACGGTTGCTCGATAATGAAACGTCCGAAAGTTGATTACGGTTGCTCGATAATGAAACGTCCGACAGTTTAACTGGTCATCACAAGAGAGCTCATAAAAAGTTGCTGTGAAGAATTGATTCTTAGTCTGTTTCATCTCTGACAATGACACCAGAAAAAATTAATAAAAAATCGAAAAATTTATAATTTGTGTAATAATTAGACAATCCAATTTTTTAATAGAAATATACTGCCATAGAATGGTCCCTCACCGCAACTTTTTTTAATCGTGACTAAATATTGTAGCTAATAGTTTTTTAATTAAACTAAATACATTCATTCATTATAAAAATTTGAGTTTTTTTTTAAGTGATTCTTACTGTTTTTGTAATTTGGCTTCAGCTCATCTTGATCAATTAAGGTGTGTACTGATTATGGGTTTGAAAATACATCTTGTATTCGAGATAATACATTTCAAAAATGTCATGGAATACAACCAATCTCTCGGCCTACCTTGCTGTTGTCCTGCGAACATTTGACCTTGACCACCCTGCATCATTTGCTGACCCCCTGGCATGCTGCTTGGCATCATAGACTGCGGGTTGCCACCATAATTACCATATTGTTGGGCCATACCAGGCTGCATACCGCCATACTGTTGAGGAAACATACCCTAAAATGAAAATGATATGGTCTTTCAAGGAGTTTCCTTTTAAATCTGCACTGTGAAAACTACTAAATGAGCAGCACCTAAATTTTTCTCAATTTGTATAAAACTGGGTAAATGTCATGTAAAACTCTTTCTTACCAAGAACTTTCAAACTTCTTTCCAAATATCTACTCAAATAACAAAAACAACCAGGATACAGAGTGCTGACTATGTATGAAGAATTATCAAACAGTTAATCTTATTCTATGTACGTGGCCTGAAATAGGCATTTTCATATTTGGTAATAGAGTAGTAACGCCAGAAAAACTTGTAAATGGTTCTATATACAGGGTGTTAAGTAAGTACTTGTACAAACTTCAAACGGCAAATCATTGACTAATTTCAAGATAAAAAGTTCGTATGGATATGTAAAATGAGAAATGAAACTTTCTACGTTTTTGTACCATTTGTATTTTCAACAACGTTACTACAGTTTTATCCTATTTGGACGTTTTCAAATCAAAATAAGAAAACCCTTTAAAACACTCAAATCTACCTTATTGTAATAAACGTCTTTAACTCATAACAGATCATTAATATAATTGTACCTCTACTAATGATAACTGATATGGTGTCTTTGCTAATTCCTTTTTGTTGTGGTCACCCTAATTCTTTACTAAGCTGTGATTCCGATACCTGATTTTGTTTTGATTATCATTGCTTGTACCTGCGAAGGGTTTTGTTGTGATCTCTCTGACTACCAGCATCCAGTTTTTACTCAGAATGAGACCATCTTCCTTTCGGTTGAAATTATTCGGATATTTTTGAATTTCAATGGTCTCTCCCTGAAAATTCGCGGGTAATACCCTGAGGTCCTATACAGTACCTGAGTTTCGCTGAACATAATTGTGTGGTTGTTCTTATTTAGTAGAGCATGCTCTACGATATTCAAACCAACGAAAACCTTTAATGTTTTCAGAGAGGCCATTGAAATTCAAGAATATCGAAACCGAATGGGAGAAGGCCTTACTGAGTTAAAAATAGAAGTAGGTAATCAGAGAGACCAATATAAAACCCTTCTCAGTTACAAACAATGATAATCAATACCAAAAATAGGCATCGGCATTAATGCTTAATGAAGTCACGCCCCTATTAGGATTAGCACAATTGAAGAAGGAATCAGCAAAGACACCATATCAGTTAGGCTCAAACAAACTCTTCGTCCGTACCGCACCGCCTTTGAAAATGTCTACCGCAGTTGTAGACGAAACGTCAGAAAGAATTACCTCGAGACTACTACTACCAACAAACCCGAAAACCACCGAAAGTTTCAGAGATTACGGGTCGTGAAAGTTTACCTTCTCGCATTAACTTTTGTTATGGTTGTATGAAGAGACCAACAGTACAGAGTACAGGTTCAAAATTGTAAGTAACGGTATGTTTTGATTTCTTAGGACCTATTATTAAATACATACATTTTTCTTATGATAGTATAAAAAGAGACCATTAGTACAGGTACAAATAAAGTATTCAATGATATGTTTTAATCTGTTATGGGTATATTTGAATGTTACATTAAGGTAGATTTGAGAGTATTGGGTTTTCAAAATTCAGTTTGGGAATGTCCAAATAGGATACAGTTATGTTAGCGTTACGAATACAAGCGGTACAAAAACATTAAGTTCAATTTTTCATAATGATCTTCTACCACGTTAATGGTTACATTCATGAATGTATGAAAATGTATTCGCAATTTTCTTTTTGAGATGCAGGTTGTTGAAATTTTATTTTCAATTATTTTGAATAACTTTCGCAAAAAATAAACTTTTTACACCAATTCTGGTGAACTGGTTTTTTGAGGTAAGAAATCAAAACTTGGTATTGATTTTTATGTAAAACTTAGAAGGCTAGAAAGCTATCATCATTTATTTAAATTTGCACTGAGTTTATCGACAGTAAACAGTAAAAAACCTGTATTATAATAGTTTTAAGAAAATGCCAACTGACATATCATCATTGCAGTTGAATATGATGTTTGTGGTGGTTTGCAATATTGTTACATCGAGACGGATTCAGGTTGGTATTTCACTCAGAAAAAACGATTTTTTTGTACGAAAGCCTTTACAGAACAAATGTTTGGATAGACAAAATGCAATCAACACAATACTTCATAAAAATGAGCTTTCAAACCATTAACAGTTTGCGCTTTCTCCAGATGGTAATTGGTAAAGAAAAAACGCAATTTTTATCATTGTGCACCATCTACAACACATTTTATATACTTATTAAAATTATTTTCGATACTCCTGTGATATTAATTTATTAATAGAGATATATACCTTTTCTCTCTGATACCATAATGACTCTAGATACAATACAATATCATAGATAATATTGAATACAAACAGTATTTTCCTCACCTGACTTGGTTGTATGGAATTCGGATGAGGTTGTCGGATAGCTTGCCTCGGAAATCCTCGCTGCATTTGGGGATAGTTGGCAGCTGGTTGCTGTTGTTGTTGTGTATTTGGGTTTGTCTGCATACCGGGCATGAAATTATTGAGAGGGAGTCTCGAACGAAGCATATTGGAGAGAGCTTGCTTTGATGGATTGTTGATCTGTTGAGGAGGTCTTTCGAAACGATTCACTGAAAACACAGAGTGAGGTTTATCCCCATTGATTAAAAATCCTCGGTTCCATATGTATGTGAAGTAGACCTTCCCATTTTTTTATTTAGTTTTGGCGATTTTGAAATTAGAACCCAACTAGAAACTGGACCGTTAGAACATTATTTGTATCGATTTTTTTTAATTGAGCAAAACGAACCAAACAGAATAGAAAGAAACAAACATTCCTTGATGGTCCAGTTGGATGCTGATATCAAAAATTGCTGGATTGAGCCTCGGAAAAAATATATGCGATTATGGTGTCATATTAGTACAGTCGCTTTACTAGCATATGAAAAAACAATTAGAAACGATAGACCACGATGAGAAACTGAGAATATTTGTTGCAGGTAAGCATTTATTGAATGAATAGCTTCCAGACAGAACAAGTTCTGGTATGAGGAAGTTGTACATATAATAAAAAAAAAATTAACAATTGCAATTAAAAAAAATCATAAATCACTGATGACCAATTAACATATACAATAATAATTGAACACCAAAGTGGATGAAAGTGTTAAGCAACATTTTGCTGAAAATTGAGATATTTGCGTGGATGAAGGTGGTCAAAAAAGATTTACCCACGCTGCACTAGCTGAATTCAATAAATTACCCAATAATATAAAAAGTTACAGAAATTTCTCAAAATTCAAAATCTCTGTGAAAAAGCACATTATTTCCTTGCGGAGTAGATGAAACTGTATTATTGAAATTGCTGTTAAGATTTGATCTTTGTTGACTGATCTATGATTTTTTTTAAATGTTATTATGACTTTACAATTATTATTGTTGTTAATTGTTCATCAGTGATTATGATTTATGATTTTTATTTTTAATTGCAATTGTTAATTTATTATTTTATATATTTTTATTTTTTTTTGAACATATGTACAACTTCCTCATACCAGAACTTGTTCTGTCTGGAAGCTATTCTTTCAATAAATAAAGTCCATATGTATTCAAAGCATCATCATTCATGAACTTCAAAGAAAATTCTTCGATTTTAAAAGTGGATGAAGGTGTTATGTGACTAGCTGGTATTACTTTATCACTCCCCAATGCCGTTTTTCTCTGAATATCATTTTTGTGACTTATCACCTTTATCCACTTAGGTCTTCAATTGTAAAGTCATAATAACATTAAAAAAAATCGTAGATCAGTCAACAAAGATCGAATTTTAACAGCAATTTCAATATTATTTTATATATTCCGTAAGGAAATAATGTGCTTTTTCACAGAGATTTTGAATTCTGAGAAATTTCTGCAACTTTTTATATTATTGGGTAATTTATTGAATTCAGCTAGAGCAGCGTGGGTAAATCTTTTTTGACCAACTGAAGAGGTAGCAGAATCGAGATGAAACAGGTTATATTGTCTAGTGCAATGACTATGAATTTCAGAGTTTCTTATCAAAATGAAATTTGATTTTAATTTTTTATTCATAACTTTTTTAAACTCTTTCTTCGGTTCCAATGTGATGTTTTCTCAATTAGAAATTAACCATTGCCATATCTAACCAACTTGTTAAGGGGGTCATGAAGCTCATAATGTATCCTATGACATTGAATCTCATCACTTTCAAAACAATCTTGCATAACAAAGTGTATTCATTATATTTTTGTAAAAATACTGACTTGGTCAAATGATTTCTATATTCTTTGAACGCTAATTGCAGGAGTTTTCAACAAATAAGACGCTACATGACAGCTGAGTAGCCTTATACATTGGTAGAAAACGCGTGCAATTAATTGCATGCAATGAAAATTGCGAACTGTAAAGCAGCTCTCAGGAAATTAAAATAGAAGTTACAGTTGTTAAGTCCAAGAAATTTGCATGAGACTCCAAATGAATATACTTTGTGGGAACCGTTGGAGAAAGGGGTATTTCGAGCCTGACGAATTTATTCAATTTATCACTAAACTACACCAAAACAATAGAAAATTGTATTACCAGGTATCTGCGGGTAATATCCCTGCTGTGGACTCTGACCATACCAGTTCTGTTGGCCTGCATTGCCTCCATACTGTTGTCCTTGCTGCTGCATACCTGGACCTTGAGCGTACGCGGCCATATTATGTCCCATCTGAGTGCTTCCTTGCACTTGCATGGGTATTCCAGGGTTGCCTTGTCCCAGCGGAGACTGTCCTAAAGCGATCGGGCTAACGTGCATTGGACCCGGACCCGCCTTGGGTTTCCTCGGTTTCCTTTGTCCCTTTCCGCGACCTTTACCAACTCCTCCAGCCGGACTCTGGTCCACTGATGATGGTGTGTCAGCCTTCATGTCAATGTCCTTTAGCTGGAGGTTTATTATATACACACAACACAACAAAAATGGATAGGGTTTAAGGAGCTTAGTAGGAATAGATTTCAAGTTTCAGTGAAACAATTTTCAAGTTATTACACATTTTTGAAAACCACATTTTCTTCGTTGCCCTAGATCATGAGATAGATTCTTGGAACAGAACCGAAGCTGTAATATTATTACTTTCTATGAATCCTACATAAATTCACTTAGTGATGTGTATTTGACGTTCCGCGTCATACATTCTAATTGGTGATACTGGATTCAAATATTATTTGGAGGAATGACTTTGAAATATTTCAACTTTTATTTGTCGCTGCTGAGAATGTGTTGTTTATGGTTGGAATTTTCATATTTTTATCGATAGAATCAATTATAGTATTATGGAGATAAATCAAAAAAATTAATTATTTGTGTTAGTTTGCACTTTTTCCTCAATTTCATTTATACCATTTTTAGAATATAGTATAGCTGGTGAATAATAGCAGTATTATTGTGGATTTCACACTGAAATCATCTCTGATATATTCGAAAATCCAAGATTTGAAGAAGAAATACCAATAGCTTTGATGGTTTGGTGGTAGATGGGAGGCCTCTGTAGGACCACCAAAACAATAGAGTGACAAATTTGCATAAAAATAAAAGAAAAACTCAAGAATGAACTCAGCAAGATCTTATTTTTCCCTGTCATCTACGTTTTCTCAATAAATAATAGTAATGCTTTTAGTATCTGCTCCATTGCCTCCATTTTGCACTGCATAATAAATAAAATTCGTGATGAAATTTCATAAGGAATTATAAGAAAACAGTAAAGTATTCTTGTAAATCGTGTCGCCAATCGTGATTCTGTCATACGATATGAACTCATCTTTCCCTTCAAATAATATTGGAATCCAAAGTTACCAATCAGAATGCTTGACGCGCGACGCAAAAAACATAAACCCTGCACTGGGAACTCAGCTTTATAGGTTTTCCATAATACATTAGAAGAATGATCGTTTGCGTTCTGCAACGTGATATTATATTCGATATTTGATGAAATAAACATTGTTAAACCTTATTCTCGATAACTGTTTCACTGCTTACTTGAAAAAAAAAATGTTTATAAAAGTAAAAAAACAACGTTTCTGTGATACTTGAAAATATATTTTTTTGTGAAATGACGTTTCTTGTAACGTGAAACCCACATTGAATAAAATCGAATGGATGTACACAAATGTCTATTATGTAATTCCTAGAATTAAAATCCTATGAATCACTTAAAAAGCTAATATGAAATTAGGGAGAGATGACAACTGAAAACATTCAACAAGGACAAGTTCAAATGAAAAGATACTTACAGGTTTATCTGGTATCGGTTCCAAATCTTCTGGTGGCAATGGAGGGGGATCCAAGTAATGGGATGCAGGTCTCTGTAGATTATGGGTGTGGAATTTGAGAAGCCTGTGTGTATCCTCACAAGCAAGGGGCTTCCTTTCTAACCTCACAGCTCCAAACCACGCCCACGAAAGCGGCGCAGGATTCTTCATACCCTCCAGAATATCCCAGCTGCTCACACGCTGTTTGTCACTGACCTAGAGAGAAGTTAATGTTGAAGCAATAGTCAAGTCAAAATATGCTTTATTAAATATATATAAGAATGATTTTATTTGAGATATGAACTTAAGCCTAATAAGAGCAGAGCTCAATTCACTATGGAATTAAAGTCACATATGAAACAAAAAGTGACGAGTTCATTAATACATTTTCAAAGTCAAAATATACTTAATTGTCACAAAGTTTACAACTAATATAGTAATTATTTGAAACCCGTTAAGGAAATATATGGATTTCTTCTATAACTCGACAAGAGCTGGAAGTGTGAGTATAAAAAAAGTTGTATCCATTATCAAATAGGCTGTCCAACATCGAAAAAAAGATGACTTCGGAATATTTCCAGTCAATATTATTGGTATATGTATTAACAGAATAGTTTTCAGACATATTTCATGAAATGGACAGTTTTTTGCTACTAGGCCAAAATGCCAGCATCAGCTATCAAATGAAGTAGCAAATCACAGTCGTCCAGTGACAAAAATCGCGATGGATAGTGGAAAGTAGAAACGAACATTTTAAATCGATGTTCAAGTTCTTTGCATATGTGGAGCAAATCAAGTCAATAATCGCCAAATACAAGTTGAAATTGACTACCTGAGACGCAGTAATGGTCAATGGAATCGCCTCAATGGAGTTTCCATATTTTAACAATGGAATACCTGAGATATTTGACTGTGGGTACATACTAACTTAAATTAGCCCCTTCGTTTATCCAGGATACGCAATCTGGAGCTAGGACGGTGCGTACATACGAGTATAATCTACCACGCACTTACTGAATTCCATATTTGATGCTACAAATAGGCACGACACCGATACCGCAAATAGTTTAAGTTATATTCAGTTTAGCTACTTTTTTGGAGAGAAGCACAGATTTTCCAGTTTAGATTTCCCTTTTCAAATGTTCTTTTCGATGTTGGATACCCTGTATAGTAATGGATATAACTTTATTTTTACTCAGGTTTATGCATATGACTGCATTTCTCCACTTCTGATCGCTTCGAGCTCTCATCAATTTTTAAAATCATATATTTTCAGAATGAGTAGTTTCACTTAATGGGCCGCAGTGGTCATGATGGTAGAGCGCTAGTCTATCAATCAGAGGGACGTGGGTTCGATTCCCAGCATGGTCACTGGTCTCGTGCTAGGAATCGCACGTTAAAAGGTAAGACCTCGTTAATCCTTAGCTCGCACAAGTTTCGACTTCTGAGGGCTGTCGTTTGTAGGGGGATGACAGCTGGTTAACGGAAAAAACAATTTTAAAACAACAACAATTTTTAAACTTCCTTGACTTTGATTCGAGTGTTTTGATTGCAAACTTTTTAATCCTCCTCTTCTCTAGTAATTACTTAAAATTTTGAGTTTTGTTGTTAGCTGTACATTTGAATATTAATAACCCTTGATTAGAGAAGATATTTGCATTGTAAATGTATTGCCATTATATAAATCATGACTTTTTCACGGAAAATACAATAACAATAAATTTCGAATTATTCAACTTGCCGAAGAATCATCAAGATATGGTCCTAGTTATTTCAGCAATATTATTGTCCAAAGAAATATATATATAAAATAACATTTGAATGAATTATTAATACTAAATGGTAAAGACTTACTTGAAGATCGTGCTTTTTGTCAACAGTATCGAAACTGAGATTGTTTCCTTTACCAGAACCAGCAGCTTCCACTGCAATAACTTCCGTAACAATCCTTGGTAAAGGAAGTAACTGGCGAATATGCAACAGTGAAGCATTCTGCCTCTCACCAACCTCCTTCTTCAGTTTCTTCAACAAATTCGGATACATTTTCCTACTATCATCCTAAAAATAATCAATCTTCAAAACACTACTCCATAAGCAGTTAAGATATCCTTCATTACCTGAGTATCCGTTGCTTTAGCCGAATGAACCAAAGTAGCTAACATATCAATGACGACAGTGAAGAGATCATTATGTGTGTGTAGATCGATGAGACCGTATGTTACAAGCTGTACAAGTAATAATGCCCAGTCGGTAGTCGCAGATGGGTTTCGCTGGAATGCTTCAAAAACTCCCCCCACTAAAGCAAATCGTAGCTGAAGACCTTCCAATGTCCTTTCGCTACTGCAAATATCTTGCAGATTGCCTTCCTTAGCTTGCTGTACGAGCTTGAGAACAAAATTAGGTTTTTAAATAGTTAAATAGTATGTAGGGCAACAATAATTATTTTAGGATAACTTTGAAAATAATTCCTTACAAATCAGAGAATAAGAAGTGAATCAATGACAAGTTAACCTTTTTCAATGATAGCTGTTAAGCAATTTCAACAAATTCGAAATTTTAGTAATACTTCAAAATTTCCAAAACACTAGTTCAAATTAAATTATTACACCGATATGAAACATGATTATGAGCATTTGAAGAAATGATATAAAAATACAGATCCGCAGAAAATGAAAACTTGACATAATTTTACATATTTGGACAGTCAACAAAAAGTTCCTATGGCAAAGTGGCAAAAGTTAGATATAGGCAAAATAATAATTTCAAAGTTTTTGATTTTTCCGTATAACTCCAGAACTAAAGATGCTACATCAGATTTTTGTATTTCATGTTGTAACGAATCTAGTGCCAGACCTGACAGCATAATTAGCCGACCTCGGTTTGTTGATACTGCACGTATGAATGATAACCGCATTCCGATGACCATCTTTCCGAATTGTTCTAGACAGTTTCATCTGGACGCGAGCGGAATGAGGAAGAATACTCGATAATGTTCGAGAAGAAATCTACATCGATATATAAGCCGGACGCTCAACATCAGGGAGTTAGTTGGAGACATAGTAACGTTTACATAAAATACTGTTTGCAGATAAATTAGTGTGAAATATAATTCAAATTAATGTAAATATATTAGAGAATTAAAGTTAAGTGCATTTATATATGATATCTATATGATCTATGAAATACTAATTATTCCTTTGTTAATGATACAATAATGCAGACTACCCTCCTTTCTCTCCCCCACCTTTGAAAACGGTAGGCTAATCTTTGTAGAAGAACCAATGATGTTTCTAAGAATTTCGATAACTGAAAATATAACTCACCTGAGACAACTGTTGATGTAACGACGACAGCAACCCTTCTCTCTGCCCTTCCTCTTGGCCTTTCAAACAAGTCAGCACCAGAGTTAGAAACGGTTGGTGGCTCATCAGACTTTGGTACTCCCCGTAACCTCTCGACTTGTTCTTCTGCTCTTTGCACCATCCTCCGCTTTCGAGAACCTGACCGGCAACTTTCAGCACACGACCCTGAATCGCAGACGGCAGTTTTGATATCAACGGAGCGACGAGCCATATCGAATTCTGTTGCTTCTTCTCGTTTTTCTTTTCGTCTTGAATCGGAGAATCGTAGGGGGCGTTTAGCTGAAAGACATCAATCGCCGCTTTCGCTACAGTGTCTAGCCATTGGGAGAGTTCCGGAGAATTGGCACTGAACTGTTCAAACATGAGTTGAAGATCAAGAATAGACATGCGAAGAGTCCATTGTTCTAAATTCTGAAACAAATGACATTTTTTCATTTCTTGATTCTTTGGTTAACTGTACAAATCCTCTAACCTCTAAAATCCTGCTGATCATAGACTTCTGATCCAGAGCGTCAATGCTACATCCGGCATCAGGATAACAGATCATGTGCAGCAGCCTCTGTGCCTGGGGAAGTGTTAAAAGAGGATCCAACAGATTATCGACGTGACAAAGTTCATCAGATGACAAACACCGTTCCAGGACCCATTGTTGTGAACAAATTTCCCTTAGAACGTGACAAGCAAATGCTGACAATGAAGCGGTACTTTCTGCATTACCCGTGCTAGATTGCCTAGAAAATCAAAAGAGATTGCTTCTTTTCGAAGTAATTTGTCTTGAAAATGAACCAAACACACATGGACAAGGGTTCTGATTTCAAAATAGAATTAAAAAATTATGTAGAGAAATTTGTTAAGTGAATAGAGTATTTTCGATTCAATTCTGAGAGCTCATCATCCGTGGATAGCGCTGTTTCGTAGTTTCTTTCCTACTCATCAGCACGGCTTTATGAGGTCTCTCAAAATTTTAACGAATGCCCTCTGAATTAGTACCCCAGAGCAAAGACAGTATAAATGAAAAGTAACTTGTGACATCTACAGTCATTAGTTAGATATTTAATTAGAGACGAGCCATAGAATCCAAAGGTAGATGATTATCTACGACATTGACAACTAGCCAACAAAGTTTAATGTTCTGACCAATCCAAGACTCAATGAAATTTCTCGTGCGTTAAGAGGAACGCAAAGAGAATCTAAAGAATAGATTATGAGAAACTTGATTGAGTCTTGGCCTGTAAATGTCGTAGAGAATCCAAAGGCTCGTTTCAAATTAAGTTTCAAACTAGTGACTGTAGATGTCTCAAGTTACTTTTCATTTATACTGAAATTTGTAAAAACATGTTTTTGCATATCAGAGTTTAGTATGAAATTAAATATTTACTATTTTTTTATTATACGAATACATTGTTAGCGCTATCTATGATATAAAACTGAAATGATGAAATATAAAAGATTAAATCATTTTCACTTTATAATGTGAGACTAAAAAACATGGTTTGATTAAAACATCAAGACGCAAATTTCACATACTACATCTACTACTCTTATCAAGAGGAGAATGTCAGTTTCTGCGCAAGCTGATTGAACATAACCCTAATCCATGTGTGATTTCCAATATTTAAGCCAATATAGATCAATAATTGAAACCTCTGTACATTTTTAATTGAGATTATACCCTAATGTCCGACACACTTCTTTATAAAACATGCGTCAGTGATTATTGTTTGTACACATATCAATCAGTGGATTAGTAGATTGACTTAAAAATAAATTAACACAAGAAGAGAAATTAACTAACATTCACTGTGATGAGATGAGAGAGAATATTTTGCTATGTACATTTTTGGGGGAAGCTAGTAGTTATAGCAGTGAATGATTGCAACAAAACGCCAGTTTTACTTGCAAATAAAACGCAATCCTCTACAGGGTTATGTGGGATGTTTGTCAAATAATGATTCCCAAGATAAAATACGGTCTTTGTCTAAGACATCAATAATATTGTAAGCTGCAGAGTTCTCAAACCTACATCCACCACTAGGTCAACCTGTATTTTTCAATAACCAAAGTAAGATTTCAAAAAAGTGATTGCCTTTCAGTCAAATTAAAATATTCAACAAATATTTTTTGAATTAATGTTCCTACGCCATTGTTACATAGGGTGATTCAAATTGGACGACAGCAATGGGATATCGAAAACGGTAAGTCTCACACTTTCACGTTTAATACTTTTATATGTTGATATTTAAAACAGAAAGATATAAAGATTATCAATCTTTTCAACCAAAAATTATCATCTGAATGAATACTTTGCATGGTCTTTCCATATTAATGAAGTGTGCAAGGAAAACAGGAAACCTTTCAACCAATTCGGAATTATAATATATTATCAATATGAAAGTCGAAAAAAATGGCATTTAATAATAGTATACAAAATTATGTTCCAACTTAACCATCTCACAGTTTTCGAGAACCCCATGTACACTATAGAACCAGAATTACCCTGTATATAATATTAAGAGTTTTTTTTAACAAAAAATAAGTTATTAAAATGAAAAAAAAAATCAGGTTTAATGACACTGACTTCACAAATTAAACTATTGATTCAAAGTACTATTTAATATATAAAATGGGATTCTTTGTCTTCAATATTTTATATAATATTGAAATGATTCATACATTATCAAGAGATATGATATACCACTTTGTTCAAAGTTGAGAGAACTTCACAGCAAAATCGACTGAATATTCTCATAAATAATGAAATGGTTGCATGAAAGACCGAAAATAATATCCTTGTATACCAATAATCTTGTGAATCGTGAATGTAAAGCATTGCGACCCAGGAAACAAACAAACAAGATGGTGCAAGCACAGGGTGACACACTCAAAGCGAAGCTTATGATTACTTAGTCTTATCGTTAGACAAACCTATGTGTCGTCCTTGATCCGCACACATCCACGTTCATCCTGACAAAAAAGAAAAGTAACCAAAATCAACTTATGCAATTGTCCATTCTAGTCCACTACATCAATTCTGACAGTCCATAAAAACACAAAATTTATTAAAAAACCAAAAATAAGGAAGGGGAAACAGGGAAGAACACAATCATTGACCAAATGGCCGTAAGGGTACTTGACAATCTCACTTTCTCTTTTATTATTGGGTTATAATATAAAATGTGAAATAGAAAAAAAATACTGCTTCTAGTTCAATGGTTCCGAATATTTTTTGCATTGGAATTATATCTGAAAAGATAATAACATATGCTCTAAGCAATGAACATTATACTATATTGCTATTATTCATTTTAGTCCCAGAATTTAGAATTCAGAATAGAAATATTCATTTATTCTTGGTGTTAACAGACTTAACAGAATAAATAACCAAAAGCTCATAACAAAAATTCATTATGAAAAATCGTTTTCAGAGTTATGTTTTCAAAGAAGTTATTAGTTCATTCTCGGAAATCAATTGTTTTTTAAGTTACACGCCAAAACAAAAGATTCTTCTTAGACACAATATAATGTATTTTTTTCAGAACTCTGGGAAAATCAATTCAAGTATCAACTAATCAAATCAGAAATTGATATATCCGAAATTTTATAACCGATTTTCTGTAAACGTACTTATATGCGATCAAATAAGGTAACATTTTCTGAATTCAATTATTTCTCAGGAATAGGATCTCCACTCCACCCAAATAATTTTTTATTCCTGATTATGCAAAACTTTCCTAGTGAAATGTACTTCAAATATGTTAAGAAGTATTTTCGAGAAGAGAACACACTATTCCTGAAATTATTGAAAAAATCGCAGGTTCCAAAATCCTCAACCTGGTCAAGTCAGACCGGCCAAATAATAATACAACTAATGCAATTCTTGACAAAAAGCAACCTGATTACAAAAAGCAACTTTAGTCACAAAAAGTAAAATTTCTTCTATTTCTTTATATGGTTCATTCGTTGAAAATAACCAATATAGATATAATCGTGGACCATCGAAGGTTCTCGTCCAAATGACCACTAAATCTTTAGATACTTTTCCACCCTCATCATATGAAGTATTGAAATCGACTTACGGCAAGTCCAAACTAGGTCCATCAGCTCCGCTGTGCAAATCACTCGTCCCTAAAATATTACTCAAACTCAACTCGGTGCCTTCTTTAGCCGTAGCATCACCAACAATCAAAACGGCCTTCAGTACTGCTAATACTGGACCGACATGTATATTTCTGTGCGCTGCGGCTAGAAGATGACGATCGCAACTCAGTCTGACTCCCAAGGGGGGACGTGGGGCAGTAAGCGGCGGAGAACCGACTGAATAAAGACCAGGCTGGGGGCCCTCTGCTGTTCTGAAGAGACGCAGTAGCAAGTGACAAGTGAGACGCATGCCACCTTCCGCACGACCTTCGCCATTATCTAGAGATTTTACCTGAAAAATATCATCCGTTTTGTAGACACAACTGGCGGTTAAACATATATCAACAAGTTTCTTTCTCTACTTCTACAGGGTGTTTCTAAATGCAACAAGGGAGTATTCCTGGGATCAAAATAAGACGTTTTTTTCCATTAACATATGTCATTAATTTCACATCTCTAGTTGCCAGCAAAAAAAAGAAAATTTTGAATTGTGGCTTCAAATATGCACTAAATGTTCGGAAAATTTACAGGCAGGGTTTTTGGACGCTCTATTTATTTCTTGCTTCAAAAATAAGGTAACTCTGATTTAAAGCGGTGAAAATCACAATTAATTTGGCCATGAAAAAACATAAAGATTTGGATTCTTGCATTTCTCGAAACAGTTAACCGTTTTCGATAAAATCACTGGTAAATGAAGTAACCACCTGAAATACTTAGTGGGCTATTTCTTTTTACTTGTTTCCCCCTTTTTGACACTGTTGCATTCAAATTATAACGGCACTTTGATTTACATGTAAGTGTGACGTTTGTGTTTTTCGGTGTAATATAAATTTTGTTTTGTGTTTTGTACGTTGAAATTGACAATTATTTAAATGAACCTCTCGCTGACATTCATCATGTTTATGGCCTGCCTAATGGTAATTCAGTTGAAGCTCGGAAGGTTGTAAGGAATAAGATTTCCTAAGCGCCGTCTACCCAACGACCGAACTTTTGCAAACCGCGCGAAGTCCGTAACCCACTGATAGAAGAACAAATTTAAAACATCATTTGCGAAAATCCTAGATTAAGCACTAGGCAAATAGCCATAGAGTTAGGTGTTTGTCATGTAACAGTCTGGAGGGTTTTGCACGAAAATACTTTATATCCATACCATGTTCAACGAGTTCAAGGATTGCTTCCTCAGGATTTCCCGCGACGCATACATTTCTCGATGCGGGTACTTGAAAAGTCCGAAAGAAATCCGAATTTTTCATCATGCATCGTTTTTACTGGCCAAGCTAAATTTAGCCGCGATGGTGTAGTAAATTTCCACAATATTCATGTATGGGCTTTAGAAAATCCGCACAAGATTAGACAAAACCGTCATCAGGAGCAGTTTAGCCTTAATGTATGGACCGGAATAGTGGAAAATGAAACAATTGGACCATTTTTTTTTTCGAGAATTTTAAATGGCGACACATACTTACACTTCTTGCAAAACAATTTAAAAGTTATTTAGACTCCGTCTTTCATTATTCGTCATCGTTTCTGGTTTCTGGTTTTCTCATTTTCGTTTAACTGTGCGTAACTTACGGATCCCGAATCGGTGGATTGGCAGAGCAGGTCCAATACCTTGGCCTCCCCGCTCACCAGATTGCAACCCGTTGGACTTTTTTTTTTCTGGTGGTATTTGAAGAGCCTAGTTTATGATGCAGGACCAGTGTCTTCCATTGGAGTACTTCGTCAACGGATCATTGATGGCTTCGACTAAGTAATACTCCTGGAGTTGTAGATCGCGTACGTTAGTCTATGCGAAGAAGGAGTAATTGACGTCTTAATTATGACATACCGCTATGTTAGCATCATTTGTTAGCAGAAAGAAAATAAGGTTAGCCCACTAAGGTTTTTTAAGTTTGAAAATTTAATAATTCTTTCTTTTCATTTACCCGCGATTTTCTCGGAACACGGTTAGTTGATTCAAAAAAATGCAAAGACCAATATTTTAGGTTTTTTCGTGGTCAACTTTACTGTGATGTTCAAATTGTTTTTTTTGCGAAAATAGAAAAAAATTGGATAAATAAGTGTAGGCTACCCTCATTCAATCAATTTTGAATAAACTTCATTAATATTATTATTTATCTCTTTGAATCAGAGTTACCTTATTTTTTAAGCAAAAAATTATTACAGCGTCCAAAAAACCAAGGGCCTGTGAATTCTCCGAACATCTGATGCATATTTGTAGCCACAATTCAAATTTACAATGTTTTTCTGGCCACTTGCGATGTCTGTAGATTGGAGGTGAATTTTAGACAAATGTTTATGGAAAAAAGTCTTATTTTGACTTCAAGAATACGCCCTTGAACTAATTTTATTGAATTTAGAAAAATCCTGTATATTTATTTGGAACACGTTTGTCCCCTCTTTGTAATTATCACTCAAATACCTATCCATTTTGAAAATAATTTCAAAATTGTTATGGCTTTTTCTGTAGTTGCTATCTATTGTTGCCACAGGTCCTCCCAAAATTAATAATCAGTACAAAACCCAACAGGCTTTCTTATTACTATCCGATTAATAACAGCCAAAAGGCCAAATTTCATTGATGGTTCACTAATGATCGTCGAATCTTGTTCACCCGCTTATATAAACTAATAAGCTTCTGGAAGGCGTTCGTATATCATACATAGAACGTCGTGGTGTCCCGTGATAATTAAGCCTCATGGGAAGTGACCGTCAAGCAACTTCGTGGTCTTAGTTATGACAGGTAGGGTTTTTCGGAAATAACTGTTATGGAAAGTGGTGGCAGTTCAAACATTGTGAAGAGTGAGGAAAAATGCTGTCGTATGAAATGACTGTCACAGGATGTGGTAGTTTATCCAAAGGTATCTCGCTCCACTACAGACATTTTCTGAAGGCTCCCTCTTGATTTAACAATTGTTGCACTTTTCCAAAACAAAATTTAATGAGTGTTGTAAACATAAATATTTTTGAATAATTTAAACATAAATATAAAGATCTTCAATAAAATCAATTACTTTTTTATAGAATAAATATCTATTCAACATCATAAAACATAGCAAAGGAGCTTTTTTAGTTAGTGTGTAAAACAAAAATAGATAACTCAATCAATATCCTCCACAAACAACATTCTGACAACAATAAACCATACAATTAAAAAAGGGTATTATCTGAAGTATAGAAAAAATATATCAGGATTGTATTATTGGCATATGTGAAAATATGAACAGGCAAAACGTTATTTGCAATTTATGTCCGAAAAACACAGTCTTTGTCAAACGATTCGAAAGTCATAACTGATCAAAACATAAAACATCAATACATTCACTACTAACGTCTTCAGCAATCAGCATATCTTGTAGAGGACACTCAGTTCCTGGCTGAAAAGCATGATAAACTATTACAATGTTATGAACAAGCAAAATGATTCTATAGAAATAAAAAGTCAAACAACTGCAGCGAAATTTTAACAAATAAAATATCCAATTCAACATCAATTTTTCAAAAACATATCTACCTTCAGCAGACTGGGCAGGGCAACCCTCCTCACAAAATCTTCCAAGGAAAAACAGTGTCTTGCAATCAATATACACGTGAATACTGCTAAGGCATTATGAATACCAACATCCTGAAACAATTTATAACAATCAGTATGAATGATTTAACTAAAATCAGAACATATGAATAATCATGTCACATAAAAAACGTATTCATAATTTACCTTTACCTGAATATCCAACTGGTTCAACACATCAGCATAATATCCAGGATGAGATAAAGGACAACAGAGGGTCAACAATACACCCAACCACTCGGAAGCCAATGAGTTACAACAAGCAGTCATTTCTGCACACAGAATTGCCAGATCATTCAACCTTTCATTGTCAGTTTCTCGACAAACATGAATAACTGCATTGCTGACGAAAGAGTACCTGAAAAATTGTTGATAATAAACAAGTTAAATTTCAAAACCACAAAATAAATACACTCGCATGCAAAAAAAAACGCAACAAGTTAATATTTGGTAAAAAAATCGAGCTCTGTTATCTTTTTTATTTTTAATTCAATTTTCAAAATGTAGATAAAATTATTAATTTTATCTTGCACATTCAGTCTATTCGTAAATGCTAGCTTATTAGTCAGTAACAGGGTTAATTAGAAGTTTGTTGTTAAACCGTAATTTTAAAAAATTCTGTGAAATAATTTCGTGGTCAAATTCTTTCAAATTACTTATTTTTGTTAAGAACCATTTTTTTCCAACATTTTGATTAATGCCTTTGAGTGCACTAATTCATTTTTGAGAGAGAAATGAACTTGTTTGTCATCAACGGTTTACTTTAATAAATATAATTGTTTGAATAAGTGCTTTGTTCGTTGTTGTCCTAATGCCAGTTTGGCAGTGAGAGACCTAAAAGAACTTCAACTATGGTTTTAAGCGCAGAAAATTGCGCAAAAGCTGTTGCTCTTGTTGAAGATGGATATGTTGCAAGAATACTTCGTGTTCATCGCTCTACCATCAAAAGAGTAGTCGAACGTTTTAGACAAACTGGTAGAAATAAGCGTAGGACAGGCAGTGGCAGAAACAGACATGTGTTTATTTTTCCCTGTCATAAACTTGTATGTTTCTTGGGAAATAAATATTATTATTATTATTATATCTTCACGTGAATACTCTGCGGGATCGTCATTTAACATAGGATGCAGTCTAGAAATCAACTTCAAGAGGTCCGAGGTACAATTGTTAGCCAAGCACTTTGGTTTGAAAGCTTGCAGACCAGCAATTGACCCCAAATTACTTCCGCGTCATCGAGTAGCTAGACTGCAATTTGCTACTGAACATTTACATTGGAACAATGTTCTTTTCACTGACGAATCCAGATTTTGCTTACATTCTCCAGATGGACGAAAAAGAGTATGAAGAAGAAAAGAGGAAAGATTTGAAGAGTACACGTTCAGTCCCCGTCTGAGGTATGGAGGAGGTTCAGTAATGGTTTCGGCAGGAATATCCCGGGAGACCTGCACCGAGTTGTAGGTCATCGATGGATCCTTGACGTCCCACCGATATATTGAGGAGATATTGAACAATTACGTTGTACCTGCAAGTGGATTTATCGGTGATGACTTTATCCTGATGCAGGATAATGCGCGGCCACATACACAATACCTCGCGGAAGTAGGTATTAACAAAATGACTGGCCAGCATATTAACCTGATCTCAACCCCATAGAGCATCTTTGGGACATGCTTAGTAGGCGAGTCAGAGATCACGAAGTAGCTCCGGCTACGATAAATGTGCTTCTTTTATAAATTCAGGAGGGATGGCAAAATATTCCTCAAGATGCTATTCGTAACCTAATTGAAAGTATGAACCGACATATGCCGGCAGTAATAAGAGCTAGAGGTGTTAATACAAAATATTAAGCTGAATTTGTTGTAAAAAGTACGTTTCTTCAGGTTATTTAAGTTACCGTTCAATTGGTTTGTTTTGAAGTGGGTATACTCATTTGCATAAATTGCAATAATTGCTTATTATTATGACTGAACAATATATTTTTACCTTCTCATTGCTAGACTCAAAAACTGACCTATCAAACCGGCATTATTGCACAATGAGCAAAGCCATCCCGTCAAAAACTAACATTTTTGAAAATTGGGTATAAACTGTTGTTGAGAGTTCATTTCTCTCTTAAAAATGGACTATTGCACTTAGGCATGAACCAAAAATCAAAATGTTGACAAGGAATGGTTCTTAACAAAAATTAGTATTTTGAAAGAATTTGACCACGAAATTATTCCACAGGATGTTTTAAAATTAGGGTTTAACAACAAACTTCTAATTAACCCTGTATAATGACTAATGAGTCAGCATTTAACGAAAGACTGAATGTGCAAGTTGATAGTATATTACACACTGAGGTGGGAAGAGATTCATTCCTGTCGTGGGATCAGTTAGCAAAGCAAAGCTTCGAGGTTAGCTATGATCTCGAGACAGGAATGAAACTTCCTACCGAGGTTTGTATACTATTTAATTTATAACCATCATATTTCGATCAAAATTAATAAATCTCTGTTTCGTTCTGAACATACCTAAAATATTACATTTAACGACAAATTACCTAGAATGCAGTTTTCCCAGAATAATCAAGTAGATATATTGTTACCGTGACTACGGGGGACACAATTGTCACCAATATAAATAAATGTCAGATAAAGTCAATAAATGTCAGATAATTAATAATTTTGTCTACAGTTTGATGGAAAAATTTTGAAAATTGACCTAAAAATAAAAACTGTGAGACCTGAAATTTCACCAAATATTAACTTGTTGCGTTTTTTATGGATGTGAGTGTAGTTTACATATTACTTGAATACATTCGAATAATGAGAACCTCAAGGATTTGTGTCAAGTTCTCCAAGAATGTCAAGGAATAACAAACTCACCTATTGCTCCCGTTCTCATTCAGCTGCTTAGCTAGAACACTATCTATCCTGCCAGCTCTTCTCGGACTGATAAACAGCTCCTGCATATACTGAGAGTTGTATACATATAAGTTACTAGGTGTCGGTTGGGGTGAAGTATACAGTGCTTGCTTTATTTTGGGATAGGCATTTCCGAATGGTTCAACAGTGTGTGGTTTGGATTTGAGCAAACTGCATGAGGAGTATAAGTCGTAAAGATGAGCAAGTATGCATCTTTCAGCAGAGCTGCAATCCCCAGGATTTGATACATGCTTAACGACCTTACAAAGGCCTTCAAACACAGCAGACGTCTGATCTGGTGACACTGTGGTGATAAAAAGAAGAAGGTATAATTGCATAATACAAAAACAATTCTCTTCTGTAATATAGACATAGTGTATATAAACTCCAAGTTATTAGTGGTTTTCAGAAGTTACTTGGTGATTGAAACAATGTAACAATTTTTGTAAGGTGAATGAGGATATTTATGAGGCTTCGACATTTGTTCTCTTCTTCAACAGTATTTATTTAGTTAATTAATTTATTTATTTATATGGTTTCACCATGTTCGCAAATTGAATGCCCAATCTTGCAATATTACATTAAATTTCTCGATGGAAGTATCTGTCGCCAGATTGATGATTGCGTCGCAACTGTAATAGTAGGAACACAGGTATTAACAGTTCGACTAATTTCGGCGTTTGTAGACTCACTGAATCGACTGATTGTTAGTGCTGAGAAATTTAATAAGTGTTTGACGAACACCGCCATAATTGATAAACAAATGAATAAGTGAAAAAACTACTAGTACATTTATTGCTGTGAAAGTTGCAGCTAACTTTTGCCGCAAAGTGACAATTGTACTGCGGCATTCGCGACTTTTTATATACGAGTTGAATTTTCATTAAAATTATTAGGAATATCAATATCTATACTCACGCAACAAACAACAATGATATCTCCTCAATACTCCTACCACATACAAACTCAAAGAAGTGGTATAATTTCTACTGAGCACCAAATTTTTATTGTATAGCTGTGTCTCGACCTCTGGCAGCTCCTTCAAAATTTGAATGCATACATCTATAAGTCCGTAAATATTCAGTGCTAGTTCCATCAGGTCAAACAAAAATGCAACATGCTCCTGAACCGGTAAATAGTTGGAATTTCCCGTAGCAAACGAATTGAGCATCTCTATAACTGTGACACTGCACTGATAAGTCACGAGATGTTGATCAAAATAGCTGAGACTCTGACATTTCTGGGTTGTGGCTTCGAAGTTAAATTCGTTTCTGGAATGCTTTTTAACTTTGCCACCTTCTGCTACGTCTATGCTAAACTTTTTGGAGAAGAGTTTGCAGATCTCCTTAGACATTTTTTTCACTGTGTGCCTGAAATGGGAATACGGTTTTCATTTCTCGGATTCTGAAACAGTTCTGTAGATACAAAGTTATCCAAAAATAGGAAACAAAAATTTCGTAAAACCGAAAAATGCCTGTCTCTCCAAAAAAGCTTTATTATATCACATATTCGACTGACACCAAAAAAAAATATATAAAAGGAATTAAAAAAAAATTACCTAGCTTCATCTCGATTTTTTCCGACACCGTAGAGCAAAACGTGGCGCTGATTGCAGTCGTGTTGGCAAAACGGATCATCTTGGCTCAGCGGAAAATGCGTGGTATATAATAAATGCCGAGAAGGTTTCACTTTGAGATCGTTGTGATCAGCTTCCATGGGAACATGCCCCATTGAAGATGGGACATGAGGATGATGTCCGTGATCATGTTCCTTTGGGCTATCAGGAACATCCATCGAGTTTTGCTGGTCTTCCTTGATATTTTGAAGGATTTTGTCAAGATCGTGGTCGATATTTGCATCATCATAGTCCATTGGCTGTACATTGGATAAATTAATTCACAATAATTCTCCTTTCCTAAATTTAGAATACTTACCTCCATTTTCGTATGGTGATGATGACTAGACATAGTGTCAGTTGTCTCTTCATGTCCCAATAAGTCTCCTCTTGATATAAGCGTACACATATAAGCATCGTGAGAAAAAACATCGCGGCGGATTAGTTCCGCAAAAAGATGAACCAAATTCGAAAATGCGGTCTTCTTCTGTAAAAAATTTACGAAAAATTTATTAAAAAAAACTTGTACAAAAATTCACCGCGATAACTAAGTTGAAATAACTATAACAACCAGATATTATGTTTTACCATACTACAATCATCTGGAGAGGGGACAGGGGCTTCTGTATCCAAAAACTTCATCAGCAAAGACTGAAACATTGGTGGACCTCCGGGAACACTACTGCTAGAGTCTTTGTCGTCTCCAGTAGTAGCTTCTTGATCGCTTGGTGTATTAGAATCAGACTGTCTTCGATCTAATAAAGCGGCAACTGCAAGAGCCCTGTGCTCTCCTGTTCTTTCAGGAGACACAGCCCATTCACAAAGAAGTTTCACAACAGCATTTTCTTGGTCCAAGTTACTACAAAACACCTGTAAAATAATTGAAAGCATATATTGTATATTTCTCACAATATGGTGACGAACTATAACATTTCAACAATTCAGAAGTTCAGTTTCAGAATTTTAGAGAGTTATGACATGGCATACCTTCGCATATAAAGTATCTAGAGAATTTGTGGCATCCATCTTATCAAAACGATGTCGATCCAGGGCATCCAATGCGGCCAGAACTCTTGTAGTAACGGTTCCTGCAGACGAAGCCTGCCACTTTTCTGTACACCATTTTCCTTCGGCTCTTTTACTACGTTCTCTAATAAAATTTTCACTATACACTATTCGCTTCCTGTAGGTGTTCATATCGCATCTAGGAGGTACCGGCAGCATCGATGGTAAGATGGGAAGGTTGTCCAACGGAGAACCATGCCAGATGGTACCTACACCTGTAGCACACCACACCAAAGCTGTGGGGCATTCTAGTGCTATTGTTTGAATGATGGTACTCAGTTGCAGAACTAAAAGAAATCAAAAGAGTGAACAAATCTTGTACCTAAATCATTAATAACAAGAGAGTTATGTTCATAACAGGAAAATGAGAAATTTCTCTTTATTTGAGAATAATACTCTCTGATATATCGCTATGCATTAATACATGGTGTTTCCTAACTACTGTTCCTAACTGTAGGGGGTCATTCAAAAAATCAACTATTTCTATTGTTTGACAAAGCATTTCCAATGATTGAATTTAAAAAAAGGAAACCTTGGATAACCAAATGCATTGAAATTTCCTCACAAAATATGAGGTGTCTTCATTATATCAGAAAATATTTTTTGGAAAATGAAATTTTCTTAATGACAATAACAAGTATAGAAGTACTTATAGACGGGTCATCAAGACTGCTGAAAATATCCATCTAAATAAAATTTATGAAATTCCAGAAATAAACAGAAGGAAACTTGGAAAATTGTTAATGAATTGAGGGGAAAAACAACTTAACTCCCGTATAGTGTGAACTGACTTCTGAAGAACTTAATAAATTTAGCTGGAGAAATATTGCCTGAAACAAATCCCATTGATTACATGAGTCGCATCTCCGTATTGAAATCTTTGTGTTATTCACCAACTTATGCGAGTGAAATAAAAGAAATTCTTACGGAAATAAAAACCCTTCATGTTGGGATGATATTTCTTTCAAAATATTCTTGGGAGTACCTGATGACCTTTTAGATGTTCTGGCAGATGTTATGAATACATCTGTATTAAATGGTATTTTTCCATCATGCCTGAAACTTGCCGAGGTTATTCCTTTATTCAAAGGTGGTGATCCCAGTTTACCAGCAAATTTCAGACCAATTTTATTGTTATCAACTGTATCAAAGATTATTGAAAAATTGATGAAAAAAAGATTCTTGAGCTTTCTTGAACAAAATAAACTAATAAATTCCAAACAGTTTGGTATTCAACGTTCGAGAATCACAAATGATGCAATGTTTTTTCTTCTCGAGAAAGTTTATCTTCATCTGAATAATGGAGAAGTTGCAGCTGCAGTATTTTTGTGATATAACAAAGGCGTTCGACTGTGTCAATCACAACATATTGCTAAAAAAATCTTGAAATATATGGTTTCAGAAGAAACATTTTGTTGTGGCTTGTATCATATTCAACAGATCATGAACAAAAGGTGACATTCAATTCTATTTACTCAATTAACAAACAAAAGATTCTGAAACTGAAAATAAATTCTTGGGGCCATATATTGATAAGGAATTAAAATTTGAAAACCATATTACAAAATTATGCAGAAAATTATCCTCAAACTGCTATGCTACCCTAATGGACGTTCATTTAGCAAAAATGCTTATTTTGCTCTTTGTGAGTCAATGTACTATTCATACTCCAAAAAAGAGCTTTGAGGAACACATTTCGGGCAGGAATTAGAGATTCTTGCCATTTTTTCACCATTACCTAATATTTTCATTTTGAAAACAGTTTGCCTAATACATAAAAACTACAGAGAAAGTATTAAGTCACATCAGTTCAAATATGAAACTCGACTCATAATATTGTTCCTATTCCCAAAACAGCGCAAATCCTCCATACTATATAATGGGAAGAAGTTGTTCAACCACTTACCTCTCCCTATCAGAAAAATTAACAAAACGGAAAAGTTTCGCAAAGAAGAAGAATTCCTCATTGAAGACTCCACAACTTAATTTTTAATTCTAATTAAGATGAAAATTCGCGTTTAAATGTCTTGGCGATTTTTGAACACATTTTGGGAGCTCAAGTGTGTATGTACATGGTCAATATGCACTGGCTTACCCATGAACGTGTATATTATATATAAGATTTTTTGTTTTTAATTTTTATTCCAATGCTGACGGATTGTGCTACTGCCATAATTTTATTCTTGTTTTATATTGTATATGGTTAAAGTTATTTATATTTTTAAACGTTCTTTTAAATTAGTGAATTTTTATTAGTTTTAAGAATCTAAACTTAGTCAACATAATTCAACATTTTATGACCATAAAGTATTTCTGATTCTGATTCGTTAGGTCATTTCAAGAAGAAAAGTTCCCATGAACATATGTCCGGAGGTGTTTTGATTTTTGAATGGCGTTGAATTTAAAAAAAAATGTTAATTATAAAATATCATTTCATGAACACCTGCATTGTAGACCAGCTGACATTGATAGTAGGGTTTTTCCTACACATATTTCGTTTTAAATTAATCAATAAATGTACCAAATTGCAACCAAATCGGTTCTAGGATATTCATGATATTTTATGATTACCAATTTTTTTTTATTTCAACGCCCTGTATCTTGGAAACAAAGCATTTCCCGACATATGTTCATAGGAACTTTTCTTCATAAAATGACCAAACGAATCACCCTCTGTTAGGAATCGCAGTTAGGAAACACCCTGTATATCAGTAATAAGTTATCAGATTGAATACCAAATACTTGTCAAATGATATAAAATGTCAAAAACAAAAATTACCTGAATGAAAAAGAGAATGAAAATGTTGAAGAATTATAGCCTTAAGCCAAATATCCATATTTTTTTTTCATTGGGGAAGCAAGTAGAATATTGTATGTTTTCATTAAAAATTTTTGCTGATTTTATTATTCAATAATAATAAAAAGAAACGCTCTTTGTTGAATCATGAGAAGTTTATAATTTAAAATACATTTGACCTTGATAAAAATATCAAATCATAATAAAAAAATAAAAAATTTGCTAGAATATTTCTGAATTACCAATATCCCGATGATGTGGACAGTTCTGATACTCCACTAAGGTATTCTGAATAGGATTAGAAGCCACATTATCTTTTTTCTCTTTTTCAGAATCTTTTGGTTCTGTTTTACTCTCGCTTGGTGGGGAAGTCATCAAATTTGTCTCAGCCACATTATTCAACATCCCACTCAATTTTTTTGTACAAAAATGAGCTAATCTTCTACACAGAAGTTCTGAGTGCACAAATTCGTCTAAATACTGTAACGTAAGAGGTAAAAATATTCTCAAAATGCCATCATCAGAAGGCTGAGATTTCTGTTTTTCCAATAGTTCAATTATCCAGTTCAGCACTTCTTGTCTATCCATCAGACCTTAAATGAAATTTAATTAAAATGAAAGTGCATTTTTTAAAAAACAAGACCTACCCTCCTCATATAAGTATTTTAAGAGTCTAATACAATATGTCCAATGTCTGACAGCAAGTTTTTGTTCAGTCTCCATAGTGTGAACAGAATTCAAAGTTGCATTAGCTGGTTGGGGTTTCTCAACTTGTGAATAGCACTCCTGAAGTTTTGGTATTTGATCTTTAAGGAATTTTAGAGTTGTACCAGTCCATTCTAGAAGAAAACAAAAGCAAATTCTTATAAACATTTACATTAATGTTATATAGGTATGAATATATATAGATTGAACAAAGAAAAATAATATTTCAGCAGGAATATCAGAGAATTTACCTGTGGTTGGATCAGGCATTTGACGTTTCTTGATTTTAGTCTCTGAAACAGCAACTGTGTAAGCAGAACTCAGCTTTATGAACCAAGCCGCTCTGAGCATGGGAACTTGATATTCAGTGAGCATGATGAATATTTCTTCCTTCTTATTGAAATTTGGAGCTCTTTTTGATAGGTTCATCAATGGTTTGTTACCAGAAAGGTCTTTGAACCATGCTTCTATATGATTCTTAGTTCTGTTAGTTACAGGCCAGAAGTTATCTTTTGGGTTGATTTGCTGTCTTTTTCGGCCAGAGTCTGGCAACATGGAGAGCTCCTCTTTGCGAGCAATGATAGCGTTGAAATAAGCTCCAACCTAAACAGTATCACTATTGCTCAAAAATTCACTGTACCAAAACATTTTGACAATCTAATATAAAAATGTTAATTACCTTGTTTGCTGTAACATTACAGTTCCTGGCAGTTCCAAACTCATCGCTCAAGTGGGTCATGGTAGGAAATCCATGTTTTACATTTACACTAGTGAGTTCATCTTCTTTTTGTTTCGGCTCTTGTGGGTATACATCTGGAGGCCCAATCCGAGCTTTCTTCAAGGGCCTTTTTTCGTATAATAAGCTACTGTTAAACATTTTTCTTTGGTGGCAAAATATCTATTAGGGATGAACTGAATAACTGGGACAATCAACAAGTCTAATTTTACTATATCCTTTGAAAATTTATTTGCAAATGATTTTGGCTCATCTTCAGTGATGGTATGGCATTTTGGAACAATACCTCAAGTTCTGCAATCACCAATAACAAAAAAATTAGATTTCTGCACTCAACTCGTATACCATTAAACATCATCATAACATTCATCATCCATAATAACAAAACTCTTGTATCTTGTCCATGAAAACATCGAAAACTCGATAAACTCATTATCAAATCATCACTGAATTCTGAATTTAGAGATTTATGGGGGTGGGATTCCGTGTTCCATGAAATTCTATAGTCGACAGTTATGTCTCTTTCGCTCCCATTAAGTCTACGATGATGACATCTCATTTATTTGATCAACAATAGAATTTCATGGTAAACGGAATCCCACCCCTGATCACTATCACAAGCTTCGTTTTATTTGTTCCATTCCCCAGTCCCATTCCGATATTTTAGGAATAAATTGCCATTTATCTGTCATTCATGACATTTTCATCATTGTATTTGTGTCATATGTTATATGTTTATATCACTAAAACGGTACCGGATTTGTCATATGTCAAATTATTTCAACAAACCGATACCGAAATGAGTCAAACAAAACGCAGCTACAGTCAAGAGTGAACAAGAGCCTGTTTTCTGTGTCACTAACATGAGGTTTGTGGTCACTGCAAAGTGCTGTCGTCACGATTGGGTACAGCTTGAAACATCTTTCCAAACAAATGAGAAATTATTGATTTGATGATTTTGCTTATTTTCGTCAAGAATAAGGAATATAATCCTTATTGTTTTCAATGAAGGTTGAAAGATTCACCAAGTTCCATCCACTTGGACGTCACCGTAAGGACATCGTTTTTGCCTTCGCGTCGCGCGTCACGAATTCTGATTGGCAAATTTCCCACGCTCGACACAATTCGCCAATCAGAAGGCATGACGCGCGACGCAAAGAGCGAAAAGCATAAACGATGCATTGGAAACTCACCCTGATTGGCAAATTCCCGACGCTATTCGCCAATCAGAATGGGTGACGCGAAAGCAAAAACGATGCTATGGGAACTGACCCTTAGTCCCAGCACTCCTAACTACAGACCATAGTAGGTGGTCTGTGCTCCTAACACTGAATCGACTGAACTGCGCCCTGCCGCCCGGTCGTCATATTAATATTTCACAGTAATCTGTATTTAAGGTTATGTCTATGTCGACGTTTTGCTGAAAAGAAAATGATACTAATGATGGATTTATGCTGAAGTTTCAAGTCGGAAGTCGTAAGAATATTCGTCAATGATTGGTTGAACAGTTCATTCTAACCAATCATTGACGAATATTCTTACGTTCCGATTTAAAACTCCAGCATAAATCCAGCATTACTCACTTTTCCCGCCATTTGAGAACAGAGAACAGTACAGGTTATGTTAGGTTTCAGATTAAACTCACTTGTAGTTACAGAAGATAACAGTAGTGAATGATGTTGTTATTGTCCTGGCCAATAGGTCTTTGATATATTAATTAGTGAATGAATCCATGAATCGGCAAACAGTAAACAGTTTAGTCGTAGCCGTTGTAGGTTGTATCAGTGCAGGTTTGATTCCGGATCACTACTAGGAAAATTTTAAAGTGATAGGAGAAAGAGCCGTGTTTTTGAATCTCAAGCTCCAAGCCACACTGTTTTCATGCTAGTAAGCTCAACTTTTTGAAGTCAAAATCAGGAACAGTTGTACATTTCAATGACTACTCTGAAGCCCTCTCTCAAAAAATGCATGAAAACAAATCTTCAGGAAGCGTCAAACTCATGGATTTTTTTGTTGAAAGAAGAAGCTTTAGACCTTTCTGATGACAATTCCGACGCTGGAAATCCTGTCATTGTGACTTTAAGACACCCAAAGGGAGAAGGTTCAGCTAAGTTTATGCTCTCGCCAGAAAATAATTTTGTGCAAGAGATTTTGACCTTCACAGACGGCAACGGATCATGGTTTCTTGATGAATCTGTTAAAAGCAATGGAAAGATATATTTGTCAACACCTATCGACCCTTTATTTTTAGTTCTTCCGTATTTCCAGAAACATTGCAGTTCTCAGGCTATTCCCTTGGGCCAGCTTCTGAGAGATGAAGATTATCCTGAAACAGAAAGATTGCTTAAGTCTAGTGGTTTGAAATACCTAAACATGATAGCAGATAGAAAGGGAGATGAAGATTTGCGTGCATATAAATACAATGAAGAAAAAACTGTTTGCTGGTTGAAGAAGAAAACAAGGAGAGTCGCGGAAATAATCAAACAAAAAAATATACATTTTGTTGGAGGGGCCGCTTCAGCAACATTTATTGAATCTTCGGAAAGTGATATTAATGAGTACTTGCGATTCGCCCATGAAATTGTATCTGAGTATCTCATGGAAGACTTGAGCATCAAGTTGCTGAAGTGTCTTGACCTGCCTGAAGATCCCCAAAGTCAACTAGGCTCCAAAAGAAAAAGTGAATCAATGCTCACAAATCCAAAAAAATATAAAATTGATGAAAATATATGTAGTACTACTAGGATCTTGGAAGAGAATAAGACAGAAATCAAATTACCAAAAAAGACTGTACAGTCATCCAAAGACAAGGCAAGAACAAGAGCTGCTTTAGGAAGCAAAACCATTGGCTCATTTTTCAAGAAAACATAATTCATCTTGTCACTATCAGAGAAATAATTATAAATGTTGTTTGTTGATTCCAAATTACATTCAATTCAAAAGACTCAACCAGAGTTTTTTTTAATAATTTAAAAATATCTATGTAGATACATTGTATTTGAAAAATATATAAAAGTATATTTATACTATATTGTAGATAGATGGAAGAAAAATATAATAGTTTTCCCAGCAAGGTTTCTTTTTGGTAGTGGTGTCTGTTGAACATCACATCAGAGTAGTTCATGCAATTAGTATAAAATGTATGTCCTGTTGGAGAAACCTTAATTATTCGATATTCTATAATATTCATTAAAAGCAAGTTCCAGACTATTATAAAGGACTTTAGCTTTCAATTTTCAAATAAAATCTTGTAACAATAAAAAATATCTTCTAAAACAAGAAATCGACAATAATATTGTTGAACTCATTAATTTATATTTGATATAATGAACATATTTCAGCAGGGAAAAAAATATACTCGAATTTGGGAAATTTTGAATGCTTGTGAAATGTGATGGCTAACCCAACTCTCCAACTTTATAGCATTTTGTGAATTGTGAACAGATAGGACATGCAATAGGGGAGTGTTTTTTCTCCCCCGCTCAGGCTATGCCTTTGGGTAGACTCAATGATTAGTGTTTATGAGGGAGAGTATTATTATTATCATTATTATGTTCCAAATTAATCAACTGCCAGGTTGCGTTCAAGGGCGAAGTTCGTAGGCTGGTGAGTGGAGTGGTGGATGATCCAGGAGTAAATAAAAAAAAATACTTATATTACCAATTTTTAATAAGCTGTGGCAACGCTGTACTGTACTTCAACCGATTTCTAAAGTTTCAAGCACCAGGTTGAGGCTTGAGGTTTTTATGTTTTTAATTCCATACTTTCTATTGGTGGATTTTGACAGATGTCATTTATTAACCAATGAGTGAACTAGATTAGGGAGCCGTCGAGCAACAAACACTCAAAAGAAAGCAGTCTATCATATCATATATAGTCAAACAGGCAGGTGAAAATCCACGTGAACTAGTATCTAGTCAATACTCATACTTTATACAGTTTTTTCACCGGGAAAAATTACTGTAACCTGAACCTAAGTATGGCTGATGCAGCAGGGGGCGAAACTCTTTCAAAAAAGTAAGTTTTTGTGCAAGAAAGAAATATCCAGTTCAGCCTAAAGAGATAACCTAAAAATGATGCAGCTTGTTGCTATAGTGAGAAAACAGTTCTTCTCATCTAATATAAAATTATTGGGAAAACGTAAAAGGTATGTTCTCGTCATTTGAAACATCAACTAATTATATTCTATTTTCGTTTCAGTGAGCTAAAAAGGAGACTGAAAGCTGAGCAAAAAGCCAAAGAAAAGGCAGAAAAAGCAGCAACACAGCCTGTTGAATCCCTGAAACCAAAAGAAGCAAAGGTATCTGAAGCTGAGATTAGTCCAAATGAATATTTCAAACTTAGATCCAGTGCAGTTGCGAATCTCAAAGCTTTAGGCGGTGAGAATTCTCCTTACCCTCACAAATTTCATGTATCCATATCTTTAGAAGACTTTATTGCAAAATACTCCCATTTAAGCGATGGAGAGTCACTCGAAAATGAACGTCTTGCTGTTGCTGGCCGAGTACATGCAATAAGAGAATCTAGTTCAAAATTGGTATTTTATGACTTGAGGGGGGAAGGTACAAAAATTCAAGTGATGGCAACTGCCCGCCAGTATGAGGATGAGAATAAATTCGAGGAAGATATAGAAAAAATACGAAGAGGGGATATTATAGGTGTTGAAGGAATTCCAGCAAAGACAAAGAAAGGTGAGCTCTCTGTGGTACCAAAGAAAGTCAAGCTATTATCGCCCTGTCTGCACATGTTACCTCATCTACATTATGGACTCAAAGATAAGGAAACCAGATTCAGGCAAAGATATTTGGATTTAATTCTGAATAATAGGGTACGCAAGGTCTTTGAAGTCAGAGCTAAAGTTATTGCTTATGTCAGGAAGTTCCTCGACCAGATGGGTTTTCTTGAAATCGAAACTCCTATGATGAATATGATCGCTGGAGGGGCCACAGCTAAACCTTTTGTCACACATCATAACGATCTCAATATGGATCTTTATATGCGTATAGCTCCAGAGCTGTACCATAAAATATTAGTCGTTGGAGGTCTGGATAGAGTTTATGAAATAGGGAGGCAATTCAGGAATGAGGGTATAGACTTGACTCACAATCCTGAGTTCACCACGTGTGAATTCTACATGGCTTATGCCGACTACAATGATCTCATCACAATAACTGAATCTATGGTTTCTGGTATGGTTCACAGCATACATGGAACCTACAAAGTCAAGTACCATCCTGAGGGACCTGATGGAGAAGAAGTTGAAATCGATTTCACACCACCCTTCAAACGTATTCGTATGATACCAGCACTTGAAGAAGCTCTGAAAGTACAGTTTCCACCAGCAACGGAGTTTTCTTCGGAAGAAACTAACAAATTCCTTAGCGACTTGTGTACAAAAAACAATGTTGAATGCCCTGCTCCCCGAACAACTGCTAGGTTGCTGGACAAGCTAGTTGGTGATTTTATCGAAGAACAGTGCATCAATCCATCCTTCATTATGGAACATCCTCAAATCATGAGCCCATTGGCTAAGTGGCATAGGTCGATTCCTGGTTTGACAGAACGTTTTGAGTTATTTGTGATGAAAAAGGAAATCTGTAATGCTTATACAGAGTTGAATGATCCTCTAGTTCAAAGACAAAGGTTTGAACAGCAAGCAGCAGATAAGGCAGCTGGCGATGATGAAGCTCAGTTAGTTGATGAAGATTTCTGCAAGGCATTGGAATATGGATTACCTCCTACTGCTGGTTGGGGTATGGGAATTGATAGACTTACCATGTTTTTAACAGACAATAATAATATCAAGGTAAGTAGTAAGAATTCTCTTTTTTAGTCTTTCAATGTTCAGTTTAGAGGACTATAAAACATCGGCCGGCAAACTCGTTACCAAACATTGAAAAACCGGCCCTTTGTCATAGTTCAAATGTAAATATGAAGATTCCCCATTTGGTCGAAGAAAAGAAAAAATCATCAACCAGCTATTTATGGCTTCCCAGAAATGCATTACAGCACCATTTATGGTTAAATGAAACAGATAACCACACCTTTGCTTTTATACTTTTATGAACTTAATTTTCTCAAAAACATTCCCTAACATCAAGTTATTAAGCCTAGATTTTATAGGCAATTCAAACTAAGAAAAGGTAGGATCAAGTTTTTTTTGCCATGGTTACAAAAAAATACCTATGTTTTTGTTGATCCTGAAGATTTAATTTTAATTCACTTTTCAGGAAGTTTTACTGTTCCCCGCAATGAAACCTGATGACCCAAATAAGAACAAGGAAGAAGTAATCACAAAGGAAGAAAATTAGTATTAATTTTTATTTGCATTTTATTTATGTTATTATTTTTTAATTATTTTACATGATGAATAAACAAATGCAGGGAAAGTAATCTCTTAGTTTGAATTCCTTTACAATAAACCAAATTTTCGATTCATACATATGCTCAAACTGGTTTCAGGTTAATTGTTGTTTACAATTATTCTTTATTCTATCAACCAGCTCTCTCTTATCAACCCTCAGAAAAAATGAACCTGAGGTTTGGCCAACTGTTTCAAATTAACAATAATTTCATACAGTTGAAGACTTTCGGTGAAATGGATATTAATGATAACAATATGAATTTTATAATAAAACATTCTTTTATTTATCTAATGTATACTTCAGTAATTCCAAAACGTAATTTCATTATTCCCAAAACGTAATTCAGAACAAAATACTGATGTAGAATTCAACCAGCCCACATGAAAATTGTCATAGATTCAAATCTAACTTTCTAATTAAAGCTCTAGGCAGTGATTTTCATACATCATCATCCTCCGTTATTGGTGCAGTTGAGTTATAATGCTCACCCAGCCTGTATAAGTGCCTGTGGTATGTCAAAATCAATTCAGGACCATTGAATTGCTCACCCTGTAGAGTAGGTGGTCCTGTTGCTTGAATTATCTTGATAGGACTGGTCAATATGTTTGAAAGAGCTCTAAGCTCAAGTTGTCCACCCCACAGTTTTGTTGTTGCAACATCTTTACAGTAATTCTCGAAATGTTCTTCACTAACAATCTCTGACTCGTCCAACTCATTGCACATGAAAGGAAGAAATTCATCTTTGTTCTTCCGCATGAACTCAGCTGTTACCTTCCGTAAGTCATTCACAGAATGAGTACACCTACCTGTTACTTGCAATTGATGATTTACTGCTAGGTACAAGCAGTTACCATCAGCAGGAATATCATGAAGCTTCAACTTCATTGACCGGAGAACTTGTTTGATAGCATTCGTCTCTAACACTCTAGGGCCTTCTTTATTCTTTTCTGCTTGCTCGGCTATTCGTTTCTCACGTTCTTTAGCTTCATTTTCCTTCTTATTTCTACGCTTTTGAGCTCTCGAAACTCGAGTTTTTACTTCGGTGTCTTCCTCTTGAGTATCTGATGGTTCACTGGCATTTTCATTTAAAGTCTCATTTTCGAGGGGTTCCTGAATATCTTCAGAGTTGCTTTCTAATTGTCGGAGTTCTTGTTCATGTTTTTTATCTAATTCTATTTCAAATTTAGCTATCTCTTCACTAATTTCTCTCTTTTTCTTCTTGTCACCTTTTGGGACACTCTTCTTCAACGACTGTATCTTCAAGAACAAATCTTTTTTTTCCTGTTTATGTTTTATCAAAAGTACTTCTTCGTTGACTACATCTCCTGAACTCATAATTATCAGTTAATTTAAAACTAATATTAAACTAAACAAACTACGATAGTAATAACCAATAAGTGTGGTTAAGTCAACCCACACTCCAGTTCCAGTTACTCCACACCACAGAATACAGATATATACACACTAAACGTTCAAGTTTCAACTCAAATAACCAACTGTTCTGATTGGCCCATGCGGGTAGCATATATAAAGTCTTGTGGGTTGAAACTCATGCCTCTACCAGTCAACACGGGTGGGAGCAGAGTACCATACCTTTCACTCCTGAACTACCTGACTTTATAAATAAGGTTCAATTGGAACACGATTTTTTTGTTGTCTGTCAGATCACTTCAGGTGCTACTCGGAGTCGACAATACTGTGTGTTAGAAAGCAGCTTTAATGCTGTCATTGGGTGTCATTGCTGTCATTTTCATTTGTAGTAATAGGTTAGGTCCAAAGTTCAAAATTTGTTCTCAGTTTTTAATTGTAAAGTCTGGGTCAAAGTCTGAAATACTTAAATGTTGGATTTGTTTTTATAGTTGGAGAATATCTTGTGAGCGATTGGTGGATTTAGTACTATAATTTTTGAGAAGACTCCGGTGGTGACTGAAAATAAAAATGTCGAGTCTACGGCTCTTTGGGGCACTTTCTAGACTTGCCAAAAATAACATTAAATTCAACTACAAATGTGAGTAGAAAATTGAAATAAAATAATCATTTACGATAAGTATTCAGTAGGTTAGTAATTGGAGGTTGTACTTTGATCTAAAATTCAGATTGAAATGTATCTGTATGTAAATGTCCTGTAAGTCTACAGGAAGCTGTCTGGACTGTATATTTAAAATTGTCGAATTGAACTTTTTTGACAATGTATTTTTTTATTTTTTTTTGTTTACATTAACAACTAAAAAACTATGGCATGCATCTTGATAAAACTGAATATCGAACATCCCGGCCGCCTTGAAATGTTTATTTCAACTAAGTCCGTGTTGAAACTCGACACAAGCAAGTACAAAAATGTAACTATTTGCCCTCATTCACTGGCAATAAACACAGTTTAGAAAGTGCACGTTTGGTAGTAGCACCATCACTGAATTTAATAGTCACCACCCGCGTAATGTTATCAGTTCCAGGATGAATATCGAGAACTCTGGCAGTCTTCCACTTCAACGGGGGAAGATTTTCTTCTTTGACTATCACTAAATCACCTGATTTGATTTTTGTATGACCACCTTGGAACCATTTTTGCCTCGCTTGTAACTCAGAGATATACTCCTTGCGCCATCGTTGCCAAAAATGCTGCATAATTTGCTGGAGTCTCTTGAAATGTGATAAACGATTTTCGGGTACTTGAGTGAAACAAGGTTCGGGTATAGAGGTAATTGGTCTGCCTATTAGAAAATGTCCAGGACTAAGAGGGGTGAAATCATCGACATTCGATGACATTGGAGAAATGGGTCTGGAATTTAGTACGCCTTCGATCTGTACTAAGACAGTCATAAAATCTTCATAGTGTAATCGGGTATTACCTATAACCTTCTTTAAATGTGATTTACAACTTTTTACCCCACTTTCCCACAGACCGCCAAAGTTTGGTGCTCTGGGAGGTATGAAATAAAAATTAATACCCTCAGACACAATTTTGCGTTCAATTTCCAACGACTCTGCTTGCAAAAATTTTGCAATTTCTGAACGCGCTCCTACGAAAGTAGTCCCATTGTCGCTATAAAATTGAGTAGGTTTACCTCGCCTGCAAATAAAACGTTTGAAAGTGGCTAAAAATGCATCACTCGTCAACTCTGTCACGAGTTCAAGATGTATTGCCTTAACAGTCATACATATGAAGAGAGCAACATATGCCTTAGTCACTTTAGGGTTACGTGTCTTGCGATCCTTAAGTAAGAATGGTCCTGCATAATCACAACCAGTATGTGCAAAAGGAAAAAACTTGTTGATTCGGTAGTGAGGTAAATTACCCATCAAATAATCAAGTGTCTTGGGTTTTACTTTAAAGCAAATAACACATTGATGCACAATTGATCGTGCAAGGCTTCGACCTGATATTGCCCAATACTGCTGTCTGACAGTATATAATAGTTGCTGTGGTCCACAATGCAATGACATTTTATGATAATACTCGAATATCAATTCAGTCAACTTATGCTTATTATGCAAAACAATAGGAAACTTTGTATCATAATCAACTTTTGCATTCTGGATCCTGCCGCCAACCCTAATGAGATTTTCTCGGTCTATGAATGGATTCAAAGAAAGAATTGAACTATCCTTACTTATCGGTCGCTTGTTGAGAAGATTAAGATATTCTTGTTTGAATGATTGAATATGAGAAATTCTTATTGAATTTCGAAGTGACGCTTTCAATTCCTGTGTAGTCAAATTACTACTAATAATCTTAATCGTATCTAACTTTTTAGTTCTCGCATTATTGATAAATCGATAACAATAGCCCAAAACTCGAATTAATTTGGATAGTGATGAAAAACGTGTAAACAAATCAAATTCTAAAACATTTTTGAATATTGCAGTATTGACAACAACTCGTTGCTCCGGCAACGTCGTCACAGAACCTTCATCTACAGTGATTAGTGGTAAGTCACCAGTTCTTAGCCAAGATGGACCTTGAAACCACATATCATTGGAGAGCAAGTTCATAGCTGTGCTACCACGTGACACCAAATCAGCTGGATTATCTTCTGATCGAACGTGGAACCAATCATTTGGATTTGACAATGATTGAATCTCGATAACTCGATTCTTCACGAATGTTTTAAAACTGTCGGGATTACCTTGGATCCAACATAAAGTTATGGTGGAATCGCTCCAATAATAAATTCTATCGAAATTTATATCAATCGCGTTTAGGACCTTTTTTGTCAATCTAGCGGATGTCAGTGCAGCTGTCAGTTCTAGTCTAGGTAAAGTCAGTTGTTTCGTTGGAGCAACCTTACTCTTAGCACAGAGTTAATGGGATAAAAACTACCACTATTGTTAATACAACGTATGTAAATAGCTACACCATATGCCTTTTCTGAAGCGTCCGAAAATGCATGTAACTCCACTCGCTCGAAATTGTCAGAAAGAATAAATCTAGGAATCTTCAGGTCATTAAGATATTTCATATCTAAACAGTATTTATTCCATTTGTCGAGTAAAGGTTCCGGAACTTCAGAGTCCCAGTCAGATTTTTCTTTCCATAAACTTTGGATGATTAACTTAGCAACCACGATAACTGGTTGAACTAACCCTAACGGGTCGAAAATCTGACTTGATATTGATATCTTGCGCTTAGTTATAGCAAAATGTTTTGAGAAGTCTCGTATTCGGTACTGAACAGTATCAGTATATGCGTTCCAATATAAACCCAACGTTTTACTCTGCTCACTCTCACCTAACGGTAAAATACTAGCATGAGAATTATCATTTATTTCGAAACTGTCCGAAAAATCTCTCTTATTAGATAACCACTTCCTCAAATTGAAACCTACACTTCCTAAAATCCTTGTTATGTCTTTTTGTAGTGTCAGTAATTCTGTCTCGTCGTTTCTGCCTGTCAGAAGATCATCCATATACATGTCATTTCTTATTATTTGCGTTGCTGATGGGAACTCATTCTCGAATTCACTAGCTATCTGATGTAAACAGCGTACTGCCAAGAATGGGCTAGATGCCATACCATTTACTACCGTATTTAGTTCATAACAAATAATATCTCCGGTATCTGATCGCCATAGTATACGTTGGTAAGGTCGATGTTTTGGATGTATCCAGATCTGACGAAACATTTTCGAAACGTCTGCATTCAGAACATATTTATGCTTACGAAACCTGGTTAAAATGGAAACTAAGTCATTCTGAATAGTTGGACCTACAAACTGTACGTCATTGAGACTTAGCCCGCTTGAAGTCTTACTAGAGGCATTAAAAACTACCCTCAAACGACATGTCAAACTCAACTCTTTAAGAATCGCATGATGAGGTAAGTAATAACTCTCATTGTCCTTACTGTCACGCCAGTCTTCATTAGTCAACTGTGTCATGTGACCAAGACTTTCAAATTCTGAAATAAATTCGGAATAGTCGTGTTTCAAATCAGGATTTTTTGTAAATTTTCTCTCCAAGTAATTTAAACAACGCAAAGCCTGTCCTTTTGAGTCACCTAATGCTAATAAATTGTCTTTAAACGGAATCTGAACTACAAATCTACCTGTCAAGTCTTTTTCGTACGTACTCAAAAAATGCTTTTCACAATAATTATCAAAAATATTTGGAACTAGAGGCTCCTCAACCTGCCAAAACTTCATCAAGGTCTGGTTGAGCATGTCATCATCAATCGCCAGATTACATGTAAAACGTCTTGTGATTTTAGGAAATGTCAATTCGCCACCTATGACCCAACCCAACTGGGTATTTTGTAAAGTTACTCGACCATTGGTTTTGATCTGTTCCATAAGCAGAATATCATAAAAAACATCTACACCTAATAAAATGTCGATATCACGTGAAATATTGAAAGTCGGATCGGCCAAAGGAATTCCCTTGGGAATTTTAACTAATTTAGGATTGAAAGAAACTAGAGGAAGCGAATTTGTCACTTGTTTTAAAACTAAGCACAACAATTCTCGAGTATAATCATTAGTTCTTGACTGAATGGTTACCTTAGTCTGGTATTTAATCGTAATATTATTTGAATTACCAATGCTTGATATATCAAAACTCGTTGATATTAATTTAGCTCCTATTTTCTTTGAAAATTCTTCAGAGACAAAGTTACTTTGACTTCCTGAATCCACCAAAATTCTAGCCTGATACATTTTATTATCAGTGCCTATTACGTTCACTAATGCTGTGGAAAGAAGGGAATAAGTAGACTGTCGAGTAAGTCCTGAAAATGAATCTAATTCATTTTCCAAACTATCAGCTACTTGAACGGAATCAAAATCCACAGCCTCCGAAGGTTTGAATAATTCTGCAGTGCCAGCGTGTTCCCGAATGTCACCTTCTCTCATGAGAAAGCTCGTCGAGTTAGATACCACAGGTTTCCCTTTCTCCGTTTCGCACATTGCAGCCGCATTCGCGCTGCCTTCCTGTGCGGACATAAGTGGTTTGATATCGTTATTGTTTTGCCTGTAACGATGTAATAAAGAATTATGCCTCTGACTGCAAATTCTACAGCCCATTTTTTGACAGTCTTGTACCATGTGATTCGGATTGAAACAATTTAGACAGAGTTTCAATTTTCTAATTTCTTTATTCCTATCATCGATTGAGAGATTCTTGAATGAATCGCAGAGGAATATTGAGTGCTCGCCTTTACAATAGTAACAAGAAAATATCCTTTGTTGATTTGTCGTCGCAAATGAACCGTGATGTCTATTTGTCTGTTTAATGTTCTTTTTCTCTGTCCTGTAAACTGTCTGTCCTTTAATAGCTAACCCTTGATTTCTAGTCAGCTCTAATTTTTCGAGTAAAGCACATTTCTTTTTTAGAAATTCGTGTACTTCATTCCAAGTCGGAAAAGTACTCTTTATTTTGTATGCTTCCCACTCCTTCCTAGTCTGATTGTCAAATTTATTAATTAGAATCGCTATTAAAAGCATGTCCCACTTGTCAGTCGGTTGATTCAATGCTTCTAGGGACCTCACGTTACGATTGAATGTGTCAAAAAGTTTTCTTAAATCACTATACGACTCCCTTAACAGTACTGGAGCATCTAAAAGCCCTTGTATATATGTGTCAACCACCAGTCTGTTATTTTCATAACGTTCTGAAAAAAGTGACCAAGCCACATTCCAATTTTTGTCAGTAGTTAGTAGTGAACTGATCAAACCTAACGCTTTATCATTCAAGCAACTACGTAAATATTGTAATTTCTGAACTGGTGGAGCTTCTCCGACCATTGCCAGAAATACATCTTTAAATTCTAGCCACTTGTCAATTTTACCTGAAAAAGATGGAAGTTTCAAAGGCGGTAACTTATTTGAGTAAATCATATCATTATTATAACCGCCCTGGGAGCATTTCGAAGCTGAATGAGTCGACTTAGCTACTGATTTGGTTTGGAATTATTTGATTTCTGCGAGCTGTCGGAAGTCGAATGTTTTTGACTAAAATTGCAACGAGCCTTTTCATAATTGTCAATCCCAGTTTTAGCCAAAGCAATCAAATGAACATAATCGTCAAAATAATTCTTTTCATCAAGCTCGTGAGCTTTTTGCTCAGCCGACAAATGTGTGAAAGATTGTAACACGCAAGAAATATCTAATTGTACCAGTGAAAAGTCATCATATCCTGGCACAAACTTATCTAATCTAAACTTCAAATCATTATAATTAAGTTCTGATAAATTCTCAAAGTCAACCCTTTCAATAAATGTCTTGAAATTTGTAAGATTTCGTCTGATCTGAGCCCTTTTGAATTTAAGAGATGAAAGTTGATATTCTTTGTCTTCTGACATTTTTGTCAAATAAAAACTAGTTAAACCCAATTACAAAATGAAAATATATGACCCGTCGATCAATTCCATACAATCAACAAAGAAGAATACGACCTTGTGTCTCCTCCAAACTGCCGATTCTCAGCACAACTTCGATGCACTTGCGTTAACTGTCTATGTCTGCACTAGTCTGTGCTATCCAGTAAAGGATACGTGAAAATACTGCCAAAGAATCAACTCGCTTAACATTCGCGTCGTTGATTGTCCTCTTGAGCTAACATCAGCGTCGATATAACTCAATTGCTGCCAATAAATAATTGTGAATTGTTCACGCTGCCATAAAATGTAAGAACTGCCGTTAAATGTCAAAACTGCCGAGCCGATTCACATGAACATCGGGGAGAAGGACCAAAATTAATGTACGTAAATGTCCTGTAAGTCTACAGGAAGCTGTCTGGACTGTATATTTAAAATTGTCGAATTGAACTTTTTTGACAATGTATTATTTTTTTTTTGTTTACATTAACAACTAAAAAACTATCGCATGCATCTTGATAAAACTGAATATCGAACAGTATCAATCTATATACCTACCTAAGTCTCCATTATATAATATTCCTTCGTGATCCAATGGGGACATTTATTAGGTGGTTCCAATCAAAGATCTTTATTTTAGTATAAATTTATAATACACCGAGTCAAAATAAGAAGTTTCTTGTAGATGTTTTTGAAAACTGACGCTATTTTCATATGGTTACTCTTGCCCAATGTTCTCATTGTGGTGAAGTTTTAGGTCGCAAATCTGAAGTTTCAAGTAATGGTCAAACATCAATGCAACCAATAACACTCACACAGAAATATTACCTTTCTTAATTTATGACAGCTCTTAACTCAAAATAAGTCATAAGTTTTAACCAAAAGCTGAATGTTGGCCAACTTTCCCTATTACTTGAAACTTAAGATTTGTATATGAATGCTCCTACTGCCAATTATTAAACTTTTTATGATTTATTACTTAAAACTTCCAACTTATTACTTGCTACCTAAAACTCAATCACAAATCCATCAAGGTTCAATACATTTTTTTAAAATTCTTTTTGATTCTGGTGTTACTTCGCAAAACAAATACTTTCTTTTTTTATACATCATTTGAGTATCACTTTCATTTCAGTCCATGGCAGAAGTATGTCGACAGTAGAACTAAAACATTTCAAGTTGAAAGTGGTTGATAATGTAGGAGTTATTACAATCGATTCACCAGGAGTAAAAGTAAGCAATTTTGTATTTATTATCAGAACTTGAACTGACATTCGCACTTGCATGATACCTACAAGTTTCCAAATTAGAATAATACCATCATTCAGAGATGGCATATCTGGTTTTCCATGGGTTCAGTTTTCAGAAATGACATCTGTCACTCAGATTTTCACTACTTTTGGATGAAACACATCTACTATGAGCACACTGGTTATTGGATCATCCATATTAATAAAAAGAAGTGATGGTAGAATTCAACCTGCTGTTGTATCATCAGTGGACATTGAACTTCATTGTGTCAAAGTCGAATGGTTTGAGAATGGTGAAACAAAAGGAAAAGAAATCCATTTCAGTAATATAACAGCCCTTAATCCCGATATAGCAGTTTTGAATACCACTAAGAGAGAAAATTATAGTTCAGATTGTTTCAGTAAAATTGACGACAGCATGGTCAACAAAAATAAGAGAAGATTTCAATCTGTTGGCCAGGAGAGCCGTGTTCAATCAGCGAAACCAAGGTTAACTCAAAATGATATACTGAACACATCCACAGTAGCAACTGAACTAGTGATAGAGGGAAAACGCGTACCAAATCCTAAGACAACTCGTTCAGTTAGTGAAAACCTCTCAAAGTTCAAAGAAAGCACCACTTTGAAAAAGCTAAACAAATTGGAACGAGATAGGATTGAAAGAAGGAAGAAACATGCTGAAGTAAAAGCAGAAAAAGAGGAATTTTATAAAAGGAACCAAAATAATCCACATTGGGAGCTGTCCAACATGATTGTACAGTACCGAAACACAATAGAATTCAATCCTTTATCAAACGCAGATGCGATTGAAGATCATCTGATTACTGTTGCGGTAAGAAAAAGGCCTCTCAACAATGCAGATATGCAAAAAAAGGAAATAGATATAATCACCATTCCTAGTAAAAACCAGTTGATTGTACATGAGCCTAAATACAAAGTAGATTTGACAAAATACCTCGACAATCACGTCTTCACCTTTGATTATACATTCAATGATAATTGCTGTAACGAAATTGTCTATCGATATACTGCTCAACCACTGGTAAAAACAGTTTTTCAAGGAGGTTTTGCAACATGCTTCGCCTATGGCCAGACAGGTTCAGGAAAAACTTACACTATGAGTGGAAATTTGGCCGAACCCAAAGAAAAAGGAATCTATGCCCTCACGGCTGCTGACATCTTCAGAGAAGTACACTCTCCCAGATACAAACACTTATCTTTGAGTGTTTCATGTAGTTTTTTCGAGATTTATGTTAAAAAAGTCTCAGACTTGTTGAACAGCAAAAAGTGTTTGAAAATTCTCGAGGACGGTAGGCAGCAAGTGCAAATAGTGGGTTTGACTGAGAAGAATGTCAACTCGGTTGATGACGTCTTGCAGCTGATAAAACTGGGCAATGAAGAGCGTGCTTCAGGACAGACCTCTGCCAATTCGAACTCTTCCAGATCACACGCGATTTTCCAGATTTACCTTCGCAGTAATGTGGGTCCTAAAAAAGTCCATGGGAAGTTTTCTCTGATAGACTTGGCTGGAAATGAGAGAGGTGCTGATACATTTTCTTCGTCCAAGATAACCAGACTGGAAGGTTCCGAAATCAACCAATCATTGCTCTCCCTGAAAGAATGCATCAGAGCTTTGGGTAGAAAAGGAGCCCACTTACCATTCCGAGGTTCCAAACTCACTCAAGTCCTTCGAGACTCGTTTGTTGGTGCCAATTCCAAAACATGTATGATTGCGATGGTCTCACCTGGAGTTAGTTCGTGCGAAAACACTTTGAACACTCTTCGCTATGCTGATAGAGTCAAAGAATTGGGGGGCTGTGAAACCCACATGAATAAATCTTCAGAATATGAAATAAATGACACCTCAACGAGTTTCTACAGTTCCCAGAGCATTAATGCTTATCCAAAGCAGAAGAGTTATGAAAAAATTGAAAAAATCGAAAAACCAAATAAGATGAGACTAGAAGACAGAATTATAAATATACACAAAGAGGTGGTGAGGAAACTGCAGAAAAGTTCACAAGAAGCTGAGGAATTGTTGATTTCTTCAAAAACCGATGTAGAGAAGTACAGTTTGAATTGGAACTTATTAATTGAGGATGTTGTTTCTTATCTGAGAAAGGCCAAGATGTGATACTAGTAGCTATTTGCAAATAAATTTTTAAATTTGCGTGCAAAATTTTATTTATAATCTGCTCAAGATGAGAAGAGCTAAATATTAAGTGTTCTGAATTGTTTGGGGAGACTCACATAGAAGTTATTTGAATCAGTGTAAGATGTCTATAGTCAAACCAAGGTGTATTGATTGAATCGATTTTTGAAAGAATTGAAATCCGTGTGTCCCCGTGCATCTCCATAAGATATTAGTCATTAACAAGTTCTGATGGTTGATTTGCATGTATTTAAATTTCACCACTCGTATATGGAATTGTAATTATAAATTCTAGTTAATTGCTTTTCAACTGAATCTGAATATAATATGTTGAAACTAGATACCAGTAACAATTTATTGAAAGTACTTGGGGATAGTGATTCGGTATATTCCACTGATTATTTCATTTCATTTTATATTCTTAGGCAACTCTTGAAACTTTTATCTCTTTTTCATAATGTGGAGGCATTTTTAACTTTCAATGGGTTCTGTTTTTTATTTTCAAGTATTCGTTTTGACTCTGGTTGCTTCTGTCCATCCAAGGCTTACCTAGCAGCCCTATCGCCAAATCACTGCCTTCTTAATTCTCCGAGTCGTGGTGAGAAAATCGGCAACACTGTACGGTAATCAATTTGACGACCGAATCATTTATACGTTAATGTCAATTTCTCGGCTCACTTGAAAAACTAGAAAAAAACATGGGAGAATTATTATGTAGATAAATGAACTCTAGCTGATGTGGTTGTTTCATATTCTTCATCACAAACTGGAATCGCAATTTATTAAATTTCTTAGTAACGGGAAAAGTGTTATGCAAAAGTTCAAAAGTTTTATTTTTTGGATAAGTATCCAAACTACAAAAATGAGGTCTGATTTTTTGCAAATTTTTTATTTAAAGTCCGACTGATAACAATAATTTGTTATCAGAAGGTACATATACAGAATGTGCCAAACTCAGGTAAATTGTTTAAGAATATACTTATAAAATCTGTATCTAGCAATTCATTAACAGTTTTCAAGAGTTAAGTACAAGTTTCCAAAGCGCAAAATTACTGAATTTCCATTTGACTAAAATTTATAATCATTATATAAAATTTCTTACCCTCCAGCTCTGTTCCTTCCCTCCCAAAATGATCTCCTGCTGCCTAATCCCAACCTAGACAGGTAAAATTGTAAATTAACCTCCCAAAACTTCAACTCAGCTGAACCCCAAACACTTTTTAGGTCAATTCTTTCAATGAAGAAGTGATGAATGAATTCAGATCCCTGCTTCCAACCATAGAATCTAACGCGCAGATTCAAGCTTGTGTTCTCATCTCCGGAAAACCAGGATGTTTCATAGCAGGAGCAGACATCACCATGCTGGAAGCCAGCAAGTCTGCAGAAGAAACAACGGCAAAATCCATAGAAGGCCAGAAAATACTGGAAGCAGTTGAGAAAAGCAAAAAGCCATTTGTGTCCGCCATCCAAGGGGTTTGCCTAGGGCTGGGCTTTGAAACAGCTTTGGCTTCCCATTATAGGATTGCTGTTAAAGATAAGAGCACCTCTTTAGGATTACCAGAAGTCATGTTAGGACTCTTGCCAGGTGAATTATTTTAGTACCATTTAACATTTCATATAGCAAACTCAAAAATAATGTCATAGAACAAATGACAAATGTCGTCTGTCAATAAGTTGTTATTTTCCAGTCTTTGTTATCAACATTCAATTTTGTGAGAGTTTTTGATTCAATATTCATATGTTCATCAACAGGTGCTGGGGGTACTCAAAGACTCCCAAGATTGATTTCGATCCCAAACGCCCTGGACTTCATGCTTACTGGCAAAAACATGAGGGCAGACAAAGCAAAGAAACTAGGTGTGGTAGATCTCCTGGTTGATCCCTTAGGCCCAGGACTCGATGCTCCAGCAGAAAACACTCGAAAGTATTTGGAAAAAGTAGCGATTGATGTCGCTCAACAGCTAGCTTCTGGAAAACTAAATGTGAATAGACAGAAGAGTCTCACTGACAAAGCATTTGCTTATGCCTTGCAGTACAACTGGGTAAAAGACCAAATATTCAACAAAGCAAAGGCACAAGTGATGAAAATGACTGGGGGATTGTATCCAGCACCATTGAGGGTAAGATATTGAAAACCTTTCAGGAAACGTATTTTGAGATGTCCCAATTTTTTCAGATATTGCAAGTCGTTCGTACCAGTCTTGACAAAGGGGAAGCAGTAGGTTTCCAAGAAGAAGCTAGGGCTTTTGGAGATCTTGCCATGACACCTCAAAGCAAAGGTTTGATAGGTTTGTTCAGAGGGCAGACACAGTGTAAAAAGAACCGATTTGGCAAACCAAGTAAAGAAGTTAAAACCATTGGGGTGTTAGGTGCTGGTCTGATGGGAGCCGGTATAGCACAAGTGAGTGCAGACAAGGGTTATCAGGTTTTACTGAAAGATACGACCTCTGCAGGATTAGCTAGAGGAGTTAACCAAATATATACCGGGCTCGACGGTGCTGTGAAGAGGAAGAAATATTTAGGGTAAGCATCTTTTTCGAAGAATAAATGATTTCATTTTCGATTGTTTGAAAACAATGTTTCTTAACTTTATTTTAACTAATTTTTCTGCATTTAGACTCGACAGAGACAGGTTTATGGCAAACGTCAATGCTACTTTGAATTATGATGCATTCAAAAATGCAGATGTTGTCATTGAAGCTGTGTTCGAAGATCTCAACATCAAACACAAGGTACTCAAAGAAGTTGAAGCTGTGGTATCTCCCAACTGTGTATATGCCACCAACACCAGTGCCATCCCGATTTCTCAGATTGCAGCTGCTTCAAAGAGGCCAGAAAATGTTATAGGTAAACATCCTATCAGGTATCTTTCATTGGTAATTAAATATGGGAGCAACCAAGAGTCCTTTCTTCCTATTTTATGGGGTTAAGTATATTCATTCTAGTTTGAACCTATATAATTTTCAGGAATGCACTACTTCTCACCTGTCGATAAAATGCAGCTATTGGAAGTCATAACGACGGACAAAACGAGTAAGGAAACTACTGCTAGAGCTGTGGCAGTAGGACTGAAGCAAGGAAAGATTGTGATCACTGTGGGTGATGGTCCAGGCTTCTACACGACTAGGATATTAGGAGCCATGATGGCTGAATCGATAAGACTGTTACAAGAAGGTGTCCCACCCAAAGATTTGGATGCACTCACAAAGAAATTCGGTTTTCCAGTGGGAGCTGCTACGCTGGCTGATGAGGTGGGGTTGGACGTTGCCGCCCATATCGGTCCAAATCTAGCTAAGGTAGGGCAGAAACATTTTTTCTCCGCCATTTTTGTCTATTATCGCGACTCCAGAAGCTCTTCACTCGCCTTTTATTATTCCGACTGACTTAGTATTTTGGAATTCCGAAATAGTATCTTGGAACTTCGACTTGCTACTCAGAATTGCAAGATATCATTTATTTCCTTTTTGTCTTGTTAGTGTTGGTTTCAGGTAAGGTTTTTAGCAACTCGAGGATAATAATCAACCCTGTTATCATAATGTTTTCACGCTGTACTTTGAAAAGAGTAGGTTCCTCTGTGAAAATAAGAAAGAAGGCTTATTGTTCTCCCCCTGATTTTTAGTTATTAACGTTACAAGGCCGATATGTAGCAAATAACAGATGACGTTGAATATTGTAATCCGAGGCGCAGCCGAGGATTATAACAACCGAATCCGTTATTTACGTATCGGCCGTGTATCGTTCAAGACTTTTCGTAATCCCGCTGAAAGATAACATTTTGATTCCGAGGAAAGAACAAACCACGTACCTCGTAATTCTACAGAAACATCTCAACATCATGTTAAAATATTTGAACAAGTGATTTCCTAAAGGCCGCCAGCCGTTAAATCTTAAATCAAAATAACAGTATGGGATTACGAAAATTGTTGTTACGGCCTGTAAAATTATCACATATTTGCCTTAATATATTTTATCAGTAGTCTTTACAAATAACCAATTCTCTATTTCAGGCATTTGGGGAGAGACTCAGTGGGGGAGATTTAGGACTGATGAAGGACATAGTCCAAGCAGGTTTTCTTGGCCGCAAGTCTGGAAAAGGCATTTTCGTTTACGAAAAAGGATCCAAAAGTCGAGAGGTAAACCCAGAAGCAATGGATATCATCAAAAAATATTCCCAGACACCAAAGGGGTCCTTCGAAGATGAAGATAAAACGATGAGAATGATATCAAGATTTGTAAACGAAGCTGTTCTTTGCTTGGAGGAAAAAATTCTCGCTAATCCCTTAGAGGGAGATGTTGGTGCAGTTTTTGGGCTTGGATTCCCTCCGTTCACCGGTGGTCCATTCCGATGGGTAGACCAATATGGTGCAAATAAACTAGTAGCCAAAATGGAAATGTTCCAAAATTCCTACGGACTTCCATTCAAACCTGCCCAAACTCTTGTGGACATGGCGAAGGATCCTAGCAAGAAGTTCCACCCCAACTAAGTTATTTTCGTATTTATTAATGTGCCTTGTTCAGACTTCTTATTATTTTGTTTTTATATTAGAGTTCTTTTATACTTAATATCAAATATTATATAAATAAAATTATTGTTTTTATAACGAAGAGGGTTTCTTTATTTGCTATTTTTCCAAATTGTTGCAACAAATAGAAACTAACGAAAACACCATCTTCACCCCAATTTCAGTTATGATGACTTCCCGACACTTTGAAGTAATTGCCAGTCATCATTTTGAAGTATTATTTAATAAATGACTAACTATAAGTGAAGGCGTAGTAAGTTCAAAAACCATTTTTGGTCCATAGCTGGTTTGTATAGAATGAAGGCTTTCACGGCCGTAAGCAGTATAACCAAGTATAATCAAGAAGAATGGTTTCCGAGCTTTTGGATGTGGTCGGTGCATCTTCGTGGAGGCGGTGAGCATCTTCAGCGTGAATTTTGTCTTCTCAAGGAGCGACATGATACTGATTCGGCGGTTGAAGTGTCACAGCCTGGCTAATTACTTTGTTTTGAATAATTTTCGTTTGTTTTGCTAGCCGGATGGGATTTTGTCAATGTCTACCTGTTTGATTACGGTGTCATGATTACCTTGTCTTACCTTTTCGCTTGTGGTGGGTTGAAGTTATTAAAAAAATTGTTTATTTAAATTTGTTTTTTTCCGTTAACCAGCTGTCATCCCCCTACGAAAAACAGCCCTCAGAAGTCGAAACTTGTGCTAGCCAAGGATTAACAAGGTCTCACCTTTTAACGTGCGATTCCTAGCACTTTCTAAGGCCATCAGAAAAATAAAGCGAAGACGCTGGGCTTTGAACCCACGACCGGCAAGCCAGAATGATTGAAAAGCATTGATTCTAACCACTCGGCTACCTCTGACCTACTATAGAGTGATAACCATTTATCGAAACAATTGTTGATAATTGTTGTAATTAGTTTCGAATAGTACTTAATCCAGGTACACACATTTCGGAAAATAATGATCGAATGTTTTCAAATAACACTGTTCTCCCTACCAAAACATTTTGAACGAAATCTATCCTAATAATTCCACGTTTTAGCCGAGATCACGGTCGAAAACAAAGTAAAAAATTAACTAATGCAGTGGTAATGATGATGAAAGAGCATACGAAGCACCAATGCGGTGGTAATGGTGATGAAAGAGTTACGAAGACTTTTTCACGTACCATCACCGGCCCCGACGCCGCTGATCCTCCAACTAGGCTAATCGCGCAAGCGTCCCGACGGCTTCTCAACGTCGCGACGTTCGCTCAGCTGGGCCCGGGAGTCAGTACGGCCGCGTCGACCAAACCGTTAACGAAATGACGAGCTGATAAGCGTCGAAAAAAAAATAAATAACAAAAAAACGACAAAAATTATGATCGGCCCAAATGTGACACTACCGGCCCGAAGTGATTGAGTGGTGCAATGCAACAGCCGAACCAAGTGCCGGATAATGGGGCGACTTCCACGGGAGCCACGGGGACGGCGACCACTCGGAGTCACGTGAATGGCGGTAGATTTGACTTCGACGACGGGGGGACGTACTGCGGGGGTTGGGAAGAGGGCAAGGCCCATGGACACGGGGTCTGCACCGGGCCTAAAGGACAAGGGGCCTATTCCGGATCGTGGCACTACGGATTTGAGGTGTCGGGAGTCTATACTTGGCCGAGGTAATTTTATATGAGCGAGCTTTTGTTGCTACTTTTGGCATTACTTATTGTGTGAATTCTCGCGGATTCGATGTTTACCATATATCATCAACAAACTTGAAATAAAATTGTTCACGATGCAAGACGTACACGCGACATTCTCCTATCGATAAGGCTGGGACCAACCACTGAAGGATTTCTGAATTCGAATGGAATTTTGTCGGTATTTTCTGGAATGTCACTATCCAGCATATTTTCTAACCAAAACATCTCTATCGAGTATAAATAATACAATACGACTTTTCTGATTGTCCGAGATACTGAGTCGAAAGCCTGTTTTACAACCAACATGTTTGTTTTGTGATCGTTTGTAGGTTCATTCAAACGATTATACCAAAAATCGGGTCATACCAAAACGAGACCATGTGGATCGAGTACACTGTGGCTACGGACGAGTCCATATTATTTGATACAACTCAATGTGAAATGGAATGTTGCGGCATTTGTGTAACAGAAAAGCTCTCATATGTGATTTCAGTCTAGGTAGTATGATAATAACATTTTCAATCATAGTTGTCATACGTGACGGTATCCATGTTTTTCTTGGTGGATTCCTTCAATACACAGAGTTTGTCAAATACCGTTCAATTTGCGGTTGGAGTACCAACAAATCGATATGGAACTTTGCAAAAACCATACACCAATACTGAAACAAAATCCAAATCATCGTTAAAAATAGATGAACTGTTGTTACATTATACAGTGCTCCCAAGATAGGGATGAACAGCATGGGAATCTCGGTATAACCATGAGAGTTACAAAGTAGGTAAAATGGGTAAAAAGTTGCGCAATTGAGTAGTCAATAACTTGGTGTTGAGATATTCCAAACATTTTGTTTACTTCCGGAGATATTTGAGAAAAAAACGAAATTTGGCGATTTGCTTTTTATTTTTTCTGAAGTTATTTGAGGAGTTTTGAAAGAACTAAAGACACTTTATCTTCGTCACTTTTTTAACTCTACAAAATTGTGTTCACACAATCTCAGTACATCGTTTCGTTTCGAAGAAACCATCATCAACTTTGTTTTTCTATATGGCACAAAAAAAGTACTCCCTGTATGACAGCATTTTTCATTACAAATGTAACGACGTATACGGCACAATACGTTTTCTCAGTTTTTCTTGAGTAAAAATACATATTACAATTTTTGAACATATGCGGCTTTGAAACAATCCATGACAACATAAATAGCTTTAATTTATCATGAATAATTTTCATCTTCAATGAGTATTTTATATTTTTTGAGAGGTAATTTTATAAACGAAGAAAAGTTCGATATGCTGTCCTGTTTCATTTTATGTCACAGACATTGTGTAGAAGCGGACCACATGTATTCGAACAAATACCCAAAGCGAAAAAACCACAATTTTCAGGCGTTCAGAACATAATTTATTTCAAAAACCTGTGCTATCCCCTCAAAAACGATCTGCTGAAGAAAAAGAATACCTAGTTTTACAATGAGTAAGAAAGTTCAACTAGAGAAATTGAAGAATAGATTGAGGTACCTAGCTAAATCAACAGCAAATTTAATTTTAAGAAAGAATAAATTCGAGCCATATACATTTAAAATTTGTCAAGGCTTAAGATCAGGTGATGACGAACGGCGCAGACATTTTTGCGAGTAGTATACAAGCATGTGTGATGATGAACATTTTTCTTTCAAACTGATCTGGTCGGATGAAACTATGGTTATCAATAACGCTATTTTCAACAGGCGCAACACACACTATTGGTCACAACAAAATCCACTTTCGAAGAGATTATCCTGATACCAACACCAATTCAGATTTAATATTTGATGAGGAATTTTTGGCACAACAGTTATAAGGTCCATTCGCATCTACCAGACGTCTTAAACTGCTCAGCTACCTTCATTTCTTACCGCAAGACAATTTTCCATTTGGCGCTGTGCATAATTTCTGTTTTCCACAAGATGGTGCACCAGCTCATAATGCAGAGAAAATGGATTGGCACTCATAGTGATACACCCTGACCAGCAAGGTCACCAGACCTAACACCTTTAGAATTTTTTTGTGGGGCCATATTGGAAATGAGGTATTCGAAGAAAATTTTGAAAACGAGGAACACTTACTTTGTTCAGTACGATCAGCATTTGAAAGAATTACTTACCCCTGAAATGTTGAATAACGTTTTTGATTCCACAGTGAGATGGGCATACTTGTGTCTACAAACTGGAGGTGATCTGATTGAATATTTGCCAGAGCATCATCTACTTACAGAGTTTAACAATAATTCTTGCCTTAGTTCTTAGTAATTAGGCTTCTGTTAGATTATGTTGATAAACTATTAATAAGCATTTCTTCTGAATAAAAACATCAGAAAACATTATTGTGCCGTACGTCGTTGCATTCGCAATGGAAAATGCTATGTCATACACGGTGTACTTTTTTGTGCCATATAAAAAAAAAGTTGATGATGGTTTCTTCAAAACAAAACATTGAACTGAGATTGTGTGAACACCATTTTGTAGATCTAAAAAGTTGGTTTTGGGAAATTGCCTTTAGTTTTTTCAAAACTCTTCAAATAACTCAGAAAAAATAAAAACTAAAGCACCAATTTTTTTTTGCGAATATATCCGGAAGTAAATTATTTTTTGTGATTCCCTAATACTTATCTATTTATTGACGACCGCTTAATTGCCAAACTTTTTGTCCAATTTACCTACGTTGTAACTCGGTTACCGAGATTTCCATGCTGTGCATCCTTATCTTGGGCACACTATTATACTGTTCGATATTTATGTGAAAAAAAACTGAATAAAAAAAGTTGCCGGTAAAACAAGCTGCATAATTCTCCGGCAATGTTGTTGGAAATGAAAATTTCTCCATTTTTATTTAGAGTCAAAAAAGTAACTGTGCTAAAAAGAAGATGTGCTGACACACTTCCATTTCAGTTTTCTTGTTGGTGAAATATGTTTCAGTTTACAAAATTTTACGTGAAACATATGTGAAAAATGCGGCGTATGTTCTGTGATATATTCAGAGGCCGAGGAGATTGATCATTATTTGATATTACTTCGAAAAGTGATTCATATCAATTCTTTTAGGATTTTTTTTTGCATAAATTCAAAACATTGTGAATCATAGTGAAACCAACAAATTTTTTCAATGAATTATAGTAGTTGCCCTAACAAGTGCGGAAAGTGATACTTACACGTACACAATTTTTTCTACTAGCATGAAAAAAACACTATTGGGGAAAAGTGACACTTTCAAAACTAAAATGTTTGCGGAAAAATGGAATTTTCTGCAAGTTAGTTGAATTTTTTTATTTATGTTATCAATTTTCGATTACGGTCTTATTTTCTCGTTCCAGAGGCGATTGAAATGAGTTACAAATCCCCAGACCAATCTATTACAACTCCTGAAAAATGTTACTTACTTACGTAGAATTTTTTTGATAGTTCTTACCGAAAATATCCGCGCCTTAATGCATACCAACACAATCTTCCAAAGCCTCAAAAAGTAATAAAACTGCGTCAAAATTCCTCGACCAGTTCGTTGCAGTAAAACTTTGGCCTTTCATTTATTTGCAATTTTTCACGAACACCTATAAAAATTAGGTATTCTCCGATTGGTTAGTCACTCATAAAAACACTAGAAATAAAACCGGATGCATCACATAAATCATAATTGTTTGAGGGGAAAAAACTCTCGTAAATTTCAATAACCAATTACTACGCAATTAGCTGCTAAGCGTCAAACACGAGCCTGACGAATTTTCTATATACAATAGGAATTTCATCGGCAAGTAGGTATAGAAAACAACTACTGCCTCTTACAACTATTGAATTACATCTGACATATATTCGTGCAAAACTTCTACAAGATCAATTTTTTGCTCATATATCATTTTCATCTAACCATTCGGAAGCTGACCGCTTAATTTTGGTTTCCAGTAGAATTACCGTTAAACATTTTTAATGCTAACACAAACCGTCGATCACTTATTTCACAATCCGCTCACAAAAGTCCGAAAGCCTTTCCAAATGGCCAGGACGTATCTATTTTTTATGTGGAAGCCATAAATCAGGGCCCAATCCTTGCATCCTTCCGCATCGATGAATTATTTTTGTAAAATACCTGCTTGTAGTTGAGAAGGGAATTAAACGCTGGTGTATTTTTAGAAACAAAGTAGCAGTGAAATCGCTCAGAAACTAGATCATGTTGATCTTGGACGAAGGACAGTTTTAGAACATCATTGGTATTTATTCATCACACTCATAAAAATAATTTCTAACGACAGTATATTCAGACAATTTGAGTTATATTACGAGAATGACATATTTTCAAGGAATGTTCTAGTAGAGTATATCATTTATTTGTTTTGATTACTTCAATGTAATTCTATTTCTTACTCTGTTAGTGTCATGAATTTTATAATCTTCATGCAGTAATTCTTTTGGAGGTATTCTCTAACATGTACCTACTCTCCCTACTTATCCTGCAGCCTCTAAAAATTCCTGCATTATGCACGTTCACCTCAAATTTAAAAACGTCTTATATATGTTACCTATCGATCCATAATCATACCGATATCACCAAAATGGTAGAGCCAACCGAACTGATTAGGCTGATATCAAAATCAATATAATCAACCATATGAAACACTTCCTCGTTATGCTAATATGTAAATATTCCAGTCGATCTGATTTTATATCTGGCAAATATGATGAAAACTGATTATGTCCTTTAGTAGAAGAAGGCTTTACGTGCATGGTATTCGATCCGTAAGATATATATTTACCTTATCTATTCATTCACTTCCATGATAAATGAAGATCAACGTGGACATGGTCAGTTTTAGAGAAAAAATTATTTCACAACTATACGGATCAATAGAAAAGTTTTATAATGACAATATTGGAAACCAGACGTACCATCGTAGAAAAACCTGGAAACCTCTAAGTAGGTAGTTCATACAATCATAGGAACTTCCAGGATGGCTGTTTAATTCCTATTATTTATAGACTGGAACTTTCTATCTTATAATAGCTTTTTCAGTATTGGGAAACACAAAATCCAGCTCAGAAAATATTGTATTAGCTCACACCCTGAATGTTTGTGGTAGATGATGGTGAAGTTTGGTTAGCAATTAAATGACCTTGCGGTTTCAGAATCGAAATAAGGCCGTATAAAGATAGTAATTCACCTGTTTTGTGACCTAATTACTCACTTCATGATTTAAAAGTAATTTTTTATAGACCAATTGAAGTATATGCAAGTGTACAGGGTGGATCTTTTGTTGAACGAATAAATCTCGACTTCCTTCAACATAGGATTCTGTAGTTGATATATGACAATTAGTAGATTCTCAGAATTGATGAAAAGATGAACTGATTTCATTGAATGGAATACTGGAATACATGGAGAACTTCTCATTGCAACACCACGCAAAAGACCAAACCAACACTTGCTACCTCTAAGTAGAAAGCAATTGCGGAACACTACTGGGCTTCTAACTGGATGTGCTAGTCTAAAGAAAACTCCTGTTTGAAACTCACTTTGTAGTTTCTGCAGAAGATGTGCGAGTCACAAAATTGCAGCAGACCCAGACCTGGCATATTTGGAGAGAAATAACCTGCAAATTTACAATTGTGAATGGGCCATTGAATGAGTAAAAAAGTTAATGTTCTAGAGGCTCCATAATCGAGCCAAAGATACTGAACTTCGTTTCGAAGAAATTGATAATCTCTAGAAAACAGTTTTCATTCCTTCCACTATAATAATACTCTTAACGACTTCAGATCCTCTTTCTATGATAGCTTCCTCGATGGAAGCCATTTGAAGGATATTTCCTAGACGCAATTTAATTGAATGAACTTTACCAATCAGCTAATTCATTAGTAATAACAGCGTTTGAAACATGAAAATGGTTCTGAAAAAAATACTCAAATTATGTTTTATAATTAATTGTTGTGCAGTCCATCTGACAAATACACGTTTGTGCGATTATCCAACGCGTAATTACATAATGATTGTCTGTTTAGATGATATAAGGGATTGGATAAGTTATGGAGACGCCACTATGTAACATCTGAAGTAAGAGGAGGGAAAATTATACTGACTTGGAAAAAAAATCCACTTTAGTAGGACGGGACGTAAAACGTCATAATTTCAACTTGGACGATTAGAAGATTGTTAGTAAATTGTTAAAACGAATTGAATCGTCACACTTGACTGTCATCTCATTTCCTCACAGAAGAAAAACGACTGATTCTTCTTTTAACCTCCTTTAAATGGAATACCGGGCTGGGGACTTGTCAATTTTCAAATAAATCACTCAAAAAAGTCTATAGTTCCTCTATAACAGCTAAAGAAAGATTAAATTGCATGAGCATAAGAATTGCCCACACCACGTTCATCTTTTTTTATGCAGCCGGTGACAAGATTTGAGGCAGTCGAAGCTGTACGCAGTTTAATAAACTCCAAATGTACTCATGTATATGGAAAAAAAACAGTGAAGTTGTAAAAAAAAAACCGTAGACTTAATAATAGATCTGTTGTACCAATTTTTAAGGAAGAGGATATTTCATAGGTGGTAAACCATAGACCAATATTTATCATTCCGATTTTCTCTAAAATTTTTGAAATCATATAAAGCTAAGACTCATAAAATTCTTCAAAACGAACACATTTATCGATTGGTGTCAGTTTGGTTTCAGAAGCAAATGCAGCACAACCCGAGTTCTTTTCAAGATTGTCACCGATTCAGTCAAAGGTTTTGAAATTTGCATAGAAGTTGATATTACTTTGCGACCTATCAAAAGCTTTCGACTGTCTCTTTCAATGGTTTCGTTCAAAATCTGAACCACTATGGTACCGGGGGCATACCACTGAATCTATTCCAATCCTACATTTGCAATAGGAAACAAACATTCTACGAGAGTGAAACTTGACCTGACTTTCGAAATATTTCGTACGAGGTGCCTCAAGGATCTGTTCTGGACCCTTCTCTATTCATTATTTACATAAACGATTTATTTCACTCCGTGTCCCCTGAAATGACATAGCTGATGGCACAAAAATCTGAAATTAAACGAGGATAAATCCCAGGAACTTATTCTTCCTACCAAAAACGCAAGTAATGGCAATAGTGTCAAACTTCTCAGGGTTATTATCGACGACTTGGTTAGCTTATATAGATCAACTAGGTAACAGATTATCGAGCTCGCTATACTCGTTTCGTGTCACTCTTTTTTACTGTGTTTTTGGTATGTTTTGACGTGTTTATTTACATATTTCTATTTTACCCAACATCTTTTGATGTCGTTTCAAAATATTTTCTGTACTATATACTGACATACTCACCAAAAACATTTTTTAATCAAATAGATCTATTTTAATCTATGACACAATGTTGTGACTGAAGTGGATTTTTCTTAACTTTTCTTGTGGAAACTGCTGAATTTGATGAATATGTATTTGATGGACATCATGAAATTCAAGGGAAAGATACCCTGAAATATAAGCTTGACAAGACCGTCCCTGGTGCCAAATATAATCAAACGCCTTGTACATATCCAGTGCCAATACAACAGTTTTACCATACTCTTCAGTCGATAGCTGGCATATACAGCGTTTCCCACAAAGTATGCAACAAATGGAAAACTTTTTCATTATTGATTTCACAAAAAAAGTATGGTACAATTCTGTTTACTGATAGCCACGAGCTATCAAAAAAATGAAGGACACATTTTATGAAAAAATAGTGCAAAACTGATGAATTAAGGTGTGTATATTGTGCTAGTGTGAAGAATTTCGAGTGTTTTTTTCGAGGTAGGAATGTGTGATATCTTGGAAATTACTTGAGAACGCCAAAAACTTTATTTGAATTTTTCTTCAGGATACCAAATTATTTAAGATGCAAGTCATAGTAGGTGATCCAAAACTTATGTTAAATCTTTGGTTTATGTAAAAAATATAATTCTCCAAAAATTCGTCAATGGTATATTTTTGAAAAAGAAAAAATTCATTAGGAATAGTTTGTTTGTCATCTGCTGAACTACTCAGGGTTTGGATATTTTTTTCCTTTATATCTTTCTGTTTCATTCAAATCATTTTCGATGAGATATCCTCTAGTTATGGAAATATTGACATGATCTCATGAATTCATAACAAAATCTAGGAGATGAATCTTAGTTGATCTTTTTGTATTTTGTTTTGGATATCTAAATACTGAAACATGTTGAGGATAACTTTATGCTGGTTCTTGGGATGACAATGAAATAAAGCCAACGACGATTTTCTGCATTTTGAAAAGTAGAGGTAAGTAGTTTATTCTTCTTCTTTTTTCTGACAAACCAAAGACTTAATCTACCTAATTTTTCGATCACCCATTATGTTCTTGATAAACACCAACTTTTATCGCTCATAATAATTTTTGCGTTGTCAATAAAAAACAAGTTTTACATATTTGCATACTTTTTGGGACACGCTTTATATCAGGCGTAGGCAATAAACAAATCAGAAATTACGCCACTAATACAATTGAAATGGGAAAGTTCGATAACACCCGTTACTCCATTTGAGAACTCTTTCTTAGATTTTGTTATTTTCATTTTCCTTCTGAGTGACATACTTTTGTTTAAAATGTTATTTTATTCGGTATCGGTTATTATTTGCATATTGCTGCTGTAGTCCTTTCATAGCCTAAAAAGCCCCTCAACTGATACTGCCTAGTGAGATATTATTCCATAATCTAACGAAATGAGTGGTATACTCACTGTTTACCACTCATATGTAAACAGTGTTCTCTCCGCGAGATTGATGCTTTTCTTACTCATTAATCCAAAAAGAAATGGTTCGCCTTGATAAGTTTACGTCGTTATATTTGCACATTACTCACGTTCATAAAATTTTAGCTGACTTTGCCTCAAACCAAAGTGATATATGTTTTCACTCCTATAAACACAATAACAAATGCAGGATACGCGGACATTGTTAATAGCAAAGAAAGTAAATATTAGCTTGAATAAAAATGATTTCAACGAAATTCAATCCGATTTATTTGGATAACTTTAACATTCGAGGAATGTTTTGGTGTTTATGGTATATTTCAAATCAATGAATGAAACGAGAAATAAGACAAAACATGAGCATTCGAGGGTAGCTTAACCTGACTATGAAACACTTATATTTTCTGTTTGAAATTTCTGGTGAAATTGTTTTGGAGAAAATATGAGGAATGCTTGAACACAATCAGCACTTGCAATAGTGTTCTCGTGGATGAACATTGCATGAAAAACTATCAGATATAATTAAATGTTTGTAAGAGACAGTAGCTATTTTCTGACAGATAATTGTTTCAAATTTTCTGCTCTGTAGGACTCAATTGAAAACGATTGTAGATAGGAAAGAGGAAAGTTTGAAATTACGTGACTTAAACCGTTAACAATTAATCTCTCTCTCATTTAGGCAATGGAAGTTCAAAACAATTCCACTCATACTTCATTAAACATTAACTGCTTCAATTTCTATTCCTTCATTTTGTTGGAAGAATTATATTCAATGGCTTTATTACAATCAGCACTTACAAAAATAGTGTTCTCCTTGAGGAAAGTTGCACAAATGGATGACATATGTAATTCAATGGCCGTATGGGGAAGTAGTTGTTTTCTGTCAGATATTTCCCTCATTTTTCCACTTTGTGGAAATGTGTGGAGAGAAGGGTATTTTCGACCTCAGTCGGAATTATTTCTTTTCATTTACTTGATTCCTCTTCGGTACACAGATATTTGTGCCTTTCGTGGGAATGTTGGTCGTTAATGTACCTAGATAAATGTAACTCAGAAGTACTAGAACTCAGATGAGAAGTACCCCAAGGTTCGATACTTGGTCAGTTAATGTTTTCCATATACGCCTCTAACTTACTTTATCTTCTTGGGCAAAATGCTTGTGACCTTATCAATGCAGATGAAATCTTGCTACGTATCATTGTTTATCAATAAATTGTAGCAAATCTCGCAGTAACTGACTACTTCTGTTAATATCTATATGCATACAAAATTGATTGGTTGTTATTGTTAGTGGCGTCGACTGAAGATTTCATATAAAATATGAACTGAGTGAGTGAACATTAAAAAAAGAAGAATATTTCAGGCTATTTATCCCTTTTCAAGAAAAAAGTTGCAGCAAAAAAGCCAGGAAAATTACATATCGAATAGACATTCACAATTTGAATATAAGGTTTAAAAATAAACTCAAAGTGCCAAAGTTCCAAAATGACAGATGGAAAAATTTTTACTTGAAAGAAATGTATCCAATGAAAGAAAATTTCAAGTGTTTTTTGATTACCATGAATGAAGCGATTATTTGAAGTGGAAGATATTGAAATAACAATTGTTATGTTTTTTTGTGTCAGGCGAAATTTTCCCTAAATGATTCATATTGTGTTGACAGTACTCAACGATAGTTGCTGACAAGAAAGACATTGAAGTGACTGTCGCCTACCATACGGATGAATTTCGTTTTTCAACGAAATATTTGGATAAATTTCGTATTTCAACGAAATAATTTTGGCATAATTTTGCTAGACCTACGATTTCGTACTTTTGTCTAATGTCAGTTTTTCTTGTAATATTACTTATGGAAAAATTTTGAGTTGGAAAAAATTTATCTTATAAAAAAAGTTCGGGTACTTTGGCAAGTAAAAACTACGGCAATATACAGGGTGAGTCAGAATAAAACCGACAAACTTTGCACACAGATTCGTCACCTCAATTCGAGGTGAAAAGTATATCCTGACATATACCTCTGAGATATAGGGTGTCACAAATCTAAAAAAATTAAGTTTCAATTTATTTATTTATAATGACCATGAAACCGGTACGGAGGTGTTCCCCCAATTAAATCGAAAAATAATTTCAGCTTTGATATTTGAAATGCATTGCAAAGTGATTCTTGTAGAAAACTTTGCCAAGTATTAAACAGATATAATTCAATGGTCGTAGGGGGCAGTAGTTGTTTTCTGTTGAATACTTGCCGACGACCATACCTATTGTATAGGTTTTTTTTTGCGGAAGATTGGATTATGTAATCCACCATAATTCATTATTATTTAAAAAATAATTATTTATATAGCTAGAAAATAATAATAAATTGCCCCACGCTTTTTTCACAGTGATACAAATATTTTTCATTTATTATTATTTTCTGCCTGTATAAACAACTACTTTTTAATTATTGGTTCAATGTGTTATAAAATCGCGTTTTTTAGTTTCTTCAAACTATTTTATTTTTCACATTTTAGTTCTATATTTATTATTAAAAAAAATCTCCGGAGAGAGATCCTGAAAAAAAATAGTGACTCTATCCAATGAAGGAAGCAGGCGCATTGATTACCCATCCACAACGCGGATTTTTTAAATTCTGGCGAAGACTCTCACACAGAGAGTATATGAGAGGCAAATTATTCAATTCTGGCGATCCTGATCAGGTTAATGAAACAAACTCATCAAATCTATCCCTTAAAAGTGAGTCAAAATCGAGTGTAAAGGAGTCGGTTACAAGCATACATACATACAGGTGAAGCTAAATAAAATCGTGTAAAAAAAAGGATGCACCTTCTTCATCTTCGTCAAAGTAACTTAACGTCATCATGGGGTTTCTTTCTACTGGTGTTGATGTATTTCAATAAAAATACTAGTTTCTCAAAACCAGAGTCCATCTAGTAAGTGACCGTCACTTCAGTTTCTGCCATGACAGCTATGATTGTTTAGTATTTTTGGCACAATATGAGTCATTTTGGGAACATTTTCGAACAAATCACAAAGAAAAACATTATAACAATCGTGTTTTTAATAACTGAAACAAGAATTTCGATGATGTCAATGTACCTTTCTCTCCACACATTCTCAGAAAGTGAAAAATATGTGAGAGAAAACAATACGTTCCCTTACGAGTGTGGATTTCATCTGATACTTGATTTTTATCGATACTGAACAAATATGCAAATGAATTATTACACGTTTACTTGGTTCCGAGCGCCCTTGTCTATAATTAGTAAAAATAGCATTTGAAGAATTTGTACATTTATTTATGGACGAATCCATAAAGATATCAAACGAAAAGTTCAGCCAACTTCACAGACGTCTCTCGTGAATCAGAAACGCTGAAAATGGTTCCAATAACCAGCCATGAAATTAGCGAAACTTTTTCACGCATTGCCTGTGACGCACCGTACACTCCAACAGAACCGAATCCGCATTCTCGGCGATCTTACGTAATTCGCATCCATCAGTCCATACTTTATTCTAGCTGGCATTCAGAACCCAAACTTTCGAGCTTAGTTTCTGTTGGAGTACAAAAAACTTAAAAATAGTCCACAACGGCTGGGCTACTACATTTAGTTCTACATATTAATGGTCGAGTCGTAATCTCTCAGTTAGTGCAGTTCTAAAATTAGACAACTTCGCGTAGTTTGAAAGATCGTAGGCCAGTCTTCAGATACCGAAAACAATCTCATTTAGGGATTAATTGATGAAATGATTTGATTGAATTTCTGGGTTGATTGATCATATACCAGAAGCATGTTTAAGATAAATGTATCACACCATCTTAGTGTCAGAATGTGGCAAAACCAAGACGTCCATAATTTAATTGAGTCTAGCCTACCACTGATGAGTGGCAAGAAAACTGAAACATGTATGCATGTAGTGGTTGCCTCGTCAAAGTCAAGCAAAAGTTCTGCTGTTAAATTGCAAGGTGCATTTGCAATCGTGTCAGTTTTGGTAGGCATATTGCACAAGTGTATGTCAGGATTGTCACATATTTTTCAATATCAGTACGGGGAAGTTAGTTTTTTGTCTGACGTAAGCCTCACAACTGAAGGAAAACAAGTAGTAGGTTATTGAATTATGCTGTGACAGAGTAATTTGGATCCAAAAACGAAGAAAAAATATATGGTTCCATTTTGAAAGGGGAAAATACTTTGCTGGCCAAAATCTAATAATTCGTTGATTTTAGTCTTGTACTGCGAATATCCATTTGGCAATAGCCACTCGAGCCCTTCTGGCTCTCGTGTCTATTGCCTGGCAATACGTTTTCGAAAAATCTGTCAAATTATTTTCACTTCATTCTCACTCTCTTGTGATATTACAACTGAAAACATCTCATAGAAACGGTAGATTAAAATTTCACCGAAAATACTTTTTGTGCCACCATAGAAAAAAGTTGAATCAGTCTCGTCATAGGGGTAGTTAATACTTGTGATTTTTCCAAACGTACTTTTTGTACCAGTTTTCGAAAAATCACAAGTATTAACTACTAATACTATGATAGGGTTGATCCAAGTTTTTTCTACGGTGGTACAAAAACTTTTGCAGAACGGGGGTGTTCAACGAAGATATTTCATTGAAACAGCAGCTTATGATTGCTCGAGAAGTACTTTTTGCGCCACCATAAAAAATTCAGATTAGCCCCCACATGAAGGTAGTTTATTCCAGTGATGTTTCGAGAAACTTACCAGGAGTGTCTAGTTGAGATATTTCATTGAAACAGTGGACTATGATGGCACAAAATTTACTTTTCATGCCACTATAAAGGAAATTGTAATCAAACCCCTCTTAAGGATATTTTGTATGAGCGATTTTTCGAAAAACTTTGCTGAGAGGGAGTTTCCAGCGAAAATATTTCATTGAAACAGTAGATTATGATCGCTCAAAAGGTACAAAATTCGGATCAGATCCGTCATAAAACTTTTCCTAGTAAATTTACATTATTTTGAGCTCTTCGACTCTCGGAATCGCATATACAAACTACCCTTAAGAGAGGTTTGATTGAAATGTTCTCCATAGTGGTATAGTAGCCAAAGAAAAAGAACAGTGAGAGTGTGGCTTCTATGTAGATGAGTATGTCAATCTAATACCTAGATTATTTATGGGCGACTGGCTTACTTTGGACCTTATCTCCAGAACACTTCTGGGGGTTGTTCGTAAGGGTGCAACTGAATGACGCAAATAATTAATTTTGAGCAAACTGAAATTGAACAGACATTCTAACCTCTCTTGGATTATAGAAAAATGTGATTTACATTTTCAAATACGGATTTATAGAAAAATATTCAGTCAAATTTCGCGAAATCTTATCGAACTCTTCATCTGAGTGTATATGTTTAGTAGTATATTTTGTGACTGAGGAACTTGCAGTTCTGACACTATACAAAGGAAAAAACATAATCGCATAGTCCTAAAAAAATTAAATGTGGAAAGATTTCTTTGGTCAACAGTGTTCTCTGATTATTAAAAGAATGTATCCAAGGTTAGACTTTTTTCTAGATAGGAATTTTAATCAGTTCCATGAAGTTCATATGAATTTTCATGGATCGAAACTACTTTTTCAAAACAAAAAAAAAGCAACTTTATCAAGGACGCATACGGATTTTTAATTAATTATTGGGATCGAATCATATGGATAATTGTAGATTTACATTGTAGAACATTTGAATAAGATTATAAACTAAGGCCTATTTTAAGACATTCAGTTAGTTTTCCATAATTTTTCTGATTGTACGATGTTGTTTTCATGTGGGCAGGCTACGATCGTGCCAAAATTCCGAAAGAATTGCTTTATTGAATCGAAATTCTACAACATATTTTGAATTTTTAGGCATAATGAATGACATTCAATCATGACTGGCAATGAAATGTTCAATAACCTCAATCGAGTATTCTCTTTAATTCGATCTGGGGTTGATGTTCGTAATCGGCTAATTATTTATAGAGGTGATCCTTTTCATTGCTGGTTATTGACCAAACGAAATGAATCTTTTAAAGTAGATAATTGATGCTTATTTGATTCAATAAGGGTGATCAGAAAAGTTACGCGAAAAATATCATTTCCAGTTGTGGATACTTTGGTCACAATATTGGACACAGTTTATGAAAGTGAAAGTGCACCGTGCAAAATCTCCTCCATCAGGACACTTCTCATATCATTTCCTTTTAGCAAAATTTTCAACACTGTGGACAATTTTCGGAAAGGAGTTTTTGTACGTATTTTCATCCTAGGGTCCAAGCGCTTTGAAAGGCTTGCATAAAAAATAAAAGCCAAAGGCATAGGTAATATTATTTAAATATCAAAGTAAAAAAAATTTCACAATATTTTCATTTCTTGTGTTTTGGAGAAACAAAAACTATAATAGTTGATCTGACCAGATTCACAAAAGCAAACATTTTCAGCCAAGTATTTTTCGCAGTTTTCAATTTGGGCTTTTTGACACAAAAAAATTAAAATGTCCGTGTTTTATCAATAGTCATTTCCTATGAATGGAAATGACAAGAAGTGCGAAACATGCAAGGCATACTAACTAAAGAAGAATATAGTCATTGCTAATTTGTTAACCAAGGACATATCGTGGATATGATATTCGAAAAATTTCAATATCAAAAAATTTTACCCTTATGGTAAATTAAAAAAAATGGATGATTCTCAAACAAATCCGATAATTTTCTGATCAAGAATGCGTTAGAAATTTCTTTGAGATACTCAATCACTTCGGAATGACCAAAAGGTTATACAGACTTCGCCATAAAAAAACTTCTGAATTTCAGGAAGGGAATCATCTCTAATTTTTGTGTTGCTAATTTTCTTCATGGTGAAAACAACTTACGAATGTTATCAGATAAAAATCAACTGTCAAAATTATGATAAGATCGATTATGATCCAACGAAAATATCAATAAATAAAGGTTTCGATCGATATTTGCGGTAAAACAAAATAAAATCTCATTATGTGACACTGCAAGCATTTTTCAACCCATTATTGTAAAGAAAAACTCGTGTTCAAGGATCATGTACATAGAAAACTCTTTAGTAAGTATGTAGTCATTATCAAATCGTATTCGAAAGAAATATCTCAAACGGATTATCATGGTTATGCCTCACAGGAGTCGCTTTCCATAATTACGAGATGCATAAAACAGTTATTTTTTGACCAACCTTGTAGAATGTGATGAAATTAACACCTACTATTCAAAAGTATCTAGGATGTTTCTTGAAAAAATCACTATAGGAAAAATTTTCCTTGTCACCCACTAGTATGGTCTTTCATAGCTGTGAAGAATTAAAAAAAAAAGACTTGAGTGGTACGAAAAATAACTTACATGTATTTTTCGTAACTTCCAATGTCCTGTATATCAGCCAACGAACAAATGTTATAACAATGTTTTGGAATAACGTCATAACTAACTCCTAGCTGGTCCATCATGGATATTCTAAAAATGAAAAAACGAAGCAATGTTATGAATGTCCAAAATTCAACGACCTCAGTTACGAGCGATCGCACATCTGAGGGGTCAATGAATCAAAATATTCGTCGAAACTGCATACTGCAACCGTGACCATTCATACTTTATCGAATGAAAATACCAATATTCAAATAGATTTTAATCACGCATATCCTTCCTCCGCAATTATATATAAAAGACGGTATATCAAATAATTAGTATAGTTTGCGATGGGTCCCTTGCGGACTCTGGCTCTGTTGGGGCTTCTTCTACTATCAGCAAATCTCGGCTCTTCCGCTCCGAATGTTTGCAAAGATCTAAATATAACACCATCGAAACAGTCATGTCTGCTCGGTCACATCGTTCAACTGCTCAGTAAACTGATCGAGTGTGAACCACATCACGGAGACGGCAAAGCAGTACCGTGTGGTGGTCACGAGACGATTGGTGTTAGTCAGTCTGGTGCGCAGCCTCTATCCAGAGATCAGATCCACGATTCACAACCAGGCGAAGGAGAAACTGCAGCTGAATCGCAACCATCAACAGAATGTGAGGCCGAACCACAAATTGACGAAGAATTCAGCTCCGGCGATGCCGAAAGTGTACCGCGTGAGCGAGAAACTCCTGGTGAAAGTACAGATGAAGATACTGCTGATCCTCAAGATGACTCTATGAATGCATCGGAACCAGATATCGGCGAAGATGGTGACCAAGAAGGAGGAGGCGCAGATGAAGCTGCAGAACCTGCAGACGAAGGCGCAGACCCAGCCGATGAAGGCGCTGACCCAGTCGATGAAGGCGCAGATCCAGCAGATGAGAACGAAGACTCAGCAGATGAAGGCGCAGATCCAGCAGATGAAAACGAAGACTCAGCAGACGAAGGTACAGACCCAGCAGATGAGGGCACAGATCCAACAGATGAAGGCGCAAATGCAGCAGATGAAGAAGGCGCAGATGCAGAAGATGAAGAAGGCGCAGACGCAGCAGATGAAAACGAAAACTCAGCGGATGAAGGCACAGACCCAGAAGAAGAAGGCGCAGACCCAGAAGATGAAGGCACAGACCCAGAAGATGAAGGCACAGATCCAGACGATGAAGGTGCAAACCCAGAAGATGAAGGTGTAGACCCAGAAGATGAAGGTGGAAACCCAGAAGATGAAGGCGTAGACCCAGAAGATGAAGGCGCAGACCCGGATGATGAAGGCACAGGGGAAGATTCAGTCAAAGAAGGACAAGACGAACCATCAGACAACGAGGGTACACCAGAAGATGATCCAGCGAATGAGGGAGATGGCGATTTGGCTGCAGAAGGAGAAACAGAAAATTCTGAAGGAGGCGAACAAAGTAATGAAACACAAAAGAATGAATCAACAGAACCTGAAGCGGAATCCGGAGTGCCCGAAGAACAAGAACAGGAATCAGAATCATCCGAAGAAATAGAACAGGAATCTGAAGTTCCCGTAGATCCAGAACTAGTATCAGATGGACTCGAAGAAAATGTAGAGGAATCAGAAGCATCTGAAGAACCAGAAGGGGAACCAGAAGCATCTGAATCGCCGGAAGATGAATCAGAAGCACCCAAATCACCGGAGGAAGAATCAGAAGCACCTGAGAAACCAGAGCGGGAATCAGAAAAACCCGAAGATAAAGAATCAGCAGATCCAGAAGAATTAGAAAACAAATCGGAAACGTCCGAAGATTCGGGAAAAGCATCTGAAATACCAGAAGAATCAGAGCAGGAATCGGAGAAACCCGAAGAAACTGCCCAAAAAAGTGAAGAAACTGAAGAAGAAAAGCCCGCTTCTGAAGAAACATCAGTAGAACAAGGAAGTATAGAAAATGATTCTACACCGGAGGATCCTGCAGAAACCGGAGAAACTGCAGATTCGGAGAGCACATCAGAAGAAAAGAAATCCGGAGAAAGTTCCGTAGAAAAAGAACCAAAGTGTGAGCCAGAGAAGCACGAACATATGAAACCTGAATATGATCCAGAGGATCCGCCTAAAAAATCAGAAAAACCCCACAGCTTACCAAAGAAAACATCTTTCAGAGCACAAACAGTTTTCATACCCGTTCTTAAATTTGATGGAACACCATGTCTCACATCCGAGGAGTTGAGAGATTACCTTTACAACATATTTTCTTGCCCAAAACACGGTTTGAAAGTATTGAAAAGTTAGTTTCTTTCAAGAGAAATTGAATGAACCTGTGATATTTTTTGAGGTTGCTACTTTTGTCGACAAAGTGGGAAACTCTTAGGCTTAGGGATTTTTCACTTGTTATATTTGTTTGTTACATAAAAATCAAAATTCCAGGTTATTTTCCAATGAAAATTCCTGACTATTCCGCAGTGACTTTGTTGTCATACAATAAAGTGTTATTCATTTCTTGTCTTATTTCATTTACTCTTCGATTTGAAAAAAGTACCAAAATCGTTGTATCAAATTTTTTGTAAGAAAAAATTATTGAATTTGATATTATTCAACTTCGAAAATATTTTTTTATACAGTACGTGGGACGTACATAAGGTCTAAAAAATTATTTTTAAATCAAAATACTTTGGAAGAATTATAAGAGTGTTGGTGCTCAGTTGTATAATGATTATATATCAAAATAAAACAGAAACATGTTTCTACAAGATTTTTAACAGTTACAGTGGGGTCGAAATAAGTTCTCCCAACCCTTGTCAACTTTTGTTACAAAAGAACATGCCAATGAAAGCATATACAGTGCATTCCATACAAATAATTGTTGATCTGTTTTATTTTTATTTTTACTGCTAATCATTGTTTCGAAAGTTATTCAGGCTCGTTTTCAACTCAAATAATTTGTAGCTCCCGAACCCTAAGCTTCAGACCATATGTTTTTTGGAACCTGCTCATCATGGAGCATCTAATAATGCAAAACAATATAGGGTAATCCATTTAAAAAAAATTGGTGACATGCTCTTGGGGTGCGATATGGAAAGTTAGATCAAATGTGAATATATCAAAATGTGTTCCCCTGTATACTTCTGTTGAAGTGTTTTTATTTTTCCTGAAAATCAGTTATTCAGGGTAGCTCGTTTTAAATGGAATGCAATGTATTCCTGGGGCTCGTCAGATTTTTGGGATTTTGTATGTATAGACTCCAGAATGATATTTTAAAAAATCTGACGAGCCCCAGGATACATGTATCCAGTGTCATGCCCTTTTGTTGAATTGAGGCAACATTATACTCAATTTTTGGTAACTTCAAAGTGAATGTTCAAGAGAATATAACACCGTTGGTAAAAAAATATAGAAAATACTATGCAGGCCTTTCGTTAGAAGTTAAAATGACAAAAAATCATAATATGCCAACTATGAATAATCACAACTACAAAAAGTTTTGATTGGGAACTACCTTTAATATGAAAACCACAACCGTATTGATCCTACGAGTGGCTATAGCAAATTTTCTTCAAATTTAAAGGTTATACAGGGTGTTTCATAATTAATTGCTGAACCTTAAGGACGATAACGCTTGGATGATTTTGAGAACAATTACTCATGAATTATAGTTCCGCAAACGCTTCATTTCTGAGATACACGGTTTTGGAATTTAACAAACAAATTCGTTTTTCTTCACATTTCTAAAACCATGAGAAAGTAGTAGTCCATACTCGAAGTGGAAGACCACGTTTTTTTGGAATAAGAAAAACAAAGTCGTCTCCACAAAGTTTAATACAAGGTCAGGATAGAAATCCTACCTCAAAAAGATCAGGCTAGAAATCCTAACTCAAAAAGATCAGGATAGAAATCCTACATCAAAAAGATCAGGATAAAAATCCTTCCTCAAAGGAAGGATAAAAAAAAAATAAAATTGTGAAACTACTCTGTATTTTCTCAAATTTTGGTACATGCAAAGTACGCATTAAAATAAACTTTTTATAGTTTTTTTTTTCAAATATGCATTTGTGGCGTCCCTGTTAGCATGCTCCGCAATGATTTTAATCAAAATATTAATACGCTAATGGTTTTTCAAAAATAATGATATTTTCATAACTGTCCTCTAACATCTCATAAAAATGGTATCTCTACTTTTTGAATATTGTTCAATGTTGTTTTACCTACACTACGCGAAATTATAATACAGTATCTTATTATTGATTCAGCCAAGGCATCATAGATCATTAGTCGAAGTTCTGTATCAGCAATTTTTCTCAGTTGGTAAAATTTGTAAATCAATTTTCTCAGTCTTTTTACGGTATACTTCACATGCTCAGTCCAACGAATATGTTGATCAACCATCATGCCAAGATCTTTGATATATTTCACTTCAAATTTCGAACAAGTACAATTTGTATTATTGCATTCTAAATTATGGAGTTTAGGAAATTCGTTTGTTGGCTGATATCTAGCGGTAGCAGTAAAAGTTATAAATTTCGTTTTGTCAACATTTAAACTCAAAAGGCTTTCATTTAGCCAATTATGATAAATTTTCAGCTGTATCATCTGCATATGAAGTGACAAGACTTGTCGTATTTTTTAGGCAACCAATGATATATATATATATATATATATATATATATATATATATATATATATATATATATATATATATATATATATATATATATATAAGTATATATATATATCAGAAATAATACAGGCCCTAAGACGGTTCCCTGAGGGACTCCTATTGAAATTGGTAACGGATCACTGAATAGAATAGAATAGAATAGAACTTTATTAATCCATAAAAACCACATACATGGTGTTGGACAGGTCCAAGAGTTAAAAACTAGCGTTTAAAACCAGTATAGAAGATATAAAAACAAATATTCTAAGGATATATACACACATACACACATAGGTATATACATATACATAAGCACACTGTTATCAAAAATAAAAAATAAAAAATATAAAAAATATACCTGGATAATTGAGTAAAATAATATAACATATACAATATATAAATGTCGAATTAATAAACATACCTATAGATAATTGAGTAATACATTAAAATAAGTATAAGAATATGTATAAGAGTAATGAAAGAAAAAATTATAAGAATGAAGTATAAAATGTACATTTTGGCCATCAAATTCATAATATGGGTTCTGCCATATGAGTATCATCAAAATATTCTGATAATGAATAATAAGCTTTCGAGCAAAGCAGATATTTCAGTTTTTTTTTTAAATGTATTGATAGTACGGCAACTTTTAATATAATTAGGAAGCTTATTGTATATTTTAGTGCTCGCATAAGAAAATGATTTTTCAAATAAGGTTGTTCTGTGAGCAGTGGTCAGTAAATTATTCCCAGTTCTTGTTTTGTATTGATGATGGGTATTATTTTTTTCGAATTTTTGCTCATTTTTTCTGATAAGTAAGCAACACTTTAAAATAAAAATGCAGCAAACAGTCAGTATTTCTTTGGTTTTGAATGTATCTCTGCATGAGTCACGTGGCTTCATATTGAACATCAATCTAATAATTCGCTTCTGGGCTACGAATATTCTGTTGACCTCGCTTGCATTTCCCCAAAGAATGATATGGAATGATATGGCAGAGTAGACAATTGCATAGTATACCAGAATTAAGATAGATTCGTGAAGCTCGTATCTCAATTGAGTGATGGCAAAGTATGACTTAGATAGTTCCATTGATTTTTACTCTCTGCATTCGTTCAGATAAATAATCTTGGATTATACTAAGTGAAGAACCTCTTATTCCAATTTCATTCAAACGGTCGTATAATATTTTATGGTTGACAGTGTCGAATGCCTTGGGTCTTTTGATATCTTACAGCCGTGGATACTGCTACACTGCGTTCAATCCAAACAGAACAGATTAATAAAAAAATTAGAATACAGTGGCAAATTTTATCCGTTTTGATTGGCAAAGCGCTCTTTCAGCTCGTAATATTTTTTTTTGTTACAGTGGCAGTTGTTTCGAAGGACAGTGGCAAAATGGAAAAAGACACGGCTTGGGTGTGGAAACGAGGGGTCGGTGGATATACAGAGGTGAATGGACACAGGGCTTTAAGGGTCGGTACGGTGTCAGACAGTCGAACACGTCCACGGCCAAATACGAAGGGACTTGGGCGAATGGACTACAGGACGGATATGGATCGGAAACCTACGCTGATGATGGTGAGTCGGAAAAGTTGTTTAATTACTTACAATTTTGAGTATCGGCAGTGGCATGGAAGTATATGATTCCTCTAATAGTTTATAACTACAAGAATCTCCAGCACACCTGCGGTTGAATTCAGAACATACTGTGTTCACAAGGCTAGAACTAACATTAGCATAGCACTGAAGAATCTGCACCTGAAAACCTAACACTTCTGTTAATGGTGAAAGAAAATTTTGATTGAGTAACCGCACAGAACACACTTGCTCAAGAGGCGGCCCCATTGTTTTTTAGGGAATCGTTGAAATATATCGATGTGATTCAATGTGTATCGTGTGCTCATCCAGGGAAGTTGTTATTTTCTGTAGGATATGTGCTTTAATATGGAAAGAAAAGGTGATTCTCAATCGTATAACCATGTTCATGTTGGAAGCCTTTCTAAGATATGTGAATCGTTTCACAATTGGCTGTCTTATTGCAGTCGATCCCAGGAAAAACATCTTTTCGCCCTTTTCTTGTAAATCTGATGACTTTGACCAAATATATCGTACCCAATGCCCGTGTTTCTTCAACAAAAAGCAAAATTTTGAAACCTAGATAGATTAATTTCTCACAACCCTTGAAAATTTCAAAGCACCACTTCATTTATTCTCCCATCACACCCTTGATTACTAATTTCATTACAAAGATTGTTTTCAAACGTGTTTTCGACTTTCAACACTTCACCATAGTAAGTCATGTTAGTTCACACTGCAACAGAATACACAAATCCGAACAACTGCAAATGACGAGAACACTAATTGCGGTGGCAGAAACATTGAAACACGATCCAGCCGCGAGTTGTTTCGTATGCAATCAACTTCTCAGAAATGAATAAGTAATGACACATGAAAATCAAACATGAACATTCATATATGAATGAACTCGTCGTCATATCACAAGATGTTCGAAGAAGAGACTTAAAATTAGTAAAACACCATACGATGATTGTTTCATTCATAAACGAAATCCATAAAAATATTTGGATGAGTAACGAAAGACTTTTTGAATGGCTGAATCATTCTTCCACTGTTTACCCGTTCTTTAACACGTAATGATTTTCATGAAGCTATTTTTAAACAATGCTTTTTTCCTGAGTTTGTCGTTTGTTAAGAGCGAGGATAGAAAAACTGATTCATTTTCATTTTAGTTCAAAAACAGATACACCATCGAGGAAAACCTTTTTAGCATAATGAGTTTGATTTACTTGGTTGTTTCCAATAATACAAAACTGAAATTCGGTGGGTTTCAACTAGATAATTTTTCCGGTTCACTGAAGCCACACTTTTTGTAACTCGTGTTTTTTCCAGAAGTGACCTACAGGAACTAGCAGCACACGTTGAAGTGTAAGGGCTATGTCTTCCCAAGATCGCAAAGTATCTCGACGACTTCTGAGGGTTGCTCTTGAAGGTGCAGTCGGTTGACTCGGGAAAACAAAATCGAAAAAATCCGTGAAAATGGTAAAAAATATCTGACCATCGAATAATTTAATTTCACAGAATTTTACCGCCCAATCCCCTTGAAAGCTAAATAGAGAAAGGGTAGGTATTTGTCAAAATTTTCAACAGTTCTAGACATGGAAAATTATGAAAAATAAATTGGTTGGTTAAGGGCCTCGGACTCCCGTTTCTCAAAAAAGTTGCAAAAATCGGAAAATTTGAGATAAAATAATGAAAAACATCGTATAGTCATTGAAAATGGCAACAAAAAAATGTCGGTAGAAGGCTAGGTCCCCCTAGTGCTAGAAAAAAATTTACGAAAACTCACGAAAATAAAATCGGAAAAATCTATTAAATTATTAGTTTTAATAATTTCGGTAGCTTGACGTGTATACAAGGTGTTTCATAAAGGGTGATAGTCTTTAGATGATATCAAGAAAAATTCTCCATATGAATGTAGGTCCACAACTGCTTTATTTCTGAGATACAGGGTGTTGAAATTTAACAAAAAATAATTTTTTCTCCAATAATTCTGATTTTATTTTTTTTTCCGGAAAAAAGTTTTTTTGGTAATCTGCTTTACTGGCCAGCAACGTTTTTAATCAAAATATTGACGCTTCTGGTTTTTTATCAATTAAATGTTAATTTTTTTGTCTGGTGGATGGTTTTCGATTCAAAAAACAAAATGTCCTCATTTCCTTGTATTTATGCGACGAAAATATGTCCAGGGACCATTTTGATGAGAATTTAGAGGACAATTATAAAAATAATATTTATTAAAAATACAATACAGTAGCGTATCATAACTATTTATGTTAAATTTCAACACCCTGAATCTCAGAAATAAAGCGGTTGTCGACCTATGTTCATATGAAATGTTTTTTCGTGAAATCAACCAAGGATTATCGCCCTTTCAGAATTCAATTGTAAAACAACCTGTGTATGTATCCAGTGAGGTGGGGTACTCGCCAAGAAGCTGGGCACCTGGGGCACTCATTACAACAGTGACTCAAACTAATTCTAATACTAAGAAGTACGAAATAAAAGGATAGTATAAAAACAAAATAAACGTAAAAATTACTCCGGAAAAAGAAAATAAACTTTGAAATAAATCAACAATTTTATGATATGAAAGCTTGGAGAATAAATCTTGACATAGGTACTCTTTATTTGATTTATAAGAAAAACGTAATCTTCAATCTCATATAAAATTTTATAATGCCTTTCATTAAATTTTCTTGAAGAATCTACCAAGTATAAATAAGATTACATCGTTTTACTAGTTTTGCGTATTAACTCCGTCTTTCATTCCAATCCGCACTATAACAGAAACAAATTGATATGTACGAAACCATTGAAAGTCGTTAATTCTAAATCATCGCCTCATGCAGAAACCCGACGAAAATATATTAATTGGATAATATCACGCAATACGAATTGAAACTCCCAAAGGCGAACAAGGTAATCACCAACATTTCCCGTTTTCCGCACCTGATTTTCAATTATTCATTGCCGTATTGCGGAACAAGTCAACCCCAGTTACGTAAACGAAAGAGCAACTGGAACACTCATTAAAAAAGAAAATTTCCATTTCTCGTTTATATATTTGGGTCAACTTTCAGTTTCGTTCGTTGAGATCGTATCCGCCAGATATTCGGCCATTAAATAACCATACAAATACAGATTGTTCTCCGTGTTTCGAAAATGGCGCATGCATAAATAGCGGTCTGTCACGCGACGTCGCCAAAGTTCAAAATGAAATCCCTGAATCCGCATGAAAGTGTAAATTCACTTCCTGAAGTCGCCGAAGTGGTGACAGGTTCAATAATAATCATGATAAATATACTGAAACGATACCAGAGTTCCTGGATACAGAAAATTCTGAACAGTCATAATTCGATCATTCACGGCTTCCATCACTGATGAATTCCGACACTGGATTTTAATTTGAAACTCAACTTAACCTTCAGCTTGTATTCATACCTGCAATTTCAACTCGTACTTCTAACGTGTCCATCCACTCGAATCACCTTCTTTATATAGTTACCCAGGATCATTGAGAACTCCTGTGGCATCTAGAAGGCTTGGAACGTCAATTTCCTGATTTATCGGCTAGATAGCTTAGATGGTGACGTAATTGAGCACTTGTCATTCGATGTCTGTTTGTTCTTATCAACTAAGTTGTAAGAAATGCTCGTAGCTTTCCAACAACTTGGTCGTAACAATACCATATGTTCTGGCGAATCAAAATGACATCATTATAGACTTCATCGCAGTGGTCATGATGGAAGAGCGCTAGTCTATCAATCAGAGGGACGTGGGTTCGATTCCCAGCATGGTCACTGGTCTCGTGATAGGAATCGCACGTTAAAAGGTAAGACCTCGTTAATCCTTAGCTCGCACAAGTTTAGACTTCTGAGGGCTGTCGTTGGTAAGGGGATGACAGCTGGTTAACGGAAGAAAACAATTTTTCTTTTAAAGCTCGTAGACGGAAGCATCCTACATCATATTGATGCCGCACAGACGTATTCATACCTATAGTCTAGTTCCTAAATTGTAGATAGTGACTCATCGTACATTTTCTGATTTTTACGGGATTTGAAAGTGCGGAGGGGATGTACGAAAGTGGCAAAGTAAAACTTGATTTGAAGGCTGAGTACCTAGCTTATTTCCGTTCTATTTTTTGACCTGCTTTATATGAATTATGAACCGTACAACCAATGAGTCACTATCTACAATTTAGGAAATGGACTATAAGGTCGGAACGACGCCGCTCCTTTGAGGTAACCACAGTTAAAACCTCTCTCCGCGGCAATTATCTGCATAAACTCCGATAGATCTGGTCATCAGAACTGTCGGGGAAGAACAAAGTTGCTGCAACTAATATGCTTGCCGTTCCGATTCTACTCTACTCGTTTGGAGCGGTGAAATGGAATTAGGCCGCGACAACTCGCTGAAAAATCTCGCAGAAGGATGCATCTTCATAGGACTTTTGAGTTTGGAGGATCTACATAAGATAATGATACCGAATGAAGCCTATAAAGTCATCAGGAGTTCAGTTCCTATTCATTGTTTAGTCTGCGATCATGAAAAATCATGAAAAAGCATGAAAAAGCAGCAGAGGAACTTGGTCATGTTCAACACTGAATGAGGTGACCCAAACTCTGTCAACGAGTTGGAACCCTTTCAGTAAAAAGGTCACGTCAAAGCTGTGGAGACAGAAGTACTCCTGCAGCTTCACAAGAACATCGAAGACCATGGCTTATCTAAGAATTTGACCTTTGCTTTCCTCAGGTCGAGTGGTCTGAAGTCGGAGACCGAGGGATTAATAATGGACTGCCAGAATGGTGTCTTGAATACCCTGGTATACTGTAGAAACTAGATAGAGAACGTGTCGTAAGGCAACTGAGACCATAACGCATTTGCTGCCAGCTTGTGAAGCCTATATCCACCAGCATAACGCAGTACTAGGAGTATTGCACTATCACCCATGACACTATTGTTGCTCTCGAACATAAAAATTATACCGGCTTGCCTTGATTCGGCAAAAATCTTAGCCGGAATAATGCAGAAGGTCGTGATTATAAACAGAATAAAATACTAATTCATTTGCCGTTCAATAAAATATGGCGAGTACAAGAAAGAGAAAAAAAATCATCATTAAACTACAATCGAGATAACTTAAAACATGGATTTAGAGCCTGCTGATCTCAATGGTGTTGAGGAGCATATCGAACTGATTTAAACATATGGTTGGGGATCAATCTCTGCCGTCGGTCCTTTTTTTTCTTATTTGTGAGTCTTTGAATTAATGAATTATTGGGTAACTCATACAATTAGGATAGCTGCTGACTGTTGAGTTACTCTTATGTAATTTTTTGAGCCTATGTTGATTGGAGCATCGAGCCGATTTTTGTTTTAAAGCTGCGTTTGTAGGAAACATATAATTTTCTATAACCGTTTACCAAAGAAGTCTTTGACAATTTCAGATATCATCACAAAGTTGAAGTTATCAGAAAAATGTCACTGAGATATCATTACAGCTCTAGAGCAGGAATATTGAAAAAAACGCCTGATATCCACTGATGCTTTTGTTGAAAACGAACCTATTCTTGCATGATGACAAATAGTGACAGTGAATTCATGGCATTCTGAATTGATGTTGTTGTTGGTGAAGCTTATGGAACAGACGACCTGGGTTCGATATTCGCGGGCGGCGTTCATTTTTGTTTGTCAGGCACGAGTTATTTTCATTTTCTTTTTTGTTAAAGATGGAAATTATTGGATATCTACTAAAATTGATTGGATAGTTATTGAGTGTTAATTTTGTCATATATTATATCATTATGTCCAAGTGCTGAATGAAGTCTTGAGCGTATTTTATGCGTTTGTAGAAAAAATCTTGTGTATATTTCGAGCGCAAAGTGTCATTGCTGCTCTCGAAAGATTTTCTCATTGTCTAGCGGCAATCACTCTACACTATAAATACACAAATCGCTATATTCATGCTGAGCTGTCAATATAAAAACCTGAATTATTTTCTGTGGTAAGAATTGTATTTTTTTTATTTTGTCAAAACCGTTATAAAATAATTAGTTTAATTCACTTGCTTGCATCAAATTTGTTTCTGATGGACACCCTGCAGCTTACATCGAGTGATATCTCCCTCCATGAGAAAGTTTTTTTTTCTGAACTGGTCTCTTGGATAACCTATTCAAATTGACCAAATTTCTGTAGAGACGAACACTGATGAAGTGGGTGTGTCTAATTTTGGAGATTTATTCAATTCTGGATGGTTATTCTATACGTCAGTTTAGCCAGGTCAGGTTTAGGTTAAATTGGCTAATAATTTACGCATTTTCAATTAACAATAATTATAACTTTTCTACCTATACACGTAAGTTTTCCACATGAATTTTATTTTCTGATTGGTTCATGCGGATCGCCTATACGGAAGTTAGGTCGATCTAAATTCTTATGGTTAGGTTTAGGTTAGGTTTGAACGTGAATGGCCTATTGTGGCTCACCCTATGGTTATATTTCTCCCAGTATATCCAATCTCTTAACGAAATTGAGGAGTACGTTGGGAGAACAATTTACCAGGTTCTCTGGCCTTACTGTTGTATTGCCAAATGTTGAAAATCTGGTTCTGGCCGCTGCGGGGCATGTACATAAAATGTGCCTAGCCGTTTCATCCTCCTCCATGCATAGGCGGCACTCTGCACCTTGTGCAAGTCCGATTTTATGCATGTGGTGTTTGAGTTTGCAGTGGACAGTGAGCAAACCTACTATAACTCTGAGATGTGCTCTACTGAGTTCTAGCAGCTTGTCAGAGTCCTGTTCTTTCCTTGTGCAAGCAATAAATGCGTTGGAATGGGCTAGGCCAGACTACGCCAGTACTCGAGTCTTTTGTTGTCAGCCCAGGATGTTATGACATTCATGGCAGTGCTATGTGCTATACCGATTACCGGTTCTGGCCCAGTGAACGTTGTATCGGCCCCCCTCCTTTGCTAGGACGTCCGCTATTTCGTTTCCTTCTAGGCCCGTGTGACCTGGTATCCAGACTAGGTTAACGTTGTTGCGTTGTGCCAGTCGGTTTAAGGTTTCTCTGCAGTTCCATACTGCTCTGGATTTAAAGCAATTGGATTCAAGCGCTTTCAGTGCCGCTTGACTGTCTGAAAATATTTTTCGTGTGTGGTGTCGATTTTCCAGCTCACACATCTCAATGGCATATACCTCTGCCTGGAATACCGTAGGTAATTTACCCATACTGAATGAGCGTTTCACTACTGGGTTTATCCCGTATATTCCGGCTCCGACACCTTCCAAAGTTTTGGAACCATCGGTAAACCAACGTTAATTTGCCCTACATAGGTCAGTTTCATTCCGAACCCAGTCTTCTCTTTCGGGGAAGACCACAGTGTAGGACGTGTGAAGGTTGATAGTTTTAGGCATGATGTCTGAGGTCATTCCCAGAATGTTGTGAGCTGTTATGCCCTCCAGCATGCTGCTGCTTCTCATGACTACTGCCTGCGGTAGACTAATGGCCGCTTGGTAGAGACTGTATGTTGCCCATCTTGCCTCTCTCTCCAAACCTATGTGAAGAGGAGGTAATCCGAGAAGGGCTTCCATTGCTGCCGTTGGCGTGGAGCGAATGGCCCCAGTAATCGCCAGACACGCTTGTCTCTGTAGTCCGTTAAGTTTATCCTGGGCCATTTTTTGTTGGCCCTTGCTCCACCAGACTACAGAGCCATACGTGATTATTGGTTGTATGACGGTCACGTACAGCCAGTACACTTGTTTTGGTGACAAGCCCCATGTTTTGCCACATATTCTGCGGCATGTCCATAATGATAGGCTAGCCTTCCGGATAGTCTTTTCCAGATGCAAGTTCCAATTTAGCTTTTTATCTAGGGTTATTCCCAGATATTTTGCTTCACTCGCAAAAGGAATCGTTACACCATTGATGGAAGGAGGTATTAATTGTTCCAGCTTCCTTTTTCTGGTGAACGGCACTATGACTATTTTGTGAGGGTTAATGGACATTTCCTCCCTCTCACACCATTTATATATGGTGTCCAATATATCCTGAAGGGCGTAGGAGATCGTCTCTTCGGATTTCTCGCGTAATACTAGGACCAGATCGTGAGCATATGCTTGCAGATCGACCTCCCATAGCTAGAGAATGGCCAGCAGATCATCCACCAGCAGTGACCATAGCAGAGGGGGGAGAACCCCCCCCTGAGGGCAGCCCCTTACTGGCTTGAAGCTGACACTTTCCCCCTGTAGAGAAGTCGTTATAGTTCTGTTATGAAGCATAGTTCTTATCCAGTCACATAGTATTAGTTCAATTCCTCTAGAGACAGTGGCCTCATATAGGGAGTGAGGTAGTGCATTGTTAAATGCTCCTTCTATGTCAAGGAATGCGGCGACTGCTACCTCCTGGTGTTCCAGGGCGTCGCTTATTCCTGAGACAAGGTTAAATTCTTATGGTAGTGGTGGTCTGTTGAATTTTCATTCAGACGAGTGATACAATTGTTAAAGATAGTTTCAGATGTCTGGATAAATACGTTCTTTCGAGTCTCTCGTCTATCGTCAAAGTACTGGCCACGGGGAGTAGTTGGGAGAAAATATTTTTTTCCTTAACAACTAAATATCAGACTTAATAATTCCAATTGATTTTCTGAAACTCTGAACTGCCTCAAGTATACTCTTGAAATTAATAATTTTCAATTGGGGCAGGTGCGGAACGAGTAATATTCTAATCCTCCTGTTTAATACTCCCAAGTCCCATTCGAACCTGGACAAAATTCCTGCAATACAATATTCCTTTGTTCTATCAACAACCTCCAGATTTTTCACGTTTAAACCACCTGACAAACGCACGCGCACAATATCCTGAGGAGGCAAACCTCCATCCATCCTTTTGACCTAGACAAACCATTATCTGTTCTGTTTGTTCGTTGCGTGACACTTCCACCGTCGAGAGAGATTATGAAGATTTATAGTTTGCTGTTTGCTTGTGTCTAGAATTCAGTACTATGGAAAACCGACGGTGGGAAACAAACTTTCCTACGTATAAAATATACCTACCATGTTCGAAGATCGATTTTTTTGAGCAGATGACCTCACTATTTTCGGAACCAGTACATTGCTGCTTTTATCTGTATCTGTGGGTCGGGATCATTTATCGTCTTCCTAACTGGCGGTTTCATAGCGAATTCATCTTCTGCCAGATTGCAATTTACGGAATGTTTCAGTTTATAGGTAGCTCCGCTAATTGAGTTTTGTTCAGCTCATAGAACACCGAACACGTGTATAAATAACATAACAGGTTCAATTTTATCGGAAAATAATAGCTTGTTGCTTAAGGACTCACACGTGAAATCATTGCAACCAAAAGGTTGGTCTGCCTTCCATTGATTGCTGCTGGATTACTATTCTGATAAATCTTCAGTTGATCCCATCATATTTTTTATGGCCACGTGTCCAGACACAGTCAATAAGAAAAACTTTCAAGTGCCCCAAAAAATTATAACTCATAAATTATGAAAGTTGGATAAAAAAACGTGAATAGATTTGCATTTCTCGTTTAAAAGAATCTGATTTATCTATACCACACTTATGAATAATCGTTTTGCGATGGTAACGAAAAAATAAGACGTCTAGATATATGGGGGTTACTAGGCAGTGATAGAATTTGTTGATATCTTAGTTTGTAACAAGTACGGTATAATACTCCCTATTCTTTCTCAAGTGACAAGCGACTTCAACATATGTTCAGGTTTATATATTGCGTTACCATAGCAAAATGTTTTTTTTCCGTTAACCATCTGTCATCCCTCTACGAACGACAGCCCTCAGAAGTCGAAACTTGTGTGAGCCAAGGATTAACCAGGTCTTGCCTTTTAATGTGCGATTCCTATGATCCATAAAACCTAATTACATTTATTCAATGAATCAACAACATGAATTTTCACAAAATAAATGAGTTATCAATCAATTAGTTCGTATCAATGAAGTATGTTTTGAAGATCGCTTATTACTGATCAGCATACTCCGTCACATGCTATGGCATCATTTCATGAAAACACCCTCCACATAATTCACCTATTTTTAAATTGTAGCGCATAGCAATTCTAGTCTCATTTACCAGAAGCATTATAGAAATGAGTTTTTGCGAGTTGGAATTTTAGTATTAACTATTTTCAAGTCATTCAAGTAACTGCAGTTTACTTTATTTCAAACAAAATAGAAGAGAATATTCTTCCATCATTATAGGCCACGAGCATTATAACGTTATGCCATAAGTCTATATAAAATAAGTTTTTGAAATATTTTATTTTTAATTATTCAACGTATGTATACGAAATTGGTAAGGCTTTCGAGGCCGAAATTTTATCTACAATTTTTTTTCAGAGTAATGAACTTTGTTTTTCTGAATAACTTCCTAAAGTTTTCTCTAACGCTAGTGGCTAGCTTCTTCAGAGTTTCGACTGTTCCAATGTTGATCCTAGGCTATATTTATTTACGGTTGGTAGAGTTAGAGGCATGGCTATAGGGTCCTCGGATATCGTATTGGCTGGCGGATGATCCATATTCAATGGGAAATTCTAGATTTGAATCAGGTTTTCCTCTTTCCTATTGAAACTATCACTGTGTTTATACATTTCAATTTCCTCTCGCACGAGTCAGTTGCGATTTTCTTGAGCAGGTACAAGAAGCTTGACGTTTTCGTAAATCAAACCGAACGAATGGTTACGATACGTGTATGATAACTCTGTCCTTTGGAGACACGCAAGAGACAGACTGAATCATTTTCTAGACCACCTGAATGCCCAACACCCCAGTAGCAAGTTTTCCACGACGACTGCGCAAGACTAAACTTCTTAGATGTGCTGATTAAAAGATGTGGCACCAGACTGACTCACAAAGTGTGCCGAAAACCATCACAAACCAAGTCCGAAGCAGAACGTGCCCAAAGAATATGTGAACGAGAAAATTTACATGACTAGATCATCTGATCATCTTTAAGTAGCCTTGAGATCAAATGAATGCAATATATCCAAGATCAACAAGGCCATGAGATCTCAGGTCAAAATGAAGATAAAGCACAAACGGTTGCACGTGCATATTTACCGTATATCCCTCGGTTAACGGATAGAATCAGAAAATTCTAACTAGTTAGATCAGCCAAGTATAAGGTGTACTTTGGAACCATTGAGAGATCTGTAGGTACGAGGCTGTAAGACAAATGAAATGAACTGCAGGTTAGGTCAAACAGACAAATACTAGCTAAACATGCGTTCAGCGAGGGATATTATAAACATTTTTGAAAACTTGAAAGTGTTTGCCACCACTCAAGGTCGTCACAATTTCAATATAAAGGAGGAAACCCTGAAACTGAATCATATCTGGACTCCAATTATCAAACACGCTTGGAAAGTCCCATTAAACATCGATCAATCGCCAGCCGATAAGATACCAGGAGACTCTATAGCCACGCTTCCGACTTTAATGGCGTATTATGAATATAGCCTCTACATGATCATCTAGGAGTCGGTCCTCGACCAACATCTGAAGAAACAAGCCACTCGCGCGTAGTTCATTACTATTTTTGTATGAAACCAAGGTTTAAAATTCACACTACGAATCAATCAAAACAAGGTCCACACCGTAGGCTTGTTTTGCGCGATAAATCAAGAAGCCGACTTGATCTCAAAGCACGATCATGTGTGCTTATTATGGCGGCTCCACACATTCGGGTATTTGCTGTTCGATGTCGGTAAATGAACACGAATCAAAGGCGCAAATATTGGCATAACAAGCAATGACCTGTCTGATCCACATATTCGTATAGTGTGATCATTTGGTAGATAGCAGTGCGCTGCTCTATTTCAGACATACTGCAGAAGTTTGCAAATGAAACAGAAAGCTTCTTTAACAAATCGGCAAGAAGATGTGTGCCATTATACCTGAAAAAGTTACATGTTTTAATAATTTTTCTACATTCATGCAAAAAGCAAAACTTTATTGAACTATTCCACACCTCGTGATAACATACGCGCTCATGGCTACTATGATTTTGATTTTTATAATGCGACTGTGGTTGTATAAACGTCAGTCAAAATTTAATTCTGGCAATTACAGAACTGAAAGTTTTAAAATGAGTAATATTAATGGAAAACTAGATGATGGTGATGAAATCGATAGTAACAATTATTTATTTAAATTGCGTATTTCATTTTCCTTCACCTAGTGGCGCACCTGAATAAATAATTTTTTGCTTTTTGCATGAAGTAGAAAAAATATTGTATGCAACTCGTGCATAAAATGTTTATTGCACTCGACGTGTTGCCCAACTCGGCCTGACGGCCTCGTCGGACAATTTCACGTCGAGTGCAATAAACACTTACTTTTTGCACTTGTTGCATAAATAACTATTATGTTATCAATAACTCAACTGTTTCTGATCCTATTAAGCGATAACATCCACCATCTCCTTTTAGTTTTTTTTTTTTTCATCTTTTATAGCAGTAAAAAAGCTGAACTCATTAGCAAAAATGCTGCTGATGCACTCACTGAAACGTCTTCACCTTCCACTTCCATCGTGTGAATTTTTGTGCTTCCCGCGTCGAATACACCAAGACATACATGCAAATGTGGGGATATACATATATTTGGCAAAATATTCAAACGCAAATATACAGACCAATATACGAATATACTTGTATTTGCCAAATACCCGAATGTGTGGAGCCGCCTTTAGAAGGATGCATGTTTGAGTCGGATATGAAATAATAGATAATTCATTTGAACTACTAGTTTCCCTTCACACAAGTGCACCTCATCAATTTCTCAAGGAAACAAAGAAGCCGGCACGATATCCTTAATCTAATATTTTATCCGCCCTGAGCCGGCGTGTATTGTGGATCTTCTTTGAAAGGGATTCGTTCGAGACAGAAATGTGACAGGTGAGCAACGACGATTAATGTGGTCTTCCCTACGGCACTTGGAGTCGGTCCTCATCGATCGAGGTGATTACCAATTAGGCATTCCAAGCACAACTTTTCAGAGAAAACGAAAGAATAATAAATGTATCTTCGAGCGCACGAGCGCATCAGATTCATAACATCTGACACGCCCAACTTTTTTTGAGGGGTGGGAGAATAATATATTGGGTGAAGTGAATAAAACTACTAAATACGAGGATATATTGAAAAATTCTTAGCCTACTATAGAACCAAACGAAATTTCAATGTCAAAATATTTTATTACTCAACATTTTCTCCTCTTAATTGGGTACATTTATTACAGCGAACCTGTAACGTCTCTATACTTTTCAAAAAAAAATTTTCTTCTTGCTCTGCAAACCACTTTCTCGTTGGAAGAAAATTTACGACCTTTTAAACTTTTTTTCAGTTAAGGAAAGAGATGATAGTCAGAAGGAGCCAAATCTGGTGAATAAGGGGGATGTTCTATTAATTCAAACCCTAAATCACGAATTTTTTGCATGGCAACATTAGATTTGTGAGCAGGGGCGTTGTCGTGCCAAAACAAAACACCTTTGGATAGCTTTCCGCGTCTTTTCTCTTTAATTTTTTCCCGTAGAGTGGTCAGTAATGTCGAATAGTAATATCCAGTTATTGTTTTACCTCAAAAAATCAATCATGATTACTCCATGGCAATCCCGAAAAACTGAAGCAAGAACTTTTCCAGCAGATTTTTGGACACGAAACTTCTTAGGTCTTGGAGAACCGGAATGTAGCCATACCATCGATTGTTGCTTTGTTTCTGGATCGTAGAAATGTACCCAAGTCTCATCCATAGTAACAATTCGGTTTAAGAAGTCTACATCGTTTTCAAATCGAGCACAGATCGAACGCGATGCTACTAGCCATGCACGCTTTTGGTCAACATTCAAACATTTGGGGATCCATTTTGCAGCAATTTTTCTCATGTTCAAATTGACATGAACTATATGATAAACGCATTCGTATGAAATAATCAGTGCTTCAGATATCCGTTTTAGCCCAATTCGACGCTCTGTTAAAATCATGTCATGAACTGCATCGATATTTTCGGGGACTGACACAGAAACTGGCCTTCCTGATCGGTCATCATCTTCAATGGAAAATTTACCTCTTTTGAAGCTTGCAGTCCAATTTTTCACGGTCGCATACGAAGGACATTGATCACCAATGGTATTAAGCATATCTTCGTAAATCTGCTTACCTCTTAACCCTTTCAAATACAGGTACTTGATGGCTCGATACTCCAATTTTTCGATTTTCACAATTTCGGTGGACATATTTTTTCTTTTAATTTATTGCGTAACTCTGGTTTACTTTTTTGACGTCAAACTTTACACTGACACTTCTAATAAGTTATTGTTCGTGGCTATGGTAACGCAATATTTTGTTTATGCGGGGAACTGGTCTAGGCTAACTAGATATCAATACATCCTCGTATATGTACTATGCGGGATTTGAACACAAACTCCACAACCAGTCCTCAACTCACAAACTAGCGAATCACCGAAAGGCCGAGTTCAAATCCCTGCTGGACTATATTTTTATTTCAGATTTTCAATTTAAAATTTCCATGCACGGATTTCAGACAACTCGTTTTTTTTTAAGTGAATAAAGTTAAGCAACTGTTCTTACTCAAGGTTTTATGAGACGTACACTTATTTCTAACTAAAAAGTAACTTGTGACATCTACAGTCACTAGTTGAAAATTAATTTGAAACGAGCCATGAAATTCAAAGTTAGATGATTATCCACACATTGACAGGTAGACAACATTTTGTTGTTCTGACCAACTCAAGACCCGAAATTAAGTTCCCCGTGCGTTGAGAGGAATGCAAACAGAATTCGTTTTAATTTCGACAAACCTCATAAAGCCGTCCTGATGAGAAGGTAACTACGAAACAGCTGTCGGCGGATGTTGAGCTCTTGAAATTAAATCAAAAATACTCTGTTTACTGTATATTTATTTCTGTTTTATGAGAAAGAGTGTCTATCTGTTCGGTTAAAATTTGCTAGCACTTTCACAAGCATTTGCTGGCATTCAGTTGGACTTAAATTTTGCAAACATATTAAAAACTAATGACAGAACAATGTTTTGAAGAATAATTATTACCCAAAGCGTCTGCTTTGTTCACTTGTAATCCTTATTCGGTTCTGTTGAATTTGTTGCGGTGTTTCTGGGTTTCAACTGCTGTGAATATCGTTGTTGAGGGGATGTTTTGCGACAGCGGATTTTTCCGTGCGTCGTAACTGACAACTGGCCAACCATTCGTGTTAGTGAAACGTCGAGAATATTTTGTAATGAACTTCGGTTCAGAAAACCGGAAAATCGTCACGTAAGCAATGATGTCCACGAAAGCCTTTCCCAATTCACAGTGTGGATTGATTCATTCAGAATATACTCATATTGCTTTATGTTCCGTAAAATATTGCGCTATATTATGGATAGCATTGGGAGTAATAAGATTTGGTTGTATTTCCTCGAAGTCGTCTGAAACTTTACAGCCTCATGGCACTCATGAATTTTTATGCATATTTTTACAGCACCCAATATATGAATATGGTTGAGTGGTTACCTTATTGATGTTGACTTAGTTTTTGATGTCAATTCAGGTATTATTTGCCTTCGATTCACAATATGATTTTTTTCCATTGTCTTTATTGTTAGCTCATATGTATCAATACAAACTTCAAAGCCATTATATATACTGTAATTTGGTTAAGTTTACAGTTCCTTTCCTATTATTTCACCTGCACTGTTTAAAAATTTTTAATGTAGATATGTATTGTATACAAAAATGCAATTGTTAGTAACGACAACAAAAACATCATAATAACCAGAAGCAAATCGTCATCGAATATCAATATTCATATTTCGGCTAGAAGGACCACATATATTTGAGTGGTGATGTAGAAATTCGTTTCTACTGATCGAGTTTTGCTAAATATTAAGATTGAAATTCGATGACGATTTTCTTCTGGTAATTTTAATGTTTTTGTTGTCATTACTAACAATTAAATTTTTGTATCTAAAACATTTCAACATTCGGATTTGTTATACAGTGCAGGTAAAAAGTTAGAACAGGAACTGTAAACTTAACATAACTATACGTATACTCAAGTAATACAATTACCGTCAACTGATTCATTTAGATATAAAACAAGAAAGTATGACGCTTTCATTTAATTTGAATAAGAGAAACGCGTGTTGGAATAAATTCGTGCCAAAACTCAAAAATAGAATTGTCAAACACATTATTTTAATAGTCGAATAGAAATTTATCTATGTTGTTTTTTTGTAAGTGGAAGAAAATATACAGAAGCTACACAGTTATGAATTATTACCAAGGGCCAATACCCCAAAACGCTCTCAGAATCCCTTTGGATTTTTCTGTAAATCAATATGTAATAATTGATGACAAATAGGTACATTTTCCTCAGACAAATCCTACTCTTCGTGGATTCAAAATTACTAATGAATGTTGGGCAAACTAGTTAGGATTTTCTCTGGTATTTCTGAACAACCACCAGTATGCCTATCAAACCGTCAAATCGACAGATTAAGCATTACATAACCTTGTCGAGAATATTACCTAATCACTCAAGAACGATAAGATCGCGGTGGCCATGTTTCTCAATATTGAAGAAGCGCTCAATAATGCAATACCAAACTCTACTGGATTAGCTTTGACTGAAAGGAGAATACAACCAACCATATCAGGTTGGATCTAGGCCATGCTCATCTCTCCAAGATGAAATCACTAGGTTCAAGGTCTGAAGGGGATGCCCACGAGGTGGGCTACTTTCCCCCTCTTTAATGGCCACTCCTGATGGACAACCTGCTCAATGTCCCCGAGAGGAGAGGGGTGGAGCTTCAGGCTTAGGCAGACGACCTTGTCATTTTGGCAAGGACCACGTCTAATATCCTCTAAATGACGTTGGACGACGTTCATAGTTGGTTCCATAGGAAACAGATGTCTGTTAACCGGAGCAAATCTCTGATAATACCCTTTACCAGAAAAATAGATCTGGAAGACACTCCACTTTCTTTAATGACAAGGTAATTCCATTTGCAGCAGAAGTAAAATATCTAGGGGTCACCCTTGATAAAAAAAATCGGTCATTAAGGGCTTTCTGGCAGCAAACCTCATACCTAGTTGAATAAATAGCTATTGGGAGAAAAGGGAAACATTATACAGTCAAGAAAAATCTTTTACTTTCACTACGTTCAACACTTTAAAATTTTGTAGATATATAACGAATTAATGAAAAATTCTTCAGTCACACTAAAATTGATTCATTCACGAATAACTTTGTGTCTGCGGCGAATTTTCCTATTGAAAGATATCAAATATGCCAGAAGAATACTTAAAAACATCACCTGAACTGAACTAAACGAATTATAAATTAATATTTTGTTACTGAATTCGCTTACTTAAAAAAGGCTACTGAATGGTCTGAAATTCTAAACAATTCCGTATTAACTTCTCTCTGAACATAAATTTCGCAAAGTGCCCTTTTAAGAATGAATTACGTTTCAAAGGCACTTTATGTGAGCTTCATCAAGCTTCGTGCCAAAAGGGAACTCGAAATGGGCTGATGTTTTATTAATTCATTCCATATAACCCGAAAACTAGATCTGCATTCAAGATTATCATTCGTCGTTGAACTGCTAAAGCTCATTAAATTTTCAAGATCAAGAGCTGATTTCGCTTGGGATACCAGAGAGGTGGCATAAAATCAAATTAAAGTTCTGAAAAACCAACACCTGAACACGAGCATTCGCTATCGAGTGTACCGAGTGCGTTTTTATTCTCTATATTAACACTAGCGTTGAAAGTGAAATGACAGATGAGATAATGGATACTCGATAATATAATTCTCTCCGATAGAAACACTCTTTTCAGATATAATAATCGAAACACATACTTGGAAGGAATTATTCATGAACGTTGACATGTATTTGACAGTTTGTGCAATTGATAATATTAATTCCCTATGAAGTTACTGACGAAGTATTCAGTTCAACTGTAGAAGGACCTTCTTCGTTAACCAATAACATTCGTTGACTCCTTTCTACCTGCTGTCTCAATGTCGTAGTTTTCCTTTGCTATTTTAGAATGTCTAAGAATGCGATTCCATATTCGGTTGAGGTTCATAGCTTCTTCTATTCTGTTGAAATTATCCGTGTGTTTGTGGATCTCTATTGCCTCCCGTACAAGTCGGCTATGGTATCCCTGGTTGGAAGCAAGAAGTTTCATGTCCTCAAATAGAATCCTGTGGTTTCCTTCATTGAGCGTGTGTTCTGCCACTGACGACTTATCCGTTTGGACTAATCTTCGGATGCTCCTTCAGCCTTGTGCCCATAGATCTTTTTGTGGTTCTGATGTCCACCTTTCCGCATGGTATTTCATATACCCCGATGACGATAATGGGTCTCTTTTGTCATTTGCTGTAACTTCTTGGTGGGTTTGGAGACCGTTTTTATGTTGCATTGTTCCAAAAGTTTTTCAATTCGGTCTGTGTCTGTGTATGGTAGATACGCACGTGCAACTATCTGAGCCTCCTCCCTACTTTGACTCGCGGAAGTCTTCGGTTTCATGGCCTTGTTGATATCGGGTACATTGTATCCATTTGGTCTCAAGGAGTCTTCCAGTGGGATGTTGGTGAATAAGGACACAACATCGAAGCTGACCAGAATATCGCTCGACTCCAATGTTATTTTCTTAATTTTTCAATAAGGCCTGTTGAATTCTTGACATGAGGCTGGAAGAGCGAGGCTAAATGTTTCGTCAGGCGATACGTTGGCGAGCCTGAGGCATTGACTATTGGTCTCAGTGGTATGTTAGTTAGTAGTAGTTAGTACGTTAGATAGTGGCTACGTAGTTTTTTTTTCCTCCTTTGTACTCTAGCAATTTTCCAGTTGAACAGATATACCCCCCAAATCATGAGAGAGCTGGAACATACTTCATGTGATCGATCCACTAGCTTTGTTGGTGTTGTGGGGCAAAATTTGCAGCAAAAAATTAAATTGAAGAATTCAAACTTTTCGAATAACGACCTTGGAGGGTTTCTTTGTCATCCGATATAGATAATAGTAGTTCAAGCAATATTACCGAGTTTCTCTCCACCAACAATATTTCTGCCAATTGTGTATGTGACCTTTATTCCTTTGTGACAATGACAATTACTGCTACTAATGGAAGAGTTGGCACAACCACTCACCCATTATTTATATTTTTTTCTACGTGCGCGGAAAAGTAAAATATGTCAAATTAACATTATTATATGTACATTTCATTGATTTTACCGGTATATTACTATTCAAACTAATGTGGAATCTATCCCAGACTATTTTTCTTGTTTTTGAAATTTTTTATTCATTGGAATTGAATAAAAATTGGGATACTTCTATGTATCCACTCTATACATTTCTCAAAATCAATCTACATAACAATCAAACTGAGCTGAGTTCGCTGGTGAAATGTCTAGTTAAAATAGAACAAAACCCGGACATAACCAAGTTGACATCGTTCCTAAAAAAGCAAAAATGTTGGTTTTCGACCACATAAAGCGCAGATTTCTACCAAAGAAGGCATATTATCTAAGTTTATACTAGACCCTTACGAGATATATCTTATGTCGTTTTTTATCATTTACGAAAAAAGGCAAATGTCCTGTTTAGTGCGTAAGCATGAAAACATTTTGTAAAATGCCGGCAGAGATCGCTACCTACTTTGGCCTACCTAACTCCGAACGTAACACAAGTCAATTTTATACGATCCTAACCAACATAAACCGTCTTGGAGGCTGAAAGTCTACTGCTGTTGCTGCAGTTTATTTGGAGGATACCGTAGAACAGAAGAAAACCATCTCGAATATAATTCTTTCATGTACTAAGTTGTCAGTACATGCAAGCAATGCCATCTCCGTCATCTTCATGCACTTTGCAATCCTCGAGTGTTAGTCTTAACAGCCAGTTACCACCAACTAACTTCTCTGGACCGGTTAGTCTGACTCATTTGCAGAATGCAACAAATTGTGTTTCTAACATTAATATTAATAATAATTAGTGGAACTAGTGAACAATCATTCTAAGAGCAGGTGCTTGATCGTCAAGATTTGCCAATCTTCACAGTATGGTTGTCTTTCTCTTCTCAGCATATAAGCGAATGTTAAGTTCTTATGACCTAGTCTAAGACGTGTTAATATGACTTATTCTCTGCTCGTCAGCCCTTGTGGAAGTCTTATGGTTACCACATCGGGTTTGATATCGTTTCAGTTGTAATATCCCGACAAAATGCAGAATTTTCGAAAAATACTTTCGCCTTGATGGCACGAAAACTGTGTTGCTTAGAAACACCACAAGAGCTTGCTCAGCGACACAGTTTGAGTGCCTGGCAAGGTCAAAGTATTTTAGAAATTCTGCATTTTGAAGAAAATCAGAAAATTTCACGAATACATTATAATATGGACTGAATGCGTCTTGCAAGAACGGTTCATCTTGTGTAATCAATGTCAGTTGAAGAGTCGAACCGTCAAACTGACGTTTCTATATTTACCGTGATTGTCGTAACTATGTGAAAATACCACAGGCTAGACGGAAGTGTTTTAAAAAATTTCTGTTCTCATTGGTTCGAAATGAGAAAATTATGGCATTTGATTAGTTTATAAATAATATGAGGGAAATTGTCATTTTGATTTGTTGTTTGTCCATTTGTGTTGCCATGTTTTGAATATTAGGTTCTTTGTAAAACTTTTTGTATCATTCGGACTTATCACGGGTATATTCACATCGACATCATTTTCAGTTGGAGCTCTTGCTGCAGAACCCGAATGAATATGATGGTTTTTTCTTTAAACTGAAGCTGGATTATTAGTGCTATGATTTTTTGTACAAGCGGGTCTTTACTGAGTGTTCTATGGCTTAGATTGAACCCAGTGAATGTGAGCAAAGGATGTATGTGTTGAAATTTCATGAGTCCATATGCCAGATTGCATATGATTCAGCTGTGAATACACTTGCTTGAACTACAATATTATCAGCATTCCAATTATTGATCCACTTATTTCTTCATCGTCATGATCACTAGTTGATCCGAACCAAATTCATCCCTCATGAATATGATGGAATTTCAGTTGCGTGCGACACGTGCTGAAACTCGAAATGAATTTATCACTCATAATTCACGTTCCCGTTTCCTGTCTGCTACATCTTTGACTTTCATATCGCTAGCAATTAGTAGAAACGGAATGAAAGCGTCGTTATTCGGTTTAGCATTCGCAAATGAAGCGGCCAACAACGCGGAAAAAATGCCAGTACTGGGCTTTACAATTAACATTCCTGTGATGTAAAAGCTCTTTCAGCCAGTGTTGCCACTATTCTGAATTGTATTCGACATTTTTGGTCTGGACGCTTTCGGAAAATAGAGTCACATGGCTAGAATCAGACGCAAACCTCCTGAAAAAGAAGCTGCAGCTGCAGTATGGAACTCCAATATTATCTCTTGGGATCCCCTTGAGGCTGCAGTCCACTTTGAGTATTACTACTTGGCATAAACAAATAACCTGTGCAAAAGTTTTTTTTTTTGATTCACGAAAAGTAAAACACGTGAGGTTGTGAGCTTCGAGGGCACTTCCATATGCTTCCAAAGCTTCGCTACTTGTCGAAAAATCGAGTCAGTGAAGTGACATGATCGAATACTCTGTTTGCTGACAATAAAGAGGTGGGAAAACTGACCTCGGGGGTTAATCTCAATGGAACTGCTAAACGAGCAGAAATTGATGATTCTGTTGAAGATTGAACAGTTAATTATAGTTTTTTCAGATGAAAGGGTCGACACCGTTTTAGTAGTTGATCTAAAAGCTTTGGTGTATCTTCTAGTGCCAGACTCCATCGACGTATACGTTATTTCAGGACAGGTGTGATTTAATAAATCATCAGAAGCTGATTCGATGTGAAATGTTTCTCAGTGCGAAACAGAAAGTCCACTTCTCTGATAGGCATTATTATAATAACGTTATTCGTATCACCTAGAAAACAAACTAATCCCTTGATGAAAAAAATTAACCAACCGCGACGATTTTCTGCTCAGAGCTACAAAGTTGTCATTTATGAAACATTTTCAAGCAAATGTCTTACCTATGTGCAGTCAGGAAAACCCAGATTTGCATATTGTGCACAACCACAATAGTATCATGAATACATTTTGCAAGATTAATATGATTACATCATCAATTCCTCGACACACATCTCACGGACAGCAACAATTTGATGTAACTGTTATATATTAATTTTGAAGTGGCGTATCAACCCTAAGTCTACTACCACTTTGATCAACAACTAACTTCTTGCCTGCCTGCCTGGGGGCCCTGGGGCGATATTTACATATATAAGCAAGTGCAAGTGTCTCAAAGCACATATCACCAGCGGCGTAGCCAACCAAAATTTCAATATGAATTAGGGTCACTTGTTGATTTTCGAACATCAACCACTCTTACGATTGATACCGTTTCATTTCATATACAGTACAGGAAAGAATTCATTTTAGGTGTTATGATTTAGTCAGAGCGTAAAGAATAGCGTGCTAAATATTGAGAAAGCATTACAGTTTCTCCTCGAATAACTGGATATCAAATTGTCGTTTGTCGTCAATATACAGAGTGTCGAGTGGGATGACGGGAGGGGAGAAAGATATCTATGGAGGAAAAATTTCCTGCCACCGTATTCAGACTTCAATATTTAAGTATAATATTTTGAAAAACTCTGTTGACCAGCGGTTTCCAGTGGAGATATTTCATTGAAACAGTAGGTTATGATAGCTCAAAAAAAACTTTTTACAGATCAGCCCCCACATAAGAAAAAGATTATTTTTCACTTATATTCGGGATAATTTTTGTTATTTCAATAATCTGCCATCAAAGTTCAACCTTTTTTAATATGCAAACAGATGGGCATATGCGTGCATCTGATGATTTCGTATTTAATAATAATAATAATAATAAACGGCTTTATTATTTTCAGTATTGTAAAAAATAAATAAACTAGTTCACTTGAAGAAATATCCTGAAAATAAAAGGCGGAATTCAATTTTTGTAGAGACAAATCGCCACAAAACTTGTTCTTCCATGATAGTTAGGGATTTACCCCTTAGAATTCTTAACAAGAATTTTTTTGGTCGAGTCGATCGACTTGAAACTCACATTTTATACTGATTTCATCATTCTGAATCGATTGGCCATCGCAGAAAAGTTCATCTAGAGTTGAAAGGTAATTTTTCTCCAAGGTTTTTATTTGTTATTTTTTATCAATTTTCGTTAAATTAATTTTTTTCATAGTATACTAAATTCATCATCCTGAATCGATTGACATTTGCAGAATTGCTCTATCTTAAACCGTTCCTGAGTTGAAAGAGGTAATTTTTCTCCAATATTTTTTTTATAATTTTTCTATCAATTTCCAACCTTCTTTTTATATGCACAAATATGCGCATAGGCAATTTCAAGTGAATTTGATGATTTTATATTTTTCATGATTTTAGTGGTCTACCCCTTAGGACTTTTTACGAGTAACTTTTTTTTTCGTTGATCGGCTCACATTGTTCATTAATTTCATACTTCTTACTCGATTGGCATAAGTAGAATTGATCTTCAACCGTTCTCGAGTTGACAAATTCATCAAGAGTTGAAAGAGGTATTTTTTTGTAATTTTCTTAAAATTCAACCTTCTTTTCATATCTTCATATATGCGCATATGTAGTTTAAAGTGAATCTGATAATTTTGTATTTTTCATGATTTTTTCGGAGTAATATTTTGTTTTCGTCGATCGACAGGAAATTCACAAAGTATACTTATTTCGTCATTCTGAATCAATTCGCTTGCAGAAGAAAGGACAGCGATATACACGGAAAAGAACCAGTAAAGGTGGAAAATGTTGAAATGGTCAGAGATATTTCTTCAAAGATATTTTATGAAACAATTCCAGTTAACACTAGGAAGGCTGTCGCATTTATAGGCCTAGGCAGCGATAATACAGCGTGATCTTGGCCTAAAATTTAATTTGTAAATAGTGGTAACTTTATGTTCTCAGGTTTCTCGGGGTAACTCATGGAAGTGTCTATGACTAAAAATGCGAAATCAGCGAAGTTTCCAGAGAGAGTTGCTCCTTTAATATACAAATCTACATCACTAATGCGCCACTTGAGGTCGTAACTTTACTGAAGGCAAAGACTGTGATAATTTCACATTGACAAATCTCCGAAAGGATGAGATTTCCCCTACTCGAAAATTTGATATATACCAGGGGAAATATATTGGGCGTCGCTATTTTTTTTTCTAGGAAGGTGTAAAGGCTAGTTTAGGAATAGGATTATGTTGTGTAAGGGTGGATGCAGAAAATATGCGAATGAGACGGAATTATTCTTGGGGACCCCCCCACATCGACGCTCTTGTGGAAATATCTGATTTGATTCTGATAAAAACAAATTGATTCAGTTAATAGATAAGTTTGATTCTTGAATTTATGTACCTATGTAAAAACACTCTAGCAAAAATATATTAATTTTCATTAACTAATGAAACCAAAGTCAATACACCAGTTTGTACCCGGCTTTATCGGTTATCTGAGTATGATAAAATGATGATGTGACAACAAATTCAATAATTACTGTCAGCCGATATTACACAAAAGAGTGAGTCAGAGTAGCCCAGCCTTGTTAGTAAACAAATAAGAAGGCACTAAATTAGTCGTCGTTATTTATTTACTTTTCAATCAGAGAGAGTTCCATCCCTCAGAAACGTTAGTTGAATCAGGATAATATTCCCAATGAGACATACATTTCAAACACCTAATCTTCATCTGGATGAGGTTCGAAACAAAAAAAAGGATACCTAATACCTAAATGAGTAACATGGATAAAATCGCCTCCAAATTGTCTGTTATCGAAACCGTTGCAAAGAAAAATAATTCTACTCACTTTGCTCCACGATCTGGCAACACTCAAAAAAGTGTTAGGGGGTCACAGTGCCACTAAAATAGCGACTGGCGGCAATCTGGGCCATGCTTCAATCCGCACGACGACGTCCTCGGGCATCGCGACGCTGCTTATTGACCGCCAAGGCAGCTGTTTGTTTCTGTGTTTATTTTCAGGGGCGCCCGTTAATGCTATAAAGAATTATACTGTTATAATACTAATGTATATATTGTTGGATAGTTTGCAGATTATAATGGAATTCTTAGTATCGGACTCCGATTTCTAGAGCAACCCTATCTTGTAACCGAAAGCATTTTTGGTTGAATAAAAAAGAGGACGGAAAATCTTTAACTAATTATGGAAAATGGATCAAGTCATCCAATTTTCTTTGAATCGTAATATAATTATTGCTGTGAGATGTATTTATATTCATTCATTCTTCATTACCAGTTGAACGGGAAGACGTTAATACGAAACAATAAACAAACTCCTCTTATGTCTTGTAAAAACCGCTACAATCTTCCAAGCTCAAATTATAGTCATGATTACTACTAAAAAATGTATGCAGTATTATTATCATTTTTCCCTGAGTACTTCCAGTTAGGCTCCTTCCCCATAGTTACAAACCGTTCGAAGACCCAAAGAGTCACTCCCGACATCCTATAAGGAAAAGTGGTTATTAGGCTTGATAACCATGTGCCTTTTGCAATTGCCCTGGTAGAATTACTATTACTCCTTTTTTTCTAGGAATCATCCAGCCATTCCCTTTCTGAAACCTATTTAGAGGGTGCGCCGGTATGATGAACCTAAAAAGCCGCTGCCTATTATATCTGTGGGGTAGTAGCAGAATTGGTAAATATAAGTGGGTGGTAGTCGCAATCTGCCAAATAGGGAAACACTGCCATATCCTGCTCTTCTCATCTTTCTCACATATATGACAATTCTTCTATGAATGGCGAAGGTCTGCTTACTTTGTAATGGTGATCACTACTTAAGAGTCATGCCGTCCTTGAATCGACTTCTGGCCAGCCACACAGTCTTTGGATCAAATTCGTTCAATTTTTACTCTGCCCAATCGTCGAAGAGCTTCTTGCAATCTCTAGTGACTCCTGAGATACACCGTCCAATTAGTGTAGTGTCATTCTTACTCAAACCGCTAGAAAGACCAATGATACGTAAATAAGTGATGATATTTAATCAACAAATCCTCTCCAATATACGTATCTGCCAGACAAGTCCACGAACTTGGCACGGGATGATCTTAACAGGCTACTTACAAACTCTCTGGAGGATAGAGAGATAGCCATGATGATATTTATCGGCATTGAGGGAGCATTTAACGATGCATCTACGAAACAATAACCAAAGCTATAGAAAGAAAAGGAGTTACTTCTCTGGATAAATGCCAATTTGGACAAAAGTATAATCATATCAGAGCCAGAGCTGGTCAGGAATGCCCAGAGGTTCAATCTCCCCTGCTGATACCCTGATGAACGAACTTCTATAAAAACCAATATATGAAGACAAATTTGCAGGAACAATCTCGGAGCAAACACAAAATGCTCTAAACTAGAAACTAAGTCCGGTGCCACGGGAAGGAACTTACTGTAAACGATCACAAAATCTCAATAGTTATATTCACAAAAAAGAAGATTCTTAGAGGAGTAATGCCACCAGATCTGAACGGTATTGAAATTACAATTATTGCACCAGAGGGTCCTTTCTGGCCATAAGTTAACATGGAACAAACAACTTCAGAAAATATCTCAAAAAAGCATGATAGCCTTCAACCTGTGCAGAAGAATGTGCGGAAAATTTTGGGGATACAACCAAAGAGTATCCTATGGCTGTATAACAAGGTCATCAAGCCCATGACAGCATATGGATAAGTGTTATGGTGGTCAAAGTCTCAGCAGGCTGGGGTAGTTCAGAATCAAAGCTGCTTAGCGGCCACTAGAGCCATGAGGACTACCACAATGGCCGTTTTGGAAGCATTGCAAGAAAAAACTCTAATCAATATGATAGGACGGTCAAAAGGCTTTCGAGCCCAGCAAGCCCCATACAAAATCTAAATCTAAATCTTATGTCTAGTACTGGCTCCGGCCTGCAGATTGGAGTCCCGGAACCCGTTCTAGCAAGTTTTTCTGCCACCTCGTTCGCGCTTACCCCTATATGGTCAGAAACCCACACCAACTTAACTTCCTCCGTTTCAGCTTATTTCTCAGAAGCATCTTCGCTTTCCTCTACAAGTTCTTAAGATTGGTTTAGGATGACGAGCATGGCCTGACTATCCAAAATTCTTGATTGAGCACTTCTTTCGCCTCTTGCATCAAAACCACGTTTAGAATGGCGAACATTCAACTTTGATAAACTGTTGTGTATCTTTCATCTTTGCCGAACGTGACAGATAGCCTGAAACCGTCTTTTCTCCTCTGTTTGGTGAACGAAATCATCTTTGTTTTTGTCAGATTCATTGAGAACCCTCTTTTACCGCACGATCTTTCAATTATTGCCTGAATCCGGTCATAGATGACTTACATTCTTCATTCGCATATACTTGTGTCTCGAAATTTTCATCTTTGGGTTTACCCAACAGTTCGTGCAGGACTAAGAACCATAGACAGGGAAAAAGGTAGCTTTCCCGAAGGCAACCCAAGCCACCTCGGCTTTCAGTCTGAGATCACTCCGGGATACCTCAACCCTCCTCCTTTCTAGCGACGATACAACCAGCTGACCATCTAGAAGCGTTCCCTGCTTATTAGTGCTGCCTGTATGGTCGCTGTTTTCGTCTATTTTGGGTATTTGAATCTTAATGCCATTTCATTTATTCAACCTCCTCTTCTTTGGATACCCCTCCAGCAGGAATCTATCTACCATATTTTCTAGCTTCAAGTGATCCTGGTGTCAGGCTGATGGGTCTGAAACCCTCTCTCCTTGCGATATTAGCTATGATGGCAGAGTTTGTTAGACGTTGTCGACATCGCCCAGAAGGTGTAGACGTTTAACGAACCTTCGCAGGATGATTTCCATATGCCATCTGATTGTTTTGGAACTTTTCATCTGAGTCTGGCAAATTCCATTAACAATCGATTTCCCTACAACAGGGTAAGTGAGTATAGCAGCGAGAGATAATGGAACCATTAAGGAACAAAATAATCTGATTTCAGCAGGAAATTGTTTGAAAATAGCGCAGTAATTGATTCATTCAAGGTCACATACGATGATGACATATTATGATGGAATACAAATTGAAGCGAGATGAACTTCGTCCTTTATGTTTTGCAACGGCGAGTGAAAATCTACAGCGATGTGAACTTCTCCAAGTATGGTTTTACAAACGCAGCAATCACGGAGCTTCAGCTGAAAAACGACTAATTTTCCTTGTTGAGCCAACGTAAAACGTCTAGGTGCCTGGCGAGATAAACAAGTCCATCTGTTTCCACTAGAGTAGCAGGGTCCATCAATCTTCCTCATTGAAAGGTAGCAGTAGCTAAGCATCTACAAAGCTGATATATAAGTCCTGCTCACTCTACAGAGCATTACTCAACAGACCGACATTATCACGCTGTATTACCTATTGAATCTACAGTTGAAACATTCCCACAACATCCGCATTCACTTATCCCTCTCCAAATAAACCAAGAACTACTACCACAATTAGAATACCGAAACGATCGGACCGTTGTAAAATTCAACAAAAACAAACACTTCAACATATCCCATTTATTTTATTTATAGTATCTATCAATAACAAACTAACACCACAAGAATGTTATTAGTCATCAAAACGTTGGAGTTTTCGAATCCATGTCAAAGTTTCGCGTTTGCCATTGACTGAGTGAGTCACCGGAAAACCATCCCAAGATCAGTATACAGGGGGCCTCAAAATCTTATTGCATACTGATAAAAAAATTACTGATTTGAAGAGAATCATGAACTCTAATCTAAATATACCTAAAAGTTCTTCTGTGCGTGACCCTTGATATATTCGAGGCCCGGGATTCCAAGACTTCTTGCGAAGTTTATCAGTTTCCTGGGAGCTAAGTTCCTAATATCGGAGTGCGTTAAGAAGGCCCCTTCCAAGAGTTTGAGCCTCTTGCAGAAAAGCGCTGGGCATTCGCACAGCAAATGTTCTGCAGTTTCCGCGAAGTTCTCGCAAGAGCGGCAACTATCACTTACTGATTTACCCATATTTTTAAGGTGGTAACCCAGAGGGCAGTGCCCAGTGAGAAGTCCCGTTACCATCTTCAAGTCTTTCTTGTCCAACTCAAGAAGCTGTTCAGATTAGCAGTGAGATTTCATTTCATCGGTTTCCCAGCGCAGAACTCTTTTTTTAAGTGGGATTTAGAGAGTCCACAGAAGGGTTCTAGGCCAGGAAATTGTGTGTTTGCTCCTTTTTGGCAAGGCAATCTGCTTCTTCGTTGCCTTCAATTCCTCTGTGACCTGGCACCCACATCAGGGTGACCAGATTGTTTACTGCCAGTTGTCTTAGGGATTGTTTACAGTCCCAAGTCAACTTAGACTCACAGGTATATGACCTCAGAGGATTCAGTGCTGCATGCTTGGCTATCTAACAGTATATAGATTTCTGCCCTTCGAGTGCCTCTTTCAAGGCATTCCTGGACACATAATTCTATAGCATGTACTACTGCTTGAAAGATGGTTGGGGTGTTACCAAGGGGTTTTGAGAGTCCCTCTCCAACCCTTTCGTCCATCTGTGTACCCCCAGTCGAGTTCCGTTCTCTGTGCAAGTTTGGTGGCTTTTTATGACCACTTCAAACTGCATTTCGAAGTCGTACCTAACTGGCATGAAATCTGTCGGTTTATAAATGGCTTCTAGTGTCCGATCAGATCACCTGCCTACAAGTTTTTTGTCTGGCCCAGTCTGAAAACACTGTTTGCTGCTTCTTTCATTACACATAGGTGCAATGGCGGAAGGTTTAGCATTGCTTCTAAGGCTGCAGTAGGGCACGTAAATATTGCCCCTGTGATTCCCAGTCAGGCTAGCCGCTGCACTTTCTGCAGCTTGACTTGTGCCGAAATTTGTTGAATTTTTGGCCATCATACCAGTGAGGAGTAGGTGATCATGGGTTTAATGATTGTTTGGTATGATCAATGAATCATTTTAGGTTTCAGACCCCATGTCTTACCAAAGAATTTGCGGCATGTCCAGTTTGCCGCTATAGCTTTGGAAAGAATGTGGTTGATTTGGCTGTTCCAATTCAGTTTTTGGTCACAAATATTTCACCTCTTTAAAAAATGTTGGAGTTGGGGCTTAAAGTTCGTACTTTCGCCTCTTGGTGAATGGAACCTCGAAACCGATTCAAAATGAAAGCCCCCTCATAAGACATACATTTTTCAAACGATTGAAATGATTATAACACAATAAAATAAAATATTCTAAAAAACTCCATTGAACAACATATTTCTCAGATTTTGATAAAATAATTCTTTTATTTTAAAATAGATTTCCTTACTGGTGTAGTCAGAATTCTGCTAAAAAACGGCTGAAATTCCATTCCCTTATAACTTTTTTTTTTATGAACGTATTCAGACGTAACTTCGAAAATTACCATTTAAAATGTGGTGAAGTACTCCAATGGTATGGTCTCCCGACTTCGCTGAGCAGAGAAAGATCATATTATTTGAGTTTTGGAAATGAAAACAATAATAAAAAGCTCTGAATCAAAATGGAAATATTCGTAAACAAAGAATTTACAATTGGGAATATTTATCTTCCAGACACCCCACTCGAAGATATTCCAAATTTCCAGATTGCTTTTACGAAGCACGTTCAACTAAAATTTATGTCATTGAAAGGTTGCCAATTTTACGTTTTTTCGGAGAAATATTCATTGAAAATTACGAACGGAAATGCTTTATTTTGATAAAAATATTTTTTCAATGAAGGATATCTCAATATATGCAAATGCGTTGCTAAATCTGGCGTCTGCTATTGAATATAGACAGAACTCTGTTTTTTCAGATTATGGCCACTTAGAAAATAGATGTGCATATCGCAATTCTAATTATAAACAAAGTTTTTTAGCTGGAAACACTGTAAACATAAACCAATCAATTTTACAAGTTTACAATCTTTTCTGCGAACTATCGATTCACCTGAAATATTTGGTATATAGGATATTGAGGAATGCGCATCTGGGAATATGTATTGAAAAAGTGTGTGGTAGAGGTGATATTGTTGTTCTAATCAGTTAATCTCCATTATTTGCTTTCATCTAACAAGGTTTCTTCGAATTATTGCTCTCTTCTAATTTCAATGGCATGCGGTAGATTTTGGTTTGAATATTCTGAATAATTACTTCACAACTTACATATTCTAGAGTTGTTTCCGTTCTATTTCAGTGTTTTATTTTGGCTAATACGGTCGAAACTGGTATTTTATTCCTTGTTCTCATCAGTTTTCTTTCATTTCTGGAATACATACACGTTTATATACAATTTTAATGATAGAATTGAAGCAATACTGAACTCCAGATGTGATATGAAAAAACTAATAGCGTTTCTATCAGATATTAATATCACTACCGAAATATAATTATTGTAAATATTATTCAATATATATATATATATATATATATATATATATATATATATATATATATATATATATATATATATATATATATATATATATATATATATATATATATATATATATAATTAAGTAGGAATTCTCGGGTAGCGGTCTGTTGAACAATGAAACTCATTCGATTTAAATCTTCAATATTTCGTCAACCTTTATTGACTTCTTCAGGAAGAGCTACAATTAAAAAGGAATATAAGTTGTTGAAGGACTACATAAAAATAACATGATAACTTACAAAATTCACAGAGTTAGTTCTAACCTATGGAACATTTGGGAGGACAATTGTTATTCTCCGCTGCAGACTAATCGCTTAATTTACCTGACTGGAGTGTTACTATGGTTTGAATAAGGATTCGTTTAAATACAATGGTGTTAATTAGTGTAGGTATTCCATTGGCACCAACTGTCAAACTACACACAACGTTGAATGGAATTTAAAATATTACAATATATACTACTAAGTTGTCCTGTATCGGTTTTGTAGTTAACTGTGTTAGGATTTTTGTTGATATGGACCATCTCAAGGAATAACCTGTTTTTTTGATTGCTGACTTTGTCTAGAATTTTTGGATTTGAATAATCAAACCGGTGGCCTGTTTTCTGGGTGTGGTCGACTGCTGCACAGGAGTTTTTTCCCAATTGGGCATCACTCTTGTGCAAAGATATATATATATATATATCTGACCGCGGAAGCCTATCTGAACATATATATATATATATATATATATATATATATATATATATATATATATATATATATATATATATATATATATATATATATATATATATATATATATATATATATATATATATATATATATATATATATATATATATATATATATATATGTATTCATTGTGGCATAACACTTTTGTGTCTCTAATAACCTCAAGGGTTGATGAGACTATTATTTAAATAAATAAAAATAAATGATAGATTTTCATCCAGAGTGCCTTTTAAATGAGCTAGAGCTCATGTGAGCTACAGAGAAGTGTATTTGATTTAATTTTGTATTTTTACCATTAAAGTAATAACATAAATATGCATGAGCATAAATCAAAAGAGTAATAAAGACAGTATTCGTTTGATGGTTATATAAATCAGATTTTCGTGACTAATGAGTAGTAAATAATGATATCAACGAAACAGTTGTGGAAGTTATTATTAAAATAAGCAACTTAGACTATTTTATTGAAGAAATCTCTAGTATCGTAATTAACATGTGTTCGGAAAGAGAAGTGGACCATATTTTTGAAAACGTCGATTGCAGAATACGGTGGGTGATTAAATGTTTATACTGCCATGTAAAAGGGCCCCTTTCTAGTCACTGTGTGAATGATTGAGTTGTTACATGTTTCTTTTTGTGTGTCATAGTTGTGATCATCAGAAAATTGTTTCCACTCCATTCTTATTTTTGAAAGCCAATAATGGAAGACCATATTTTGTCAGCCTTTCAATTGACCCTTTTAGGATTCAGTTCTTTTTATCCCACAAATGGCTCTTATTATCATTAATGTGCTGTTAATATCTACTAAATGTCCCCAAAACTCTATATCATATCGAAGCGTCCTATACAATATTTGCTTTCATGCTAATATTTTTTTTTACACAAGATATTGCGAATGTAGCCCAATTTTTTTTGAGTTTATTAATCAATATGATTCTTTGTCGATGTATATGTCTGAAATTTGTTATGTCCTGTTAGTTGTCCACCCCAATGTACCTCACTTGAAATTCAGAACTATTCTTCTGAGATAGAAGTGACCTAGTACATACTTCTTTTCTCGAAAAATTTCTTGAAATTTCATCATAAAGCAGACACTACATTGTTATGACATCATTACAGCATAAAACCCTTCTTGATAATCAAAAATTGAACCCAATATATGATGCGAAGAATGACTCTCTCAGACTCTTACCAGCAGCACTAAGGCAATTTTAAGACCATGCTTTGTAGAAGCAGATAGTATAAATACGGATGTGTCTAAGGGCCTGAAACGACCATTCGAGATAATTTTTTCATGCGATGACTATGCGGCCAAACCTCGAATAAGCGATATGCTCACTGAATCTCATTCTGACGGCTTGCCTCGTCTGGCCAACATACTTTCCCTTACAATCTGGACACGTAACCTCACAAATTCAACTTTTTTGTCTATCTCTCATGTTTTGGACTGTTAATCGATTTTTTGTTGGTAGATTGGCTTCTAATCTGAAAATTCCAGTGAGCCCCCTAGTGTATTGTGGGTTGAAGTATACAGAAACAAATTTTCCAGCTGTATTTGTTCCTGAACTAACCTACTAGTAACAAAAATTAACTGCACCATCTCAATCGGACATTTTCACTAAACGTCATCGATCGAACCTGATATTTTCGAAAATAACTGCTGCATGTAATTGTGTCAACTCCGCCATCGTATACAAATACAAATGAAACATTCAGGTATGAATATGCATGGAATTTATGCAAATTACTACTATAGAAATCCCAAGTGAACAGGAAAACATTTCATCATCCGCCCTAACAGGAATTTCTATCAACAATCTTTCACAATTCCTTTCCAATTGCATCCGAACATTAATCAAAAGTAACTGCAAAGTCGACTGAAACTTTTCCGGAGTTTTCCAGATTTTTAGGTTCAATATATTTTATGTGATGTAACGGCTAATATCAGGTGCAGTTTTCGTTTTCAACGTTAAACGTGTTGGAAACCTGCCAGTTTTGCGCCAAGGTTCAAGTATAAATTCAACCTCCGAATAAAAATTGTGTTTTGAGCTCTATTTCGAAGATTCCGAAGTAGATAATGTTATAATGGAATTTTATGAAGACCTGAAGGGCTCTCAAGAATGATTGGAAAATTCCTCCATTTATTCAAAGACTATAAAGCGAATGAAATTGAAAGTAGTACAGTCGGTCTCATCGTCCTATAAAGGCATGGTTGGGATTACTTGTTATCTGCTAATTACAGAAAACATGCCCAATTGATTTTGTAAAATAATCGAATCTAGTTTTGATGCACAACTTCTCAAAGAATGTTTCGATTGGTTGTGATACAGAAAAATTGAATTATCACCAGATATTTTCAAAGGATAACATTATTAGTTGTATTCTGTGGAACCGAACCTCAAATGAATCATGTAGTCTCTCTACTTTCGGAAAAAACTTTGTGATAGTCAAGGATGATGAGGAAAATGAGATAAGCATTGGACTCTTCTTGTTGTGTCTACTGTCACTGAGGTTGTTTTTGTTTCAAAAGCAACTTTTTCGATTGTTTTTTTGAATCAATGTTTTATCGAAAGGAATCTGACGGAACCATACCTGAATTGTGCAAACCAGTGGTAGGTAGCCGTTGACACTGGATGATGCTATATTCCCGACAATCAGATCAAATCAGTCAATGGATTGTTGTTCAGACATAAAGAAATTCATATAAGTTCACCGTTCGAAATTGTCAACGTATAAATGAATTCCCTTTCATTGCTAATTCTATTTTCTCTAAAGCAGAATGTTTGAATTGAAATACCTTGAGTTGTAGTCAAAAACTTTCGGTGCTATCCTCGTATGATCAAAGCATCAAAGCCCAAAAAGGCCAACTCATTCGTGATTTTTAACATCAGTAGTTTCTTATAGGCAAGAAAATTCACCATGGATTCAAGCTTGGCTAATTTTAGTCCGGCTTCATATAGACAAATTCGGGAGAAATCAAATATTTGCCAAGATTTGAGAAGTTCATTGATTTTGGATATGATGATATATGATATGAAGAATAGGAAACATTGAGAGATCCCCGAATTATTATTGGACCATCAGGTCCACAAAATGATATGATTTAGTATTTTTCATGACTGTTAGGAGTGTACCCCTTTAGACTTTTGTAATTTACTAACTTGTCCATTTTGGATCACCTGGCGTTCGCAGAATTACTCTACCTTCTACCGTTTAAGACTTGTAAAGTTCATCTGGAGTTGAGAGTAGAATTGTTGACGTTATATTCGCAGTATTAGTATATCTACAACCGTTTGAAAGTTGAAAAGTTCATCCGGAGTTGAGAGAAGAATTGTTGACGTTATATTCCGTTTTTATCCTATAACATGAATTTGAGCGAATACAAATCGTATATTTATGGAATCAGCACGAAATTTTCGCATATAGAGCGAATTTCAAGTGATTCTAATGATTTTGTATTTTTCATGTCTTTAAGGGGTCTACCCCTTAGGACTTTTTTCAAGTGATTTGTTTCATTCTCCTTTTGACTTGAAATCCACGAAGTATAGTGATTTCATCACTCTGAATTGATTAGCGTTCGCAGAACTGCTCTATCAGTTACCGTTCTCGAGTTGAAACAATTAACTGGAATTAAAAGACCAATTTTTTTTCCAACATTTTGTTTCCATAAATTTTCTATGAATTTTCGTGTATTTCAACCTTTTTTGAATATGTTCCTCGAATTTGAAGCGGATTCCGAGCCAAGTAAAGATCTATAATTGAAGTTTTATTACTTTTTTTCAAGTGAACCTTAAATCTGAGCATGTATAAACCATATATTTTCGGAATCAGCATGGAATTCTGCGTATATAGTGCAAATTTCAACGAAATCTGATGATTTTGTATTTTTCACTATTTTTAGGTCTCTACCCCTTTGGACTTTTTTCAAGTAATTTCTTTTATTCTCCTTCCGACTTGAAATCCACAAAGTATACTGATTTCTTCATTCTGAATCGATTGGCATTCGCAGAACTGCTCTATCTCTTACCGTTCTCGAGTTGAAACAATCAACTGGAATGTAGGAATGTAAGCTTTCACGGCTGTCGTCAATATTTTGGTTGGTTTCCGGGTTTTGCCGTGGTCTTCTTTGGTTTAAATCTCCAAACGTTTCGACTGCAACTGCGGCAGTCATCTTCAGTGGCGTGGTCGAAGTACTCTTCTAGACGTATCAACTGAAAGGGGCTAATTTTTCTATGTTTCTATGTTTTCATGAATTTTCTATAAAATCTATAATGAAATTGATATTCCATCAGTGAGCTTCCCGAAATATCCAGGGTACCAAAAATTTGAAAATACCATTCGTGATTAGATTTGTTGGTAAATCGACCCCTGTAGCAGTAGTAGTGATCTGGGGGAAACCGCTATCACAGCAATGCAAGTAGACCCACATGAACCCTTTTTGCTATCCCCAGTCTTCCACAAATCTACATTCTTCCTTCTCAAACCTTCGTGACCTCCTGATGAAGGTCAGTATCTCCGTCCATTGCAGGTCGGTAAGTTCTTCTTGTTGGAGTTCTTTAGTTCCAAAGATTTCAAATCTCAGCCTCCCGTACTCCTCGCACTCGCAGAGGAAGTGAGACAAAGTTTCTTCGTCCTCTTCGCATTTGCGGCAAGTGGGGTTGTCTTGTTTACTAACTAGTGATAGGTTTCTGCCTAACTTGTTATGCCCTATTAGTATTCCTATAAGGAGGCATAGTGCTTGGTAGTTTCTGCCTAGAAGTCATGCCGTTCTTGACTTGCTGGAGCCCTCCACAAAGTCTTTCGAATGCCTGCAGTCGGTATTATCCCTCCAAACTTTATTCGGCTCTTCTTCCGCCCAGTCGTCAAGAGCTGAGGGGGTTTGGCCTCTTGCGATGCCTAGTACAGGCTCCGGTTCATCTGCCACCTCGTTTCCGTGCACCCCTCTGTGACCCGGAACGGAGATATTCTAAATGGTGAAGTTAGTTTGAAGATATATTCTTATGTTCTCTCAAATTATACCAATTTCCTCGGGACACCAAGGCATTCAATGACGCCTTCTTGCCCATCTACCACGGAAAACCTGGTTCAGAAATAATATACTGACACTATATGTCCGTAGAATGAATGAGTGGAAGGTTTGAATAATTATAAAGCCCCGCAAATGAAGGTACAATATCATTTTCAAATAACTGCAAACATCATATGGGCCGCGGTGGCATGCTGGTTAAGGTCTCGCTCCATAAGCCAACCATCCGTAGGAGCATGAGTATTAAAAGCAAGCTGCGAGCTAGGGCAAGACTTACCTTACCCTAGCTCGCCCAAGTCTCTGACTTCTGAGGGTTCCACGTAGGGGTGCAACCGGTCGACGGATATAACAACAATTTTAAAAATCAAAGTCCAGTAAGAGGTCGTTCAATGAAGAAATTTCCAATAACAATATAGTTTGGCTGCAATAGTGGAGGGTGTGATGTGGTCTCGCATTCTTAGGAATTGAATGTAAACATCCAAGTTTTTTACTACTATTTAGAGGCAATGTATGCAATGCTTTAATGTTTTTTTATGAATCTTTTAATCTTTGGGGAACAATAAGGATTTTTAATTATGTCTATAGTATAGTTACCCATCTTCGACCATATGGGTTTAAGGTAAACTTTGTTATCTCGTAGATTATATTCTTTGAAAATACTCATATCTATATCACCACTCAACAAAGTTTCCTTCATAAATTAATCCTGATATGCTTTGCGCAAATAATCATCTTCATGTAGTTTCAAAATATTTTTTGTTCAAAATTGCGACTGAGTGCATCTACGTGTTGCAGTACCTCTCAATTTATGAATGACTTGATAAAAAATAAAGCCATCAGGCTACTGATAAGTTGACGAGTTATGTTGAATGATTTCTATTCAGTCACAAATTTTCATGTTCATTATCGGGATGGTTGACTTGACTTACAGATTGGCTTGTCCGTATTCTGGATTCTTTTTGTGTTCGCTGCTCAGAATTTGAACTAGAAGAGCGTCTTCTGTCTCTTTGATCTCTTCGATCTCTTCTCGAGTCTTCATCGCACTATTCACACTATTGTTCACCACTTCTGATGTAGTAGGGCACCTGGGATATGCTCGAAATAATACTCGTAGAGCACAGTAAACACTTATGTTCAACTACTATGTCACACCTTGTCTTCTCTCAATCCCAACAACTAATGAATAATCTATTTAGTACCCTTCTTATCTAACTATATTGGTTAGTCTGAGTCAGCTGCATTTCCCTTGGCGGATACTGCAGTTTTTATAAATTCACCAATAAAACCTATCATCCATCTATAGCCACGACAACAGTTAATTTTGCTCTGCCACACTACGAGATGACAAAATTATCGAAATTCCGAGAAACAACCCTACAACCAATAACGTCGCATTTCCAGAATTTCAAAGATAGAAAGAAAACTCGACATCTATCAAATCCCTTTTTCATCTTGTCGAACATGGAAAGATTCCTTCCGAGAAAAGATTTCCGACAGATCTTTTTTTAAGTTCACGAAGCCGGAAACTATGAAATGTCTTTGGAATAACTGGAAGTCGTTTCCAACCGCGCAATAAATTTTCCCCGTTTCTGAAATGCGAAGATGGTTTTGTCAAGAGACAATTCCTGAAAGTTATTATCACCCCTTTGCTTAATGTCCGTTCGAGGTGGCATTTGCCGCAGTAGAATATAAATTAAGTGAAAATGGAAAAATATTTCGTTTTCGATGCAAGTAATGGAATTAGAAATGACTTTGGTTCAATAATTGTTGTATAATAATAAAAAAAGAACATTTACAAAATCGTGAACAGTTTACCAATTAATTAATACGAGTGGTTTTGATTCCTTTCGTGGCGTATAACCTACAGAAAGGGACAAAGAAGCATTACAATAGTTAAAAGTTTCTGCACAAGTCATCTGTGATCGACGTATCCTCTTCTGAAACAATTATTTCACGAGGATGTATGGGATTAACTTGAAACTGTCACTGAATAAGTGAATGGGAAGGGTCTTCATAAAATTGGTTCACAGTTTGAAGCCAGTTATTCCACTTTTTATGAGAGAAAGAAACATTTGACGAAGAAAAAATAACAGCCTGCTCGGAAGTGGATTGTCTTGAGGAAAACCCTCTGATTTACCTCTGCATTTCTTGACAGAATTAACTTCATTTTAATTTGATTTCCTGAATTTTGAGAGAGAGAGAGAGAGAGTGGTTGAGTTGTTCAAGGGTACGCTACCACTTGACTTCAATTCAATTCAACTTGAAATATGCTCTATTGCCATAAGCAGGATACCACTCGTTGACAAAGCTTGTTAAAACTAATATAACATGGAGTGAAATCGATAAAAAAGCAATACAAATTATTAACAAATTAAAAAGCTAAAAAGCTAAACAAATCAGCTTCTTGACAGATAATAACAATACATAAAAGCGATAATAAAAAACTTCTTTTCAGAAATCGAAACAATTTATATAGATGTTTTGGTTGTTTTCCGGGTTTTGCTGTGGTCTTCTTTGGTTTAAGAGTACTTCGACCATGCCACTGAAGATGACTGCCGCAGTTGCAGTCGAAACGTTTGGAGATTTAAACCAAAGAAGACCATGGCAAAACACGGAAACCAACCAAAACATTGACGCCCGCCGTGAAAGCCTACATTCCTACAATTTATATAGATATAGAAGAGCTTCAAAATAAGTATCATACTAAAATGGTCTTCGTTTTTAATTGAATTAACAAATTTTAAATTCGATACTGTCATTGAGTCGGTTTTGTTATTCATTATAAATGCACAGTTTTGAATAATATAGGTAATTCCGTTGATGAATTGAGTTCATTACCCTAATTAATTCTCTGAAGAGTTATACCTGAAAAATGATAAATTGAAAGTTGTATAACAGACGCTTAACATGCAATTAGTAATATGTCGAACCAAATTAGTGTCGCATTCATAAATCACGCCTGACAGAAATGGTTATTTTGTTTTGACTACAGCAGATCTATAGTCCAATTATGCTACTAATTTACGATCAAAATCAACCGAATAGATTGCCCGCCTTCGAAATATAGTGAGTAAAAATAATGAGTTTGGATCACTGGACTGGCAAATATTGATGAAAAGCCATGTCAGTTTCAAGAACATCTGAACTCCCTTCAATTAATATTTTTTCATCACAAAATTGATTTAATTTAGGAAGCGTATCGCAAATGAACTAAAAGTTCGTCCCCAACGACGAAGACTACTGAAAATCATCAATTTTAAATCCTCAAACTGGAAACTGGCAAATATCATAGGCTTGCGTAGTCAAACCCTATGACTCATTGTTCCCATAGGTCGAAATCAGGATTTTTGTGGTACGCATTCAATCTATCCACACTTCGATTTTAAATTTGGGACTGTGTTGAGTTCTGTATAAAACATCTTTGGTACTCTTGATATCTGTGTATGATTCTTTCTTCCCATTCCAGCAGCAATCTAGAATATCTTACAGATGCAAATAAATCCATTTAAACACTGAATCTACGTCAGTTTCACTCGACGCGTGATTCACTATCAGATTTAGCATACCCAAGAGCCAAAAAGTCTTACTGAAACTCTGCGGCGTTTTCTTGAATATCTAGTTCTTATTTTACCACAGGCTATTTATATCAGCTTTCTGGTTCAACAATGTGATGTCCCATATGACATAAGTAAATTCAGTAGAATCGATCCAAAGTCCTATCTACCAAGACTTCATTATATTCATCTTTCAGATCTTGCCCCATACTCTTCCTAACTATCACCAATTTGGTCGAGAAGACATTATTGAATAAGTTGGGTGGTGTGGATCGAAAAGTCAAGCAACCATAGGAGCGGTTAAACTTTGAATGGATGACTGGCTTATATTATCAGAAAGAATTCTTGACTGTGTTTAAGATTGCACACGTTGAACAGTGTGACCGTCTTCATTTCTAGCTCGCACAAGTCTCTTGCTCGAAAGGGTGCAGACCGATGACGGACAGAACAAATTCTGATCAAAATTCGGGTGTTGACGTTTCCACTACATACATCCGAGAGAGTTTTCCAATTGTTTCCAGCTAATGTATTTATTCAACAACAAAAAACTCTATATTCATTTGTAATCGAAGGAAATTCCCCTTAATTATCCAGGCTGCTTCACGCTCTGAGAATATTCATCATTTGTGGGCTCTGTCTCCAAAGTTCTATCACGCGGAGATCCTCCAAACATTTTTGTAGGCTTGCTCTGTTCGACTTCAATACGACCCACGGATCTTGCTGATCTCCTATCACTATACTTATATACTACCTTCAACATTATCAGGAAAGACCTCGAGTCAAATAACTGATATCGAAGCTTTGTCAGTCTTTGAAGACACACTCCTGATTATCTAGACAGCTCTGTACTGGCTAGTTTGTTCTCACGTCCTTCAATTTTATGTCAACATTTTCTACTTTCTGGTCCACCCCAATACGTACTCCCTCCTCTTTCAATTCGAGCTTCTAACCTTGACTCTCCAAGTTGTTTTGGAATTCTTCTTACTTTTCTTTCTGAAAATGGATTTTTGTCGCGTCTTGGAAGATCTATCGAACAGGTTTTTTTCTTCTTCCGTGTTTCAGACGATTCGGACATAATATGTTTTCATCCGGTGAAACTTTTCGATCATTCTTTTGTCTCCTTTCCTAAAATTATTAACAGCCGATTCTCCTACTGATTATTCGGGAGACAAATGGAATCAATTACTACTTGTTACTACCCAACTTTAACTGATGCTTGGTAAGTACCATGAAGCTGGTACACAGGTGACACCGGCGTACAGACTGATTCCATGCTGTCCGTTGTAGAAAGTCCTTGCAAATCTAACACTCTGCTAGAAAGAAACTTCCGTAGATGGATGAAAAACAACAGAAGATGGTGGAACAAGTCACCAGCAATGAGACAAAGTTTATCAATGCAACAGTGGCCGCAGTGATTATGATGGTAGAGCGCTAGTCTATCAATCAGAGGGACGTGGGTTCGATTCCCAGCATGGTCACTGGTCTCGTGCTAGGAATCGCACGTTAAAAGGTAAGACCTCGTTAATCCTTAGCTCGCACAAGTTTTGACTTCTGAGGGCTGTCGTTCGTAGGGCGATGACAGTTGGTTACCGGAAAAAACAATTTTGAACAATTTTTTTTTAAACAATCATGCTTGCTATTGTGCCCACCTATGGATTCCACTTGCTCTTCTCGAAATTTATGGTTATGTAGTGTGAAGGTGCTTGTCAAGGGAGCGAGTTCCTTCAATCCTCCACCTCAAGCACTGGTAGGGCTGGTTCTACCAGACCTGGAGTACCCGATCCGAGGCCCCTCCTCGGCATCCACTAAAGACCAGGTTCTTCAGTTCCCGCAGAGAAATCCTTTCGATGCTCCTTCTTGTGAAAACCCTGAAAGAGCTGATTCTTAACAGGGCGGATCGGCGGCCCCTGGCAGCACCCAATCGGAAGCAGAAGCTTCTTCTAGGCTTCCGCTGAAGGCAGATGTCAAATGTGGGGGAACATGTGTGTTTTGATGACGGTGTACGCTACGCTCCCAGCCACCCTTGGGGTCATAACTGGTATTCTCACAATCAACCTAGAACTCAACCTCTCAGTTTTTTATATTCGTTCAAAATTCTTCAGTGGCTGGCGTTCCACGTCCGCACCGTATTCATATATTGGTTTTACAATTCATCAGTAGTTGAAAGCAATAAATCCAATAATTTTTGGGATAGTTTTTCCCTTACAGTTGATGAAATACTCCAACTGACAAATAAATATAGAGAACTGGCATTAGAGAGATAATAATAAAACTAATTGGACGCCTATCATCGACATGCGACTCTCGAGCAATGCGTGTTCGCTATTTTCGATCAATGGAGTAATATTTATTTTGGTTGTATACCATTACCGATGGAATTAATAATAAAACTATGACTTGAGGAAGTAACGTCGTTCTACAGCAGAAAAGTGATAGCATGGTAAACTGATGCAAAAGTTATGTTCAGCACTACAGGGTGATTCCTAATGTGAATTAATTAGGCGTACCCAGTGGCGTGTTTATAATCTCGCTTGGGGGGGGGCAGGAACCTACATTCAGGCTGGATAGATGGATACATTAATTTTCAGTTTTTTATTCCAGCTAAGGCCGTAACCATGGGAAGGTTAGGAGGAGTAAAGGGGGTGAACCCCTCCCCTAATATAAAAATATTCAATTCCATTATTACCAGTTGTGTGAGATGTTTTTGATCCAATGGCTATTTTAGCTTTGTAAGTGTGTTCAAAAATAGACTTATTTATTGCTCCATAGGAAAGAAAAGTTCCACTTTCAACCCCAAAACTAGGAAGCAAAAGTCAATTTTCAAATAAGGTGTTAAAAAACCGTTCCCGCACTAGTACGGTAAAACGAAACTTCCCAAACTGAATTGCGTGCGGGTATATGGTGAATCACGCACGCTTGTAGAAAAAAAAGTTTTTCTTCGAGTACCTAGTTTAGTTTATTTGTGAAAAATGTCGAAACTCAAATTGGCGCATTACAGAGCCGACGTAGGTTACAATGCTAACAATTCAGTGGGAATGTTAAGATTACTTTTCCGTGCTATTTTAGTGTAGATTTGACGTGAGATTTCATAGCGGCACATACATAATGGGATAACTATGCGAAATTACGTCAATCCGGTCAATCCGTCCATTCATTAATAGTACGTAGGAATCGGCATGCCAAAAATTTTCGTCAGAAATGAATAATAGTGAGAAATTTTTGGGGAATGCTGTTATTATGCAGAAGTGATTCGTAATAATTTTCTAAATATTATTGAACATGAAGTTTGTTGCAACGTGAATATAAAAAAATTAAAGCATTTGTGAAATTACTGATGTTAGAAAAAAATTATTCCTTAGAAAGCCATGTTTTATTTTGACTTTTAATTATGAACAACTTTGAATTTCTCGTTTGTACTTCCTATTAATTTGTTGAAATATTGTGCTTGTACTGAGAAAATAACTGAAGGGAGAATTCAGTGACCATGATTGAATGTTGCTAATAGTGTCATCCATAATTATAACAATTTTTTCGAAAGTTATATCAACATGTCTCTAAATGAATACATTGTCAATCAATGAGAGATTTGACATGTATAATATACATATATGTAGGGTGAACAGGATTTGTTTAACGAAACTGAAGTTTACTTGCCGATATATCTGAATAGAGAGAGCTGAAACAGTTGATGCCACTTTGAAAAAAAAATCCCGAAATAGCAATGATAATTTTGCAAAAAATGTGTGATATCAACGAGACACCGGATGTTTACTATCAATATAAATTATCCTCGGACGCAATGTTTATCGCGTATCAGATTACCATAAATTGTTATCGCACTAGATCAATCCGTCGGTATACAATTCCGCAAAACCTGTTTATACACTACTGTTATTTATTTCGAGTACAACGTCGATGAAGGTGTTATATTTAGTTAATGCGGAATGATTATGAAATGAACAAATAAACTATTTATTAAAACGCATTCGTCCGCATTTTGTTCACTGTACTCTCAACAACATTGTTTCTCGTAACAAAATCATACGGCGATCGAGTAGGAACGTTTCCCTAATGACACCTCCAGAAGTTTTTGGTGACTTTGAACGGAATACAGATTTCTTGCCCCATATCTGTAGCGATCTATTCCGCAACAAGTTGCAACAAACCCCCAAAATTATATTCAAGTGTCTAGGGCCCTTTCTTAGAATCTCTCTTGTGCAGATGGAAATATATGTTAACTCGGCTTATAATACGGAGGCTTGAGTACATAAGCTCAGACTGATGTAATGACTCGGTCTTTGCCCGTATATGCCAGCCCCTATACCCGATTGCTTGTCTTAAAGTCAATTGTGTATCAGATTTGCCCCCTTGACAGTATTGGTAGGACCCTAATGTGGCTTTCCCATCTTGAGTGATGGTGGTGAATATTCCATCAAAATAGTAGGTTGGGATCATTTTGTCCGACGGCTTATTTCTCGATGCTTATGACCTCCATTGTGTTGGAATGCCCCAAGTTGTTGCCCCTTCATTGGTCAATGCACTTTAGCCCTTTAAAGGGCAGAAGAATATTCCAGTAAATCTGAATGGGCTTCTTAGGCATGTACTGTTTCAAACTACTTCGTCCTTTGAAACCAACCCTTTCGTCTATGGATAAATTTCTTATCTTATCGTTGAGATGAGAAATCAATGGACGAAGTTTGTACAATTTATCAAACATTCTAGAATTTCTTTGGGGCATTTCATTGTTGTCGTTCAGATGTAGATATCGAAGAACTTTCAGAAATCTCTTTATTGTCATTACCTTGGATATTCTTGGTACTGAAAAATTTGGATCTGATGACCAATATCGCTTCATTGATGGTAAGGAATGGAAACCCATTATGATGAGAAGTCCAATGAATGATTTTAGCTCTTCTTTATCCAATTCTAAATCAGTTCCATTCTGCTGTGCATACTTGTTGCTCTCTGCAACAATTTTCTGCACAATGTCATCAGATATGAAGTGTTGAAAAATATCAGAGGGCTTGTCTATATTTACGTTGAATGTAGGTCCGTAAGCTTCTTGAAAACAAAAATTATTGAATGAATTGGGTTTTACGGGATCCTTGGTGAAAGTGTACTTCAGATTGGTAGCATCGGTAGATCGATTGGCGCGTGGCATCATACCAATCTCTTCTCGTATGGAATGATTCTCCTCTTCTTTTCCAGAAGTTGCCTCTAACTCATTTGCTTGCAATGAATAAGTTATCTCTACGTCATCCACCCAGTTTGGATCTGCTATGGAATCGTCACTATCTTCTTCGTAGTCTGCAGTTATCAATTTCCGTTTTCTCAAAGGTGTTGAAGTGCCCTGATCGATATTTTTCGAATAATTTGGTTCAGAATGTTCTCCTATGTCCCCAGTACAATCCTGGGTAATAATTTCTCTGTTGATATGTAATGAGGAAACCGACGAACGACTAGAAGTGGACCTGCGACTTCCTGGTGCCCTTGAAATACATATATCTTCTGCATCACTATCTCCTTCCAAGTCAGAATTGATAGCTTGATCCTCAGTAATGCCATCTAGAAGATCAAATGCTTCGTCTGAAGTTATTTCAGTCAAGTTGAATTATCGATTCATGACCTGAAAAAGATTTCTAAATAAACTCCTTTCCCCATAAAGATGAAAAGCAATAGGTATATTCAAATTATGAAATGTGTAATTCTCCACAATTTCTGAATCACCCTGTACAAAAACAATTACCCCCGTTGTTCATACAAGCTCTAATTTTGAGGGGTTTTCTCCGAAAACCTGGGTGATTCGTAAAAACAAATATTTTACAAAAAATACGAATACTATTTCCAGTCCTTCCTTGAATATAACTAAAATTATTTTTTCAGCCGGAGTAACTGGACATAGAAAACTGTTAGCATTGGATATTATAACTATCAGACTTGATTACTTTCCTTCAGTGGAGTCAAAAGACAACAAAAAATCGAGGACCTCACTATCGCTGTGTATAGCCAAAGCGATTTTTTGGGTTCTAGCCCCCATGTTTTTTGCCGAAGATTCGCCTGGTCATCATTAGTGATGTCCTTGTCCTTGTCAGTACTTTTTCCAGATATTAGTTCCAAATGAGCTTTGAGTCTAAGTTTAGCCCCAAGTATTTTGACTCTCCTGACATCTGTAAGCCTTCACCAAAAATTCTAAGAGTTCTGTTAGGCTTCAAGTTCTTTTTCTGGTGAAAGGGACAATCGTGGTTTTTTGGGGGTTGATATTGAGCTTCTCCCTCTTGCACCACGTTTGTACGTTTGTGAGTGCTGATCAGATCCACACAAACCTCATATACTTGCCGTATCCCATATACGATCATATACCATATACAATATCGTTAGCGTAAGGTCTATAAGGAGGCTGTCTACCACGAGGTTCTACAGAAGTGGGGATAGTATCCCCTGAGGGCAACCTCTGATCTTCCGTCAAATAGTGTCGTCCTTTCTTTATGAATTGAAAATCATCCCACAAATGGTTCCCACGCTTTATATAATCATGTCATAGAAAAACATTCACACAGTTACCCTCACCAAATGAGACATCTTTGATTCCCAGATAGATCTCAATTAACTCCTTCAAAATATCTCTGTGTTACAGTTCCGAACGTTTCGGAGAGCTGCTCTAAGGAATTTTCAGTCAAGATTGTTTCCTGTCGAGAAATGCGTTCATCCTCTAAGTATACGACTTATTCGATCGATTTCCAGTCCAATTTCTGGGTCAAGGTCGATCGAGACATTATTGCGACCGTTGACAAGTTACCATCAATTACGTTTGTGTTTGCGAATGGTTTTCCTTCGCAGGATAATCGCTATTAGACTTTCCCGTCCCTGAAATTAATCAAGCAGGTGTTTCCTGATTTTTCATTCAGAAAAGGCTTGAAAAACAGCGATTATTTTTCCTGAAAGGAAACGGTTGGATGGTTTGAACTATACTTTTATAAATATTAGGTATTTGAGAGGAATCACAATGTTTTATTACTATAGAAACTAATGTAAAGAGGGAAGAGTGATATGTGACAAATTCATAAGCGGGATGGCTGGTTAACTTCAGTATTACGTCATTTTTTAAACTGATCGATTCATGTTCAAGCATCGTGAAATTACAAACATTTTTTATTTTTGTGCGAACGTTTTGTTTACAGCAAATATTTAATTTCTTGCTCATCTTTCTATCCGCCTTTCGCCTTTATCCACAAACATACCGGACTCCGCTAGTAGTTCAAGCACGTACCAGACGGACGAGATGAAAATGATGAGAATAATAATATCAATATTATCATGCCAACCCATATTTATACAGCTTGGTAAACTCGTTTCGAAAGATTCATGAGTTGTAAAGTGCTCTTTGTATGCCGAGTCCTAGGACGCAGATACTACTATTACTTCCTCAACTTCCTCATGAGTATTTATCCAATAAAAAAAAATACATTATTGACATCATTCATCATTTGGATGATAACATTTATATAGTACGCCTTGAGACCATGATTTCGCTTTTCAGTAATATTCCACTTTCAATTCTCAAATGTAACGTTATCATGTTTCTCAAATTTTACTGAAAAGTCATGGACAAACTCAAACATTCATTATTATTTTACAGACATGAATTAATACTACTATGAGCAAGAAGTAGTTATTAGTACCTTTTTTAAATCTTTTCCGAATGAAATACTACAGTTTTCCAGGAAAAGACTCGAATATAAAATAGGCGGCTTAGTGTCATCAGTGATGACCTTAACTGGCAGTGATGATGAGCAAGAGCCCAGAAACCGATCTTCAAATAGTCATTCCATCCAAATTGTTCTCTGAACAATACATAATTTTCTCGTCGTGGAAAATAGAAAATGAATAAAGTAGTTAGTGTTTATATTTGTTTTGATAAAATTCTTCTGACATGAATTAATTCCGTGCCTGAAGCCCTTCTTTACTAAAATGGGTTACGGTACAGGAACAGAGAACGCTTCAGGTATAATTCCTGCGTTATTTGGACAAAGGACTTTAATCCCTTGAAATTGTCGATCTTACTAGTCATGACTTGGTTCATATCCGAAACTATGAGAAATACGTCATAGCGAATCACAAGGATCGATTTTTGGTCCGCTACTATTCCCAATGTATGCAAAAGACTTACTTGAATAAAAAAATGTCGAACACAAAATCCAAAGAATTTGTCAGAGAGTGACAAGACAACTACTTTCTTGACCAATACTGACAGATACTTGTTCTCAAGGAGCAAGTGCTTTCAGTAATCGAACATTGGATTGATTGGTAGAGGGAGGAGGATGAGACCTCGAACGATCTGCCAATTACAATCATGTCGTCGAGATTTACTAGACACGTCTTCCATGACAGTCCTTTCAGAATCGTTTCCATCAATCTTTCGAATGTGGCCGGAGCGTTACAGAGCCCACAGTGAAGGCTGTCTTTTCTCGATCTTCTTGAGCTAGTTCTTCCTGCCAGTATCCACTCTTCAAATCAAGGATCGAGAAAATCGTAAAAACGGCTAGCTTGTCTGGGGTGTCATCTATTCTCGATAGAGGGTAACTGCCCTTCTTCGTCATGTTGTTTAGTTGACGATAATTTACGCAAAAGCGTGTTGACCCATATTTCTTTCTCACCAGTACGACTGGAGAGGGCTCGATGGCTGGATGGCTCGATGACTCCTTCTTTTTCCTTATCGCTGACTACTTTGGCAGCCTCTTTCTTCTTAGCGAGAGGAAGTCTTCTAGCTGATTTCCGGATTTGTCGTACATTTCCAGTGTCATTTCTTTGCTGAACCATCTTCGTTCTACCCCTTCTGCCTACTCCTGTATCGAAGATATCTTGATACTTCACAATCAAGTCCCTAAATCTGGACTGCTGGCCAGAATTACAAAAGATTTTGACAAGCAGTGCCCCAAAATTTTCCCTTTCTTCAATGTCACCGGGTGATAGTTAACATTCATTAACCTTACTGGCACAAATTTATCAATACACAACAAGGTTTTTCCTAGTGCAATTTCTCGTTCAATTTTCTCATCATGAAGTTTGGGCTCGAACATCACCACGTTTCCACTGCTTGCACCCCATCCAAGCGAGCCTCCAGAATGTTCTCATCCCTCTAAGGTACGCTCACATCGTCAGCCAACAGGTCTTTACTCCTCCCATGAAGTACCAGCTCGAACCCTCTGGAATTCATGACGTCCATTCCAATGATTGCTTCGTCCTCGGCGTCTGCTACCAATGCCCGGTGTTTCACTTTAGTGCTGCTTAAAATCAGTTCAATTAGTAATTTTTCATGCCCCGTGGCTGACTCCCTTGTTGCAATGCGCATCAGCTTCCCATTTGACGGTTCAATTATTGCTGATGTTATAGCAAGGATAGGCCCAAGAATCGTCCTATTTACAACTATATGTGGCAGCATGGTGCGAGGCTCGTTGTTGAGACCATTCAAGAAGACACCTTCGTTCAGTCGTTGAAGAACAGCGACCTATGAGTTGTTAACCGGAGCTTGCTAGATACAAGCCGACGATTACCTCTCCTCATCGACCTTCTTTAGTTTTCCTTCGTTATTGTCGATTCTTTGAATGTTGGACATTTGCTGGGCACATGTCCAGTTTTTTCACAATGTTAGCATATCATCTGTCTTTTCTCAGGCAATACTTAAACATTAGTCAAAATTATCACTCTCCAACATTTTTCGTACCGTATGTTCCTTAAGAATTTATTTTGAACACATGTTGATTGCTTTCGTCGCTAGATGGAGCAGCAACTATGCAAGATTTGATTCATCCTCAATTTCTCTCTCCACCATTCTAACCATATCTTTTTTTTTTTTCAGGCACGTACCAGGGACAATGGATGAGAGGAATGCGGCACGGCTATGGCATCAGGAAAAGCGCCCCGTTCGGCAAAGCGTCCAAATATAGGGCGAACAAGACATTGCGGGCTTCGTTGACGTCGCTGCGGAGCAACGAGGTTCAGGCGGGTGGCGGACCGAATCCCGAGTTGCAGGACAAGAGGGACCGAAGAGTGGACGATTCCAGGGGCGGATTCGTGCTCAAGATGAGTTCGGCCGAGCCGACGGCGAGAAGGAGGTCGTTGGGCTCGGGTAACGTCAGGAGAGGCCTCTTTACGGTGAGTTGTAGGACAGAGAGCGTTCCGAATTTTAATTAATGAAAATAATTTTTCGTTCATTCTACATATTTTTTCATTTCACTATTGTCAATTGTTTCAATTTTTCTCTCCTACTGGTAGATAATGAAAAAGTAGCTCCAGTTAGGATAAAATATATCTTTTAATACTAGTGGCGGAAAAAATCGTTAAATGCATACTTGGATATCTGAAGATTATCAATGTTTAATGATGAGTTAAATATAGCACTGCTCAAATTCTAGAATGGACTTTTCGTTTCCAGGGACTAAAACTGAAGAAACAACGAAGCACCGGTGATCTGGAAAAAAGAGCTGGATCTGGAAGCATACGATCGACAGCTTCTTCGGCTTCTTGGGTCAGCACGGACTCGACGCAATCGGCAATGACGAATGCGTCTGGACCGTCGGATTCAAACGCAAGTTTTGTAGTAGAGGTGAGGCCAAATATCAACAATGTGATAAACTTTTCCATGATATGGAAATGGTCCGTCTATTTTTTTGGGTATGGGCAATTTGGTGGAGCGAGAGTAAAGCGTTCACTTAACTCATTCAAGGTAGGTGCGTGGGTTCGAATCCCATCGCAGTTACGGCTTCCGTGCATGGTATCTTACGTTAAAGGCTGAGGGCTACATACTGCCTAGCTCGCACAAGTCTCTCGAAGACTTCTGAGGGTTTCTCGGAAGGCTGCAGCCGATTGATGGACAAAACACATTTTTTGAACTCTTTATGAAGTGAAATTTCTGTTAACTTAACAAATAAAACGAAAATTCACCAAAGGAAGTCAGTGATAGCTTGACGACAGTCATGTAAACCCTCCATTTCTGAAATTTTCAAGGAAGAAAATAAAACGGAGTTCATAAAAATCAGAATATGAGTTTTCCTTCGGATAGGTTAGAAAATGTTCTGCAGGTCTTTTGCCTCATTCTGTAATGACATGTTATTTTGATGCTCACCTACTGTTTGCTCCGTATAACATAGGTATAGGTCAGTTTTTGTTTTTTTAGTGACTAGCCACTCAACTGGATGGCAATAATTATAAATATTCGTTAATCGTTTCCACCTACAAGGAAAGTGGATGGAATAAAATTATACAATTTTGAAACAAACTTGGTCGTGAGCCAACAATAGATTTCAAGTGCTATTTTCCTTTCTTCCATTTCGAAAATACCTGTTTACAGTTAATAATACTACATACACGATCAAAATAATTATATAGTCGGTACGATTTATCCTTTGACGAATGATATTTATATTCCATGTAAATGACTGTTTTCTGAAATTGTCAGAATATTTCATGATAAATACAAACCAATTTATCTGATGATGAATTCAATCAAACTCAAAACTATAGCTTTTTCTTCAACGTTATATTGATCCCAATCCTAAGTTACATGCAAAATTAATGTTAGTTTACGTTTCACAAAATAAATTATAATTGTTTTTTTTGGTTAAAATTGTTATATCCGTCAACCGGCTGCACCTCTCAGAAGTCAGAGACTTGTGCGAGCTAGGGGAAGATGTTGCCCTTACCTTTTAATACGTATGATGCCATGCACGAGAACGGTGGCAGTGCTGAGATTCGAACTCATGCTTCTACGGTTGATTGGATTATGGAGCGAGCACTCAACCCGCACGCCACCACGGCCCAATCTAAATGATTGGAAGTGACTTGAATTATTTTTCGAATTTTGTCATTTTGATGAGGATATCAACAAAGAAATTATACGGTGGTTTTTTACTTTTTAGATTTATTTACACTCATACAAATTCTCTAACAGATAATTTTCCAACTTTTGAATTTTTTAGTTTCTATTCTATTCTATTCTATTCTATTCTATTCTGATGTGAATACTATTACCACGTGATAAAGTTTTTGTTGATTAGGACGAAACGATGGACCCAAGCGTGACGGAAACCTATATGGGCGAGTGGAAGAACGACAAAAGATCCGGCTACGGCATCAGCGAGCGATCGGACGGACTTAAATACGAGGGCGAGTGGTACGCGAATAAAAAATACGGTTACGGCGTAACAACTTTCAGCAACGGCGAGAAAGAGGAAGGCAAATACAAGAACAACGTACTAATAACAAGTCAGAAGAAAAAGATATTCCTGATGAGGAGCGCCAAATTCCGAGAACGGATTGACGCGGCTGTCAATGCGGCGCAACGAGCCTCGAAAATTGCCCTACAGAAATCCGATATCGCGATAAACCGAACGGCGACGGCGCGAGGGAAAGGGGAACAAGCGGACATCGCGGCTGCCCACGCGAAAGAAGATTCAGATATTGCCGAAACGGTGGCCAAACAGTACGCCCCGGACTTCAAGCAACCCGGGCTCGAACGACTCAAGGCGAGACAGAACAAGTTCAGAGAAATGCAGATGCAAAGCCAAAGCTTAGACCTGGAACAGAAGCCAAACATCAACTCAATTAATCAAATTCCTAACAAAATGCCCAATCAAATTCCGAACCAAATTCCCAACCAGATCCCTAATAAACCGAACCAATCGCCCAACCAAATCCCCAACCAAATTCCAAACCAAATAGGCAATCAAAACCCCCACCAGTCCATACACCTTCAGAACAATCCCTACATGCAACAGCAGCAGCAACATAACGAATCTGGGTTGCCTGGTAACAAAACAAACAACCCCTACGGCAACCCCTCGCCTAATCCTTACAGCAACCCAAACAACCCTAACAATCCCAGCAATCCCAATAACCCCTCGGTGCAGCCACACACAAACGAGTACAGACCCAAGGTGGGCAACAACCCTGGAGAGAACAACCCCGGAAACGAGTACAATTCCTCGATGAACAACCCGAGGAATTCCCTTCCCGCTGAAGATATTCAGAGTAATTCGCTTCGGAGGATGTCCAGGAGGGTGTCAGGTGATAGGCCATATTTAGGAAATATAGGACAGCAATCTTCCATAGATCATTTTGACCATTACAAAAGGCCGCCAAGTAGAGATTCCAGTGTGGACAGGTAAGAGGATTGTTTGGTTGCTTTAAAAATGGTATAAAAACGTAAGTTTATGAGTCTCATAAGAAAATGATGACAATGGTACTTGCTACTTCCATCGAGAAGCTGAATACAAATCTTTTCAATATTCTCAGTATAGCATGTTGCCTCCTTCAGTGGCCTAAGAGTATCTACATATTCCAATAACATTGAAGTTTCATTCTCTTTTCCGGACAGAAATATTCACTGAGTTTCAAATTGATTACATAAGAAATTCTACTCGAAGTGTTAATGATTTGATGTCAAACTGCGCTCACAATGTTTTAGTAGCAGTAGTACTTTATTATTATCTCAAGAAACAATTTTGTTTACAATAGGAAAATACAACTTTGTTTTCACAGCCTTCCCGATAGTCTTTCTCATTTTTCTATTTCTTTAATCACTTTATTCAATTAGTGGAAATAATGAATATCTCAAATGAGCTGCGTTTGAATAGAAAAGGAAAAATTTCAATGAATCGATGAAAAATATATCTGGTGATACATTTGAAATAAGAAAGTTGGTAAGATTCATTGAAGGACGGAGAAATAAGCAGGCATGGCTGAGAAATTTTTCGAACCCGCCACATTCATTAAAATGAAAATATTTAATCTGGCTTTGATCCTCCTGAGCGTTCTTGTGGCATTAGAATCGTTCCATGGTTTTGCCATATACTGTATCACTCCTCTAGCAAAAGCTATTAGTTCTCATGGGTCTGAACTGGAATGAATTACTATCGAAAAAGCATTTGCTGATATAAGGAATGATCCGTTTATATATATTTAGGCAAATTGATAAAAAATACGAACGACAGGGGTCTCAGCGCACACCTCTGAGGGACTTCTACATCTAGGTAATACAAATCGTAGGCAAAATGAAGTATGCAAAGTATAACGTCAATTAGTTTTCCTCTCATTCATCCCACGAGAATAGAGTTTCATTATGAAACTAGTACTGCTTACGAAATATCTTTCTAAAGAACAAGCTGGAAAATTGACGTTCAATTGCGACGTGAAATCTCCGAGACTAGATCTGATCACTTCCTAATGATATTGCGGGCACAACCTACTATTCAGAAAACTCGAAATTAAATTCAGGGTCAGCCTAGCACTGAATACTATTCCAAGCAAATGGAGATCAGTAAGGGTAGTCCTTGAGACCAATCAGTCAGGTCTCATATAGGCATTTCCAAAACAGGGTACCTTGAGACCAAACAATATCATCTTTTTTCTACTGAAATCATCAGTGAAACAACTTGACTGACATATCAGAGTTGAGGTATTTGCTTCAAAAACCATTGAACACCTTCAAACATACATGCAGTGCAGACAAATCTACAGATGCATTTCTTCTACTGAGTGAAGAGAATAAATATCTAGAGAATAAAAAAAAGCACCTGACGAGTTTCTAAAATTGAAACCAACTTTGACAATAACTCCTGACTTCCATCAACGAACATGGAATATTTTAACCTGTTAATTGTAAATCCAGAAGGAGCTGTAATACTGAGTTTCTCGTCTGGGCAGCGAAAAAATCCTGATAGGAGTTCATATTATTTGAGTAGCCCAAGAGCCTTACTACAAAATCGATTAATGTTATTAATTATCAATCCATCAAAACACGCTATTCTAGCATAAATGGAATAATTACCAGAATTTCTATTTCAGCAAACGTCACACGAGTTAATCCTTTTAGCCCTGCTCCTTCGCCAAATTATTCATTCCTCAACCCACCATTTCATCGCCAGTCACCTGTTTAACAAGAATTTGTCTAAATTTCTCTCATTTCTTCATTCTATTATTTATTCACTTCGTTCCCATCTCACACGTTCATAGATATCCATTCTGTTCCTTACTTGGTATAAAATACTGCTCCAAAAACTTCTCATAACTTGACAAAGATGGAGTTGCTCATAAATGTTTCGGATCATACTAGTTATACAATACTTAAGTCGAAGTCACATTTTTAAAACCACATCTTCGACGAAGGCTAATATAAACAGCGGTGTTCCACAGGGATCAATACTGAGACAAACACTCGTTCTTCTCTAAATATGTCATAAGAAAGGTACAAACAATATTCATGAGAAACTATTAGTTCAGTTGTTAAAAAAACTCAAACATAGGTGCGATTTAAATATTTTATTTATCAACATATCAAAAACCAATATAATGAATATCCATCCGATACTGTTGACGACATATTTTCAGCTACAAATAGCTGCGTGATAAATGACAAAACACGCACCAAATTCCTACAAATAATTCAGTGCTTGTGTTTCTTGAAAACACTCTCAACAAGTAACTGAAGCACTTTATGAAAGTTTTTCATTCAACTCTGAAAACGATATCCCAACAATTCTCTAGGTACTCCAGGGCAACTGGCCGTCTGAGCAACGCCATGAATTCCAGGCAACCCTCAGTGGACAGAACGTCCGCCAACCGTCCTTCCGAGACCCCCGACCGGACGTTAAGGGCCCCCTCCGCCATTCGGGGCACCACGCCAGGGCCGACTTCCAACAACGCGGCAGCCAAGAACGGCTCCGTCATGACCGGAAACGCAACAAAATTGCCGGGGAACGCCTCCAAATTGACCGGCAGCGCTACCAAGCTGGCGGGGAACAATCCAGGGCCCGCCCAAACGCCGCCCTTCGAAGAAATCATCATAAGGAAGAGAGGCCTCGGCCAGGATATCATTCCCTCCCCGAACCAGCCGAAGCGGACGGAGAGCCTTTTCATTCCCGGACAGCCAACGCCTCAAGTTGTCAACAAGGTCAGTACGAATCAGGTCAGTATCGAGTGTTTTGTGGAATTTAGTTGAAGTGATTTTTTTTTATCCCCTTATACTTTTGAAATTAAAGTTTTCGATAACTAAAAGTTGATCTATAATTTCTTGAATAAAGAAAGTAATCACTTCATTTTTTCGTGTCATATTCAACAATCTCAAACAAAAAATTGTGGAAGCTTTTGTTTAACATCAGTAGTGTGTGCAAAAAACTTATTTTTTTGACAAACATTGACATTTTTTATAGCATTTTTGAATTGCTATGCAACGGAAATTAACCGTGTGTACTGTAAGAAAATATCATTTCATAAGTTATTTGTTTGTAAAATGAAAAAATTATTTCAATGAAGCAGTATTGTTACGTTGGGCTATATTAAAATTAGAATTATACCTCACAGATTTTCAGATTTCTCTCGCCTTAATTTCTACATCGTCTTCTGCTTCCTTAGATGCCATATTGTAAGTTTAAATTTACTAGGTTCGTGAAGTTAACACTTGCTTTGTTTTTCAACTTTGATAATTGAGATCCTTATTATCAACTTGGCAAGGCTATAAGAGCCCGTATATGAACTTTCATAAATGAAAAACAGCATTCAACGACACTTAAATTACAAAAATAATAACAAATACCAAGGGACTTTCAGCAATTAATAATTATTAAAACTAATATCAAACTATACAGAAACCGATTAATAGAAGCAAGACAATTTAGTAACATCTTAACGAGATGAAAGCACTTATTCAGTTCAATTAAAAGGAAATGAATACATTAAAAGGTAAATAAGAGGATCATAATGACTAATATGGAAGTTGATTAGACGAATCAACTTTCTAGAGGATTTAGAAAGATTTTTATTAAAACTAAATAGTCAGACGTGTTATCGAATATTGATTTCACACAAACATTACTCAACTAACTGAATATTTCTAGACTGCCTCTTTTTTCCAAGACACTGTTGAATTTTGATGCTTTCGGACTAGCTCCTAACAAACTTATCAACATGTGAAATCCATAAATAAAAATATTGCTCTGTTCGACTGGAATGTCTAGAAATTTCACTTACAAAGTACTAAAATAATCTTACAAAGGATCCTTCATAATATGTATTGTGGGAAAGATTCAGTTAAAGACTAAATCGGTAAGTAATTCGATCGTTTATAATAAATTAATAGTTTTGGGTTTCATTGAATATATGTCGTGCCATGAAATATTCCAGATGGGAACGTTTACGATCACTCTGTTTAGTCTATGCTAACAAAGAATTCCCTTTCGCCTTAAATGAACATTTGAAATTTTATTCATGTTTTCTTTAGTATATAACGCATTATACCTGTTCGGGTAGAGGATGGCTATTACTATTTTGTCTAAGTGACTGTTTTTTGATGGTGTATTCACTATTCACCTATGTGGTCGGTGCGTAGTCCAAGTAAGCACCAGACCTCGAGATTGGCATCTAGACAACTCACATCTCACTTACTTTACAACAAGGCATGTGGCCGCCTAACGACACCGATGCGCGTAAAGAAAATTCTCGCGCACTGTGGCCTAGAACCTGGGTACGATGTGAGCAGAAGTTTCACGACCAAAGATCTAAATCGCTGAGCTACCGGCCACCCGGAAACCATACTGAATAATCACAATAGATTGTGAAAGGAACGGATCTTATTATACTCCTATTATATAACTTTCTTGTATAAGAGGAGGATCTCAGTGACCTTATTCATGAAAATTCAGCTGTCAGTCAAGAAGAATGATCGAGTTTTGTGGAATTCATCAGAAATTACCTATCTCAATGGACTCAACGTGTGAAATTGGATGACAGAGTGTCGAATGCGTACTACAAGGTTCGATATTGAGGCTATTACTATTTTCTATAGCTTTGTAATATCATTTGATCGCGACATTATACCTCTTATGTAGTTTGATTCTGAGCTAAGATTCTCCAAATTCTTCGAAATTGTCTTATTGCGACCATCTTTAGGGATCCGCAATATTTAACTACAATCTAAAGAGACTTTAATTAATTTTAAACTCCTGCGCTCGATTTTGCAGTAGAATCAGAAAATAAGACAGAATTTCTAATAAAATAGTAGAATTAGGTTGGTTGAACATTAATGAAATATTGAAACTTCATACTCTCACTCTTACACATAAAATTATTAAAAATTAGAAACTATCATATGTTAACTTAGATTTTTGTGTGTGTATGTGAATGAATATATGTCTATGATTTTTTATCTACATTTATAATTAATATATTTACCATCTTCGTGAACCTTATCTCATCTATAAAAATTTGTAGAAAATACCCAGAAAACGATTTGATCTTCACAACTTTATTTTAAATTATCACATTTAAAATATCACGACATGTTTCGCTAAAACATTAGCTTTATCAAGTCATCTATAGAACCTTTGTTGAACTTAATAAAGTTGAAAATCAGCTTTCAGCTGATACTTCACCATTTCGTTTCATTTGAATGAAGGTAATTTATTATTATTACAGGGGATTATAGCTGGTAGACCTGCCAACTGACGGACACATACGCCATCAAAGTTCATTAATGACGATGAACCTATTATTAACAATGATTTCTAATAGGAATATCATCAATATTTATGAGATGTTGAAATTACGCTGTACATTTTCAAACACATGCTCCATTGCCAAATAGAGAGGAGAATCAAAATTGTCGGTACTAGTAGCTTCGACACTAAATTCACTGTCAATCAATTATTGTATTTTGATAGATGAATGAGACCAGAATGTTACTCAAAATAGTCACACGCAAAGTGAAATATTGTCTCTGATCGTAAAAAAATTATAAATATTATATCTATACCGACCACTCGTGTTACGACAGTTTTAGTTTCAACTTGATGTTCTCTAAACTCTCCTACATATTACAAGGATTCTTCAATGAATAACCACCTGTGAGATTATTTTTAGTACTCGTTAAATGCATTTTCTAAACAGGGACATTTCAGTCAAATAGAGAAATATTTTTATGGTTCATATATTGATGATTCTGTTGGAGGCAAATATCTCAATAGATCACCCCATTTCTTCGAAAACGGAAGTGTATTGAAAAAATGGTCAGTCTTCGATTTAACTCGATACTCTTCAGATGTGAATTTTAAGTTTGTTATGTATTATTTGCGTAAATTCTGATGAAATTTCATGAGGCTTCTGGTTTCAACTCTGACAATATGAGAAATTACGTAATTTTTATTATAAATTATTTAGTTTTATAAATACTCTGATTCCTCTGGAAAGTAGATTCTTCCAAACAACTTTCATATCAGCCATTATGATTTTCTATTCAACTCTTAGTGCATTGTATTTCATTTAAATGAAATCATTGCTCCCATCTCGTTGAGATGTTACTACATTATCTTGCCTAATTTATTTTGATTTCTTGACCGGTTCTTGTTCTTCTTAAGTTTCAATAATAATTAATTTAAAATAAATATTCAAGTGCTGTTGAATCCTGTTTTTTATTTATAAAAGTGCATATACGGGCTCTTATAGCCTTGTCAAGTGGATAATAGAAATTTCAAGAGTTGAAAATAGAGCAAGTGTCAACTTTGCGAACGCAGTAAATTTTGCGATGTATCCAACTCCATCCTGTGAAGAAAATAGTAACAGCTTAGCATCCAAGGTAGGCATGACGATAAAAAAAATAAGGTGAGATAAAAATCTTCAGTTATATGAGGTATAATTCTAATTTCTCGACAATAGAGTCCAACGTTTCCTCATATTCAATAACATTAACGATTCCGCTCGATCGTGACAAAACGCTGAATGAACATGGGTTGGGAAAGAAGAGAACAAGGATTATATTTTCCCTTTACACTATTTTGTAAATACTCCTAGATGAGCCTTTTGATAACCAAGTCAGTAGGATTTCTATACTTGTTTTTATTTTGTGACACCACAGACATCCATCCCAATTTTTGAGGAATAAAGAGCTCAATATAAAGACCCTTCTCAGGCTCACAAATTAGGAACACACTTTCACCAATTTTATTGTATACAATTGGGAATGCTTCCGGAGGGTATTAACCAGGCAAGCACCAACAAAGGATGCGGCCAGGATACTAAAAGGAGACCGAAAAAATTTGTCCGAAGATGGAAGTCTGAAGATGAAGAACTAATGTGATTAAATCAATTCATATTTCTCTTGCAACTGATATAAATGAAAGCCAACAAAGTTCCACAATGACGATGAACCTATTAATAACGTAATGGAAATATATATCTGATGCGTTAAAATTACTCAGTGCATATCCAAAAACATGCTCCATTGCCAGATGGGTGTTATTCTTGTATGGCGATAAAGTTGTATGAGATAAAGAAAGAATCAACATCATTATTCCGTTGCGGCATAGCTTTATTTTCGAGCCAATAGAAATATTTTACTAGGACGGATCAGTCAGTGTAAAGCCATCCTATTATTACAACAACAACCGAATCTGCTTGCCAACATCTAATTTTTTTCCTTTTCCGCCCGACTTTTACATAACGCTGACTCAGTATTTTCTCGGATTTTTCACCCGTACAGATATCAAAATAAAATTTACCGCCGATGTGGAATGACGAATGGTCGTCATTGACTATAGCGCGGGCGACAGAGGCGTCGTTATTTACAGCGGGCACCGCGGACAGGTACGGCTCCAGCCAAGCGGGACGAAATGCAGTATCGTGTGCTACAGTAAATCAAGTTCACTCTCCGGCATTTTCTAGAAAAAGTCTCTTCCGGAGACTGTTTGAGTCAACACCCGATTATTCATGAATGTTTTGAACTGGAATGTTTCCTTAAAATAATAAAGACACTGTTCATTTCGAATATTCGAATAACTTGGATCCCAGGAGAATCCGAGACATCCCTAAATTAACAAGCAGCCATCAGCTTTCTTCAGGGGCCACTTAACTCTAAAATTATTTCAAACTGAATGATATACTTATTCTAACAGCACCTCATGATGAGGAAAATATAAATTAGACGGCATCTTCAGCTGCCCATGTTTAGAAATCCGTTTTGATTAACTTTGCACTCTTGATGGAAGCAAGAATGAATCTCAAGGACCAGCCTGAAATTGCTTCGTATCACCTGCATGTGACCTGTAGGAGTGTCGACTGTACTATTTGAAACAGGACTTCAGATGATGTACGATTCTCCTTCTTCACACACTCTCGAGGTTATATAATTTATCATTCCCATAATTCAAAAGTGCCTTGTTACCATTTCTGTCGGGATTCTTATGTCTGAAAGTCTCTGAAAGTTGATCAGATGCAGATGTAGACAAGGCATAGCACTCCTCTCGTTCAGAAGCAATACTAAAGCATACACAAGATACAGCACGAGTCTCGTCGTATATAATAGATAATAGGCCTTCTACGCCCGTGAATATGCACAAAATTAAGGTAAGCTCACCACAAAGTTAATAAAAGCGGAATGTTTACTATCGAATAGTACTGTGTTGATGTTGTGATTGCAAGAAGAAAGTGAGTAGTGAGCCAGGTCGCGGAAAACTTTTAGTCCGCGACAAACCTAGCTTACTCCAATAACCAGCTGTCCGCTAATCGGAGAAATCTTCAGGAAAAAAAATACTCTGAGCCAGGGCCAACTAGAGGGGAGGGGGGCAAAATCCTAAAGCAGCCCGTTGCATTCGGTTACGGAAGCGCTGATACGCTGCTAACCTTAGCGCGACGCCCAGTTGAGTCTTTATCCACGGGGCCCTGCTCGGCTCTGGGTGGCTCTGCTTTCAGCTTTCCCTGTACACTCCACAAAAGCTCATTTCAGACTTCGACAGCCTGAACTTTGCTTATGCCATCAAAGAGCTCCATTGCACCATCAAGGACTCTATTGTGACATCAAGGGCTTTATTGTGCCATCAAGGGCTCTGTTGAGCCATCAAGGGCTCTATTACCTAATGACCTAAACATGAATGGTTTCATGTGTTCTGCAGCTACAACTCCTTCGTATGGCCGATTCGACCTTCTCGTATGCAGATCCTCCTATACCTTGCATCCGTTGTATCGTTCATTCGGGAAAACCACTGTTATCTTGAAATGTCCTTTGAATTTGGGCAGCTTTTTACAGTACCAAATCCCCAATCTTGAAAACCTTTGGTGGACCTCGTTTTTTGTCGAAGGTGGCATTTTGTTTGCTTGTGTTCTTTTCCAGCTTTTTCTCTTATTTCGGTCACATCCACATCACGGTCCTTGGTGTCATGGATATCGTCATCCATCGTCAGGGGAAATCCAAATGATAGCTCGGCTGGCGTGTTCTGTACTATTGATACCTTGCTGGATCAAGCCTATTTTTGAGATGTGGCCAAAGTATTTAGTATTGTTTTGTTCATCGCTTCTATTTGTCCATTTCCTCTAGGCATACCTATCGCTATGGTGTGTATTTTGATAACTTTATACCAAATGATCAAAGTGAAATTCATGCAATAATGCCGCTACGACTAGCTTATGGCTACTACTCGTAGAGCACAATAAACACTTATAGACAACTACTATGTCACACCTTGTCTTTTCTCAATCCCAAAAACTAATGAACTACCCACTCAATACAACCTTATTACCTTCTTATCTAACTGTAGTAGTCAGCCTGAGTCAGCTGTATTTCCATAGGATACTGCATTCGTTTTGGAGAACAAGACGACTATATTGTTGTGTGGTCTATCGGAACATGCATGTATGCAGGTGACCATGTTTAACAAAATTAAGGATCATATTCAATGGCTTTATTACAATCAACACTTGCGATAGAGGACATTTCATAAATGGTAGACAGAAGTAGTTATTTTCTGTCAGATATTTGCCTCATTGTCCACTCTGTGGGAATGTGAGCAGAGTAGGGTATTTTCGGCGGTAGTCAGAGTTATTTCTTTTCATTCCTAACTCCATGCTCCACCTTAGGAGCAGCACTGTTAATTTGAATGCAACAGTGAATCCTGGACGACTCACCCCTGTCAAGCCACGAGATTTGAACAATTCAATCGGTGGAATTAAATTTAAAAAATCCCAGCTCTGACTGCGACTCGAACATGTATCTTCTGGGGTCTCAGATCGAGAAACATAACAACCGAAGTCTTACTGAAAAATTCGCTTCATCATAAGATTTGTTGAAGTAAAACAAGGCACATAGGTTTGAGAAGGAGTTTGATACAATAGGATTCTTGGGAACTGTCTGCTTCGATAGAAAAGGGCCACAAGGGTGATAGAAGAGTATAATCAAGTTATGCTCTCCAGACATAACGTTCAACTCATAGACGCAACTATCAGCTTGATGCTGAAGAGAGTTATATGTATTTGGCTAGGTATGGAACACCAGAGGTTTTATGAGAAACCCACAGCCAAAAACTCTCTCCGTGGTACAAATATATGAGCACAAATGCAGACAGATCTCGTCCCAAGAACTATGGGGCAAAAATTCCATCCAGATCTTTCACGATACCCGTTCAGTTTGAATCAATGAGTTTATACACTCGGTCTGATCAGTATAAGAAAATCTGTCGCCAATAGAAGGCAAGGAGGAGCCTCGGGTCAGGTACCGCTGGTCTGGTAGCCGGTGATAAAATCATCCACGGCCTACTGAGAACCAGCTCTAATAGGGGTTTTCACGAGGAGGCGCATTGAAGGGGCTCACTTCCTTGCAACGCACTCACACACTGTACAGTCAAATATTTTGAGCAGTTTGTAGAAATTTAAGCCCTAATTTTGGAGTCCTGTTCTACTTGCCATTTTGTCCCGTTTTAATGAATATTATAAGCATGCATGGGGAGAGTAGTGATGCCAGAGAGGTCTATAGGAACCTACTTGCCTGGCTTCAGCAGCAGTCTCTTCCCACTGCTACAGTTGGTCACCAACCACCTGTATAGGTGACGTTTATTAACACAGATTCCCAAAAACTTCAATGTATTGTGGGATATACCTACTTTGTTTTCTCCATGTTCATTTATAAAAATTTTACTACGAACCATTCCTTCTTTTTATCCAAGTTTCAGTTGAGAATATAAAACAAAAATGAATTAATTCTATAGATTGGTTTTCGAGATAGAAGAACTTGTTGGGAAATCACTTTTTAATCACTCAGTCAATAAAAATAATGTCTGATAAAGCAACTGTCTCAATAATTATTATTGTTAATGAACTAAATGTCCAAACTATCTAGCACCTATTTCCAAACAATAGTATAAGTTCTGTTCAGAATGAGACCTCACATTTCGTAGCATTTCCGGTGGTATTCGAAGGCATTTTTCAATAATTCTACTTCGTGAATATTCCAGAGATTCTGGTTCGGTTGGATAGATTTTGTTTTTCAAGTGACCACACAGAAAAAAGTCAAGTGTGGTTAAATCTGGATATCTGGCTGGCCACTCTATAAAGCCTCTTCTTCCGATCCAACTTCCAGAAAACATTCTATCCAAAAACGGCCTAACAGGCTGTACATATTGTGAAGGTGCCGCGTCTTGTTGAAATATGACAATTATGAGGATTCACAATCGAATTCAAAAAATATGTAGACTCATCAGAAAAGCAGATGGGAAGGAAATTCTCATTAGCATCTATTCTCGTAGTCATAATTTCACAAAATTCCTGTCGTCATCAAAATCATCTTCATTCAATTGGGGTACCAAATATATTTTGAAGGGATGGAATTTATTATGTTTCAGGATTCGGCGGATACTGGTTCTACTGATATTAGTTACACTAGTTAATATCCTTGTGCTCAATGTTGGGTCTGCATGAACTTGTCCTAAAACTGCAACTTCAACAAGTTCACAATTGCGATTTGGCGAAAAAAATTATCTAATACTTGTTTTTCTTGTACTCGCAATTGAGTCAACTTCGAGAAAACACCATTTTATCGATTCTTAAGAACCTTAAATTTTTTCCGAACGAGTAAATGAAGATGAAATAAAAATTTTAATCGGAATTGCATGTTATTTGTTGGTAAACAGTTAGATCATTCAATTGCTTGACAATGATAATTATCTTCAAACAGTTGCATTGCTACATATAGGGTTATTTATTTTTGTTGTTTGAAATTGAGAAGGAAAATACCTTTCAAAAGTTTAGGGGTGGCGGTCACAGCTCCGAGGGATGGAATATATTTCGGGTGAATTTCATCGCGAACGATGCCCCTCTCGAAAATGTAGTTGACGTGTCCGAACGTTTTTTTTACTTCGGTTCTGCCGACCTACAGAGCTGCTGTTTCGTTTCAATGGCCCACTCTGTATATTCACACAGCCAAAATAATATTCGACTCAAAAATTGGATACCTACAACTTCACACCAAGTGCCAGTTCCATTTAACTTGTCATATATATTGTTCCTCATGGCTATTATCGCTTCCCCATTATTCTTGTCCCATATTCAATTTACAGCTCCGTCACTGAACTGTCCCAGGAGAGAACTTCCTGTGAAAATTCGAGACAGTGCCCCAGTCAGACCCTGTGATCGCGTCTAAAAACGTCTCTCGCCGACTGGCTGGCATTGCTTACTTTGAATTGCTCACGGACCACAGTAAAACGTGTTGTTCGGTGCAAACGCCGCGTGAAATCTTCGAATCTTTCTGGACCTGTCATGCCGTGGTATCAAGAAGAAGACGAAGAGGACGACTTGAGGTTTTCCCCCGCCTTACTGGCCAGACGGGCCTCCGAAAGTTGGATAGATACGCCGCCCGTTGAGGTGTGATGATTTTTTTATATACATCGGATAAGTACGACATGTTGTTGCCGAAAGATGGCGGTCGAGTTTGTCTCCAAATTCGTTTTATTTATGACAGTGCAATTGAACTTTAAAATTTTAATCTAACAGCTCTTTGCATTCAGTTTGAATTAGTTATTTTCAACTGGTCCTGGCTTGCCGGGATTTATTTTATAAGAAAATTGTGTGTATTCGATGCCATATCAAACAATTAGACATCTTTCAATTCAGCTGTTCTTTCGATTCTGGTGCCTCCCCAAAAGTTTATGGTACGAGTTTTTACTGCCTTATCCGAACAGTACTTACCTTGTCAGTTGCCCAATACCATTTAAATAATTATCAAGAGCATCAGTTTCATGTTATTTTCAGCTACATTGATATATTTAGTAAACAATCTTTTTTTTTTTTTGCTTGTCTCACCTAGAATCTGACTGAAGCATCTTTCAGTTCCTCAGGATCCCTTAGGATTGAAAAATGCACTTTGTTCCCTCGGTATCATCAGCAGAATCTATCTATTCTTATGGAATTCGTTCTCAGTGTGTCGTCTAGGAACTGATAGACGCTCGAGCTTTTGGCAATGATTTATTTTTAGTTGGTTTCGCTATTTATCAGCTGTTTTGTTCTGTGCAGCATTTCTTGGAATCTTTCCATGACGATTCGTAGCCCACAATGAGGAACAAACATTTATCAGTCTCATATTTTGCATAGGGTGCTTCAGAAAATTACAATTGATTCCATACTTCTCGAAAAATTCAAATACCAACGTTCACCTGCCGTTTTTATATCAGTAATAAATTATCTGGCTCCGCATCAAAAAACAAATATTTCAGATATTTGACCTCGATTGAGTGATACTGAAATAATAATAGAGGTTCAAAAAAAAATACTCCCAAGGATCGCTACTGAATTGTGAACAGTTATCGCATATACAACATGCGTGTGGTGTGCGACGATTCTCACCTCTACAATAATCTGTATCTATCCATATACCAAGTAAAGTACCTTTATGGAAAAAGTTTTTTAGAATTAGCGGTTATGTCTGAATACCAAAACATGGCCTCCTAAGAAATGTTTTTATTTTTTTAAGCATCAATAGTTTCACTATTTTTTCAATTTTTCAAATTTCTCCCTAAACACTTTCATGAATTGACCACAATAAAATCAATTTCCCATAACTTTGTTCAAATTGAAGCATATTTGTAAAATGAACCCAAATTTAAAAATAAAATCAATACCTAATGCAATGTTTTTAAACGTATTCGAAAGTAGTGTCGATGGTTTTGCCAATTTCAATCGGTTTTATTTTCATTATAACTTAACAATCAACAAATCAAAATAGAACAGAGAATATTTAAAATGCAGAAAAAATTATAATTCTCTATGAACAAAAGTATCGGCGTGTCTCGATATATTCACATTCTTGTTCGATGCATCTTATCGTCTGGATCACAAAATTCAATAAGAGTAAGTCGCAGTACACTTGAGCACTGAAATTTCATCAAATTTTTAAATCTCCCCATCATTATTGAATGGCTATATAACTTCAACTAACCATTTAAAAGCAATTGTAGCAGAATAAGCGGAACATCCATTATAAAAAAACGTAATTTATGTTGTTCTTGTGAATATATATTAACAAAAAAATCCGTCAGTTCGTTTTCCATAATCTATAAAAAGGTATTACCAATAAGGTTTTGTCGTTAATAATACCGCGCCAGGCGTTAATTATATGGTAATAATGGTTTTTATTGTCGCTCTACTGTTAAAAATGCGTTCCTAAAAGCCAACAACACACCAATATTATGAAACTGCAATTGTCTTGTGTATCAGATCTCTCTCCAAAGTAGAATCTTCATTCTTATTAACCCTAAGTTCACTTTTAAAACGCACTCGGTAATAAAACAGCAGCAAAATCCATAATGTCATTATGACAATGAAAAAATATGGCTAAGTTTATATTTGAATTATCAGTATTATTTACTCATATTTTCTCTCATAGCACCCTCAAGATTAAAATGAAAATACCCTCACTTTAAATGGACCAAACACCCAATTTCAAGATTATGCTTATTATGATTCACATGAAACTAAGTCAAGCTTGAAGCTTTTATTGATACTGTGAAACAAAAAAAAACATATATCTATCCAAACAAGCATTGGCTTTGAAATAGACTAAACACGCCCCACAAGTTCATAACGGAACCACAATTATCATATTTGTCTTGGAAAAATGTTGAAATTATGTAAAACTGCTTACTTGATGCACAAATTGAACACACATCGACCCTACGCAAATTTACAGGTGTTCATTGGGCTCATTCAAGGGTGGCATCAGCCTACCCTCACGGGTGGTCCAACCACCCTCAACTATCACTAAGACTCTCCAACATCGAATAAAATCTAAAAATCAACCCTTGTTTCTTCCCAGTCCTATCTTAGGTCACAATGTCAAAAGCTATTGAAATTATCAACACATACAGAGACCTTTTTCGTATTTCAAAACAATTTTTTAGTTGAGAGGTATACATTATTTTCTTACACTGAATAGAACCTAGACACACATATGGTTCTCTCAATTTTCAAAACACATAACAGTGTTCACTATTACATCATAATCTCGTTCTTGAAACATGCAAATTAACATTGGCTTATAGGCATGATATTCATTTTTCTTAAAAATATCATCAGAGCTTTTTTGTACACCCGTATAATAAGAAATTTCTTGGGTGGATCTTCTAGGGTTTTCAACAACTATCTGAAGTTCTAATTGCTCTTCTTTAGCACATAAAGTTTTGGCATTTAGAAGGAATACAACGTCAAAACTGTCACGAATAGAAGCAGAAAAAATATAGAGGGATTCCTTCCCCCCCAAAATGAACTTTTCAACTCGAGAACTGTTGAACTGCGAACGCCAATCAATTCGGAATGATCAAATTAGTGTCTGTGAATTACGAGTCAATCAATGTGAAATAAAATTATTTAAAAAATCCAAAAAAAGGAAGAAAAAACAATTGAATCAGATTCACTGGAGATTCGCACTATATAGGTACGTAAATTTGCATGCAGATTCCAAAAATATATGATTTGTGTATGCTCAGATACAAAGTTCAGCATATGAAAGAAATACAAAGTCGAAAATGCCACGAATAGGACTGGAAAGAATGGAGGGAAATTACTTATCTCCACTCCAGATGAACTCTTCAACTCGGGAACGGTTGAATATAAAGCAATTCTGCGAACGCCAATCGATTTAGAATGATCAAATTAGTATAATCTATGAATTATTCGAAAAATTGAAAAAAGTTCAAAGGGGTAGACCCCTAAAAATCATGAAAAACACAAAATCGGCAGATTTACTTGCAATCCGCATTTTATACGTAAAATTTCATGCAGATTCCGAAAATATATGATTTTTTATGCTGCGATTCAAGGTTTGGCATACAACGTCAAAAACTTCAGGAAAGTAGGAAAAATATAGAAAAATGTCTCCCTCTAAATGAACTGGATGAAGTCAATCAACATAATATTTTCATTTTGTTTCATTAATGCATGTACGTTACAAATTTCAATAAAATATATGAAATGGACAAATTAATTTGTAAAGTATTGTCCGTTTCTCAGTACAGTTGCGGCAAAAAAAATGGGACAGCTGTCTATTTTTGCGATTATTTCACCTTCCGCACTGCATTTATATAGGGCATAATTACTTTCTAATTTGGGATTGTTTGACATTATCAAATATTCAATGTTGCCGTATGACACATTCATAACACACATTCAAGCAGCTAGAATTAAAGAAAAATCTGCCAGAAGAGTTGTCTCATTTTTTATTGGATGCAACTGTGCATAAAAAAATAACGGGAAAAATATTCCTATTTTCATTTATTTTGCACGAGACTCAATTTTTACAACAGTGAACTCAGGAAAAAATACTTTTAGAAAAGTTTAAAAGAAAGATAATGTATACATTTGAAAATCAGGGCCGATTATCAGCAAATATATCCGCTGGTCATATACATCAAATAATAATAATAATAACCGTCCTCTACCCGCACAGGCTATGTCATTGGGGAATATTATCATTGAATCGGACCGAAAATAAGGGCGCTATAGCTTGAGGCATTTTTTATCAGTCACATTTTAGCTCTCCAACAAAAAGTTATTGAGTGACTCATTGTGAAAGCTCAATTGGGAGGCTCCATTCGTGAGTTTCCCGGTAGGCCCCTTGCTGTAGCGGCTGGGTTGTTGTAATTATCTAGAAAAGAATTTTGGTGTGATAACGAATACATATTTCAAAACTCCAAAGCAGGAGTTGTCAGGGTATACCAATGCATCTTTCAGGAAATCAAAGAAAACGTAGTCCTCAAGTGAGGAAGTTGTAAGTAGGTATCAGGAAATGAAATAAGGTACACTGTATACTTTTCCACTTAGGGCATTTAAAAACCTCAAAATAATATCAGAGGCCGCACTGTGTGTCTATTATAAAACCTCCGACCGTCTGATTTTCTAGAACATAGTCACCCAGACCTCGCTGCAAAGGAAAAAGTCACTGCCCGACGTCCAGGATCTGCCGAGGAGCACCGGCGCCATGTCGCGAGAGGAGGTGTCCTATTTGGGTTCGGCGCGTCGAGAGGAAGTCCGCAGGCAACAAGACGAATATGAACGACTCCGTGCCAATCCGCTTCTGTACCTAATCAGTCCGCAAGTCAAGGTATGCCTTTCGTTGTTTGTACATTACCTGCTAGAGTTTGAACATTCTCTGAAAACTTAACCTAACCTGTGAATTAGATCAACTTTTAGTCGTTGTTGTGTCGTTTTGGTAACTGCAAACGTAAATACGAGCGATTTGTAAATAAAAAAGTTCGTTTTTCTAAACTTTGAACATCCTTTCTCTAGTCCTTCCAAGTGAAGTATGGTAGATTCATATGAATATTGTTATAATGATTATCTTCATCATGATCAAAAATTATTGAAATAATCATGCCACTAACTCAAGGTTTTCAATTAGGTTACCTACTATTTTTGTTGCACGTTTAAAAATTGAGGATATCTTTGCGAAAACCGCAAAGACCAATACTCAACAGGAGTTAAGAGGTAATCTTACGATGAATGGAACATAAAACCTATGGTAGATTAACTCTTGCCCAGTCCCCTCTTAATGAATAACAACAAACAAAAGCCAATATTATTTCCATTGACATGAATCATCGACGACTGTCGATGAAACATTCCTGCGATATTGTCATATAAGGAATAACAACAGGAAAGTCTGAAACTATTTACGCCCGTAATAGTCGTGATCTGTACATAATGTATGATCATCATCGCCTTTATAAATTGCTCTAGTATTTTTATTATTCGTATGTCCGTAAAAATATACTGTGTAGATGAGATTATATTTATTAACATGGTCCATTTGAGAGTTTAACCTTGTACAGCCTGCAAATGAAAAATTGTTATATTAAGAAAATATACCGTGCAGAAAAATAAACTCGTGCAGTTTTAAAAAAACCCGTTTTTTAGAATTATCGGTAATTTTTAAAGCAGTCTTCGACACGTCAACGTTTTAGAACAAAATAATAAGATTAGTGACTTACAAAACTAAATCATTTAAAGGCTCAGGGCAAATCGATTCATTTGCTCTTCTATTTATAGTAGTTGTATAGATTTTTTTATTTTACATTTTATCATGTTCACACTGTGGAAGTTTAAAATTCCAGAAAGACCATGTCAAGAACTCAAGTTCTTCCACAAAATCAAACTTTCTTCATCGAAAACTACTCAAAAAAGTGATGAAACCATGTTTGCCAAAAATTTCACGAAAACATTTTTTTTTTTTTCAATATTGAGTAATGTAAGTTCATTAATTTCTTAACCTGAGTGACACCTACACCTATGCAATAATGTTATTTTAAACAAGGAAGCTCTTGATTGAAACGAATCGCTCATGCCAAGTTCTTGTTTTGGGTTTGTATTTGAATATAAACCGAATTCTTTTCATGTTTATTTTTGTAATAAGTTATCAGAATCAATTCACAGTTCATTTGTTTTGAAGTCATTCAATTCGTGTTGATTTCAGTTATAAAATGAATAACGCAGTAGAAGAGCGAGTTAAATGGCACTCTAATTAAAAAATTATGTCAATTATGGATAATTGAACTTGATTCAAACTGTTGATGAAACGCAAAACATATTTTTGAATGCATTTCATTTGTTTGAACAAACGAATGAGATATGTATCCATAAACCATATAACGTCAGCCATAGGTAAGGAATTTTTTATTAATTATACCATTTAATCACACGTTAAAAGGTAAGACCCCGTTAATCCTTATCTCGCACAAGTTTCGACTTCTGAGGGCTGCCGTTCGTAGGGGGACGACAGATGGTTAACGGAAAAAACAACAATTTTTTAACAAAAGACGGATATTCGGTACGGTTGAACTTAAAAAGAAACCTAATCGGTAGGATTTTCTACATGTATTTCATTAACGTTCAGTGCTTTTCAGAAGCACAACCACTACCATTTATATAAACATCTAGATTATGAAAAATATACGTATACATACATTTATGCTATTGTGGTTGGATACATCAGTAAAGCACGGCTCGTATTTAGTTGCAGTTATCAAATATTTTCAGAATTAACCTTTATAATCTAAAAACTATAGAAGCGAATATTCTACCGACACGACACATTTCAAATTTTCATTATTCCTAAGTGATGCCTCGCACTGTTTTTGAGTTCGACTTTACCTAGGTTTTATCCGAGACTCGTAGTGTGCGAAAAACTATCGGTATCATGAATAAGGTCAGTACACAAGAGGGTTGCTGTTGAAAACAACCATTTAATTGCTCAATTATAACTCTAATAGCTTTTCATATACGGATATGGAATCATGTCAATTTTGAATTATTTTTATCTGGGTTACGTACAATGAGATTGAATATTTTTAAACATCAAGCTGGAATGGTTTTAGAAACGAATTATAAATACCTAACTGGGGCGAAAAGTTCTTTCAACCTGACTGATAACTTTTGTAAAGAACAGTTGCCAACTTTCATTGAATGAAAAAATATATATATTTTTGACCTGAAATTTTCTGATTCTGTAGGTATCTATAATGTAGTAAAAGCTACTGTAGTAAAAATTTATTTAAACACTACTTAAACAATTATTCGACTAAAACATAGACTTCACTATTTCAATTTATTTCTACTGTGGCTATCTATCTGCGAACTCTCGAACTGTGTTTGTAACTCTCTGTGACTAAGTCTGACTACTCTGTCATCTCATATCCAGCGGCTTATATACTCGTATTTACAGTTCTCGATCAATCGAGCCTATCCGGCGACTTCTTAGATGTCCCTAGAAACTTCGGATAGAAAGTTCGCGTTTCTTCCATGCGTGACTCATGTGTTTGCGACCTCAGGAATGTTAACACTTGGGGTGCGCATACTTAATGAGGTGAATGCGTAATGAGATGATCGGGGCCGGTCTCGAGGCTGGTCTCGAAATCGTTACACTACCATCGTTGTTGTTTGTACTCATTTACGCGCTATCTTCTTGCCGAAGTCTATTTCTCCAGTAATCTTGTCATTGAATAATTCAGTAGATAGTAGGTGTTATCTCTTTTCCTAAAAATAGAGTGTCTGGCAGGTTTGTCGGCTTTTTCACTTCCTGATATATCCTTGCTCTTCATCAAGCATTGTAGACTCTTTTGCATATTTGCGTTATTGGTAAGTACACTTCTTTATATGATCTGTTGGCCATGGCTGCCAAACGAAATCTATTTCTCTCTATGCCAAGACTAAAAATTAGCTTTTTCATAGCCACATTGAAACAAGTATGTATGTTTAAATACCTCCATATTCGTGTATTGTATCTATTCACTCCTTTGAAACTTCTATGTATGTTTTCATTCTTCCTGATAATAAAAAAGCCCCTTTTCACGGTGCAAGTTTGTTGCAAGTGTAATGCAATGCGAGTTTGCTCAAAGAAATTCGTAATAACTTTCATAAAGTTTTCAGTTTTTATATAAGTTAGAAGTAATTTCATGTCGTTTTTCGTAATTCCTATACCAACTTTGCATACAGATAATCGTGGCCTTCATTTATTGTTAGTTAAATTTGTGTAGTAATTTTATATAGTAGCGTCATTCATGAAAAAAAATCTGAGTGATTATTATATCATTACATTCTTCAAACGCATCAATAGTATTTATATTTTTGTGGTTTGTAACCATAATATTTTCCCTAACATTGGCCTCGTAGCCACAATAAAACCCAAAAATATATTATGTGATGGAAGTTACTCAAAAAATATAATTTCCACTATACTCCATAAGTGGCGCCCAACGTGTGGCCTTTAGAAACGATCACGCCAGATTTTTGCCATAAACAGCTTTAAACTTGCATATCCTGAAACTTTCAACAAACTTGAACTTTGAAAAGGGGCCTCGAAACTTTTTTCGTGCATGAGTTTATAATAAATAAACACAGCACCTTGTATGGAAGCCAAATCAGCAATGTATAAATTCTGGGACTCAAAAAAATTCTGTCAATTTCCGAAATCACAGTAAACCAAACTTGTGCACTGACCTTGATCTTGAAATAAACTTTTATGTAACTTGTCTGTTTCCCTTTGCTATCGCATTTCAGAGATCCAATAGGTATGTTAGCTTTAGAATTGTTTACCTATTGCTGCAAGTATCAGAGTTTTGTCCATTTGGAAATCAACGATTCAGATTGAGTTCGAGTTATTTCAAAAGTATCATTCATCAAAATCTTATTAACTGCTTTCAGTTCAAGAGAGTTATCAGAGAGTTACAACTGTGATGAGATTTTTATGTCATTCAGTTGTTCCTCTAACAGAAAGGCACATTTTTAATAATATATTCCTCTCAAACCACTGGGTACTTCATCCGTAAAATTTCCAAAAATTATTCCTGAAATATCGTTACGAATGGATCCTTTCAAATGAGCTAGCAAGTATACACTCATATGAGCGTTTTCAATATTCAAGTAACATTGTGAAGGGAGTTGAAAAGGTCCAATTAGGCTCTTATGCAAACTGGGCTTGTGTTATCTGTGCCAGTATCACTTACCTAAATGAATATATAATAGTATATTGAAACCCTCATCGATTACTTGAAACCACAAACTTCGCCCCAGACTGCTATTCAGATATTACATAAAGTAATCAAGAAATTGATATTGTCGTCGATCACGTAACATATTGGTATTGGTATTGGTGAGTATGGATGGTGATTGATGCGCTGCGACCTGATTAGATCTATTGTGCCCCATCTTCTTCTGCTGTCACAAGATGTTCTTGTTTACAGCAGCCCTTCAAGTCCCAATTCCTTCAGGAATTTTAGGATTTTGAGGGGGTCTGCTCGTGGTATTTCTCCCACGGTCAGCTGGTGTGATCCCAGTATATTCAATCTTTTGCGATGTACAGCGTAACACTCCATCAATATATGGTGGGGTGTTTCTGGGTGTTCCCCACATAATCTGCAGGTGCTGTCCTCCTCTAAGCCTAGCTTCCTCAGGTGTTCTTTGAGTCTGCAATGCCCCGTTAGAAATCCCGTGATTGTCTTTAGACTAATTTTGCTGAGGTTAATCAGTGTCTTTGATCTTGCTCGGTTGAAATTTCCGAGGAGATCTTTGGCCTGCCTCAGCCCTGGAAGTCTTAGCCAGTATGTTGCTCTCATTGCTTCTTCAGCTTTATTGAGTTCTTCTCGGAAGTAATATTTTCCAAGTCCGCAGAATGGTTCTGGCCCGATCAGTGGCGTTGCTGCGCCTTTCCGTGCCAGGGTATCTGCTTGTTCGTTGCCCTCTACTCCGGCGTGCCCTGGCACCCAGAGGAGGGTCACCTTATTGTTCCTGCCCAGATCATTAAGTTTGTCTAGGCATTCCCAAACCATCTTCGAGTTGATGTTGCAGGAGCTCAACGCTTTGATGGCTGCTTGACTATCGGAGAGGATCACGATTTCCTGGTTCCGGTATTTCCTATTGAGGTTGAACTGAATGCACCTTTCTATGGCGTGAATTTCCGCTTGGAAAATGCTGGGGAACTGGCCCATGGGTTCAGAGTATTTGGTGCGAGGCCCAAAGACCCCTGCTCCAGTTCCTTCGGGAGTTTTGGACCCGTCCGTATACCATGTTAAGGTATTCTTCCCCAGTGCTCGAATCGATTCTATGTTCCATTCTCGCTTGGTGTTTAGTTCCGTTCGAAAAAGTTTCTCGAAACTAAATTTCTTGGTAATTTCGTCAGTTGGGAGGTCGGCAAGGTGTGCACAGTTGGTAGGGGTTAAGCCCCTCGCGCCGTGTGCTGTCCCTATGAGTCCGACTTTAGCCAACCTGAGGTTTGCCTCCCAAGCAGTTCTCTTCACCATTATGTGGAGAGGAGTGAGGTCCAGAATGACCTCTATTGCTGCTGTTGGAGTCGACCTCATTGCTCCTGTTATACAAAGACATGCTAGTCTTTGCACTTTTTCCAAGATCTTCTTTGTTGTGGCGAGTTCGGTTCTGCCTTGCCATGCTACTGCCCCGTAGGTGATCATAGGTCTCACTATCATGGTGTACATCCATCGCAGTACTGATGGGTTACATCCCCATGTTTTTCCTGCAATGTTCCTGCACACCATCAGTGATGATTTTGCCTTATTAGCGATCTTTTCTACGTGTCTGTTCCAGAGTAGTTTTGAGTCTAGAGTAAGTCCTAGATACTTCACCTCTTGCTGCCATTCTAAGTCTGCTCCGTCGAGGCGAACAGTCCTTAGGTGCTGAACCTTTGTTCTTCTAGTGAATGGTACTACTGTGGTTTTTGATGAGTTAATTCTCAGCCCCACAGAGAGGCACCATCTTCTGGTTGTCTCTAGCTCTCTTTCTATGAGATCGCAGAGGGTTCCTTCGAATTTGCCTTTGGCCATGATGACTATGTCGTCCGCATATCCAAGGCAAGTGACTCCGCTCCCGGTCAGTGTTCCGAGTAGTTCGTCTACTACGAGACTCCACATCAGAGGTGATAGTACCCCTCCTTGTGGGCACCCCCTGTTTGTGCTGATCCGAAAGCTGCTCTCACCCACTTTCGTTTCAGCTGTTCTTGTGGCCAGCATTTGGCACATCCATCTGGATGTGGTTCTGTCCACTCCCTTGTTCATTAGGGCCCTCTTTATTGCTTCATGAGAGGTGTTGTCGAATGCCCCCTCTATGTCTAAGAAGGCGCAAATGGCCATTTCTTTGTGCTCAAGTGATCTCTGGATGCTTTCGGTAAGCACGTACAGAGCGGTTTCCGTTGATCTGCCCGCCCTATATGCATGCTGCCCGGAGTGCAATGGCACTCTCTCCAGTATCTCAGTTCTGATGTAGTTGTCTACCGTCTTCTCCACTGTCTTCAGTAAGAAGGATGAGAGACAGATTGGTCTGAATGACTTCGGGAGGGTAGGGTCCTTCTTTCCCACTTTGGGAATGAAGGTTACCCGTGCTCTTCTCCAGTTGTTCGGTATGTACCCGAGTGCCAGACTAAATCTGGCTGCTTTAATGATGTACGGCAGTAGTTCCGTTTGCCCTTTTTGTAGAAGAGCCGGAAATATACCGTCAACTCCTGGTGACTTGAATGGTTGGAAGGATTCAATTGCCCATTTCACTCTTTGGGGAGTGCATATGGTCTTTGCTACTTCCCAGTCTTCTCGTTTGGCTCTGCCTGGTTCTTCCAGTGATCTGTCGGATTCAAATGGTATGCTGCCTGGAAAGTGCGTCTCCAGTAAGAGGAGAGCTCGTTGCTCTTCATCCTCTGTATAGCTACCATCTGTTCTTCTGAGTGACATAGGTCCTTGCTCTCTGCCCCTCGCCATGGTTTTATATAACCTGGATGCTGCAGGGCTTGATGTGATTGTCTCACAAAAGCTCCTGAAGCTGTTCCTCTTGGCTTTCCTTATTTCTTTATTATATTTTGTCAGCCTTTCGGTGTATCCCTGCCAATCTCCGCCCCGCTTGGCTTTGTTAAATAGCCAGCGGACTTCGGATCTCAGATTTGACAGGTGTTCGTTCCACCAAATGGTTCCACTGTGGGATTTCTTTTCTTTTATGGGGCAACTGGATTCGTATGCATCCATAATTGCCCCGTTTACCGCCTCTAGGGTCTGCTCAAATTCGACGTGACTGTTGCCGTTGAACTTGATCTGTTCTAGGTTACATTTTAGATTGGTGGTGTATTTTTCCCAATCTGTGTTTCTAGGGTTTCTGGTGAAGGTTGTTTGTGTCTCAAGCCCTTCCACGTTGAACATAATGATTCTATGGTCTGAAAGAGAGGGTTCTTCTGAGACCCTCCAGTTCCTTACCATTCTACTGATGCTCGGGCTGCCGAGCGTTAAATCTAATACTTCTTGCCTAGCCCTAGTTACAAAGGTGGGGACACATCCCACATTGAGTACATTTAGGTTAGCCGCGAGTATGAATTCTAGCAATTGCTCACCTCTTTGATTGGTGTCCGTGCTGCCCCAGATGGTGTTGTGCGCGTTGGCGTCGCAGCCCAGCAGGAGGGGTAGATTGCTCCTACTGCAGTAGTCGGATAGCCTCTGTACTTCTTCTGGTGGTGTTTGCCCATCTCCAGCGAAGTATCCTGAGGCTATTACTATGTCGAGGAGTGAGTGCTTTGTGCGGATCTTAGCCCGAACCGGCACTAAGTCCCTCGTCATGAATTCTGAAAGACAAATATAATTAATATTATTTCTGATCAGTATGCAAGCTCTGGGGTTGTCACTTCTGACATCCCAGATCACCATACCTTCTTTGTTCGGCAGTCCTCTGATCTGCCCCCTGTTGACCCAAGGTTCTTGGATCAACACAACTCCCAAGTTTGTCCCGGCGAACACCCTCGATAAGGCGGCAGATGCCCCCTTAGCGTGATGAGCGTTCACCTGGGCAACCTTGACGTGGGTAGCCATTGCTACACGTGAGTTGGAGTGCTTGCCTCCTCATCATCCAGCAGCATTTGCTCTTCTTCGCTGGGAGTCACCGTGGTGTCCTGGTCCACGCTCCCAGTCGATTCTGTTTCGCCTGCTGGGTCTTCTACAGCCCCAGGGTCCGGTGTCTTGCCCGCCTCTTCTTCCTCCTTCTTCTTGCTTGAGTCCTTGCGGAGGCCATGAACGGGGATTTTCCCGAACCTGAAGAAAATGGTGTATCCCATTTTTCTGATGGCCTCGCAGGACTCGTCGTCAATGCCAATGTTTAGTAACTGGCCGTTGCCTTCTTTCTTACTTCCCAGTACTTTCCACAACTGGGTGTGAAGCCCCATGTTTTGTGTACTTACCAGGGCTAGCAACTTCTCCGTTTCAAAGTTCGAGCTCCTGGGAAAGAACACAGTGATGGCGTGCGCCCTTGGGATGTCCTCTCCCACGCACGCCATCAGCTCTGTACCCCTCCAGTTGCTCAGACTGGGGGCATTTGCCCTCAGCCAGTCTGCCGTCTCTTGGGTGACACAGTCTACCACAAGCGTGCTTGGGCGAAAGTGGATTCCTCCAAACTGGAGTTTACACTCTGCACCCAGCACCATCTCCTGCACAATGGCGTCTTCAAGTGCTGTGAGTTGCTCAGCACTCAGCGTCTCCCGTGGATAGTTTTTGGGGAGGACTGCAACTTTTATCATGCTCACTGCTTCAGCATAGCTGGTGGCTTGCCCAGTTTGCTTAGCAGTGGCGGTGCTGCTTCCCGCTTCAGTCTTCCTCCTCTTAACATTCGGACGTTGAGGGGGTGTTTGGGTTTTGGGGCCCCTCTTCTCCGTCTGTTGTGGAGGTTGCTCCTGAGGCCTTTTCCTCTCGACGGCTTTCCTTCTTGCTTCCTCAGGTGTCAGGCCCTGTTCAAGGAAGCGAAGGTACCATCTTACTCCTGCCCCGCTAAGACCTCTTCTTAGCGGATCATCGATGCCTCCAGGCTTGCCTGGAGGTGGCAGATCTTGTTTCCTCCGATTTTTCTTGGGAGGTTTCTTATGGGAAGTACCTTTGCCGGATGCTTGCTCCGAAGGTTTTTCCTCCTTTTTCTTTTTCGCTCCCTCTGCTTCCCGAGGTGATTTCGGTGAGTGGGAGCTGCCAGGACGCTCTTGAGCATCCTGGGTTGCGGTGAATTCCCGCGATTCATTTTTAGTTTTTTTCTTATCCATGTTGGTCCCACGAATAGCTAGGGAACTAGGAGTCGACCACGCCGGAGCCCCGCACGGCGTGGCAAGGCTGGTACTCGTGCAGGTCGCCTGGTATGCACGAGGCTCCGTTCAAGGCGGTGCTCTCCCACCGCCATGCATCCATGGGCACGGGTCGCGTGACACCTTGGATTGGAGGGTTGCTCAGCGCCACCTTATTTTATTCGGTGGTAACCTACGACGTGCCTGTGGGTCGCACAGTGCACGCCGCAGGCCGTCCGGCTATCCGTCACCTGCCGACGCTGCTAGTAGCCACCCAAGCCCTAGCCACATATAGTAGCAATTAAAAGTTGATTGTTATCCCAGATTAATCTATTCCTGACATGATGATTTGAAATTCACTAATAATAGTGGTATTTTTTCAATAACTTCATTCCGTGTTACAATCATAAAGTGTTATGAACGAATATTTTCGTTAATTTTCAAAGGAAAAACTAAAACACGATATGATTTCATCCCCACCTCCTTAAGAAATTAGAAAGGGCCAGTGTTATTTGCGCACTCTCGTTGGAATATTTACAAATTATTTGAGCAGATTTGTATATCCGGGATAACTAAAATCATCAGAATTTAATTCATTGACCCATGAAAGTGTCAGAATGTATTATTTTATTTCAAAAATGATATATTCACACTTATCCATCAATAACGTAGAAAGTCACTAGGCCATGCAGACTTCATCAGACCAGTCAAGAACTGAATGAAAAATGTAGACCATACTTCCTTGAAAGTATTTTGGCCATATATTGAATCCACTGTAATCAATTTATCAAGAGATATTCTATCCGGATTGGATTCAGAATTTTAAAGGAGTTAAACATATTATTTCTGAATCATGTTTGTTAATACCAGTACGTGATAGTAAAAAACCCATCAAACTTTCAATTCATTACAAGGAACAGACGAACTGCGATGTTTATTCCGAATGTGAAATATAAGCAAGCTCTCTCAATTCCAGGACTGTCTTATTCTGTTCAGAAGAGGTTGTTTTGTGATTTTTCTTTATTCAGCAATTCAAAAGATCCGTCAGAGCTGATTTGTTGCTGTCTTACCTTTCTCTTGTTGACCAACAAAACTTAAATTTTCACATTCACTATCAATTCTACCTATACCTGCTTCTAATTCCACTTTCGGAATGCGCTTTTTATTTTCAATTTTCTTCTGTTTCCTTTCCTCCTGGCTCTCTTTCTCTAGGTAGATGTCAAGCTTTTTCATGAAGATGAAGCTTGTTTCTAGATAATTCCTTCAATTTTCTTCCAATGGTGGACTTACGTTCCGTTTCAATAACAAAATCTTGTCGATTGGTGACAGAGTGTGAATTCGATGGTTCCGCTGCTGATATTATTACAGATACAATCATGAAATTGACCTTCTTATTCTTCCATGACTGTTCTCTATTGCTGCTTCCATCCGGCTCAAAGGACCAAAATATTCAGAAAAGGCTATCTAATAACTTTTCTCTATTCAGCGAGTTAGAAATAGATGTGTCAAAACTGACTCATTCAAAATCATATAAAATTTTAGAAACAATGATAGAAAGTACACTATAGGGTCATCTGAACCATTTAGTCAGGTCGTTTCACTCTTACTAATCGATATTGTCGTTGAATCATTGCCGTTTTTGCAGTACACTCATTATTTGGTAGGTTATTTGTAATTTTTTCGTGCGTGAAGGATGTAACACCACAGGTATTAACATCGTATATGAAACAGCGAATTGTGGAAAATTGTTTCTACTGAGACTAGTTTTAAGTCCTTGGCTTGTAATTTTGTTTGTGTTAGTTTCTTAGAGTTCTATTCTTTGTTACATCATTCACGAGATAATCAGCTAACTCTACTGTGTCTCTGGCAACTTGCCTAAGAAATAATTGATATCATCAGACAAGACTGTTTTGTACAGGTATTCTTCCAGATAATTATTGTGCCCAATAAACATAACTTTTATTTCTATTCAATTTCTTTTAAATAATAACATGGATTTCAATTCTTTTCGATGAGACGTACCCATTCAATTATTCTGTAAAATTTCCTAAGGGTGATATGCGGCGAATCCACCAAATAATGGAGGTTCCAAGAAAACTTTCCTTAAAAAGTGCATTTCTGATATTGAAGTGCAATGATTTTTTTGAATATTCGTCGATGAGGGAGCGCAAAAATAGAATAGAATTGAAAATATTCATTTGTGTGTTCAGAATCGTAGAGAGACCTCAACAAAATTCAAGCGCACTCAGCCTAAAAAATATTATTGATTTTCAAAAGTCAAAGTCTTCGCTATTTAAACAAATTAGTTTGTTCTCTTTCATTTTCGAAGTGAGGCGAATATGCAGTATGAGTAAATATAAACATCTCCGACGAATGATAACTGTTTCCACAGTTTTGCTGTGGTCACCCAGTCCTAGTCAAACAGGAACACTACTATTCGTTGTAGTATTAGTCAGGGATCCTAATTATTTCCTTATTAGATAAAATTCACTAAATTACTGATCCAAATGGGCAGAATTCATCCTATACCTGTTCACACGTAAAATAATTATTGATTGTTCAGTTTAGGATGTGGAGTATTTGTTAATGTTTTAGTGTTGCTAACGGCATTAAATGTCTCCTTTGGTAATTTACCTAGGTTGAGTCTAACGTTCGTGGTACAGGAACTGAAACGGCATAACGATAATTTAAAGGACATCTGAAAAGATCGGTTCATATCTTCATTATTTCTAGCCAATATATCAATTCACATCGTGAATTGCGTATTATTGTTAATCCACAGACAATACCGCAATCGATACAACAATGTTCGTAACAATAGTCTGAACATTGTTGTATCGAGACCATTGGCTAGGATTACCGTAGTGTACAGACCAAGATAGAATAGCTTAGACGACCTCTAAGGCTTTAACGGTATACTATATAAAAGGAATCTATTAGAGTAGATTACTTGCTCACTGCTGTATCTCCAGTATTATTAAATTTACAAGTGGATAATGATTATTGAAAAGGAACCAAGCGCCAAATTGCAAAACCCGAGATGTTCAAAACTATTGAGCGCCTACTAGAATTCTGACATCTTTTTATTAATGATCTAAGCGACTTTGAAGGAAAAAGCAGTTTCCTATTATAGAAAACGATCCAACATTACGATACCGTTCACAGAATATGCTCGCTTGGTTCCTTTTCAATAATCATCATCCAAGTTACAGTCAGTTGAATTAAATCTAGTTTATAATATTCTTAATAAAACTAATGTTACTCGAAGATTTGAAACAAAAATCCACTTACACTTGGCACTTCACGCGTTCTAAATTCAAATTGTGCTCTTCTAAGTGCGCCTTGTCGGTTTCTTTCACTATCGCATAATGTTCAATACAAAGACCGAGTACGTCTGGTTTGTTCTTGCTCCTGAGTATTCTCTCATTCGTTTCCAGATCCAATTCTATCAATATTATTATTATTATAATACTAATGTGTATATCAAGTAACTCATAGTAATGTTGTATATCGTCTACAAGACTTCTATAACGCCTTTCTTGGGCTAACTTTAAGTAAAACATGTTTTCAATTATCTCCACAAAAATCTGCTGATAACGGGCAACATTTTCCCTTAGTAGAATACTTTCACTCGTAATTTTCTGAAGAAGCCTACCGCACGTGTCAAACGTTAAAAGCCAAGAAAAATGGATACACGACCGAAAACCCAAAAGCCATAAAGAACTAACATATTTGTATGTCATGCTAGCAGCCATCAGTCTGGATCTAGATTTACGATGTGTTTATCCACAGTTCTGAAATACGACAACACGTCTAGGTAGGAGAAAGCGTAAGGTTTGAGATCTACCTCCGAATTCTATAAAATTCTTTGCCAAGTGGCAGGCGCTGTTTGCAAACTAAACGGAAGTCGCTTGAATTGGAAGATCCATCGGATCAACACAACATGAAATATCAGCTTTCATCATTGCGTGGAAAGACTAAAACCACCCCAAATTATATAATGCCCCTCCTTATGGTCGATTTATTTTACAGGGTAGATCAATTAACAAGAGAATGCGTTCCGACATACCTACTATGAGTTGTTAGTTGTTACACTGAAAAAAACTCGGATCAGTTTTTAACTGAATTTTAGTAGTGATGCAAATGTGGTAGATTGAATATGGATAAAGCGTTGCCTTCTGATGCGTACTCGAAAAGGTACAGCCGGTTGATACTTGAATAATATGTAAGCTGTGGTATCTCCTGAAGAGAAGAAATTAGAAAATATCACCCCATACTCGAAGGAGCAGCCACAGAGAAGTCTTACTTGGTGGTTGTTTATATTTTCATTAGTATTTTTAGTAGTGAAAATATAGCAATATTTGACAATTCAGAAGTTTTGGTTAAAATTTGTTGTATTGGCGAATACCACATTATTTTTGTTTCATTCTCTCGAAAAGTACATACTTACTGGTTTTATTGACACAATTTTTCCTATTCAACAGACTGTAACATAAGTATTAATAGATACCTCGGTGGTGAACGATGAAGAAGAAATCAAACTGTATGTACTGAAAACTTTTAATAAGATTGATTTAGAATAATTTTTGTAACTTGAGAAGAGTTGAATATAAAATTGTTTCACACTATATTGGGTGATATCAGATGATGATTGTAACAAAATCTAAAACAAATCGGAAATGTAATTGAACATCAGTTGTTTCAGTTCCCGTACTATAGAAGCGCTCTGCATTAAAGCTTTCAGCTTGAGCTTTTACACAAAGAGCATGTAAGCGCACATCTTAATTGTGAATAATTGGTGTATCCCACGAGATATAATTGAGTTCTGCAGCGAGTTACGGAAACACTATACATACTGCAAGAAATTGTAATTGAGCACATCAAGCATGTGGCACATTAGATGAAGTTGCATCTTCTAGAATATATTATGTCTGAAAATGCCTGTTAATTTGTATTCGATCACCCCCTCCTCAAACATCAAGGTGTTACATGAACTTTTCTTGTCTTGGATCATGCAACGCTTTTACTGCCCCAAACGAAACCACACTTTGGAACCACGTCACAATCGCCCATAAATTCAAATTTCAGAAACGTATTTTGACAGTTGAATTATGAGAATGAAATGAAACAAGTAAAGAAGAAATAATAGAAATAGTGAAAATGAGATACTTGTCACAAGTCAAATGAGAATTGGAACTGAAAAAAAAGGTTGCTCCACTTCTCATCAGTAAGACATGTCGAATCCAGTCAAGAAAGTGTGATAGTGCGCGAGCCCTCGTACAAATTTGACAAGATGTCGCAGAGAGAAAGCCTTGAAAGTGGTAAGTTTTCCTTTGTCGTCAAATCGACATCTATGGAGAGTCGGACGGCTGAAGATCCTTATTAATTTTGTCAGACGATGGTGCCATTGAAAATCTCATAAAATTTTTTTATTCACCTAGACAAATCAGATTGCTACCTGTCGCCAAGCTAAGTTCAGAGTGGGGGACAACCCAGAGAAGTACCGAACATTTTTGTCTGACTTTTCTAGGAGATTACAATAATTTAATGTGATTTTCAATGGCACCATTGTCCGACAAAATTAATAAGGATCTTCAGCAGTCCGACGCTCCAAAGATGTCGATTTGGCGACAAAGGAAAACTCATCATTTTCAAAGTTTTCTCTCTGTGACATTTCGTTAAACTCGTCACACTTAAACAGTATACAAAGTTACAACTTCCTATTTTGTACGAGGGCTCGCGTACTATGAAAGTTTCATATATATTTTTGCACATGTAATTTTTGGCATTTTATTTTCTGCTCCTATAGTTTAAGACTGATTTATTTTTAAACTATTGGGAGTAACTATATTCAGTCCATTGTTGCACCACATATTATTGATTTTCTTTTATTGAAAAAATTCATAATAACGCTAATTAGGATATTGATGATGGCAAGTTCTTATTTTCAAAAATACTAAAAATTTGCAGATTTGTTAAAAAATTGAAAAGGTTGGAATGGTGGAAAAAGTGAAGTAATTTAAAAGTTGAAGATGAATATTTGAAACAATTGAAAGAGTTAAAACCTATTTTACCGATTTTTTCTCAAAATTTCAAAACTTAAATAATTCTTCATTAATCAACTGTGTGATGGTGACAAGTGTGTTGCAACACCATAAACAAGTCATTATTTTTCAGTCTGTCCTTTTGTTCCAATATTGGACTGACGCTTCTGATTTGGCGTGTTTAATATTATTGAATTTTTTCCTGTTCATCACAGGTATTATAACCGATTATATCAGGTAAGATCAACATATACTGTGTGACATTTCCGTTTTGTGCATTGAAAAACATGTGATTTTCACTTCTTACTGTTTAACAAATCAATATTTTGAGTTTATAATTTCGCTTTGCGAATTCAAAATTGTGAAAAAAAGAATCATATCACTTTTGTCTGCAAGTTTGGAAGAGTTATAAATGTTAAATTTTAAAGATGCATTTATTGCTCATTCAGTGATTATATGTAATCTATTATATAGTTTTTGCCATTCGGAAAAATCAAGAAATATAAATATCTAGCTTTGAATATGAATCCAAGCTAATGTAGATGAACTGCTACCTTGATAATTGCTATATCAATGCAGGAAACATTTTGGCAAATTGTATGAGTAATTTTGTAATGGGGATTTTACTTGCTTGCCGTAAGATCATCAGAATGATCAATAGGGCAGCAATTTTTTTATATTATAGACTTGTAAAACCGAATCCTTGCCATATGATAGCATCATTCGTTCACAGTTTGAAAGAAAACATAATCTGACATGTTTTTATCATAAATATTATGGGAAATTTCAAATAATTTCAGAATCACGTCATTTATGAATCCTTCAAGTTATCATTTTCAAAATTACATACAGAACTAGCATTACATGTGTATAATGAAACAGATGACAACTATCCTGAAATTCTTTTCGACTGATTTAAATTAAAAATAACTTCAGCCAAATTAGATCAGTCGCATATAGGTAAATTATAAACATGTTTGTCTTCTAGTATACTGAGATTCCTTTATTATTAATTATTCTCTATCATACAATTCTAAAATGAATAATTTGAACTTAACTGAAATCATTGCAACGGATTTTGGTCCCAAATAGTTTCAATGATTGCCATTAGGCCCTTCACCTCACCAAAGCAGCTTGATTATGGCCAACATTATTGCACGCTCCAGAATGGTTTGTTCACACACGATGCTGTCACATCCGCAGTAGTTGAACATCGACATTTCGAGACCAATCTGATATACCGAAACACTAAAATTAACCCGAATTTTTCAGGATTGGTTCACGCGCCAACAGTTGGTCCTTGTAGTGCTCTTCATCAATATCTCCTTGGCCATTATGTTCTTCAAGCTGTTGACATAGTACAGGTTGAGCGTCGATGGACGCGGAAAAAATTAGACAAGTTTAAAGGTACCGATTATGGACATTTCAACGACATACATACTTTTGACGCGTATCGTTTGCAAACTGATCTTTATCGCAAAGGATAGCATATCCCACTTCTGATCATCAATCCCATTTCTGACACCAAATATTCAGATTTCGGTCGATATATCGCATATTCCTTTGTAATAGAGGTCAGTTTTGCAAATTTCGATATTTCATTATGTCGATCGCGTGATATATTGGATAGGAAAATGCTGTGTCGTTTTGGGAACATTGTTTCGCTGTTGGATTTTTGTCAGATTTTATCTAATGTTTCTGTGCGTCTTGTTTTGTTACTGAATTTTTGTTCATATCACTGATTAAGTCCCTTTCGATGTATTTAATTGTTGTTAATGGTGTTGGTGATAGAAAATTCGATAAAATCATAAAGGTAATTTGACTTTTGATTTCTTTTCGGAAAAATGTCTGCATCACACTGCCACTAACCCAAAATTTCTTCTTTGATTCCTTAAAATACCTAGTTTCAAGCCTAATCACTCATCCTAAAATAGTTTGGTTATAACAAACTTTCAAGGATAGATAGATTTGAAAGTTTACACAAATCATTGGATGTAAATATTTGTTCTTGTTATATACGGTATACCGCACTCTTTTCATTTTAGAGTAAATATGAGAGTTTATAGTTAAAGTACATTTATTTTCTCACGACATCAAAACAATATAAATCATTTCATTCTAAAAAACGCATTCCCATAAAAAGTTCATCCAGTCCTTGGTTAGTAGAAATATGGACCAAATATTGAGTCACACAAAATATCACTACAAACGTTTACTGAATTGTCTGAAGCCCAAAAGCTGTTTGGGTGTTTCTTCAGTTGAATAGGACACTTTTAGCGGAGGCAGTTTTATGTGGTGTGACATTTTTTGTGAATTTCTCCTTTTCGACTTCGTTGCAACCTTTCTTGGTTGTTCGACTCCCATACTACCAAATAGGCATACATTTTTGTTTTCACTTGGATTCATCAAGTCCTCTATATCTTTACGACCTACTTCATATTCTGTATTTTGTTAAATACTCATATCATATCTCGCCCCTATCACCAAAATCAATATTTGTTCAAGTAACAAAGCAAGACTGGTACATTCAAATAATTTATTATATTTGACTTGTTGTAAGAGTTAGAAGCAAATATATTTTAGTTTTAGCTTATATATTTATGATAGACTCTTCGTCTATTCTTGTTATCTTTGACAATTCTTGCGTGTATTACCTGAGAGAAGATTCAGCAAGGAGAATTTTCATGAAATAATTCGCACAAAAACATGCTTTTCGTCAAGAAATGAATCCATTTATTTATTTTTCGAACTTTTATGATGATAAACATATCGTATGCAGTTAATGAATCCATAATATTTAATATTTATAGCAGAGTAAATCACCCATTTCTAATACCGGCTGTTCAATTGTATGTATATAGAAATCTCAATTTTTCAACATTTGTCAGGATTCAGAGCTAGGGTACATCAACTAAGTATGTACATATCTTTGCAGAAGGATGTGTAACGGTAACTATTCGAAGTTCTTCACTCTGCTGAATCGTCTTGTTTGTGAAAGACGAGCAGGAATATTAAATTTCTTTTCGAGAAGCTTTTTAATATTTATGCAACGCCACATCTGCGAGATTTTGTCATATTCGTAGGCTGTACCATTATTTTAGATCAAATTTCAGTACTTATTTCGTAACTTGAGGCTAACGAATATCCCTAGCCGACCCATAAACTTGATATATTTAAATAATTTTAGGATTATCGACTGAACCAATTTTATTCCGACATTTATTATACTTGGGGCGGAATATAGTAGGATAAAAATCGATTGAGACATCATTTTTACTCTGTAGACTTAGTGTATTATGGAAATACTGAACTTTGATTTAACTTTGTTAACTTTTTCTAATTTCTCTTGCAGGCGGGAGATTTCTGTTTGTAGATAAGTATGAAAATTAAACTGTATACATTACTTAAATTCAGAAATTTTAAATGTCTAGCTATAAAGTACTTATGAATTTATATAAAAAAAGTTTTTCTAAACTATTTTTGCGTGCCTTGTTCAACCTTTATAAGTGAAAGTAGTGTTTGTAACTTCTGCAAACATATTTGTATGATATGAGCATTATAAACAAAATTTCTAGATTTGTATGGAATCGATAATATTATTATACTATGTAATGTGTCTATCACTTTATATTTTCAATTAAATAAACGAAAGGGCCGACTAAATTCTTCCCTTAGTCATATTGACTTTTATTACCGAGTGTTTCATTTCTCTATACCTACCTCTCCACTAAAAAATATTTCCGGGTATCATCTGAAAATTATACAAAACGGGTGAATATTGGGAAAACAATTTCTCTCATATCGATTCTAGAGATGAAACAATAGTGTTTGAAAATGATATTATAACAATAACGTTGAATGTTTTGAAGCCAATATTGCCTCGAAAATATTCTATCAGTATTATTTTAAGACTGTCCAAGTGATATTGGACCAAAATCGTGAAATTTTCACATTTTTATTCTCGCCAATACTACTATTGAATATTTTGCCAATATTTTCGAAATATTGTACCAATATCGAATATTAGCCCAATTCTTTAATTACGTTGTTGCTATGAATATTATAATTCAAATAGTGAACATATTATATTGTAGACACTACTTGGCAACATACCAGTGTGTGCCCTTTTACACCAACACACGCTACCATCTCGGGATGGCTTCATCGATTCTCAAAAACTAAAATAATAGCAGATATCACTTCAAGAGTTATTCTTAGAATAATAAATTCATCTATTACACAGACTCCTATAACGGGTATAAATATATAAGTACAGTTGGTATAATCTTCAACGTAAATTTTACATTTTTGGAGTATTTATCGTTTTGCAAAGGTCACAATTCGATTCAGAAAATGTTTCATAAGAAGTGAGACATATTTGGTTTTTTCAAAACGAAATATTTTTTTCAAGAGCAAAGTGAATTCGTAGTAGATAAAATGGTTATTTTGATGAGGAATCCGAAGACACTTTCGATCATTCAATCAATCATCCTTCTTCTATCATTTTTCGAAAATTACGGTAATAGGCCATCGCTGCTGGCGTGCAGTATATATCACTTTTAATGATCCCCTTCGAAGTACTGTCAAGTTCACAATTCTACGTCAAAAATTACGGAAATTGCGGGGATATTTCCATTAGAAGTGAGACATATTGTTTATTTTGATTTGGATGTGTCTGAAAATCGCCTATATACCTATATACGCTTAGTAAGTATAAAAAAACATTTTTTTTCGCATTAATTATAGTAAATTGTAACCAAACAGACATTACAAAACTTCGAATATTTAAATGAAAAAATACCTACAATGGATACTATTTATGTAGACACTCCAAACTAGCATACACCAATCAATACACCATTAAATGAGTGATTTTTTTACAAAAATACTAGTAGGAAACCGACTGTGCCATCACAAGAAAGACAGTAATATTTTGTTAGGTTTTGGACTCGCAACTGTAATTTTTTAATTTATTGTAAACATTTGAATACAAAAAAAACGTGTTTTTTTGTTTCTCTTATAAAATAAAGACTCATACAGAATCTGGTTGCTCCAATGAAAAAAATTGAAGAGAATTGAAATACGAATATAATTTAATTTTTTTACGACCCGATCTTAGTAACGGAGAAAAACTGAAAAAAAAAAACGGAAAATTGTGAGTTTTTTTTGGTCTTTTTTTTACACTATCTGGCAGCGTGCCTGGATGCTGTAGTGATAGTTCGATTTCTTAAACAGATTTTGAAAGAAGTATAGTATCACAAAACGTACAAACCGACTAGACAGATCGGTACTTTGCTCTAGTCAGCTAAAAACCCACGAGTGTATACCAAATACCGTGCTCGTGTGGGTCTGTATACATCTACACCATCCTCCGCAGCGTCAAAAACAGGCTCTCTGAATACCACAGACAATGTAGGCTGGACCTGACGGAAAAGTCAGCCGTTGCATTCATTGCACGCCTACGGAGAGGGTACCCGCCATGATATCTAGTTCCAGAATACACGGAAGTGCTCTCGACCACAATACCCTAATAATACCGCTTCAATAGAGAAGCAATAGAGATACACAAACACAAAAATAATTTCAACAGAAAAGAGGAATCCATGATGAAGATCAACAAAACCCTAAAAAACACGAAAATAAAACCATCAAGTAACGCTACCGTTCTACAACCACTTCAACACACCACAATCGAGCAGGTAAGACAGGGTAATCATGAAGGTACACAATGGCAACATCCCACCCGGTCAGGTAACCAAAACATCCCAAGCAAAACAAAGTAATTAGCCAGGCTGTGACTATCAATCGCGGAGGAGGATCCTTCAACCGTATTAGTATTACGTCGCTCTTCGAGAAGACAAAATCCGCGCTGAAGATGCTCACCGCATTTGTGAGTGAAACGTCCGTAGAAACCGCCTCCACGAAAGGTGAACCGACAATGCACGGCCCCAAAGCCCGAAAACCATACTTCTTGAATATCCTTCCCGCCGTGAAAGCCTTCATCTTATGCTCTCGAATAGTATATTCTCATTTTGTGCTACAATGCGAAATGGGTTAAAAATGCTTGCAAATATGACTGAAAACGGCCGAGCCGGGGTAAGCGGTCGAGTATTATGAGAGGCCGGGAGATGAGGAGAAGCGTATTATCACGTAATGCGTTCATTAGAAGAATTCGACGCGCACTTCCCCTCATCCTGGTCTCTCCTACTACTCGACCGCTTACGCGGGCTCGGCTGCCTTTAATCACGTTTGCAAGCATTTTTCACTCATTTTGCAGCATTGTACCGCAAAACGAGAATATATGTTTTGTGGTATTATATACTACTACTTTCAAAATATGTTTGAGAAATTGGAATCGGACTGTCACTAGAGCATCCAGGCACGCTGCAAGATAGTGCAAAAAAAACAATTTGCCATTGTGCTAAAAATAATAATAAGCCGACAGCGCCTATCTTCTGCACATTTAAAGTACACATCACTTAATAACTATCATGAGAAGGGCCAACTCTTCAACTTGAAAAATATCAGAGTAATGAATTTTTTAAAAAATTTCAAAAGTTTCCGGTTTTCTGATTTTTCTCCGTTATTGATGATCCAATCGGGTCGTGAAAAAGCTCATTTCATTTGTATTTCAATTCTCTACAATTTTTCTCATTGGAGCAATCAGATTGCCGAATGAGTTTTCATTTTATGAGAAAATCACTAAAAAAACACCTTTTTTGTATTTAAATGTTTATTACAAATCGATAAATGATAGTTACGAGTCCAAAACATATCAGAATATAACTACGGACTGTCTTTCATGTGATGACACAGTCGGTTTCCTACTAGTATTTCTGTTACGAAAAAATTCTCTATTGATTAGCCTAAGTAGGTAGGGCTAGATGGATGAGCCTGAAATTGCTGCAGAATAGTTTTGTGGTCACGCTTATTAGAGCAAAATAGAGTCTTGAAAAAAAAAAGATATAGATGGAGTCGAAATGGCCGAGCTAAGGTCAAGAAGGGCACATGCGAATGAAGGAAATAGCTACTATTATTATTGCATGTTGATGTCTATGAAAGGTTATAGAGCGGCGAGCTCGTCTTTAAACTTTCTTCGTTTGCATGGTCTCGTTAAATCTATTTCAAATATGGGCCTCAGCAACCTTTATCCAAACGTTGGCAAAACATCCGAATTCCACAACTGTCATGGAGAAAATTCGTAATTTCAGTCCACCTATGTCAAAAGAATGGAAATATAACATTTTTGATAAAAGAAAAAATGTCATAACACCGACATAAATATTGTGAAGGTACATATAAAGGAGAAAGGACGTATATTTTACGTATCGTGAAACCGGCTGGTTAATCTATACCATATTAATAAAAGTACCTAAAATGATTTGAGATCCCAGTTTCATTGTACAGATTGAACATATTATATATATTATGTGCGCTTGATAGAAGTTATAAATTCAACTTACACTTCCGTTGGGTATACATCATTTTTCAGTCTTTTCCAGAATATCTCGAATTTCACCAAATAACACCCACTCGGCACTTCACAAACCAAACTTGCTGGAAACTATAGAACGCAAGACTGTTTATGTTTTGAAACATTTGAATGTTCTTTATTGATGGTTACTATAGGAAATCATTCATATGTCACTTCGAATCAGACCACTTTGATTTTGAGATTGATAATTGAAATGCAGCTAAAGTAAGCGCGGAGATGCGCCATGAACTCAATTAAGACCACTAAAATAAAAAAAAATAGGATTAAAAATTTAATATATATTAATTAATATGGTGCCATTTATTGCACCAGTGAAATTATGAAAATGTTGAATGGATTGAAACAATCTCAACATGAGGGCTCCAATTATAGCTAAAAAACTCATTAGTTTGGGTATGATAATATATATAAAATGGGGTATTTTTCCTCATTATGTATGATAGGTGAAAAATTTATTAAAAAAATGTTGCCTACTTCATACAAAATCGTACAGCTACAACATAGAAAATTCTTTGGAATATTGGAATACCTTTGCAAAACCCCAAAGCTCTCTCTTCTGCAGCACACGTATAGGAATCAGGGAGAGAGAATATTCACCCATTTTTGTCGCGCGGGTAGCTGCCATGTTTTATTGAGGATCAGAAATATTAGTGAAGTATTATATGAAGGTCAGTCCACAGATTATAGAAACTTAGAAGTTTCTGTAATCTGTGCTCACACATGTTTTATAACGAGGTTCTGTTTGAGAGAGATGATCACACTTGTGGCTGTCGACGTGAAAAATGCGAAGTAACTATACGCACGGAATTAGGATATGTCCTAGATTGAATAATAAAAGATACAGTGAAAAATACGTTGGTATTATTTGAAAAACTCAAATGGAATTACTACAGTATTGAAATAATTATTAGAGAAACAAATGAAAAATGATCATGTCATAAAAATACAAGTGAACGGCACTTGTGCAGTTTCTCAGGCACAAAGGTCAAATGCATATGCGTGTAAATCGCACATGCTTCAAAAATGGAATCGACCGTTGGGTTGTTTGTACCTTAGAATTCTATAGTCGACAGTTATATCTCCGTCTCTCCCATGAATTCAACTATGATGTCATTTCACTTATTTGACGGAAGGTAGAATTATATGGTGCACGGAATCCTACCTCTGTCCGTAGACGTGGACGCAAGTTTTCCAGGTTCTGGTTCACAGACAATTCTGATTGGTTCATGAGAGATACACATGTAACATGTAAAGTCTGGTGGAAAGGAATTCTAAGATTTCACATTTAATACGAGTTTTGAGGTTAGAACTCTAGAAATCCTAGAAGTTTTGGACTTTTGGGTATAGAAAATGTTAATTGAGCTGGAATTGCTAGAAGAACAAACATTAATTTATACTTGATCACTTTGTAAAAGAAATAAACAGCTACCTGCGATATGAAAATCTTATGGAACAAAACGCTACAACGATTTTCGAAGAGGCTGTACTGTAATCAGTATTTTTCTGTTCATGTAATTATCTAAGAAAATAGCATAATATCATATAAAACTGAAATTTGTAGGCTAATGAAAATCATACCAAATATCCAAGACGAATATTCTCGGGTATACAACCTACTGGAGCAATACATTTGGGGAATTATCTGGGTGCAATAGCACACTGGGTGAAACTACAGGATAAAGGGGAAGACATTATACTTAGTATAGCAGATCTTCACTCTATGACTCTACCTCATGTAGGTAAACTCACTGACTGACCACTCATTCAAACCTATGGTTACACAGTTGAAAGAATATACTTCATGTGCCTTAGTATGCAGAACAAATTGTTTGGACTGGCATATAATTTTGACTAAGAACAATCTTCAAATTATAGAGCCATACTGATTATTTCATGGCATTTACAGGATCCTAAAAAACTGAGAAAGAACATTTTGGAAATGACTGCAACTCTTTTGGGGTGTGGTATTGATCCAACAAAAACAATATTGTTTCAACAATCGTCCATACCTGAGCATACACAAGTTAGCTGGTGTTTGGGCTGCATCTGTACAATGCCAAGGTAAATTGCCAAATTCTTTTAAACTCGGTTTAAAAAATATTTCTCCATTAATTTGTAGACTATCTCATCTTCCGCAATACAAAGAGAAATCCAAAGATCTGAAAGATATACCTCTGGGCTTATTTATATACCCTGTTCTACAAGCAGCTGATATTTTAACATACAAGTAAGTTCACCTTGTACCTATCCTATCAGAAATTTAATTAAAAAGTTATTGTTATAATTCAATCATATTTGAAATTTTTTATTTCAACGCATCATATTGTAAAATAAAAGTAAATTTGCTAAGAACAGGATAATATCAATTGTTGACTATGTCTAATTACTCTTTTCCAAAAAAATTCTGCAAACCATGTTACATTTCTGGAAATGAACCTCTATAACATATTATCTAAAGAAACTATGCATAAAACTGAACCGGCTTTTTTGTTGGGGAAATTATACGACGATAAACAACTATTTCCCTTGTTACTAACAGACATACATTGAATATCTGACAATTCTCAAACATACTCCAAGGAGAGCACTAGTGCAAATGCTTTTTGTAATCTAATAGCAGAATTATGTTCAATTTAGAGAGGTGACCACCTGTTTACTAATTTTTGGATCCTTGTCCTTGATAAGTGTAGGGATGAGGATGCACTCATGTGCCTGGAGGCTTTGGTAAATTGGGGTGGGAAACAGGAGGCTTCAATATTGTCTGTAATGTCCTACCATAGCACTAATGAAGGACAATGGCCCACAACCCAGTCTGCAGGTTGTCACCTTGCCCAATTTAACAAAATTATGCTCTTATTCTCATGGATTACAATAAGCATTAGAGTAGGGCCTCTTCACAAGAATCTGTGACAAATACAGTATCTGTCAAAATAATCTTCAAGGGCAACTCATGTACCAGTTGGGGAAGACCAAGTCCAACAAATTCAGCTATCCCAAGAACTAGCCAGAATGTTCAACAGTAGATTTGGCGATACTTTTCCCATTCCTCACGCCCTCATAACAGGTAAACTTTACCCTTGAGCAACATTATAAAATTTATTGAATGTCATTGTAGGCTCTGAGTTTGCTAGACTTAGGAGTCTCAGAGACCCGTCCAAGAAGATGTCCAAATCAGATCCAGATGCAAAAAGTAGAATATGCATAACAGATAAGCCAGAAGATATTGTGAGAAATATTAGGAAAGCCGTCACAGATTTTACTTCTGAGGTAAGAAATATTCATGTTGGTCTCATTTTTATTCTAAATTCATTTACACAATCTTAATTCAAAGAAAAGTCTCATGGACCCAACTTACTTTTGTTAATTTTCAGATTTACATGGCGGATACATTACTATCATTCACATCATGTATAAACTAACAAATTTGAGAACTAAAAATTCAACCTTACATGTATATTAATGATGGAGATAGACCTAATTATCACCCATAGCTATTTTTTATTTTTCTGTAATTTGTTGCGAGTTTTTTGTGCCTTTCAGGTTTCCTATCACCCAGAGGAGAGACCTGGTGTAGCCAATTTAATAAGCATACATTCATTTGTTTCCAATAAACCAGTGGATGAAATATGCCAGGAAGTACAGAGTTTTAATACAGGACAGTAAGTTTATTAAATAATGGTTCAACAAAGATTTTCACTGTCATTAAGTTGATTCAATTGCGATAGCCAATTTTACAAATCCTCTCAGAGCGAATTTAGATGGTCAAATACATTGATCAATTTTATACCTTGAATTCTAGATGCAAATAGAAAATTGTCTTGAAAAAAATTTCTAATCGACCAATAATTCGAGAATTTTACGACCATTTTTGTAATTTGGGGGTCTTTCATGATACGTGTTCATTAAATAACACAATTCTAATCATAAATTTGGCTTTTTGAGGTTTAGAAGATTAAAAATGTTTGTATTGATAAAAATCAATAATTTACACTGCTTTCATTTGCATTAATGTACGGTGTTGCCTTATGCTTCAGGAATCCGATGTGGAGAATGTGAAGTACTCATTCCCCACCCTCAGGCAAATACAAGCCACTAAACCTGATGTAGTCCTCCTCGACCATCAAAGTAGGACGATTTTCGTCATAGAAAATCGTCCGAAAAAGATAGGAGAAATTGATTTTATTGCGAGACTTACTCTTTGTAAAAGTGGTGGTTCTGGTCATAGGGGTACCGTTTGGTGGAATGATGAACACGCTGCTCTCAAATCTAAAAATTCTACCGGCTTGCCGTGATGCGGCAGAAAACTTGGCCGGACGACTGTCGAGGGCTGTCATATTCTTGGTTCACTTCATCTACTCAGGGCACATGATCCTTGGACCCAGTAATCACTCACCCCACTGATATAGGAAGAGACTATCGAATGTTTCGGGGCTCCGGAGCCCGACTGGTAAATTTCTGACGGAAGATAAATATAAAAAAATTACAGGCAAATGAGAATTCAAAACATTACTTTAAGACTCCAAATCTCATTTGAAGTGTAATTATTGCTATTTCAGGTATAAATTAATGGTGGCAGATGCAGTGGTTGAATATTTAAAGCCTATTCAAAAGAGGATAACACACTATTTATCGGATCAGCAATATCTAATGGAGGTGTTGAAGAATGGAAGAGATAAAGCCAGTGAAATTTCTTCGAGAAACTGGGAAGAAATTCAATATAAATTAGGGTTGAAATTGAAAATTAAAACTGTGAAGAAAGTTGAAATACATGTTTAGGATGGAAAATAAACCTAATTCGTTTTGTTAGACCTATAGTTTTTTATTTAATGTGTTGTTCTATGTCTTACAATGTTAATTTTATCGGTATACTGTTTTTAAATATTTTTTAATGACATCATTGTTATTGATCTTACAGTGTACCTAAAATTTTTAATGTGTTGTTCTATGCCCTACAATTTTGATTTTATCAAATAACCTTTCTTCAATCATAAAACTACTTGTCAATAAGATTATCTTCTTTGGATAATAAAGCATATATTATTATATTATTATTATTATTATTATTATAAGTTCTAAGTGAAATACCCTGATTACTCTAGTTGTGGATGTACACCTTATTTTATAATTATTTCTTTATTGATTGACTTTTCTGAGCCTAGGACCTCTCATAGTGGACATTAAAACATATCAATCAAAGTTGGTAATTTGTAAACTATTTCAATTTTTACTATTCAATTAATAAGAATTCTTGGAAATAAATAAATTGAAAATTCAAATTGTTTAGTAAATGACCGACTTGATCTTTATAATACTAATTCCTTTGTTGAATTTATTTTCTTAATGAATAAATAATGAGTTTTTTCAGGTACAATCTTTAACCAATCATTACATGTTATATTGAAAAGGGGTAAGTACGTACTTGCCTCCAGGTAGTACCTAAAACTTCCTTTCTATTGCAATGAATATGTTTGGAATTCAAGCTAAATAATTGTCTGAGCTGGAAACTAATATCAAAACTAAGTTGTTTCGTATTAGATACGAAATCTCAAGTCAGTTTCAACCACTGAACAGTTAGTAAACTATGTACATACGAAATCAAAAACCAGATATGGCATCTGTCTTTCAGAAAGCTGCTCACAAGCATCAAATGTACTTATTGCTCAAATAAAAGATTGTAAAAATTTAAGCAAGTGTGAATCAAAACCTCCTGTGGGAATTCAAATATTTCAAAATTCTGACTTCTCCGGTTATTTTGAAAGGTGTGTATTTATACATACCAATAGCTCGAAAAATGATTGCAATTACTCTTGATATAATCTAAATACGAGAAACGTGATGATTTCCACATAAATCCCTACAAATATAACGCCTAATTCACTTTCTTACCTGGGACCAAATGTCTGAATCATTGAAAACCACTCATAGAATTCAGGTTTTCAAAAGCACATTCAAAAAGTTTTCATTAGATCATAATTTTTATAGTACTGACGAATTTTTCAATCTCAATTTATTTATTTAATCGGTGTGAATTACGTTGATTTGTTTTGGCCCTCTTTGAATAATTTATTATATTGTATGCCTATGACATTCTTTCATATCATGTATGTTTTATTAAATTTAATCTTCAGTATTATTTTATACATATACATAAAGTAATCATATCTCACTCATCCTATAACTTTGTAAGTTCCACAGGATTAATAATAAAGTGGTTTGATTTGATTTTCAGATGTTTCAGGCACTCCATTAAAAAATGACCTGTAAAATCAATAAAAGACAAATATTTTTTTTACATATATTTGACAGATAACAATTACTCGACTGCCATATTGGGCCAAATAGACCCAAGTTGGTGAAAAATTAGTTATCTTCATGATTTTTGAATTACATTCAAATTATGTCCCAAATATCTGAAATTTTAACGATCTTAAATATATCATCACAATTAAAAACAGAAATTTGGTAATCAAAAATAGTTACGAAAATGTAATGATGGCCCTATGGATAGTCAAGAGTTCTCTAAATAGCTATAAAATCGATATAAATAGGTCGCATTGAAGAAACGAGTTATTAGTGAAAAAAAATCTCAGAAGCATTCCAGTTTTGAAATAAATAAAAAGTTACAGGAAATACAACATATTTGTCTTATTATCATCTTCAAATAAGTAACTAGAAATAACCAACAATATCTTATACTAATTTATCAGTTAAAACGGATTCATATCTGAAACTATATAACAAAATATGTGTACAAAGAATTCCTTAAAGTAACAATTGGAAAAAATTATATTAAAAAGATTGCTCCATCACAGTGGATTCATGATTTTATACATCAATTGTGAGCATTGAAGCTTAACCTGCAATTTACTGGGAGCATAAGGTACTCATCTCTTGGCTATCGATTTTCAAATTTTGTTATAAATCATAATAATAATAGTTGCTAGATCGTGTTGAAGATTCACTCATATTACAACATTTTAAGGGAGGCTGGTCTTTGACTCTTTCATAATGCAACAATAGCAAGGAAACTTTAGAACAAAAAAAAGGTCAATGGAACTAAAACGTTGAAAGCAAGATAATTATAAGATTTGATTTCAAGTAGATAACAAATGTTACAAAAGAAATAGAGGTAATCCTACTTTATATGAAGATAAATAAATGTGTTTTTTTCAAAACCTCAAAATAGACTGAAAATTTTAAATATAAAAAAAATTATTTAATTACATTTATTTTTGATGACTGATTGCAGGACAAAAGTGGCAAAAAACTACCAAATAATCTCCCTATAATACATGACACATTTATAATAAACAGTTGATACAGCAATAAATAAAAAATACATATTTTCTTGTACGTACCTGGATTTGAAAAATATCACTAAGACTGATAACAAAATATAATAGTGAATATTACAAGAAGAATGGACCAGCCAATACTTGATAAAATCCACTACTGCATTAGTTAGTAGCTTTTAGTTGTTTTTCAATAGTTTCAAATTGCAATCAACACATTTTGAAGAGATCCCCATAATAATTTTAAACTCACCATAGCTCTAAAACAATCACAAACCCTGTAATTCAATATTCTAATTAAATGAAGTTGCTTCCTGAGTACTCTGAAATATAATTTTTTAAATTGTTCTTACTGTAAAGCAGGGGATATAAAAAATTTACTTCACTATTGAAATTTGTTTTCATAATTTTAAGTAACTTGAGGTTGAATGAATCAAACAGTATTTAATTTCTTTGCCATTACTAAAAACAACTAGTGTTTTGCTCCTAAGGCAAGTAGTCAACTTATTTAGTAGACAATAATGATATAGACATGATTTTACAAGTTCTAGAGTTTCCAAAACCAATAACCTGCAAATATTCAGTTACTTGTTTTCAAGACCAACTCAATAAAAATAATGAAGTATTAATGAGAAACACTAGTCATATAGATTTCAAAAACTCCTCTGCTCCTCTCCATATTTTTCACGCATTTTGGCTGCTATACATTTTCACACATTCTCCCTTTGGGGACTTTGTGGCCCCAAGTTTCCCACCAGATATCTATACAGAATTTCTGAATCAATCAGTTTCACATAGCCAATCTTGACAGCTTCAATAAATCCTTTGTTTTCCAGAAAAACCTTAGGAAATGTTCGTTTTTCATCTATAGCAACTACAATATTGCTTTTGCTGAATTCCACTGCATACCTCACAATAGAAAAATTGAATTCATTGATTACTAGAACTGGCTTGATGTACGCCATTTCAGCTTTTAACTTGTGTTCAGTATCAATAAGTTTCAACATAAACATATCAGTTACTTGGGTAATACCATGTGGCAGAAGCTTTGGTTGAATTTTTTGCTTCTTGGGGCTAACCAAACTTGGTTTAGTGCAGGTACTAATATTCATACAGTTGTACATTTGGTCAATGTAGTTTTCTCTAAACATTTTAACATAACAAGGTTTAATAAGATTGCTAAAATCTTGCCTTGTCTGTGCATCATTTGACAATTTTGCTAATAACTCTTTCTTCTCTTTCAACTTCTGCCTATATCTAAAGTTTCTTTTGGCTCTAGCATTAATTTGACCCAATCGATTTATTTTAGTCTCTGGCCTTTCAGTGTGGTCTTCATTCAATATCACAATCTTGCGGGTCATCAATAAATCATCGTATTCATTTAAATGTGTGATGACAGTGTTTGGAGGTAATCTAACATTTTGAATGTTATATCTCTCACCCATACACTTACTAGCTGATTCCCCAACTATTTTGCTTATCTCAACCGGCTTGAAAACATGCTTTTTGTCAATTTTTTCTTTGAATTCTTCAAATGATTCCATTATCCTTCTCAGTTCAACTGTTTTTGTGGCAACTATTATATCCAGTATCTTCCGGCATTTCCTAGATTTTCGAATATCAGTCTTAGAGAATCCCATCCCGTCAGAACTCAAGAAAAAATCTTTATCTCTCTGTCTAATTCTTGTGTATGACCAACAGAAGCATGGATCTGACAGCAAAGCTACTTTACTTCTAGGTGATTTGAGAGTATCTCTAACTCGCTTCCTTTTCACATTGGTATGTTGGTAACCACCAAAATTCTCTTGGTGACTCGCAAATTCTAAGGAAGCCTTATTTGTGATTTCATCAAAATTAAGGGAAAATGGTTCAAGCTGGGTAGCTTTCGGCAATATATGGTTTTTTGCTTGAGGGTCAATTCTTATCATTAAAGGACCAACTTCTGGTATATTTATCATCACAGGACCACCGACTTGATTTGTAGTTGGCATCACATTATGAGGTATCACTATTTTATATAATTTATTATTTTTCTTGATCACAACTAACTTTCCAGGCTGTTTTGGTGACCCTGTAGGGTTAACTGCCATACTTGGCATTGCAACAGTAGTAGGCTTCTGATTGACCAAGTTCTCAATGTCATCTTGAATAATTGATACATCCTCATCCTCTGAATCAAGGCTTATACTAGAGCTATTGGCAGCAGGCCTAACAACAGTAGATGAAATAAGAGTAACTGCTTTCTTTGGAGACATTCTTTGAGATAAACTAGTTTGTCTTCGTATTTTTGTCAATTTAGGAACACTTGGTAATTGATCAGTCGCTAGTGTTCCCAAAGGAGTGAAACGTGGAATAGGGGTTAGTGGTGGAGGTGAACGTACAGACACCCTGTGCAGAAAAGAATTGCCTGGATATGATACAGAACAGTGTGATGGGTACGGTTCAAACTTATCTACTTCGGAATCTACAACAGTGTCTCGACTGTCTTCATCTTCGGTCAGATCGACAGAATCTATGTCTTCAGTACTCTCCATTTGAATTCTAAAAAAATCACAGGTTAATAAACAGCAAGAGTAATTTTTCCCAAGCTACCTTTTAAAAGCTCTCTTCTGGGTGCTGTTTCAGTTGAATGTAAATTATATTAATTATTCATTTTTTGAACTCGCGAAAAACCGTCATAAATACCAATTTATTTTCAACTTGTCAAAAACTCACGACTATAAACAATATAAACATACAGAATGGCAGATGACAGATTGAGACATGACAATTGACAATTCAGATGATGCGCGTTTACGAATATTTCAGCCGTGGTTAGATACTTGAACACGAAGTCATAACTTGACAACACTGTAAGGACGACCTGTTCTAGTAAATTTTTTTCATACTTGTTTACGTTTGATTCTGAATAGATATCGAAAATTGTGCCGAAGACTTTGAAATTACTTCAACAAAGTTTTGAAATGCTCTTCTGTCCACAGATTTCCACAAAGTGGAAAATATCCGAAAACAACTGTCGGATATTAAATTACGTTTAACACCATTTACTAGTGGGGGAAGTTTCTCTCAGATATTTGTCTTATATTTTTCACTTTGTGGAAATGTGTGGAAAGAAGTTTACTCTGATTTGGTCGAAATAATTCATTTCACTTGTTTAGGTTGTATCAATCAGTTCAGGGTCAGTTAGTTGTGTTCTGGGGTGCTATTTTCTACCGTTCGCATTAATAATAACGTGTACTCGTATCGCCACAATCTGATGTTCTCAGCATGTCGTAGACTTTTGCTAACCGTAACTCAGAATAATGTAAAAATGAGTGTATTCGTTAATAGAGAGATATTGCAGTTCATAATAACGTCAGTCAGTAATAAAGTTGTCCTTATTTTGACACATACGCACGCGCAATGTGAATTTGGAATAAGGACAACTTTATTAAAATACTGCCTGCCTTTATCAGAGGACGGTTAAGGCTATGATTTAAAGTTCCTTTATTTTTCACTACGGTTGAGATCGTGGATACGACAAGACTCATCTCTGATAGTTATATGACTTTTTCAACACAAATCGATATCGAAGCCCCCTTTGGCCATTCTATCATCACAATAATTGTATCTTAGTATAAAATAAATAATGTAGAATGAAAAATCGTAGTAACTAGATTTCATTTATTGGATATGAATAACGAACGACTGGGTAAATAAGGGACGAACAGACAAAACTGCAATATCTCTGTTCTTAATCACAAAATAGTGCCAGCCACTATTAAAATAAAGTTGCCTTTAATACTGGCTGGCGTTATTGCAATATCTCTCTAATACTGCTTCCAGGTTCTTATATTCTAGTTCGATCACTTGAAATCCATCAGAAGTAATGAATATGGGTGTGTATTTTTAAACTCTGCAATATTTCGAATTAAAAACCTGAAATCCTGTTCTGGTTGGTTTCTGGTAGCAGAGGGGTCTTATTTGATAAAAATAATATCCAAATGTTTCAACTGCAACTGCGTTAGTCTTCTTCAGTGACGCTGACGAAGTACCCTTCTTGCCGTATATCAACTGAAAATCGTTTGGTAATATACTGCTGGTTTGTTGTTTCGCAATTCTTCTTGTCGCGTTTTTCTGTAGTTTCTCAAGACCTTGAGTGTCACAATGTGTTGTAGGACTGAATAAGAATAAAGGCTACAATATGTTGTTACTGTAGGAAGTTGTAAAAAATATTGAAAGATTTTTTTTTTGTTTATTCCGTAAACCATCAGCTGTCATCCCCCTATGAACGACAACCCTCAGAAATCGAAACTTCTGTGAGCTATGGATTAACGAGGTCTTACCTTTTAACATGCGATTCCTTTCAGTTCACAATACCATTCTCGGTTCTTACAGCTAAAATTTCCAAGTCTAAAACAATTATTTTATTAGGAACTAGGTACAGAAAATATTTAGGAAGGTAATAACAACACATCGAAGTAAAACATATTGCTGTTGAGAAATTAAAATGAATACAAAAACAAAAGAGAACCTAATCGTTAACAAAAACAAATTATTGAAGTTGTATTTTGTTTTGTGGCAGCTGGAGGAAGTTTATGTACAAGCTGTGTATCAGACTATCTCACATTGTTATAACGTTCTTCTACATCATCATTTCCTGGCTAAGTACCGATCGGCCAAAATTTGTCATATTTTCCTTTTCTTTTGGTCTATATTCATTTCGGGCATTATTTTCTCCACTTCAGATTCCAAATGAGTTTGTCTGCTTTTATCCCCAGGAACAATATGCTGCGTTTGACTGTCAATCATGAAGAGTCTTTCCAAAAATCCCCTCTTCGGTAAATATTTCTGTACTACAACAGCTCTTTGGTGATTCATCGCCTCACTTTTGTTTCTCAAAATTTTAGTTAAAGAAAAGACAAGAAACAGGAGCCATGCAAATGTTATTGTCATTGATATCACAGTTACTACACAAATAAACTGCCACAATATATGGAACTTTCTCGCTGAAACGCCAAAATTTTCTTTCTGGGCCAACAATGGACAGGCAAATATTCCCAAAAATGAACAGACTAAATGAGAGGCTGTAAGATTGCAGTGATCCTCCAACGCTGTATTGTGTACGAGTATCGAGAAGAAAAAGAAGAAAAACGAAGACACCAAAGTGATTGCGATACATTCAAAAGGACTGAATATGTCCACTCCTGCCGCAACTGATATTATTCCAGCAATTCCTCCCTGTATGCATCTGAGTATGATCCAGTAGTTGAAGATTTTTCTGAAGATGAGGAGGTGCAGCACACTTATTACTAAGATTCCTGAAATGGAAAGATACGTGTATACTACTCAAGAAAACGATGGGCAGTATTAACAAAAATGCATGTGTTATATGATGACTATATGCTTCTTCAACATGAAAAATGCGTTTGTTCATCTTGTCATCCGGCTGCACCCTTACGAGACTTACGCGAAGGTTGACTTTGGTTGCAACTTTCAATTTCAAAATAATGTATAGATCAAAATGTATTTGATATGTTAGCTCAGAAATATCTATTACTATATTTTCAACCATAACATAAAAATGTATTGATCTATAAGGGAGCCGCTTTCCAGCAACGGGCAACACTGTCAGATAATCTTTTTCCTCTTACGAACATTGAATCACATCTGACATCTATTCAATGTCTGTTCATTCGAGTTGTGGTAATGAACCATAAAAATATGGTTTCTTTTCATATGTAGGCAATGTAAGTCTAAACGATTTCATTAAAACTGAGGTATTGCGTCTGCAAATCATAAACTCTTTTTTATATATTTCTACCCACAATCATCTGAAAGTATAGTAGGAGAATTGAGACGATTCTGGGTCTCCCCTTCCACTTTGACGCCATTATAGTGTCTTTCAGAAGTCTGGTGCATATGGCTATGATATACAGGCATGCGTAAACTTCATATGTGTACTCTCGACAAATTCACAATCAAGTTTACGACATGATATTTGTAGAAATGACACACGCCTATATTCCACGGAAATCCAGATACGAAATGCGTCTGAAATTGCGCAACTGATATAGCAACAGAATTTATAATCATAAATTTCACGTCAAATCGGCAGTTTTGGGTGAAAATTAAAACAAAACGATGAATCATCTTTAGTGTTTTAATTTTCAGTGTTTGGTAGCACTCTGATGTATCGAAAAATTACTTACCCATGGCTAGAGCAACAATATTGTTGATAACAATTACTCCTATGTAATTATACGGGACTCGCAAGGAAAGATACGTTGGGGTAGGTAAACTAAAAGCAATGTATCCAAGAATAATGAAGCCATATCCAATAATCGTGTTTCCGGAATGCTCTCGCCCTAGAGAATGTTCATCTACATCTTTCAGTTTAATCAGTCTTCTGCCCAGAAACAAAGCTCCTGAAAAAGAAAATGGTACACCTTCGTTATTGAATATTTGGCTGATGAGTACACTTATACAAATCATACCTATCAATCCAATTATACTGCTAGACAAATGTATAACCAAATCACCAGCATGGTCTTTCAACGATACTCTTTTCCCCAGAAGGACCCACTTATTCATCCAACCATTGTTGTTCCAGATCCAGTGCAGGAGTAAAGGTTCATAAACGGCACAATATAGAGAAGTAATTACTATGGAAGCCATCAAGTGAACTCGTCCTATCAGGTAACTTGATATTTGAGCTGTTCCAATTAAACAGGCCGATATACCTCCAAAAATAATATGTTTCAAATAGATGATAAGTGTATTAAGCAGCCAGCACACTGACTGAGCAACCATGACCGATCGTCCGCGACTGTCCAACTATAAGACCAAAATTTCCAACGCGTATATTCTTACCGGACAAGTCACACTGAATGATCGTCCTCGTCCGGTTTTCAAAGACCATGTTTGAAATTCCAATTATTGCTACTTATACTTTTGCTTTCCTTGATACATTTCGTCCTATCTCAAATTCAAAATGACTTATTTCCTACATTTCTTTACCACCAATCGAAAATTGAACCTCAGCAATAGTAGAAATAGGTATAAAGATGAATACTTCGCCTCAAACTCACCTAAAACGGCTTCATCCAAGTTATTTGAAAAACTACTTGAATAACCAATCCATCCTTTAAGGCTCAATCTTCCAAATGAAAAAACAAATCCAATCAATATATACGAAATAATGACATTGGCTATCTCGAAAATATTGTAAAATATTATTCTGTAGACATTCTCCACTGGTATGCTTCCTAGTTGTATAAGAATAAAGCCTATTCGCGATATAAGTACTAGAAATAAAAATGACAACGTTAGAAACATTAATATCTCAAAGTTCTTCCACGTGGAATATAGAAGTCCAGTAAATATGAACACTATTTTATACTGATGTATATGTATGTTTACTTGGAACCAAGATAAGAAACGAAAGAATCCATCGAATTCCGGTCATTCATCCAACTATTAAAGGAAATTCTGCGGGTTCATGAAATATTTCAGTGAGGTCGAGATAGAAAAATTACTTTGTTATGGGATGTATAGACTGCTTTTGTATTTGATAAAATACTATAGTTTGCCTTCAATACATATATAGACATATCTAATTAATTACTGATTCCGCTTTAATTACCCGTAACTTCACAAAAGTTTGTGATGCCCGTACCACTTTTCTAGTTTGCGTTTGGTTTTTAACGTCTTATGCCGCATTCACATAACAGCTTTCGCCTATCGCAGAAAGCTTGAAAAAAACGAGAACACTGTTCACATGAACAACGTCAAAAAACCCATAGCCATGCTTACTGTCCTGTCGGTGGAGGGAGAGATATGTTTTCTGAGGAGTTGGAAGAAGTTTCAGATAGTTTACATGATTTGAATTATGTGTTCCTTTTGAGAAAAAAATATTCAAGCTGCGGCGTTGTATTATAATTTTAAAATACATAGAAAAAGGAAGAATCGAAGGATCTGGGTGATCCCAATCCTTCTTGAGAATATTAAGAAAACTCAAGGTTTTGGTGATAACTCAATATATAGTGAACATGAGATTGATGAATAATGAAAAAACTTTATAGGAACTATTTCAAAATGGACCAACCTCGATTCACAAATATTCTCAGGCTCATCAAACCGTTTATAGAGCAATTAAATGTTGCAATTCCCCCAGAAACTAAAACTTGCTCTTACGTTTAAGGCAATACGTTTTTTTTTCATATTCAAATATTCGATTCAACTATGTTATTCCCTTCTAAGATTTCTCGTTTCAGGAGATAGTATATGGCATCTGACCCTTCAACTTTCGAATTGGTAAGAGCACGAGTATCTGAGATTATAAGAGAAATGCCGTTGTTGTACACGTCCCAAATAAACACAAAGCATTTTAAAACACTTTTTCATCAATTTTATGACATCGCTTTGTTTTCTAACCTATAACTATTAACTTTCGTAGCTTTTTTCCGCGAAAAATCGGACTGTAATCGACTTTTTGGCTTATGACCTTGATAAGCTCTTTCAGATATTTCGGACACTATTCGGCCAATGAGATCACAATACGCTATAAGCTATGAAGCGAAAGCGAGCATGTGAACTCCCCATTATGCTATTTCTGTCAAGACATTGGAGTTTTTCAAATAATCCTGACGTATTTTCCACACATAAGGTTTGTTTTGGTTCTGAAAATTTTCAGTCCTGGGACGTCAGATCATTAGGTTCATATTCGCTCACTTTTTCTTAAATGCGCATGATCCTGACGTCCCAGGACTGATAATTTTCAGAACCAGAACAAAGCTATTGTATCGATATTGCCCTTATATAGGTTTCCCTACCAGACAAAAGTCAACCTAAGATTGGCAGTCAGTCTTTCCTGGCATCCAAAGAGGTCGTTAAGTCTGCCCCCGCAGATAATCTGCGGATGTTCTTTCCTACCTCTCGCTCATCTTTATGTAGGCTGCTTAATCCAGGTGCTTTTGATACGGTCCTGAAGGAAAATTTGATATCATATTATATTTATTGGCGGTGTTCTATTGATCCCGGAAAATTTTTGGAAAAAATCCTGGTTTCGAACTTTGTGAGTTTGCAGAGCTCATTATGGTAATATCTGATGCGGGTGATATCAAGAGTCAGATGCAAAATTCTTCTGGAACTTTCGAGAAAGTTTGTTCACGTAGGTATTCTTGTATAATATCGGCATGAGTATGCAATCTCATGCAGCACAACTCACGGGGTGAGAGTTATTGATAATGCGGACAACCTTATTGTCCGCATCTTCTTCAACCTCAAAAATTGGAATTTCGAGAGGTTGCAGATTGCAAAATACTGGGCAGGCGTATATCATTATGGGTCTTAGAAATTAGTTGCTTATGAAGCTGCATTTGCAGCATTTCATCCTCCAGTGAGAGCCTTTTCTAGTATGTAGGAGCGTTTCATCCATTGCCGAATCTTCTGTTTATCCAGGCTTGTATGCGAATTCATGCTCGCATTTACGTATGTCCAGCTGGACTCCATAATATAAATTTGTTGAATGGAAACCCATATCGTATACACAATAACACAATCAATATTATATAAGATATTAACTGTTGAAAGTAATATGAGAACAAGGTTTTAATTCAACTCACCAAAAATAATCCTAAGAAAAGTGCTTGTAAACCCATAATTAAAAAGTTGAGGATCAGAGGTTCTACTAAATTGTACGTTAAAAATATCATAGTAATTGTATTCGTGAGCAATGTTGTTATTAGGAGATATATCTTCATAGCTGAAATTCATTTGCGACATTGACGTATAATTGACAGGCTTGTTTGTTCAAAATTGATTTGAAATAGTATGAGTTCCTTAAAATTTGACCGATGATATATATACAGTGAGGACCAAAAGTCCGTCGCCCCCCCCGTAACTTCTTCATTTTCCATATTACAAAAAAATGTTAAATACATAAGTTGTAGGGTTTCATTCGATCTCTTTAATGGTTTAAGTTTCATTCATACAGAGTGTCTCAAAAAAGCACGGTGACTTAGAAGTTAATTTTTTTAAATGGGACACCCTGTATTTCATTGCATTATTACATTCTACGTTGAATTCTGAACAAGTTTGATAAATGTTTTTCTATCAAAAAAGTTAATAGTTTTGGACTTATGAACACTTGTAAATAATTATTTCCACTACTTTTGCGCCAGTTCACGAATAAATTAATGAGGTAGGCTATGCACGCTAGGCGCGTTTATTTTATCCATGACATCGAAAAAAAACTCTTATCTGTTTTTGCCAAATGTCATTGACATTTTGTAGGTTTTCAAAACTTTGTTTCAAACGGTTTTCAATTTCTCTTGTTGATTAATATGGCTCGTTCAGTAGCAGACAAAGTTGAAGCCGTTATCATATTTGGTGAAGCTAACCGAAATTACCACGCTGCTATTCGCATTTTCAATGAACGGTTTCCAGAACGTCCGATGTATCGAAAATATCTGCAGAAATTGGTGGCAAAATTTAACCAAACTGGCATCGTGAAAGATGCTCCGAGATCTGGGAGGCCGAAAATAATTACGGAAGATGTTGAAATTCAAGTACTAGCCGAAATGGTAAATAACCCACAACAATCAACTAAGCAAGTAGCTGAGACATGTGATGTTTCTAAAACATCAGTAAAGAGGGTTTTAAAACAAAATAAATTTCATCCTAACAAAATAAAAATTTTGCACTTATAATATGTAGAATAAAGAAGTTACAGGGGGGGCGACGGACTTTTGGTCCTCACTGTATATATATATATACGAGATGCATGTGGCTACAGTGATATTGCGATAATACTGTGAATCGAACCAAAAAACGACTTTTTGTGGAAATCAGATATAAATCAGCATGTTACAAGTTTTTGTTTATAATTTTTATATTATGTAAAACAGAAATCATCATGTGAGTGAAACTATATTCTTATATCCTATTTTACTCCTAGACGAGAATGTTATGCGTTGAAATTTTGAAAAAAGCAAATAGATTCTAATATCGCCCCTGTCTACGGACGTTTCGCTCATAACTGCGGTGAGCATCTTCAGCGTGGATTTTGTCTTCTCGAAGAGCGACGTAATACTCAACATTACGTCGCTCTTCCAGAATACTGTGAGTATAACGTAATACTGAGTATTACGCCACGTAGAAACCGCCTTCACGGAGGTTAACCGACCACGGCCCCAATGCTCGGAAACCATACTTCTTGATTAATTCATACGGAAAGGTACGTACTCTCCCGCTTTGCGTCGTTCGGGTAACGGCAGTCGCATAAGGGAAAGGTACTCCTTTCGTACTTGTTAGGATAATAACTGTTTCCTACAAGCGTGCGTGATCAAAAACCCTATAGACTCGTGCGCAATTTAGTTTGGCGAGTATAATTTTTGTCACAATAATGATAAAATTAGTATACTCGGTGAATTGAAGTCAATTAGCGGAAAAAATTTACTCGAAAAAAGTACCGAACTCCTTAAAAATCATAAAAAATACAAAATCAGCAGATTTACTTAAAGTCCTAATTATTGACATAATTTAAGAAGATTATTAGTAAAAAACGCACCTAAATATTTATCCACAACATTTTTCAAGATAATGGAGATCTGATTAAAAAATAATTGGTGATTTCGCATTTTTAAGTGATCCACAGACGATTGAAGTCATAAGTACGGCAATATTCGATATTGAAGGAAAATGAAATTTCGTGATGTCTATTTTTATTAATTTCTTTGAATCATGACGTCCCCTCACATATATCTCGGCGAACTAATTCAGAATTGATTTTAAAAAATATTGGCGGAAAATTACCTCTCTCAACTCCAGATGAATTTTTCAACTCGCGAACAGTTGAAGATAGGTCAATTCTGCGAACGCCAATCGATTCAGAATCATGAAATTAGTGTTCTCTGTGAATTTTAATTCGATCAGCGGAAAAAAAAAGTTAATTGGTAAAAGTCCCTAAAAATCATGCAAAATACAAAATCATCAGGTTCACTTGGAATTCGCACTATATACACAGAATTTCATGCTGATTTCGAAAATATATGATTTGTATATGCCCAGATACAAGGTTTAGCATAAAATAGGAATGAAACGTCAAAAATTGCGTCGAGCGATCTAATTTTCGAAAGATTTTATTTTACATTTTTCAAACATCGCAGTGGTCCCTCAAAAAATTCATCCCGAATAATTTCACAAAAATAAAATTCGATGACGAATTGACAAAATTTCAGATTAGTGAAAAAACGCACCTAGGTATATTTATCCACAGACAATTTCTCAATATCGGTGGTCTGTCTCCTGAAATCGTCATCGTCATTTCGCAAGCATATGTTGTTACATGAACATATGTAAAAAAGAAGAGGTCCAAGAACAGATCCTTAAGGGGCATCCATGGATCATGGATCGCATGGTATATGCATTGGCTCTCACATCGTTAAAACTTACTATAATTTTTCAATTTGCTTTACAGGATTATACCCAGTTAACAATGTTAATAGGAATCCCATAAGATAATAGCTTGATGCCCAATATTTCAGGACACAATAACAATGGAGACAAATGACTTTCATGCAATGAACTACTATCAACACTTGGTAATCAGCAATTATTTGATTGTTTTTCAGTAAGCCAAAACTGCTGGCCTACTCAGATATTGTGTAGCCTGTACTACCTTTTGCTCAACTAGTAAGATTTAAGGATTTAGACCTCACAGATTTTAGAAAAAGAATAAACATGGATGTCAACTTTTATTGTCATCTTATAAAAACATTTTATTTAGCTTTCTTAGATTTAATTTTCCGGATGTAGAACTCTAGTTCTTTTCCTTCTAATATATATCCATCTGCCCTACCACACTGTCCAGGACGAGATGCCAGGCAAGCTGAAAAAATAAAACAATATCTGATAAAGTTGTACATGCAATAAATTGAATTTTGTTGTGTGTATGAATCTCAGAGTAACTATGACTAGCTGGTCATTGTCCACAAGCCCTATTCAAGACGAATAAGGGGCTTTGAAATATGAACTCGCTAAGTTTTAACATCATGGAAAACAAAACCTTACTTTACAGACATTGAAATTAAAGCAATTTTCTATTTATTTCTAGTTTCTGAAATTATCACTCAAAACCAATTAGGGAAACACCAGGAAAGGTGTGTAAAAACATATCAATTCAAATTCACACTATAAGAAAAAAAAAATCTTTAGACTTGCGAAATTTCCGGAACTCATAACATTGCTTTAACTCATGCCTCAATATAAATTGTTGCAAGAAACTAATAAATATTTCAGAACAATTAGGACGATAAAAATTCTGCTTACCCAACAACCTTCCCGTCTGGAATTGTTCTTCAATCGCGGGTTCTACTTTAGCAGTCTTCTGGCGGGTTTCATATTTCTTTTGCACCTTTTTGCTACGTTTCTTAGCTAGAAGGGCTTCTTCTTCTGCAGTCTACAAAATCAGAATTATTCAGGATACGAATGAAAGATCATCTCCAATATTTATAAGAACAAGTAAAATTTCAGTAATAGCCCTAAAGGTTTTTAATCATCGGATTCAGATGACACGCATGAATGACATCATTAGAAAGCAATTCTGATTTGCTGACAATTCAGAAGGTAAAAGTCAATAGTACAACAGAAAATGAAACACAATTTAACTTATTGAATTATAATTTGATTATCCTTCTAGATTTGCCAATGGCCAAATAACATGAACTTATACTAGTACTTTTTTAATAAATTCAGAAGAGGCTAAACTATGTTTTCTGGATTGTCAGCATAAAGAATCAGTAAAATTTTAATCAACTACTCACTAGTTTAGCTCCCTTCTTTCGTCCCAAAGGTAGAATATAGTGATTTTCATACCACTGTCTGAATGGAGTAGCATCTACGACAACTATGGCGTTCTTCACCAAAGTCTTGGTACGAACTAACTCATTGTTGCTGGCATTGTATACAACATCGATAATACGGGTTTTCCTTGCGGTTCCTTCACTGCCCCATGCAAAGTTACCAGTATCAATCCTCAGACCTCTATATTTCAAGTTACCTCCCCTGGTACGAACATAATGGATCCTTCGGGGTCCTAGCTTTGTACTAGCTGCTGGACGACCTAATTCGAACTTCCTCTTCTTACGGAGAGGCTTCCTTTTGCCTCCTGTGGCTCTTCGTTTATGCCAGTGATCTCGGCTGATACCTAAAACGTGTTTTTGAAAATTACGAATGTCCAAAAAAAGTTGATACAGGAGATGAGTGAGAAATATTTTCAGATCGCTGTGGGATGTTTGGGTCATCAGCACAACACATCAGACACATTAATTAACAATGTTATCATCATGTTTTGATTGTAAATAAATTAAAGGTTATGTCAAAAAATTTGATATTATAGTTTGGATATTTAAAAAAATAATGAAAATACTTTGTTCACTGACCAATATAATTAATAACTAATCACAGCATAACAAGAAAACTGTCTTACTAGCAACGATGACTGCAGATCAAACTGAAATAAAATTCACTTGTACTTACCCATACTGAACGAACAACTAAAAGACTAGAAGGAAGTTATCGACACGGCGACAAACCTCGGCATCCGCTCTATCTACTTTACCGACCTTCATGGTAGCCAACATTATATAAAACTATTCCCTAGTTTCATGCCATAATTTATTAATCGCATTCTTTTTGCCAAAAGACTCGAAGCAATAAAAGTTAAAGAGTTCACATTATGTATAAAATTGAATTTATTGAAATTCATTAAACCTTTATTGAATGCTAAATCTGAGTTATTACCTTTTTTCTATTTGAGAGTTTCAAGCACCGAACATAGAACACAAATATAATAAAAACTATTATATTTCTATGGCACCGGGGCTTCTCATTCCAAACTTGCTATTGGTGGATTTCGATAGATGTCATTTTTAACTAATGATTGAGCTAGAATAAAAAGGGCCCAATTCTTAAATGTCTACTATCCTTTGTCGCATGCGACAAAATATGTCCATCGCTTTTCTCTAATGTGCATTGAAAAGAAATGGGAATATTTTGTCGCATACGACAAAGGGAAATATATATATATATGAGAATCGGGCCCCTCTGGTCCAACAAACCCTCAAAAGAAAGCATGCTGTAATAAATAAATAACAAAGAACAGTTAATAACTATAGCCTAACAAGTACGGAAAGAGTTCTATTCCGCATGTGACTGCCGTAGCGTGCGGGAAAGTACCATATTTATTTTCTACAAGCGCATAAAAAATGTATGTACATATCATTCTGTGAAAAAAAATAAGCTGATATGGCGAAAGCATCTAACTATCTACTGACCCCTTTTTGAGATATCCACGTCTTTTCTCAAAATATAGAGTTTTCAAAATAATTCAGTATCATATATTGGAATTGATCACGAGGAGTACAAAACTTTACAGAGTATAAGTGGACGATCCTTATTAAATCCAATACCTTTGTCATTCCAAATAAAATACCTTGTTCTCTCCACGTGCCAAAATTCAAGTTTAAATTTCCTTCGAACCAAGCTTTGCCACCCGTTGAAATCATTCAATTTTCCATTATAAAATTTTGATGAAAGACCGGCGAAGTCTTGACAAACAGTAATATTGCAAAAATAAATAATTTTCTTCGCTAAAAAATAGACTCTAAAGTGTATCTATACTTAAAGATGTTTGATATAATATAAAAAGTAATTACGAATGAGAACGAGAACAATAATCTAAATGAAAATATACAATGATCGATTTGTCATTTTTGAGTTTCACAATGATGTGCTGTGAAAAATCTTAAAAATTTCCATTCACTGCTCCAAGATAAATATTAGCCATGCAAAGGGATTGACATACATTTTTTTCATGCGCTTGTAGGAATAATCTCGATCCAAACTCATACGGAATAGTTATTTATATACCTAAGTGCGGCAAGTAGTACTTTTCCGCACGCGACGACAGTTGCTCGAACGACGCTGAGCGAAGTCCGGGCAAGCCTTCAAGAGTGGAAATGACATTTTCCGTAAGAGTTAGGTACATGTTTTTGCTACGAGTGTTTTGTCCATCTTATTTATGAAAAAAAAGGTTTTGAATAATCAAGATTTTATAATAATGCTACAAAATAACACATTAAGACAGAATAGGTACACATGATCATTTATAGTTAGTCCTAATATACTTTTCCTACGAGAGTGGCGAAAAGTAACTTTTCCGCACGATTTTTCGTTTTGAAAGTTGTACTTTTCAGTGCATAAAAAAATCGTGCGGAAAAGTTACTTTTCCGCACAAGTGCTGCTGAAAAGTTGTAGGAATGAACTAAAAAATTTTAAGAAGCAAGTTTCAAGTTTCAACCCATGAAAATATCAAAGTAAGGTTGGTATGATTGAATCACCACATTTGACATTATGAATTATGACATTTCTTATAGATGTCAAAATTCAAAAATTCATCAAACAAATTTTAAAATGGCAGACGATTTGGAGGATGATCAATGGTTATACGGCGATAATCCTGATCAACCAGATGTGAACTCGGCCGAGCCTCCAAACGACATCGAAAATGAAGAGCAGCCTAAAGAAATTCCAGAACAACCCCAAGAGGAACAACCTGATCCAGTTCCCGAGGTAATTTAGAAGTTTAACAAAAATCTATACATAACCTGTAAATGCTCTGTTGTATTGTAGGCTGTGGAGGATAATGGTCCCCCAGGTGTTGACGCCGAACAGAAGGAGAACGGATTGGAAAATCATGATGGAATCGAAGACGGAGAAGTTCAGCAAAACGGGGATGATAGTGAAAAAGAGGATTTGGAGGACGATAGTGATGACGATGTCAATGTAGTAATTGGCGATATCAAAGCAACTGCACCATCTTACACTTCTTTGAATATCAAAAGAGGAGGCTTGCTTACGTCTGTGGGGGATAAGAACAAACAAGTTCAACAACAACAACCGGGAAAGTTTGTTGTGGAGGAGTTTGAACAGATCGGAACCATCAATGGCGTCCCAGCCATGGAGTTTAATGTTGACTCTTTGGAAGATAAACCTTGGAGAAAGCCTGGTTCTGATATCACCGACTATTTCAACTACGGGTTCAATGAAGACACCTGGAGAGCTTACTGTGAACGTCAAAAAAGGTTAACCAGACAATTTTTTTCCAAGATTTGTTTTGTCAACTTAATTTTTCTAGGATGAGAGTAAACGAATCAGGAGTCGGACTTATTCCGATGAACAACACAGGAATGTTGAGAGGGCCAATGCCTATCATGAACGACAATAGCAAATATGCAGGATCTTTCATAGGTATGGGTAAAGCAGGTCCTCCTCCTTGCAGGAAATTCACAGGTGGTATTGATGTTATAGGAGCAGTTCAGAGGGCAGTACCGCCACCCATCATGAAGGTCGATCAGATCCCCAAAGTGAACACCATACAGGTTTGTATATTTCTTTGATAAAGTTTGTGGACAATCAGCTATCAGGTATTCAGTGTGATAGTAGCTATAATTCAGTGAATCAAGAGCATATTTATCTTTGAAGTGATGTTTTTGATTTAGATCTGTTAGCTCAGCTGTGATTTTCTGAACACCCAGTAGATGCGAAAAGAACTAACAGATGAAAACTTTCAGGCATTTATTTCTTGATTAACAAGACATTTTAAATTGAAATATCTTTGGATACCTCCTAAAGGGCAGTGAATGTTGCAACTGATTAAAAATTTATCAATTATCCCACATACTTTTTTCATAGCATCCTTTCATTCAAAAAAGATCTAGAAGAAATAGAAATGTAGTAAAAAAAAATTTCTTATTTTTTCTGTCAGATGTTTTTCTTCAGGACTCATATCAAAGTTTCAGGTCTAGGAGTCCTGTAATTGAGTTAGAAAATTAGAAGTGATTCCCCTGCCCTCTTCAATAATTTTGGAATTAACTGTTATATTAGATTCTTCACTTGAAACTTCCACTGTTATATCTTTTATTTTGAGTAACTACAACTTGTGAAATACAATTGCTTGATAGCTCAGCAATGCACAGATGTTTTCTTATATTCACATCTCTATATGTTAAAATCCATAATTAAGCACAGCTAATTTCTTGACTAATTGAGACTTCACATTCAACAACTTTACCAGCTATCAAATATGCGATTTTCAAGTGAATATCTTCTGTGACAAAGATTTTGAGTATGCTAGTTAGTATTTCACTGAATACCAAAATTGTCCACGAATCGCCAAGAATTCTTCGAACCATCACACCACACAGTGATACGTCAGCAACTTCAAGGGACATGCAGGAACAGAAGGATAGGAAATCACGATAGATAGATTCATAAGATGTCAACAGAGATATTGGGTGTTCTCAAGAAGTAGCAACATATATTTTAATCCACTTTTCCATTCATGGTTGAGTTGAAGGGAACACATCAAATGACCCATTTTACATCAAAGAAGTAATAAATATATCATGAGAATATAAACCATTTTCACATACTTTTTGAACATATTCTTTGATGGTCATTTCAATAAGCAAGTTAGCTTCTCCACTCGGAGCAGTTAGCGATGCATAAGCTAGGTGAAAGTTGAAAAAATGTCCATTTCTGAGGTGTTATGTTTGAAAAGTGTGAGAATATGGTAACAGGTTGAATCAAGAATAATTTCAATTTATAATTTTAAGTAATGATGTTTGCATCACCATTGCCAAGGCAGAATTTTTGTCATTCTTTGCTGTTTCTAAGAAAATAAAGGATAAATGATGTTTACATATGCTGTAGTAGGTAGGACACAATGATTATTCTTTCAAGTTTTTCTTTTTTGAAATATCATTGATTGATATGTGCTCCAAGATTTTATTCAGTGATCATTGTTGCTGAGATGTGGTATTGTAATAACATTTACAAACCTTTATTCTATTTTTTTTAATGATTGAGCCTAAGTTTTTTTTATTCAACTTGGAACTTCTGGGTTTTGAAAAAATCAATTCTTTTCTCAACCCAGTTATTTTCATTAAGTTTTGAGGAGTCTGAAATCTTAAATAAGTAGGTACCAACTTTTACCAGCAAAGAAATTTGACAAAATTTTTTCCATTTGAGAACAAGTTCTTTCTCTGTCAAATGTTTATAGATATTATCAAAATCCCATTAACCACCTAGTGGTGTAGGGTTATTTACTATTTACAATTCATCATCACTACATTGATGTTCTTAATCATATACAAACTTCGCCCATTCTTTCTTGTTTCTTGCTAATGTTCTGCGTAAGATTTTCCTTTTTTCTTTAAAATTTCTACAATTACCCCATCCCATGTTTGTCTTGGTCTTCCTCTTTTTCTTTTTTTTTGTTTTGGGCCTTTGCCTGCCATATTTGTTTCACCGGGCGTTCGTTGTTCATCCTCTGTAAAGGACCCCACCAACTGAGTTGCCTCTTTTCAATGAACGTTAGTGTTGCTTGTATTTCTAAATCTTCCCTCATTTCTGTGTTTTTTAGTCTGTCCATTTTTGTTACTCCTTTTACTCTGCTTGAATACTTCATTTCAATGGCCTGGATTCTGCTTTTTTGTCTTTGTGAGAGTACCCAAGACTCGCAACCAAATGTCAAAATCGGTCTGTAAATTGTTTTGAAAACATTAATTTTTGTTTTCTTAGAAATTTCTCTTTTATTTATAAATGTTTTATTCATTGAGTAGTATAGATTTAATGTGTTTTATATTCTATTGTTGATTTCTAATTCTTGTTTTCCATTTCCTTGTATTTCTATTCCTAAATATTTATAATGTTCTACTTGTTCTATAGACACTCCTTCAATTTGGATATTTATCGCTCTTCTTTCTTCTTTAGAAATCACCATAACTTTTATTTTGTTTTTGTTCATTCTCATGTCATATTCTTCAAAAGTTTTATTCCATATCTCCAGATTATTTTGTAGATCTCGTTCATTCTCTGTCATAATTATCAAATCATCTCCAAAAGCACCCTTTGATATTTCTATTCTCTGTAGGTGCCTATATCCAATGTGTAGTTTTACTTATCTCCCTATTTGAATATAGGGACAATCATTTCTACTTTCCAGTCATTAGGTATCTGCTCTTCTGACCATGCTTTATTAAATATGGTACACAGTATTCTTAGTCCAGTTTCTCCCATATTTTTGAACATTTCAGTTGTTATTTTGTCTTCTCCAGGTGATTTTCCATTTTTTAGTTTTTGTATAACTTCTTTCATTTCCCGTGATGTTTCATTGCTATCTTGTGGTTCTTTGTTTTTGTTCGTTTCGTTTTCTATTTGTTGGTGTCCACCTAGTAGCTCTTGAAAATATTCTCTCCATCTATTCATTATCTCTCTGTCTTCCCTTATAATGTTTCCCTTTTTATCTTTGATGCTGTTTACCTCCGGTGTTTTTTCTTGTCTTAGTGTTTTGAGCGTTCTATAGAATAATTTCTGGTTCGATTTGCTATCGGCTTCTATTTTTTCTCCAAATTCTTCCCACTTTTTCTTTTTTGTCTCAGTTACTAGCTCTTTTACTTTTTTCCTTTCATTTTTGTATTTTTCATAATTGTCTACTGTTTTATTATTCAAATAAGTTTTACATTTAGTTTTCTTTATCTTTATTTGTTTTTTTATTTCTTCTGTCCACCAAGCAGTTTGTTTTTTATGTTTGCTTTTTTTAGTAACTCCACATATCTTTGTCGCCACTGATAAGACCGTGATTTTGAAGTAGTTCCACAAAGTCTCTAGATTACTGTGTTTTACTGATCCTATTGCTATTTCAAATGTATCTTCTAGTGCCTCTCTATATTTCTCTGCAATAGTTTTGTCTTGTAGTTTGAAAGTTTTAATTGATTCAAATTCGACAACTTCCCTATGTGTTTCACTTTTCTTCACTTCTTGTAATTTCTCTGTTATTTTTGTTACTAGCAAATAGTGGTCACTGCAGATTTCTGGCACTCTTCTTACTCTCGTGTCTACTACACTTCTTCTGAATCCTTTTTCCACTAAAATATAATCAATAATAGATTTTTCATGTCTGCTTTTAACTTCTCTTGTATATTTGTGTATATCTCGATGTTCGAAAAACCCATTTGTCACGATTAGGTTATGTAATGTACAGAATTCCAGCATTCTTACTCCGTTACTGATCCTGATCTTTTCACCATGTTGTCCTATTACTGTATTATGATTTGCATCTCTTCTTCCCACTCTGCTGTTAAAATCTGCCATTATGAATAGTTTTTTTTCCTCTTGCTTCTTCTGTGATTGATGTTAAATCGTTCCAGAACTTGTTTTTGTTTTCAGCTGTATCATCTTCATTCGGTCCATATACTATTATGACTGTTTTTGTATTCTTGTCATTTCTTTTTATTTCTACTGTGTCAAATTAAAAGTATGTTTTTTTAGGTCTCTCATCATTACTTAATCTGCAAATTATGGAAAATCATTCTTCAAAATATTTAGATTGATAAATTTGATTCAGAATGTATGATGATTCTACTGATATATTGTCCTTCCTACCTTCTTCCCTATACAATACCTGTCCATCCTTCATACCCCAGTTCAAGGGCATTAGTTTGTCTGTAGATCACATCTTATATTTTAAAATGATTCAAACAGGTGATGACAGCTGACAGAAGAGAGTACAGTAGAAAACCGGCCGGTTTTCCTGACATGACAGTTCCACCACCTGCAACCTTCGAAAATTTCCAACCAGAGTATGGGTTCAACCCGGAACCAGAACCATTTTATGGAGGTTATGAACCTACTCAAGATTCTCAATGGGGTAAATATACAAACTCAATAATATTTGATGTTCTCAAAACTTACAAGGAAATTTTCCATACTTAATATTTACAAAAATTATATGCCAATGCTGAGATCATAAATTTCATTGTTTTTTTTTAATTTAAACATTATTTATTTAATAATATAGTCTCTATTTTTTGATTTATCTTGAACTAACATTGCTACGTTAAAAACTGTAACTCTTTCTATGGAAATGGATAAATAGTTAAAAAGTTGCTCTTCTCTAACAACCCAAAAAATAAAGTATTTTAAAAGAAAATTGAAACACTATCGAATGCTATATGATTGGGTTGAGAGTGGTAAGTAGTTCTTGCCAGACAAAAAAATAGAGGCTGATAATAAAAAAAAAATTGAGCAGATGCTGTCTTAAGAGAAACAAAACTTATAGAAAATGTACTTACACCATATCATTGCTTGCGGAAACTATACTGATATTTACTTTAGGATTTTTTGAACTTTCCAAAAAAAATAGTGGGTACCTTTCCCGCATGCGACTGCCGTTACCCGAAACAACAATTTATACATAGTTATTCTCAAAATTTGAATAACTTTGAGATTCTCATAGCCAGTGATGTTATTGGCTAATAGATAAAAAATATATTTTTTCGACTGTTCATTTGGATGTGAAATTTTTGGTATTCAATGTAAGCCATTTTCAAGATACTTACAGGACAATGCAGGAAGAGAGTGATTTCCACCTCTGCCTACTTCTCAAGTGTAACATCACTCAGGAAGTATTTCAAAAAGTTTTGTTCCTTATAGCCTTCTTTATTGATGAACACGTTCAACATTGTTATAGACACCATTCCGAAATCTCTTGAATTCAGTGGTGTTGTTAGATAAAAAATATCGCTAATGAACTCTTTCTTCTTTTGATATTGAAAAATAAGTATAGTTGGTCCAGAAAATGAAGATTCATTGATGAAATTTGTGTTTTGGTTAAACATTTCAATGTTTACTGTATAAAAAAAATTTGTAAAATATACCTTTCACAGGAGTGCTTTCACTCAAAATGGGTTTCATTGTATTTATATATTATTAAAGTTGATTAAATCAGACAAGCTAAGTTTTCATGTACATGAATTATTTATTTTTCGTACAAAATCTGTCAAAATCTGTTCAAATATATTTCGTGGCGGCAAATTTTAACTGATGGTACGAATAAATTCAAGAAGTTGAAATAAAAGCTGCTTTCCAACTGCCAGGGGTAGTAGCCCCCAGTGGAGCTTGTTACCCCTGAACTGAACCTGAAGTGAACCGCACCTGACTTTATGACTGGGTTTTAATTGGAACATAATTTGTCGTGATCTGTCAAATCACTTCAGGAGCTACCCGGAGCTACTCCCTGTGGCCATTGGAAAGCGGCTAAAGTCAACTTGTCCGAAATTTTAAAGGAGAACAATGATCAGTGCGGTTATGTCTGTTTGTTTCCAGGCATATTAAAAATTTCAATTTCAAATATATGGACAGCAATCTCATGATTAATAATATAAGGATAAGAACAGCCGTAATATTTTATATTTAACTGATTTTGTTAACGTATTGAAATTTTTAAATGAAGAAAAAAAGAAAAAGGGCTCCCAAACGTTTTTGGATGAGACCTATTTTCAAACTACGAAAATAACCACAGCATAATCAACGAGCTGAGGAATTCACTTGAGAAAATGGTCGGTAAATTAGGGGGTTGACGATGAATATTTCATTTGAAGGCATTTCGCACAAATGAAATCCGCTTAAAATATCATTCGTACGAAAAAGTGACATTTCTTTCATATTTCCAACGAAAAACCGAAAATTCGGATGCATGAAAACTCAGCTTAAATCGGCACATTCAGGATCTTAGCATCTATTATATCACCAACTGTTTTCAAATTATTTGAAAAAAACTGATATGGCAAGGAATATGAAGAGTGATAATGTAAGTCATAGTTTGACTGTGCCTTAGTTGTTTTAATTTTTTTTTGAGGCATAAGATAAACTTTTTCCAAAATGAAGTGGAGTTCTTCATAATTAAGTACATGTTTTTTCTAATAATGGAACTTGCACTGTGAGCAATCTCACAATAATAGTGGGTTTTTCAAAACTATGATGTAACTTCAAACATCTGATGGACTAAAAGCTATCTTTTAGTTTTTTTAATTTTTTTTAACAGTTTGTTTTTTCTTCTTGGTGTTCCATTTTTTCGGAAGAAAAATAAACAACGTTTTTCCATGACGTTACATTTTCCATAACGTTACATTTTCCAAATATCCGTGTACAGTAAATGAGTGTTAACTATGCAAAAGAGATATTCAGTTCAATTTCTGAATAATTAATTCCTCGATGTTATTACGGAGGGAATGCTTGAAGTTTCATATATGGTTGAACTGAGAATCCATAATAAAAAATATGCCAATTCATTAAAAAAAATTGACATGAAAATCTTTAACAGGCGACAATATGTAGATGAATGAAATCAGTTACTCAATGGCTTTCAATATACCACTGAAAAAATGACTTCATAGTTTTTTTTTCAAATAATAAAGTTACAAGGCCGCGACTACTTGGTTGAATCACCCGGTATATAAAATTTAATAAAGATATGTATAGAATATAGTTATCGATGATTCACGTTTCATAGAACCTTGCGTAAATTAATGAATTGTCGGGAAATTTTACAGGTGAATGGCAACATTATAATAATTTATAAATCGCATTTGAACTAAATATACTTAGCACTATGATAAACATTAATGTTCTAACCGTATTCATGAACTGAGAACCATGTATTTTTGATGATTGTATGTACTAGAACTACACCCTTACAAATTCAAAGGTAATGAGTTTTTATGAGATAGTCACATTATTTTTCAGAATTTTCAGTTGGAGTGTCAAATTTACCCAGTATTCATCCTGTCACCTCAGCCAAAATATATTTTTTTAATGTTTGACAACCGACATAACCCAGTCTTTTTCTGCCAGTTTGATTTGAATATATCTGTCGCCGAATATATTTTATTTAATTTTTTGAATTATATTGGAAAAGTGAATACATGCCATATTTAAGTTATTTGTGGTTTTTGGGTTTGTATGCAGTGACCTAGAGGTACCTCAATTAAAAGTTTTGCCTACAAATGCGGCAGATATCTAAGTTCGTAATACTCGTTCGGGTGTCAGGTTTTTTTTTTTTCAAGTTTACAAGAGAAGGAAAAACCTGTAATGTTCAAAGAGCATCGGGCGCAGCGAAAGAAGTTCGCTTGTCCTGAAGGAATAAAACCAACACACGTACAAACCCCGCATCAGTTCTCAACAAACCCGAAAACCACTAATAACTTTGAAATTACTAGAAGTGAAATCCTATTTTTCTATTTAATTTTTCATAATTAAGGTACCGAACCTCCACCTGGCTGGGTCCCTTCCGATTTGAAAACCTTGACTGGCCCACCTCCGATGGGTCCGCCGCCCGTCCACATGGGTCCACCCCCCAGTTCTTCCATGCGCTCTCCCAGCAGCAGACGCGACGGCAGCCCGCATAAAGAAAGGGATCGTGATAGAGAGAGGGAGTCAAGAAGTCGCTCCGAAAAGCCGAGGGATCGGGATCGAGAACGGTCGCATAGACGAGAGAGGTCCAGGAGCAGGTCTAGAAGGCACAAATCTAGGTCTCGTAGTCCGAGCCATCGGTCGCACAGAAAAAAGAAGTCCAGGAGGCACGAAGAAAGCGACTGAATCGACAAAGTTGGATTAAACTTGTGTCTTGATCTAGGAACTATAAGTACGAATAACAGGAATTAAATTCAAATTTTGTTTGTATTAGCTGTTGAGGTCTTTGTTGAAAGATCTTTTTTTTGTATCTGTTCACCATCTAGAATAATAAAACGTATCAAATAGACATACATATTTCTGACGTAAATTTCAAAGTTCATTAAAATCCACCTAATTTTTGTGCTACCTTTTTAGTTATTCGTCTGCTAAGACCCAATATGGGCGATTTCTAACCAACACCTTGAACTACTTGAAACGTAAAAGTTTTTCCCATTTTCAAATCAACCCATATTCACATAAATTCGAAAAAAGTTCCAAAAGTGTCCGAGAGTTTCAAACAAATGAAACGAATAATTTCGACAGTCGAAATCCTCTTCTCTCCACACCATCCCGCAAAGTGGAAAACTTGAAACAAATATCTGTTGGAAATCAACTACTTTCCTTTACGAACATTGAAGTACATCGACTTCTATTTGTGCAAGAGGATACTGTTGCAAACGGTAATTGTAATCAAGCATTGAATATCGCCCATTTCGTTGGGACTGATCATCTGCATACATGACATATTTCAAGGTTGTTTCCTCCCATCAGTTCTAGGATAGGTCAGACAACATTAGAGTCGTCCGGTCCAACCCAAGAAACAATAACGCTTTGGGCTCAAAAGCAATAATTCACATATTTTAATAATCGAGTTTCTCATCATAAAAAATGTAATATAATACCCCTGTTTTGATGAGATATTCATCTTACCATATCCCAAAAATCACAGAAAATCAGTCTGTTATTTATATTCGATACTCAGACATTTCTCAACCAGGTTTTGATATACATTAAAGCCATCTTTACTTCGCTTCATTACGTATTTCAGATTTAAAAAAATATATAGCCTAAGAGAAACAATGCAAATCGTGACAAAATACTATATCATGATTTGTATATTTTGTAATTTCAGTTTTTAATAATACCGGGTGCTAATTATAAAATACGCCGCGCCACCTGATTATTTTCAGATGGGAATCCGAGTTTTAGATATTTGTATGAGATATTTTTCGAATATTCTGTCCATATTCGATTCCAAAATAGGACTTCCGGTTTCACCATCACACCCCAACCTTTTATAAAATTGGTTTTACATTCTGAATCCAATCATATAATATATGACGTCATGATTTGAAAAATAACATTGATGAATATAGTTCGCGATATATAACGCGAAATCAAATAATTGATTATCATCTACAGATACAAATAAATGATAACTATTATCATTTATAGTAACTGGGAAGTTGTAAAAATATTGAAAGTACCAAATTTTAATGTTCAACACGACTATGCCTCTTCAAAAATATTATTCAAACAGGAACAATGTTTATCTGGTAAAAGGGGCAGATCTGAGGCTATTTTTGTTATATTAGGAACTTCAAAAATATTGCTATACAAAAAGTGCTCTGTAAACTGAAATAAGTATTCCACCCCACCCTTTGAAATATTATATGATTATTTTGATTTGAAACTAAATGCGTCACCTCTTTGTAACATATAGAAACAAGATTTTTCTGAAGTGTATTGAATGTGAAATTATCTCTTAAACAATGTTCAAAATGTGTTTCTTTTCTGGTGATCAAAATTTCAAAATTTTTCCGGGGGTGTGCCCTCAGACCCTCCGAATGTGCCCCACCCCAAACCAAAATTCTGGATCTGCCTTTGTAACAATGATGAAAAAGTCCGTTTAATGTGGCATTCTCGAACAACATCAGAAATTAATATTTTTCCAAATTGTGTGCAAATAATAAATTCGTTATTTCGTACCATATTAACTAATGAAGTACATTTCCGATATCTCCGGATAAAGGCTACTGTAAAAATTTAAATTTTGATTTATTTTTTCTTTTGTGAAAAATGGCGATATGAATTAAGGCATGTTATTATTATGTTCGTAACGACACCCTAAGAACGAAACATTTAGCTACAAATTTCAAATTTGGTGATGTGGAAGTGGGATATAGGATTACAGGCAAACTTTTTATATTAATATATATTTACTAGCTGGTTTACTGTCTTTGACACTGGTGAAATGTAAATCACTCTGCTGTTCACCGGAAGTAATCAATCATACTAATTGCAAGACATTTGATTTTGATTACTGCAAATGATATATCTATTAGACATGGTTACACTATGTGCATTCGCCAATATATCAAATTTCAGAGCATCCGCCAATTAAATAAGCCACAATAAACAAGTCAAAAATAGGCTTATTTATACTTACCTATATTTTGAATGACATTCTAAAGTTCAAAAATATACAGAGCGTTGCTAAATTCATGCGAAAACATTAAGGAGAATCGTTGTAGAACAAAAATTGAATCCCTAACATGAAGAAACAAAATACATGAACCAAATGGAGCTTTCTATTGGCTTTGTAGACAAAAGTGCTCAATTGTTGCGCATTGTGATTGGTAATTAATGCTGGGAAGCTTTTTATGAGCCAGTAGAAATTTCTATTAGCGGATCAGAAAAGTAGGAACACTGATTCTGGAATCGAATAGAATAGTGCTGGTGGAAGAGACCACTGCACCGCAAACAATATGCCTACAGGACTGGCTGTTCAACCAACTAGTAGAAACTAGAGATGTGCTGTTAGTTGCCTTTCTAAACAGAAGGGGCAACACCTCTACAGACTCGATCAACAGAGCTCTTAGACACATATACATCGAGGAACCCTGTGTGGTCTGGATAGACTCAATACTCAGGAACCGGCCGATACATATTACTTTATTATACCCGCTTCTGTGGAATCTGATCGCGGACTCGTTGCTGAAAACTCTGAATGAAGCTGGACATCGAACTCTTGGCTATGCTGACGATATAGTGGTCATAGCCTAGGGGAAATATAATACAACGGTTAGTAAGTATAAGTATATGTTTATTGTACATAAGAACAATTTCTTTCTTCAGAACTTTTCACAAATGATGGTTCTTGAAACCATAATGATTCCGTTGTGAAATCTATTTCGATTTCTTCCTTCGTGGCTAAGTCGGCTGGATTCATCTCCAATCAGTAATTTCAGTTAGATGAGAAATTTATTCTATTCTATGAGCTTCATAGCTTCTCGAAGATTCAAGTCGTATCCATTTCAAAACAATTTCTGAATCAGTCCACCAGAATGATTTATCGATAGTGTAAGCGCTTTCTTTTTGTATTTGATGACCCAATCTTGCAGCAATTACAGCTCCCTGTAGTTCCATCCGTGGTATTGATGTAGTTTTGTTTAGAGGACCCAATTTACTTCTCGAGGATACCATGGCCAATATCAGCTCGATAGTAGGCAATAGCAGAGAAAACTCGATTAATTGCATCACAAAATATGTGCAATGGCACTGTTCGAGGAGTCCTATTGAAATAATGTCAATAGGGTCAAAAATGGTCATCACAATGTTCAGGATATCTCGCTTTGTTGGTATTTTCTCTGCAGTTATTAACTGAGGATCAATTTTTTTTTAATGTGGTGTCAAATAATAAAACACCTTTTTCAGTATCCAAAAAAGTCCTAAAACCCTTTCGAAATGGTTGCAGTCAACTTTCACAAATGAATTTTTTGAGCCAAATTTTTTAACCGATTTTTGTTTGGATTGAGAAATCAAAATTTGGAATTAATTTTTATGTAAAACTTAGAGGGCGCTGCGTACGATATCATTATTTAATCAAATTTGCACTGAACTTTTGGGATTTGTTATACTCAAATCGTATTCCTACACCTTTTCTAAACAAAAAAGGACTACATCATCAACAAGCCGAGACATTTGCAATTTTCTGCAGGTTGTGTGGTCACTTAGGCGCCTGATGAAGTTGCTCAGAACTTGACAAAAACTGAGTATGAGATAGATCTCGCTGAAATAAATATTTTTTTTTTATCAAGATGCATCGAAAAATTATTCATTGTCAAAATACAGGGTGTTGAATTATTAAAAATACCAGGTCTTCAACATATCTTGTATCTCTAGAAAAAAGTATTTCTCGATAACTCTTCGTAGGAGAAAAGTTGTTTATTTTTATCGACATCCATCACCTTCATCGATGTTTTTTATTTTGCTATATCGTGCATGTGTACAGGGTGTCCCAAATTCGAGGGATCTCGGAAGATAGAAGAGATTCGAGGTCGGTTAAATTGAAACAAAGTTGCGCAATTTGGTGCTCATTAAAACCCTGCTTTGAAAATAAAAAAATTCAGAATATTTTCGGAGATTTTTGGAAAAAAAAAACGAATATTCGCGATTTCATTTAAATTTTTTTATGACTCTTTTTGAATAGATGTAACAGAACAAATTACCCATTCTCACTGCTACTTTTTCTGTTCTATAAGATGGTGTTATCAGATTTTCAAAACAACGTTTCGTCTTTGAGCTGCCATCATCAACATTGTTTTTTAAAAAAAGAACGATACATCATTGGTTTTAGGACCTTAAGATAGCCGGCGTGCACGATGCACCGCCACTTTGATGAAATGCAATTTTTTTTTGTGAATATAGCCTAGGGCAGAGGGTTTGAGGGATGACACTTTAATTTCATTATTTACCACCCACTTTCATGCAATGCGTTATTGCAAAAAACAGGTGTTTGCTTTTAATCCTATTAACAATCTAATTTTTGTGTCTCTCTAACGTATCAGTTCTTAAAGGAAATGCAATTAATATCTATGCAATTTTCGAAAGAGTGCGAATTGAATTTATGAGGGCCATATTTAAAACAACAATAAAATTGATGATGGCAGCTCAAACACGAAACATATAGGTTTGAAAATCTGATAACACCATCTTGTAGAACAGAAAAAGTAGCATTGAGAATGTATAATTTGTTTTGTTACATCTGTTCCAATAGAGTCATAACAAAATAAAAATGAAATCACAAATATTCAGTTTTTTACAAAAATCTTAGGAAATATTCGGAATTTTTCAAATTTCAAAGTGACGATTTAACGAGCACCAAATTGAGCAATTAACTTTGTCTCCTTTTCCTATCTCTTCTAGTTTTCGAGATTCCAATGATGAGGCTGTAATTTGGGACACTCTGTACATAGTAAGTACCCATAACTAGGCATCGGTATTGTATTTTTGACTGCTAATTCATTCTTTATATTGAATTATCTTATATCATGGATTCGATTTAATAATTATTACTTTATAAATATTTTTTGTTTAGGTACATGTATTATTGATTATGTACCTAGTTCATTATTTCGAGTTGTTTATTTATATTCAGCAGAATCCCGCCTGTAGCTATGAGAATCACCCGGTATACATTCTTCGAAAATCAAGGAGAGGATGGTAAATAAATCAATGAAGCCTTGACGCACGCGCACACTCAAAAGATGGAACTGGAATTCTGCTGTCACTGTCAAAATCAAACACAAGTTGTGTATGTTCGCGAATGGTGGTCTATTCCATAGTTATCGATTAGGCATTTTCAGTACGTACAATTTTGAACCAACAATTCGATAGCGATTGATTGCGTTCATAGTAATTGAACAAAAAGAACGTTAAACGAGAATGTGAAAACCGCTGTCACACGAACATAACCTGTTTATCTTGTCGGTGTTGTTAAACATTCCATGTTTTTATTGTTTATGTTGACTTCCGTGTTTTCGGCATAACATTGTTCCAAAATCCGGGTCCTCTCGGGTGATGTGACTCAAGTTTTTGTCGCTGGCAGATCCCAAAAGCATCCATAATGTAAGTTTTTCATGGCCAATTTTTTTTGTAGAACGTCATTATTTTTTTGCTCGATAAACAAATAATAGCAAGAAGTATGGGTAATACGATTTTCTGTTTAGATAGCATAAAGTGATTAGGTACGTTTGAATTTTTCTTGAAAGGTAAGCTGTTAGGAATTCCTGCAAAATCGTCGACAATGATAATATTTTTATGCCTTGATAGGTACTTTGTTGTTGATTGTATTAATTGTACCGGATGTTTTTGTTTAGGATTTTTTTGTTGTTATTTTAGCAGGTGGTTTTGCCAATTTGTTACCAAGCTGAATATGAAATAGACTATTCAGCTGGTGGAGGTCAAGGACGCAAGGGGGCGGATGCCCTGACTACGACGAACAACCTTCAGCTGTATGACTTCGACTCAACCCCTAGAACTTCACTATGAGATTTTTATGATTTCCTACTGATTGCGGAAATTGTGGGAATCCCTTGAGTGGCAAAAAATCTCATTTTTTGTCACTAATGAATAAACATTTTCGTTAAAATTCCGTTAACTAATAGCCACAAGCAATCAACAATTTTTTTTCTGAAACTCACATAATTTGGCGTCCTGAACAAAAAATCTCAATAAAACTTTGGGCGTTCTCAAGTAACTTCGGAGTAACTTCGTGCATGGCATCACATGTATTAAAAGAATGGGGCTACGTCTTCCCCTAGCTCGCACAAGTGTCTGACTTTTGAGGGTTGCACGTAGGGGTGCAACCGGTTGACGGAAATAACAATTTTAGCAATAACATATCTACCGCGGAAAAGACACTAAAAATTCTTCCTTTTATAAACTAACCCAATGTACACACCCTAAGAGCGGCTTTACATCATGCAATTTTCATGCAATTTTTGTGCAAGGCAAGACTAAATTTTACATTGCGCTTGCGCCCATGCAAGTTTCGTGCAAGCCCAAAAAATTTCGACTGGTTGAAATTTTCACGCAATTCTTGAGCAATTCTAGTGAGTTTTCTGGTGAGAAATTCAATGCCAATAGCACACTAAAGTACCTGTAGATATTGTTTTTCGAATGTCTCCTACCCTTTAACTCCAACTTAAAAAAGAAATAAAAAATTTGTCACAAGCGTTAGTGATAGGTGGAATGTCATTTTTCGAATTTCAGTAAAGTACAAACCGACAAAATATTTTATTGAGGTTAGATTTTCTCGAAATATATTATGTTGGTATAAACTGCTGGCAACACAACAATAATTGCATAAATGTAAGAGCGGCTTTACATTTATGCAATGCATTTGCAATGCAAGAAAGGTATTGCAAGGCAATTTGGAAATTGTGTCTTACATTTATGCAATTATTGTTGTGTTGTCAGCAGTTTATACCAACATAATATATTTCGAGAAAATCTAACCTCAATAAAATATTTTGATATTTTGTTGGTTTGTACTTTACTGAAATTCGAAAAATGACATTCCACTTATCACTATCGCTTGTAACAAATTTTCTATTTCTTTTTTAAGTTGGAGTTAAAGTTTCGGAGACATTCGAAAAACAATATCTACAGGTACTTTAGTGTGCTATTGGCATTGGATTTCTCACCAGAAAACTCACTAGAATTGCTCACGAACTGCATGAAAATTTCAACCAGTCGAAACTTTTTGGGCTTGCACGAAACTTGCATGGGCGCAAGCTCAATGTAATATTTAGTCTTGCATTGCACAAAAATTGCATGAAAATTGCATAATGTAAAGTCGCTCTAAGACACAATTTCTAAATTGCCTTGCAATACTTGTCTTGCATTGCAAATGCATTGCATAAATGTAAAGCCGCTCTAATTCATACGTTTTACACTATTTTTTCTTCAAAAATGGCATTGTTTAACAAAAAATTCAACCTTCTTTTAAAAACATCAAAACAACACAGTTATGTAAAATGTTTATTGAATTTATTTATGTCAAGTTGTTAACTTTGCATATTTGCACAGCCAACTTTTCGAGCCGTTTAATTTCAACAATAGGAAATTATTCACTCGCTTTTTTTCCAGTTACCAACTTGACATGAGTAATATCCACTAACCACTTTGCCTAGATTTTTTGTTGGTTGTGTGGTCATGAAAGAAGAATGAGTTTTTTCCTAAAAAGTACCGTTTTCAATGAAGAAAAAGTGTGAAACAAATCAATTAGGGTGTTTACATTCTGCTAGTGATAAGAAGGAAGATTTTGAGTGTTTTTAACGTTTTTTTGCGGTAGAAATGTGTGCTAGAAAATGCCAGGCATCACGCAAAAAAAAGGCCTTTATCTCCAGAAGTACTTGAGACCGCCAAAACTTTTATTTGGTTTTTTGTCGAGTAGATCCAGAAAAGCCGTTGTGCTACTCTAAGGGCCAATTTATGCAACAGCCATATTATCAATTGTTGTTATTTGAGACTAAAACTAAGGAAATTGCATAAATGCTCCTACTGAAATGTATAGTTTCAATTTTATTTTATGATTTAAAACAGTGACTGTGATTAAGACTATGATAATGACAAAGTTGCATAAATTGAACCTAAGACTCAGCTGATAGCCGCTTCCTACTTGTTTTTCTGCTACCAGATACCAGAATTTCTAAATTTTCAATAACTTTTGAATAATAGACGAAGTGTTTTAATTACACTATGATAATCCAAATAGATTGTCATGTGTGGGAAAGGTAGAACAGACATAATCGCTTATGACAGCATACCAAATTTCGAATTTCTAACTTCTAATGCACGACTTACGTAAATCACCTGTATACATGGTTCCTTTAATCGAACACCTATTTAAGTCGAATTAACTAAGTGCCACAAGTATCCAGATAATCTCCCATTAATCTAATGAGATAATGTTAATCATTTTGCTTTTAATATCGATGCTATGGAGTATGGAGAAGTATGAGACCAAACAAATTATGCGAATTTCTCTCCGAAACTGAATCGCAGCTCCGTCGCTGTTCGAACCACTCGAACTCGAACATATTTTCCTTCAATTTCCTCAAGTACCCATCCGCCACAACCCTACAATTTTCACGAGTTTTCCTGGAACGTATAAAATGTTCGACTTCACGCAGAAATACTCACAGTCGAATCGATAAGGACAAAGAAAAAAAAACGGAATAGGACTGATGGTACCGAGAAACTTGTCGGGGCATTGTCTAGAGAGACCTTTAATTGTGCGCTAAATTCGGGATGTAATTTTCGGAATTTCGTCACAATTACGGCGATCTTTTCGGCTGGAAAATCTCTGGGGTCGTTAGGCGGTTTTATGTCGCGAAAGAGATCTTGAGGTGGCAACAGCAGACAATCTGCTTCCCAAATGATTAGCATTACTGCCCAGCAAGCAACCAACCACATGCATTAAGAGTAAACACCACCTCGCTGAAACGAGAATCGGTTTTACGCCTACAGTTTTTGTTCAAACATTTTTTTTCTTTAGCAAATGATTCAATGTTTTTGTGTAAAATCGGGAACGTCAGTGATTTTTGGTTATGATAAATTTTAGGAAAACAAGATTGGAATGACATGATGAATTGAAGAAATTGAGAGATTCCCGAATTCTTTCGGGATCACTGAGCCCATACAAAAAAATATCGTTTTCATGAAATTTATGGTTTTTGCAAAAAAACGATCCCAAGATCGTGGAATTTGTACCTGTTTAGTGCTGCCCCCTATACTCATACTAGCACTTAATTAAGATTTGAGGAGTTTAATATCTTCACTAACATGCTTCATAAATATGTGTCTGAAAACCCTTGCTGCACGGGGTGAGGAATAAATTAGACTGTTTGGTTTGACGCGCTGATGGTGGCTCTTAGGAGAAAAGGTAAAAAGCAAGTTCATTTTCTTTATCAATGAATCTGATTTCAGGAAAAAAAGTTTCAATAAAAATTATTTGACTGCAAGACAAATTGCGTACACCGGAATTCCATTTTGACGGAAATTCCACAAAATTCGAAGGAAATCCACAGAATTCCAATGAAATCCACGGAACTCCAAGAGAATTTTCAAGTATATCCTCAAGCCTCAATACGAAAGGCGTCTTTGGAATTTGGTTTCCTTATTTTGAACGCGATTTGCGAGCTACCAATTTTTTATAAAGTACTACGGCGGAAATTTTTTTCAGAAAAATGTAAATGTATCAAAAACTGTAACAGATAAGTTAACATAATTTAGGTTATCTAAATCAGAAGGTAGATCGAACGATGTGAAAAAAAATTAGGTTTTCATTTAAAATAAGAAAGTTGGTGTGGACTTTTGGTAGACCCTGTACAACTGTCGGACTGAAAGTATTTAAGGTAGACATGATCGATTATGACAGCATACTGAATTTCAAGTTTCTAATCCAACTTCAAGTTGAAAACCTTCAAATGCACGGCTTACGTATAGTGTACACAAAATTAACGATGCGATCAAATTTTATTGCTTGAATGAAACACAAAAGTTATTTAATTAATTATGATTTTTTAATATTAGATTATTATCGAACATCATGGAGTATTTTGGGACATTCTCGAAAATTTTATACGATTCTACATCATTCTAGAACATTTCAAATTATTCTTCAATCTTATAGGGCATTCTGGAACATTACACATCGTTCTAGATCGTTTTGGAACATTTGATATTATTCGGGAACGTACTAAATCACTCTAGAATATATTCTAGGACATTCTAGAGTATTTTAGAATTCCATTTTTGATCATTTTAGAACATTCTTGACTATTTCTGAAAATCTAGAATACTGTTCATCATGTAGAGCGTTTTGAATTATTCTGGAACATTATAGATTATTGTCGGTCGTTTTAGAACAGTTTATATTATTTTCGGACATTCTATAACATTTTGTAAATTTCTGGAAAAATCATCAACGCCGCTCCAAAGACTTACAATGTGCGTCATTACACATGTTAATCACCCACACCCACCCACACCCACCCACTTCCTCCCACCGCGAACAATCTCCCCTATACTAACGGCATATATTGATTGTATTGATATTAAATGTTTCATTGGAGTCATTTCACTTGATTATTCATTTTAAGATATCAATGCATTTTACAATCCCCAAATTATTTTTCTACTCTGATTTCCGGTACAATATTTGTCGAACATGATCAACATTTTTGACAAATTATTTCGAATGGTGATTCATCCTGAAAAAATATTCGACTTCCCAAAACGACGAGAAGTGCAGTTTAAGTCCTTTCGATAAAAAATTAAATTTTATGAGAAATCTTCGTCGGAGTATAATTAGATTTTGACAGAATGTTACGAATTATTTCTCCTTCACTCCGTTGGAGCATAAACACATTTTATGAATTGCTTTCCTTTCATTTCCTGGGAGAAATAATTGACTTTCCGCAGAAACCTGGGGTGTATTAATCAATATTTCACAACTCTTGTATTGAAAATAAAAATTTGGAAGGGAATCACTGTCTATAATTTTTCTTCAGAATGAAAAGAAGACAAGTCTGAACATTTTATTTCTCTCAAAATTTTATACTCCAATACCTACAAGGGTCGGGATAGAATTATTTTATCAAAACATGAAAAAAAACAACTCGTGCAATCTTTCAAAATTAGATTATGTCCCGGGGAAGATTTCACTGAAAATGCAATCCTCGTCCTTTCGGAAGTCAAATTTTTTCACGACGTAATGACACTTGGAATATCTTGTCAAAATTTGTTCAGGCTCTGACAGATATTGTACCAGGAATGAGCATTTAAAAATATGAAGATTAAAATAACCGATTTTCCTCGTATATAGCGCATCCATTGTTTGCAGGCATTTGTATCTGTGCTATCAATTTTTTAGTCGTAAATCGATAAGGCGGCCTTGAAGGTGCGCCAAAATGGGTCACGGCACTTCGATCAATCGAATCGGAGAACATCTCACATTTTTTTGTGGTTTATCGGTTTTTAAATTTATCATAGTGATAGTACTAGAATAATATGTAAGCACAGTGCGTTTTAATCAAAATGTTTGATATAGGGAAAAAAATAAATACTTTGAATTCGTTGACGATTTGAAATCACTAATAATAATGATGTTTATTCATAAAAGTTCATAATTTCACAATAATGAAACTATAACTTGAACTGTCAGGTAATACTGGCCCACCATTATTATGTTACGTTTTTTTTGCTAAATAATAATGCCGAGCACACTACTAAACTGTTTATTTTCTAACTTCACTAAAAACATACAATAACGTCACTGACTAATTAAGTAAACACTTTAGATCTATACAACAATACAACTAACTAAATATTCCAAACACTTCTATACTTCTTCACAAACTGCTTATCACTTCTTCGCGATGCGACGCACAGTGGGTCAAGATACCCAAAAAGTTGGCAAAAAATCAGAAAACGGTATAACATCTTGCAAAGGATTTTTTCATTCATGTATGAGGTACAGTGATGCCAATTGAAAAACGAATGCATGAAAAAACGCGTAATGAGAATTGCGGTTAGGTAATATGAATTGAAAATTTTGATAATCAATAAGTTTCTTCAATGGAAATAATACACGTTATGTATATACTTTGCTTTAGAAAACAGGATAGGTATCATCATCAATTTCTTCTTCCTTCCATCAATCACAAAGCTTTTACTGGCATTTTTTCAGGTTTTAATGACTGGATCGCTACTGATGAGTTGAAAATAGCTATATTACTTTTGGATCTATTAAACTTCCTAGAATGATGTTCTCTGTATCTTTTAAAAGCTTTATTCCTTGCTTCCTGGGGTTCCTCACTCACTGTCCAATAGGTATCAGTGCTCAGGATATGATCTTCGATTCATGTATTGAATATTTAGCATGGTTGGTGACAAACTGTACCAAAGAATCTAAGAAACTGTTGAAACTATTTGATAAAATTGTTATATCTGTCAACCGGCTGCACCCTTACGAGCAACTCTCAGAAGTCTCTGAGAGACTTGTGCGAGCTCATCAATCAAACGTTTGATGCTACGCACGAGACAGGTGACCGTGCTGAGGTTCGAATCCATGCACCTGCAGTTGATGGGATCAAGAAGCGAGCGCTTAACCCGCTCGCCACCAGGGTCCATGGGTAGGAAAAGTACCTAGCCATTTCATGAAAATAATATCGAATTCCATCAAAATCAGTTTTAATACTACTTGCGACAGCTTTCATTACGTTATGCAACAAAGTTGATCTAAGTATGCAACACGAGTTGCCACAACTTTATCGATTCTTTGCACTAATCTTTGTACAGTATGGTTTAGTCAATCCTTTAAAGGTACATCCACTGATGTTTCTGTCGCTTAAATATATTTAGAGTAACAATTTTTTCAAACTTTTTATCTCGCTCAACTCCTTCAATTAACATTTTATTTCAATCATGGTATCGAGACCTTTCCTTTGATTCACTATATGCTGAGATTCAAATGTGAAATATTTTTCGGGCTACATTTTGGGCCGCCAATTATTATTATAATTCCCAAACACTATATTCATCTTTCCCTAAAACTTTCTCAACATGAGAATGAATCGAAAGGAAATATAAAAAGATAGTTGTATGAACCTCGGGGCGGGATACGTTGTATTTCCATTAATCATCAAAATTACTCATACGAAACCAATGTCTAATTGATTTAAAAGGCAAGAAAATGCAAACATGGAATAGCATAGTTTGAAGAAGACTGTTCAAGCTTCCTACTGGAAGTTCCAAGATATTTACGTGAAATTCAAAAATATCAACACTCTCAACATGTAATGTATAAATGCATAAATTGACCAACTCATTTTAAATATATTGTAACATTTAAATAGTAAAATTATCGTCAATTACCTGAAGTTGAATCATCCATATTTGGTTTTATAAAATGTTCACAACATAATAATCAACTAATTATTCAAAAGTTGAGTAATCAAAAAATAAGGTTGACTGCTGACCGAAACATTTTAATACGGTGACAATCATAGTCAACTGACACGTTATTACAAAGCTCGGTGAGGACAATAAGGGTATTATCTGATCCGTAGGACTGTTTACTATGTGTTCAATACAAAAAAAATCTCCTAAACTAATTTCCATTTTTAATTTTTTGCCAACGTTTTGGGAATTCTGCCCCACTGTGCGACGGTTCGGTTATCCCGAATATTCATTACCGGCAATTATCTGCCTTTTTTAGGAAACCATATCGACGATACGCGTGCGAGTCGATTCAGCGGCGTAGCTAGGGGATTTTTATCAATCTCGTAACATTATTCATAATTCTATCATGTTAACCTATTTCTATGCTTTCATAGGCATCTAGCTTCCTGTTCTTATCAACTTGCCCAACTAATATTGATAACCTAAAGTCTACAGAATGGGTTTGTGGCAAAACATGATGAGCAACAGCTGTTTTTTCCTTCCGTATTTCAAATGTGCTAAATGTTCTTCATATCTTATTTTCATGAATATTTTAGTTTGCCCATATTATTTTGTATTGCAGTCCTTACATTTAGTTTCGTGAATTTCAGTCTTTTGCAAATCTCGACTTTTAAAAATTATTCGAACCATTCCATAACACCAATACACTAAGAACTTTGAAAATATTTTCATGGAACTTGGTATGAGGGAGGCATTCAAAACAAGTGAGACACTACAGAGCCTTTTAGGCACACAGGACTAAGTGCTGAACATAGTCTATATACATTGGGATTAAAGTGGCTTAAACCCTTGGGTGGTTGTTGCAGAGACCTCGGCAACAAACTGCACTCACGGGATCAAATAGGCTACTTTAGTCCCGTGATATAAATATGCTATTACTGACAATGAAAATTAATTTTTACTTCTTCTATAGAGGCACCATAGCGTATTCTAAATCAATTTATATTAGGTACACCAATTTTTTTATGGAAGAATATAATTAATAACAGCAGTCGGAGAAAAATGTATGTGTTCAATTGGGCAGTAAAGTAGATTTGATGTCTAGATTTTGACGCTTCATGTCACGAATGTTATTAAAAATTATAAATAATCGAGACTCTAGAATGTTCGAGGATACAATAATTTAAACATTTTGTTTCGGTATAAAATTGGATAATACCGATACTCCTACATATGGCTTTTTGAAATTTTACGACGGGTTTTATATTCCAAACGGGTTTGAATTTACTATACTTAACTACTTTATTCTGTTCTGTTCATACGATTCATAATAATTTTTTTATTAATGTTTCAAGTGATATTATAAGATCACTACCTGATTGCGATCAGAATGCACTCAACTTTCTTGACCCCCTGAAATCACCTAAAGACTCACATTTTCTTCATCCAATAACTGAAAATGAAGTTCTTGAAGCTATTCTACAACTGAAAAATTCATCTTGTCCTGATATGTAATGAAGAGCAAAATAATAAAAAGCACTCTTTAATCATTGTATCTCCAATGGAAAATGATGAGTTCAAGTTAACTGAATATATAACTGATATATAAAAAAGGCGACAAAAATACCATTGATAACTACCGACCAATTTCGATAATACCAATTTTCGGTAAAATTTTTGAAATTATTCTAAAAGGCCGTTTAATTTCTTTCTTTTCTATAAATAAAACTCTACATGAAGGCCAGTTCGGTTTCAGACAAGGCTGTTCCACTGTTCAAGCAATACAAAGACTTGTGGCTGAGTCGAGGGTTTTGAGGCTGGTCAACATACGGTTGTGTCTATGTGTGACTTGAGCAAGGCCTTCGACTGTGATTCTCACCCAGTACTATTAGACCAACTCCAATTTTATGGTATACGCGGTACTGCATGGAAATTATTCGAATCATACTTGAATGGCAGGAAAAAAGCTGTTCGCATTGACAACAGCTATTCTGGAATTGAAAACATTCATTTTGGGGTACCTCAAGGTTCTATCCTTGGCCCACTTTTATTTATTGTCTATATCAATGATATATTCCATTACATGTGTCCAGCTAAATGTATTTGTTATGCAGATGATTGCTCTCTTTATGCTTCTGACAAGAAACTAGATTATTTGAAAAACTTCACAAGATTTTTCAGGAAAGGCCGAAACATGGTTCATTTCTAATTGCTTGAAACTCAATAAAAACAAAACACAAAATATTGTTTTTTCAACCAACAATACGATTGCCAACAGTTCAGAAGTTAAACTACTTGGAATTATTATGGATGACAAATTAAAATGGTCAGCGCATATTGCGCACCTAAGTAAAAAATTCAACTCAATTATCTTCATTCTACGGAATCTGAACAGATTTGCTAACCTGACATTTTTGAGAACAGCCTACTTTGGCTTATTTCACTCCCACATGAACTACGGTGTAACTCTATGGGGAAACGCTGTAGAATCTGTGAGAATCTTTAGACTCCAGAAACGAGCTATAATACGAATAATATCTAAAGTCAATTATAGAGACAGCTTTCGCCCCATATTTGAAAAACTTGAAATACTCACTTTACCGTGTATTTACATAAACATTCTCAATTGTTTCCTAGATATTCATAGGAATGAAGAAAAACTTCAAAGAAATAATACATTTCACAATTATACCACAACAAATTGTAATTTTATTCGACCATCCAGACATCGTTTAATGACTTCTGAACGCAATACCATAGACGTGAAGTTATATAATAAATTGCCAGTGCATATTAAAGAATTACCTACTCATAAATAAGTTCAAGACACTCATTCGAAAATGTTTGCTGTCGCACTGCTTCTACTCGGCGGGGGAGTATTTGGAGGTTGATGTGAGTTTATGGGATACTTCAACTATATAATGAAAAATGTCCAACACATATGCCATGGGGGACCAGTCTTCACCACTTTAATGTTAAATAATAAAAAATTATAAAAAAATGTAAAAAAGAAATGTGAAGAAATGTAACTGTTGTATTGTTTTTTTTGTACGAATATTTTAATTTTAACTGACTTTCCACAAATGGATTTTCTGTGATGTGGCTGAATACATAAATAAATAAAAAAAATAAATAATGAACTTCGTATGAAAATGATATTTCGAAAGTATTGTAAATATTCCTCACGGCTGAAAATGAAATTTCACTTCTCTGACACATATGTGTTCTATTATAGAAGTAACATTAATTTATAACTGTTATTGATGTTCATTAACAAGTTCTACAAGTTCAATTGGTCCAGACCTAAATTGAAACGTTCATTTGCAATTTGCAGATGATTTGTAGGAACAAAGCGGGTTTGATATGAAAATCAGTTCGGAACGTTTTCAAAGGACAGAAAAATTGATACCCCATTGTTTTTATACGAAGAAGTGAAAAGACCTTGGCCTTTTGGTTTTTGCATGTTTAGACAAACATCTCGACATTAGCATTTTCTTGTTCATAAAAAATCAAACATTTCGATCTTATTGCCTCAGGCAATTTTTACCAAAGCTTACATTCTCCAATTATTGGAGAATTAGACTAATTTCCATCTGCTTCGTAAGCAGTTTTACTCTTATACTCATGGTGAAAGAAACACGGCAAATTTTTTTATTTGTGGGTAAACATATTCATCTCTATTCATTCCCTATTTATAGCCATGCACAGTATCTCAAGAATTTATTTTGGGTATTCTCTAAGAGTTCAATCAATAGTCTCAAAATTACGTGAAAAAGTTATTTTCAGACATTTAGCCAAGTTCAGTTTCAGTAAGTTAATGTTACGCCACCTTGAAAGGTTATTTAAATCAGACTGTAAACTCTCAGCATCAGATATGGATTGAACTGTTCTAAACATCTTTAAATCATCGGCAAATAATAGAAATGAACTATTGGTAATAACATTTGGAAGAGGTGATTTTGATGAGGTCAGATACTGAACTCCCGTATTTGACATAGGATTTAATCCATGGGATTCCTTCAACTCCCATGGATTCGAGCTTTGCAAGTAATAAACCGTGGTGTACCAAATCAAAGGCTTTAGAGAAGTCCGTATATATAGAGTCCACCTGCAGTTTATTCTCTGAGTTGATGATAGACTTTTGGTAGAGTAATGAATTAGTGGTTGTAGAACGACCTCTGCAGAAACCATGTTCGCTGATAAGACTGTTTTTGATGTCCCAGGATAATTTTTTGGAGTCAAGCATTTTTGGTAACTCAGATTGATTACATATACCTTTATAGTTGATGACATTATCACTGTGTAAACTGTGTTTCCAAGAGTTGAAAAATATTCCTTTTTGAAGAGATAGATTAAATAAAGAGTGAATTGGTTTTGCTAAAGTGAAAATGCAAATTTTGATCAAATGCAAAGGGATCTCATCAGGGCCATATGATAATTTATATGGAAGGGTGAGTACTAAATCGATAATTTCTTTAATATCTACAGTGTAAGAGCAAATGTCAACACTATAATCGTGGGTATAATGTGGGATTGGATTAACTAGAGTATCATCATACACTGTCGAAAATTAGTTTAAGAAGAGATTAACTATTTCGGTAGAATTTGAACTAGAAATATTATTATAAGTCATACAAGATGGTAGATTGTATGTCTTTTTTTATCATTAATGAAATTCCAAAAATAACGAGGATTTGATGCAATGTTGTTTTCAGTCTGCAAAATGTATTTACGATAGCAGTCATCACGTAAAATTTTGCATTGTTCCCTTAAATATTGAAACCTCTGATATGCTTCAAGATTCCCTATGAGCAATTTTTTTCTCAGAAACCATTTGTTTCAATTCCCTATTGAACCAAGTTGGAAAGGTGGAAGTTTTGAAATATTTTAGAGGAACAAATTTTTGAATAGCTTCATGTAATATATCGTAAAACTTACTTAGAGAAAGATTTATGTCATCGTTCAATATGGAATTCCATTCAACCGTATCTACATCAATAAGATTTCAGTTTATGAACCTGACACTGTAGTCGAGTTGTGAAGATGAGGTTCAGCTGAGGTTGGATATTGATATTGATGTTCAACAATTGTTGAACAATGATGACTGTCTTTTAAATGTTATCAGCGTGTTCTTTGAACGAGTTCCTATGTCTTGTTGAGTTTGACCGATATACTTTTTGGTCAAAATACTCTCATAAATTGATGCAATTCAAGGCCTTCAAACCCTAATGGAATAGTTGAATTCATTATTCACGGACGTTTCTGTTTCTTCTATTGTACCCTTTGGGTTCTCGACTATTATGATAGAACTGGATCCTGAACTAAAAATGAGAATAAGTTTTTCATAAAGCATTGAGAGTGTGTTCTTACAGGAAGCAATGTGTAGTGTGTTCATGTAGGAAAACTTTGCCAGACGTTGGGTAGAAGTGATTTGGTGGTCTTAGAGGGCTGTTGGATTATTTTCTGTTCGTTGCTTGCGGACAAAACTCGTATTTCATAGCAAATTTGCGAAGAACTGGATTATTAATAATCTATTTCCATTCTATATAAGTATAAAACATATTTTGTATTATTGGATCTAGGATTATCGATCATTGTTTGTCTGTTGATGCCTCAGTTCTGCATCTAATTCTGAGAATTGCTTCAATGACATGACTGGCGAACAGAAACAGATAAACATCAAACTTTTTTTCATTTCTTCATGGGCCATAAGAAAATAATCGAGTCTCTCTACACAAAATATCATAAATGGGCCAATATCGATCAATAACCTTCATTTGGAACGAATGAAAATGAAGGTAGATAAAACTCGTCAAATGGCTAGACTAAAATGTTACACAACATCAATCATAAGTTAAATAACAGATTAAATATCACATGCTCTTGTCGAGTTTCGTTCGAATTATATTGCATTCATTTTCAATTTTTCTCTCTAAATATAAACGGTTTTTTATGGGCTAGTTAATATTTCGTAGGCTCTTGATTATAAATGGAATTTTGCCTTGAAAATACGTAACGCCGTGAAACAATACCCAATCATAACAAATGACTAGTTTTTTTATTTTCTCGTTTTCAGCGAGTGTGTTGTGTTTCAAAAGAGTTGCTTGCCAGTGTTGGAAAGAACCGGAAAAACTGCTAGCTCTTCACGGTTTGTTTATTTTTGTAACTTGAGGTTGAAATATTTATGTGATTATATAGGCTGATTGTCTCTCTTAAAGTATGGGTAGTGAATATTTGGTGAAGGTTGGGTTGATCGCAATTCCTGTATGTTCCGCTTGAGCTCTTAATTTTTTGATTAAATTTGATGAACCAATCAGCGACTGCCATTAATCAGATTTTAAATGTCAGATATTTTGTATTCGTGAATTTCTTTGTTAAATTTTTTTCTCAATACAGAGTTAACATCTTGTGGTGTGTGAATCTGATTCGGAGATATATTCTTTGTCTTGAATGATTTCAGGAAGTCAAGTCTTTCCAAAATATTTTTGGTTGTTGCATTTCAATAATTAAATAAAACACATCAATAAAATTAGTCAGAGAATCGGATCTGACCGCTCGCCGCTTTTTTCATAACGATGTATCAGTCACCGTCGCAGTCCGATTCTCCGTAGTTCCTTATGGTTCTAGATTGCTCCATATTGACGCGAGTAGAACAATGAAACTTCTAGGCGTGCTGAACGAATAAGGTTAGGTCAGCTCGGCCCTCCACTGCGACTCGTAAGCGTCTGTTGTGGCTCATTGCTCATACCAATTCATATTTCACCAAATAAACCCAGCTTCTGGACGTAGCCGATTAGTTTGTTTGGTGTATGATCTTTCAGGTTCGAGGGAGACAGTGAAACTCTGCCAAACATCGAAAACATGATTCGGTCCTCGCATAATCTTCACGGCACAGACAAGTAGGATCCCCGACAATTTTAGTCTTGTCATGTGATGATTCTAACAACAGTGGCCCGTAGGAAGTTCTGTTGAATATGACAGGTCAACCCTGCTGGAGTCTAACAGTGATTTGGTCAAATTCTTCGAGAAATGTGTGAATGCCTTGGAATAAGCCAATCCTGGTAGATTTTGACAGAAGTTTAATAGTTTCTTTGCTATCCAGGTGTTCAATGTATAATTGGAAAAACTTGGTGAGATGCCAGTGGTAGGTTCTGGTCCGATGAACCGACTTGCGGCATCTTCTTAGGCAAGAAGATTTCGCCGTTTCATTGCCCTCTATATCGGAGTGGCCAGGAATCCACACCAGAGACTTGAGAGACTAGAGAGTTAGTCTTCCTATTAAGGAGAGTCTCCTCTGGCAGTTGGACGCCAGCTTAGATGTTGATCGATACGAACCAAGTGCTTTCAAAGCCGCTGACTGTCCGAGAAAATTTTCATTGATCTTTGTTTGAGGTTGGTCTCTTCCAGTCTCTCTACACATAGATCGAAAGAGTGAACTTCCGCCTGGAATACTGTCGCATATAATCCTAGACAGAGTGATATTTCTGTTCTAGGTAAACGACTGTATACACCTGCACCAGAACCTGAGGGGATTTTTGAACCATCTGTAAACCAACAGTAATCTGCTCTCAGTAGTTCCTCTTTTTGGACGACCCAGTCGTCTCTCTTTGCAATTAGAACGGTATAAGGCAGATCAAAATTCACTGTTGGGGGCATTAAATCAGAGGTCATTCCCAGACTTCTTTGACTTTCATTGTCAATCAGCAGTCTGCTACGCTGTGTACAAGTCTGATGCATGCAATTGGCAATATGCATGATTGTGTAGGTTGTCCATCAAGCTTCTCTCTCCAGCAAGATGTGGAGAGGTGGTAGGTCTTGTTGGATTTCCATAGCTACTGACGGTGTGGTGCTGACGGCACCAGTGATCGCCAAACAAGCTTGTCTTTGTAAACTTGAGAGCTTCTTCTGGGTCGTTCGCTCTGAAATTTTCGGCCACCAGGTAAATGCACCGTATGTGATCATTGGTCTAACAACCATCACATATATCTAGTGGATTTGTATGGGACCCAGGCCCCATAAGGACATTCTGGCTTTTTCTACGAGCACTATCGAAAAATAGATAGATGTGCTCATAGAAACACTCCAGAAATTGAAAGTCCGCAGTAAAAGTAAGCATAGCATATAGTCAGTTTTGAAAATAAGATATTCCGATAGGTTAGGCCCTACTAAAAATGTAAAGACCATAACAAAGTAAAGGAACACATAATTGGGCATATAGAAGACGTTGAATTTTTGCGATGATCGATTTTTGGAATTTTCAAAAATGTAGGGCGCCTTCACCAAATCGTCTGTCCCTTTGTCAGATGAATACTATTCATTTTTTAAACAAAGTTATCATAACAGAAGACATCAGAAATCGTCGAAAAAATCGATGAACATTTCCCTTTCGTACTGTAATCGTCCTTGCCTGGGGTTTTCGAGGGATGGACTTTCAATTCACCAAAGGGAAGTCGTGTGGGTGATCGTGTCTCAGAATCCGTGCCTCTCCAACTAGTAATTGAACAATATGTTGGGAAACAAAATGCCGAAGATTTCAAATGACAAACTTATTAGTGTTTTGAGAATCTGTTCAAGCTGCACTCAACAAACAGCCATGGTTAATGGTTAATTGATAATCGACGTGTAAATATTGAAACTTCTCAACTCTTTTTTGTTGACTTTTTATTATCTTTAACAGATGATATGCCGTGATTTATTTCTCCGAGCGAATGAATAGTAGGTATTAATTTTTTTACTATGCAAATATTTCAGTTGCTGAATTTAGTAAGGTCACAGCGCAGTATCCAGTAGAATTTTTGTAACTGAAACGCGTATTTATCATTGTCTGCGACTATTGAGGACCCATTACTGAGTGCTGTTAATGATTGATATTCTGTGTTGATTCAACGGCGAATAGAAGTACACACTCTCTTATCTTGTTTACAATCTCTCATATTTTCATTGTGAATTTGATGTGAATGTCGGTAGCCGATATTATTGGTCAAAATTCGTGGTAAAATAATTTCATGGGTAAGTGAATGTATTTTTTTAAAGCTTATTGAGTGGAATAGCTGAGGATGTTTCGAAACTTCTGAAGTTTACAGTGACCGGCAGACATTTTGACGCAAAAGAGATATTTTTTCATTCCGAGTATATCAAAAAATGTTATTATCATCACCCTTTCATGGTGCGTAGAGTGATACTTTTTGACAGAGGTTTATAAAAAAAAAAGGTGCTTTCAGTAATTTTTTTGTACTTGCGAAATCTTCAATATCAAATCACGCCATGCTAGAAAGGTCGTTGCTAGGTGAATTTATCCTGAAAACAATGCAAAAACACCAACAAAAACGTGCAAATAAGTCTTTACCAAACCGGATATCATGCAGGGACGAATTTTAATTCTAAGGATGAGTGCGCTAAGTTAATTTTTGTTATTCTAAACCAATAATGACTCGAGAATTATTGGGACAAATTTCAATTCTTTTGCACGGTTGAATAGATAATAATCCCCCTTTCAAATGAGCTATCACTAACCACTCCATGCTATTAAAATTTTTCGAAAGGTTTCATACAAAAATGTTCTGAAGCAGCGGTGTCAATAGCTTTCCTTTTGGGCATCTCTTTATGACCAATCCTCTTATGGTGGCTTCATTCAAAATGGTTTTGATTTGTCCATTTGGCGTCAAATACAAAACAATATCGATACTATATGTATATTAAGTTTATTGAAAATTACATGTACAATGTATAGAATATTACACCTTTAAGGACAGACAGACATTTTTCTTTCTGTTGTCGAATTGGATCAAGTACGGTACGCAGAACTGATGTTCTGCGTTATTACATTATAGAGAAGTGCGAAAGTTATTTTCAATTTCTGATTAAACACTTTCATGTAGGTATACATTCGCTTATTCTCTTGAGTGTGTAGATATTCCGATAATTTGGGTGACCCCGCTGATATCACGTCCTTGTGTAACAGAGCCGCATGGAAATATATTGTTGTTTTGAACCAGATACAATCCTTCTGGCTTCTGGTTAATGTTTTGATTTGTTTATTGATGGTGGTTGGATGAATTTACAAGTACTTCGTTTATGTGAACAAACAAACAGCGGTGTGCAAGAGCATAATTTTGTCACCATAAAAAAGATCCGGAAATCATCATCGAGACTATATGATGAATTGGACGTTTCAAGGCGTAGTTGCCACAGGAGTCCTCGATGTTTCTAAGGGGATTTGAGCGTATGGACGAGTTAAAGATTATTGAGCTGTAACTAAACGAGTCATAACTGTCCACTAGTTCTGTAGTGTCGAACCCCATTATCGTAGCAATATAAATCTTGTTACAAAATAACTGGTTTTCAACTAATGATTTATTCAGAATTAGGAACGTTTATTTGGCCTGAGCATACACGAACATATGTCTGTTACCCACATGAATACATGATACATTCAGCATTCTATTTCCGACCCATTCAGTGCATCAGCTACATAATAATCCCTGTAACAATTTATTTTGTATTTATTGGTTTCTTCATTCTGGTCCCGACAAACTTCGTTAAAGTAATCCAATTCATGCACTAGTATCTAAAACTGGATATTATAACGGTAAATTTACTTAATCCTGCCATTATATGCTATGACAAAACTGCCAAGCTGTGACCCGTTTAACGAGTGCACCAGAGTTGGAAAGTTTTGTTTGCTGATGGGCGATAACTCTTTTATAACTGAGCGAAATGTACCAAATTTGTCCTCAGCGAGTTTCAGACGAAATGTATAAGCGAATCATATCAGGAATGAGGATCATTAAATTTGTAGTAGATAATCTTTAAAAATATTTGTGGGTAATATTTTGTAATAAATTAGGTACTCTAATACCCTCTATAAATTGTGTTCGCAGATAAGATACGGTTTTTCGAATTTCGAAAATATTTGTCAAAATTGAAAATTTTTATTATAACCGATACACATGTTTGAAATGTCGATAAATACACAATTAAACGTAAATGTTTTTATTTTGAAAAGTTAGGGTGCGTACAGACCTACAATAAAATTGGAAACATACAATTAAATCAAAAACAGTGCATTTCATTGCCCCTTTTCAGGAAATTGACACCGACTCATTTTTTTTCGGCGGGAGAAAGACCTTCGAGAGTCCGGGACAAAAATCTCCTCTCTTCGCCATCATCAATTGGGATATGCTTCACATACGCCTGGCGACGTTTCCTTTTATGCTTCACATCTCATCTCTTCAACTAGCTTTGTCTTTGTCCCTTATTTAGTTCATTTCACGAGCTATCCTCTGGTGTTTCAGCTCGCCTTTTATCTTTGTCTCCATGACATTGTGGGTAAACTCCTTCATCTTCTCCTAGCTGCGTAGAAAATTGTCCACTGTGATCACTTGCCCGATTTTGATTTGGACAGATGCCACTTCCTTCCACATCTAGGACAGGTGATGAGGGTGTGCTCTGCGGTGTCCACCATTCCACAGTATCTGCATCCCTCATAATTTGATGTTCCTATTCAGTTGCTGGCCGAAAGACCCGTGGCCCGTCAAAATTTGCGTAGTGTGGTGGTCTACGTCGCGATTCTTTAGACTGTGTCACACCCCACTGATGGATTCAGTCTCTTGGTTCATTGCTCATGTTTTTTGGTTCTTTTCAGCATTTCTCTGTACCTCCTGAAGGAGTTTCTTCTTTTGGCTACGTAGGCCTCCAAGGTTTGGCAGTAGCCGTATTAACATTGCCGCCCTGATCTCTGCCTTGTCGACCGCTATCTTCACGAATTTTCCTTAGTTTTCCCGCTGGTCGTTGTTATCCCAAGATAGCACACGCTTATTTTCGGCCTCATTTGTGCTCCATCGACTACAAAGCTCCTTGGGACCATTCAGAATGGTCGCTTCTCTTTTCTCCGGAGTAAGAGTCAAGTCGTACTCGACCATACATCCTCTCACCTCACTAATGGATCTATTTTCCCTCTCTATCGGCTCCTGTATGGAGTTTGCTCCAACCAGTAGTGCCAGGTTGTCCGCGAAGCCTATTTGTATCAGTCTTCTGGCAGTGCTATCTTCAGAGCCTCTTCGTATAACTTGTTCCACAGTGTGGGACCAAGGACTGACCCCTGTGACTCCACAGCTCATTCGCAGCTCGGTGCCTCTGCTGACTTGTATTCTTCTGCCCTATTTTTCGGCTCTTCAAATCCGCTATGATGCGCTTCCATCCTGCGTATTTCTAACATCCAGTGTTAGCAAGGCACGCCATTTGCTTGGCGGTCTTCTGCACTCCTCTACATTCTCAATTGCTTGCAGGGTTAACCTTCCCTTCCTGAAGCCAAACTGCCTTTCGCTCAGACCTGTGTTCTCCTCCAGTTTGTCCTCCAGTCTTTTCTTCACCAGGCTCTCGTAGAGTTTGCTTACGGGATGTGATAGACAAATTCCAGCGACTGATATATGAATCTGCCGTGTTTGCGGGGCTCATTATCATGCACCCTTAGCCTGGTAAGTCCTCTGTTTAGTACATTTTTGAGGAGAAAGTACTTGTTAAACTTACGATACTTATGTATGCTGGAATGGTGTCGACCGAAGCCTGCAAGCACTCGCAGCGCATCCAAACGACTGTATCTGTCGCACTTGGTTATGATACGGAGTACCTTGTTGTACAGACTACCGAGTCTCTGGAGTCTTGTACATGTTGCAGAACCCTGATTATTGCGTTTATGAAGTGTATCAACTGAATGAGTACCTTCCTCGGCAGGTTTTCAATCAGGATCGTGTCCAGCCCAGGCGCCTTATTGGTTGGAAGGCTTTTTATGACTTCCGTTAGTTCCCCATAGTTGGTTTCGTAATTGAGATGAACTCTTCAACTTGGATTTGGAATGTTCTGTCTGTCAAAAACAAGTTATCCATTTCACTGTATAGGCCCTTGTGGAGTCCAAGATGGTTTATTTCATAAACATGTCCTTTTTGCAAAACACAGTCGAAGGTCTAAGAGACATCTAACAGAGGCAAGTGTATTATGCGACTCGGTAAGTATGGAGGTTCCCAGCCATCGACGAATTGACGTAATCACTTTTCAGTTATAATTAAATCAGAATTTCTGTGCGAGAAGTACCTATGATTATAATGCACTTATCACGTCAGCGATACTCAAATGCACATTTAACTTTTTTTTGCAAATGACTGGCGTCTGCATTGTTGAAATATATCAAGGTTAAATTATTCAACAATCCGGAATCCTCAATAGAAACTTGTATACGTAGAAATTTTATGAGCAGTCACATGCTCTCAATAACATACGAAAATGATACCAAGCATAGAGGAAGATTGATTCAGAAGTTCTAACTTATTATGCTTTGATTCAATATTTTACCTGGTGAGCGCAATTACATTGACACTTGCAATTCATAAATATTCGAACAAAGACAGAGGACCCCGCACTGCTCTTATGGAAAATGGCGATCCTATGACTAGTTTTTTATGTACAGGGTGCTGAAGTTGAGAATTATAAACTTTTACTTAACGCGTATTTCGAAATCTAATCAACTGATCTTCAGTTTTTTTCAAGAAACATTTTATTTCGTTCATAAGAGAAGTGCGGGGTCCTTTGTCAGTGAGTGACAAATCTCTCTAACGAATTCTCTGCACAAAATCAAACTTTCAGTCAGTAATGAACGAATATTTCAACGTCCGCAGTGAAAATTTCAGAAGATTTTTGGTCGAAAAAGTGGACCTACCCACAAAATCTTAATTTTATAAGTGAAATGGCGTTCTTATTCAAAAATATGAGCTGATCGAATTTTTGAGAGATTCACAGACGATTAGTCAAGTAATGCAATAGATACTGAAGGAAACTGAATTTTCGGAATTTTTTCTTGGTCAGCTAATTCTGATAACGAAAAATTAGCGGGAAAATACCCCTCTTAACTTAAGATGAAGTTTTTCTTTGTGAATTTCAAGTTGACCTGAGTACAAAAGTAATTACTCGAAAAAAGTCATGAAAAATACAAAAGCATCAGATTCACCCGAAATTCACAGTATACGCAAGATGACATGCTTAATCCGAAAATATATGATTTGTATAATTCTCAGATACATGATTTACCTTTGAAATAGAATAAAACGTCAAAAATTTCCTTGCAAGATGAAAATTGCGGGTGGGCTGTAAAAAACCAATGAAATCTTCAATTTACTCGGAATCGATAGAATTTCGTAAATATGGGCAAATAAAAATTTTAAAAATATTTTTCTGGGAAATAACTCCTTTCAACTCCAAAAAAACTTTTCAACTCGAGAACCATTAAAGATAGAGCAATTCTGCGAACGCCAATCGATTCAGAATGATGAAGTTAGTATACATTGTGAATTTCGAGTTGACCTGAGTGCAAAAGTAATTACTCGAAAAAATCCGTATGGGGTAGACCCCTAAAAATCATGAAAAATACAAAATCATCACAATAACTTGAAATTCACACTATATACGCAAAATTTCATGCTGTATCCGAAAATATATGATTTGTATATGCTCAGATACAAGGTTTGGCAGAAAAAAATTAATAAAACGTCAAAAATTCCCTTGCAAGGCCAAAATTGCGGAGGTGCTATACAAAATCTATGAAATCTTTGATTGACTCTGAATCGACTTCAAATTCGATGTGCATATTCATAAAAGATCGAATTTCACGAATATGAGCAGAAGAAAATTTAAAAAATGTTTTTCTGGGAAATAATTCCTTTCAACTCCAAAAAAACTTTTCAACTCGAGAACCATTAAAGATAGAGCAATTCTGCGAAAGCCAATCGATTCAGAATGATAAAGTTAGTATACTTTGTGAATTTCGAGTTGACCTGAGTGCAAAAGTAATTACTCGAAAAAATCCGTAAGGGGTACCCTTAGAAATCATGAAAAATACAAAATCATCAGATTAACTTGAAATTCACACTATATACGCAAAATTTCATGCTGTATCCGAAAATATATGATTTGTATATGCTCAGATACAAGGTTTAGCAGAAAAAATTAATACGACGTCAAAAACTCTCTTGTAAGATCAATATTGCGGAGGTGCTGTACAAAACCTATGAAATCTTTGATTGACTCTAAATCGACTTTAAATTCGGTGTTCATATTCATGAAAGATCGAATTTGACGAATATGAACAAAAAAAAATATTTTTGTGAGAAATAAGTCCTTTCAACTCCAGAAAAACTTTTCAACCCGAGAACTATTAAAGATAGAGCAATTCTGCGAACGCCAATCGATTTAGAATGATATAATTAGTGTACTCTGTGACTTTCTAGAAAAGTAATGAAAAAGTCGTAAGGGGTGAAAATCATGAAAAATACAAAATGATCAGATTCACTCAAAATGCGCACTGTATACGCAAAATTTCATGCGGAATCCGTAAATATTTGAATTGCTTATACTCAGATGAAAGGTTAAGCGTTTAAAATCAATAAAACGTCAAAAATTCCCTTGCAATATATGCTATTTTTCGTCTAAATTCATATGTTTCACTAAACTTAGCATCAAATGATGGATATACACATCAAAATAACAGTCAAATTGTTTGATTTTTATTATACGTGAGTACGGATACGAATATGCGATAATTTCTCTATTTTTTGAGCACAATTTTTCGTGGATTTGTCCCGCCCTTCTTACGTATTTCGAAACTTAATAATAAAGCTCAGCTGAGAAAAATCTCTTCTCTACCTTGGTGTATTTTTTCGCATAGGAGTTTAAATTGAAAACTTTAGTGTAAATATAAAAAGAAAAAAAAAAAAAGTAAACAAAACAAACAGTAAACAAAAAGTAAAACTACCTCAATATCGTTAGACTCTCGTGGGTTTCCTAATTCTTTAGCTTGTTTTTTTAATAAAAATATTTGGTACCTATGCATAAACCAAAGATCGTTTTTGCCATTAGCCCTCAAGGCGAGAAGAAAAAAAATCACGTTTTCCTAAAATTCAATTTATCCTACTTTATTTTTTGTTTGCGAACTTTCCAAAGTATACGGACCTTTTTATACCAGATTTGTCTAATCGTAAATCATAGAAAGAAAAAAGGAACATGAAGTATTTTTTTTCAGCAAGTTTTCAAAGCGAGTGAAAGAATCGCATTTTTCCCAAAACAACATATATAATTTTTACTTTATTTTCTATTTGATTTGCAGATTTTCCTTTTTATATCAGATTCGTCTAATCGTAAATTAATAGATAAAACTGATTTGAACGAATTGAAAGAAATAACATTTTTCCCAAAATCCCATTATTTTTGCTTTATTCTTTATTTTGTTTGCAAATTTTCTTTTATTCACCGATTGATTTATCCACAGCTTTTTCAAATATTATTTATGGTTTCATTTTTATTTTCAGATTGTTAGTTTAGTGTATAGTGCGTTTGTTTCATTAAGTGTTTCGTTCGATCATGTCGGCTCAATCTAGCGGCGAATGTAGGCAGCAGAGATCGAATTCTGTAGGAGCGAGAAGGCTGTCGTTCCGAGGTTTACACGCACTTCTCAGAGATGGCATTAGTTGGCAGTGAGTTTTTTTATTTTTGTTTGTTTTCGTTTTATGGCATGCTATAAATTTTAAATGATATTTAATCTGGTGAGCGGGATGATGATAATAAATAACTGTGCGCTTCAGTACTAAAAACGTTTTATTAACCTTTTTGATGGTTTATTTTGCTAACATTAGTTTTGCTACCATTTATGCCTTAGAAAGTTTCGTTGTGGAATACTTGATGACCAATTATTGCAATTATTTGAAAATCTTTATTCTTTACTGACCCATTAATGCGATTTTCATTTTTTAATGTGAAAGGACCTGTTACTTTGGGAAAATGAAGTTCTTGGCATCCCGAACAAAAGTCTCCACGGGCACAAAAAGATACTATTAGTAGTTTCAGAGGTATGGGACCTATAAGTCCAAGACTTTAAATGATGTTGCGCCTGTAAGTAGACTTAGCTGGGAGTCAAAATAAACGTGAACTTGAGCTCTGACTGGTGGATTTTTTTTTTTAATTCTACGTTTAAAAGTAAGTGATGGAAATGTTGAAAAATCCGGGAAAACCTGATAAATCGTGAAAACTCGCTTATATCTACATTTTTCGCTATTGAGAAGATGTAAACAGCCTAGATTTTTTCGAAAAAAGAATTATTTTTTCAGAACTTGGAACCTCTTGCTTAATAATGTGTGTGAAAATCGGAAAATCAAAGAAAATAAAGCGCATACCGTTCATTTAAGCGATTTTCTTCTGATTGCTGGAGCGATTATAAATAAGTATCAGGGTCCTCGTCGTAAGGGAAAACTTTGATGAAGAAGTAGCTGAACAAATGCTTGGGAGGGTTAATGATGCAAATACTTCACAAGCTAGACTAGTACAAGAAAACTTTTCACGCACAGGAGGACGATGGGCACCATTGACACCTCAACATGTTCCATTATTTCTGCAATTGGAATTAAATTTTATAAGCGCGTCAACACTTCTTATCTTATCAACTCCGCTTAGCTCCTTGTTATATTCAGGATTCTTCATTAAGAAATATAATTGAAATTGAAGAAGAAGGCGATCATATATTGGAAATTGATTTGAATATGAATGAGCCTGGTTTAGTCAGACTTCAGAGTTTACTCTCGAAATGTAGATTTTAGGCGAGTTTTCCACGAATTTTCAGGTTTTCCTGTATTTTCCGACATATCCATCACTTACTTTTAAACGGTAGGGTTCAAAAATGCAATTTTTTCAACAGCCTTAGCTTAAATTCACGTTTAGTTTTACTCCCAGCTTAGTCTACTTACAGGCGCGACATCATTAAAAGTATATCTGAAACTACTCATAGGATCTTTTTGTGCCCGTGGTGACTTTTTTTCGGGATGCCAATAACTTTATTTTCCCAAAGTTACAGCTAATTCGACAGAGGGCCAGATTCCCATAAGGTCTGTGCGGGGTTCTTTGGAAAAATATGTCTATTTTGAATTCTGGTATTTTATATAAGTATTAATGACAAATAATGCGAAAGTTGTCTATTGTTATTTATGCCATTACTAGACGAGGTAAGTTACTATAAAGACAACTTATATGGGAAGTTTTTTCTTAAAGTTTCAAGTTTTACTTGGTAATGGAAAACCGTTGAAAACTTCAGTGTTGGGGGTACGACCGCCTTAATTTCAACAAAAATCGAGTTGATAATGTGTGGTAAACTCAACCTAATTTTAAATATGGTTGTTTGAAAAAGCAGGAATTCAGATAATTTTTTCAACAGTGCATGACCAATCAGAACAGTTGTGGAGGGTGGGCATAACTGATTTGAAAAATAGAGGAAAGAAGGGCAAATTCTTCTGAAAAACTCACGTTTACGTTCCGAAAATTTACGCCATTATTGTTAGTTGAATATGCTTGAACTATTAGCCGATTTAACTTGACCTGATTTACTGAACGTAGACAGAATAACGATCCGAGGTTGAATGAATCTTCCAAATTAGACACACCTACTCAACAACAACGTATTGATTGTTTCATGCGAATCGCCTTTATGAAAGTTAGGTCGATTTGAATTTCAGCGTGTTACTTTGTATAGGTATTCTGTATTTGGCAGTTTTGTTCGTCAAAAAACTCGTAGAGATGCTTAATATAAAAAATTCTCAATCCCTAAGTTGGTCTGCCAGAGAATAATCATGTACTTACTGTAATAGGCTTTGAGGCTAATATGTCAAAAATCAGTTCTTCGCCTGGTTATGAAATCTGCACTTGAGATTGCCTCTCAGTTTACGACTGACTAGTTTGCTACTTCAATCCTCTGGCAAATATTCTCATACTACTGAGACATGTATTGTTGTCGGTATTAACTGACATTTGCCTTTGGGTACAATAGATCACAGATCATCTTACTTATTTCAATGAGATGTCGCGTTGTAACAGAGTCAAAATGTGTCATTACCTTCTACCATTGACGATAATTTGTTTTCAAACCTGGTTTAGATATATGATTTATTATGAATGCTTTGCGTTTTGCCCAGATTTCCTTTCACTCATGTTGTATTATGCCCTAATTTCGTTATAATCCTTCCTAAGTCATTTAAATATATTTACTTTTGACTCATTTCATTAAGGTTCGGAGCGCTACATTCGGCTGTTCGGAGGCTATGGGGACACCAAAATGTGGCCGTTACAAAATTTTGGCACAACCAAATGTGGGCACAGCCACAAGCTCCCACACTTCTTATCGGTGGAAACGGTAATTTCGGGATATAACATTACCGATCATTATTAACTACTGCAACTACTACATACTCTCGTTTCCGAATCATGATGGCTAATAGATTCATTTGTTTTTCAACCTTGCGAAGTGGATTGATTAATAATATTCCTTGTCGAACGAACATGTGATACGAATTTAGCACGTTTCGTTTCGTTTTCGGTCCGCTTTAATGGATCTGTTTTTATTTACTGAGCCACATATCGTAGGAATTATATCGTAGCTTGTTCGAGATTTACATGAATGTTTACTTGTTTTTTGTAGATGTAATTGCCATTATCAACAGGTGAATAATGTCGTTATGATAGTAGGCGAACAACTAAGTTTTTTCAAATTTTGATAACAGTTTTATTGTAGTTGATTGAAAAAAATTGTTAGGTTTCTTGACGAGAACAAAAATCCTGTGATGTTCACAAGAGATTATAAGAAGTAAGGAAAAGGAAAGAGACAAGTATAGAAGGGATCCTTCATCAGATGCTGGAGTGTATCGCATAGGTACGTTGCACGTGTGGAAAGAAAAGTACATCGAAACGACTAAAAGATCAATGGGTATGAGTCTAAAAGAACATGAAAGAAAATTCAGGCTGAGTCAAAAAGAGACGTGAAAGTTCTTAACCCCACGCGTAAGGACTACGACTTCTCTAAGTCGCACAAGTCTCTCAGAGACTTCTGAGGGTTGTGCTATTAAGGGTGCAGCCGGTTGACGCAGATTAAAATTATAACAACATTTTTTTTCTCAAGGATATCACAACCGATTCGTAGAAAAATCAATTGCAATCCATAAACACACGGGTAATTTCAATAGGGAGGAGGAAACTCTGAAACTGAATTAAATCTAGAATCCGATACTCAAAAACGCTAGGAAAGTTCTATTAAATATCGATCATGAGATACACTTTATACCGAATGGCCACTTTTTTAATGGGATTGTATTGGTAACTTTTAAACCATAAGAGTTAAAAGGTCGGTCAAATGGAGAAAAAGTTGCATTCATAGAAGTATTGTTGAGCAGTTCAAACAAATCGAGATTATCAGGGCCGGTTATTGAGATATCCATTTTGATTTTTCCGTTTTTCCCACTTTATTCAAATAACATCTAAAAATGTTACAGGAATGTAACGCTGAATTCAACGATATATCATACAATGTCATTCAAAGTTGATTTCCAGGTGATTTTGACCCTTATCCAAATTTATTTGGATCGGATCTGTATTTACCTTTAGTTTAATTAACAACATGCAATACATTTCGATTAGAAAATCAACCAACTCATCTTAAACTGAATAGAACGTATCAGAATCAAAGCAAGAAGCACACATACTATCTAAAACGAACTTTTCCCGATTCATGGAATCGAACAAGAGGTCCAGTAGCATGGCCAGCCAGATCGGATTTGAATCCGCTGAATTTTTATTAGTGGGGATATCTCAAAAATAAAATTTATGATACTATGAACCCGATAATAGAGATTCTTCGCGAGAAGATTGAGAATGTATTGAAAGGTATTCAAGGAGACGAAATAAGCAAATGTATAAGAAGTATGGGGTCCAGAACCGCAAACACTTACTACATTAATTTTCATTCACTTTCGAATAATCATTTACTTTTTCTTTCATCAAATGATAGTTTCGTTTAACTATTATGAATTAGGTTTTTCTCCTCTTGAAATGTGTAAATAATTATTACTGGTTTCTTGCGTTGATTCTGATACGTTGACGCCATTCAGTTCAAGATGAGTAAGTTGATTTTCTTATCGAAATGTATTGCATCTTGTTGATTAAACTAAAGGTAAATAATACAGATCCGACCCAAAGAAATTTGGGTAAGGGTCAAAATCACCTAAAAATAAACTTTGAATGACATCGGTCGGTGGCTTAGCGGTCCAATGCACAGGCCGTTCGAAACTCCAGCATAGCGATATTTGCTTCGAGCCCGATGTAGATAAGAGAATTTTTCTCAACTACTTTATATCGGATCGATAGGCGACCGCATGCCTTGTTGAAAAGCAAGTGTATTGTGAGTTGTCTAGATGCCAATCTCGTATAGTGCTAGCTTGGAGTGCACACCGACCACCCGAGGTGGTGCTGTAGGTTTTCCGGGTTTTCCTACAGCTGAAAAGTGAATACATCATCTAAAACATCAGTAAGTCGCCCGGAGCGCCACGGCAAGTAATAATAATAGCCGTCCTCTACCCGCATAGGCTATGCCTTTAGGTACACTCAACGAGAGAGTCCGTATTGAAAAAAATGAGGTTGAGGGTGGCCCAGAGAGTACGAAACGTGGGATACAAAATCTGATTACGTCAAATTGAGGATAATTCACTGTCGAATAGAAATTTCCATAACATTTTTTGATAATATTTGAAATAAAGTGAGAAACAAAGAAAAATCAAAATAACAGAATTTAATTTTCCTATGATATCTTAATAACCGGCCCTGATAATCTCGATTTGTTTGAACTGCTTGACAATGCTTCTATGAATGCAACTTTTTCTCCATTTGACCGACCTTGAAACTATTATGGTTTGAAAGTTACCAATACAATCCCATTAAAAAAGTGGCCACTCTGTATGATGCTGTAGGATGATTTTCTTTACCAACGCTGTATTTCTGATTTTTACCTTATCAGTATTATTTTCTCGTGAACCAGATTTGAATCTTTTCACCTTGAAAATCTTCACTTTTTTATCTTCCATCATTGTGTGTTCTGCATACTTGATTTAGACGAGCTAAGTATTTTTATGTTTGAAATGACAGCCTCACGTCTTATAATTTATCAATATTTTTTTTTGGGTTATTCAGTTGGAGTTCATTATTATGTATGTTAAATCTTTATAGAAGAAGAAATATAATTGCATATTCAAGAAATTACAGATAGAATGGACCATTTTTCACTTCATAATATCAATAATACCTAGTTATTTGGAATATTGGTTATTATTATAGAAACCTTTACCACAATGATGAAGATGACCAACATCTTTCTTGGGTCAAACTGTCGTCTCAATGTGGCGCCCAACGTGGGGCTGCATTTATTTCATAATATCCAATCGATCTTTCGCCGTTAGGCTGAAGATAAGTAAAGAACTGTAAATAGTTATTATTTGAAGGCAAGAAAATCACGTGACTCAGGAAATTCATCTGGAAATACTGGACAGCGAGTCATTTGAAAACGAAGGTAGGAGTGAACCAATGGTAATGGGTGGGGGACGCAAGCGTCAGCGATTAGGCCCCAGTGGGCCCTTTTCGCAAACCCCGGCATCTTCACTCATCCCATGGCAGATACCTGTTAAAACCTCTTCGACCTTCTTATGAAGGTTGAAATATCATTCCATTGCAAGGAGTGCAATTCCCCGATATCATCCGCTTGGACTGCCTGCAGCCATCTCTTCCTCTCCACTCTTTTCCTAATGTATCAACAGCCCACTCATTTAGTGCTGTTATTACTTGTCTCCTTGTTAGTCCGAGTGCGGGTTCGGGCCCGTAGTAGGGTTGCCCGGCTCCTTGCTTGGCCAGCTGGTCTGCCTGCTCGTTGCCTTTGATCCCTGCATGGCCCGGGACCCACATCAGCGTTATTTCCTTTTCAATCGCAAGACTTTCTAGGGCGTCTCTGCATTCCTGAACCAATTTTGATCTGATAGCGGCCTGACTGTCAGAGCAGACATATACTTGTCTCTCCGGGCCAGCCCTCATCTCCTCCATTCTGGTCGCCTCCAGGATGGCATACACCTCTGCTTGGAAAACCGTTGTTAGAGAACCTAGCGCATAGGCTCTTCTTTCTCCGTTTTCCAGGTATACTCCTGCTCCGGCTTGTCCTTCCTCCAGTTTGGACCCATCTGTAAAACAGACCAGGCTTCCTGGGGGAAAGATCACCCGTTCCTGTTCCCACTCTTTACTGTCTGGGATCTCTAGAGAGGTCGTCCTTTTTCACCTAATTTTGTCCTCCGCCTGCATCACTTTGATAGCGGACAGTGGGATTTCTTCCTCCGCTACCATTGCGATTTCGGTGTGCCCTGTGTACCCCTCTCTTAGCCAACTCCGCGAGTCCCGCATTCTCAGAAAGGCCGCCATCGCTTCCTTCTTTATGCAAGTTTGTAGCGACGGCAGACCCAGCAGGGCATCTAGGGTTGCCGAGGGGGTCGTCCTCATCGCGCCGGTTATTCCCCTACAAGCTAGTCTTTGGAGTGAACCAATACTATCTAATGAAACCTAAAATATGCCACATACCCGGAAAATCATTCCAACAGTTACTCAACGTTTTAATCGTACATCCATCAATAATGAGAGAGGGGGGACCTCTTTTATACTTTATTGAAATTGCCTCAAGATTTAGGGGCAACTTCCAATATGAGGACAGCTCCCAATTTGGAGTATACTCAAGAGTCAATGTTGTAATTTGGAAGTGCTCTGATTTACACAGTTTTCAAGCAGCATAGTTCATGGCGCAATCCATTGGGTACCCTCTCAACAAACTTCAATTAGGAGTTGGCTTTTGGCCTCTTCTTTCCTAGCAACTTCATTATCGTGAAAGTGTATCTACCAGCTTCAGCTCAGTAAGCTTTAAAAGTTGGAACCACCAATCAAATTCGCGATTTTAACAAAATTATTAATAAATTCTGTTGAGCACCTAATATGAGAAGATTATTTCTTCAGATACAACTTTATTGATTTACATTATCAGGGAACAGTATTGACAACTCTTCATGTTTCATTACACCGATGTAGAACTACTTTATATCGCTTCATGAATTTTCAATATCTCGATTGATTGATATCTTGTTTTATTCGAACTGCACGAGCATAAAATTACCGGCGCTACTTTTCTAGTCGTTTGGTAGGTTAGCACTCTTTCTCGATAACGGTGTTATTGCCCACCGTTCTATATACCTACTTTCAGGAAATCTAGTAGGTAGTTATGCATTATTTTTGACGTTACGGTGCATCACGTCAGTAAATCAGTCAATTATTTCATTCTATGTCGTCGAATAATGTGTGTCATAAAGCCAACGTAGCATGTCGCAAAACGAGATGCAGGTGGATTCCATTCCACTGATTACCTTGTCTAACATTTTATTAGTTCTGATGCCGAGTGAAAAAAAAATATCGTGTTTTATTCGGTAAATTCGGAGTTGAAAAAGAAGAAAATTCCCAAATCTGGTTTCAAATAATTTCGAAATGAAATATTTTGAATAATAATTTCGGGAAATATATAAGGTGTGAATTTTTATCATGGTGTGTAGGACGAATGGGAAACAGGCCTATTTTTTGACCGTATTTTTTCTTCGGTGATGTTAACAACCTGAAGATCACCTTCTGGAAAGAAACCAGATCTGCTGATACTCTGTGCGACTACTAATGTTTAGAAAGAGTCACTTTCGAAGAGATGTACATTTTCTTGGTCCGAAACTTTTCAACTTGATTCCACCGGAAATCAAGAACGTACATACACTCCAGGAAATGTAAAAATGCCATAGTATGGTTGGATCACTACAATCACCACACTTTTGGGAAGTTCCATGCGGAGGATTTTGACAGGTCCGAGACCTTTGCCGGTGGATGTTAACCGTTTTTGAACTTATTAGCCCATTTCTTACAATGATGTACTCGTAAATCTTTGATTAGTCTGAAATTTTAAATTGATTTCAATTAAGAAAATAGAAACTCAACCGTAGAAAGTAAATATTACAAACTTGGGTTTGACATGCAATGATTTACACCAGGTGATAACGAGCCTGGAGCTGGCCCTGTCACACCGCGTTGTTCGAAAGAGTGTGTTACGTCACCGCGGCAAAAATATCTATCGGATGTAGTTCAATGTCCGTCGTGTATTAGCCAGAGAAGTAGTTGTTTTTTTTGACTTAGTGGAAACGTGTGAAGAGAAGAGTACTTCGACATTGATAGTTTCATTCGTTTCATCTTTTTTAATGACATTCGTAAAAATATTCTCTCAACCCTTGTCAATCAAGGAGTGAACCTAATTTCTCAGAGAACGTTTAATTATTTCCTGTGTACATTCCATATGACTGACCCACTAAAATTTCATTAAATTTTTCAAATGGAAATTCAAGCTTCGGAATGGGAATATGAAATTTTAATGAAACCAAGTCAGCTTAGTGCTACCGCAGTGTACGACTGCTGCCACGACTGTTACGTCCACTATTTGCAAAAAAGCTGTGACGGTGTCACATTTTGTTTGCATGGAATTATTCATACGACACATCATATAAAGGGCGATGTTTGTGTATCAGATACGAAAATAACACATAAATTTACAGAAGGATTGCACACGTTTCCATGTTATTCCGCAAATATGTCAAGTTGAAAGATAAAAAATTGTTTGTGGCAATGGATGTTTCGACGAAAAACAATTTTGCAAAATACTAACCAAACAGAGCAGCGATCACATACGCAATTTGAATGATTTACTTAGTAGGTTTTCACGGAAATTATTACAGTGAGCATGATTTTTGGGCATATTATCGATTTATAGCTTATAAGGGGTACTTGAAAAAACTTTAATATTTGTTTCATATTTCGGCTGATTCTTTGGAAATGTTTCTTCCCATTTTGAAGGCAAATGTCCAAAATGTATGCTTGTTCCGGCTCAAGTTCTTACACACACAAAGATTTTTGTATCGGCATATGGAATTTCATTATATTTCACCAGATTGTGGAGGTGATTTGTTCAAGCCATGCTTTGGTTCTATCAGATTCTGAGTAGGGCTTGTTGGGCTCAGGAACCTCTACACCGCGACCTACAAAGGTTAATTGTGCATGCCATCATGTTGTTTAAAGTTTTTTGTCCCGCCCTTTCTACTAGACTCCAGATATTAGACTTTAACTCTTCTACCATACTTGCGAGGTTGTGGTTTTTCTCTCTTGCTATTGAAAAACTTAGCGTTGTCAGAACGTCACACCGACACAATATTTGCCCAACGGTTTCCTCATCTTCTTAGCAGAACTTCCATATTCCCGTTTCCTCGGTTGTTTCTGCCAATCTGATGTTCATACCTTTATTGAGTCTACAGTGCTCTGTTAGAAGCTCTATCATAATCCTGGTTGTTCTAACTCAGTAGGAACTCGGTTAAAGAAGGTGATGGTTCTTTAATGGACATTTTTGTCTGTCTCATGTCTGGTAACTTGTTCGACCACTCTTGAGATAGAGTCTTCATTCACGTGTTCTTGTGAGTTTTTATCCAAGCTCTCACTAAACCACAAGCGAGTGTGCCCCTTCTTGTGCTAATGAGTCAGCCCTTATACCCTGTATGTCCTGGTTTCCAGGCTATGGACAGTTTGTTATGACTGCCCAGCTCTTAAGGTTTACTGACGAGGATGATTTTGGACGACAGTGTTTACGAAATTTCCATATCACTTATGGGCTGAGGAAAATCCACATAGACTCATTCAATCGGTCCATATTTTCTCCCACAACGACTTACCTTAATTTCCTACAGGAAGAGTTACCTGTTCTTATTGAAGAAATTATTTTACAGCTGAGACAACACCTATGATTTATGCATGATGGTGCACTAGCCTATTTTAGCCTTAATGTAGGTAATCACTCAAATAAAATATATCCAAATCGTTGGATAGGTAGGGGAGGTGTGGAGCTTTGGCCTGCTCGATAGCCGGATTTAAATCCTCTAGATTTTTTGCATTTGGGGTTTTCTGAAGTTATTAGCTTATTTGACTCCCGTCGAAAATATTATAACCGACTGTAAGACAATAAAAAAAATCTCCAGGAATATTTGCTGGAATACGACAATCAATGAGACGAAGGGTTGACTCTTGTATCACGTCTGAGTTAGGTCATTTTGAACATTTGATGTAGCCTATTTATTTAATAGTATTATTTTCTGTTTTTTAATAATGCATTGAAAAAATTAAAATCACGCGTTAAGATGTTTGATTTTTTTGCATCAAAACGGCGCCCAATACGAAAAAAAACGGCAAGAACGATTTTTTATCAAGAATTGAACGAAGAGTTCAAAAATTATTTTTAGTTTGGAATATCTCAGTGGCGTACCATTTTTTTCTCAAAAAAAAGTGAGGTTATTACCCGTATGTGCGCCAATTGTTAAAATAAAAAATTTGTTTGTTAAAATCGTTTTTTTTTCGTTAACCAGCTGTCGCCCCCCTACGAACGATAGCCCTCAGAAGTCGAAACTTGTGCGAGCCAAGGATTAACGACCTTTTAACGTGCGATTTCTAGCACTCTCTCAGGCCATCCAAAAAATTTATTGAAATCGCTGAGATTGAACCAGCGACAGGTAAAACCAGAATGATTGAAAAGCATTTACTCTAACCACTCAGCTACATGACCTTCAAATGATGACGATAAAATTCGCATTATCTTTCAAAACCCACCAAATTTTATTTGCACATTACGACCGGTTCCAGAGCATTGAATGCATAGTCAGTTTTTGAGAAAAATTTTATCACTTCGTATCTCAGAAAACGAAGCATTTAGAAAAGTTATATAGCAATCTGTCATTATTTTTTCATGCAGAATCACATCTTGAAGTTTGTCGCACTCATTCACTAACACCCTGTTAAAGCCTGCTCCCACACCTTCGATTTCGGTTCTATTACTTGTTCACTAAATATTTTGTTTACCTTCTGCTGGCTGTTTATTATTGGGTAAAATGTGGAAAAGACTTCAAAGAACGGAATCATCTCCCAACAGATTCCAAGATATTCGATAATTTACGATTATTGGGAAAAACAAACTTTGAAAATTTTGTTTGTTCATCTCGTCAACCGGCTACAGCCTTATGCTAACCCTCAGAAGTATTCAAGAGACTTATGCGAGCTAGGGAAGAAGAGTCCCTTACCTTTCAACCATGCCATGCACGGGATGAGTGACCGCATGGGATTTGAACCCACGCCTTTATGGTTGAGTAGCGAACCCCTCTACCATCTGACCACCATAGCCCATGACCATTAACATCCTTCATCCGGCTGCACCCTTATGAGCAACCCTCTAAAATTCGAGATGGAATAAATCGAATAAAAAATTCTATTACATAATAATAAGCGTTCCTAAATAACTTTGCTGAACTATGTAGCCAATATAGTTGAAATCACAGTGGATCTCTGGAATTGACATAAAAATGACCTTTCCTGGAAACGAATCCAAAAGTATACAAATGCAATATCAAGGGTGAATCGGATACAAAACAAATTTCATTTTTGGCGACTTCTATACTGAAATGATTTATTGAGTTTTGGGAGCCGACGACAACATCCCCTGCATGAAAACTCGGAATCTAGTTTATTCCACAAATATTTACTTTGAACCTTCTTTACGGTAGGGCTTTCTTCAATTTCATGCATGTTGATGATTGATGGATCAGAGACAACTGTCAACTGCAGAATTTTCAACATATTTTTCTGTTTCGAACAATTTTCTATTTCATCCCTCAAATGTTAAGAAGGCTGCATCCCTTATCCTCTAAAAAAAATCAATACCGAAACGAAATAGACGAAAAGTTTGGGTTTAATGGGAATCCAACCTCCAAATCTAAATCAGTGAACTGACCAAGAAGGTAATGTTTGGGTCTGGTCTAATGCTATTATTATTGCCTTCCCTTGAAATCTATCGATGGATTTCTAAATTTGTGAATTTTGAATATCAATGTTCATAAGAACGCTCTGTCTATCACCCACAGATTTAAGTAGTATGAGGTGGGTTGTCTAGATGCCACTTTTGACGTTTAATGCTTGCTTTGAAATATCATCGATCGACCAGGTCGATGCTGCAGGTTTTCTAGGTTTCCCTACAACTTAAAAGCGAATGCGCCACCAAAATTCGTTAAGTCTCTCCGGAGCGCTACGGCAAATATTAATACCAACTGTTCCTCTACCCGCACAGGCGATTCCATTGGGTATACTCATTAGGTATTTATTTTCTTTTATTTCATTTGAATTTTTCAGCGGAACATAAAACAGTACGAATCAAAATGCAGTATTCACGAATAGTAAGATAAATAACAATCAATGATTTGATCTCATCACATAAGTTCCGATATCGTGTTATGAATATTTGATCAAATGTTGTTACTGGCAATAATCAAGTAAAAAAGGAATCTCGACTGATTTCTTTCGCGTCCTTTGGCTGCCAACTATTGTATGAATTCAATTCAACTCCATGGGGCATTTCAATAATGATCATTCGCTTCGCATCCAGATTTTCTTTTAATTATTGATTTTCGAATTATCTCTGTTTGGACGATTTCTGGAATTATTGTTTCAGGCTTCGCTTTCACCGGGGATCGCGTCAAGGAAATATCCAGGATGATGCAAAGCTGACGTTTGTTTATGTATGTTATAGTCTCGGCGGAAATTAAAATGAGTGTTTGAAAGGATATTGATATGCCTGCTATTCATATTCATCACGATTGAAATTTTCATTGGAATAACATGACAACGTCCATAGACAATTAACTACGATATCACGGATACATTTCAAAGAAAATGATTTGGTCCTGAAAAATTAAATACTCGAAATAAAATCAGACGTATACGCATTGGTTAGTCAGAACAAAATTGTATGGCCGTCTGTCAATGGGTATATAATACCTAACTTTGGATTCCAAGTTAAGTCTCAACTAGTGACTGCAGATGTCACAAGTTACTGTCCTTGCCGTAGCGTACCTACTAATTCAGAGTGCATTTGTTTTAAATTCGAGAAATCTCATAAAACCGTCCTGATTAGTGAAAAATCAAGAAAGAGCTGTCGACGGATGATGGAACTCTCTGAATTAAATCGAAGACACTCTTTTCATTTATATACTCTTCATTGGACCTAGTCTGACGCCGTTTTCCTCTGTGATCCTTTTTTGTTTCGTTATTAACGTCATTAACGACTTTAGGAAAATAGGTCGTGTGCCGACCATAAAACGTAACCGATTTGCATAACAAATTTACCGGTGCCGTAAACATTTTCTCGTTCCAGGAATTATTTAAATGTTTTTCTGTACTGATTAATCTGAAGAACGAAAGAATCCCGAAAAATCTACTCTGCTCGAATTGAGTTCATAAGGTAATAATTTTACTCGGGAGACGAAGTTTTGGCAAGTTTTGAAGAAGTTCTTGAGAAATGTTTGGAATATTTAGCTAGTTGAAGCAATTTGAACAGATCCAAGTGTTTTATTAGTCCTTGTAGTAGTTGTATTTTCAGAGCCAAGTTATTAAAAACAGTTAAGTAGTGTGCTCGGAACAGAATTAATAACCAGAATAAGAATTTACTAAATTTCGAAACCTTGGCAACAAAAAAATAGTTGTACTAATTCATGATAAAATATTACTATGTTGGCTTACTGTTATGTAATATTCTTCGTCTCGGCTCGCATTAAAGTATCCCAAGAAAAATACGCCGTTTTTATCGAATTATCCATGACGCTCCGAAAAGAACTCGTATCAATTTCCAAAGCGCCTCTCCTTCTTGATGTTGCCGAAATCGGAACCTGAAAAAATGTATTATCCGTCTACTTCAAATTTACCCGCTCGGCGAACGGAAACTTGCTTTGCTTGAAGAAGCTTTCCTCCTCGATAGACTCTTTGTGTATCCGATCAAATTCTCCTTTTATCAATCGCTCACTACTAACTTCATTGATTGGCTGTCTCATCTGCGACTTTCGGCAAACTTTGACGGCATCCGGCTTTTCTCTGAGTGTCAAAAGATGTACGGCTTGAAAATCATATTGTGCCGAAGAGTTTTAGAACAACTTCTTGGGTGAAATAGTGTGAATGAAACGCAGATTGAAAATATGGGTGGAGAATCCCACTCGGAATCCCCTACCTTCAAACAAGGACCGTGTGGGAAAAATCGTGTTTAAAACGTCTCCTTATGTGAATTCAAGTCTTAGAATCGCAATTCTGGAAACGATTTATTGAATATGAAAAAAATGTAATACGAGAAATAGCGTTGGATTGGTTTTAGACAATCTCAGTAAAGATTTTGAAAATTGTTTTCGCAGTCGTATCCAGTAACATTTTTTTATTGCCTCACAAAACATGCTCTCCATTTCTGTTAACTTGGCTGGCTCCGACTGTAATTTACATTTTATCTCAAATCTCTCGCATTTGAACATTTCGGAAATCATTTTTATATATTATTACGAAGCGGCAAAGCTTTGGAACTCATTTTCTAGAAGACTTTTTCATAGATGACCCTTCTCCAGATCACTACGCTACTGGCAGAAATTCCTAGGAGTAGATGTTTGCCAACTTCCGGACTTGTGCAATGGCTTGAACAAACGTATTCATTAGATCAACGATAATGAATGGAATGGAATCTCCTAATTAAATTTGGAGTATGCAATTCATGGAATTACACAATTTTTTTTCGAAACATCTGAGAACGGCAATGGCCTTCTCTTTTACTTTCGATAATGGGCAATTTCTCGACATTGAGTGTAATCAATCAATAATTATGATTGATTTGTGCGTAATTTTAGGTGTATTACTGAGTTATTGAGAATGCTGGAAAAGCCAGTTTTGATGGCCAACTGGTTTTGATTTTGATCGAATTTGATGAAGTATCCCTCTCATAGTTATAACACTTCAGTTCTCTTGGACTTTTCGAACTTGAATGAAAATTCATCGTTTTTTTTTTCTAAATCTAACAAGTATTGCAAGAATCCGAGAATTTATGCTGTGTATATCAATTGAAATGGCCCCTTTGGCGTAATTTTGTACAATTTTGTTGTCTATCGATTCTACGAAATTCAGAATTCGACGGCCAAAAGTACCAAATTTTTTCCATGAGAAGTGAGACAAACTGTATACATTACAATAAAATTATTTGTTTTGTGACAACAATATAGTTTCTCAATAATGTTTATGGAATTTATAAAGAATAGGATGTTTATTTTCTGGTCGAAAGTAATGCCTAGGAAACGTAGAGGTTTCTGATGGGATGTTTCGTTGGTGAAACTTGATAGATGCCAATCCCGACGTCTGGTGCTTGGTTGGAGTGCGCACGGTTTTTCTATAGCTGAAAAGTGAATACGCCACCAAATATCAACCCCGGAGCGCCACGGAAAAAATTACGGTAATGTCCGTTCTCTACCCGCACAGGCTATGTCGTTTGATTGATTCGGAATATCTTCGTTTTCGTGTTCATAAATGAAATAATCTTTACAAATGAATATAACTCGTTTTATCGATGATTATCAAAAATTCTTTTATTTTATTTTCAAACTATGTTAATAAGCCGCTTTTTTGGTTTTCATAGTACCATTTTGTATTCAAATTGAATTCTTAAGCACGAGTATGATAATGAATGGGTATAAAAATTAGCCGATTTTGTGACCAATGCCGTGTAAAATGAGTTGTCCAATTCCAAATGACTTCCCCCATTAAGTGCAATTACAATTTTTCATGAACTGCCAAAGGCGGGTGATATATCTCAATTCGACGAAAATTGCAACAGCAGTGGAATAATTTGCAGGCAGGCTTGAAACAAGTTGAAGTTAAAAAATTACTAGCAATTTCGATAAGTGCGGCAATATTGGATGAGGTCGGAGGAGTGGCCTCATTCATCTTGGTTAACTTTTAATTCGAGACAAGTTGCAACAAACTTGGGAGCTTCAAGTGACTGATAAGGTCGTTCGACGGAAGTGTGAAAGTAATTACGTGAGTGCGTTTGATGTTGTTTTAGTGGTCGAATGAAAATGTTATGATGTTTTTGTAACTTAATTCAAATTGAAATGTTTGTTCTGACACAGTATTTTGTCAAATACCAACTGATCAAGTGAAGGTCGGAAATTTGATCCCAAACTAGATCTGGAGAAAGTGGTGATGAGTGTTGAAAGTGCCATTCAGAACTTGCCAGACACCTCGTTCTAGGCACGCAAGAATAAAATTGCAGAAATTATTAGTTAAGTAAACAATGCTTGTAGATCGAAAAAAAAAACATGAAAGAATTGAATAATAAGGACGTTTTCTACCTGAAAGCAGATGAACGTAAGGAAGTGGTGATTCTTGATAAATTAGATTATCAAGAAAAGGTAGAAAACCCCATTGAAACCGGTCCAGAAATGCACTGCCCAAGATGATTTCAGATGTGAAAGACACCCTAAACAAATGCAGAACTTTGATCAGATCGAAATTGAAGGATTCTAAGATTCACAAACCTGGAAAGTCACGTTGATAGAGTCCCCACATACAAAATAGATTGGAGTGGACGATGTGTTCGCTATCTTTGATACAAAACAGGTAGATGTAGACAATGATAAACCAATATGTCAAAAAACGACAATTGTCCATCAACTTCTATCTCAAATTTCATCTGATTAAATTCACAGAATCCTCAGTAAACATTGCTGCATTCTTTCATATCTCTAATATCCTGTATCCAACGATTGAGATTCGAAGAATTCATTTTCATATAATCTGTATGTATCTGTGTTATTTACAAGATTTTTATCGACTAACAATATTCAATTTAAGATGATTTAAGTGGATCATGATGCATATCAAATTATTTTTTATCTTTAACCATCGATTTGTTTTTTAGCCGATTGATAAATTCATTGAAAATATTTCGCAATATGACGAAAATTCTGAGTGATTCACTGATTCGGTATTATATTGATGGCGAAATGATGAAGGAATTTTAATGTCGCGGACATTCCTAGGTGGTCAGTAATATTACTCAGCTTTGTCGTCAAAATGCCCATTCATCAGCATTAACATCGAAGAATGGATTGTTTTTCTACTACAACATCGAAATATGTCCCTAAAAAATTATTAAATAGTTGATTATTAATTTTTTGCCTTGCTTGAACGTGAACATGGCAAATGTGATAATTGTTAAATTATATATTTGAGATGATTCTCCTTCTTTGGAAGCTATTTTTGAAAGTTTTCAGAATAGGAAACATATTTTTCAGTTTTTTTATTAAAAATTTACGTACCTAATTGCAAAATTGAAAACTTGAATCACCGAAAAAAATATTTCTTTGAATTATAATAATGATTTGTTTTTTTGTTATAGAGGCTGCATAATTTTTTATACTTTTATTTCCTATTGTTTAAAAAAATATATAAACAAATACATTGTATATAATTGATTTTTTTTTCAGAAATAGTAATTGAAGAATAGTAATGATGATTTTTAAAAGAAACTTTATTTCATAAAAAATGTTTGTATTGCTTTAAAAAGCATTTGTTAATTAACAATCATTTTCTACCACTTATAAATAATATTGAGGAACCATTTTTTCGAATCATTATTTGGTTTCCTTTTTGATGAAGAGAGAATTTCGTTTTATTCAGTTGTTATTTGTTTTTCTTTTCCATAAAGAACGAATTTCCTTTTATTAAATTTTTCATTGTTTATTCAATGAACAATTTAGTATAAGCGGTATATTTTTTCTCATTCTACTTACTGTAACAGAAACAACCATGTTTTTTTCAAACATATTTTTAGATATAAAAAATCTCAATTAGTTTATGAGATATTCGCAAAAAACATACTCCTTTTTTTTAGTTAATTTTTTATAACTTTTGCATTTCTTGCAAGTGGAACTGTCTTCTCTCATAAATCATCTATATGATTTTCCTAAACTGCTGAAAAAAGTTGACCAAAAAGGCTCTTGTTGACTAGACTATGATTGCTGGGCAACAAATGCACTATGAAGTTCCAAACTTATATTGTCTCTTTATGCAAATAAACACACAAGTTACCATTTTCAAGTTCACGTTGCCAGACACTTTCGTGCGTGTAACGACAGTCCCCAGTGAATTTATGCTTATATAAATACGCTTGTAATCTATCAAGTGTTTGGAAGTTTTATAACATTTAGTGTTCCACAGAAAATGAGAACCCTAACTGTGCTCATGTTCGTCTCTATATTTGTTAATACCTTGTTACTACAGAAATATTCCATTTTCAATTACATTTTACAGACTAATCCACTAATTCTGCAATACCACTTTCTCATCTATACCGTACAAGTGTCGTAGATGGTAGTACAACACTCGTAGAGCCGCGTAATGCATGTAGAGAGGCGTTGTTCCATCCCTAGGTAATTATATTTCTCTCCGGCATCCAGATGATGTGGAATGCTTTTTACTACGAGCTGAACGTCCTCTCCGTATTCCCCGCGTCGCTCTCTTTTGAGATGAACTGTGGCACATTTGTCGATTTCAAACTCCATTCCGATGGCATGCGTGTACTCTTGCTCCACCCTTGAGGACTGATGAAGATCCATCTCTCCCGAGGCATCCATGTAAAACAGATGGGTGACCTTATGCCTTCGGTTGCTGGGGGTGCTGCAGTTGTGTGAGTCGTTTATTATTATGTTCTGGAGTGAGAATTGAACATATTATGTAGACATTAAGAAAATGCAATTATAATAATTCACTTCCTCATTACCACTAATATAATGAGATATAGTCTGTGCTCATATTAACGGCCTATTTTTCTTATTTGCCATTGCTAAATAATTATTTTCAATAAAACATTGGTGTGATATCCTAAAACATTACTTTACCAGCTTGCCAAAGTCTATGTAGGTATCTGTTGATTTTGAAGGTAATTAGAGTTAAGTAGCACTCCCAACAGGAAATCTTACATCTCTGCTTTCATAACGGACCTACCGTGTTTTACTGTAGGTGTGGTTCACGCGATTTGTATCAATCAGATACATTTTTTCAGTGTATACAATTCCGGGAATTGAGCTTTTTTTTAGGAAATTTCCTCCTCTTTTTGAATCTTTTTTTAGATTTAAAAAATTTTAATTAGTTTTTGAGATATTTACAAAATACTAAAGCCATCTTTTTTTTTTAGTTAATTGTTAATAACTTTTACAATTTTTTCATGCGGAACTTCATTTTTTTCAAAAATCATCTGGATGTCATTCCGAATCGAATGACACCTCAATCATAATTTTCGGAGACTGCTGAAAAAAGTTGGTCTAAATGGCACTTGTAGACTAGACTAGTATGCCCTCCAGAGTTGACAAAAATGAAACAATCGACGCATTTTCATGGAATGAATAAGAGCGATTATTTTCCGTGCATGAGAACGCACATATTGTGTGTAGGAACTCACAAAAAAGGTATAACACGACAGATTCATTTCGCATCGCAGCACTCACAAATGCAAATTGAATTGCACGTGAGATGAATACGGAGTTTATCCTGTGGAAACGTCCAGGTTCGGACTAGAATATGGTCCACAAAATGTAAGAATAAATTTGGATAGAGAATGATCTGTCAAACGTTACAACAATTTGGAGTCCACATTGATTTGTGCATGACTGTGGTAGGGATCGCAGCTTAAATGGTTAGACCCTCGTCATTTTCAGCTCGCTCTTCTAAAATGTGCGGCCGGATGACAGAATGAATAAATCTTGAACAAAATTTTGGATATGATAGAAACAAAACCTCACATGTTACACGTAATGACATTTCCCAGAAAACACAGAAAGTTTTCGGACTGCCAGTTTAAGTCCATTTTTGGTCTGAATGTCACGAGCTATTAATTGGACGTCTTTAGGATGTCCAGAAACATATGTCTTTGGGACGTCCGAACTTCTACGTTTCTGATACCTTCGTTGAAGGGCCCACTGTCTTCATATTTCCAGGAGTTGGAATGTAATTTTTTATATAAGATTGATGTAGATTGTAGATTGTGGGGGGATCGTGCAGGCTGTGCAGCCTCACAAGCACCTCGACCTGCAAGGCCTCTTGCAGAAGAGCTCTGGGCATTCGCAAAGCAGATGTTCTGCAGTCTCCACAAAGTTCTTGCAGTAGCGGCAACTACCACTCTCTGACTTGTCCATTTTTTTGAAATGATACTCCAGAGGGCAGTGCCTAGTGAGTAGTCCCGTTACCAATTTCAAGTCATTTTTGTCCAACTCGAGAAGCTATTTAGCTTTTCTTGGCGATAGGCTCACTAGACTTTCGCTTGTCTTTGTTCTGACACTTTATTCTAGTTAATCGAATTCCCAGCGTCGAAACTCTTGAATAGGCTTAGGAGAGTCCACAGAAGGGTTCTGGGCCGGGAATTGGTGTAATTGCCCCTTCTTTGGCAAAGCAGTCTGCTTCTTCGTTGCCTTTGATGCCCCTGTGACCTGGATCCTACATCAGAGTAACTTGATTGTTTGCTGCCAGTTGTCTCAGGGTTTGTTTACAGTCCCAAGTCAACTTAGACTCGCAAGTATGTGACTCCAGAGTTTTCAGTGCATTCCTGGGCACAAATCTCTATAACATGTGCTTCTGCTTTGAGAGCCTGAACTTTGACCCTGTAACGCCCACTCCAACCTCTTCGCCCATCTTGGATCCATTTGTGTACCACACTGAGGCATCTATTGCCAATTGAGAATCATTCTCTGTGTAAATCTGGTGGTCGGACCTGATCTGCATGATATCTCTCGGTTTAGACATGGCTTCTAGGGAGGTGTGTTTCGAAATCTTCAGATGTTCGATCAGATTTCCTGCTCTCGAGTTTTTTGTCTGGTTCAGTCTACAGACACTATCTGCTGCTTCTTTCATTACACATTGGTGCAATGACGGAAGGTTTAGCATTGCCTCTAGAGCTGCAGTAGGGCACATAAATATTGCTCCTGTGGTTCCCAGGCAAGCTAGTCGCTTCACTTTCTGCAGCTTGACTTCTGCTGAATTTTGTTGCATTTTTGGCCACCATTCCAGTGAGGCGTAGGTGACCATATGACTAATAAATCATTTTTGGTTTGGTTTTGCCGAAGACTCTGCGGCATGTCCAGATTGCCACTTTAGTACTGGAAATAATGTGTTTGCTTTGGCTGTTCCATGGCAGTTGGTCGATTATAAGGCCTAGGTATTTTACTTCTTTGGGAAATGCTAGCTGGGTCCCATTCAGGGTCGGGAAGATTGATGTGAGTAAGATTCTGTTTGAGTGGATGATATCCATGAAATCAGTCGGATTTTTCCACCGATGATGGTCACTCGGTGACTGAAACAGATAGAGAGGTGTTTAAAATTATGATTCGTTTGTAGGAAAAAGCTCTAGTGTATTTTTAACTACAATAAATGTTCCGAACATAACTGCAAAATTGTTGTGTTTGTGTAACTATTTCCGACACGAATGCTGCAACAAAATCACAAAAAATCATATTCTGCGATTGAAAATATGTATGAACAATCTGTTTCTGACCCTACGTACTATGTATGGGCCGCGGTGGTGTGCGGGTTGAGTTCTCGCCTCATAAGCCAAAGAGCGTGAGTTCGAATCTCAGCATTGCCACCGGTCTCGTGCATGGCATCACACGTATTAAAAGGTAAGGGCTACGTCTTCCCCTAGCTCGCACAAGTCTCTGACTTCTGAGGGTTGCACGTAGGGATGCAACCGGTTGACGGATATAACAATTATGAAATTCTAAACTGATCCTGTTCAGACCCACAATGGACCTAAATCGAACGTTCTTTGGACATCTGGTTTTTTAACATCGTATATCGATGGGACGTCTTCAATTAATCAACCAAGCTCATTCCATTTTCATAGTGAATTCTAGATGCTCACTCTTGAGAATTGCAGTCCTCGAACTAACACCATGAATTATATTGAAACCCTCCAATTTTTTCAATTTCATTGCTAGTTCGCCACTGCAGGAATCCTGCATCCGTTTTATAGACAACAGAAAGAATCGATGCTATTTATGTGCACATTTTGAGTAGAGTAAACATGTGGGACGAGTCAAGGGCAGTCATTATTGTTGATGGGGCTATTGAAAATGAAGGAAGAAAGTATCGCAAACTTCACAGGAAATGAAATACATACGACGTCAGTAGGAGTTTGTCTGCAACACGTACTGGGCGTGAACAAAAATGAATTAATTAGCCCGAAATATGTACAGAGGCGTTTTATTCGAGGTTTATGATAATAATGGCATGTGCAAAACGGCGTCGCACTGAGCCTTGCCCAGGAATGCAGAGCCGGAGCTAGGTAGGTAATGGAACATTAACTCCTTTTACGGCCGCATTGTTTAGTTTGTTTGCGTGCTGGTGGTGCGAGTTAGGATAAGATCTCATAGTTTTGAGAAAATCAGTCCCTTTTCTGCTAGGCTCTGTTCATAAAACTTCAGATGAGCCGCAGTATTAGCCCAGTCAAATTATGCTTGAATAGAAAATTCAACATAATATCAGTCACTCTTCAATTATGAATTTCCTAAATATCATCGATAGTAACCTAGGGATCCAATCACTCAGTGATGTTATTGAAATGTGTTTTTACGTAACAATCTGATGAAAATCGATAGTGATTCTATAAACACAAATTATGATAATTTCAATTCAAAACAACAAAAATTAATGAATGTTATAACAAAAGCTACATTTCAATTGTCAAGAAATTAGAATTATACCTGACAGAATTAAAGGTTTTCATCTCACCTTGATTTCTTTATCGTCTTCTGCTTCCCTTGGATGCACAGGCCGGAGTTGGACACTTGCTCTGTTTTCAACTCTTGAGATTTCTATTATCAACTTGACAAGACTGGAAGAGCTCGTATATGAACTGAAGATATGTAAAAATTTTGTCTCAGAAAATTCGTTGAAAACTCATTCATATTCGATCATTCAGAAAAACTACAACGTCCTGATAACAGAACTGTTATTCATACTAGAGACGTTCTTTATTACATTATTTGGCCTGAAGTGAAAATGAAATAAGCCTTGACTCTTCAGTTATGAAATCCGTACTTCGGGATTTCACAATATATTTGCACCGTTGCATCAAATTACGATGCAAAAACTCATTTTGTTATGTGCATACATTAAACACTACCTGTCAACGGAATAAATGTTTGAGTAAGTTTATGTTAACAACACATTAGCACATTACAGAAAAGTACGTAGCAATGTGCAATGTACGGAAGAAATTAAATCCAATTTCCGACTGAATCCCTTGAAATTGTAACGCAAGTATCACAAACACGCCTCTCTAGAGTCAAACCATGATGCTTCTTGACAATTTTCGAGAAATTAATTCCAGAATTTGTGTAAGCGAGCATAACTTTGGACTGAGTTTCAGTCATTTTGTAACTGATCAGTTCAGGGTACTATGTCTTCCATTTGGTGAAATGTCCGTTGCTCAAAAACTCTAAATTCCATTTTTTTAAACCGGCAGGGCATACTTCAGTACGAAGGGAAAATGTCTATCGACTTCATTGACGATTTCTTTATGTCTTCCGTTATGATAATTTTGTTAGGAAAGTGACTAATAATCATCTGAAAAAGTGAAAAAGAAATTTGGTAAAGGCGCACTACTCAAAACCTATTTTTGAAAATTTTGGACACAAAAATCGATAATCTAGAGAATTCGACGTCTCATATGTGCTTTATATTTGGTGTTCCTTTAATTTGTTAGTCTTTATATCGGGAAAATCCGAGTGATAGACTTTTTCAGTAGGGCCCAGCCTCAGGATTGACCAAGCTAAAAGTTGAGAAATGGAAAACTATACTGGATCTCAATCTGGAGCTTTCAAATATTTGCTTGGAGCTTCTTCAGGGGCCAGAAAACCTAAGTAGATAGGAAGACTTTTTGGCAAACTTTTTACCCTTTCCAACCCTTTCAATTTTATCTATTTATTCCTGGTAATCTTTTTAGTTTGAAAATTTTCCTCATCAATAATTTAGTGTATGAACTTTAACAAACCTACCTTGACTAGTAGTGATCGATAAAAGGAATATATTTCAACCCCCTTATAAGGGTTGTTCGCCCCTGCCGGCTCAAATAATCCATTTGAGCGAGATAGAGCACACAAATGAAGTTAGGGATATGAATGAATGCATCCAAATAAATTAATTCTTTGGCGTGGGGTTTTGACAGAAGATATTTACACTTTTAATAATTAATCTTGTAACCAAAAAAAGTGTTGTTATTGATGAAATGTGAAATAAAGGGGTTGAAATATTTGAAAAATTTTCAAATGAAAAAGATTACCAAGAATAAACAGAGAAAATAGTGTTAACTCGAAGGGGTGAATAGACCAAAATGTTTTCTCTTTGGAAATTAGGTTTCCTGGCACCTGAAGAAGCTCCATTCAAAAATTCTCGCGAGTTCTTCAATTCGTTTAATTGGTCAACTCTGAGGCCGGTCCTACAAAATTAAGCATATAGAAGACATAATTATCAATTTTGGGTCAAAATATTCGAAAATAGGTTTCAAGTAGTGCGCCTCCACCAAATCGTCTGTTCCATTTGTGAGATAATTACTAGGCACTTCCTAAACAAAAAGTTATCATAACGGATGACATAATCATAGGAATCGTCGATAGACATTTTTCCTTCGTATTAGAGTGGGTCCGACCCGATTTTAAAAATATTTGGAATTTGGGGTTGTCGAGGGATGGACTTTTACCTCACTAAAAACAGAAGACTCGACATGATAGGTTGAAGGTTTTGAGGTTAATTAAACTTCTTTTGGTTTGGTTGAAACCTTAAATCACCAGTATCGAGAAAAACTGTAAGAAAATATACAATGCGCAGCGAATCTTTAAGGAATATTGAATTGGTACTAGACTGTTAATATCCACCTAAATATCTCTCCAATGAGTTCCTGGATTGAATTTCCTCCAATAAACGTGTTAAAAGTTCAAGAAAAGTGACTTTTATATCTCGAGAATAATTAATCAAGATATTTCCACTATAATTTTTCTCTTATTCAACCAAATCATTCGGCCGGCGTTGTTGTACGCTTGTACAGCATTCTGCAGCCAGCCCAAGACTCCGTTTGTGAGGTTGGACAGAATGCAGAACAAATTACTTCGTATCATCACTAATACTGACAGATTCATTCACCTGGATGCGCTACATGCCCTTGCTAGCGTCGACTCCATCTCGACATATGATAGAAACCTATCGGATAAACTCTACAGGTTCCTCCTCCCCAAGAGTTCGTTAACCAGATACATTACCAGGCTCAGAATACATGATGATCAGTCCTGCAAAAACGGCGGGCTGATGATTCAATAGTTGGCCATCTTCCAAAAAAGATGGGAAGAACCGGTTCCATAGGGAACCAAGTCGCCTATAGTTAGAGCTCGATGTACCTCGACCCGGTTTTTTGCTTCAGGTTTTTCCGAGGTTATTACGAAATAACCACCTCTGATCAAACTGAGACGATGCAGTATCTACATTGAATGCGGACTAACGATATTTATAAGGTTTGCAGGAGGCATGGATTATTCACACCACCACCACTATGAGTTGAAATTTTTAACCTGCTACCAACACCAGCGGGGGCGGATACCAGCGCCCTCTCACCGGGACCCTGTGTACCTCTTGGCACAAGCGCTCCCTCCCTCCTCTGGCCAGAAATGGTTGGGGAAAGGGAAGAGGTGGCGATCCGTGCGTCCTCCCGAACCTCTCCTCTGCTGAGCCCTCCTCGGGCGAAGAGTTGAGCTGTAGTATGATAGAGTTATGATTATATCAATTCAAGTGTAGAACCTACTGATAACTTTGTAAAATAAACCTCTTTTAATTTATTTTTACTTGTGGAATAATAAGTATACTAGTTTCTCAATTTATATCAAAGACTCGCTTTGTTGTTTCCTTTCATGTTCGCTGTTTCGATGAAAGTAATAACATGTGAATGTATAGTTTGTCGCTCAACTCCAATAAAATATGAATCAGATCAATGATACGGTAAACGCCTCTATTATGACTGGTTGCCAGTCATTAAACTAGAGTGTTCGTGTTTACGCATCAAAAGATACTTAATGTTAAGAGCTTTTCGTGTTATCCACACAACTCATTACCGAGTTTGAGCCCCTCTTTACTGTCGTTTTGTATTCCGGAAAATTTTCAGGTCGGCAGTTAACAGGCCGGAAATTTTGTTATGGAATAGACGCTCGAATCGGCGTTTACGTTTTGTCGAGTACCTACCTCATGAAAATGAATCTGGAAAAGAGTATTTTGCTAATGAACTTTGTGCTGAGTATGAGTGGTTTATTATGTAGTAACATGCTACTAACGAATTAATTTTCGTTAAAGTCGTTGGAGTAACTGTCCCAATTCAAACGTTATTTCTGACAGAAATACTAAAGTAACTTTATCAATATTTTTTACTTTTCTACCAGTACGACAAGGCGAGGAAATGTTATTTTTCTACGACCTCATAGGAAAGTAGCGTATAACGCACTGTACAGTCTCACGGAAAGTGGCTTATATCCATACACTTGCAGAAAGTAATTTATGTTTAGATTTATCTATCACTTCCAAGTTATCAAATTTATAAATCTTTCTACCAATTGCAAGTCACTTCGCTTTATCACTTGAGCTAATCAGTTACATTTGCTTCATTCTGATCCACACCTTATCAAGGGATATTTCATATTTGTAATGATTATCATGTAGTAGTAACTATGATCTTGATTCCTTAGGTATAATATTAAAGAAAATCATTCAATATTGATGAAGTTTATTGAAATGGTTCTCAGTCAGCCTCTTAGATTTTTTTGCACAATGTGTGGTAAAATTATCGAGTGGTCGTAGGGAAAATAGTAACGTAAAGTAGCTTATATCCGCGCGCGTTCGGAAAGTAACTTTCTGCAATCTTGCGAATAAGGGTCAGATGCCTCAATTCTATTGAAATTTACGCTATCAAGCTAAAAAATATAATAACAATGATTATTTATTTACCAAAAACCCTATATAACAGTAGGTTTCGGCAATGGAAGTCAGTTGAAACTAACACATTCAAATGTACATAAAAATTTTATACCTATGTCTGCTCTCAAATATATTGCACATACACACATTAAAATATTGTTACAATTTGCTAATTAATAAGCCGAGCACACTACTAAACTGTTTATTTCTAACTTCAAAACATACAATTACTTCACTGACTAATAAAACACTTCGATCTATACAACTGTACAACTAGCGAAATATTCCAACCACTTATATACTTCTTCAAAAACTGTTTATCACTTCTTCATAAACTTTTTAGTCATAACTTCTCTTCATAAAACTTTCCTTAAACTTCCTCGAGTAAGATGTCCGTCGCTTTATATAGTCAAGCCGTAACCAGGTTCTTCGCGACAATTCCGTTATCCTGAATATTCAACACCGACAATTATCTGCCTTTTTCTACGAAACAATTATCGACGATACGCTTGCGAGTCGACCGAGCGGCATAGATAGGGGAATTTTATCAATCTCTTAACAATATTATTGAAATACAGAATAAATTGAAGCTTTGGATGTACATACACAAAAAATCTGTAGGTAGTGCGAATGAAGTACCTTTAGTAAATATTTATTGCATGAATTTTACAAACTTATACATTTATAACATTTTTTCGATGAGTATTATTTTAATGCTTTTCTGAATGCTTGATTCGATTTTAAGCTCTTCTTATTTTCTGGGAGTTTATTGAAGAAATCGGACCTTGCTTAGTTTGGTAATGTTTTAAATTTACTGAGGTAACATTAGGTGAGATTTTCATTTGTAAACATATTGCATGATGTTTTGAATTATTTGGAAATATGACTGAGTAGTACTGTAGGTGTATAGTTTTCGGCTGCTAGTGAATAATTTTTTTTTATATATTGGAGTTATTTTACCATCTTTAGATCACCCGGAAACTATACTACCTCAATGAATTTGTATATTTTTGCAAAACTTCAATGTATTGATCAAAATTTCATCCTTGCAAGTTGAATTTTTATTTTTCAACCTACTTATTAATTGGACTACCCGACTATGCTTGTGACAGGTAATTGTATGTGAAATGTTTTGTTTTGTTGTTGTAATTCCAAGGACTGGTGATTTCCGAAATATGTAGGTATCTAGTTATTCATATACAGATGTTGTAGAAAAGTTCACGAGTAAATTACTAATTTCGGTATCATCTTATGACACATTTCTTTGCTTTTGTTTGATGCAGTGTCTATTCTGTTAATATTGTCCACCATTTTCAATCCATTTATTTGTTTGTTAAAGTTTTTATTGTGTTTATTATAGTCATCTGTCAAAACTGAATCTTTTGACGCATTTGTTGTATCATAAAGGAACTTGAGATTATCTTCCTTTAGTATTTCTTTACTCGAATTTTTATTTTTGTAGGTAGTTTTTTGTTTTGGGCAGCTTGAATCTGAAGGTCATTTGAACTGTTCCATAAACAGTTCTAAGTATAGTCATTGATACTTTCACTTTTGCACAAATATGAAACATTTCTATTCAGATTTGTCTACCTAATATTTACATCTGAAAGACGAAAAACAATAAAAACGTTTTTGTATAAAAAAATATATCAATTCCTGAGAATCGATCCCGAGTCCATTGGATTGGATGCTGAATTATCTACTGTAAATTTTTATGGGGAGTCGTAAAAAAAGTTTTCAGTAAACTTGCCGCCCCATCAAGACCGAATGATTGAAATATCGAAAAATGCATTTCTCTTCTCTTATTTTGTTGATGCACACAATTGGATTTCACGTTGATCACTGCAGGATTATCTTTTGTGTTGACTGTTGCTAAAAAACGAACATATCACTTGTTCCACTATCGCAACTCTCGAAAGTTCTTTGTAAGCCGTGCATCAGAAACCCACATCTGCACTAGTCTGGCATTAACGTTAAGGTCAATGGTTCGTTGCATATTTTGGTATCAACATATTTTTGTTATTCATCTGTGAAAAACAAGACACGTATTTTCATCCAAAGACCCACATGAAACTGAGTCACTCGGATTATCGAAAACCCACTCACACAAATAGATATCTGCATGCACCATATAATAATTATTGAAGCCAAAGGCGTGTAATCTTAACGACTGTCGCAGGGCATTTTAGAAAGATTTGTTAGCAAAAATGTTTACAGGACTAATAGTATTTTGGTCAATATTGGTTGATAAGGTTGAGGGTGTCGGATGAACCAGTTGAACAGTTGCAGGTGCACCCTATATTTCAATAGTAAAAGTCTTAAATGACCAAAGCGTCAAAGACGTTTTCTAGGGAAAATGTACTGACTGACAGTTGCCGAATATGCCTTGGGTCCAAGGGACCACAGAGTACTAACCTCCTTTAAGCTACTAGAACTACTTTGAAGTTTTTTTGCTATAATGATTAAGGCTCTCACGATCCTCGCTCAATGTTCTGTATGGCTTTTGGGTTTCCGGTCGTGTATCCATTTTTCTTGGGTTTTGACGTTTCGCCTACACGTGCGGTAGGCTTCTTCTGAAAATTATTCTACTATCTTGGTCTCAGATTATATTTATCTGATTTCTCATTAACGGATGAAGTAATTTCGTCCACAGGTACGTTTCCCGGTATCGTAAGTTGATTAGCCCGGTGGTGGCAAACTTTTTCATGGAGAAATTTGGACAACAAGTTCTCGACAGTGTTGTCCACAAACCAAAAGTTTCGTTTCGATATGTTGATGACACGTTTGTCATCTGGAATCACGGAAGAGAGAAACTTCAACACTTCCTGGAGCATATAAACAGCCTACATAATAATATAAAATTCACGATGGAAGTTAAAAAAAACAATTCACTAGAATTCCTCGATGTTCTATTAACGCGAAAAGGGACACGGTTGGGTCACACGGTCTATAGGAAACCGACACATACTAACAGATACCTGCACAGGGATTCAAACCATCATCCGAGCCAAAAATATGGAATTATTAGAACGTTAACCAAGAGAGCGGAAAGAATTTGTGAACCTGAAGTTCTCATACATGAACTAAAGCATCTGAAAAACACTTTTATGGCTAACGGATACACAAAACGTGAAATCAGACAAGGGATGCTATCCACAGCACACAAAAGAAAAGAGAACGTCCAGCCCATAGGTAAAGCATTCTTACCCTACATACCCAGGATAACTGACAGAATAGGCCGACTACTCAAGAAAGAGATCAAGACCATTTACAGACCCACGAGGGAAATACAGTAATATCTCAGATCGGCAAAAGACAAACGGGACCCTCTCTCCACTTCAGGGGTTTATCGCATTCCTTGCACCTGTGGAAGCGTGTATATAGGAACCACGAAGCGGTCCATTGATACAAGAATCTCCGAGCATAAAGCTAATTGTCGATTGGGACAAACTAATAAATCCTCCGTCGCAAAACATACGCTTACAAAAACTGACCACCGCATGAAATTTGAAGAAACACAAGTCTTAGCAACTATTTCCTCTTACCATGCACGGCTCGTTAGGGAGTCAATCGAGATCAGAAAGCATAAAAACAACTTTAAAAAAATTGAAGACTCCATAAAATTGAACAATACCTGGATCCCAACGTTAGAAAGAACGAGATTTTTACCTGTCCCCTCGAACTTAATTACACAAACAAATGTACCTGGGAACAATAATCAACTTACGATACCGGGAAACGTACCTGTGGTTGAAATTACTTCATCCGTTAATGAGAAATCAGGTATATATAATCTGAGACCAAAAGTACCACTTCAGTTTTTTGCTATAGTTTGAGGTTAATCTAAAACATTTTTCTATTCAATTGTTAGCGAACCAAACTGCCAAACGAATGTTTATGGAAAATCTGATCACACCCTAATTTAATGCTCATTTACCTAATATATAATTTTTTTCATTACCTGTATGAAAACAACTCAGAACAAATCTACTTGCATAGTAAGTAATCTTTGGCTCGCTTCAGGCAAATTTATTATCCCATTTGGTTATTTTTTTCTTCGACAAGCAGAGAATATGTAAGCACTGTTTGCAATCTGTCATATTGCACATTTCCGTCCTGAATTTTTCACAAAAAATCACTGAAAAAGTGTCATTCTTCAACAAACTACCGGAAATTGTAAAAACTGATATAAAGTTTCATTCAAACATTTCATGTTTATTACTAAATTTTTTCTAACAGTAATTGAGAATTTATGAATAACTCTCAAAGTTACGATATCTGGGATTTTCACTTCCACCTAACCATTTTGCTATTCATGTATTAAAACAATCTTAATGGCATTCTACGGCCCGGAACCCTTCTACGGCATAGCAAAAGCAACAGTTGAAAAGACAATCAGCTAATTGGTGGAAAAACAGGCTCAACGCTGGTGGGGACAATCCCCAGGAGAGACTGAGAGAGGTAGGCGAAAAGGTTTCTCAGAAAACCATCGCCCACGCTCACGGCAGGCCTACTGAGCAAGGACAGAAGGTCCGTAAAACCAATAGTAGGCATGCTTACAGAACACTGTAAACTCAATAAGCATATGAAAAACAGGTCTGGCAGAAGAAACCACCTGCAGGTTTTGTCAAACAGAAGAATAAATCTCCATCCATATCCTATGCGAATGCGAAGGAATAATCAAATTGTTCAATATTGTCCTGAAGTTATTGCACTCTGAGTTTGCCTATGTGATTTTTTTTCCAAAATTACTAAAAAATACTGTAGCGAACTGGAGCTGGAGCCGGACCTGTCCACTACACTTGCCAGTATATATCACCGTTGCGCTCAGTCGTGAAGGTTGCAAGGCGTCATCACTCTAGAATGGCTCTAAAACAAAAGTCATCTGAATTCACGCAGCCGAACCACGAACCTGCAAGGCGTCCTGAAAAAAGAATCAGAAAGATTTGGCGCTAGCAAGACGGACAGAGTAGACAACCTTCCGCCGATATAGGAATGAAGCGGGTTGCATAGCAGTATCCGTGTGATATAAATTATCACAAAGTTGGCGAATATAAATTAGTTGAATGTGCATTTTTTAAAACAATAGTTTCAAAAAAACTTTGACGTTTCGGAGACTATATCTGTCTCAGTTATCGAGATTCTTGGTTTGATTTTTTTATTAAAATTTTGTTTGTGGATAAGTTACTGAGAAAATTAAATAATTTCTTAAAGACAACAGGCTAGTAAACGCAATCACTTATCGGGACAAATTACGTCGATACCGTCACATCGAGAAGCAATTGGAATCCTCGGTTCCGTGGAGAAAACAAGAAGCGGTCAGGTCCGTCAAATTTTTAGTCCGATGACCTGCGATTCATTGAATAAATAAGTATTACTAAAATAATTATTACACAAAGTATTGAAATATTGTACAGACCTTGACCGTTTATATGCGATTCATGTTTTAACCGGATGAAGATACTTGGTCCCCATATGAAAAAATATCACAATATTCCACTGGACTTGTTATATAAGGTGGATCGTTTGTGGGATCACAACTGTATAACTTCATTTCCTAGAAAGTATGCAGACATCTGGCTAATTCAGTGATGATATCGATGTTTCATTGACCAACCACTCTTTCCAATGATCATATCGTATACCATTTTCTCGAATTATGTTTCTGCGAATGGAAAGAGGTGTTACCCAACTATTAAATCTTCGACGTATCGTCGTATGTTCATGCACATGACGAATAACACGTAGTCATAATCTCTATGTAATAACACCGTGTGTGGAATTCGCCCATGAAATCGATTTCGTTCGAGGATGTCATAAAAAGAGTGGACGTTGTGAAATTTTTGGTAACGTATTCGCAGAAATATTAAATGATACTCCATGGTCCGTTATTAAATGAATTGACAAATCACGATTGTTGGGTGTTGGCAGCTATTAATTTTTTCTATGACCTCATGCGATTGTTTTGCTTTCTTTTCCTTGGAAGACTTTTGATTTTGTTGGACTGGGTAATTAATATGTGGTATTTGAGAGAGGCCATTGAGTATAAGCGTCATTGTATCATTGTATTCACTAATCCTTTAATTGAGTTGAAGCCGGCCTTCCATTTTTTCCATGGTAAGGACGAGAACATTTTTTGGCGACTTAATGTTTCCAATCCTCATGACCCATGTCATGTTACTTGTACGGTTTTTACCCGTTTTGTTGATCTCTTCATTCGGGATATGTTCCTGGCTTGGTTCTCCAGCAGAAGCCCTCAATCACTCATGGTCTAAATGACAGGTGGTAGCACAGCCCAAACGTATTTTTCATTTCAACATCTGGTCGGCCAATACACTCGAGCCTTTTTTCTCCATAAAATAAAAGGTTGTGCTTTATTACTTTTTCATATTCCACTCCGTCAATCAGCACAATACCTCCAAGTCTAGTATGGCACTGCTGAGTTACCTTGAAAAATTTTGTGTTCTTTTCTGGAGTCCAATAAGATGTGATTATCATGCTGGAACACGGTAAGAAAGAACATTGACTGACAAACTGTAGTTTAAAGAAAGCTATTCCAGTTCTATCAACTTCATCCAAGTGACCTTGATGGTACAAACATCCAGACCTTGAAACTGGAACAGAATGTATTGAGGTGAGAAATGCTGATAATGTAAAGCGATAATTGAAACTTCAGAAGACACCAACAACGCTATTATGAAATCGAATATTATAAAAAAATTGTAGTGTTTGTAATTACATGAACTACTTAGTTTTGGTGTCCACTGTACACAACTGAAAATAACTGACCCTTGATTTGATGAAATTTTTGCAGAAAAAATGTATCGCAACCAAATAGATAATAATAGTAATAAATAATTTATTTATTACGATATAAATGATAATGAGGTGAATAATCGGTACAATGTTAGGCCCCAGGCCGATTCTGCCACACTATCCGAAATAAAAATCAAATGAGAGATTTTTGTTACATCTAAATTACAAATAGATGTAAATATAATATACAGTGCGGCTTTTAATTGTCCCCCCCTGTTAACTTTTGAACGGTTTGACGTACAAATATAAAAAAAACCGTTTGGGGGGTTTCACCGATACTACGTTTTGAAATAAAAGACATTGTGATTGCTCGATAAATGGCGCGAGGAGGCACATCAACTAAAAAAAATTTCAAGAAAAAATTCTTTCCCGTTGTTTCACTTCAAACCATTCAAAAGTTATCGTGGTCAGGTAGGAAAAGGGATGCAGACCGCCAGATCCGCACTTATTCTGACATTTCAAATGCATATTGTGAAAAAAACGTATAAACGAAAATCTAAAAAAATTAGATGGTTGACAAGAGAATTGAATTATCTTTGCAACGATGTGACACATGACACCTAATGCCATTTAAATTTTTTTAGTTGTTTCCCCCCCCCCCCCGCCATCAAACAATCACAATGTTTTTGATGTTAAAAAGTATTATCGGCGAAACCCTCCAAACGTTTTTTTTTTAAGTTTTTACCTCAAACCGTTCAAAATTTAACAGGGGGGGGGGGGGCTATTAAAAGCCGCACTGTATATTGAATGCATGTATTGCGTTAATGTTCTGATTCTATATATGAGTTAATGATATATTGCCACAAATGAGATAGGGACAAGAGTTAGGAAGAAAATGAATGGAAAAATAATGGCTATCATTGATGAGATGACAACACAAGTGAATCACATAACATTTTTCAACATTCATAGATAAATATTCACGAACGCAAATTAGAGTAGTGTTAAGCCTAGATTTTTGCAGTGTTCAGTAATTGGGAGTATGTCATTTTCTAAACGAAGTGTCATCTGCTGTTTGACATTTGTGATCACATTATGATTTCCATACAGGATAGCAGAGGATTTGCTGAAATTGTTTTTTAATGTGTGCTCTGATGAAACAAAAAGGACAGCTTCTAGGTCTTTATTGACTTTGCGATTAATATCTTTGGTATCAAAAGGTATATTTGGGTATCGTCAGCATAAAAATGGTAGTAACAATGTGATAGATACGTATGGAGTTAGAGGTGTATAATGTGTAAAGGTCCCAATATACAATCCTGAGGAACTCCTTGTTTCAGTTCAACTAAAGTTTTGTTCTTTCATATTTCTGAAAGGCTTTATCCCTGAGTCTCTGCATTCATTTTATGTTGGGTGTGATCCTCGGTTGTTTCCTATGTTTCGAGTTGAATATTTTTGTTTGTAATGGTGCGTGGTGATCCACATAATTTTTCAGTTGCAAATACCACCATAAAAAAGTATTTTGAATTATTGAACTTTGCTGCCCTCTAGAGGCTCTTAATCATACTATCCTTTTAAAATTTGTAAAAATTTCGCAGTATCTTATAAACCAAACCGAATATACAAATATTATCAGAGCCATTTCCATAGGGTTCAGTGCACTGCGCTTTTTTTTCCACTTTTATACATTTTCTGAGCCGATTGTATAAAAATCATCGTGTTCCCATCTACGCTTTGTTCGAGACCCAGCCTGCGGTTCTACAGAACATCAGCTGTGTTTCTCAACGAACAACAAAACTTAGGAGTTCATTATCTGAACAAAGTTATATTGTAAAATCAATTATGGTCACCGTTCTTGCCCAACCTAATTTATTTTCAACTCAGTTAACGTATTTTATTGAAAAAAACATGCATAGATTCAAGTGTTTATTGGCACAACTCAGCTGAAAAAGTAATCCTGATCAGCGAATGTTTTTAAAACATGTCTACTTCAAGAGAAATCAGTATACACATTGGGACGTGATTCATTTGTCTTAATTGGCATACGTTTCTTATTTAATGACGCGTAAATTTGTATAATTGTGAAGATTAGCGTGAATAATACCAACTTCAGTTTATTTGAAATACTTCAGCGTATTATTTTTCCTTGGCGAATGTGGAAAATTAAACGTTTTTCAACTTTGAATTGAAGCATGAATTATACAGAGTGTTTCATAATAGGACGCTGATTCTAAAGGACGATAAAATGGTAAGAAAAATTTTTCATATAGACGTACGTCAGCAACCGCTTTACTTATCAGGATTCAAATTAATTCTGTTGAAATTCAACAAAATTTGTTCAGTCAGATTTACATTTTTGAAGAGATTCAAAGAGTTCCTATCAAAAAGTGAAAAGGAAAGGCCAGAAAAGTTTATCAAAGTACTTGTTTTGTTTACAAAATTAATCATTTCAGCTAATTTTGAATTGATTTTCGTAAATATATTCACTTGTCGAGACCTTTGTATTCATATCTGAAGATATAAAAGAACAAATCGATAACCACCTCCTGTGAGTTTTGGCTATAATTAAATACAATTTTGCAAAACATCGTTTGTGTCAAGATGTAAACCATTTGATTGATCGATTGGGATATACAAACAAAATGAGATACAAACATACGTGTGTTCTTTATGTTTGCTCTGCATGTTTATGGGCATTGGAAAATTATGTCGGAATAATATTTGATTACACACTTTTCTCTGATCTGGAAGAAATGCTGACATTTTATGAACTTCTGTTTCCCATTGAAAGTAGATATATCCACGAGTTTTATTTTTATGAAGGCACAGCATTCGTGTATAAAAATATCAACGAGTGGTATTTTTATTGGCAAAAACATGCTTTCTCCAAATTATTCATCTGCATTCTGTTTTATGTGAAGAACCATAAGTTTCAAATGAATTTAGAATATAGCGAAAGGGAGGCCAAAAAATGGTTTGAACCAAATAAACTCACTCTAAATCAAGACAAAACCAAGGATAAAACAATAGTTTACGACATCCTCACCCTCATGGTAATTATGTAAAAACTATCAAATTTGAATTTTATGCTTAAGAGAATGATAAGGATTGAAGCCCTTAAAACAACATATTTTTCTCTATTTCATGTACACATGACTCTCTAAATAATAAAAAATTGAACATTGCCATGTGCTTTGATATATTCGATTCAATCGACCATCAGTTACTGTTGAAAGAAGTAAATTTAACAACAGGGAGAGGTTTGGCAAATGAATGGATAAGTTCATGCCTTGAAAATCGTGAACAGGTCATCATTGTAGGAAACAGTAAGTGCCACAAGGTTCAATACTTGGACCCATTATATTTTGAGTGTTTATAAATTATGTCGTATTATTATGTCCCATTCAAAATCTTGAACTTTTACATGCAGATGATACTAATTTCGTATATCATTAGCGAAACTGGTGTCAGAACTGCTAGCTGATGCTAATATTTCAGCAAATGAATTTTATATTCACTGACCAAACCACGGTTTAACTGTTAACTCAAGGAAATCACAAATTATGAGATTTTCACAATAACTATCAAGTTATGTTATTATTATAGAAAACAAACATGTGTGCGGTTAAACAGAACGTATTAGAATTGGACAAAAAACAACCGACTTTATACAAAGCATCTCAAATTGCATCATTAGGAGAAAAAAATGATTATTTGGCATTATACCGGAAATCCCAGCATTAAAACATGGGAAGGGAGTGTTACGGGATGGGAAGGGGGTGTTAGGTACATGAAGATGATGCTTATAATGGGTGAATCTTTTTTCTCAAGTATATGTTTACAAAATGAATAATGACACTGAAAACTGAGAAACTGAAATGGGAAATGAAAAGTTACAAAACGATAGATAAAATTATAATTTTTTTTATTAAAATATTATTTAAATATATTTTCTGACACACCACGTTCTTGAAACGGACAAAACAGTATCACAATTTTCCCTAGTCCTATATAGATTAATAACAACATAAAAATTCCTAACCCTATACAAATTGTACTGATTGCTATGAAAATACTGTCGCTGTCACACAATACTTCAAAAAAATTAAATATACGCATATACCGGGTGGCTACGGAAGTATTGCCTACGGAATATCTCAGTTATTGTATGAAGTAGGTTTGTGAAATTTGGAGCGTCGATATAATGACATAAGAGCTAGAATTTGAGCATATTGACATGTCGAAGTTAACTTACGGTCTGACCGGAAGTAACATCAACTTTCTTATTTTAAATGGAAACCCTATTTTTTTTTTCTTTTCGCTTTATTCAGCATTCAATTCCTTTTCTAATAACATATCACAAGTTGGTATCTTACCAGAAACTAGATCAGAAAAAAATTATTATTGAAATTCACCGAGTAGGCCGTGGAAGCAAAATGAAAGCCAAAAATTGAAAAGTTGGCTATGGAAACCATACGTCACTTGATAACAGTTGCTACTACTGTGATATTTTATTTTCATTCGTCGGCGTTATAAAAAGCCGCCAAAAAAAATATTGGAAAAATTGGGAAAAAAAACAATACTCTGTAGGTCCATAACTTAAATAGGACCATACAACTTTTTCTTGCCTGTACTATTCAGCATAACCATTCCTTTCTAATGATAGAAAGTAATTTTTTGAAATGAAATACCAAAAAATCCAATTATTATTATTCAAATAACAAAAAAACAGATTTATCGAAAAAAAAAATTCAAATTGATAGGATTAAAGATAAATTAAATTCAAAACAAATGTTCGAAATGCATTCCCTCAGCGTCAATACATTTATTGACTCTGGTGATATTTTCATGTAAAACGTTTCTCAACATTTGGGGCGTGATATCTTGGAAAGCTCTACGAATTTTTACTTCTAGCTCATGTAGAGTTGTAGGCTGTGTGGAATACACCCTATTTTTAAGATGCCCCCATAGAAAAAAGTCGCACGGAGTAAGATCAGGTGACCTTGGTGGCCACCTGACTGGACCATGGGTTGTTATAAGTCTCTCTTGAAAGCGATTTTGAAGATAATTTCTCGCTATTCTTGAATTATGCGGAGGGGCGCCATCTTGCTGGAAGTACATTCTCTCAGTTATTTCCGCTGGTAGGTTGTTAAAGAATTCCGAAATTTCATTCGTTAAAAAATTAAAGTATCTCTCTCCGGTTAGTTGGCCTTGAAAAAGAATGGGGCCAACAATATGAGTTCCAACTATTCCTGCCCAAACATTCACACCAAATCTCTCCTGGAAGCCACCTTGTCGAAACCGGTGCTCGTTTTCTATCGCCCAGTACCTGAAACAAAAGACCGTTCACACTTTTAGCACTTTACACTTCGACTATCGACAATAATCCAAATAAAGTACAGTACCTACCTTGTATTATTCCTGTTAAATAATCCATTGTTGGTAAATCTTGACTCGTCCGTAAACAAGATATAATAGTTAAATAGGTGATTCTCACCATTTTGTCGAAGAAACCAATTACAATATTCCAGGCGACTTTCACCGTCATTTTCATACAAATGTTGATGCAACTGATACTTGAAGGATTTAAATCGATGTTTTTTCAAAATTTTCCTAGCAGAGTCCTTACTTATAGCTAATTCGGCGCCAATCTGCCTTGAGGAAATTGTGCTATCATATTGTACTAAAGATAATACATTAATTTCAGTTTCCTCATTAATAACAAATGCTTCTTGGTCTTCGTGAACATCAGGCTCAGTTCTTAATTTTTCTTCAAGCCACTGGAAATACCTTCTTGACGGTTGCTGCCTCCCTGGATATCGCTCTAAATACAATCGTTCAGCGGCATAAGAATTTTTTAAACATTCACCATAAATGAGAAGCATGTCAATTTGTTCGGTTCGTGAATAACGGGGCAATTTTTGAATATTCCACTAACTGATTTCGATTTCCAAACCCTTTTAAAATGGCAGAATCAAAAACACTACTTCGAACGTCAAAATAATATGGATAGCAGCGTTTGTGAGAGCTCTCGTTTCTTTTTTGTTTCATTCCAAAATACATCTTAATCAGCCTACTTGTTAATATTTTGGTTCGAATGATTATTGCAATGGAATGATTATTCTGAATAGCACAAACATCGTCCATAGGTAGATATTAGAATATCTATGGACGATGGCACAGACCAAGTACGTTTATGTTCCTATTTAACCTAGAACCTACAGGATATAATTTATCATTCCACATTATTTTTAATGTTATTTTTGCGTATGGCGATAATCTGTTTTGTTATTTGAAGAATAATAATTGGATTTTTAGGTATTTCATTTCAAAAAATTACTTTCTATTATATCATTAGAAAGGAATGGTTATGCTGAATAGTACAGGCAAGAAAAAGTTGTAGGTTCCTATTTAAGTTATGGACCTACAGAGTGTTGTTTTATTCCCAATTTTTCCAATATTTTTTTTGGCGGCTTTTTATAACGCCGACGAATGGAAATAAAATATCACAGTAGTAGCAACTGTTATCAAGTGACGTATGGTTTCCATAGCCAACTTTTCAATTTTTGGCTTTCATTTTGCTTCCACGGCCCACTCGGTGAATTTCAATAATAATTTTTTTCTGATCTAGTTTCTGGTTAGATACCAACTTGTGATATATCATTAGAAAGGGAATTGAATGCTGAATAAAGCGAAAAGAAAAAAAAATAGGGTTTCCATTTAAAATAAGAAAGTTGATGTTACTTCCGGTCAGACCGGAAGTTAACTTCGACATATCAATATGCTCAAATTCTAGCTCTTATGTCATTATATCGACGCTCCAAATTTCACAAACCTACTTCATACAATAACTGAGATATTCCGTAGGCAATACTTCCGTAGCCACCCGGTATTGTATAATTTTTTCGAAAGAAGTTATCACCCATATTACGCCTCAAGAAATATCATAATATTCCGCATTAAAATTCTGTCGTCTTCAGGTCCACAAATTCTCGATCGAATAATGGTTAATACTGTAACGTCTCCCGTACATTGCGGAATATGCGGAATTTCAGGATTCACAACGCATAGTAAATTGTTGGCATGAATGCATACCCAGTATGGTGTTCACCAGACGTATTAAAGTCGTTTGTTGGCGTCGACCCCATTCTTGGTCGCTGTTTACGATCCAACACCGCATGCTATTTGCCCCCGCTTGCGTTCTTGGCCATAGACACTCTGCAAGTGCACGACAATTCAGTAGTATTCGATTTATTAGTAATAATAATAAAATAATGTATTGTTGCATATGAAGAGTAGTCTCTAGGCTCTGGGGGAAGTTTTGTCAGCTCTTTTCTTTCTTATGATCTCAGAAAGGAAGAATAGTTTCTCATATAGCTTAGGAGACCGCTATCGCAGCCAAGCAAGTAGGCCCACATGGACCTTTTTTGCCATCCCCAGTCTTTCACAAATTTACATTCTTCCTTCTAGGCTTTCTTCTCGAACCTTCGTTACCTCCTGATGAAGGTCAGTATGTCCGTCCATTTCAGGTTGGTAAAATCCTCTTGTTGGAGTTTTTCAGCACCAAAGATTTCAAATCTCAGCCTCCCGTACGCCTCGTACTCGCCGAGGAAGTGAGATGAAGTTTCTTCGTCCTCTTCGCATTTGTGGCAAGTGGGGTTGTCTTCTATACCAATTAGTGATAGGTGTCTGCCTAACTTGTTATGCCTTGTTAGTATTTCTATAAGGAGTTGTAGTGCTTGGCGATTTCTGCCTAGAAGCCATGCCGTACTTGACTTGCTGGAGCCGGCCACAAAGTCTTTCGACTGCCTGCATCCGCTATTATCCCTCCATAGTTTGTTCAGCTCTTCTTCCGCCCAGTCCTCAAGGGCTGAAGAGGTTTGGCCTCTTGCGATTACTAGTACAGGCTCCGGCCTACAGAATGGCGTTGCAGAACCGGTTCTGACGAGTTCGTTTGCCACCTCGTTTCCGCGCACCCCTCTGCGACCCGGAACCCATACCAGCTGAACTTCCTTCGTTTCGGCTAGTTTCTCGAGAGCATGTCCGCATTCCTGAGCTTGGTTCAGGATGACAAATGGTTCTGAGTGCTGCCTGACTATCCGAATAGATATACATTCTCTATTCAGGCCCTTCTCTCACCTCTTGTCTCATAGCTATGTTTAGATTTTTGATTGTAAGGGGGTCGTTCAGGCTGTGCAGCCTCACAAGCACTATAAGCCCGGGATTCCGAGATTTTTTGCGAAGTTCATCATTTTCCTGGAAGCTAAGTTCCTGATATAGGAGGGCGTCAAGAAGGCCCCGTTACCATCTACAAATTTTTCTTGTCCATTTCGAGAAGCTGTTTAGCTTTCTTTAGCGATAGACACACAGACACAGTTATTTCGCTTGTAGCTACGGTTAAGATGGCAAACACTTCAGCTTGGAAAACTGTTGTGTGCCTACCCAAAGCATAGATTTCTCGTACGTGTCTTCCTTTCAGGTAGATGCCTGCTCCCGAAGCCTGTCTGTCAGTCAAACGCGAACCGTCCGTATAACATATAAGGCTTCCTGTGCGAAACTCCACTATATTATCTTCCCATTGTTCTCTGCTCGGAATAGTGAGAGCAAACTCTCTACTCCATCGCAGTCTATCTTATGCGCTTCTCACTCTGAGGGCGGAAATTCCTGCTCCGCCCACTTCGCGATTTTTCGTTTTATCGTTTACCCAGACTTCCTAGTCCCGCATCCTCAAGTGAGCTGCCATTGCCTCCTTCTTGATCCAGACCGGAAGTAGCGGCAGTCTCAGCAGTACCTCCAACACTGCCGTTTGGAGTGGAGTCGTTCTAATTGCACCCGTTATTATCAAACAGACTAACCTCTGCACCTTACTAAGTATTCGGCTCAGTGTGCTGCCCTGTGCGCCTGGCCACCACACAGCTGACCCATATTGGATCTTTGGTCTTACGACTGCCGAGTAAAGCAAGCGCATAATCTCCGGGTTAGTACCACAATGACTTCCTACAATTCTCCCCAGTTGCCATAGGATTGCTACCTACTTTTGTATAATCCTATCTACGTGCGGCATCCATGAAAGATTGGAGTCCAGGACCACCCCTAGGTATTTGACCTGCTGGACTAGCTTCAGCTCTCTGATGATTCGCAAGTCTTCGAGATCCGACGAGAGAGGCATGTGTTATAGTTCGTTGTTTTGCGACTCGCTTCTAGAGGTGGCAATCTCGAACCTCAGAATAGTCTACCTCCATCTCGTGACCAAATTTCAAACCGTAACATCTAGACGAAAAGCTTCTAACTCTGCTTGAGTGAAAAAGCGGAAGCCGGTTCGTTAGTCAGAGATGAAGTAAACTCAAATAGTCAAAGCCTTGGTGGTGGATTCGAATAGCACTGCTTGAGGGCTAGAACCCAGGAGGTCGTCCAACGTATGCAAAGTTTTTTTGTTATTTTGTCGTGCCTACTTTTAGAAATTTTGCTAGGTGTCGCACGTCAAAAGGTAAGACCTCGGTAATCCTTGGCTCGCACAAGTTTAGACTTCTGAGGGCTGTCGTTCGTAGGGGGATAACAGCTGGTTAACGAAAAAAAAAAAACAATATGTCAGCCGTAATTATTCAATGTTCTCTGACATATCCCTCCTATCGGTGACCTGAAAAATATTTTTTCATCGACGAAATGATTCGATTTTAATCTAACCAATGCCTGTTTTTTTTTGACCTTTTATTCAATACACTCACATTCTGAACAAGTAGTTTTTGAATAACAAAATCTTCAGGGTCATGATAGTTCAATGAAATGTATTGTTTTCTTGCAAAACCTAGGAATGTCATTTTATAAAAGCTTCCTGATTAGGAGCTAATTAGGAATATCGTCGGCAATATGCATTCCGATTAATGTCCCTACGTAATAAAACGTTATATTTACGACCGGAAGGAAGCCAATATCAATTTTATTGACCTCTTTCGTTTTAATATGGAGGTGTTTTGATATGTTATAGTTCGGGAATTTAGTGGATTTTCTGTGGTAGCAGCAATTAATATTACTTTATAAATAATGAATTCATGGGTTTTTGGGAGTTAACAGGTACAATATTCATTTTTGTAAGCATGGATTTATTGAAATTATTGAGGTTGTCAGTTATTTGATTAAAATTCTGTTACATGTCTCTTTAACTAGATCGTCTGCTCTTCAAGAAAAAATATTGGGTGCTCCTAAATCCTACCACATCCATCTCATTTCTTATGATCATAGTCACAATAATATCTCCTATATACCAGACAGATCCTTGAAGGCTGTCGGAAGGTCGCTGATGACGTTCGATTGGTAGGGGGTTGTTCCAGACTAGGCCAAAATCTCCTACTAGCGAATGGGTCAAAGGTGACTGAACAGTGACCACAAAGAATAATCTTGGAGTTGTCCAAGCTAAGGAATCTTGACCACGACTTCTGAGCCGTTTCACTTTCTTTTAAATTGTTATGAATTTGTCAAGAATGGATTGGACATCTCAGTAATTTTGTCAACATATTCGTAGAGACCCTCCAGCAGTCCATGGGAAGAAACCAATGAAGAGAAGAAGAAATCTTTGATTTTGAATTCTGTTATCATGATACCATTCTTCCTTTTCAACATTTATACAGGGTGATTTATCACCACTTACACAAAATTTGTCAATATGCTCTCCCTACCAAAATAATTTGAAAACCAAAAGGAAATACAAAAATAGAACAAAAAAATTCCAATACAATAGCCCTTCAAATACTGGATGAATAAATGCAACTGAGGGAAAAGTTTCTACTCAACCAAAGGAACTTGCCAAATTTTCAAAACAATCATACCTAATCATAATTCATATTTACAACATTCTTTGAAAAGCTATTTGCACCAAAACCGACTAATTATTCCAGAACACAACGCGAAATAAACAATTATTATTTGCTCTACTGCGCAATAAATTCGATTTGCAACATTCAATCGTTAAGACAACTTGAGACTATTTCTGGAGTCTCGAAAAGCAGCGTACATCGAATTCTGAAAGACGCAAAATTCCATCCTTATAAAATGCAGAATGTACAAGAATTAAATGAAGATGATCCTGACAGACGTACAGAGTTTTGTGAAATCATGAGTCAATTATTGATTGGTGATAATAATTACCTCTACAATGTGTGCTTTTCTGACGAATCTTCTTTTTATTTAAATGGACATGTGAACAGGCACAACTGCAGATACTGGAGTGACGTAAATCCCCATTGATACAGGGAAACTCATTCACAAACTCCCCAGAAATTGAATGTTTGGGCTGGTATTCTGGGAGACCATATTGTAGGTCCATATTTTATTGATGGTAACCTCAACGGACAAACGTTTCTTGAACTTCTTGATACAACTGTGAACCCCAGAATCACTCAGTTACTTGAAGACGATGATAGGTTACTTGACGGTCAGCTCACCTTTCAACAAGATGGAGCTCCTCCACATTTTGTTGCACCTGTTCGTCAATTTTTAGATGACAATTTCACAGGGCGATGGATTGGAAGGCGAGGGCCAATAGAATGGCCGGCTAGATCCCCTGATTTATCACCATTAGACTTCTTTTTATGGGGTCATTTGAAATCCAAAGTTTATATTACCCAGCCAACTTCTCTTGATGATCTACGCAGGAGAATTGTTGTGGAGTGTCGTGCAGTGACTCCAGAAATGTTGAGCAATGTGCGAAGAAATTTCGAAGATCGCTTATACTTCTGTATCGAACTGAATGGTTCACATTTTGAACCTTTCATACGATGATAACATGTTAGGTGATGAAAAATAAAAATATCTGGAAAAAATTAGTTTTCATGAAAACTTCAACAACACTTGATCGATCCTCAATTTCAGTACACCGATGTATTTGGGATTGAATTCCCTTCAAAATGATGTATCACAAGTATAGTAGTCCCATTGAAAATTCTGAAGTAGGGGGTGCTGGGGTTGAGGGGGTTGACAACACAATGATGGTGTATTTGGTGAAAGTGTTCCCCCTTGAAATACAAATCGACGGGTCTGAGCGATTTTCCATTTTTTCATGAGTTCGGATATTAGGGAGTGACAAGTTTTAGCTGGGACACACTGTATATATCAATAATACAGTTAACCGATTCATTCGTGATTTTTCCCATGCAGTAGGCGATCTACTGACGTGGCTTGATATATTTCACGTAAATGAGTGTTCAATAAATCATGAGAGTGAACAAAATCAAGGACGTATATTGTTTTAAAGCATTTCTCAAAAGTAACCACAACCCTTAAATTGTTTTTATTTTCAATCAATAATATTTAGTGTTGATTTAAAAATGTTGCATAGTGTTGAATACATTGAAAATCGAGTTAAATGTCAATTATTCTACATTTTGTCAACTTCACCCAACTCGATATTCATGTATACAACACCACTGGATTGAAATTTCCATTTAGGCTCACTTTCCTTCCCCCTTCATCAGACTTGGGACTGCAAAAATGACTGTTGTGCGAATTGACCATCCCGTCCCCGGTGAATACAGCCTTGTCCATCCACAAACTGAGGATCTTGTCGGATACACTCAACAAGCCATTCACTAAACTCCTGACAACGTGGCAAGTCTTGTGGTTCGAGGACTTGTTCCTTTCGGAACTGGTATGGATGCAAACGATTTTCGCAGATAGTACGCCATACCATAGTTTGCGTAAAACCAAGTCTCCGACTTATCACACGGTTGCTTAGTGATAGATCATCGTCGACGAGTTGCAGTACTGCTTCATTAAAAACAACAGTACGATTCACTGCACGCTCGACATGTGTTGGGAAACCGGTATCACGAAGTCTTTGCACTGCACCCAAAATTGTAAACTACGCTTACTGGGACGGGTGATAGATACTTGCACCAGTGTCACATCTTCTTACGTTTCTGCAGTGGCGTATCGATTGTGGTTGACGTACAAAAAAATTGGTTCAGTCATCGCGGATAGCTTCTAAATTTTACAGGTGTGTTCGCACATGATAGACCACTATCCCATTACATTTTGTGCAGGTGGTGGTTAATCACCCTGTATAACGAATGTAGAATACTCGCAACAAGCCTACCACTTCAATCGATATTTCAAATTCGGCGTGAGGATAAGATGATATTTGTAGAGTCAAAATAAAATATGACAAATATTTCGAGGATTGAAGTGGTAGGCATATCAATTCAGAAATCGGATTCTGAAACTCTACGTATCATTTTATTGAGACATCTTGCCTATGTCTTCGTCTGAATCTTCTATCTTGCATCGTTCAAAAATTAATAGGTGGTCAGTGTTGTATTTGTAATTGTATTGTAAAATAAGATCAAGAAATTCCCAATTTTGATCTGAATTATCTTTATTTCTCGTAACTATTTACAACTGATGCTCATCTCCCCCCTGTCATCCTGTCATCTCTATCTCTATGAAAATCAGTCTAATATACAGAATGTGAACTATCTAACAGTCAGCCCCTATCCCCATTGCATAAATCACGGGTTTTGGTCGAATTTAAGGAACGGCATCGTTTAATACCGCCTTTGTCGATGCCTTATCGGGAACATCGGCCTGCTAATCAACAAAATAATAGAAGAGAAAAAAATGACATATAAAGAGTTCCATAATTCACGGCCGCCTTTCGTGTCTACCGGCAATTACCGAAAACTAGGAGAGCTTTTAGTAGGGGGCGATAGCGCCGATAAGGCCTAACGTCCGAACAATATAGACTCGTTGCTCGGATTCGCGCATTCACCATTCACACGGAACCATTGTTTGTCGGGTTTCGGTACAAAAGTTAATATGGGGTAATGGGACGTTATCTGTCGGATTCGCTGGAATTTAGCATTTTTTTACGTGTCTGACCCGATTTGTGTGTGGAGCGGATTCGGTTGTTGTACTTTGTGTGTGTTGCAGTGTTTGTTACGACGTTTATTTTGTTGATATGTACGGATTTTTGGAGTTGGGATGGCAGTTGCCTTCGAAGATTGTTCAAAGGTAATGCTGGGGAATATGATTTATAGCAAGCATTCAAGAGAGCAATACCAAGTGATTCTTGTAGAACAATGCTCCTGAAGTCTAATAGATGTAATGCAACGGTCGTAGGGGACATAAGTTGTTTTCTGTTGGAGACCAGTTTACAAAAATACCTATTGTAACTATAGGTTGCAGCGGAGGGCTGTGTTACTCGATCAATTTTTTGTTATTGATATAGTCAGACTTTGCTGCGGTGTACGTTCATACTACAGATAAAGATCATTCAATTTTTCTGGATATTCTGTAATTTTCAAAGTTTTACTCATCCGAATTATCCATTTTGGTTCATAACTTTCTAACCAAATGTTATCGGTGATACCTCGCTCTCAAATCATGATTATTTGATAGCGATACCAAAAGACTAGAACAGATTTTTTTATGAATTTCTTGATCCACGGACTACCAAAATTTCGCCCATTCATGTATTTCGTAGATTGTTGCTTTGTTTCTGGGTTGTTTAAATGTAAATCTTATTTTCTTCATTGGCGTGGCACGTTGGCGTGCGAAGTTGGTTTTTGACACTATCGGCTGATCGATGGCTCGAAATGTTGAAAGATGGCGTTGCTTCACTGATCTTTTAACTGATTTATTTGACTGAAGCAATTCTATGCTTGGTTGACTGAACACATCGTTGTTGACAATATATTCCGGCTCATCAAGTTTTCTGTTATATTAATGTTCTTCGTTCCATTTGATGTTGTGTTGGTTTGTCCAGACATAGTCTGCTACTCCTAACTCAGATGTTTCTCCTCGTAGGGTACTTTTTTTGTGTTCACCGCTTTTGATATCTAATGGCCTTTTAGTTTCTTCACTAGAAATGAGGAAATTACAATTTTTTCATTCACTTTCATCATTAGGTGGTCTTGTTTTTGTGATGTGGCTTCGGATAGTATTACCAGACTGAAAAAAAATGAGTTATAGAAATATAACAGGTAAAATGCTGTGGGATTCCTTCTCTATTGAGAATTTTTGTCACTTTGATGTTGTTCAGATGGTGCAGAAAGGCATCTCTTCTTGTCCTTCTTTTTGGCTTTCTCTATATACCGATATCTCAAAACTATTTCATGTAGATGTTTGCTTGAAACGTTGTGACTCAAACTGTAGATAATTAATTTGTTTCTGATTAAGGGAACGGAAGTTCAAAACGATTTCACTCAAACTTAAATGAAATAATCGAATATTCCAAATATTCGAAGAGTCATTAAGAACAAAATAACCCTTGAAAATGGTAGATAGTGACGAAAAAAGGTAAAAATAACATTCATTAGTCAGGCTTGTTGGATTTTATCAGTAAGTAATTACAGGAAAATACCTACGTAGTCAACAAGAAAAATCCATCAGCTTTATGACTTTTCTACCTAAAGATTGTGTGATTTCAGCAACTTGAAAAAAGTTCCAGGAGACAGACCCTAAAAATCATGAAAAATATAAAATCATCAGATTCACTTGAAATTCGCTATTTATACGCTAAATTTTATGCGCATTCCGAAAATATGTGATTTGTATACGTTCAGATGCAAGGTTCAGCATAAAAAGAAGTGAAGCGTGAAAAATTCCCTTGAAAGATCAAAATTGCAAAAGTCCTATAAAATCTCTTATTGACTCGGAATCGACTTCAAATTCGAAGTACATATTCATGAAAGATTAAAATTCACAAAAATATGCAGAAAAAAATTAGTGCATATTCAGGAAAGATTGAATTTCACAAATGTGAACCGAAAAAAATTTAAACATTTATTTTTATGGAAAATATCTCATCTCAAGTCCAAAAAACTTTTCAACTCGTGAACGATTAGAGATAGAGCAATTTTACGAACGCCAATCGATTCAGAATGATGAAATCACTGTATTTTGAGAATTTCAAGTTGAACCAAGTACAAAAGTAATTACCCGAAAAAAGTCGTAAGGGGTAGACCCCTAAAAATCATGAAAACTACAAAATCATCAGATTCACTTGAAATTCGTACTATATACACAAAATTTCATGCTGATTCCGAAAATATATGATTTGTATATGCTCATGTTCAAGGTTCAGCATAAAAACGGAATAAAGCGTGAAAAGTTTCTTTGCAGATGTGTTGTAAAAAGCCTTATAAAATATCTAATTGACTCTGAAGCGACTTCAAATTCGGAGTGCATATTTAGAAAATATTGAATTTCATAAAAGTGTACAGAAAAAAATGTAAAGATTTATTTTTATGGAAAGTCACTCCTTTCAACCCAAAAAAAACTTTTCAACTCGTGAACGATTGGAGAGCAATTCTACGAACGCCAATCGATTCAGAATGATAGAATTAGTATATTTTGTGAATATTAAGTTGATCGAAGTACAAAAGTGTATACTCGAAAATAGTCGTAAGGGGTAGACCCCTAAAAATCATGAAAACTAGAAAATTTCATGCTGATTCTGAAAATATATGATTTGTATATGCTCATATACAAGGTTCAGCATAAAAGCGGAGTAAAGCGTAAAAAATTGCCTTGCAAGATGAAAATTACAGATGTGTTGTAAAAAGCCTATAAAATCTCTAATTGACTCGGAATCGACTTCAAATTCGGAGTGCTTATTGATGAAAGATTCATTTTAACAAATATGAGCAAAAAAAATGTATACATTTATTTTACGGAAAATAACTCCTCTCAACTCCAGAAAAACTTTTCAACTCGTGAACGATTAAAGATAGAGCAATTTTTTTCCTGTGTGGCGGACGATATATTTGGTTACTTTTCTGAGATATTTGCTGTACTACTCACCATCTCATAAATCAGCCTTCCATTATTTATATGTAAAACTTCAATACCAAAACTTCGTGACGCAGTTGGTAAATTTCAACAAAATTAGCGAATTGTATACGATACCTCGACTATCTGCTGTTTCAATCGATACCGAAGTCGAGCAATATTGTCTCGCGTTAGTAGGACGACTTGGACGACATTCTGGTAAGGTCGATAATGTTAAAATCGATCCTGGTCAACCTTCACGGTCCTTGCCCTAGATTCGAATGTTTTCTTCCTCTCCATATCTGTACGGCACGGCGAGGTGTATGCAAATCGAGCAATCGCCGCCGGCAGGTGAGCGACACAATGGAAGAGTATGAATAATGACCGGAACCCATAACTCTTGCGACTGACAACGCTAGTGAAAAATCGAATCTCTTGAAGTAGAACGAGTGGTCGAAGGTTTTTCGAGATAATAAATCCGCTGAACCGATCGGCGCTGTAGGTGGCGGCTAATAAATCTCGTGGAAACATGTTGAAGGGTGAATAAGTAAAGCGCTTGATCTAGTTGGATTGTGATGCTGCGAACTAGGAAGAAAATGTGTCTGACAAAATAGGTACTATTTTTTAATAATTTTGGTTTTGGAGATTTCAACCCCCAATAGATTCTCGACTAGGCGAATAAAACTGTTCACTCATCATTCAAGTCCATCAATCCGTCTATACTTTAGCTAAATAATACGTTGACACCCGGTAGCGATTTTACAAACTATACTTAATGTCAGGTCAAACCTTGCCCACAGGCGCACGTCATCAAAAAATCCGAAAATATATGCGGTCCCAGCACGCCGTTACGATTACATATCATCCATGAAAACGGTAAAATATAGATCTGAAATAGACTATGACTTAAAACTATCGAATCCACAAAGTTCAGTAACGATTTTATGGAGAATCGAACTAGATAGGAAATAATTTCACATGAATGGAAAAGAATTGAAAAATGAATTTGTAAAACCAAAACATTACAATAACCAATTTTTATCAAAAACGAATTATCCCAGAATCAGAAATGATCACACCAGACTTTTGAAGAACCAAAATTTGATGAACTGAAAAATCACAAGACGGCATACCTGTAATACCATAAAATGAGAATAAACACAAATGTGAAGACGGATATTCGATCATACCGTCAAATTACAGAAACAATATCTTATAAAAATGATAAAATATAATAACAGAATATTGTAAGTCTGGAAAGCATAATATTCGAAAGTCAAAAGAATTGAAATCGCCGAATATACCACAAGACCCAAAATTGACATATCAAAAATTATCAGACGAATAAATGCTAATACCGAAAAGTAAAGAACCGAAAAGTTTCAGAAATCAGAGAGGTTATAGCACAGCGAAACGCCGGTTGATCTATTCTCTCAGAGATGGCGTAGCGTGTGGTTAATATACTATAATAAATTCTCATGTCCCCATTAAATTCCTTCTCATTTCTGTCTCACCACCTGATATTACTAAAATGCTAAGGCTCACTTTAAATTTTATCACCAGTATTAGGTATCACGAAAATAATATGATTCCGCCCCCAAATGTTTTGTGGATTGGCACGCTACATCCTCCGAAAGCGTCCTTATGGTAGGTAGGTAGTAGGTAGTATTTTGCCGATATATGGGTAATAATTGAGATCTGACATTGCTGAGGTTGGTCGTAGCATGATGGGATTATGAGTTCAGTGAAATTCAATGAATAACATTGGCTGTTTTCTTCGATATTCTTGAAAATCACCATCCAGCAAATGAAATCTCGAATAAATCGATGAAGGTACAAACAAATGAACGTTCAATATGAGTCCAAACCAGACGATTCCATTTGTTTCAACTAGAAGTTAGCGCCATCTAAGAGCTAATAGAGCAAGTTTCTAACAAATTCTGCTGGATTTCGATTCTGATCGTTGTATATCTTACACATTTCGATTTCTTGGATTTTTCGATACTACATTTTTATTTTCGGATAATTTGTTGGTTTTACGTTTTTAGATACTATTAAATAATTTTTCGATGAAATTATGTTTCGTTAGTTTTTCAAACGGATTTATGATATAAATAACTTAGGTTATTCACTTTCGTTTATTAACAAATTCAGATCTATGAAAAATTGTTCTTACCGTTTTCGCGTATGATGCTTCATTGGTTCTCATACATACACATTGAATGAATGTCTTTTCAGATTATAAATTAATTCTATACATATCATTCTGCTATCTTAAGTCATTTAAAAAGTTATTCTGATAAATAATTAATCCTCCATTTTATTGGTTTCACATAGTAACGGTTTTCTCATTTATTGTTATGACGGAAATAATTGTTCTGTTCTTTGGCTCTCCGCTAAAAACAACAACGATTCAAAATTTTTTGGATAAAAATAACATACAAACCACGAAATAAGTTTTCGATTTTTTAAAACAATATTAGGAGTTAACAGAAGAATTTTGAAAACTTTCATTTTGTGAATTCATTGTCTTTCGTCAAGTACACACAATTCCACATGAAAAATATTTGAATATTCAACAGTTTTCTGAGCTTAATTCGAAAATTTATATTGACTCGCATTACATCTGAGCGATTGTCACTTTGCCGTAAATTATTGCTAAGTAATTTTCAAATTTCCCCATTAAATATTATTGCGATTTTGTTAACATTTATTATGGTAATTATAGAATAGACGTTGATTCAACGCAGTCAAAACAAAAATTATATTTCTGATCAGTCGAATATGCAGCGATGAAGAGTAATTGCTGTTCGTTGTTTTCGCGTTTCCTGGCGTTTGTCTCGTCACGTTTTGAAAATGAGAGCAAAGTGCAAGCAGAAAACTGTACGTTATCAAGTACTTCGTTTGTGTCGATGGCTAATTCAGACAGGATTTTTCTTGGATGGTATGTGATTATACGTGGTTTGAAAAAATAAAAAAATGTCGTCAAATTTTCAACTCTTACCGGTTTGGCGTTCAATAAAAGCCACTTTTCAGTAATTTTAGTTTCAGTAGTGATATTCCCTAGGATATTGATAATAGACGAGATCATTTCATGACAATCGAAAGCCCGAAGTTGAAGGCTGATGGCTGTTACCAAGCAAAGAGCTTGAGAAATTTGTTATAAAATTATTAGGCATTTTTCAATGTCCAAGGAATATTCGGTGAAAAATATTTTGACAAAAAAAATGTATAACTTGACACAACGTAACATTTATTTATTAAAAGTACAGCTAGTGAAAGTACAATTATTAAACAGCTGTTTAGCGGAAAAAACAATTTTAAACAATTTTTTTTTTCAAACCATTTAAAATTCAACTTAACATTAGATTCGTTGCTATTATCTACTGTAGAAGATCTATTATCACTTATACTATTTATGATCTTGTTGTGCATGGTTTTCTTGATAGAGATTTAAATACGGTTTTATAGAATTTTGATTGCTATGACCAGTGATTTTCAGCAATTGTTGTTCTTCTACACCAATTCTTGCAAATTCGCTAACAGCCGTAGATCTATTCGAGTGATTTATTATCTTTTACATTCAAGCCAATTGTCTCAGCAGCAGATTTAGTCCATCCATTTATTGTATTTCTCCTAACAGCTACATTATCGTACCATTTGTCAGTTTAATTTTTTTTCAAGAATTTGGTTTCAAGAACGTTATCGCCTCATTTTGATATCAGTTTATGAAAAAGACGTACAGGGCAGCTTTGTCACGTTTTACTGAACACCGGGTTGTCTTCAATGCGAATTGATTTGAAAAAAAAAAAATCCTTCAGACAAGCAACTGCCTCTCCTCCTCGCCCCGATAACTTACAGCAGCATTATGGTTAAATTTACCTATGAGACCTCCTGTATTTTTATCTCATAGTAATAATATTTTGTTGACAAATTTGACGAAACTGAACTGGACTTACGTTTACATGGATCTGCTTGTATTTTCTTCCTGATTGCATCGGGCTGGTTTCAATACTGTATTGTTAAACTTGCTAATCATCATATTATAGTCATTATAGTACTTTTCTTGCAAAATTTGGCACGAAACGTTCCATATTGTCTTTACCGGTGCTTCTTTGAATTTGGTCCCATCTTTCTTTCTCATATAGACCTCCCAATCTTTTAGTATCAACGCCAATTTTTCTAAACTTCTATGTTCATTCAATTTATATTCTCGTTCGCAGCAAAATTCCATAAATAATCACCAAATTTATTTGTGACTGTAGCTTGTATTTCTTTTTTTTTTTTTTCGATTAGCACATTTATACTTTGAACATTCGCATTACCAAAACGTGACTTTTTGAAATTTATTTGAAATTAAGTTGTCAAACTCAATCGTGTTGTCATTGCACTAAATGCAATTATCAGGGTGTCTCATATGACACAAAATGACAAAATTTTAATGGTTGTTAGAACTGTTAAAGAATTTTCACTATTACAGTTACTTACATCTCGTTACCAATGACTCAGTTTGAAGAATTTTCATTGACCTAAGATAAATCACACTGGATATCAAGAATAAAGACAGGAAAGATGAATTAATAAAAATAAAAAAATACGTTTATTACAAATGGTAATTTCAACTCACTGATAGTTTCAAAATGTGCATGAGAAGTATTTTTGTGGACGTTTAAAAAATACTTCATGGGTAGTGTATGAATGAAAATTAATGAAAATAAAATAGATTATAAATAATCCAGCCTTACACAAGGTGTTTGTCGGCAAACAGAAAATGATCCAACATCCCCATACGACTGCTTAATCACATCTGCCCAACACCCGGCGAAGGCGAACATACTTTGCAGTGCTTCCATTGAAACTGGCAAATATTAACCAAAACAGTGACTATCTTCTTATTGAAACTAGTATGGGCACACTATCATTGCTAATATGGAACTATATGACATTGGCGCTGTTGCCAGATAAAGGTGACTTCTTTCGTGGCAAAAATTTACAGTTGAATTGTACTTGTTTATTGATTCCTGTACATTCCACATAAATCATTCTATTATCAGTAGTTATGGGTATATTAGTAGTAATAAACAACTTTTCAGTCCCATAATTACCCATAGTTTACCGACTGGAATATGATTTGGTTTTTATTCGTTATTTGATACTATTTTGCGAATTATCACTATTATTTTCTCCAGATTTTTCAAGGTGTTTATTTTCATCGGCTAAACTCAGATATAATGTGTGAGAGAGGCAAACACTCTAGCATCAAATCCACTTCTCTTACATACCCAGACAACACAATTTCTGAAATTTTTGACAATTAAATTGTGTCCATCGATTTTATTGTTTTTGTTATTGTTTATAATGGCAGTTTCATCTGTTTGCGAATCATTATTTTTATGAATCATACTGTCTGATAAAACTTATTCTTTCGACGATTATGAAATTCCGGTAAATACGCTCAGTTGGAGTGTTGATCTAGATGGCTCTACAGTATCCTAACCCACAATTCTAACTAGTCTAACTGTTGATATCTGCCTCCAAAAAAAAACAGAGAAACTTTAATATGTAGTGGTCATGTTTTCGCAGTTATATTAATAAGTAATTTCCAAATGAAACATTTTCTTCCCACTCACTGGATACATTGAATTGCGTCGTTCATGACTCTCTTTATTAACGACAAACAAAACAAAATTGGATCGACATAACGGATAATATTTTAATAATGCTCGTGGAGGTGTGTTAGAACACCATCAATTTCGAGTGATTTTTGGTTCTTCAACTGAGTTTATTTCACTAGCTATTTTGTGAAAAAAAAGCTAGGGAATACATACCGATTGATATTTAACGACCGATGACTTTCAGCTTCAAGCTTCAATTGTTGTTTCTGAAAATCGATATTTTGGCAATACCGCTTATTAAAACGGTATAATTTTGCTCTCTATCTTGCTCAAGAATTCGAGCTTTTTGTTTCGAAATGATGGTGTTGAAAAAAAATCATGGAGCATTTTCCATGGATCGTTCTAATCTATCACGGTCAAGATTCGAGACCCAGGGAAAATAGAACACCATCAATTTCGAGTGATTTTTGGTTCTTCAACTGAGTTTATTTCACTAGCTATTTTGTGATCGCTTTCTTGTCGTTGGGTTGGTACTAACTTTAATTTCAAGTGTTGTATACATGAATATCGAGTTGGGTGAAGTTGACAAAATGTAGAATAATTGACATTTAACTCGATTTTCAATGTATTCAACACTATGCAACATTTTTAAATCAACACTAAATATTATTGATTGAAAATAAAAACAATTTAAGGGTTGTGGTTACTTTTGAAGAAATGCTTTAAAACAATATACGTCCTTGATTTTGATCACTCTCATGCTTTATTGAACACTCATTTACGTGAAATATATCAAGCCTCGTCAGTAGATCGCCTACTGCATGCCAAAGCGTGGGAAAAATCACGAATGAATCGATTAACTGTATTATTAATATATATTGTGCTTGTAAAAGTAATTTTTAACGAACTTATACGCTGCAAATCGAATAATAATTGTTTATTTCGCGTTGTTTTCTGAAATAATTATCCGGTTTTGGTTCAAATAGCTTTTTAAAGAATGTTTTATAAATTTGGCAAGTTCCTTTGGTTAAGTAGAAACTTTTCCCTCAGTTGCATTTATTCATCCAGTATTTGAAGGGCTAAATGAAATACAAATTTTGCTTGTGCCATAAGGGTTGAATAACAATATTCTTATATTCAACATTTTTTTTATTTATTTATTATCTATAATTCAAATTCGATCGATCCACTCTCGGTAATCATTATCTCTATCATATTTCTCAACAGGATGTAGAACTCATCACAATAAGTGAAGTACTGAAACAATCGTGTTATTTATTGGAAATTCAGGAAAAGTGTCCGTCTATCTTGGCCAAATGTTGTTTTAAACGCATGATATCATTTAAATCCAGTTGATGCCAAGAACCCAATTTTGAGTTGTGGGTTCACGGTTGCTGAATTTTGTTCTATTGAAATAATGGCAAATTAAGTTTCAAACTAGTGACTAGATGTGACAAGTTACTTTTCATTTGTAATGTCTTTCGTTTCAAGTTCAAGAGACCTCATAAAGCCGTGCTGATGAGTGAGTAACTACGAAACAGCGGTGTCCACGGATGATGAGCAATCAGAATTGAATCGAAAACACTGTATTCACTTTATAATGGCACATGATCGGGAACGATGAACTTAACATGAAGAACAAACTTTTAATTTACCGGTAATGCGAAGTAGATCTGATTTACAGTTGACATGCATCTAGGAAGAAATTCTAGAAAGACGATTCACGATCAAGCACCCCAGGTTCATTGCAAGTCAAGTCTGAGTAAGTTCACAGTGAAGTTATTCTATGTGCCATTATTAGAGAATACAAGCCGAATAACCTCGAAATCGTTCCGAAATAGTTGACTTTTATCAGAGGGTTCTAAATGAACATGATAATAATGGCGATGGAGATGTGAGTACCTAGACAAATGAAACGCATCTGAAAGAGATCAGTGACATCGTTAGTTTTTTACTTTTATATAGATGATTTTCTGTTGAAATGAACATAGCACTCGTCAACGATTTACATCCTGTTGAGAAATTGTATTTCCGGACTCAAGTGCATACACCACAAACTTAGAAAAATCTGGTCATCAGAACTGTCTGAAGAACAGAATTTTTGCAGCAAATATGCTTGCCGTTGTGATTCTTCTATACTCCTTTGGAGTTATGTAATGGACTCAACAAGAGCTGCTACACCTTGACGTAAAAACTCACAAAATAAATTCATAAGAGCTAGCATAAATCGTCCATTCCACGGTTATACTTCCCCAGACAACGGGAAAGCCGTGAATGTTTGAGTTTGGAGTGTTTACATGACTGAATGGTACTAGATGGAGCATATAGAGGCATCCGGAGTCCAGATTCCATTCTACATGGTTTTTGACCAGGAATCGGAGTTTTTCTTCTTGAGGCAGCAGCCTGTGCAAATGATGAGCTTGGTGTCGTATTCGACACTGAACGTGGTGACCCAAACTATGTCACCGAGTTGGAACCCGTTCAGCAAAGAGCTCACATTAAAGCTGTGATGACTGAGGTTCTCTTACAACTACACAATACATGGGGTCTTCTTCAAGAATATTGAAGGCCTTGGCTCACCAAAAAATGTTACCTTTGCCTTCTACAGATCAAGTGGGCTGCAGTCGGAGACTGAGGGTTTCATAATGGTTTCATACCATATCTTCATCTACCATAACTGCGTAATGGGTATGGAGGTCCCAGACACTACATCTTTTTCAGTTGTAATTCAGAAAGTATAATTTGTAATTCAGAATAATAAATTGTAATTCAGAAAACATTAAATGAAAATCAGATTGGTGAAATGAAATTCAGAAACTGTAACTTGTAATTCAGATTAGTGAATTGTATTTCAGAATGTGTTGATAATCAGAAAGTGTACCTGGTAATTCAGAAAGCGTTAATTTTTTATTCAGAGAGTACCAGCTGTATTTTACTGTTCTCCCATTTCCTATTCTGACTTGACGAGCATAGAATGAAGGCTTTCACGGAAGTATAATCAAGGAGTATGGTTTCCGGGCTTTGGGGTCGTTGTCTGTTCACCTCCGAGGAGGCGGTTTCTATGGACGTTTCGCCCACAACTGCGGTGAGCATCTTCAGCGTGGATTTTGTCGTCTACTGATGAGTATTACGTCGCTCTTCGAAATTGAAACGAACTACCCTAATCATCGAATGCACTTATGTTTCATCAAAATTTAATATGATTGTTTAATGTTGATAAAATAAATGCTAGATATCTTTGAACAAATAAATAATCTGGAGTGAGGGATTTCATGGCATAATTTTGATTTCATTATAATGATTCTGGAGATTCAACTATGTTTATTTGCGGATGAATAGAATATGAAACATAAGTTTTGTGTTTCGTGCAGCAGTTCGAGGCGAATTTAATGGGTCGTTTCGGCGTTAAAGCCGCCGGTAATGGCGTTCTAAACCGAATTTCATGTTGAAATGCTATTCATAGCTTTATCGGTTTGGTCGTTTAATTATTTTGTGAATTCAAAATAAATTTTTATGAAAGATGTCTGGGTAATCCTACTGCTAAATGCGTAGTCTGCGGGTGTGGGTTGGAACATTGAATGATGTAGAATTAAAATTTGGTTCGGTATTATAAATGTATTATATTCGTAATATTAATGTTATTGCAGTTTGTCCTATATAATAATAATAAAAAACGTCTTCATCATTCACAAAACAGAACATACATTTCTGAAATACAAAGAGAAAAAAGTTATGAAAAAAAAATTCGAGTAAAAGTTTAATTTAGGAGGTGATAGCGCAAGTCACTAGTAAATTGTTCTTCCACTTAACCTTACTTCATCTTTGTGCATTGATGTAATAGTCGAAATTGTTTCTTCTCGAGAAATCATGTAGGTACCTACATATATCTAATACGTAGACAACTATTTGATATAGGATCGTTTGAATGAAAAATTTAGAGGGGAGGAAATATATATATGGATTTTTTGATCAATTTTGTACATTGCTTATATTTTTTTAAGCTGTTTTTGAACTTCCACATACTTCTATCACTTGAGAAATGAAGCTATATACTTTACATATCTGAGAGGAGAATGACCGTTTGAAAAATTCTAATCTGAAAGAGGGTAGTGTTAGAGTACCATTATATTTTATATTCAGATTCTGACTTGTCTAACGTATGTCCTTATATTTTATTTTCAAGAAAACATAACTACGAAACATGAGTAGGTATTATGCTTGAACGCTATAAAAAAGAAAAAAATCGACTTCTCAGAATAGTAAGCGAGCACAACTTGACATAAAGGTGTTCGATGTTTTCAATAACATGAGAAAAAAACTGAGCACGACCGACCCATTGTCATGGTAAACACGGCTTGCGCTCGCCGTGTATCATGGATGGAAAACGAACGGTACGACACTTTGTGAACAGGTCGTTGCATTCCACCACGTCTGCGCGATCTAAATATAGCCGGCGCAAATAAGGCCGTAAGTGACTTTTTCTGTGTATAATTTATAAATAGCGTACCTGCCATGTCGGCGTTTACTACGACCATGCGTAATTCAAAATTTATAGCTATTTCATTTATTATCATCCATATTCACACCTTGAAGTGGAGAAAAAAACGTCGTAGGATAATGTATGAAATTAAAGAAAGTTGCAGAGTTTTTCAAGAGATCAGAAAAATTATTATTATTTGATCCACATCAATTACAAAAAATGGGAAAATTGGATGCCATTCATACCTGAGCCGCCAGAGTGTCCAAGTTTGAATTTTTTAGGAATATTCGTGTGGTATTAGGTTCTTCTATTGGTGATTTCATATAACTTAACTTTTCCAATGGCTTCCATTTTCCGCTTATTCATTCTCTTTGTCCTACATCATCTCTATTGATTTTTCAGGTTCGAAGATGATTTCTCTCAACTCTTTGATTGACTTGTCAGTCTATAGTTAAGAGAGTCTGAAGTCGGTAGGTTTCCATGTAAGGTCATTCAAGCTGGGTATTCACAAACAAAAAACCCCTGCTGCCTTAACCTACCCATTTCGTTGCCCCTTTCATTTCAGTCTGTTTCGAGGTTCTTTTTTTCAACGAATAGTACAGCTTTGAAATTCTTTAATTAAGGAGTTTTTTCTGAAGTTTACAACAAGAAATTCAAAAACCCTTCAGAAGGGGCGTGTTTCAGCAAAATTTTCCCAGAACTCTGCGACAACCTCACCAACCAAAGGCAGTATTTCACAAGGATAGTCTCGAACTATATATTGAGAGAAAAGGACCTTCAACAGTTCTTGAGTGTTACGGAAGAGTAGGTACATGAATGCTCGCACAAGTTTCGACTTCTGAGGGCTGTCGTTTTTAGGGGGATGACAGCTGGTTAACAGAAAAAACTATTACAAAACAATTTTCTAAACAATTCAGGATCGACAAGTGTGCCACGAGTCGTCTTAAAAGAGGACAAGCAAGGAATGCGGGAAGGACGTTCAGCTCTTAGACTGAAACATCCCTACCGCATAATTTTGATGCCAGATAGACATATACTGAGCTAGGGATAGAACAACACCAATTCCAAGAGGAAACCACAGTTGAAAACTCTCCGCGGCAAGTATCAACAAAAACTCAAATAGATCTGGTCATCAAAAATGTCAGGGAAGAACAAAGTTGCTGCAACAAACATGGTCCTTAGAAGTATTGGAATATACTCAAGAGGAGCTGCGACAACTCGGCGTAAAAACTCGCCAAATGATGAACCTACATAGGTGCTTGCATCCTAATCGTCCATTCCGCAGTTATACTCCCCAGACAACAAGGAGTGTCTACCTAACAGAATGGAACTGGATGGAGCCTTTGAAGTCATGAGATGTTCAGATCCTCGTTTCTGCATAGTCTGCGGCCGTGAAAAGGCAGGGATCCGGAGCATATTCTTGAGGCAACAGCCCGTGCAGCCCATTAACTTGGTCCCATGTTTATACTGAATGTAGTGACCAGAAGTCTATCATCGAGACTGAGGTATTCCTACTGCTACATGAGGATGAGCTAATACATGGGGCATCCTTCAACCATATCGAAGACCTAGGTTTATCAAAAAATTTCATCATTGCCTTCCTCAGGTCAAGTGGCCTGTAATTGGAGACCGAGGGATTCATAATGGCCTGCCAGGATGTCTTCAACACCCTGGTCTACCGAAGCCGCGTAATGGAAAGTTTATTTCCCTTATAAGTCCAATCGTGTACAACTATTGGCATGGGTGATGGTGTACTATAATTTTTAATTTCCATGGTTAATTGAATATTCAGGTGTACGTTATTGATAGTTGAGGAAGTGTTTCGTATCTATGGCTCCAAATTATGAACGAATTATCTATATACACTAACCACATTTTCGATATGGAATATGCAGTTTCAATCTTTTAGTTTTTACACTAAAAAATATGCAATAACTGGGCTTAGTGGGCTTCCAACGGAAACACCATCTGAGTGGTTGCATATTTTGTTGTTAGAAATGAAATTCGATGATGTTAAGAAGATATTGCTTGGAAATAGTAGTTCAATTTCTATACTAATGGGCTATTCCCCTGTTTCATGTCCTACTTTCAGAGGAGGTCTTATTCTTTTCAGACTCTATTTTAGATCACCAGAAGATAACACTTTCAATTCTATCGAAACGTAATGAGTATTGGAACCTACTCCAAAAACCCATTTTGCGATATTAAATTAATCAGTGAGCTTTTTCAATCTCTCTCAATACGACGACATCAAGACCTGATTAATAGTTATTCTCATTCAAACACTGGACACAAAAGCTCTATTCTAGTCATTTTGAAAAGGTCAAAAATATCCATTTATCATTTTCAGCTAGCTGGAATTTATATATCCGGATATTTTTTGGTTTCATTATTATAATTATTACTGTTAACGAGTACTTACCGAAGCATCTATTCAAAAAACTAAGAGTAAAATTTTCAAACATGTAGGTATATTTAGGAATATTTACTAAATTCCCCTCATAATACGGCTTCCTGAAATCCACGGCATAAAATAAACTGTTTCGTCGTCAAAAGAGAAGGTTGGTATGCTTAATTGGACGTGAAACCTTTTCCAGTGTATACGGTTGAAACTTCCAAGAAAAAAGATGCTTCCACTGGCAAATTCAAGCAAATCGCTGTCAATTACCTACCCAGTGAAACTTACCAAGGTGAAGTCTAATTTTAAATCCGGATGTTTTCTCTGAATTCTTAAGGTTTCCCGACACGTGTTGTTCCGGGATTTCGTAAATGACTGAACTGGGAACGAATCCAAACATGTGAATACCACGATGCAAGTTTTTTGTCACGTCTTTGTATATTTTACTGAAACTACAAAATAACATGGGTTTGAGTCACGACCGTGAGTGGTAGTTATCTAATTAATTATTTTAAGTGTCCTGAACACCTGGAAAATAATCACCAATTCATTTACCCACCGTAAACATGAGTGGATGAGTTGTTGATTAGATGTCTGGCTATTATTTTCAATTTTTCTGGGAAACATAATTTTGATTGACTTTTCAAGTGCCTGATTGGTTCGAAACATTCAGCGGTAAATTCTTAGAAACAGATGAGAAATATCTTCATTTGAACTGTCTCCAAAAATGTTGTCTTCCCCTCTGCATATTTGTAAACGCATCATCAAAATATCGACTGTATAAGTATAACATTGCTGTGTTTTGGGGCTTAAGTGGCGCATCTTCGGTCGTTTGGGATAAAAACGGTATATAAACCATCACGGATTACTCTGAAAAGATGTTTGTTCACATGATAGACCTAGTAAACCAATCTGTTTTTTGAAGTTGGCCATAGTTCACCTTGTGTATTATTTATAATAATTATAATAATAATAATAATAATAATAATAATACATGTCTTTATTTGCCACAAATATTTTTGAAACATTACAGAAAGAGAAAAATAAGACGATAATTAATTGTGACCAAAGTGCGAAGTTCGAATAGCACTTAGTGCCTCGGTCTTCCACTTAACCCTGAGAAGTACTATATAAATATTAAATTTCAGCAATACGTTGGAGATTAACTGATACACAATTTTTTGTTAGTATAATTGATCAATAACTCCTACATTATTTGAATATAGTAAGATGAATAGAAAATGAGAAAATATATATATATACACATATATACACATACATATATACACACAAATATGCACATATACACACACATATACACACATATACAGTGTGTCCCAGCTAAAACTTGTCACCCCCCTAATATCCGAACTCATGAGAAAAATGGAAAATCGCTCAGACCCGTCGATTTGTATTTCAAGGGGGAACACTTTCACCAAATACACCATCATTGTGTTGTCAACCCCCTCAACCCCAGCACCCCCTACTTCAGAATTTTCAATGGGACTACTATACTTGTGATACATCATTTTGAAGGGAATTCAATCCCAAATACATCGGTGTACTGAAATTGAGGATCGATCAAGTGTTGTTGAAGTTTTCATGAAATCTAAAATTCCAGATATTTTTATTTTTCATCACCTAACATGTTATCATCGTATGAAAGGTTCAAAATGTGAACCATTCAGTTCCATACAGAAGTATGAGCGATCTTCGAAATTTCTTCGCACATTGCTCAACATTTCTGGAGTCACTGCACGACACTCCACAACAATTCTCCTGCGTAGATCATCAAGACAAGTTGGCTGTGTAATATAAACTTTGGATTTCAAATGACCCCATAAAAAGAAGTCTAATGGTGATAAATCAGGAGATCTAGCCGGCCATTCTATTGGTCCTCGCCTTCCAATCCATCGCCCTGTGAAATTGTCATCTAAAAATTGACGTACAGGTGCAACAAAATGTGGAGGAGCTCCATCTTGTTGAAAGGTGAGCTGACCGTCAAGTAACCTATCATCGTCTTCAAGTAACTGAGTGATTCTGGGGTTCACAGTTGTATCAAGAAGTTCAAGATATGTTTGTCCGTTGAGGTTACCATCAATAAAATATGGACCTACAATATGGTCTCCCAGAATACCAGCCCAAACATTCAATTTCTGGCGAGTTTGTGAATGTGTTTCCCTGTACCAATGGGGATTTACGTCACTCCAGTATCTGCAGTTGTGCCTGTTCACATGTCCATTTAAATAAAAAGAAGATTCGTCAGAAAAGCACACATTGTAGAGGTAATTATTATCACCAATCAATAATTGACTCATGATTTCACAAAACTCTGTACGTCTGTCAGGATCATCTTCATTTAATTCTTGTACATTCTGCATTTTATAAGGATGGAATTTTGCGTCTTTCAGAATTCGATGTACGCTGCTTTTCGAAACTCCAGAAATAGTCTCAAGTTGTCTTAACGATTGAATGTTGTCCATCACTGCATGTCCTACAACTGCAACAGCGACCCCTTCATTTCTCATAGGCTTCTCTCGTTCATGTTTTTTATTCAGCACTGATCCCGACTCCAAGAACTTATTCATCAATTGAAGCACGTACTGATATGATGTGGTGTTTTCTGGATGACTTTCATTGAAACTTCGAGCCGTAGCTCTAGCACATCGTCCATTTTCAAAATACGCAGCTACAATGGATATTCTCTCTTGTACAGTATAAACCATTTTCGAATGTTTTCAAATTGTTGAATGCAGTGACTCGAATACATCAATTACCAAGGCGTAAACAAAGATATGCGTATACAAAATCACATGAGGGCATTTTTTTTTTCATAAAAACGTCTGTCTCACCTTCGAAACTATTATTTCTGACAGCATATTATTTTTCAATACAGTGGCGTACCCACAGTGAACCTTTCTTACGACGCTAACATTTGAGGTGATGAAAAATTAAAATATCTGGATAAAACTTAGTTTTCATGAAAACTTCAACAACACTTGATCGATCCTCAATTTCAGTACACCGATGTATTTGGGATTGAATTCCCTTCAAAATGATGTATCACAAGTATAGTAGTCCCATTGAAAATTCTGAAGTAGGGGGTGCTGAGGTTGAGGGGGTTGGCAACACAATGATGGTGTATTTGGTGAAAGTGTTCCCCCTTGAAATAAAAATCGACGGGTCTGAGCGATTTTCAATTTTTTTCATGAGTTCGGATATTAGGGGGGTGACAAGTTTTAGCTGGGACACACTGTATACACACATACATACATAAAGAGAGTAGAGAAGTACATAAAATTTAAATTACTTGTTTTTATTATTAACGAAATCAAGAGAAGGACGATATGATATCACATGGCGGTGCAAGATTTTTTCAAGAGTTTTTCAAGAGAGAGTACTTATCAATTCCTGTGGAGAGGCTAGAGGATACACTAGGATCGGTTGTTTAGGGACTGAGTGCAGCACAGGCGGATTGATTGTGATTGTTGAACTATAGCACCTTTGCTAATTTTTTTTTTCAATTTTGTCTGAGTCGTATTTTCGAATGCCAAAGATCAGCCTGACGCATGCATTTTGAGCACGTTGTATGCCCATTTCATTCATATTTTGTTAATCAGGGGTTGTAGACCACATCGGCAAAGTCGAAATAAGAGAGCACTAATGCATTACTTAATATAATTTTGGATTTTTTACTCAGGATCTTGTGACTGCTATATATGAGCTTCAAGTTTGAATATGCTTTTTTAACACACTGAGTGACGTGACCAGGGAATCTCAGGGAGTTATCCATTAGCAGGCATAGGTTACGCACTGAGTTAACAAATTCGAGAGGTTGCCTGTGATTTTGGATTTTTCTGAGTTGATTGTGAGGCCGTGCTTCCTAGACGCTTCCATCAAAGATTGTAAGTCAGCATTGATTCTTTCGTTGGTATCAGCTGTTTCTGCTAAATCAAAAGAGAAAGTGATCCGACTGTCGTCAGCATAGCAATGAAAGTCTCAGAAGGTGACACTCGAATATAGATTAGCTACGTATATTAAGAAAAATGTAGGTCCAAGGATGAATCCTTGGGGCACGCCATTGCTGATCTCCAGAAAGTTGGAAAGAGCATCCTCCAGTTTCACTTGTTGTTTACGGTTTTTTAGTTTGATAGCTTATCCATCAAAGCCATAATAATGCAACATAGCTAAAAGTAGCTGGTGATTTAACCTATCAAAGGCTTTGGAATAATCAATTAACACTAAGACTGACATTTTGTTCTGATTAGAAGCTGTCATCTGTCACCTTGAACAATGCAGTTGCGCAACTGTGGTTTGGGCGGAAGCCAGATTGATTAGCAGGTAGGATACTGGATTCCTCTAGGTGTTTTCTGATTTGAAGATCCATGACTTTCTCAAGAAGTTTAGATAGAACTGGTAGGATGCTGATTGGTCGTAGTTCTTTGTACTCTGATGGGTTTTTAACTTTTGCAATGGGAATAATATAGCTTGATTTCCAACAATCTGGAAAACAGTTTTTCTCGATACATACATTTACAATGTGAGTCAGATACGGAAGGATGAGTGGGCAGCAGAGTAGTATCATATTGATATTCAAACCGTCATTAAGGTAATACCACCAATAGATGACACTATTAAGGAAATAAAATGAAAAATAACTGAAATTTTCAATATTTTTTATTACATTTGAAAACTGAATACATCATGAAATATCCTAAGGTTTGTTAAAACTTCTTATTATTATTATTTCAATATTTTATTGAAAACCGAACTAGAAAAAATATTTTACCCGCACCTATCACTACTACCTAAAGATGACACCTTTAAAACGAAATAGTCCAAAGGATGACATGTGTAAAACCAATAGATGACTTTTTAAACTTCTTTAACCGGCAACGATGTTGGAAAAGCATAACTGATTCTTTCTCCTCTTCTCAAGATTTCTGGTTGAGATACTTTGCCAATTACTTGGTCAATGGATATAAAAGAGATGTCATCTTCATGTGGAACAAACTCTTTTTTCATTTTGTCTGTGGATTTTAATCCCATAACTTGAATGTCTGATTTTTTATCTTGCACCACACATAGATAAACAAATTTTGTTTGATTGCGTTTACCACCTAAGAATTCACACAAGACAAAATCCCCCTCCTTGAGAAGTTCAAAATTAACTGGTTGATATGACAAATCATCTTCATTGTTGACATCTTCAAAATCTTCATCCCATAGAGAAGAGTCGGCACTCTCAATAGATAATGATTCTGAAGTCGTTGAATCGCCATCATCCTGTTTTTTAAGTGTGCCCTTTCTTTTTCTGTCTTTGTTTCTTTTCTTCTGTTCTTCTGCAGATTCTTTCTTTTCTTGTAACTCTTTTCGTTTTTGTTCTCTTTCTTCCTTTCTCTTAGCTTGATTTTCAGCTTTCTGTTGCTTATCTTCTTCCTTCTTTCGGTAATACATAATCGTTTGGGGCGATGTGAGTACACAAGGTATTTTTTCCTTTTGCATCCTTTTAGCTGTATGTGGTTTTGTATCAGGCCAAAATAATACTCGCTTGAATGGAGATAGAATTGTGGGATCTGCGATGTTTGTTGACTTCAGGCTGCAATTTGTGTTATTTTCTTTGTTTGGTGTTAACTCATTGACAACTGCTTTTGACCGTAATCCAGATGGCGCTGGTTCTGCTATGAAAATCTCAGGTATCTGTTCTTGCTGTGGGGCGGTTGCGATATTGTCAGATGTTACTGACTCGGCAACAACATTTTCAGAAGCTGAAATATTATTATTTTTCTGTAGACTATTGTCTGAAGTTTCCGGAACTTTTTGCAGTGGTAGCTGGAAAAGAAGACGTAATAAAATATGATGCTGATTTACCCGTTCTGTTTTACTTTTATTTTGTCTCCAAATGTTGTAGAGAGACCAATCTTCTTTGGGTCCTTTCCAGTCACCCTCATTATTTTTAAACTGTGATATTTTTTCTTCGCCAATTTCGTTCTCTAAATGTAGCAAAAATGTGTTTATTGCATTTATATCCACCTTTGCTCTTGGCGTTGGGTTATATAGTGGCAAATTTATAATTTGGGGGTTCCAAGGTACCAGTCCGCACTTCTTGAATCCGTTTTGTAAAATGGAAGGATCAATTTTTTTTATAACTTCTTTGAGAAGTGGAGGAAAATCTTTTTTCTTGAGTTCTCCTGTGTGAGACATTCTCCAGTCTTGAACCTGCTTTCTCCAGTGTGTTTTCAAGCTATGAAAGACCGCAACGTCCATGGTTTAGGATATAATGCAATTAGCTCAATACCATTCTTCACGCAAAATTCTGATACATGTAGAGAAATGTGGGAGGAATGTCCATCAAGGAAAAAAACAATGGGAAGTTCAATGTTCTCTTTTTGGAGCCACGGATGAAAAATGTTCGCTATATATTCATAGAAAATTTCTTGGGTCATCCACCCGTTTTCGGATCTTCCTATTGCCCAATCCGCAGGGACTGCCTCAGCAATTTGTAACGGTATTCTCTTGTAACGATAAACAATCATTGGAGGAGCTATCTTGCCAGAGGCATTGGCAGTTAATAAGACAGTTATGTTTTCTTTTTCATCATTGGCTCCTGCTAAGTATACCGATTTGCTACCTTTCTCAGCCAATACTTTACCACTTTTGGGGTTCATGTAGAAGGCAGTTTCGTCCGCATTGAAGACTCTAGATGGATTCTTCATTGTATTGACGAGCTCCCTTTCTGAAATATAGGACCATACCTCTTTGAACCATTGCGCTAAATTTTCGCTGGTGACATTTGCTCGTGAACGAGTTAAGGTTTGATAGATCCTGTCTCTAATTATATCATTGCAGGCGCGAAACAATTTATACCACTTTTCTCCTGGTACTCTCTCTAATTTCAGCTCTCTGGCTAGCCTCGCGACAGTTATCATAAAAGTATTCTTTGTTACTGGAAAACCGGCCCTGGACATGGAAAGTATCCACTCTACCAGAATTTTTTCTTGTTCGATAGTAAAAATTCCATTTAGGCCCATTCTTTTTCCTATTGGCAGCTTCCCATTAACTTTGTACAAAAGTGTAATTCTGGGTATTCCATATTTTTTATCCGTTGCCTTAACGGAATTTCCTCTTCGCACTTCATCAATGGCATCTAGCATATTCTGCTGGGAGTATTTCATAATTTTTCTTTGGTGATTCGGCATCTATAAACAAAACCGAAGAATTTTTACTCCAGAGTGGGATTGATGCAATAATATGGAGCCCAATAGCTGACACCTAGTTAACCAATTCTTGACACTACTGTCATCTTTTGGTTCCCAATATCTCTTTATATCCAAATTTATTTGCGTGATCGTGAAGAAGCAAAACTTTAATTTCGTATAAAAAGCTAAAGAAATTGCGAAATCTGATGCCTGACACCGGATGTCAACTATTAGTCTGAAGAGGTTCAGTTAGACCAAAAGCTGACATTACAGTAACAAATCTGTTATTTATTCAATCTAAATCCAATGAAGAGAAAACATAACCTAAGCAGTAACACTTATTTTATAGCTTCAAAGATTCCGTATGGTTGAAACCATAAGTAATAAAAATTAAAAAATATAAACTTACCTCCCTAATATTCTCATTAGACACGTACTAAAAACTAGCTCACAGTTTGACAATCTCCGAAAGAAAACTTGTTGACGGCAGTAAGTCTCATTACGGAATGAGAAGACGCTTACAGGTAATCAAGTGTGTTCTAAACAATGTTGCCAAACGTCGGACTTCAGTAAGAAAAGTTCCTATGTTTTAATATAGACAGTTATTGAAAGGGTGTCATGTATTGGCGTGGAATTTGGGGGTGTTATCTATTGGTGGTTTTACCTTACCAATGGCTTTCGTTTTTATAGAAAACAAGATGTCTGAGACTTCCTTCGTGGTGCATAGACTGAAATTGAAGTTACCTGTTCGTGTTCTTACGTTGTTGTGATAATAGTTTTGTGTTTCTGCATCCAACTCATCCACATTTTGGCTAGCAGTAACGAAAAATGAGTTTATGGAATTTGCATCCCTGAGGTTTGGTGGTATATGACAGTCTGGAAAATGGTTGCGCAGCGATGTAAGATTCCGAATACTCAGTCGATGTGCCTCATTCAACATCATACTTGAGAATTTTTATCATAAATACTATTTTGATATCAAAACTAAACAAATATAATCTTGCAAGTGAAGATTTTTCGAAGTTGAGTTATTTGTTCAATTCAAAATCATCATTCATTAAGTAATCTTCATAATTCGTTGAAACATAAATCTGTTAGACTGGCAAGCGAAAATCAACAGATTTTAACTAAATTCGTAATGATTTACTATCCAAATAAAATCGTGACTGCAATTTTTTTCACATCTATCATCAATCTAAAATATGTTTCGATGAAACTTTGTTTGAAATACTTACCGTTGCTTATTTTACTTGGGATCAAGCGGTTGATTCGACGAATGAAACTGTTGAGATAATTGAAATTTCCGTGATATTTGTTTACAGTCGAAAGTGGGTCTTGTGTATCTTTTAGTCCATTTATCCGAATACAAATGAAAAATATCGTTGAGAATGTGTTTTCTAGCTGACGAAAGCCGAATATTGTGAAATTTGGGCCACATTTATACATTTGTGTTGATCCGTTCGACAAAACAAATAAAACATATATTCATCTGCATGTGTTATTTTTGTAATGTTGCACATGGAATGTAGAGTTGTTTGGATGTCGTCTGGAAAAGTATTTCAAAATGTCTATAGCTGTATCCAACATTTGAATACATTTTAGAAGTTATACGACAAATACAAGCATAATATGTGAATCAGTCAATTGATACTGGAGTTTCGCAAGTTTCTGTTTTGGGCCCTTCATTTTTTCACACTTCGGTAAATACATCTTAACAGATTTTCACCCAACGTTCCTCTGGGAGGACACTATTTCAATTACACTCTTGTAATCACAAGGATACATTTTTATGCGAGCGTGTTTGCCACCTGTAGATCAAATAGGGGTTTTTGCCTTTCATAACTAGGACAACTCTGTCGTTCGCATACACTTGTACATCGAAACCTTCATCTGTGAGTTTATCTAGGAGTTCGTCCATAACTAACCACCATAGCTGAGGAGATAGGTAGATTCCCTAAAGGTAGCCCCCCCCACTTCGGGTTTCAGTATGAAGGGTCCCTCAACTCTTTTTCTCGTTAGCGATGATACAATCAAGCTAACTAGCTATTAGTGCTATCTATAATAGTCACTGTCTTCGCTTTTGTCAGAAGCGCCTTCCATATTAAACCCACCTAATGTTATTTCTTTGAACCCTAAATATTCTTAGTGTGGAGGGCCGATTCTGTCGATTTCTATTTTCTGGTGGAGATCGTCTTTCTCATTACTGCCGCGTATCAAAAACGGTATTTTTTTTTGCTGGTGAAATAAATGAATGTATTAGAAACTTTCCGATATTGGTCTAATTTTGAGAGGTATGACTAATATTGTATCGAACCATTAATAAATTAGCACGCAAAGTACTCTGAATTTTCTGGCACTTAAATCTCCGCAAAATTCAAACATTTCCAAAAATAATCCGTTCTCAAAATAAATACTTTTCAGACCGGTCAATTTTTAAGTACTGTTGTGGGTGTATTTTCAAATAAACACTCGACAATGGTTACATTATATGGCATAATTTTGAGTTTCACCGAAGAGCATCTGACATTTTATCGTTCGACATAAAATTCAAGATATACACTCGCTAAATAATGATAATTATCCAACATGCTCCACATCAAGTTAACCATTTTACAGCTCAACGGCCCACAGCACATAGCATAGCATATTGAAAGTTTCGTCGTTACTAAGCTGAAAACATTGTTTGAATTAAGTAATGCTGAAAACCAATGGCGTTAGTGCAAATCGTGGAGCTGGTAGTAGGAATGATAGGTGAATAAGTGAAAAAGATAATTACGAAAAAGTCGAAATTCCCTCCTTTCCACACTATTCCACCCATTGGGTTGGGAATGACAACCATCGTACATAAAACTCTCCTAAAGATTTATGGAAAAATTTCAAAATAATTCGTTGATATTCATAAAAAATCTTTAATTTTATTTATCCCGATTGTCGCCGTCCTCAATAGATATGTACCTGATTATTTGAATCTCCTTGATTAAAACGATTTGAGATATAATTATATCATCATCTGTTGAAATCATTGATAATAAATTTAAATAATTCATTACGGGAAATATTCACTATTCACTATCCAAAGAAAATTCTGTAAATATATCCTGAGAATCAAAGGAGACTATTAATTAGTTTTTATATTTCTAAAGCTATATGCTCCTGGCAAATATCTAAAAAAGAGTATATATTTTTCTCCCTTCAGGAAATAATAATGTCGTTAATATTATATTATTATTATATTATAATTATTATTATCTATTATATGGAGTATATTTGCTTTTTTCAATTAATTCCATGAACCTGCGGTCATGTTTTATTTTGGGATTTCTTAGATTTTTAAACGGTTCAAATGCTGACTGATTCATTTCTGTCTAACGAAAAGCTTCATACATTTTAAGATTTGAGTTCCAGATAGCAAACTAGATAAAACGTGTAAATAAAATATGAGTGTTCAAAGAACTCATTGTAGATCATACGATGTCATGACAGAGATAACTGAATTTTTTTATATTTTCTATCAGCCACTTGTGTCGTTACAGGTGTGTAGGTATGTCACCTGTCACCAAGCGTGCTGCCAACTTTCACCTCAGATTTTCCACTTCTTTTTATTTTTTAGTTTCTTGCTGGTCCATTCATTAATGCTTGGTGAGATCAGTTGAAGATTGAATTTAAGTGAAAGTATTTTTTTCCTTGCATCGAGAGATGCTTCTAGATCTGTATTGATCAATATCTATATTTACGAATTTGCACCTGATTGATTTTTTTTATATAAGTAGGAGTCTCTTCCTGAAACTTCAATTAAAGCTAATGCCTTTTATAAATTTGTTCACAATCGTCAATTCACTTTTATTGTTTCCGTGTTTCGAATGTAGACACTCCCGTATGCTCGTTCATATAAATACAATTCAACTGCTGCTTTAATAAATTTCGGCGCAGAAGTGACGTAAGTTCTGTATAATAAATACATAAATAATTAACGCCTGCCTACTTTGATGGAGTAATAAAATAAATTCGAAACCATTGACCGTAGTTAATTTGGTTCGATTTCGCGTATTATCGACCTTCCTGAACGGTAACAAAATTAATTGGTGCAGCCCATGTTTTTGCCATAACACTCATCATCTGTTTAGGTTTATTAGCTTAGTGACCCATAACACTTTCAAGGTTTAAGAGCAAACATGTTAAATAAAAACAAATAACAGAGTGGATCCTCCGTGAATGATCAGCTTGGGAACCCTTGGTAAAAGTATACCTGACATTGTGAGATTCCATTGCATTATATTTTTCGGAATTCCTCATAGATAAGTTTTATAGAGCTTTCCTTCCCTATCAGTTTCTGTTGAACTTCGAGAGTGGGCGACAACTCTCTCTAACTATCAAAAAGAATTCAGACGAAATTTAATGATATCCCGGCCATAGGGATGGGTCGTACCTGGTGATGTCTGATCCAGGAAAGGCAGAGTCGTTCGGGGAAGGCGACAAGGGCAGCCACCTACTTCAGGAGGCAGAACACGAGGAGGCGACAATGACAGCAATCGTTCAATGATATCCCTACCGTATAGAGGGGTCGTACACTGGCAATGTCTGATCCAGGAAAGGCAGAGTCGTTCGGGGAAGGCGACAAGGGCAGCCACCTACTTCAGGAGGCAGAACACGAGGAGGCGACAAGGACAGCAATCGTTCAATGATATCCCTGCCGTATAGAGGGGTCGTACACTGGCAATGTCTGATCCAGGAAAGGCATAGTCGTTCGGGGAAGGCAACAAGGGCAGCCACCTACTTCAGGAGGCAGAACACCAAGAGGCGACAAGGACAGCAATCGTTCAATGATATCCCTGCCGTATAGAGGGGTCGTACACTGGCAATGTCTGATCCAGGAAAGGCATAGTCGTTCGGGGAAGGCAACAAGGGCAGCCACCTACTTCAGGAGGCAGAATACGATGAGGCGACAAGGACAGCAATCGTTCAATGATATCCCTGCCGTATAGAGGGGTCGTACACTGGCAATGTCTGATCCAGGAATGGCAGAGTCGTTCTGGGAATGCGACAAGGGCAGCCACCTACTTCAGGAGGCAGAATACGATGAGGCGACAAGGACAGCCACCGACTTCAGGAAGGAGAAGATAATGAGATTCAACCTTCTCTAAACTCATTACAAATCTCGAGGGAACATACGTATGTCTACACGTCCGTCTATGCTGATGACACGGCAATTTATTGCAAGTCATTTTGCAGCAACATGGGCCAGTTTCACTTCGCTCTTAAGATATTCACTTAAGATAACATGACTTTTTTTTGTGGCAACCAGAAAATTGATGAAAATATAAATAAGTTGATCCTAGATTTCACATAGAAGTACTATTAGACCAATATTCGTGACAAACGTATAATAAAGACATAATTTTTCAAATTGGATTATTCATATTTATATTTTATCAAGTTATTCAAGACACCACTTCTTTTCTAGATACGAGTTCGATTGCCTTCAGAAATAACGACATGGACGTGGTCGTTGTTCTATGGTATTTCAAAATTAATTTCTTTTGTTTTGGCTACATATCTCGGTACATTTTCAATGTCAGGTTGTGTACGGAATGAATACATCAACCGAAATGCCAGCTGATTTATAATATCGCGGAAATCCACCGGGTTATCTTGTCAACAGAATATTCGAATGCTTGTTTTCATCCAGCGTGAAATGTAATTGAGACGAATGCTACGAATTCCTTCACACAAATATATGTTTTGACCTCCTTTCCATTTTACTCCTTCGTATAAATCAAGTCTGATTAAAAATCAAGTTGGCTCTGGAGATAAGCCATAATAAACACTCTGGGAGTCCATAGGCGTGTAGGTGAATATTAGTTACAGGCAGTCCTAAGAATCTCCTTTCGTTTCTGACTTTGCAGTTGAACATCTTTGCACTTAGCACCGTACTGACGATGACCACGACTAATAGTCTGAAACTACAAGTGTTTATGGTTGCTCTTTGTACATGTATATAGTGCCTCTCGTTAAATTAAACATTTTTATAGTAGTGTCAGTCTTGAACTTACTTTACTCTTTCGATTTAAGTAGTTTCTCTCAAATAATCAGGTTGCAGTTTTGCAACTGTTCTGGCTCATATCATTGACGACTTTCAAAGCTGAAGATCAAAATGATCTTTGTATCGATATTAGACGATTCCATAAAGTATTTCAATATGATAAGTCAGAGTAATTGCACAGAATTTGCCCATGTTCAAAATATATCAAAATGAAGAGACTATGTTCCATCACATGAAAGTTGGAAATACGCTATAAAATATGAAATGCTTCATTTGTGTTGTATTTCAACTCTTAAAGGAGGACAGCAGTACGTAAGCATAAGTACTCAAGTTTTTTTTATGAAGCTCATTACCCTGATTCATCATTCTTGTCTATATTTATACTTGGTAATTATGAAAATATTCCGAATGACAGAGCCGTCAACGAGTTATTTTTGAAAATACAATTTCATCTTCCAGTTGAAGATTCGCGGAATTTGACCTAGATAACCAGTCCATTTCTGATATACCAGGTGACTATCTAAAATTCCTTAGAGGAATTCATGCAGTTGAAGAATGTGCTGACTATATGAAGACTACTCAATCTACCAATTGACGGTACTACTATAGTGGTGTTTTGATGGTTCTTGAGCTCATTTCAAAAACGACCCATAAGGTTAGATATCTCAAGAGAAAATCGATGAAGGGTTAAATCTAAATCTGAGAGAAATGTTTTGGGTTCTTTCAAACTTCCAAAATTGTGAATTCAATTCGACAGAAATGTATAAAGTTAAATTTCGAAAACAAAAGCAAGATTTAGAGTTTCCAAAAAACTAATATAGCACAAATATACACAAATTAGAAAACAAAACAAAAAAACATGGAGGATCATTAATCAGTGACCTGGAAAAAAAATTAAAACAAATCAAAAAATCCAATCTTCCTCAAACATAACTGTGATCTCATAACAGAGACAGATGAAGTGTCAGAACTGCCTGCTAAATAGTTTTCAAATATAGCAAAAACTGCTATAATGTGCGGTCTGAATTTACATCTAATCAAAATCAAAATACACCTAATCGTCCGAAGTACTAAAACTTATAATAGGTAAATCATCAACTAAATGATATGGAAAATGTGAATAAATTAATAATTTGAAACTATGATAGTGATAGTCCCTCTCATCTACACCAGCTCTGATAAGAACGTACTTCATCACGTTATCAAAAACTAGCGTTTTCATGCCAATAGACAATTTCTATGTGGACCACCTGGTATAGATACGATATTTTTTCCTGACCTAATTGCGTTTCTTGGCTCGGCGCAATAATATCCATGTTTTTTTTATTTATTCTTTCGCTGTTCTCGATTCGTTTCACTATTTGTTTCGCAGTTTTGTTTAACTGTTTCGCGGTTTCCGCAAAGTTCATCGAACTGAATGCGGAAGGAGATTTTTGTAATTTGTTTGATGCCATTCTATATGGTATACACGAATTGTTATTTGAATATTTAATAACGATACTGCTGATTATTTAAGGTAGTGAATATATTTGGGTATAAATTCATTGAAATGTAAACAAAGGATAATCGTTCTGTGAAAATAAGTTATGCATGAAACTGTTGCGAAGATAAGTTAATTTCTAGAAATAGTGGCTTCAACCCAGATTTTCCTAATCTAAATATCCCCAATTTTGAACAACTCAATAGTTACTTCAATATATGTTTTTGTGTCAACAACACTATTGGATACGATGATTTGCAACATGCTACTTTCCAGTGTCCATATTTGTAAACAATGGAAACTCAAGCTTCCTGAAGTTGAAATGGGAGTGCCGTAAGGTTATTTCTTGAGTCACGTAGTAAATTCTTTCAGAATCATTCATTTCGTTCATAATCGTACTGAAATATTCGCCTCCTCAATCATTACGAGTATAATGACGACAAAAATAATACCCAAGTCTTCGAATCGACCTTGACGCGCCCAATTGAATCTGAAAATATCTTTGACTGGAGGTGAGAAATACTAGGATGAACACTGCAGTTCGATTCTCTTGGTTCCAAAAGACTATTGTTTAATTTTCTAGGAGGTAGAAACATTTCCTGTTGATTGGCTTCGAGCCTGATTGACGGAAAGTCATTATCATCACAGGAAACAACTGTTGTCCTCTTCTACAGTTGAATTATATATGTTAGATTTCTATCAAGAAGGTTATTGAAAAATTTAGTATATGCCTCTTCTCACACTAACTTTCCTACACCATACTTGTGTCCAGAATGAAGCTGAATTGGCTTGAATCTGAATTGGAACACTCACAACTGAAAACCTTACCGAACATGAAACTCTAATAATTACCTCGTTTGATGTGATACAGCTGATGTGTTGATTGTAAGGTGTTTTCATTGACAGTTTCGAATATGTTGATTCAGTCAACTGAATTCAACTTTTTTCTAAGGAGAAATCCATACAAGAGTACTGGACTCCTCACAACTAGAACAAATTTCAATCTCCTGAGAGATGGTCACTTGGTGACTGGAACACGTGTTTGAAGTGTTGAAAATAGTGGTTTGGTGTTGGGATGAAACTCTAGTGTACTATTTAGTGTGGGAATTCTTGAACATTGTATCAATTCACCCTCATGAATTTCGCAGACTGTGAAAATGTGGAACTGAATGTTCCTTTCAATATCATTCAAATCTCTCTCCGATATTTGCAGTTGAAGTATATCAGGAACGAAATCTACCAAGTGTAACCATCTTGAATTTGACTGATCGTTCATTGTCTCCATAATCAATAACTGAATACATTGCACCCGATACAATGACTCGAACAAATTGCAGCTAGAAAGATAGGAAAAAAAAAATCATTTCCGAAAATCGTTCAGAAATATTGATATATCTGACGGAAATTCTTGAAAAAAATGGCTTTAATCCATATAGCTATAGTCATTTCCAAATGATGAAAAGTAAATGTTATGATGTGTTCGTTATTTTTGTACTTATAAAGAAATTTAATGACAGTCATTTGTGCAACGCGCCGTGTTCAACAATTAATTATTGTTATAAGTTTTAACAATTTCTGACGATTATCGGGAAAACAGCGCGCATGCATACCACGTAGAAAAAAAACATAATTTTGGACCTCTTGTTTGAATCCTCCAAGATCGTCAGATTTTTTTACTATATATGCAATATACTTAGCCGGTTCGTAAACTTTCACACTGCCAACACTGCTACACTAAGTTATTACGATGTGTTCATGAAATCTATTGAGTAGAGAAAAGGACCCCGCACCATCTTTGTAGAAAATGGCTTTCTGTTAAATTCAATGAGTTTTTGGTATGTTGTAGATTTTGATTTCCTCGGCAAAAGTGTCTTTGGCACTAAAAATCGTTCGATCATTTTACGAGATACAGGGTACTGAAGTTGAAAAGTTGAGTGTCAGTTAATTTCGATCAGCATTGGCCGCATTCAACTGGTTGAAATACATGCATTTCTAAAATACATTTTATTTTTAGTATTGTTTCTGCACAGACATATTAAGAAAATAAAATTGGTATAAAAATAAAAATTTTTGGAATTTTGATAAATTGCCCAACCAGAACGTATTTTTTTTTAAAGCTTCTCCACTATTCTGTTGGGTGGATAATGCATATCAAAATTATCTACGATCTCGAAAGGGCGTATTTCTCCATACGATTTTATCGTTTCGGTGAAATTGGAAGTTGTAAATTTACCTGCACATCATCATTTTTACTAGTTGAATCATCGTCACATAACCAAGGATGAATACGAACATGCCCAGAAGGTGTGGCAATGGTTCAACATGAATAGACTGAGCAAACTCTGATTTGTATGAGAAAACAGACAATTTCAGGAATTTTCGAAATATCGGTCACGAGACATATGGCCTGGACCCCGTGTGGTTCTACACTCTACCAGGGTACACGTGCTCGTGCATGTTGAAGTACGCTGTGTATATTGCAGATTTTGAAAGATTTCGACATGCTCATATTCATCGAGCGAGGCGCTTCACGGCTAATAATAAATACTTGGGCAACATGATTGACGCCACTCTGCTTCCCACCTATTTGCTATAATTTAATGTGAACAATTCGTACTGTTGGGAAATGATGAAATCCGTACGGTGGATTTGAAAAGCTGGAAAATTTTGCTGATTTTAATGTGTCAGTCACCTCACCCATATATCCTCGAAGTCGATTTAGAGTACTCCAAACACTTACATGACAAGCACAATATTTTCCATTGTGTCCTGAACACCCTACTCCGCCAGGATCAAAATCACCCAAATTATTGGTTACCCTGAAATTGTGTTTTACGCTACAGAGTGTTGAAACAAGTGCTGATACATGGACTTGTACTTGGTAAAATTAATAGAGTATTGCAATTCGAACAGTCCGCCTGGCTCAAACTCTACATCAAATACGTAACTTCGAGCAGAAGCAAAAACTACTTTCGAAACAAATAATTGCAAACCAGCCAATAACGCAGTGTTTGGCAAAACAATGGAAAACATACGGAAAAAATTAAATTTTCAGTCCGAATTTTGTTAATTTGGAATTGCACTATTTTTTATGAGGACCTCGTTACTAACGAAGTGACAAAGGCAGATTTGCTGTTCAATAAGCGGATATATATTGGAATGTCTTGATATTTCCAAGGTGTGCGTGTAAAATTTTTCTTCACAGCTTCATGGTGGAAAAATTCACTAGCGATCAATGCAAGTTGATGTACACGGATAATAAACTCTCTTGATTCATGAAATCAAATCAGACGACATTAACGAAAATTTGATTGATTCAAATCATGAAAGATTCGATACGAATGACTATCCCAAAGACAACCCCTATGGCATTCCTTTGGCAAACAAAAAAAGTCCCTGGCTTGATGAAAAATTATGGCAAAAGGCCAACATTTGACGGGTTTCGTGGGACTTCGTTCGAAGCTATAGACCTATAAACTACAGGATGGGAAATGCATGAATCCTTCTTTCTGCCAAAGATGCTTATACTCTTGTGAAAATCAATTTTTTTAATGCCATGTCTACTTCCGATTGAGACTGTGAAATTTGCAGAACTGATAGATGCAGCAAGAACGAAGAGAAATTGGCCTTAAGGGGGCTCATTTCAAGTTGTGAGCACTACAACAGCAAAATACAGCAAACATTTCTCCACATTCATGATCAGAACAACTGGTTTTACCACTAGTTCATTTCGTCCTTGAAAATAATTTAGTTTTGAAAAACTCTAATTTGGTTCAATTCTCATGAAAACACCACCGTGATTTTAGCATTTTCCATATTTCTATATAAGAAGTGAAGGGATTTTTTTTCCTGAGAAGTTATTTGAGAAAAATGTTAAACTTATAGAATTCCAAGTCATCCAAGAAAATCAACTATGCCTATGTGTCACTGTACGAGTGTTTATGAAGAAGTATTATTATTATTATATTCTTAATTTTTTTTCTTGGTTCTCACAATGTTTTCTGAACAATATTTTTCTTTGCTCTACTCTCGAGTTTGAATTGAACACGAAAAGATTAATTTTTATGAAAACAAAAAGATTTTGTAAGCGTGTATGTGATGGATCAGTGGGTAATCTTATATTATTTCAGTTGATTCTGGTCATGCATTTCAAATCTCGACTTGTCATAATGTGAAGCAAATTATGTTATTATCATCATTAATTTCCAATCAATCTCAAGTCAGTGTCCTTGAATGTCAAATTGAATAACATTCAACAAAAACTAAGACCTATAGTATCTGTATTAACAAGGATGAAATCAAAACTTAACTAAAATATATTTGCTTTCAAGGATATGATTACATTCGGCTTCCAGTGAAAATCCCGAAAGAAAGTTAGTCATATATTAAGGTATTTTTGGAATCAGAATGCTAACTCGGAATTTTTTGGTACACTGGCCTCGTACGATTCTCTTGAAATGAATGGGACATTGTTTTCGAAGTAGCCAGAAAATAGATTTCATGAGTAAATATTGACATAGGTACGAAAATTAGTTCGTGTGTGTGTTTCGATATATTCAGTGCCAAATCTATCACTTACTTAATATTGATGAATTACAAGTACAAATACCAGGAAGTCTTATGTAAGTAAGTATTCTATTATTTGGCAATAAAATTCATGACAGGTAGCTGTAATGTGCTAGATAAATATTTTCGACAAAAAATAGGCACTAATGATTGCTGTTAGATTAAAATATGGAAAATTTTTCAAGCGATATTTTTATCTTGACTATAATGTTTATCGCCAATTTTTCAGAGATTATAATTCCAATTGCCAAAACGATATATTTTTCTGTTAATCTAATCTGTGGAAATCCATTAATGATATCCAATTTATGTGTGGTAATAATCTGATGGGTAAATTATATTTTTGCGGTTGCAAGCCATCGCCATAAAATTAATGATATTTATGCAGTACTACTGGAATGTAAAACACTAATTTTTTCTAACTGTGTTTTTTCAATGATAACTGTTATTATTGTTGACATGCTAATTACACGAATCCAGAGTGAGTTCGATTATTATCATATCATCAACCATGGACGGATAAGTTATTTAGAATGGAATAGAGAAAATATACAGAGTAGCCCAAAATTGTTATTCATTATCCTATCCCAAAGTATTTTTTTCAATAGAGCATCAACAGTTTCAATTCAGTGACATAAATAAGAAACAAAATTGAAAGTTTCAAGGCCCACTTCGATTTCATCGCCAAAAATTCGAATGTATTTTTAAAAAGTAATTTGACTACTCTACTGGATTTGCAATGTTTTCAAATATGTGTTTCCGACACTTCATCTCAAAAATGTATTCCTAATGGAAATATAGCATATTTAAATTTAAGTTACGCCATCGAAAAATTTCGCTCCTGAAAATGCTAACGGATATTGTTATAGAAGATAACTCAGCAAAACAAAAGACGAAAACAATAAAAACTCAGTTAAGTCATAAGGGAAGGTTATGTCACCGCGAGTGCACTATAATTTTAATAATTATTGTTCCCTAGTTTGAAAATATCACAAATCCAGTGGCGTAGTCATAGTACATAGTAAAAATTTGTTTGCTACTGCGTGAAAAATTTCTTTCATTATTTCAATTATCGAAACAAAAAATACAATTAACATCATTGATATGAGTGCTGTAGAATTATAGTCGTTCATAAGACATTGAAGAGTAATTTTCTGTATAGACATCATCTATTGTTATTAAGTAATCTTATATCATTAAATGTTTTTATGTGCATCATATTTAACTGATGATAATTTAACATATTACAAAACTGTTATAAGTGATGATAAAAACAAAAGTAGATATTAATATTCTTTAAACCGCATTTAGAAATTTTGTGAATTTCTATGGAATTACATTAATGTAAAATTTATTAAAAGAAAATAAAAGAATGAGGAGTTCTATTTTTTTTGTGAAATATTGTATTGAAAAAAATGTATCACATTTATTTATAAATGAAAAAAACGTACGAATATGTACTTTGAAAGCTCATTACTTTGACTGAATAAAAGTACTTATGCATATTTTGCATATACCAAAATTAAGGAAAAATACAAAGCAGTTTTAGAAATATTGGCAAAAACTGATATTTTTGTTGCATTTCGACACTACGTATCACAGAAATGAAGCAGTTACGGACCTACACTCATATACAGATTTCGTTTTAATTATCCAAGGATTATCGTCCTTCAGGGTCAGCATTCAATTATGAAACATCCTGTGTAAGTTTATTTTTTATTTCAGCTTTTTGACCATAGGCTTCGGTAAATCTACAGTTAAGCCAGTCACCATCATGTACGAATTAAAGATGACTTTCTGCCATTATCACAGGATTAGATCTTTAAATATATTCCTGGTTTATTTAGCCTTGAAATAATTAACGTCGATGATAACTTTTTCATAGTTACTCATCATTGTCACTGACATTTTTAACCGCGTTACTGTTATTTTATAATTTTTCGTGTTTTGTGAAGGTGCACGTACCTAACAAACGCGTAAGCGGTTTCAAGGAAAAAACGCAAAATCACTTGCAAAACTTCTTGTTTGGTTTTTGATTATCGAACGCCATATCGTATAATTATTCGAGCAAACATTTGCATGTTTCTACTCTGATCGCAAATCATACCGTGTTGAATGTAATCATCGCTTGAATAATTTATGACGGTCGTATTATTTATGTCTCGAAAATAATAGCTGTTTTGATGTCACAGCTGAATTTTCCTCAAAATAATGAGGGTATCACTATGTATACAGTATCTTGAAAATAATTGTGATGGGCAGGGAAGCCGGCGAAGATATTGATTTTTTTATTATTTCATGTGCAATGGAAAAGTGTTTGTGAAAGTATTCGCCTCAATAAAACAAGAAAAAGAAGTTGAATTTCAATTTATTCTAATACGTTAGTAGTTCATTGTGCAACCGATTATTGATGCCTATTTATTAATTCACAAAATGAATAAATGTTGCTGTTCTTTCCAGGAATAATTCATCAACTATAGAAATCTACCAATTTGAGTATTTTCCATCATTGAAAAGGGTTTGAAGCTTCGAAAGGAAATTTTTACTCAACTTAATGCTGATGTTGAGGTAAATAATCATTATTATCACATTGATAACCCTAATTCAATTTAGCAATTATTATATTTTCAGTCGATCAAATGAACACATACGTGTTTCTTTCTCAATTATGACATACTTGATTCAAACACATCACAACGTACAACTTACTGATAGCCAGAAAAGATCACAAATTGAAATTAAAACAATTCAAAATCAATAAGTCTTTCACCATCAACTACTCAATCCTCCGAAAATCGATAACCAAGCAAACATTCAGCATCATGAACTCTCCTACCACTCATCAAAAATGTAACAGGCAACATTTGCAGAATTCTGAGAAACCACTTTCTTACAACCAACAACCAAATCTCTATGTATCTCAGATTTCCTGTTGACAATGCCAATTGAATCCCTGGGTATATATGAAATACTATGCCCCAAATGCCTTCAAAAATATATTGGCCAAACTAGCAGACGAGTAACTTCTAGAGTTTACGAACATGAACTTGCAGTCCGACAAGCATGTTTCTACTCCGGACTCTATATATGAACATTGTGCAGACAAGCCACAAAATAAAATTCAAAATCACTTGCCATAAAATCACGATAATTTGATAAGCCCTTGAGATAGAGAAGCGCCCTAGATGCCTTAATACCCGTGGCGGCGGAGCTTTCCAATAATACTACCCGCAACGTTTGACAGCGTTCGCGTTCGCCAAATCAGCGTGCTAAGTCATCTCTATCAAAGATAGAATGCTACAATTGTGCTTTCGTCATCATTGTTGTTTCGGCAGAGGTTATTGAGGTATACGAGAGAACAGCCAAGGTGTTGGGTGGAGGAAGCTGCTGAGCACTTTCGCTCAAGGGATTGGCCTAGATGTTCTGGCGATCTCAGCAGCTGTGTTTGACATGATTACATTTATTAATTCATATATTCAAATGAAGCATATGATTTCTAATAAACGTGAAACGTGGATACGTAATACAAATAATACTCAACGTGACGCTACACGCCTTAGATTATAATAATCTTCGGCAATTGTGTGGTATAGACTGGACACCGTTACATATTTGGTCCGGTGTGGTCCTTGAGAAATGTCGAATTCAGCCCTCAAGTCAAATAATTGTTATTATCTGCAGGGAAGAGGAACACCGGACAATTTTTTTTGTTTGAACTTTGCAGCTTCTTCCCAAACTACTCTATCGAATGATTCTAGTCATCTGTGTGGAAATATAAATCTTCGCTGCTGTCGAACGTCAAAATTGAAATTCCCGTCGTAAAATGGCTATCATTCCAGCTGGACAAATGCAGAAGACGCCTTTGCCTTACTATGTTCTTGCAAAGAACGTCACCAAACCCTGAGGTTGTGGTCCAGAAGAAGAAATTACAAATCCTTGAAAGTGCCCAGACTGTCCCTCCTTTATTATCACCACCATCGCCCTCTTATATTAGACATGACTAACATGATTACTATGCATGGCTGACTTTCTAAAAGCTAAAGAACACGAGGTATGGTTATTCGGAGTTTAAGACCTATTGAGGTTGACGTTGGCATCGCCAGAGGTTCTGATTTTGTCTCACCTTTTCGAGGATGTCGTTGTACTTCACTCACTGTTGAGTTCACGTGCTTTTCTACTCTTCCGAGCTTTGAAAGAATCGGGGTGCATCTGCTGATAGTCTCAGGCAGACTTTGATGGTCTGGATCATGTGCCTATCAATCGTGTAGATGCAAAAGGGTTCGTGTCTAATGTTACTTGGTCAAGTCTCGGCGTGGTAACTTCAGCAGTTTTTTTGATTTGGTTGAGCAAACATTCCATAACCCTTGCGAGGTCTTTAACATAAACCTTTTCATTTTCGTTCCATTGCCAAATTATGTATTTTTTGTTTAGAAAGCTGTTTTTTATTAGTTTTTGCCTTATTGACTGCTGTGGTGCTGCTCCATCTCCTGCAGCACCTAACGCTCCTAGAAGTTGCAGTAAAAATGGATCCACATTATTTGGAATTGAGGCTATGAGCGCAATAACGGACTAACCCCAAAATTAGAAGCACACTGGACTATCTGAGCTTAGTCCACTTTACTTCTAGGAATTCACACCTGTTATGAAAATCCAAAACAAGGTCAGTGCTGTTACCTAGTGACGGGAAGAAAAAGGTTGGTTGGTCCATTTACGAGTTAAGAATTTTGACATGGCGATTGAGATTCTGCAAAAAAACCATTTGTTGAATTATTGTGGGTTAGTCCGTTATTGCACTCATAGCCTCAATTGGTATGACTCTTTTCCTCTGCTTATTTTTTCGTTTCCTGGCAACTTTCAATTCACCACCCTTCTTCTTTTTCATGTTTTTTTTTTTTTTATCTCAGTCCCATACCCAACTTGGTTTCACCATTCATAATATTAGATACACCAAATGCTGTGACTTTTTTCCTTGATTTTGTGTCAGATGATTCTGAATGTTCGGAAGCAAATGTGGCCAAATTCTTGTCAGCAATAATTCTCGCTTCTATATCTTCACTTCTGGGGTAAGCGATGTCGTGTCGCTCACAAGCCTCGTCCAGAAAATTCATGCCTATATCTCCTCTCAATAACCTCTTGTTTAACTTGGTGCCAGGACCGCAGTAGTTACATTCAGGTCCATGTAGTTCTACAGGAAGTTTGTTTAAGGTATTCACAACACCTCGTCCTTTCTTTCTTGTGTTTCGACTCGTACTAACAACTGATCTCTTTCGCTGTTCCATTTTATTTTGTTTTGAACATCTAGATCACACACATTCTTGTACCATAAACTGAACTGCGTGGGAGAGGGACCTGTTATCATTATTATTTGTCATGGCGTGAAACAAATGTTGAGAATGTCACATTTGAGAAACGTAGTGTAAAAATGTTGGTTTATCCTTGACTGACTTTATTATTTTCTGTAGGAGTTATTGGGTCCTAAAGCCAATTTCGTTTGTTTCTGTGAAAACCATTATTATTATTTTAAAATTATTAAAATTTCGGAGTCATACTTCTTCAGATTGAAAATGAATGACTCAATATCGGATATTTTCAACAACACCCAATTTTAACCCATTACAGTTGTTGGCATGTTCAGAACTGAGAATATTTAGATATTATAATAATATCCACTATAATTAGGAAAACCGCTTTGAGCTTCTGTTTATATTATAATTATTCCTAGAAAAGTTCATCATGAAAACCGCGTATTTTCGTATAAAGAAAGATGATGAATTACGCCATGAATAAAGTTAACAAAAACAGCGTAGGATTTTCCTATCATCGTCTCGTTGACTTTATTTTATTAGTTGGGAAAACAAAATATTGGCTTGAAACCAAATCCTCGAAATTTCCATATTAGTTGTGATGTCATAAAATCAAAAAGATTGAGTTTTGTTTCAATAAGATGTGGATGTAAATGTATGCATCCATGCGCTCGTGCACCAAAAACAAAAACCTTCCGAACTATTCATTAACACCACTCGTGTTTTCTCAAACTTGTCTCAACATATCTGCAAGTTTGGCCTGTATGATGTACAAAACATAAATTATATGAATTGTACCTAAGGTAAAAAAAAATAACTGTGGACAAAAATCACAAAAACTGGGGACCGAGTTTATAGTTTGCTCAGCAAAGAACGCTGGAGAGCTTTTCGGCTTTTTTCGTAACAAAGTGAGGCTGATAATCAGCGCAGATCCAAAAATATGTCTAAATCGGCATCAAATATTTCCAACAGCTGATTCATAGTGTTGGCTAACATTCGTTGAAAGTGTTTATTCTAACGTAACAGTTCGTATCTTAGTTATCTCAGAGGGCCTTGCCAGCATGAGTCATACCTTTCTGCATCTCATTTTCTTACCATGCCTCAATTAATAATTCCTAGCTCATTCTGTTCATTTAGTGTCAGTTCAATTTATACCTTCTTATTTCATCTACTCCTTTGTTCTTTCTCTTCTAACGAATCTTGTTACAAGTATTTCAGGTTTCCAGAGACAGAAACCTTTCAGAAGCTCTAGAGGCTTTCTACGAACGAGAGAAAGATACGGAAACCTGTGATTGTGCTGGGATTCAAACATACGTCCTTATGGTTGAGGAGCGAACGCTCTATCATCACGGCCACCAGATGATAAATAATAAATAGAGACATGTCTAAAGCAGAAAGTGATTGACCTTAGTGGTCGTGATAGTAGAGCGCTTGCTTCTCATTCACGAGGGCGTAGGTTCGATTCTCAGCATGCTCACTGGTCTCGTGGTATGGGCTACGTCTTGTCTAGCATGCACAAGTCTTTCGAAGACTTCTGAGGGTTTTGCTCGTAAGGGTGCAACAACAGATTACCGCAAGTGTATTCCTGAAAGGCACTGGCAGCCATGACATCCAACAGTTATGCTGTAAAAATTGTATCAAATGTACCAAGACAAGAACGGTTTATTGCTCGCTAAGTCGGATATGAGCAATGTGCTCTTTGAATTGTACTTCCATGGCCCGTCTTGTTTGAGCCATATACTTTTTTCACAGTACTTCATAAATTTCCGACTCTTCCATTTCTTCTGTCTTATGTTTGGGAGCACCCAGGGTCTGTTGTAGCTTATACGAGGTTTTGAATACCACCTCCACACTGAGGGTTTTGAAAATGCTGTTGAAACCCCTAGTAACTCGAGGTTTGTATGGGATAACGATATAACGTTATGAGCTACAACAGATCTTGGGTACTCTAAAAGGTAAGGAAAGTTGAAGATGTTGAGCATCTTCAAAATTCAATATTATTTATCTCGCATTTAGTGTTGTTATTGCTAGAACGTTTGAATATATGTGTACCTTGCTCAATTTTCGAGGGGTGTACCTATGGAAGTGTGAAACGAAAAAGAAACTGCGCACATCAAGAAAATGCGTTGAACGGGCCAATTATTAATGTAATTTAGAAGGTTTAATCAAATCCATTGCAATGATATTACCAATTTTGGTAATGAAAGTATTTCTATTCGCGGAAACGTACGTGATTAAATTCATGCTTTCCATCCATGTCCTTCGACCTATCTTGTGACTGTCGAGTAAATATTTTTTGAGAAATTATCTTAGTCTACAGCTTCTCAGAATAGACATGTTTTCGTGTTCCTTGTGATCTCTGCTGAGTTTGATCGTTGACAGGATTTCCCGTGCTCTCGGCTGCGTGTCGGTACCAAATGGTACGTAATCCGAAACTACACACAAAACAGTCAGAATTAGTAGTCCTATACCAGATAACCTAGTACGTACCGAAAATTGGGTTATCACTGATTTTCGGCGAATGCAGTCACTGAACTGTCACTGATAAATAATTCATTTCGAAGGTTGAGCTAATAAAGTGGTTGTAAATCTCTGCCAGTGCCAGGGTTTTTCAATGAAAAGTTCAAGAACCTACCTCATTTCATGAGGTTTAAATGCATTTGCGATGAAACATTCACAACGGAAAAAAATGTATATTGATATTCCACTTTTTTTTTGATGATTTCTCGATTGAGAATATTCGAAAACTTGCAGATTCTTATGTTCATTCTTTCACCATCGAATTATTGTAAGAAACTTCAAAATTCAAGAAAACGACAATGAAACGTTTTCATAATTTTTGATATATTTCAAGAAATAGCCAGACGCTGCTGGTGAGAAATTCGTTTCCGTGAAAAACTAATTATGTTGTTTTTCTACAACCTAGTTGAAAAAATGATTTTCTTCCTAGGTTTATTACATTCGCAAACATGATCATTTCTTACAATAATTGAAATATGACATAAGTGTGCCGGGAAGTTACTTTCTTTTTCCTTTTTGTTTTTGGGATTAATTACTCCCTCGCAATTTTCCAGGTGGATGGAGACAGCTTACAATTATAAAAGATGGTTGAATAAGAGAAGTGGTTTCACAATTCGGGGGGTGCCGGATATTTAAAGTATTTGAAAAGTATTTCAATGCTCTTACTATTAAATTCGAGGTTTCTCCAAATTTCCTAGAACTCAAGAAACCCCAATTAACACCAATTTTCATCCAAGAGAAATAATCAAGTACATATTGACCTCAAATTTACTCAAATCTGTGATAATTGAAAAAGCCAATGAACTGTTTAGCTCTTTCAATCTATAAATTTTACTCACTGATAAAAAATGGTGAATATTCAAATGAATCAAGAGTGAAATATACCTACCTGTAGTGCTTTCAAGTTTTAATAATTCATGTGGATCAGAAATCAGTACTACTCACTTGATAAAATGTCAGTGATTCATAATAAAAATAGCATTGAGAAACCTAGACAAAATTTCGGCTACGATAATAATAAAAAAAATGATGTTATTTTGCACGTTATACCTATTACACAATTCGAATCCGATATTGCCCAAGGCATTTTTCAATCGGGCCCTAATTTAGTAATTTTTCTTGACCTCCAATTCACAAACGATATATTTCAGCCAACACTTGATACTCTGATTAGCAGGTTTTGATCAATATCAGTAATTTATCTGTAAAAAAATGTAAAAAAAATACTCAGTACTCGAATACTTCATAGATATGTCTCAAGAGAGATATTATATAGAATTTTGGTTTCCTAGATTCGCTATAAGCAATCATAATAAGAAACAAATGTTCATGGAAAAATTGTTCACGACTAGTTGAGGTGTGTTTATTATAAAATGGTGTAATCCTTTCTTTCCTTTATTTCACACTACTCTCCTGCAGTCCATTTCGAGTGAGCTGATTCTTCCATTAAAATTGTTTAATCATCCCATTTCAACACGTGATCGCCATCAGATAAAAAAAGTGTACGAATATTTTTAAACAAATTAATTTTTGATTTTTATGTTCTTCCTTGATTTCTTGTATAGTATATATATATGTTACCAAAATTTAATGAATTTTGATCAAAACGACTTTCAGTGTTACAAAGTTTCACTTCCATGAGGAGTAGAAGAGCACATCACTTCAATTTCAGCTTCCAGACGAGATATAAATGAGCCATTTATACGCTTGATATTCATATTCATTAATCATATGTCAATAATTCCAGCCAAATGATACTTACATAGATTATAAGAGTAAATAAACATTATATTGTTGAAGTCTTAGATTTGTTTGTGTGGTTATTATAATTAAGTTCATCCAAAACAGATAAACCGTTAATATGGTTTAATTTCAATAAAAATTAGTCTATTGACCGGAACCGTGGTATTGGTTTCAAGACAATAATAACAGTAATAAAATACAATGCACATGAGTGTACCTAAAGACGCAGCCATATTATTTTTCGTGGCGCTTTCGTAGAAAAGTTAATACGGAGTTCGAATAAAAGACCATCGCCATATACTCCGATAGTCAAGCTACTATAAAAGCAATCACCTCCATGTGAATCAATTCCGAACTCGTTTTTTTGCTTGAAAACCCTACAGACTGTCCTTAGCCTGGGTACCAGTTCACACGTGTTACAAGGGCAATGAAGAGGCAGATTCACTAGCCCAAGAAGAAGCACGACACAAAGGTCGAAGTGGAAAGGGTCCTAGAAGCATATTAGCCCCATCTAGATCTTAAGTGAAGGTTACCAATTTTGGAAACTTCTTTATTTGTCCTCAGTGCTGATCGCTACAAACTAAGTATTTTTGCTCCATAATTTTGATGATTTCAGTTATATTGCTCGTTATGAAAAAAAAAATACCATTCCGCGCTCTTGCAACCATTTTTTGAACACATTTCATTCCTTTTCATATCGCTCTCTCAATTATCTCAGGAAGAAGGTAGATTGAAATTAATTTTGCTTCTTCAGTAACCTTTGGAGTGTCATCTTCGCGCCAACTCATTTTTAAAATCTATAAATAACTTGATAGGTTACACCAATTGTTCCAGAACGTACTGCAGTTGTCCTTATAAGAATGTATTATAATGTTATAAGTATAAAATTATAAAAATCGTGACCTTAAAGGCAGTGGGAAAAACTATATACATACCTCAGAAGTTAAATACTTTTTCTCCCTAGGATATTAATGCTATCCGCTGGAGGAAAAGCATTATTTTCCACCCTTGAAATGTTAATGAATATATCATTCCGATACTGGTTGCATATTTTGGCTCATAAATATACAGGGAGCTATGGCCAGAACTCCCGCAATTTCAGTAGTGGGGTCGTTAAGATTGCATCTGTTGAAACCCTCCATTTGTATCCATAACACCCTCTATATTTTGTTTTGTTCTCACAATTTTCAATAAGAATAATTATTCCTAGTCTGTTGACGAAAAACAATGTGTTATACAGTATCGGAAAGAATATACCTTGGGTATGACAGAAATCTAGAGGAATAACAGCAAACGCAATTATATTATTATACCATATTTTGGAAAGAGACGCAATGCTGTCCTTCCCTCCTGACTACTTCACTATGCCAGCTAGCGAGCTATTCGAGGATAAATTGGAATGCTCTCTCAATATTCTTTACGCTTTCATCGAACCACAATACCCAAGATAAATTCCTACCGATACTGTATACTTTTCCGAGGACACTGTAGTTAGTAATTTCCTATTTCCGTTCCGTCAGACTTGAAGGGAGTCTAACGAATATATCGAATTATTGATTTGTGTTTTGTCACTGTGAACCCTGATCTTCGCTTTTTTTTGGTCGCCATCAACATTGTTGGCGTCCTATCCAGTGAGATAATGGCCAAGATTCAATGGATGTTTGCCACATAAATTAATCGATTGGGATTTACTCGTTTCGTAACAGAATTAACATGTAAGAGCATTACAATTGTAATCCCTAGAACTTGACAACTATCCATTTTGTTAGATTGTTTTATCAAGTTTCATCTGGAATCAGATAACATGATACGGATATGAGACTGCATACCTTTCAAGGGTAGCTCAAATTCGAACGATCCAAAAAGTGAATGGATCCTAAATCTGATCGATTTTGGGGATCCATGAAATTATTCGCAATGTAACAACAGTGGAAGTCGTCCCTGAATGTTCAAAAATATATGCATACTATTTGTCAGGCCGACGCCTACGTTATCACTTATGGTCCAGGGGGTCTATTCTGGAGATTCAACGTTTACGAATTCGATGTTGTATCTCTCTTCAACGAGCGGTGTTTGTATCGCATGAACTGGAGAATAGACCCCCAGAACAACTGTCTGAGCTATCCGCACGCATTTCTAATATCAAAACAGTTTGTTAATATACTAGGTGCTTTTCTCTCCATAAATCCTGATTCATCCAGGATACAATCAGGATCCCCACCTCCGCTACTTGTTATTTTTCTATATACCGTCGAGTACTGCTCGACGGTCTATCCAACTCAATTTAGCATATTGAGTGCGCTCTTGTTTTTTCGGCATAACCTAGAGGAATAATATTAAAGGAAAGCTGAGCGAAAAATTTTGCTACCAGCTCATTTTCGTTCCTGTCCAAGAAGTAGCCAATTTTGGACATTCTACTCCAGACTCATAGGAGAAACCAACCCATTTATTCTTATAGGTAATCTTAAGCCAAATATCATCTTTCACTAAAGCACTATCAGACGCATTCTGTTGGACCTTAACACCAATAAAGCCAGTGGATTTGATATAACTCTGAATATCGTTCTCAAAAAATCTGCAACTGAATCATAAACACCCGTTCATTGCGAGTTATTCAACCTGTCATAGTATTTGAGAGTACAACCAATGATAAGTTAAAATGGAGAAGGGATCATACCAACCGCATGCTATCTATTACTTTGAAAGTCATGGAAAAATCAATGAAAATTGAGATTTTGCTTTTTCCGCAGCTGAATGGTAGAGCTGTGTATCGAGACATTCTGGCCATAGTATCAAGTCTCCGTAGCATTCAGTCGCGTTCCATCGTATGGCTGTCCTCCTCAGTTGTGTGTGCCTTCCTTTCTCCATGCGGTATTCTATGGAGTTTCTCCTACATCCTATCTTCGAATGCTAGGAACCCACAAGGATCCAGTCTAGCATCAACAAGCTTCACGCTAACCTCATTTCCACTAATTATCTTTGCTGTTGATGATATCCTTAAGATCGCTTTCTCTCCCGAAGCTCTGATATCAGCCCAAGCCCCCAAAAATGAACGGGCGAGGAATGTGAATATGAATCTAAAATTCTAGAGTGGAGATCTAATAACTTGCAAGAATTAAATGTGATCAAAATTCAACCATTTCTTCTCTACATCATCAATATCCTTTTTGGGTGAATCAGACTTGTCGAGGTGCACAAAATCATTTTTTTATCAAAGAAAATATTCTTGATGGCGGTGTCCCAAGAAATTTTTAGAGAACATTAAGCGAAAGTTGGTATTTTGAGGGCATAGATACAGCCTGTCCTGGAATACTGCTCCTTCCTTAAGTTACACTGAGATTGACCTGACAAATTTCAATGAATTGTCGAACCTCCAAGGTTGCAACTAACGGCACAGCTTTGGAAGTGATCTCCGAGGATTACAATTTCCAGAAGCTGAAAGATCACCAGTTCCTACCTTTTCTTCTATTTATTCTCATACTTTTGTCTGTACATGAAAGAATTTTCCTTTCCAGGTGTTCTGCGGATGCTGGTGTCTGGTGAGTCAGCTTGTGAAACCGATGGAATTGTTTTTGTTTGTTTATTGGTATGCTTTCCCTAATCAAATCGTAGTTGATACATGGAGCAGAACTGATGATTCACAACTAACAAGCTCATACCCCTTTCAATTTTTTGTTGTGTGGTAAAACATAGGGACTGGGACCCAAAAAGTCACTTTGGCTATACACAGCGATAGTGAGGCTCTTGATAACGTATGGGACCCTACTGTGGTGGCAGAACAAGTTACAACCAGATGGAAGCTGGGTAGTTTACAAAGACTGGGACCTGCTCGGAGTCACTAGTGAAATGTCCAGCATATCGACGAATAGCCTGGAGATGTTCCCGAACTTCCCTCCTCTGCCTCGGTACTCAAGCTGTATTCCAAGCTGAAACAACAGCTGTTTCCGTCAGAACAAGTGAGATTCTAAGGAGGGGTCCTAGTGACCAACCCCTAGTCATTCTCCTCGAAAGCGAGGAGGCAATAAAGGCTCTGCGATCATGCAGATTTACATCCAAATCTGTTTGGGAGACTCACTGAAACCTCAACGACCTAGGAGCACAGAACACCTGGTCAAAAGGCCTCCAGGGGAATGGGAACGCAGATGCCCTAGCAAGAGCAGGGGCAACAATAACTCTCATTGGAGACATTAAGCAGGACACAAAGAAATGGTTCAAGAACCATCATCAATCTTCCTGGGAAGACGCCACGAGCAATTCTCACGAAAAAATGATGTAGATGGAGCCAACTGACCGCCTATCAAGGCATCTTCTTGAACTGAGCCGGAACTCCCTCTAGAGGACGAAACAGCCTTACACATATTGTTTGAATGCGAAGCCCAGGAGTTCAGAAGATCCGGAGTTTCTACGCTGAACTACCTGCATTTCGGCCGATTTCGTGGTACCTCCGGAAAATTTTGTCGAATTAATTAACTTGAGGCCTCATCATCTGTCATCTCGCCGGTATTTGCTTGGGTCGCCCTGTACACGCGTTACTGGTGTTTTGTGAAAGTTATACCGCTAGTGCAGCAAGTGTTGAGGAGGAGGCACGCTTCGCACAGAGCACCACGTCCAAACACCAGGTTAGTGCACTTCGGAGAGCTCGTTGTTACGGACAGCATCTAGTGACCATTTATTATACACAGCCAACTACGTATAAGTTAGTTATCTCTGTTGCGGTGCAGTCTCGTGTGCGAATCATTGTTTAGCGATAACAGCGTCGAGATAGATAGTCCAGTGAGCCGATCCCCGTGAATTTTGTTTCGGAGTTCTTTATTTTGTCTCGAAGGAGAGAGTTAGTTCCTCGAACGAACTGACGACGACGGTGTTCCGTTCTTCGCGATTCTGTGTGAAAGTATTGTTTCGATTTTTTTTGTTCGGTGTGTCGTTCCGAATGTTCTTGCCTCAAAAGTGATTGATGTCGTGAATTGTCTTCGGCGGTATTCAGATTTGGTTGTTGAGTAACTGGAAGAAGTAATATTTTTGATGTTTATTTTGAGAAGTGGAACCGTTAGAAAACTAAGTACTTACTACGTTGTCGTTGCTAGTATTAGTTTGACAGTTGTTCTTAAACAATTGATATTTATGTGCTTTATTTCCTAGATTGTAACTCGATTGATTATATTGAAGTGTGCGTTTGTGTATGTGTGACAATGAATAATTTCGTCAAAAATGATAAAATCACTTATACAGATCGTGTCAGAATTTGTACTTGACCTGATACAATAATTAGTATTTTCAGTTCAATAAAAATCAGTTCACATGGGAATTTTTTTGAAGTACTCTGTATAATGTTGAATCTTGTCTTTCTGTGGCAAAAAACATTTCTTCGTACAAGATGGTATTTGCAAAGCGTGTCCCTTTTTTATGGCCCAGATTTTGTAGCAACGCCCTTCCTATGAACTGAAATTATTCTTCTCATCAAAGGACGTTGATAATAATAATAATTGAATGCACAGATGAATAATATGAACCAAAACCTCCTAGTAAAATGTGCCAAAAATTTATTCAGGGATAATTTTTCCTAGTTTCATTCAGCAATTTACACAAATACTCTAAAATAATGATATTCGGATCAATATCAATATGTTTGTTTACGATTCGAAAAATTGAAGTAAATATCCCCGGAGCTCTACGGCAAATAATAAAAATAACCATCCTCTATCCGCTTGGGCTACACGCATATTATGTGAGTCTTTATGGGGAAGATAATTATGTTATTATCTTGAATTTTTAAGGAAAATACGTGATGATTGGTATTGAAAGTGACTCACAATTTTACTAGTTTTATGACTATGACTAATCGAATTATTTTTTTTTATCATCTGTGTCTTCTGCCACTCGAGATACTATCTCCGAAGTCATTTTGGAGCTACGATATGAAGTAAATAACAAACTTCATAAGTTATGTGGAGCAATAAAATTCATGTTCGATAAGTACTTAATCACCTCATTTGATAAATTATCATTGAAGAATAATAATATTTATTCAGATTATTGAAGCTGGATCTAAATCAGTATATTACTATCATAGTTAAGTTTATTGGGTGCTATTTCATGGGTTTGATGATCAATCTAAAATAATGGCCGTTAATGAAAGAGAGAAGGACAATTATTTGTTAAATATATCGAAACGACAATAAATTCTATCTTGGAAAATTCGAGTTTCCCGTGACAATCATTACTAATGATACATCATGTATGATGTATCATGTATGTTTCTCGTAATTATAAATTTCAAATCGACTATGATTTATTTTTTTTATTTGAGATAAATACATATTAATACCCCGTCGTGAGTAATCCAGTCTGTCGCGAAAACGGATTCATTAAGATTTTGTAAATATGCAAGTAGAGTTATTCATTCAGTCACGTAAACCAGTCTCGACTTCAGAATCTCTTCACATGTTACCTGTTAAAACAAATACTTTTCGATGCCATAGCCTCAAGAGGGTCAAGAGAATATATACCTGCTTGCTGTATGAGTTGTCATTTTTCGAAATAAGCATCAGATGGAAAGGAATTCAAAGACTTAAGAGTTATTTTATATTTTTTGATAGAGTTGAGTAGTATTCATCCAAATAAAGAAAAAGGCAAAGTTGTTCTTGCAGAAGCTTTGCCGGTTGCTGATGGGTGGAATTCAGCGATGACAAGGGCTTAGCTGTTATATGTTGGATTTTCTTCTATGAAAGCTCCTATCCTACAACTAATTCAGTCTTCATTTTGAGTATTTCTGTTATACTAAACTCTGAATTGGAATTGTTTCTTGGTATACAGATGCGTTGAAAACGATCATAAGGTTTTCCTGCAAGTCAAATTTCTAATTTACTCTTCATTTTGAGTATTTCTGAATATTTTTGACATTAACAGTCTTTTTTTCGACATAGTCTCCAACTATAATCATTTTATAAAAACGTTTTTGTTTTACTAAACTGTGCATTGTTATTGTTTCTTGGTATTCTGATCCTTTGAAAACGATCCTTAGGTTTTTTCTGCAAGTCAAATACCTAATTTACTCTTTATTTTGAGTAATTCTGAACATTTTTGACATTAACAGTCTTTTTTGTCGACATAGTCTCCAACTATTATCATTTTATAAAAACGTTTTTGTTTTACTAAACTGTGCATTGTTATTGTTTCTTGGTATTCTGATCCTTTGAAAACGATCCTTAGGTTTTTCTGCAAGTCAAATACCTAATTTACTCTTTATTTTTTGTAATTCTGAACATTTTTGACATTAACAGTCTTTTTTGTCGACATAGTCTCTAACTTTTATCATTTTATAAAAACGTTTTTGTTTTACTAAACTGTGCATTGTTATTGTTTCTTGGTATTCTGATCCGTTGAAAACGATCCTTAGGTTTTTCCTTCAATAATAAGTAATTCAGTCTTCATTTTGAGTATTTCTGTTAAACTAAACTCTGAATTGTTTCTTGGTATTCTGATGCGTTGAAAACGATCCCAAGGTTTTCCTGCAAGTGAAATATCTAATTTACTCTTCATTTTGAGTGTTTCTGAACATTTTTGACATTAACATTCATTGTTGTTGACATAGTCTCCAACTATTGTAATTTTTTAAAAAACGTTTTTGTTTTACTAAACTGTGCATTGTTATTGTTACTTGGTATCTGTTCCTTTGAATAAGATTCTTAGGTTTTTCCTGCCAGTCAAATACCTAATTTACTCTTTATTTTGTGTTTTTCTGACAGTTTCCAACTTTTATAATTTCATAGAAAAGTTTTTGTTATTCTAAACTCTGAATTGGAATTGTTTCTTGGTATTCTGATCGATTGAATACGATCCTTAAATCTAAATTCCGTAATTTCAAATAAATTATCATTGAGATACGGCCCTAAAATTTCGTCTACTCACAAAAATGTCTATTTTTCGCCGCTGAATTATTCTCCTTCCATCTACAGAAATATCTGATTCAACAAAAATTCAGATCTCTTATGCAGTTTCATAAATAATCACTGATTGTGTGACAATCAGGATCAAGTAGAAATTTGGTAATTTGATGCAACGAAATGTAAAACGGGCAAATGAGTATACATGTGGCGCAATTCTGAGTAGTGCTTTTTGAAAGAGTAGCAAGAGATGCTTGAATCGTTAGAAAAAAAATGTAGGTTAGAATAAAAATTACCATAATAACTAGTTTATTGTCAATAAAGCATTCGACTACAACATAGCTTAGTTTTCTTACTATGTTCCACTTTTTTGGTGACCTTCCAGTTGGTCCAAAACATAAAAAGAAAACTTTTCAGTTGCGGTTCATCAAAGAAAATCACTCCTGATTCGTTCCACGCCAACCATATACAGTATATTCTTCATTATCTTCTGTCATCAGCAAGTGCAATGTAAATACATCCAAAAAATACTCAGCCAACAATATGATGAGTCAAGAGGTGCTCCAGGTGGTCCACGAAAAGGATCCCTGGGTCGAAGAGACCAAAATCAAACTCAGTCAGCACGAAAGTTCCTGGCCCAGCATCGAAGAAGACCTACCGGAAATATTGGACAAGAAGGGCAGAAGAAAATCCTGGCACGCGATCAGATTCGAAAGGAAAAGGAGGAAGGGGGTGGTGGACGATTCCTCCGATGGATCTCCGGGGGAGGTCAGACAGAGAAAGCCGTCGTGGTGGAACATCTTCGGTAATCAGCCTAGGTATGCGAGAACTTTTAATTTTTTGTAATGTGTTGTTTGATGGGTTCGATATTAGTTTGAGGGTGTCAATGTGGATCTTCGTTCATTGAGGTTTTTTCGTAAGCGATTATAATATATGTATGTTTTTTTCGGTGCATTCATGGTTTTTTTGGTGCATTTATTTTAACGATTTTTGCCGATGAATTGAGGATATGAATAAAATACCACATACATGTAAATCGACAAACTTGATCATGTCATACATACGCGTAAAACAAATCAATCGGTTTATGTAAATTGTGTATTCGAACAAAATGATGGATATCACTACAAAATGTATCGCTACAATAACAGTAACAGCAGTAATTCTAATGATGATTGGGATAGGGAAATGACATGCAATGAAACGTATGGAACAGAAACAGTATATAAAAACAGTAATTGTGTACTATGAATGATTATTTCGATACAGTAAACGAAGTAGATTGAACATACCGTTTTCAATTTATTTTTATTATTTCATCGATTATGTAATGAACATTATTACCTTGTTTATGTGACTTTTGTGTAACCTTCTTCAAAGTTTACTGAATTCTGCTATTACAGAGATATTTCCTAAAGTTTATGTACGATGAGGAGGAAAAATTATGTACAAAATTGTTTCATACCGAACAGGAACTTTTTGGAGCAGAATTACGTATTAAATGTCCATATTATTAGTATTATCAGCAGTACTATTTGTTCTTTCAGATACGAAGTTGGGAATATTTCCTTTGTGTGTCAGTTTCTTGATATCTATTAAAACAAACAATCGAAATTGAAGATTGATACATGTTTCTTGGAATTTCGCATCGGAAATATAATTAAATCAGACACATGCTCTTAAAATGTATTTTGAATGTAAGATTATTTCGAATAACTTCTTTCTGTAAGTATGTAAGAGCCCTATGAAAAATAATAACGATAGGCATCCCTCATCCACAAAGACTTTCTTATTTGGGTACACTCATTCAAGTGTTCAGTTATTATCAATAATATCAAATAATCAATAAGTGTCAAAATGGTTTTTATCCAGGGAGGTCGACAGAGAGTGCTATCTATAGTCTTCTTCAGTATATCCATGAACATTTGGATCAGAAGAAGCATATGGGGATACTTTTATTTGATCTCACTAAAGCATTTGACTGTTTGGATTTGAAATTTCTCGAAACGAAGCTTCAGTCAGTAAGTATTAGAGGGAAAATATCAACATGGTTGATGTCCTACTTGGAGCATAGATTAAATTTTCATCAGAATGAAGGCTACTGAAACAAAAACATGTGATGCAAATCTAGGAGTTCCGCAAGGATCAATACTGGGGCCACTGCTGTTTCTTATTTTCATCAATGATCTTCCAAATTTCATGAATACTGACTGCTTAGTGTTGTATGCAGATGATGTTTCACTAGCAGCAATAATCCCAAAATATTACAAGAGAGGTTGAATCATTTAGCAGACAAAATCACCGAATGGTCACAAAAAAATGGGATGATACTCAATGCTTTAAAAACCGTTTTTCTACAAGTAAACACAAAAAAAAGAATCGAGCGATCAAATTCATTTGAATATAGGTACAGCTTCGTTACAACCAGTTTTTTCTGCACGATTTCTTGGAACTTATCTGGATTCAGACATGTCTTTCAAAACTGCTATCTAGCATGTTAGCAAGAAAGTCAACTCAAGTTACTATACTATACTCCAACTAAAATGGATATTCAGTAAAGAACAACTTCTCAATGTTTATTATGCGCCACTGGCTCGTAGATTATTGATTTCACAAAAACGTGTTATTAGACTCATATTTGGTATCAAACGAACAGACTCATTTAAACCATATTTTAGAAACAATAACATATTAACGGTCCCGTGTATATATATTTGCAAATGTATTTTGCTCATCAGTAAAAATATAGCTTCCTTAATACAAAACTCTGATAGTCATAATTATAGCACTAGGCATGGCAATTTGCTGCAAATTCCTCACCACAGAACTTCCTTATATGAAAAAAGTCCTCAATACAGTGGTATAAAATTTTTCAATGTGCTTCCGGAAAAAATAAAAAGTGAAAGAAATAAAATACATTTTAAAAAACAACTGGGAAGTTATTTGATAGAGAAATGTATTTATAGCACAAGTGAGTTTTTGATTTCTTAACCGTAATTGTATTGACAGTTGAAGTAAATTATATTGAACAATGAGTATGAATGTCTTATATGTGAACAATAAGTGTAACCGTATAATAACTGTTATTTATTATCTTCTTTCGGGACTTCTTTACGGTCTCATAAGTGTTTTTATGTATATAATGTATAGATTTATATACCTATTTTATTTTGACATGTCCAATACCATGTAATATGGTCTTACTGGAATAAATATATTATTATTATTATTGTTGAAGAAAATATGCTCATATATTCAGGTACGCTTTTGTCCTTATAGGTAAATATTGGAGTTTCTGAATACTTCTTGAAATCTTCGACAATTAGACATGTTTCATGGTGATGTATATGAAAGTTCCGTTATAATTTTATCCTTCCTCAAGTGCTTGAGAAGATAAAAATAGTGAGTATATAAACATTATCAACATGGTCACGTACTTTAATTTACCATCCATTATTTCGGATCGGAATGAAAAAAAAGGCTTCGAAAATTTTATTGGTTCAAATACATGCTAAAGTGCATTGACCTAATGGAGAATGTTTTGAAACACATTAAAGCCATTTTCCATAATAAATATTTGTTTATATTTGTCTATCTCAAAAATTGAGTAGCAATTCTTGTAGAAAGCGGATTTGTGATGTGATGGTGACAGGCAAGGAAGATTTTACTAAGGTTATGGAAGATAATTGATTGAATATGCTGTGAATGTGAACATTACATTTGTTGTCAATGATCCAAAACCAAAATATAAAAAAAATAAAATTAAATAAAATATTCAGTTCGTTCCTAGTTTTACGGGCTGATTTCGGAGCTTTTGGATGAAATTATGCAATGCCACACGTGGAGACACAAGTAATCGAAAAAATCTGTAAATATTATGGGATTAAAAGTTGATTTGATGGATCACGATCTATATGACCAAAAAAAAATTGAACTTTGTTTGAAAAATATCTTATCAAAAGTTTTATAGATATTTCTAATCCATATAATGCGGATTAATCTATCACTTGCGAATTTTTCGATTCTGGCAACAATTTATATGACCTGGACTTCAGATGAAATATTCAATTTTTTTTGTTTACTACGAAATGGAATTCCAAAAAAACTGAGTCATTATTGTGACAAAACAATCCGATATTTTTTTTATTTCAGTTTCGACGATACGTTAGTATCGTTTGACATTCGACTTCCTTTCGTTGTCCTTGCCGACGCGAGTAAAAATGTGCCAAGTTCCGCGTCAAGTTTTGAATAATACTGGCAATCGGTAGATTACCGTGTTTTGTGATGAGAAAAAATTAAAGAAACTCTGCCAAATATTTTGGAATATTCTATAATCCCGCTAAACACTTGAGTTATTATGATTTCTCGGTATTTACAACGCGAACTCTGAAATAGTTATAATCGTGGTCAAGATAGCATCATGAGATATCTGTTCAGCATTCAAACAAAAAATTGTTTACTATATTTTTTTTATTGAGAGGCTGGGCTACATATAAATTAAACAAGTCTAAAACTCTATCTCTTCGTCGAATCTAGATGATATCAATCTTTTTGACATATTGTGACAAAAATGCACTCAACTCTGTTCAACTAATATATTTCCACAAACAAAAAATTACTAATTTATCTCGCACCGGCACTGCTTTGCGCTCTGCTTATTCACCTATCTAGTAAAATATTTTCTGATGAGTCGCGAGTCTTCCAGAACCAACAAGAGAGACCGCTCTCACAGTTAACTTTCATATCGTCTCTCAGAAAAATCCTAGATTGGTCTTTATTCTGCGACTCATCCCTAGAGGGGACCAATGTCGAATGTACTACTACTAGTAAACTAAAAACCCTCGGTGACGTAACACATCACCTTGAAGGGCGGCGAGGTTAGGCGGAAACAGGTCCGGATTCAGCTCGTTACATTATGTCAAATTTCGAATATTGGAATTGTTTTCTGTTGCTATTATTCGTTTAATAGTATTTATTATTATATTTATTACACATATGCATTGAAATATCACAATTTATAAACGGAAGCACAATGTTATCACCAAAATGGTTTGAAAAATATCGACTTGTTTTGCTAAAATTTATTTGAATGAGTTTTTTCTGTACTATTACTAAAATATTGATTATAGTTTTCCAGACTACTCCCCAAGCTACTATTCCATAAATTATGTGCGATTCGACTAGTGCATGCTATACAGTTTTCAGTTGATATTAATAATGATAATAATAAATATTAATTTTTTCTTAAATAATTATGTAATAAGTGTATTCCATTTAAGGTGGCTATTAATAATAACAGAATTCATGAGTGGAGTCTATTGAAAAATCATCAGAAACTGGTAGGGTAGTGAAAGAGGAAAAAGTTGATTTTGTATTAGATAATGGAAGAAACAGAGTTTTGCTAGGGTTCATGGTCAGCAATTGGCTCTGGAACCATGATTTGACCATATTCAGATCTCATTCCAGTTGCTCTTCCAAAGTGATCCCTTCCTGATGTGCCAAGTAAAACCTTGCCGTGTCCGCCACATACGTGTTTATTTTTCATTCTGTATTGACTTCAATTGAATCATTTGAATGAAGTTGGTCCTAGTATGGTTCCTTGCGGTACTCCATAAATACTGTTTCGAATTTAACTTTCTGTGGTTTATTTTAGAGGTAACTCGTGAACGAGTCTGAAGCTTTTCTCCTGATATCAGAATTCTCAAGTTATTCAATGAGTATGTCGTGACCATATCGAATGTATAGATCAAAAAAGACGCACATGGCAGTTTTACTTCGATCTAAAAATCCAACTGTTATTTCACTCCATTTTTTCATGGAATTCAATATGGTTCTTCACAATAGTATTGATGTTCATGCACTGATTATGGATAAATCTTTCAATTGATTTTTCGTAAGTTAGCAGTCGATCCAGAAAGGGTTTGTTCGACTTCTCCACTTTAATTTTCCTTGTCTGAAGTTTCGCGGAAGGCAATTTGTAGTAAGATACAAGAGTGTTTTTCGATGTAGAAATTATTCAATTCATTAGATTATGAGTAGTTCAATCAGTGTCTGCAACATCTCCTATTATATTGTGTTCGTTGACCTTGAGCAGATGTGATCATGTCCGTAATGTTGCACATACCTGCTGCGAAGACTTTCGTTTGTTATTCAGACTGAGCTACTACGCCCACTACCCAAGGACTTGTCTATTCAACTCCATTTAATTGTACGGAAACCGTCGAGGACTATAAATACTATCACACCCAGATCTAGAATAGACGGAGTCACAAACACACCTGACATCAATATATGCATACGCCTGTTGCCTGATAGAGACGAGATTTTCAACTTACAGGGTAGAGTGGCAATAGAGAAATATTTATGTGATGTGTCTCATCTGATTTCGTCAAGGGGTCTTCATCGATTGATGATGATAGATCTATTTATTATTATCTGTATCCCATCATGAGTACACATTCTACACACTGGTAAGAATGATTCTTAAATAATAACTTCGTGGTAGACTTTGCAGGCAGCCCACCGTATTTCCTGTGAAATGGTAGAACCGCCACTTGGTAATGAACAAAAATGTAACAGATACAACAGACTTCAGACATTCCCCATGAACCATGACTTTTTTGTTGAAGGGTGGACAGAAAGAGACGAGTCGAAACGATCTACAACTATGCCAGCGCCAACTCAAAAGCCTGAATAGATCCACCCAAGTATACAGGGTATAGCAGAAAATGTAGTTGAAGAAGAGACTCAAAGATTCAAGCAGCAAGAGATAATCACTACCTGCACTCCTGCGAGAAGTCTTCTGAAGGCTTGGGCGAGTTAAGGACGACAATGACCTTATGTTTCAAGGTGTGATGCCAAGCACAATCGAGAATGTGAACTGATAATGCCCATCTGACTATTTCAGTCACCCATCCAAGCTGAAACCTCTTCCACAGCTGCTTGGCTTTGGGGTCGATCTTCAATCAACTACATCGCAGTATTGGTAAAGCTGAAAATAAAGAAGAAAAACAGTAGCAAGTGGAAAGCAACCAGAAAAATTAGCGCATTAGGAAACACAAGGATGAAGAAAATACTCGTAAATCTCGAAGTAGGGGACAGTTTCCTATGAGGCAAACGTATACAAAAAAAACGTGGACATCCCAGCCACATGAAATGGACAAACACGAGCTGTGGCCAATCGTGGGAGAATACTTCCGGAAGTTTGGGAATTACTTTCGGAACATCATTCAAACGCGCGCCACCTCCACTTCAGTTACTAGAAAGTAATAATTCAGGTCAGAGAAAAGATGATGATGATGATGATGATGATGACATTAAAGCGTCTCCTTAGAAACAATCCACCGGGTATGGACCTAAATAGTTTAGAAAAAATACCAAAAGTGTCTAAAGCCAGTAGAAATAGTATGAATACTGGGTCCAGGAAAGGCATAAAACGGGATCGAGAGATATTATCCAATCTCACTGCAAAAAAAGTTCTTGAAAGTCGAGGAGATTCTCAAATTTATCCCAGCTTCCGGGGAGGACACTACCGTTCTCTCAGGAAATCAGGAATATTCACGGAGTGAAAGAGAACTGGAATCGTGGGAAGAACTATAGTTATGGTCCTGCTGAATATCCAAAAGCTTTTGTCATGTAAATGTTGAGAGCAGAATGCCAAAGCTATGGTAAATATATTGAATTCCTACCTACCAGTTCGAAAATGTATCCTGCCGAACCAGGAGTGCCTCAGGGGTCAACTTGTATTCACTGTTTGCCAAACCGAATACGGCTATCTCGCTAATGACTCAGCATAATATGATAGTTTGTTTGCCACAAAAGAAGTGAAAATTCATCTTCATTTCATGTTTAGCAAAAAAAAGCTATAATAAATTTCTCGAAGAAAGTTAAAGAAGAAATTTCTTATATACAAAGTCAGCAATGAGTTCTGCACGGACTTCTGTAGCTTTTCACTAACCAGTTTCAGAGGATACAAAGAATACAGAGTAAAGTACTCATCATCACGAACAATGATAGGTACATTCGGCAAGATGAGCTTCGCGAGCTGTAAAACAACTAGCTTACAAATTGTACAAATATTCCATCCTTCACCTTTGGGATATCACGAGAGTCAGAGTCCAGCATAGAGACCTAAGTAAGAATGGTATTATGAAGAATCCTGTTTTCTCGTAGCGCGTTAAGGTACACGCATAACAATGAGTATGAATGGCGAATGGCAAAAATTTGTACTGAATTTTTTAATCATCTTCAAAGGGGTTATTGCGACTCCTATCGTAGTTTTACCTAAATGTGTTCCAAAGTGTTATCGGAAATCCCAGATCTGATTACTACTACATGGATTTAGATTTATGGATGTGCAAATATCTTGATGGGTTTGAGTTTAATTTGAGAAATAGTATCTTCATCATAAAATTCATAGTTAATTTTACTTTACCATGTTTTTAGGGGTGTGTAAACGAGGTACGCCTGATCTGAAACTAACTTTAGTGGCCTTGTCAGTATGGAGACGTACAAATTCCGGTATATTTACGAATTCAGTTGGGTTTTGTTTTACGTATTACTCGAGGTTATGTTCACAGTTTGTTTCATGCTTGATTTGGTCAAATGATCAATTCTGACGCATTTCGCATCTAGTCACAAATTGGACTAAGAAAGTGATAAATGGAGAAATCTGAGAGTATTCCGTGGAATATTCAGGCCATTTCCTAGAATAAGTAGCCTCTCGTTTTTTCTAGTACGGAATCGTGTTATTATGTCATATGAATTAAATTTACAAAATCATGATGACTCGTGAATTTAGATTTCAATCAGACAATGTCATATAGAAGTCAGTATTGTCCTCTGTCTCAGGTATTCAAATAAGGGATTATGGAATTTAAAGGGGTAATCTATCAATTTTGGGGTTTTAGGGGTCTACTTGCGACTTTTTTCGGATAGGTAATTGCTCTTGTACTTCGATCAACTTGAAATCCACAAGGTGTACTAATATTGATATTTTGAACCGATTGGCGTACGCAGTATTGCTCTATCTTTAATCGATCTCTAGTTGAAAAGTTTTTCTGGAGCTCAGAGGAGTAATTTTCCTCAAAAAATAACTTTTCAATTTTTTTCCGCTCATGTCCATGAAACTCGATATTTCCTGGATCTGCAGACCGAATTTTGAGTCGATTCCAAGTCAATTGAAGATTTCTCAGTTTTTTTATAGCACCTCCGCAATTTTCATCTTGCAAGGGAATTTTTGACGTTTTATTCACCTTTCATGCTAAACCTTGTATACGAGCATATACAAATCATATATTTTTGGAATCAGCATGAAATTTTGTGTATATAGTGCGAATTTTTGTAGTAATAAAAGTATTATAATGAAAATACTCCCAATGATTTACTAGTTTATGTTTACTGGAATGTATAACAACCGACTCTAATTTATTTTCACAAAGTGACTATCGCTTTATATAACACTGTTTTCTTCTATGACGATGTTGAGTTGATAAAGCGGTAACATTATTCACTCTCGAAGAACGCCTTGCGTCAGGTCCGGTGCTAGGCTCGTAACAGTATCATTATAAGAAAAACTGTGAACATCTTCAAGGGTAGCATAGAAGCATTAGTTAACACATATCTCTTCCTATCCAGTACAAAAACGTCAGTAAGTCCTAGTGAATGCATCGAACAACAATGTGGTCACTACCTGGCTGAAAAGGCCGTTGGTTGAATAGTCTTCTTCTCTGCTGAAAGCAACAGGAAACAAAGGTACTCAAAATACACCTCGAGCAAACTTCATAAGTAGATTGGACGAAACCAAATAATGTTATCTTAGTCATCTTTATCAAGAATTACTCAACAATGGCTGGTCCAACTTTGAGAAAGTCGCCTAGGAATAGACATTTTTGTCGAAACATCCCTATGAGGATGATGAAGACGAGACTTTTGGAAATGCTTTTTGCCATTTTCCAGCACTGTCAGTGTCCTTATTCGACTGCCATCTCTGTAGTAGGCTAACGAGCTATTTTGAAGTCTCCAACTTTCGGAGGATGCACCATGGGCCTAACGAGGCGACTCGTCCAAGTTTTACAGGTATAAATACCGAAAGGAAAATGTAATTTCTCAAGAATCCTTCATCAGCTCTGGATTACGGGCAACAAAGTTAAAGTGAGTTAACCCCATTGGGGTCTAATTCGTAATCGGTTTCGCAATTTCTAGACGCGGTCTATTTTATTCCTGCCGAGTGCTGAATTCATAATGCTCCATTATGATAATCTATTAATAGATTCGAAACGAATTCGAAAATAGGTAATGCCAGACGTGTTGTCTCGAAATAGTTGGAACAGATCGAAAACGAGATTTATATGTCCGTTTTAATTGATGCTAATATCACTTAACTTAATGACACAGGCTCGTTTTTTTTATACTTGATTACAGTGTTTACTGCGGATATCTCGGAAATTTATCTGTATTCTGGCTTTCACTTCCTTCTTTCTTCTTGATATGGCTCGATTATCCATGGTGTTTATCAACAAAGTGTTGCGAAAGCTTGGAAAATAGAATTCGAATTATATACCTACAGTGCCAAACATTCTGTAACATATTCAGAAAAAGTTTATTATTAGAGTATTGGAAAATAATTATTGGTTGATCGATTGTGCCTGTCCTGCTACTTGAAAATCGATTTTGACACGTGTCACGTGATCACAGGTATGACCGCAAATTGAAAAAATGGCTATGAAGTGGAAAAAAGTGTGTTCCCGATTATCAATGATGGTCAAGTTTCACTTCGCACATAAATTTGAAAAGACTCTTCGACTTGAACTTAGAATTTAGACGCTCATGGGCTATTTTCATCGAAACTCTATAATCAGAAAAATTTGATGTTTTTGAATTGTCATATCATCACAATAGTCGTGAATCAATGTAACAGACTGGGTCCTGGCAAAAACTTTTTTTTTTTTTCAATTTAGTGCTTAGTCATGTATGCAAAGTGGGAAAAAGATTATTATCTCAAAACACAAATAATATTTCACTGCAGTCAAGCTATTTACGAGGAAAAAATTTGATATCTGTGAAAAGATCTGAAAATATCCAAAAAAATTGCATCCTACCATTCTTTCTACGAAGTTTTGTTTCTTAGGTTTCTTCTTGCCTCGCGTTTTTCATTAGGTGGGGCAAAGACTGTAAACTTGAAGAAGAATGAAACTCGTACGACATTTGTCAATCTTCGAAAAGGTGTCCATAATCTATATTCCTGGGTGGATCACTTCTCTTTTATTTGTTAGTTTCTTTGGAGTCAACATATTTTTTTTGAAATTCAGAATCTGATGCCGTTTTTTTGATTGTACATGGTATAAATAAGTAGAAACTTATTTCAAATTTAATTGTTTTCAAGTATATAGAAATGAAATGTAAACATACTTTAGTATGCCAATTATCAAGCAGCAGAAATTGTGATAAACCTCAAAGAGATTATGCTATAAGAAACTCTGAAGTTGGGTGTAAAGATACTAGATGATGACCTTAAATAATATGGTTCAGATATTCTTTGAAAAAATACTTGACACTACTATTTGTGTTCAGTTATTTATCACTTCATTACAGATTCTAGATTAACTTTGTTTCCATCCAGTAGTGTTGGAGTAACCCAAAAACAAATTACTGTATTGGTACATTTACTTTCTAAGGTGAGGTGAAATCTGCACAGACAATGTCATGATGATTTTCCGTGATTACGAATTCTAATTTTCCCTTACTTTTCGTCAATTTAATTTCATATTCGACACACGGTTCATTTCTAGGTTTTGAAGAAAAAGTCGTAAGAACGGAGATTCAGATATTTTTATAATGATTACAATTATCGTTGATATCTTCTCCATATATACTTTCATTGACTCCTTAAACTACTGGCTTCCGAAATAGCTGAAGTGTGTCACTGGCTCATTGATAAAAAGAAAGTTTTATTGTTGTTGCTTCAAATAACTGCGATTCGTTCAAAACATGCAGTTTGGAATGTTTTTGTATTCAGAAAACAAACCACTATTATTTTAACGTGTTCCTCTTGGTTCAGGCGGCGTATGATTTGGCCAAATGACAGTCTTATTTGGCCTTATTTCAACGATGATGTGATAGTGTATGTCGATCCGTCCTGTATAGTTGAAGAATGTTCATTATAAATAATAATTCAACCCACACTCAACAAGTTATGCAACCGTGTCTAAATATAAACCGTGGATATTGCACAAAACCATTCTGTTATTGTTAAAAACCAGGTTGGTTCATGGACCAGGTAGAAGTTGACGTAATTTTCACCGGAGGACTTGCAGTAATCCGAAGAGAAACCGTGTAATTTTTTTCCGTTCTCTTTTGATGCCTTGCTTCGGTATCGAATTCGATTTCCTTGTCGTTCATTCAGAAATATTACAAACAATTGGAGAATGTAGATTGTTTTTTATTTCCTTTCGCGTTTACATTTGTGGTTAATAACCTCACGAATGGAGTCGAAATGTTTGCTGTCACTATGGAAGGGGAGGTAAATGTACCGGGTGACAATTCAATCGTTTGGCTGTTCCTATTTAGATTCTGTCGAATTCTAGTTGATCTGCATGGTAGATATTCCCAAACTAAGATGTCCAATCAGAATTGTGGAAGAATTTAACTATCTGAAACGAATGGTAATTATCAAAAAAAATTAAAGCCGAACATGTGACAAGACGGACAGTTTCGACTTTTTAAATGGTCATGGCCAGTCTGTGACTACCTATTAAGTACCTAGTTTAAAAAAATACTTTAAAACTATTCGATAATTGGTCTTCATTTTCAATAACCCATAATTTCTACTCAGTTACCAATTTAGTTATGGTTATGCTATTGGCATGAAAATGCAATTTTTTGAAATACTATCAATTTTTATTCGAACATTTCTCAATCAATTATCTGATTATTTGATTACGGGTATGATTGATTATATTTTTACATTGAGGCATGAAATTGCACTCCATTTATAGATTATGAATATAAATAGCTCGGTAATGTAGATTCGAGGAACTTCATTATAGATTAGGGAAGCTCTCAATTTCATAATTCCATAAAATCATTCATCCTTATATATAAAACAACATGAAGTTACCGGAAGTTTCCCATAGGGATCAGCAATTATCAGGCTCAATGGAAAACATACGGAGTAGTCCATTTTATTGAAATGATATTCGTTAAAACGTGAAGCATGCGACGTCCCAGGCTCGCACAAGTCTGCACAAGACTCCTGAGGGTTGCTCGTAAGGGTTTTCCAAACCGAACGTTATTCATAGGTCACGTATATCCAGATCTACCGTTGAAATCTGATGATTCATAATATGGACAATGCAAATCTAACTTCAACGATGCACTGAAAAAAACCGAAAACAATTTGTTTTTGTTTAATTTATTTTTCTCAAATACCTGAACAGTAAAATAACACATTCTGTGAGGGGTTCCTCTACTAACTACGCTTTCAATTTCTTTGGAATGTTAATTCGAAAGGTCAAGAATGTGTTCAATACAATTCATTATACCACACCTCAGTTTTCGATCGAGAGATAAACATAATGAAATAAATATCAACATTGCATTAGGTATACGAACTATCAGAATGAGTTACTAGATTTTTCCACATTTTCTGTAGCCTGTAATAATACTAAGGTTATAACTCAACGTCTTGTAGCCTCAGCAAGCAATAAACCATAGATAGAATAGACTAGTTCATCTAACCAAGTTACACATATTGTTTTTGGCAAGTCACTCGAGATACACAACATGTGAATATAAATACATTATGAATCAAAACAGAACGATGTTGAGTGAATTTGGTTATTTATATGATGACTGTTTTGTATGAGTGTCAATTTTTATTCGACAGTTAAAACGACAGTTATTATATTGAAAAGTTGTATCATCAGTTCAAAATATTTATGTTCAAATATGCTTATTGTGAACTTATTCAAAATTATGTAAATCAGCGAGCAAATGAATAATTATTGTAATTTTTTTTACGTACATTATATCCCGAATTGTCAATATATCCGGAGGGCGTCCTGGTGTATGTATTGTTCGTTCTGAAAATCATTTTGAAAAATTTCAGTCGCAAGTTGAATGATCGAAAAGTAACTTTTCTGTCGACCGTTTAATTACGATGTATTTTAACGCATTCAAAATCGTTGATTAATGACCCCTGTTAATGGATGATTTTCTATTAATCAACGATTTGTTTATATGCAACCCAACGTACATTGCTCCAATACATATTATATTTATATAGTGACCTGTGGCGTATGCAACCAAACATATTTATACTTACCCGCTAAAACATTTATTTTGAAATCAAGTAGCTGTGTTATCTGTCATTATTTATTTCATTGTTGTAATTTCTTAAAATTCTACGTTTAGTTTGAAATCAAAAGATGGATAGTGACGAAGTTCTGTAAAAAAAAACAGAAAGCATCAAATATATCAGTGAAGTTGTCAGTAGCATTAATAGCTAGATAGTATCGCAGCCGGCTGGTAAAATGCTGGTTTGAGTGATAGCAAGGTCGAGGGTTCAATCCCCAGTAAGGTAAGCTCGGGTAAGTGTGAATTTGGGGCAAGTGTGAGTTTGCTCGCTATCTTCGCTAAACCGGGCGACAGCCCAATGCCATCTATTGACGAATAGCCTACACTCATAATGAATCCATAACCATCATATAAAATACAAAAGAGATCTTGTGAAATCCAAATAGTTTCCCCAATTTTTTAACGTACAATTCATCAACCCGAACGAGTATAACGAGTTTATTTCAAGCTTTGGGTGTATTATTAAAATCTAAGGTAAGAATCCATTTTATACACTTTTCTTCTGCCTAAACAATGATTCTCACTATAGATTGCCGTTTTTTCATGAATTTGTTTTTTTACAGTTTTCCATTGCATGTCACACTTACCCCGAAATTAAATGTTATTGGGGAAAGTGTGACCTATCTGTCGGGGTAAGTGGGAACCTGGTTCATTTGGCCAATCTAAACAGTAATATTCTTTCAACTATAGTACGAAATTATATACGGAAATCTCAGAGAGCCAAACAATATACCTGGACAGATGTAGAAGACATCGATACACTTTCTGAGGATGAAATAACAACTGTGCTTCCATCACCACTCGTCAGAAGATGGAGATCAATGAAATTCTCATTCGATTTTTCAGATTTCTACCTGTAAATTATTCCTTTCAACAAATGTTCACTTTCACGATTTTTTTTTTCCCAATGGGGCATTTAAAATTCAATATTAAAGAGTTCCTAACTATGTTTTGAATAAAGATATCTCGAAACAAATAAATTGTGGTGAAAGTTCCTTTACTGTTTACTCACACTTGCCCCAAAGAGAGATTTACGTGAATTAATATCTTTGAATTTGGCCAGAATCACACTTGCCCCAAATTTCCGGGGAAGTGTGACCTATGGAGATATGTATATCTGAATATATAAATAAAATTCATAGAATACGTTTTTCAACAGTTTTCTGTGGCGTATTGCAAAGACTGACCTTCGAAGTAAACCTGCAAAAGTTCATTGTTATATTAGTTCAGGTTCATCAGATGGACTAAATTCAATGTGAACTAATGAAAATCATGGTCACACTTACCCGAGCTTACTATACCATTTTTTTTAAGTTACAGTCAACGGAAAATGTTTGTAACGAACTCGTGAATTAAATTGGCGATTAACAATCTCGAACATCGAATATCTCAATTGTTAATCGCCCTTATTAATACACTTGTTCGTTAAATATCTATTTCCGCACGATTTTTCGTTTTGAAAGTTGTACTTTCCCATACCATTTAAAAATCGTGCGGAAAAGTTACTTTTCCGCACGATTTTTGTATTGTTGACATAGGGATATTTAGGACTAACTTAATGATCTGTGTAACTATTCCGCTCCGAGTCGTTCGTGCAACTGCCGTCGCGTGCGGAAAAGTACTACTTTCCGCACTTGTTAGGTAAATAACTATTTCATTACATTTGCCATTGAGTATATCTCATCAGATTGAACGAGGATGTATTCAAATATTTCGTTAGTCGATGTAATTTCTGAATTTCCTGCATTCATGACGGTGATCCTGCATAGTAGTACGAGTGATTGAAACTGTCTGATGCAGTAGTATTCATATGACTCAATCCGCAGATAAAGACAGAGAGATAAACTTCACACTCCAGCCTATGTTAGTGCATTTTTCGGAAATTAAATTGGCTTCACACAGCTATGTCGTTCTTGAAGAGAAATAGAGAAGAACAATTTGGGACAGCTCTTAGATGAGGTGATACTATTTGCAATATGGATGAGTCAAATTGCGGCTTCAGTTCAAGTCACGAATGAAAAACTTTACTTTGCTTATGAGTGAGAAAAATGAACTACGCAAAAAAGTATTTAATTTTGAATATACTATTGAGAATAAATAATATCGAAAGTTCTGTCTATCGACTTGAGCAAATTTCGAAACTATCTGAGTCTAATCTACGAAGTGTTTCGTTATATAATAACAAATCCCACGATTCAATGATCAATCTAATCTGAAAATGTATGTTTTTCAATGCAGTCAAGTTCCATTATACGTATCAACAAATTGGTGCAATTTTCAAAGTGTACAATCATTTTCCAACTATAGGAATTGATCTGTGTTGCGGGTGAACGTTTCATTTTATGCGGGTGCTCAAAGCTGCGAATGTTACAATGTAATTTGCATCAGTCAGAGAGTTGGTTGAATGTAAAGTGAATGGAATTCCACGCAGAGTTGATTACAAATAATTGAATTTTCCCATATTTGATTACTAGCACTTTTTGTGAACGAGAAAATTAAGCAGAAATAGTTCTGATTTATTGGGTCACCATATTGGATTTGAAAAATAGAAGTGTTCGTACTGAAAAAGTTATTTCAGATAATTTCCGATTTAAATTCCAAACTTCTTTGAGCCCGTATGTCCAAGTGATCAGTAATATCGTCATTTCATTTTGTGAACGTCTTCTTCTGTCCCACCACAATACAGAATCGCTATGAAAACGAATACTGAAATGTTATTTTGTTTACAATAGAATTTGTTCCGCTCATGAAAATCACCTATACTTACTTCAAATGTGAATATTGAAATATTTTTGTATTTCAGACATGGTTAACTCGTGCCAAACGTTTTACGGTCGTAGTGGGTAATTGCTAATTGATGTATTAATGACGGTATTTGAAATTATTCCACGTATATACCATAAAGTTGAGTAGTTAAACCTAGCATTAATATTTTTTTAACGCTCATGTCTTTTCTCATGGATTCATATTTTGAACCGAATGAAATTCACCTGAAATTCTTTTGCCATTGTCGTCAGATATTCATTTTCTCTAGTTGTTTTTATTTTTTCCGTATTTCCCTATTTCACTGTTCCTTTCTTTTACTTTTCTATCTAATTTGTTGGTCTTTCTATCCATGAGTTCGGGTGTCCCACTTTTAAAATTTTATTATCGTAATGTAGTCATGAGGCTCATGATCTAGTTTTTTTTCTAATAGTCTCTTCATTATAATGAACAAACATTTGGTTTTCATTGCTCCATGCATTACTGATTATTTCTTTCCTAGCAATTCTATATTCAATAAAACACACTCAGGAAAAGATTCCGTTATAATGAATAAAACGAACGTGAAAAAAATTGAAAAATCGTTTATTAAAATGCTACAAAAAAGAAGAAAAAACGTCTTTCAAGTAAATCAAACCTATCAGTTTGCTGCAAAATTAATTTTTATTCAATATAATAGCGCGTGGGAAGTACTTATATAAAATTACCTGTGTTAAAAGTTATTCCCGCGACTTGCTCAGATATCTTATAATATTTCATATTTCATATAAATTTATTTGCAATCAAAATATGCTGCTGTCTGATGCTTTTCAAAATTTTTTCGGATTTTTCGATTTTAATTTAACAATATTTTGCAACTTTTCAAATTTGTCACACCCAAAATAGTAGTAAAATTTTCCGAATTCCTGCACATTCTGTATTTGGTTGGCCCTCAGGAAAGGCAGAGCGGTAAAAGTTTCTGAAATTGAATTATTTGATTGCCGCATATTTTTCACCATTTTTACGGATTTTTTTTATTTTATTTTCGCGATTTTCAGTCGGTTTCCTACTAAGTAGTGTTTTCGTTACCAAAAAATTCTCTATTTATTGGCCTGTATTAAAAGCCCTTCACATCGTTATCACCAACGAATATTGATCAAACTAATGAAATTGAGAGTATATATTAGCCTCAAAAATATGTTATAGACGAATTATAGATCCAGGAAATAACTTTTGGAAAAAGCTTTCAAACTTTATAATTGGAACTTAATTGTTTCATTGAGTTGCTAAAGTTTCCAGTAAATAATTAAGTATGATGACCTTATTGAAGAAGCACCGTACGTAGGGAAAGGAAAATACTGCGGAATCTTTTTAATTTCACTTTAATTGGACAGGAGTTTTCCAACTTGGTTGAGAAAAAAGTTTTGTACCTGCCTTTATAATTGATTCATAAGACCGGGACAACTGAGACCATTTTCTGCAACAACTCTTCTCGCAACCAACAATTTTACAACTTTTTCGCAAGGAAGGAAAAAAGTCGTGTTTTGTCTCGGGCTGACCACATAGCATGAACACAATGCTCATTGTAGCGTGCAATGTTACGTGCAACTATCTATTAATTCTTTCACTTGTCTGAATTCGAAATAAACTGGGAGTAAACGCTAAAAGAAGGGGGTGTGACTGAATGTTAACTATCTCTTACTCACTATTGCAAAACGTGCTTCTGCACGTCTGGAATAAATTTATATGATTATGCGACGTAATCTTGAGCAATTTTTTATTATATGTGTATAACATAACTAGTTGCTCGTGAATGATAACACTTATACTGTCTGACGCATGTCAAGAATCAAATCGGGATCCTTTATCTTATAACGCTTGTTTTACAAAATGAATATGAAACTGCATTTTCACCATCACCTCTGTAAACAATTCTTCTTTTGAATTTTAATATCCTAGATTGACTGTACAATTAATGAGGAAAATACAAGAATCAGAATCAAAATACCTCCATGTTTTTTTAAATCTTCAAAACTCGGCATAACTGTATCAATTTTCTGTGAGACTGACAGTACAGAAGTGGAGGCTATTCAAATTTTTCTGGTGAGCATTCAAAATAAAGGATTGGGCAGCAGGGCATTGCGGCAAAAATAATGTTCTCCTGAATAAAAATCGAAAATATGAATAGAATAACCCATATCCAAATATTTTTCAACGCCAAGTACATATTTTCATGTCCTGTCTATTTCTGTATATTTGATTTTCATTTCGAGAATTGAAGTCTTCAATCGATTTTTAATGATATACAAGCCTATAAATCGACCATCATTTCAAGATGGTATAATTTGTATTCTTTGATCGTTTTCCCAGATCAACAAACGGAAATAGAAACCATTTTTATGTCTCATAATATTTCACTTTTTTGCTTTCATCGCTAGAAAAATAAATATGTTTATGCTCGGAAACTTCGAGGAAGGAAAATTCTAATTGTATTTTTATGTCAGGATACAGAAATATACTGTCTTATTTACGAAGAAAAAATCGGTTTCGATATCTGTTGGATAATCTAGTTTTTTATCATCAAAGCAACATTGTGCGGCCGACATGAGTCAGTGAAAATATTCGATTACTTGAATTTCTTAAAACAATATGTTGTTTGTGCAAATATGAACGAGATATAAATGTGAATGATGTGAACATGGAACTAGCCAAAATGTATAAAAATACAAAAGTATGTCTTTTCTCTAGAAAAATATGTCTTTCCAATGCCTAGCGTCATAATAGAGAACTAAATACTGAAGATTTTAGATTAAATTCATAAAAATGATTTAAATAAAAAAAACGTATTCAATTGATGATCTATTTATTTTGTAATAACTTATGACTGATTTCCACTACGATTTTTATTGTTACGACCGGTTTCGGGTTGTTAAACCATTATCGAGTAAACTATTTTATTTTTTTGTTAACTATATTATATAGTTACTACATCGTCTGTAACCTCAAATCAAACGGGTTATTTCGAACCAATTTTTTTTATAAATGTGGTAGAGCTTGTCAAGATACATTGAAAGAACTTTTGTGATTTTTTTGAAATAGTCAAAATAAAAATTTTCGAAAATTTGTTTTTCTCCCAATCAGCTCGTATTTTTGAGTTAGAACGCCATTTCACTTAGAATTTGTTGATGTTGAGGACAGGTGCATTTGTTCGACTAAAAATCTTCTGAAATTTTATTAATTCGTCATTGAAATTAATTTTTTCAGGGAGGATTCGGAATTTGCTCGTCTAGATACTGAGGGGCGTTTTTGATTTTTTGAAAAATGGACAATTGAACCCCTCGAAAATTCGATCGTGCTAGGGATTTTTGACGTTTTATTCATCTTTCATGGTAAACCATGTATCTCAGCATATATTTTCGAAATAAGCATAAAATTTTGCGTATATAGTGTGAATTTTGAATGAATCTGATGATTTTGTATTTTTCATGATTTTTAGGGGTCTACCCCTTGGTTTTTTTCGAGTAATTTTGGTTTTAGTCGATCAACTTGAAATTCACGAACTATACTAATTTCATAATTCTGAATGAATTGGTGTTCGCAGAATAATTGATCTATCTTCAACCGTTCTCCAGTTGGAAAGTTCATCTGGAGTTGTGAGTTACCTACCTTAACTACTGCTCTTCAAATCGTTGAGGAAAAGTGCAAGGTGTGTGATCGACGTTAAAAATTGCTCTTTTTTAAATAGCTGTATGTTGATGAGCCGGTCCACATATATGAATGGTAAAGTGAGAGTGTTTTCGATTGAAATCCAAGAGTTTCATTATCCGCCGACAGCTGTTTCGTGGTTTCCCAATCATTTGGACGGCTTTATGAGTTCTCTCTAGGGAGTGCTGTCTCAGAGCTGTCAGAGAGCATGCATTATGAATGGTGTTCTAGGACGTGCCGTTAGTTGTAGAACAGATATATATTGAGAAATATCTTGTCCATTTTTCTGTCTTAGTTTCCATAACAACGAAATAACTTTGCTGGCCGTTTCCGAAATGCAGGGATTTTATTTGCTATTTAATTGATTTGAACCATTTTCATCAAATAGTGTCCACGAATTTTTTGCTTTCTGCTTGTTACAAATATCGCAAGTTATTCACGGTAGCTTTTCCTTTTCAATTGTATTTGAACATTCCTTTTCCAAATTGGGTCGACTTTCTAGTTTACAGAATAATATCGGTGTTATGCATCCGACTTAACTTATCCATTTCTAATGCGAATGAGAATGTCTTTGAAATATCGTGAATAAGTAATGATAAATTGTTGTTCAGTTTCCATGCTGTTTAACGCACCGCTAGCTCAATTTTGTTATGAAATAAGTACATGGATATGATTGGAGCAAGTATTATGTTCAGCTTCGTTGTGGAATCATTCTGGTCATGTAGATAGCTAATGATGGCACTTACCTAGGCTGGTTTTACAGTACTAACCGTAGTTTATGATCTTCCTCGTGCAATTAAAGAAGACAGCATCCTCAACGCATCAATATTTTCAGAACAGTAAGTTTAAATTAATGAGTAATTCATCTCAAAGTGGTAGCCAGTTATGCATGTACGCAGTTATTCTTTCTAAAAACAAGTATTTTTCAATTTTTTCATAATTGTATAATTATACAGGATGTACAAAATATCAAGAAGGAGATAGATAGATATTTATTGAATTACTTCACATTTACATGGTTGCTGCAAGTCAGGCGTTCATACAAAGAAATATACAGTGTACCCAAGGCAAGTCAATATTATATAGATTTCTAGAAAGACCTAAAAATTTGGTTCAATTAAAGAGATCGAAACAATCGAAAGATACCGAATTGGTTTTTATTTTTTTCTGGAGTAATTTCAGAAGTTTTGAAACAACCAAAGGCATTTCCTCATTGCAACTATATTTAGCTGTACAAAATGGTGTTTCGTTTTGAAGAAACCATCATTAACTTTTTTATTTGACGCGAAGAAAAAGTACACAATGTATGACAGCATTTTTCATTGCGAATGCAACGGTACAATACGTTTTCTCATGTTTTCATTCAGTAAGAATACTCCTTAAAAGTTTTTCAACACAATCTGGTATTTAAGTAACATAAACTGAAATAATGAAAACTAAGGAAGCAATAATCATTTTCAAACATTGTAAACTATTCGAACAGATTATGTCCTGTTTGAAGATATAATTATAACCGTCTCACTGTGAAATCTTAAACACTATTCAACAATTCATGGGTAATTTCTCTGAATACTGATCATAGTGAGCGAAGTGTTCCTCGTTTTCAAAATTTTCTTTCAATTCCCTATTTTTCATGGGTCCACAAACAAAGTCCAAAGTTGTTAGGTCTGGTGACTTTGCTGGCCATGGTGTATCCCTATAGGTGCCAATCCATTTTATTGGAAATCATTATTATTTTCATGAAAAACTTTTAATTGATACACCAATTGCAATTGTACAACAACAATTATATCATTTTGGGTCTGAACGATTTGGGGGTTGAGTACCTTGATTTATTCTGGTATATGATTATAAAATTTCATATTTAAAAAGTTTTTCCAAGACTTTCTTAGTCTATATCGAGATTTTATGAGCAGTTCAAAATTTCGTGCCTATAATAATGTAGGTATATTGCAGTTTTGCCATATGAATTTCAAGAACTGTGAGAGCTGATCAGGGTAAAATTCCCACTACTTCGAAAAGTGATTTACAGCGGCCTCTATACTCAGCGTTCAGTATTATACTCAATGCATTTCACTATTGTAATTAGCCTACAGAATTATACCGTAATTATTGATATGCGAATGAATATGCATATAATGCACTTTTCAAATTAAGAAGATCCACTGCTGTTTTGAGTTGCCTAAGAGCAAAAACTTCCAAGAAAGTTTCTTATTCAACTCGTTTATTTGTATTGCCTAAGATAAGTTGCCATCAACAATTGTGCTGAGTAACTATCCATGTCGATTAATGGTGCTAGTTAAGTGTAATTGGTATATAGAAAACAATTTTCTGTTGCTTTCAACTGATTTACTCCGAAACATCGTAAAGCTGATTTCAATGTTTTATTTTTGTTATCTGATGATTTTTTAATTGTTGCTGATCGACACGAAAAGAACAACATAAAATGGCTAAAGTCATTGATGTAAAATAAAAATAACAACGAAACTTCCTTTGTTTTTGGATCATTTATATTTGTAACACAAATTTGACTGTAGTTCCGTCCTATATGGTTTGAGAATGTTAATAGAACGAAGCTGCAGTAAACTTAGTGTTACGAATATAGGTGGTACAAAAACGTAGGAAGTTTTATATCTCATATTTCATGATGATATTCTACCACGTAGTAACGGATACATCCATCAAGTTATCAGGGAACTCATAAATCATGCTTTTCAACAATATCAATTTAATCAATAATTCTAGAATGTCGACAAATATTTCGAAAACTTCTAAGAACTCCACTGAAACATCTAGAAACACTTATTACTCTTCTCTTTCTTTATCTTGAATTTTAGTACACCTTCCAGTGAGGTGTTTATTGAGGGTCGAGGCAAGCCGCCCCCCTCAGTGCGAGATTCTGAACACGCCCCTGTTATTTTCTACACCCGGACACTCGCAGATCTGGCTTCATGACAATTTGCAAACGCTTTTAAATAAAATGAGTACATGTGTTCATGTACATATGTTTTTCAGCTATCATTCCATTCATCAGTTCCGAATCGTAACTATAATTATTTTTCACATTTTGATTTTTTCCCGCGGTTGTTTTGAAAACGAAGCTATTAAGTTGATCGATGCAATCGCACGGAGCCGTTTTCGTGTTTTCAAGCAGCATTACACATGAATTGAAGTTAATTGCTGTTCTAATTAGAGGAGATACAATTCCAAAATGATACCGCCCAATTAGCCGGACACACATCCGTGTTTTCATCAAAACACACCAATTGAATTAAATTAGCTAGTTACCGAATGCCCTTGTGTTGACCTAATGTCGGCAGTTCTTTAAATAATTGACCGTACCTTACTTCCTGAATAGGTCCAGCGAGACACATGAAAATAGATCAGATTTTCACAGAGTATCAACATTTTCTTATACAGGATGGATTTGCTTGGTTGTTCTTCTTTGAAGAAATAGTTTCTTTACAATCGAAGATTTTTTCGTTCCCTAGTGTAATAACAATGCACTTTACTCCGTCTATCTGAAAAATTTTTTCAACAACATTCAGCTAATTTATATTATTATATTTATATATGACTACTGTCATATATAAGCAATAGCTATTTGTGTATTTAGAGCGTGGTAATCGTAAATTGCCGCTCTAGAGCAGAAATGCTATCACAAAATGACATTTCTCGTGATCTGAAAGATCAGAGGCTATCTTGGTATGCGATTGTAGAAAAACATAATTTCAGGACAAAAAAATTCTCGTGTTAGCCAAAGTGGAATGAAAAATTACAGGGGTGGGATTCCGTAAACTATATAGAATTCTACAGTAGATCAAATAAGTGAGATGTCATTATCGTTGAATTCATGGGAAAGAAAGAGGCATAACTGTCGACTATAGAATTCTGTGGTACAGGGAATCCCACCCAGAATACTAGATGGGAAATGAAAGTCGACAAGAGGAATACAAGAAGGCATACAGTTTGAAGAATGAGAGATCGAGAAACATTGGAAAAAGATAATACAAAGGAATGAACAAAGCATCTAAGAAATATAGGAAATACTATCGCGTAAACTGGTAGGAATAAAGAGAGAAATTAATAGTTTTATAGAGAATGATATTAGTGAAAAACTTAAATCAAATCGGAATCAAGTAGTCGAGATATAAGAATATACAGAAACAGAAAATAAGATGCAATACCAATTAAGAAGACGAGCAATCTGAAGAAAATTGGATTAATGAAATAATACAAATCCCTTAAATAAATACTCACTGTTGTGATGATTGACGATAAACGAAAGGTTACAAAAAATATTCTGAGATTGATAATCCACAAGTGTTTAGATAAAATAAGATAAGTTTATTCATTGTAAATGATATACTACAAGTATTACCGTCACGATTTTAAAAATACGTAAAATGAAATAATAAAATTTGGGATGCATATGACATTAACGGCTCGATCAAGAGATAGCAAATATAAAGCTCATATAAAATTACACCCCATCAATTTTTGTCGTTGAAACTATTTAAAAATTCCTCAATGGACTAACAGCACATGCTTATTGAGTGTGATTTCACCTATACGCTGAAGCCTTTTTCTGTTTTTTTCCTCACTGTCGGTGGTACTTTATCATACAGTTTTGGTCCCCAGTAATCAATTCTTTGCTGTGTCTTTCCCAACCAATAAATCGGGATTCTAAGTTCGTTTCCAGATTTTGTTGGAAAGGAGTGGCTTTCTGAATTTGTAGTAAATCGATCCCTATTCAAGTGGACGTATTTCAGACATGTGAATATTGAAAGTAACTTGTGACAAAAAAATCTCTCTTGAATAAACTTTCCAGTTCGGGAAAACTCACTTGAAACAGCTTCAACGTACGGGAAATCAACACTTTCCTGAGTAAATTCCAGGGTGAATCGTGCACGCATGTAAAAAAAATCAACAACCATAGACAGGGACAGGGAAAATGATTTGAGACAGCCCAAAAACACGGGGGACTTTGAGGTGACATTTAATAAAATAGACACAAAAAGGAATTGGTCATCTGATCATTCCGGCAATACTATGATACAGCATGTCGATCATAGAGATTGTGCTTCTCATCTCCAGTGACAGTACAATACATGTAATCATAGTCACAACGATAATTCGAAACTATGGCATAACACATTTTCTGTGATAATGTTGGTTATGAGATATTGCATCCTTCGTTACAGTGTTTTCATTGGCTTATACAGAATATGACTTTTTTATTAATTTTCTATTTTAGTTTCAAATGTAAATATTTGCAAATAGTCATGCAATCCAAGTGTGAAGTACTGGGAAATATTTATGATGATGTCTCGTTAGACACTTTCGACGAATAATGAATACGTGATTAACACCTGTTGACAATAAGCAACTGGGTCAATGCTGAAGTTAATTACATTATTATAGAAAAAAAAGAGGATGACTACCTGTACATTTATGATTGCAAATAGAAAAGTGATATTCATATTACGAGGATGTATTGATATCTAGTTAGCCTAGACCAGTTCCCTACATAAACAAAATATTGCGTTGCCATAGCAACGAACAATAACTTAGAAGTGTCAGTGTAAAGTTTGACGTCAAAAAAGAAAACCAGAGATACGCAATAAATTAAAAGAAACAATATGTCCAACGAAATTGTGAAAATCGAAAAATTGGAGTATCGAGCCATCATCAAGTACCTGTATTTAAAAGGGTTAAAAGGTAAGCAGATTTACGAAGATATGCTTAATACCCTTGGTAATCAATGTCCTTCATATGCGACCGTGAAAAATTGGACTGCAAGCTTCAAAAGAGTTAAATTTTCCATTGAAGATGATGACCGATTGGGAAGGCCAGTTTCTGTGTCAGTCTCCGAAAATATCGATGCAGTTCATGACATGATTTTAACAGACCGTCGAATTGGGCTAAAACGGATATCTGAAGCAATGAATATTTCACACGAACGCGTTCATCATATAGTTCACGTCAATTTGGACTTGAGAAAAATTGCTGCAAATTGGATCCCCAAATGTTTGAATGTTGACCAAAAGCGTGCAAGGGTAGTAGCATCGCGTTCGATCTGTGCTCGATTTGAAAACGATGTAGACTTCTTAAACCGAATTGTTACTATGGATGAGACTTGGGGACATTTCTATGATCCAGAAACAAAGCAACAATCGATGGAATGGCGACACTCCGGTTCTCCAAGACCTAAGAAGTTTCGTGTCCAAAAATCTGCTGGAAAAGTTCTTGCTTCAGTTTTTTGGGATTGCCATGGAGTAATCATGATTGATTTTTTGGATAAGGGTAGAACAATAAATGGAGATTACTATTCGACATTACTGACCACTCTACGGGAAAAAATTATAAAGAAAAGATGCGGAAAGCTATCCAACGGTGTTTTGTTTTTTGCAGGACATCGCCCCTGCACACAAATCTCATGTTGCCATGCAAAAAATTCGTGATTTAGGGTTTGAATTACTAGAACACCCCCCTTATTCACCAGATTTGACTCCGTCCGACTATCATCTCTTTCCTCAACTGAAAAAAAGATTAAAAGGTCGTAAATTTTCTTCCAACGAGGAGGTAATAAAAGTTGTGCAGAGCAAGAAGAAACATTTTTTTTGAAAGGTCTAGAGATGTTGCAGGTTCGCTGCAATAAATGTATTCAATTAAGAGGAGAATATGTTGAGTAATAAAATATTTTGACATTGAAATTTTATTTGGTTCTTATAGTAGGCTAAGAATTTTTCAATATATTCTCGTTTTTACCCATCATGAATGGTTCGTTATGTTGGAAGATTCCATATTTATTTTAGTTAGTGATTAAAAATTCGACACAACATAAATATTTTCTTAATCGATGTCACAATTTCAGTTGTGATTGTGACATTTATATTTGTTTTCTGCTTGTATCCACGAAATGTTCCAGTACTCTGCTGTAAAACGCATATTGCATTTCTTTATAACTTGTATCGTAGCCATAACAAAAAGAAACGGTGTTATTAACAGTTCACAAAAGCGAACATAAAATTGGATCCGGCGAAATTATTGCTCGAAATTATTAGCTTTTCGTGACTAGATGGTAACCATATCTCGTATATCATGTTATTTTAATGGCACCCGTGGTTTTGTGGTGCAGTGACTCGGTGAAAACATGTTATTGGAAGCGTGTCTCTGTTGTTTTTATTTCGCAGATTTTTATGAGGTCTCAAGTTCGGAATGAAGTTATTATTTTACCAAACAAATACAGACATACACAATTGGGAGCCATACCAACTTTGAATACAAAAAATCGAATAGTACAATTACTGCACCAATACAAATCAGAAATGAAGACACGAGGCCATTCACTTAAACAAAAATGGGAAAAATAGCAAAAGACACCACGATCACTTCTTCTTAAATTCATTATTTCGCAATTTTTTCCCAATTTTTTATTTTAATTGCTGAATTGATTGGCTTACATTGAAAATATTGCTGGTATGGCTCTACAAATCTTTTTTTAAACTTCAAACAAATTCAGTATGTTAATTACTGATTTGTAGAATTCATAGAAATGGAATTAAATTTGCCAATATCGTTGGTGCAAACTGCACATTAGTTCTACGGGTCATTATGTCATCTAATGCAATTTCATGTGTTCTTCCAGAGGTCATGCAAAAAAATATTTTGAAATATTTCATGAATATTCTCAGTGATTGAGTTTTCGCGATAAGTCTGTCGATTTATTTCTGAACGAAACTGAATTGCTTCTCAAAACAATTCAGTTGAGTTCAGAAGTAAAAGACAGACTTATGAGATAAATTCAATCACGAGTTGAATTTTATTAGACTATTTCATGAATAAAATTTCTTCATTGATATAAATACTAATAATGTATAACAGTCATAAACAAATTATTAAAATCGTCAATATTATAATGTTTCGTTTCATAATTTCATTTAAATTTGCAGTAAAGCGACTCATTTTGACACAATCAGGTACAATTGATATTGATAGAACTGCCAAATTTTGTGTTGCCATCCTTACGTCGTTGAAAATACCGAAGCTGATCCTCCATCAGAATTGAAAAACAGCTGGTGTTATCGTGATAACACGAGTTGTCTTTGGTTTGGGATTGGTCAGATTATGTGAGAATTTTAAGATGAGTGAAATAGTCATAGCAACACCTTAACACATGAATAATTATCGCTTTTATGTGAATAAACTGCAAATGATATAAAAATTCTCGAAATTTGCATGTAAGGAAAAAATGCGTTTGAAGTATCGTTAAAACCAGTTTTGGAATATTAAACTATTGAGAGTTTTTATTAATATTTTAATAAATTACAGAAACTCGGTGTCCCTATAGTTTTGTGGAGAAATCTGGAATCTATGTGATCTGTTTGTAAAATGAAAAATTATTACCAAAAGTTAAGAATAGTTTCAATTTTAATTCAAATAGTACATCGTCGAAAAATAACAACAAAAAAATCATTAATTTATTTATCCAAATAAATAATTTGGGTAGATTGGACTTGCATATGTTAATTATTCTTCAGAGGTATACTTCCATTACGCCCCATATCGACGTCCTTGCACCTCTCAGAATAAAATTTTTTATCTCACCTTAATTCATTTATTGTATTCCTCTTTCCTTGAATGCTATGCTGTTGCTTTTTCTTCTTCGCATGCTGGAGTTGGACTCATTGCAAAATTTTCTACGTTTACAGAGTAAATACTTGTTGTCAACTCTTGAGATTTGTATTATCAACTTGACAAGGCTATTAGAGCCCGTACTTTTATAAATGAAAAACAGGATTCAATAACACTTCAATATTAATATTAAATTCATTAACAGAATAATCACAAATTATTAAAGATTTGATAAGGGACATTTAGCAGTTATTTATTATTGAATTCAACAGAAATTGATCATGAATCGAAATGAATGAGGCAAGATAATCTCAAATTGATGGAAGTAATGAAATTCAATAAATGCACTAAAATGAAAAGTTGATTGGATGATTTTCTTTGAGAAGGATTGTTTATTAAACTAAATTATTTATATTGAAAATTGAATAATTCCTCATATTGAGATCAGTGTTGAAACCATAAGCCTAACAGAAAGTTATCAGAATTTAGACAAACAATACCTACATAAATAACTGAAAATTCAAATATGGAGGGTATCGAGTTAAAAAAGTCTATAAAGATATCTTACCACCCACAGAATTATCAATGTAAGTTCCATAAGAACATTACTCTGTTCTACTGAAATGTCCCTGTTTAGAAAATATTTCTTTCACACCCCAACACTTGAAATTAATCTTACAGACATGGTTTATTTATATAAAGATCTCTTGTAACATGGGTTTCGAAGGAGTTTGAAAGATTAAGTTGAAAACTAAACTAAACAAGTTGTCGCTCAGGGTATAATTTTCACGATTATTTTTATGACCAGAGACAGTCTTTCAATTTGCGTGTGACAATTTTAGATTCACTTTCTGGTCTTATTAATGTTATTTGTACGTTTGGTTACATACTGACCTACGAACAGTATCTATTACTTGTGTATAACTGTTGATTTAGTTACGTAATGTTTCTATTGCTCAACCATATTTTCACGTCACATCGTTTTCGAAATTTTCATGCAGACAGCTTCCGGTCTGTTGAATCATTTCGAGCCACATTCTCTCAGAATTCGAGCATTATTGCATGCAAATTTATTCCGGTAAATATTTTCATAATCCTAATAATGAGACCACTAGCATTATGAAACCTTATCAGTCATTTTGAATTTTTACATTATTTTGAAAGTAGTTCTAGATATTATCGATTTTGGAACACCATTTCATTGCCATAAAAAACACAACTTTCGTTCATTTCAACCAACATTTTATCTTGAAATGCCAGGAATGTATAATTGAATGTTTGCATTCAAGCGTATCCTTAAACCGCGAAGATATCAACAAAAAACTTGTCAAGTACATACACTGAATACATTTACAATAACAAAATGCCTTTTGGAAAATCAAGAACCACTCCTCGTGAGCGTATTCACAAATCCGGTGTTTTTTTTCCAACTTGCGAATGTTGTTCAGATTAACGAATGCCACCCGACAGGATAAAAAATTTATGACCCACATAATGAATGGCCGATCGTTTATCTCAATATTTTTACAGGTTTTTCAATTATTCTCGTTCGGCCTTAATGTTGTTACTAGAACCAGACGTTGAGGTTGGTGTCAAGATTCGGCCTTGTTATTTAATTACGAGAAGAGTTTTTTTTTTCGATCGTTGTAGACCACGACCGGATCTGGTTCTCGTTTTTAATTGATTAAAGTAATATGTTCAGGCGGACATCTGTATTATTATTGTTGTTGATTTATGCTTCGAGGTTTCGAAACTCTTGAACGGTCGTGATCGTCTTTCACTTGAATTCTTGTTGGGTTCACGAAATGAGTTGATATCTTAAAGATGGGTCATGTAAATCTAGTTCCAGTCGATCCTGTACCATTGAAAGCTTCTGACTGCATAGTTTTATGAAATAAAAAATTCCTACTGCTGAAAACCCTGTACCCCAAGTCTTAACACTCTATATCGTAATGACATCGTATAATCGCATGATACAAATTTAACAAATCTTCTATGAGAGGTGTCAATTTCTGCTATTTGACGAGAAAATTGGTGTCATCTACATAATCGATTACACAAGTTTCAGAAAGATGATCAAAATAGTGCCTAGTTGAATGATTACCGGTTGGCTATGCAGAAATATCATCAATCGCATCATAGCTAAACCGGCCTTTTGATATTATAGGTACCTAATAGATTTTTTAAACAATGAATTTATCATTGATAACTGCGTTTTTTGCTGATGTATTGAAAATATATACACTGAGATTCCGAATCCAAAGGTAATAAATACACAACTTGTAGCTGAACATCGTCCAATAAATACACTACTAATCATCTACTTGAATTCGTTCATATTAATATAATACTAATTAATTCTACAACAATCAGACTTTATAAAATCTTACTAATGAGTTTTTGATATGAAAGTGGAAAGTAGATATTCATGAAAAAATCATAGAAGTGGTTTTCTTGGACTTACAAAGGACATTTGAAACTATAAATATCGACCTACTCTCCAAGAAACTAAATAGTATGGAATCGGAGAGAAAGTTTTCGATTGGTTCCATAGCTATTTACAAAATAGAGAACAACTCGTCAAATATAATAACATTTATTCGAATATAAAAAATGTCAACTAGGGAGTGCCTCAAGGTTTGGTATTGGGGCCATTATTATTTATTTCATCCATAAATGATGTACATCATCAACCAGAAACTTTTTGCTGACGACACTCTGATTTACTTCTCCGGTGAAAAAAATTACATAGAATGATTCTTGAATGAAGATATTCAGAATAGTTTCACCTGGATCAGTGATAATGGTCTCAAAATGAATGTAAAAACACAAAATTCGGGATTACATCCACGAATCAAATGTAACAATGATTAAAGAAGATGGAATAAAATCTGATATTTGAATAAACGGAGAAAGAATCGAAGAAGTAAAAATGTATTTGGGAATGTTATTCAAACAATCACTATGACTATATTGAAGACTGGCGCAAAAAATATGTTTCATGTATAAGCTTGGAGACGAAGTGTCTCATTTCACAAAATCAATAATATACAAGTCTATCATTGTACCTCATATCGATTATTGTGGCACTTCATTAACTTTCCTCAATAATGAACAGAAATCAAAATCCAAAATCATGCAATGAGAGCTATTTTGAGTAGTAAAAGGCGTACCTCAATTGTAGAAATGATGAACGTCAAATGAAGAATTTCATATAATACATTGATTTTTTTATAAACTGAAAAATAACATGTTACCGTCTAATTTATCAAGTGAGCTGAATTATATTCAAGATGTACATTGTCACAATACAAGAAGGCAGGCAGCAAATGATTTTCACAACAAATTAGAAATGGTCTAGTCATGTTAAACAAACTGCCATGTGAAGTGGAAGGGTGTGTATCTTTAGATAGTTTTAAAAATGGGTGTATTTCATTCGTAGAAGTAAATTCTCAGTTTGAGATAGGGCCTCATTATGAATCACTAAGAGATAGCAATATATTTTCATGTATTAACATAAATATTGAGTTATGTACATCATATATCTATGTAGGTGTATAAATTATATTTAATTTATTGACTTTTATAACTTATAGTTTAGTGTATTCAACCCACCCACATTTTATGTTTTTATTATAATGGAGAGTGTTTTGCTAATAAAGTTCTTTATTTAGAAGACATTCGTTTTTTATGTCAATAACTACTTTGAAACAGTAGACTGGTTGACGAGTTGAGAGTACCTGAGAGTAACTTTAAACCTCCAAGAATGCCCAATGGGCCTTATGAAGACTTCGTGCTACAGAGACAAGCCACCTTTCCATGTTCCACAGATACAGATCGATTCCTATAGCTTAGTCTCAAACGAAACTTGCGTAATTTTGGTACATATCGAGGATGGCACGTTGAGTTCCCAGCGAATCCGCCATATTTTAAAATAATTTTAATATATCGTTTTTTTTTTAATTGAGTTACAGTAAGAAACTCTGACATTATTTTGACATTCAAATTTGTAAATTAATTATACCAAACTAAGAATCTTTAAAAGTTTGAAAATCAACAAATATAAAAATTCTCAGAAAACAATCAGAATCAGAATATTGTCAGAAGATTTGCATCCTATTGACAAAGACTTGTAAGTATAAATAAAAATATAAATATAAATATATACCTCAATATAAGTGTAAAAATAACAACTGGTAAAATGTATATAATAAAGTATTAAGAAAAAATTACAAACACAATAAAAATATAATGAGATCCACGTAACATTAAAATGATTCGTTAAAATATTCTTATAAACTATAGTAGGGTCTATCAGCTAGCAGATTTCTCACTGTTTTCTTGAATTGTACGTTAGTCGGATTTTTGGAACTTATATCATTTGGTAAGTGATTGAATAATTTACCACCATTATAAAATATGGAATCCTTGATTAAATTTGAGTGGGGTATGGGAAGTCTGACATTGAATATGCTATTACGAGTAGTATAAAGAGAACAAACAAAGTCAAATTTTGTTTTATTTTTGTACACCAAGCATACAGTCTCAAGAATAAACAATGCAACGACAGTTAAAATCTTATTGGCAGCGAAATAATTTCTGCACGACTCCCTCTTTTCTGTAATATTAGTACAGAAGAATCCCCAAAAAGGTATCCCATGTCGTGATTGGGATTCAATTAAAGCGTAGTAAACCGTTTTTTCTGTGCGAAAGCCCAACTCGTTAGAAACCACCCTTACTTCATAACATCCGGAGGAAATTTTACTTTTGAGTTGTCTGACGTGTTCATCAAATTTCAGCCGATTATCTATAAATACACCAAGAAATTTTGTGTTGACTTTGTTTTGCAAGATATCATTGTCTATTGACAGTTTATTAAGCAGGCAATTAAATGTTATTATATTTGTTTTCAAGATATTTAATGATAATAAATTAGCATCACACCAGCTTTTCACCTTTTCTAAATCAGATGATATCATTTTATGTAGCTCAACTGAGTTCTTTTCCTTCCACAATATTGTTGTATTATCTGCAAGAGAGTAAAACTGTAAATGATCACTATGTTAAGTGATCAAAGCTTCACGGGTAAAATTAATCCTGTTTTGAAAAAGGAAGGTAGTTTTTTGTGGAAAAGCTTGCCCACATCCTAAAAAACCTGCCGAAAATGGTGGTAATAACATCATCAATATCACCCGGTATAGCAATCAACAGGCTAAATTACTCTTGGATAGACATGATCTCATATAAACATTCATTATTGTGTGTAAATTTAAATTATAACTTAATAGAGGCTTTTACTGTTTAGTAAATACGATTTCAAATAAATTAGTTTTCTACCCACAGTTGAGAGATGGATAGTAATTCAATGTCAAAAGGTTAAAAGAATCGTTAATGACGCTGATAAAGTTGACCTAGAAATGTTATTGTTTATGAATTCTGCAAGTTTCATTGGGAACATGTCCGACCAATCAGTATATCAAATTTTAAAACTTGTATGTGATAAAACTATTTCTGTGATAAAGGCAATCTATGGTTTATTTCAAAAACATTAAGTCAAATTTGACTATCATCTGAAAATCTCAAGACGTTTGATGAACAAATGAAGAGATACTGATGATAACTAATAATGATGAGAGTATATTTCTTAAATCTCGAGGAACTTAAGAAAATAATGGAATTGCTAGAAACATTTTCGAGTTTGTTGAGTTATAAACTTCCGGATTCGTTGATAAAACTCATCACAGCCAGAAGAATCCTTAAGACATAATTTTAAATTTTATCATATTCGAACAAGTCCATTGTAGTCCGAACTTCATATTCATAGCAGAGAATAATAATGATATTGTGTGGGACGCATATTTATGAACTAGGAAAGTACTTCATAACAATTTTATTTCAGATAAAACACAAGCTTTATGACGAGCGCGGTGAATTAATGAGCTGTGAATGGTGTCCCACACGGTTCTTTTGGCAGTTGTTTGATATAACTCCAAACCTATTGGAAGTGTAGTGTGGGTAAAACAATATTAGGTATGACGTTATTACATGCATATAAAGTTAGCGGAGCCAAGAATATCGTTTCAAGGATTCACGGCGATCCTGTATAAAAACCATGAAATGCACCGAAACAACCATGTGTGTGAACAAAATATGTTCAACAAATCGAAACAATGTGACCCAATTTCGAATTGATATGGAAATTTTTACATCTCTTTTCAACTCTTATGCACCGATACGCAGTGACCAGAATCATTTTTAGTTTCATTAATTGAAAAAATGTTTGAGATTTATATCCACATATTGGGTCTCATCTTACGACTTGCATGAGGTTTATCATATTTTGGTTCAAAGAGAATGTGAACATTTGCATGTATCGGCCAACGAAATCATCTCGCTCACCAAACGACATCTTTACACGATTTTTATTTTTATTTATTCTGCATGTTTATTCATCCACCTCATTCTTGGTTTTCTGCTTGAATCACAGGTCGCGCAGGGCGTCACAGGATGGAGGAAGGGTCACGAAGGAGAATTTTCCTTGGATGCGGTACGTACTTGTGTGTCATTTGGTCATAATGTGAATGTATCATCATTGCTTGTGCACTTTAATTTTTGCTATTGCGGTGGCATGTTGAAACTGCTACAAGGTATATCATATTTTGTTTTATTTCATAGAGAATATGATTTTTTTATTCTTACTCTTTGTCAAAATACGTGGTACCCAAATACATGAAGCTTTAATTTTTTTTATTTGAATCAAAAGAATCTATGAAATTGGCTGAAATTGTATTATGGTGTAGTAGCATGGGTCGTAAGAAAAATGTGTAAGTTTGAATGATTTTGTATGTGTGGTTTCTGAAAAGCTGTCAAAATTCGTAAAAACGTCGTAGTTGGATGGGATTGACATAAAAAAACTGTTTTGTTGATCGAAATGAGACAAATTCAGGATGAAATAGTTATTTGTTTTGCTAGGCATAAAAGCACAAGATTTAATGCCGCGGCTGGTGTGCCAAGGCATTAAATCTGCTTTTCTGCCGTGTGATACATATTATTTTTTCTTCAAATTTGTTCAAATTCCACGCTAAATCGACTTTTTCATATTTAAATTGCGTTTCATTATCAATATCCAAATAACTAAATTATTTCATCAAAGGTAACTGGGCCCTGCGTTACTATGTTTACCGCTGATGACGTTTGTTGAATTTGTTTGTTTACTGTTTACTTTGTCATTGTCAATTTTAATAACCAGTTTGATTTAAATTATTACTTGGAAGGTTGCCTAGCAACGAACTTTTTCTGCCTAGGCAGTAAAAGTGGACTTTTCCTGCCCAGGCATTAAAAGTACAACTTCTAAGCCTGCCAAGTGTCATTAAAAGGCCGCTTTTAATGTCATTTGGAGAAAAATGTATTTATTTAAAGGAACTCGTCAACATGTCCAATTATAATCTTATTAATGATAGTAAATTAGGGTCCATACGGGGCATAGTCAAGTTATATTTTGGTAAGACATCATAGTTTCAGTCTACTATAGTCAATTGAAATGAATATGATCTCTTGATAACTCTCACTGTTTGAAATACGAATTTTTTTATTTTGGAGAATACCTCCGTAATGAAAACAATTAACAGATCGATTTTTTACTACAAAAAAAATTAATTGGTACTGTTCATTAAACAGAATAAATTAACTCCCTGATGGATTCAGTTGTTCAATATTACCTTTCATTTAGATACAGGACGCGTTTATTTTTTTTATGTCATTTATAACGTGCTTGTTGAATATCTCAAAAACTGTTCGGTTAATTTGAATATAATTCTACTCATACCATTTTGAAAATTTCGACTATTATCTATGGAAGTTTTTTCAACTTTGTATGTTGCGTTTCTAAGATATGCAATTTTAAAGTTTACGGTATTACAATATTTGAGGTTGTTACTATCGAATAGACAAAACTTCAGGAAACTTTTCGATATATTAAACTCTATACACAAAAATGTCTTTAAATGAATTGTTTGATACCATAAACAACAAAATTGAACTCAACAATACACGCTAACTCAAGAACAAATGAATAGGATATGCATCAAGGAACAATAAAATACCCTAGCCAGGATCTATTGGGTAATGTTTCAGATTACGCAAATAGAACAGTCAATAGCAATATTTTTCAATCTCTTAACAATATCATTTGAATTTTAGATTTTGAGTTATTGGCTATTGTTTGGTTTTTGAGAGTAACGTTACGTTCATATCTATTCTGACTAATTAATCGCAATTTCGAACGATGTCCGTAATAGTAACTGAGTTTTTTCGTTTGAAGTCGTTATTTATTATTTATTGAGTTTGCGGGTATTGTTGAGGTCAATCTTGTTGTTGAGTAGATATAGTTTGTGTTGTATCAAATAAATAATATCAGGAAGATATGTAAAAGAATTTCATTCATTGAAAGGTCCCCTAAATCGATAGTAACACCCCCATATATCGTAGTATCGAAAATTACAAAACAGAAATTCAACATACAAACTTGAAAAAACTTCCATAGATGAGAATCGACATTTCCAAAATGGTATGCCTGAAATCAGATCCAATTTAACTGAACAGTTATCGAGATATTCAATAAAAACATTATAAATGACATAAAAATTAACGCACCCTGTATCTAAATGAAAAATAATATTGAACAACTGAATTTATCAACAAGTTAACTAGTTTGTCTTCTATTTGATTAATAGTATCAATGAATTATATTTTTTGTAGTCAAAAACTATGTGTCAATTATTGTTTTCAGAACAAAGGTAATTTCTAAAATTTTAAAAATCCATATTTCAAACAGAGAAAGTTATCAAGAAACAAATTAGGTTTCAATCGATTAAAATGGACTGAAACTACGATGACTTGCCAAAATATGACTTAATTGTTTTGGAATTGTGGTAAATAAAACGTTCATTTTGACTATGCCCCGTATAGGCCCTTATAAGACAAATTCAGGATGAAAATGTATTTATTCAAAGGAAATCGTTAATATGCGCAATTATAATCTCATTAATGATAGTATTGATAAGATTATAATTACACATATTAACGAGTTCCTTTGAATAAATACATTTTCATCCTGAATTTATTGATGCCAATCCCACCAAAATAAGACTCTTTTGCGAACTTTGGCCGCTTGTTTCTCAGAAGCGACACCTACAAAATCATATGAATTTACACATTTTTCTCACAACCTATACTTCTACAACCTAATACAATTTCAGCCAATTTGACCGAGGGCCATAGTCTCCCATATATTTTCGTGCGGGGTCCTTCGGTACCTATACTAATCTAGGTTCATCAATTTTTGTGAAACAGTAGCGTAGTTACGGTGGTTTTTTGCCATATTTCCTATCATATTTTCTTTAGACAAGTGAATTGACAAATCAGTGTTTGACATCAGTTAGGCTCATTAATACCGGACCTGAAATTGATAACATTCCGTGTGCCTAAATTTCTGAGATATTTGCGAGAAACTGAAAGTATGTCCATCGGATAAAGATATCATTTCCTGTATGCGATAATTGCTGAATGCTAATTTGTTATAACGTGGCGGAGTAATTTTCAACCTCCTGAATATTTTTGAATGTTGAAAGATATGATAACATGGCGAGGATGAGTTATGATTTCAAACACTTATTTGTCAATCCACTTGTCTAAAGAAAATATGACAACATACCACCGCAACTACGCCACTGTTTTCCGAAAATTTATAAACCTAGATAAGTGTAGCAAATTAAAATTTTTTTTCTTTCGGAAGTTTTGAACAAAAAAATAATATAAATCTCAATTTTCTTGATACATTGATATACTTTGAAATAAGGTAAGGAATGTGTACAAAGTTTTTTGGTTTTATTCTGACTAACTCTGTATATCTAATAATATATAGTAAAAACAATTGTCACTCAGTTCAATGATTAAATTTGCTTTCATCTCGTATGAATTCAGTTCTTGAACATTTTCAAATTACGAACCAACAGAAATAATAATTCATATAAACAAAAAGATTATATGAATAGCTTGATCTCATTTCAATTAATTCTTTCAGAAAGTTCATCAGTTAACTAGATCTTTTTATGCAAGAGCTGGGAAAGTGGTTAGAATTTTGAAGTTTCGAAATGAAGTTAGCGGACGGTAATATAACATCAATTTGATTTTAATTTCACATGGTTTTGGTGAATGTAAGTGAGTGTTTTGATAAATATGCCATACTTAATTCTCAGGATATTTTTGGTTGATTATTCTTAAAGTACTTCTTTATTAGAATTATTGTCAATACCACGTATGTTAGATCCTTGGCGACGATGACAAAAAATACGATTTATATAATCAATTCGTTTCACCTGCTGGAGAATTCATTATCAAAATAATAATAACAGGGGATATGGAAACAATTGTTTCACTTGGTGTATGCAACCCAAGGGCTGTGAAGGCTCTCCACCTAAATAAAGATAATTGAACCCTTCAGTTTCCAGTTTCAGTGTACACTATTATTTATAGTTGTAAGAAATTAGGATTTTCACCTTATTATTTATTCAAGGTAATTTTGAAATAAATCACTTTCAATATTTGGTGAAGGCGCCGCGTGCATTCAATCCATATTTATTTACAAGTGTTAATGAATCCTGAGAACTTCTTTCAAACTGTGTCAAGTGCATAAATGAACAACTGCTTTGAATACGCCCTCAAATAATGAATTGTGATTGTTGTTGAAGGCATATGACAGGTAAAAAAAATAAGTTTCGTTTTCTGGAATCATTCAGAGATTATTTGTCGTTATTCCCAGACCGCACAAGTTTCATGAAGACTTTAGAAAGGTTGCTCGTATGAGTTTAGTTGGAGATGGTTAGAACAAATTTTGAAAAAAGTTTTTTTTTGGCAAGTGCTTGAGTTTTCGGAAAAGGGTAATTACAATTTTGGTGAGGCAGTTTTTGAATAATAAATTTTACAGGACAATGTTTTGTTTTCTTCGGCTGTCGTTTCCTTGAGAAATTTAGTTTTTTTTTCAAAAGAAGTAGGTATTTGGAGTCCTATGAAATATGCTTGACGTGTTCAAGCAAATCATTGAACATTAATTACATGTTCTTTTCGAGATATCGAATTGTGAAAATAAGTGTTTACTACTTTTTGAAAAAAAAGCCCGAAATGATGGATATTTATCATGAAAATTGCGCTGGGTGGATATGATTAAATTTTATTTATTATTTTTTACCTAAAATAAGAAAGTGTATATAATTTTTCATGCACAAAACGAAAAAATGTATTTTTCATTGAATGTCCTGGATATTTTAAATCTTATGAAAACAAAGCTATGCCAGGAAAAAATCGTGCTATTTTTGACGGATAATCATTCGCACAAACTGCAATTTTTGTGTCGTCAAGATCATCACAGTTAGACAAAAGAATGACCCGGTGTTATGGAGCTAGAAACTTTCGAAGGTAACTCAATAGACTAAAATATGTTTGAATAATTCATACAAAGTAAATGATTTTCAAAATTTAGTATTTCGAAAACAGTTTGATTCAGAATATTATGTGCGATATCAATATTTTCAGAATTCCGAGCAGAATTGAAATATGGAATAATATAAAGAATGTTTCATTAAGGAAAAAAGCAACTCTTTTTGGCTGATCCTGTATTTTTTTTGTTCTTTATTATAATAGATTTCAATAAACCCTGAAACAATTTAAGTTTTTTTGACATTAAGTGCCTACTGGGATATAACTGCCTTAATACGTCGTATGAGGCTCTACACAACTGATTTATGTGTTTTATGAATCTCAGATCCGTATCTATCTCTATAGACCCAAGTTCTTGCTTTCATTTACGAACTGACCTACTACTGAATCGCATATGTAAAGGGCAAAAAGGAGTGGTCCCAATACAGAACCTTGTGGAACGCCATGATGTCTCCTTAGAGAGGATTGGTTACCATTCAAGATAACAGTTTGAAAGCGAAAGTGCACGTCCGGAAAAACCAAAATATTTAAGTTTTTCACAAAGAACCGCGGGCTCCAAAGTGTCAAAAGCTTTGCTGTAGAATGAGACAGGCGAAGTTTCCTCATCAATAGCTTCGAAAATATCCTCGGTGATCAGACACAATGCTATATTGGGGGCGAAATCCAGACTGAACATCAGTTCGTCATGCTATTATAAATTGACACCTGTTCTTTAATTATCATTTCCAATGCCTTCGATTTACACATTTTTATAAATATAATAATTTAGCTATTAAAAATGAATTTGATTTTTCAGGAATAGAAAATCGTAAAATGTCATGATTATACATATGTGATCAGATCACACCAGTTGCATCATGACCACTTCTGTGATTTCATGTTTTGTTTACTCGAAAAATTTGTTTAATTTGAATAGTTTTTTATTGCAAATTGTGATGAATAGACACCATTAGTATTATTATATGACTCACTGTTGATCAAATATTACATTTACTTTTAATGCACTAATTTTGCCTTCACTTCCCATACTTGGTCTAGCATATCTTCGAACATATCATTATTGCGATGTTGAGCAATCGTAAGTGGATTTGTTTGTGTTCGTTTCCTTGGTTCCTCATTGACCATATCTCAAGGTTCTCTGTAATTGAAACATATTTTTATTTCACAGCTTCACGCCCGCTATGTAAAGATGATGCATATCAATATAAACATAACCTTGTGATTTTCCTAATCATAGTTATCGGTTGATTGTACGTGTTTTAATGTTCCTCTTTATAAGTATACACTTTTATGTGCCCATTCATTAGGAGTGCGGATTTTGCCGAAGGATTTTTTTTATAGGTGGATATTTAGTAATTATTTTCTTCCAAACAAGGGATACAGAAGGAAAACGAATCATTAACATAACAATATATTCATTAGGTTTTAATGAAGAATATACACCATGAATTCACGAAGTGGGAGTTCTAAATTAGAACCTGGTCAATGTCACTTCCAATAAAATCTGAGAAGTTCGTCTTTATACATTCATGGGAATTCAATACTGATGCGAATGAGAATTTCATATATCTAGTGTATTTTACCATTAACCTTCCTGATAAATGAGTGTGTGACGTTCTGTTTTGAAGAACGAGAAATTACGAAGAGTCAGATTTGACACCTTCAGTAAATGAAAGATTTCTTACAATCAAAAATCATTCAAAAATAACAATATTGAGAAAACTGATATTTTTTTCTGTTTGGCTACTGAAACTACCTGTGTTTCATGAAGCCATATTATGGTATTTCCATTTGGAACATAAAATTACTTTGATTTCCCGTGCACTTTATCATAAAATTAACTTCAGTAGATTCAGAGCATTTCAAATCTTACTTCTATTGGTATACATTTTCTCAAGTACACGGGTCTCTTTAGGTGGCCACATGCCTTGTTGTGAATCAAGTGTGAGTTGCCTAGATGCCAATCCTGACGTCTGGTGCTAGCTTGAGGTGCCCACCGACCCACCGGGGTGGTGCTGTAGGTTTTCCGGGTTTTCCTACAGCTGAAAAGTGAATACACCACCGACAATATCAGTAAGTCGCCCCGGAGCACCACGGCAAATAATAATAATAGCAGTCCTCTACCCGCACAGGCTATGCCTTTGGGTACACTCTACGAGTGTTTATGAGGGAGTATTATTATTATATTATTATTACTAACGTCGACGGAAGTACCTATAATGTTGTGTTACTGTCTGATCACATGACTAACGTCAAAAAAAATTCACCAATGTCCCTAAAGCTTGAATAAATTTTGGAAATTTTTTTCGAGCTGTGAATTTTCTTACGCAACCGAGAAAATATTTTCGGAGAATAATTCAAGCTCGCGGGAGATTCGGCACGGAAATTTCATACCAAAAATTATTTTTAAAAGAAAATACAATTTTTGACAATTTAGTAGAAGTTTGACTTTTTTTGACTCTTTGATTGACAAGTTTCAAAGGTGTATCTAGTAAAATTTTATTTGTGATGATATACAAAAAGAAAATGTCGTGTTTTGGAAAAGACATTCAAGAAGTAATAAAAGCTGAGGTAGATAAAGTTATTCCGTACACTAATATATAATAATATATAATTATATGGAAACAATTTTTGGCTTGCTAGAATTTTGGAAGATTGGGGATTTAACCTGAAGAGGAAAAACTCAGAAGACTATAAGGAATCGGTTGTGATGGTAGAAAATTATTGTTTATTTTACTTTTTTTACTCCAAATCCGAACTGGAATGAGTAGTTTTCGAAAGGATGGTGTAGAAATTGTTCCATCGGCAAAAATAGATTAACTTCCTAGTTAAAAGAATCTGCCTTCAAAATTGGTATTGACATTTAAACTAAACTGACAAATCATTCTGCAGGAGCCTCGGAAGTATCAAGTTTGGCTAAAAATGTAGTGCAATAAGAGCAGTTCATTGAGATTACTATTCACAGCAATATGAATTCCATAAAACCAATCTTCAACTGGATACTGATCATCAAAATATAATTGAAGCTATGAGAAGTGACAATTACATTGTAAACAACCAAAATACTCCCCAAATAATGAATTTTTCTCTACAAAAAACAACTGCAATAAAATCTGATAGTGATATTGTTTACAATAGCTGTGTTTTTAATTTCATCAATTATAAGATTGTTAGCTACTCAGTGAATAGAAACAAAGACGATTAAATGGGGAAAAATTTAACTATTGTGGTGAGCAGTACATTGGTCAGAGAAAATCCAGGGGGACTCTCGCCCTTCCCGACTTATACAGGGAAAACTAAAAATGCTGTTGTCACTGATGATGCTAGTTATTTTATATGAAACGTTATAAAAATGTCGAGTGTGATATACCACTGAATTGTGATTTTATGGCTCTATCAATATTTGTGATGAAATAGACAGGTCCGTATTTGAAAAAAGTTGTTGATGATGGCGGTGTTGACACGAAACGTTTGATTAAAAATTTATCGTTACGTAGTTCTAGTACATTTTGAATACAATAAAACTTTCCTTTTCCATTTTTTTATATTTTCTGAAATAACAATTCTATTCGTAAAAAACCGAAAACAGCATTTTCAGTTTTCCCTGTATAAGTTGGGAAGGGCGAGAGTCCCTGTAAATTTTCTATGACCAATTTACTGCTCACCACAATAGTTACCTTTTTTTCCCATTCAATCGTCTTTGTATCTATTGCGGTTTAGAATATAGCAATGTTACCACATGATAAAAGAAATACTGTAATTTGAATAGTTTAATTTTTTTTACTTTCCTTTTGCCCTATTAAAAAAAGTAGGAATCGAAATCCTGAATAAATACATTTCTTCATACTATTTGAGAGGAAAGAAAATTATTAATGACCCATGCAAAATCAATGACAATTTTACATGTTAACATAAAATCTGTGAAGTTGGCTGTGGTTTGGTGGAATGATGTTTCACATTATCTGTCATATTATAGAGTTGCAAAGAAAACGTCATAAAATGAATGGAAAATCTTTCAATTTTTGTTCCTTTTGTACGGAATCGGAGCATATTCAAAGTCATCATAAAATTATGAAATATTTAATGTATTTGGTGAACGATTTTGGGTTGAAATCCGAACAAGATCTATTCAAAAGTATGAGCAATATTTTTCGTGAAATTATACCAAATTTCACCCATAGATCCAATATTTAGAAAAACACAATCATATCGAAATATTATTACTTTTATTTCATGAAATATAGACATTTAGTAGAGAAATCGCACAGCTCTTCACTTTATTCGCCATTGACGAAAAAGGAAGTGAAAAATTAATTTCAAAAACACTTGTAATTAATAATTGATGTTGTCAATAGCTTATTTTTGAATTCGAAATGATTATTTGTCAAAAATAATCTGCGCTTCTGTTATTCTGGCATCTGCACGTGACAGCTGTGAAGCCAGGAAAGTTATCACTTATTAATTTTGCACCTAGTTCACGTAATCGAAAAATTTTTCGGAAAATTGAGGTTGTCGTCATAGCAACCTGTAAGAATCAAGGCATTTGATTGGCCTGAAACAGCAGGTATAAAATTTCCAGTGTAATCATTTCCAGCCTAATATGTCAAAATTGTTGATGTGAAATTTTCACTGTTAGAATCTTCGCTATTTTTCCACTTCTGTTCAGTAATATTCATTCCATAACATTTTCTATCAGTAAGAGGATTGCAATTTTTTGTTTTGGAATCGTTTAAATTGGGTTTTTTGTCCTCAAGTGCGCTTAGATTAGAAATCATCTAACGAAGTTTCTGTACTACACTCGCCGCCAATTGAAAACCAAGCAATTTTTTTCAATAAAACATGTTTTTTCTTACATTTCAGGAGCAAAAGTCGGAGCGTGGACCACGGCATATCATCCCCCTTTGATCTGGAAGCCCTCCGGGCCAAAGTCGACAGCCAGTTCGATAGAAGTCTTGAAAGAGGTGAGAACTTTAAAAGTTGTGATGAGTTTATCAAGTTACGAGTGAGGAAGTGAGCCGAGCTACCCCCTGAGGCCGTGCCTCGAATATTGCTTTCGCGATATTATGAAACTTGTTTATAAAACGAGCGTTGTCTTCATTTAATTTCCTTGAAAAAATATCGGTTTATGAACCAACGCACTACCAACAAAAAATCGTAAATGTTTCCGTGTCATAACTATTTTTCGCCTACGAAAAAATCAATAAAACATAGTTTTAAATAATTTAAAAATGAGCTTTTATAACACATTGAACTAAAAAATAGAAGTGAAATAGTGTATGATAAACTTAAATTGATTTGAAATAGCAAAGTTCACAAAACTTCTGAGGCGGCTCGGCAAAAACAGCTGGATGAGAAGATTTTGCCTAAAACACACTCAGTATCACTGTTAAAGTAAAGGGATTTTTTTTATTATTCAGAGACACTTTGCATCAAGTATGGCAATTTATTTAGCATATTTGTAATAATCTTGTGATTTTTAGAAATACTGTCTAATTTGGCGGGTGTAGCCGATCGATAGGAAAAAGTCGTAAACGTCATTTGCATAGCACAGTCTTTTCATGAACTCTGAATTTGCAATAACCAAATATGTATCGTCAAGCATGCAAGAGTGATCAAACTGGCCCATCATGAGTAAACCGAAAGGTATAATTGTGATAGTTCCTCATACCCCTGAGAAAAACTTCTCCACTTACATTCACTTTGTATTTCAAAAGAGATTATCTACCGTGATTACATATAATATTGATGGAATTATGTTTGTTTATCTTCCCGCTACAAGCTTGTAATTGAATTGTGTAGCACGTGAACAACAACAACACTGCAGTTGGTTATTTAATATGTGTTTGATCAGTGCACGAGAACAGAGCACCAATGTCTTCATTATTGCCGAACATTCAACAAGATTCATGAAATATTTCTAAGTGGAAAACAATTTGAATACTACCAATTTCCAAAAAGAACAAAATAGATAAACCGAAGGAATAAACAACGTTATCAATACAAAAAGGTATTCAAAAGTCAGAAGCCAACAAAAATTTGAGAACATTTTATTATTCAACATTTAGTTAATTCATTACATACAACCTGATACCTGCAACACCTTCTTTGAATAACCGAAAATTATGTAATTTTTTGTGGAATGACATTCACATATTTTTTCGAATTCTAAGAGACCTCCCTGTTTATTTATTTCAGGGAAAAAACATTTAAACGGCGTTTATACTCTTTCACGCATCTGAAATATCATATGATCAAACATTAAATATTCGTCTATTAACATGTAAGACTAAGTGCTTTTAATCAGATACCAACTTGTAATTCTCGTTCTTTCATTAAATCCCCTATTGTTCGGAATCGACGAACTGTGTATAATGCGTTGCATAATCGTAGTGAGTGAACGATAAAGTTTCACAATTACTGATGATTATAATTCCAGGTTATACAACTCGTTCTACACGTTGAATATCGGATTTAGCCCATTAGCGATAATGGTGAAAATGATAGTAAATGATCGGCGTTCTTTACGTTATGTCGAATGCGCATTAGGGTTTTGGATAAATTTTTAATTGGGCTTAGTTGAAAAAAATTGGCTCAAGTGTGGAATGTTTGAAAACGACAGTAGCTATACAGAAGATAATGCAGAAGTCGCGAGAGTGAAAATTGTATTATCTTATCCGATCTCCCGCATAAGCCTTCATATTAGTTTTTTTTTTGCCATGTACATCAGTGCTCCAGGCACACACTAGTTATATCTACACATATCTATATACAGGGTATTCCAAATTAAGTTGGCATCATTGCCAACTCCGTTATTATCAATGCTACGGAATCGGTTGAGTGGGCATTTTTAATGGTCTTCTCGATGCTGAAGGCAGAAAAAAATGACAGTCGCGTTTTCGAAATATTTCATAAAGTGATATTTTTTCATGAAATTACTCTATATTTTATCATGCATTTCGATTCGTAGTAAACTTTGACGCCAGCAAGGGCGCGCAGCGCATCCAGACGAATGTATCTGTCCAATCTCATAAACAGAGTTTTGGGCAGGTTGCAGAACGCTTGTTTGTAAATCATCATTTTTGCCTCAAGCTTCATGTGTGATTAGCGGGTACGTGCGTTTTGCCGCGGCCCTCTGAATAACCAGGTTGATATGCTCGTGTCATGTTGTACGCTTGTCGAGCTGTACCCACAGGTATCTCACATTGGTCCGGACATCCAAGGATTTGTCCTTGACCTTCAATTTCTGAAGAACTCTTGAGAACTTAAATTTCCTCGCGAAAGCTAACACCGATTGATTTCCTTAGAGGTCCTGCATATTTTGTAGATACTTCACACCTATTCGAAGAGTACAGGTGTTTGTTGTTATTTAGTAATATTTCCAGGGGAATCCTGCGATTTCCAAATAGATGTAAAATAATATCAACCTGGTGTTATACGTAATACTGTTTGAATTTCGCACCAGTCTGGTATAGATTACAATAATATTCATAATGAAAAACATCAGTTTTTTCAAAAGTCACTCCTTATATATGAGTATACACAAACAAGTCTGCCATAACATATGGTGTTTATTTACACCAGTTCGTTGAATTTTGAATCAGGATAGTGTAAAATTGTATAGATAATAGTTATCCATCTAATGAGAATCTTGAGGATCTTTAAAATTACGATAGGTTCAGGTGTGAAATAAACTAACTTCAATTTATTTGACTCCAGAGCAGTGATTTATATTTTTTTTGTTAGGATGTATATATTTCAAGTTGCTAATGATTAGTGTTATAGTCTAGTTCCTAAATTGTAGATAGTGACTCATCGGTTGTACGGTTCATAATTTATATAAAGCAGCTCAAAAAATAGAACAGAAATAAGCTATAGGTACTTTGGCTTCAAATCAAGTTTACTTTGCCACTTTCGTACATCCCCTTCGCACTTTCAAATCCCGTAAAAACCAGAAAATGTACGATGAGTCACTATCCACAATTTAGGAACTAGACTATAGATAACTGAAATCATACTGATTTTCATTTGACAAATTGTAACCATATTCATGTTCTGAAAATGAGAGTTAAGTTAAGAGTTCCTTGGGGAGGTCGTTTGTGATAAACATGCTTAAACCCTTTTTCTTGAGGTTTTGCTTCTCATCAGTGCAAGGGTAGGTCTGAAGTCATCTGTTCCCTGTCCGGATCATCACATGATCACATCATACGTCACTCTGTCAAGTTAGTCTTGGTCAGTCTAGGCCGCTCCACCTCGCGAACAGATTAAGAAACACGAGTCTCTAGAGTTGAGAGAACTACTTCGAAAGTAACTGGTCTGATAATTACTATTATTAGTCGGTGAATTAACTAAAAGAGGAAATATTCATCTGAATATATGTTCGTTCAGAAATTTGATAGTCGCATGAAAAATATAAAACCTGATGATGAAACAAACCATGATGAAATTTATGAAAATAACACCAGGTGGGGTAATTTTCAATGGAATATATCTAGCTATTGGTTCAAAAATAGTATGATTTGAAGTTGTGAATTCAGATAAAGATTATATGCAGTTCTGATTATGAATTACTTTCGACATATTGTGATATAAATTACACCGTAGAACACCATATCAAATTTTGAATACTTATAGGAGAATATAATTCCGGTGTGAAATCAAATCAGGGTTATTTCTAATAGTCCGGTATCGAAAAAGACACTAAGATTGCAATTTGTTAGAAATTCGCTTGTGTTCTTTGGTAGAATTGTATACAGTGTGTCCCAGCTAAAACTTGTCACCCCCCTAATATCCGAACTCATGAAAAAAATTGAAAATCGCTCAGACCCGTCGATTTTTATTTCAAGGGAATTCAATCCCAAATACATCGGTGTACTGAAATTGAGGATCGATCAAGTGTTGTTGAAGTTTTCATGAAAACTAATTTTTTCCAGATATTTTTATTTTTCATCACCTAACGTGTTATCATCGTATGAAAGGTTCAAAATGTGAACCATTCAGTTCCATACAAAAGTATAAGCGATCTTCGAAATTTCTTCGCACATTGCTCAACATTTCTGGAGTCACTGCACGACACTCCACAACAATTCTCCTGGGTAGATCATCAAGAGAAGTTGGCTGGGTAATATAAACTTTGGATTTCAAATGACCCCATAAAAAGAAGTCTAATGGTGATAAATCAGGAGATCTAGCCGGCCATTCTATCGGTCCTCGCCTTCCAATCCATCGCCCTGTGAAATTGTCATCTAAAAATTGACGTACAGGTGCAACAAAATGTGGAGGAGGTCCATCTTGTTGAAAGGTGAGCTGACCGTCAAGTAACCTATCATCGTTTTCAAGTAACTGAGTGATTCTGGGGTTCACAGTTGTATCAAGAAGTTCAAGATACGTTTGTCCGTTGAGGTTATCATCAATAAAATATGGACCTTCAATATGGTCTCCCAGAATACCAGCCCAAACATTCAATTTCTGGGGAGTTTGTGAATGAGTTTCCCTGTACCAATGGGGATTTACGTCACTCCAGTATCTGCAGTTGTGCCTGTTCACATGTCCATTTAAATAAAAAGAAGATTCGTCAGAAAAGCACACTTTGTAGAGGTAATTATTATCACCAATCAATAATTGACTCATGATTTCACAAAACTCTGTACGTCTGTCAGGATCATCTTCATTTAATTCTTGTACATTCTGCATTTTATAAGGATGGAATTTTGCGTCTTTCAGAATTCGATGTACGCTGCTTTTCGAAACTCCAGAAATAGTCTCAAGTTGTCTTAACGATTGAATGTTGTCCATCACTGCATGTCCTACAACTGCAACAGCGACCCCTTCATTTCTCATAGGCTTCTCTCGTTCATGTTTTTTATTCAGCACTGATCCCGACTCCAAGAACTTATTCATCAATTGAAGCACGTACTGATATGATGTGGTGTTTTCTGGATGACTTTCATTGAAACTTCGAGCCGTAGCTCTAGCACATCGTCCATTTTCAAAATACGCAGCTACAATGGATATTCTCTCTTGTACAGTATAAACCATTTTCGAATGTTTTCAAATTGTTGAATGCAGTGACTCGAATACATCAATTACTAAGGCGTAAACAAAGATATGCGTATACAAAATCACATGAGGGGAATTTTTTTTTCATAAAAACGTCTGTCTCACCTTCGAAACTATTATTTCTGACAGCATATTATTTTTCAATACAGTGGCGTACCCACAGTGAACCTTTCTTACGACGCTAACATTTGAGGTGATGAAAAATTAAAATATCTGGATAAAACTTAGTTTTCATTAAAACTTCAACAAAACTTGATCGATCCTCAATTTCAGTACACCGATGTATTTGGGATTGAATTCCCTTCAAAATGATGTATCACAAGTATAGTAGTCCCATTGAAAATTCTGAAGTAGGGGGTGCTGGTGTTGAGGGGGTTGACAACACAATGATGGTGTATTTGGTGAAAGTGTTCCCCCTTGAAATAAAAATCGACGGGTCTGAGCGATTTTCAATTTTTTTCATGAGTTCGGATATTAGGGGGGTGACAAGTTTTAGCTGGGACACACTGTATATTCTGACATGAGAGCATATTTTAACCTGCACTTATTTTTAAAACTACGGAGATGGCTGAAATACGAAGGCGTAGAAGGGAAGAACAACAAAATATTTTTCAAAATAGTTGGAATTGCGACTTTGAAGTGACAATTGCCACTTTGATCTGACAATTGTCACTTTGATCTGACAATTGTCACTTTGATCTGACAATTGTCACTTTGAAATGGCAATTGTCACTTTGAACTGGCAATTGTCACTTTGAATTTGACTGAAAAACACTATATGTTTGCATGGAGTTGGCAAAAAAAGTGCCAGTTTAAAGTGAAAATTGCCAGATAAAAGTGACAATTGTCAGATCAAAGTGGCAATTGTCACTTCAAAGTTGCTATCATCTGCAATATCAACTTTCCCAAACACATTTATACAAAATACTTTTCCTATAGGGATTTTAGTAACGTTGATATCGACTCTTTCAATTATGACCTCACGAGAGTTAACTGGGATAACATCTACCTTTTAGAGGAAGTCGGTGATATGTTATATTTCCTTAATGACAATCTGCTAGGAATTTTTAATCATCATGCCCCTTGCCGTAGAGTAAGAGCAACCAAACCACCCAAATCTTGGATCACCTATAATATCCTTGCCTGCTTCTCCTCATATCACTTTCATCTTCAATTTTGCCATCACAACTTCCAAATTTCCCTCCCCTTGGAAACACGCTAGAGTTATACCTTTACCAAAATGTAATGACCCGAAAGAAGTTTCAGATATTAGGCCCATCAGTATTCTACCTACTTTATCGAAAGCATTCGAAATGGCTATCAAAGAGCAGATCACGACCTTTGTGAATGAGGAAAAATTGATTACTGATGTACAGTCAGGATTTCGCCCACATTACAGCACTGCGTCGGCCTTGAGTCTAATAACTGATGATATTTTCAAATCTCTTGACTCAGGTAATTTCACTTGTCTCATACTTTTGGATTTCAGCAAAGCTTTTGACACACTCGACCCAGCAGTTCTGTGCAAAAAACTCACGTGTTTTGGCTTTACAGATAGTGCTGTTGCTCTGTTGCATAGTTATTTTTCAAATAGATCTCAGTGTGTTATCCTTGAAGCCAACCAATCCACTTCCTTTACGAAACCTTTGGGTGTACCTCAAGGCTCCGTACTGGGTCCACTACTTTTTGCATTGTATATTAGTAATTTTCACGAACACATCAACTCAGGTAGAATACATCATTACGCCGATGATACACAAATATATATGTGCTTCTCGTTTGAAGAATCGATACATGCTGAAATCGAAATCAATGAAAACCTTGAACTTTTGTTTGATTTGTCTTGTGTGCATAACTTGAAACTCAATCCTAAGAAATCCCAAGTCATGTTCTTTGGTCCCAACAGTAAGAAGCCTATCGTACGTGACTCTCTTTCTATCGTAATTGATCAAAACATTGTACCTTTCGTAAATGAATGTAAAAATTTGGACCTGTGGCTAGATACTGATATGAGATTAATTAAACGTACTAGCCATTTATGTAGGTTATCCTTTGGAATCTTAAGACAGTTATCCAAGTAGGGACTTATTGTCAAAAACAATGAAGTTGAGACTGTGCGAATCTCTCATTCTTTCAAGACTGGCCTACTGTGATCATATTTACGGGCCTGCCCTGCTGGAATCGGTCAATAAAAAACTTCAGAAAATTCAAAACAGTTGCATAAGATTTTCGTACGGTATCCGTAAGTATGATCATATTAGTTCATCTTTCCAGGATTCAGGTTGGTTGAAATTGAAATCTTGGAGGGAGATGCATATGCTCACATTCGTTCATAAAATCTTAATAACTGGCTACCCGCCCTATCTACGTAGAAGATTGGTTTCACTCTCACGTAATAAATATTATTCCCGTAGTAGGCATATTCTACTTATTCCCACACACTCCTCTGCGATTCTCACACGGTCCTTCTCATACAATGCCGCCAAACTGTATAATACCCTTCCCTCGGAACTGAAAGAACTCACTTTGAATAACTTTAAGAAGAGATTGAAGCTGATGTTTTTGTCAAGGCATTGATACAATGGCTACACTAATGATTTTTCTCACGGTATTGGCTAAACATTGATTGTAAACTATTTTACTGTTTTCTAAATATACAAATATTTTCATTTTCTGGTTATAATAAGTGTTGTAGTCACTTATTTTTTCTTATCCGTTTTCGTTTTGATTTTGTTTTTTCTTTTAGAGCTTGGGTTTAAAAGCAGCTTTCATAGCTGAACTCTTTTCATCATAATTTGATTGTATATTTGACTGTATATTGAATTGTTACTTATGATGAATAAAGACATATTATTATTATTATTATTATTATAAAGTGGCAATTCCAACTATATTTGAAATTATTTTGTTGTTGGCCCTTCTACGCCTTCGTACTGAAAAGATAAGGAAATTATTATTCAAGTTCCGAAAATCTGGCCAGATTTGACGTCTACGCCAACAAGTCTATTTCAACATCTACAAACTCGCAACCTCAAAGCTCGAAACGATATTTCTTCGTTATGATCATTATCTTCAGACGTTTATTGTTTTCAGTAATTATTCGATATTAAACGATTCGTAATTCAAGTCCATTCTGGTCGGCCGTGAACGTTCAATTATACTTTTCATTTCCACAATAACAACTGAGTTATGGCCATTTGGTTTGCAATACCGTACTTGAAATTGAAAAGCCGATCATATCGGACAAGTAAATAAATCGCAATTACCTCAATTTAATTTAGTATGAGGCACTGAAAGAGTGTAACTGATTTTGAGGTGATTTGCAACCGTCTGATCATTATCCATTCGTAAATCATGTAATACATTTTGATTTATCATTTCCACTATTAACAACAAATAGTTAATGATATCAAAAATGTTATAATGCGTACTAATTTTGTGTCCTTCAGCTTAGTATTTTCTACGTGTTTTAAACGAATTTTCTGGATAAGCTGTGTAGGCCAAACTACAATTTCGTTGTCCTCATTATTTACCCACAAGTTTTTTTTGTTTTTAGGACAGACGAAAAGATTCAAAATCACGGAAGTTTTTTTGAAGTCTCAGAATATTTTTATTTATTTAATTCAGGAAACCTTCAATAAAATACCCCAAACGAGAGATTTTGCACACAAACTAGGAAATACATGTCAATTACATCGCATCAAATTCTGACATATTTGGTGTAACTTCATTTGTTTCCGAAGCTTTCTTGCTTTGGTATTGCTTTGCTTGATTTTTATTTCAAATATTTCCCAAAATCGGATATTTCTTGCCAGGGGATTACTATAGGTATAGGAGGGTATTCTTCATGACTTTGATATTTTTCCGTAGTATCCAAAAATAGAAGAATACTTTATGGTTTCCATTTGAAAAAATCCTGTTTTATTGGTTTTTTTCGATGATGTCGTAATTATTTTTGAAAATTCGATGGACAGTTCCAGTCTCCACACAGTTTAATATAAGGTTACGATAAATAGCTTACCACAAAAAGATCAGGATAAAAATAATATCTTTGAGGTAGGATTTTTATCCTGATCTTTTGTGGAGACGACTTTGTGTTCTTATTCCAATAATTTCTAATAAGTTGTGAAACACCCTGTATAGTTTCGACAATTGTGATGAGTACTTCCACTTGAAGAACCTACTGTCAAATTTCAATAAATATTGTGAAGATTAAATCGGTTTTGATGAAGTTTTCTACAAAAATAACGATCAAATTTATTTCCATCCATTCCAGTATTTGTTTTTCATTCTTTCGAAATAAAAACATAATATTGTGAATTCCCCATTTATATTTAGGAATGTTTCATGGGAATTCTTATTCCTATTAACTTTTTTATGTCAGCACTGTCATAATTCTGTATATCTTCAATTTGGGTCAGAGTTCTTCTCATTAAAATGATAAATTTTCACAATTGTGAGTTGATAGCTTGGGTGATGAGATTCCGCAAACAACTCTTCGAATTGTTCGAAGGATCAAATGAGAGGGCGAAGTTCCATTGAAGCCTCTAAGGGTAGATTTCTTAATTTAATTACGGAAAGACCTGAAATGTTCACCATACAGCAAATCAGTTTATTAAAACAAAAAAATTTGGTAGGAAATGTATATTTCTACTCATGTATGAAAATGATAATTTTTCAACAGGATGTCCTACATGAAAGTGATAGTTTTCCACTCTAGAGATGTAAATGAAGCAAATGAACATTATCATGCGACCCGATGGGAATATAATAAAAATAATTTGATGGATTTTTGACACTAATGACAATTAATCTCACCACTTGGCACTTGAATCAGCAAACAAACGTCACTTCGTTTGACAGTTTATACACTTTTTCACGATTATTTTTGAACTTCACTCTATAACTATAATTAATATGGACTACATCTATCCTAGAAAAAATTGCATTTCATACCCGAGATGAAATACGTTTTTTTCGTTCGTGAGATTGCTCTCACCTCACGAAAAAAACAGTATTTTCATCTCTTGTTGAAAAATATACCGACTATTTTGAATTTGTCGCAAGAGACTTAGGATGAGAACGGTGAGAAATGAACTTCTGCAGTTTTGGACAAGTACATGCATAATATTATATAAAAAATATCTCTCATTCCCAAAACGAATCTAGGAATAGATATTCAGTAGGAATTTCCATGAAAGCTTGGATTAAAAATATGTCGATCTGTTGTAGAGCCGCAGGTGTAGAGATTTGCATCTGTCACAATTATTTGGCACACAGAAGTGGAATATTTCAGTAACCGAGATCATGAGTTAATTTAATCATATCAAGTGTCACGGTTCAAACGTTTATTAAAGATTAACAAATGAACAGCTGTAAATAGTGTCAGATGTTTGAACAGGTTCGCGTTTATATATGTACAACATACATTTTTATCTCACCATCATGCAGCATTCCATTGTTTTCTTTTTGAATAATTTATAGCTTTGAAATGCAATGAAAGAGAAATCATTATTTAATTTTCCACAAATGTCGAGTTTACAGCCTTCAGCAATCAAATCGTGGTAAGTGGGACGTAATTGTTCGAGATGGAATCTATGGTAACATCTTATAGGCGACAGTGACATATATAATCTGCGCATAGTTCAAAAAACTATGATTATGCTCGGTATTTAGAAGTTGTTCCATCATTATTGGTTAATTTCGGTTTGATTCCCGTCATCAACCATTTGGTAGCAATATTTATATGCTACAGTTTCAGATTTGAACCACTAGGACACAGGACGTTTCAATTTCCCGCTATTCCTGTTCAGTCATCTGCGCAAGCGCAGAATTTGACAGTTTACTACTACCACCTCTGCTTGTGGGAGCCACGATCTACCAAATGGTCCACTACCTACACAATTGGCATGAAGCGTCTGAAGAAAAGGTGGTCTGATGTGTTCTAATCCCGTTTGATTTACTTTGTAATCTTAACTACAAATCTATTGTACGCAAGTGGCTGATATTCTCCTACACATTGAACCCCTTGAAAAAATTGCGATATCATTAAGTCGCTTTTTTTGTCCTTCTGTTCGGTTGTTTATTTACCTATTTGTTTGTCTATTCCGTATAAATTTTGAAATCGATTTTGAACTAATTTTCCAATGAACAAGATACTTGAAATTTTGGAAATAGGTCAGAACTGGATGACATTGCAATATGGAGCGCAATTAGTGTCACAAATAGTTGTTCTCATTTATTTATTTTCTCTGAAATAGATTTGCAAGAGGGTATTTAGAAGATTTGACCATCGAAGTTAATAAGAATGTTGCTGGCCAAGATTCAGCGGACATGTCTGACATTGCTGGTGCTGTAGGTTTTCCGGGTTTTCCTATAGCAGAAAAAGTTAATACACCGCCAAAAACATCAGTATGTCGTCCCGGAGTGCCACGGCAAGTAACAATAATAGCCGTCCTCTACCCACACCAGGCTATGTCTTTGGGTACACTCTATGAGTGTTCATGAGGGAGTATTATTGTTCACAAGTCCACTTGACAACTTTATCACTCTTTCCGTACATTATTATGAGGTTAAGAAAATCCATGTTTTGTCCAAGAAAAGTATTTGTATTTCAGAATATTGAAAAATCTCCGATAGAATCTTCTCTATGCAATAATTATTTTCCCATATGACTATTAGGAAAAGTGATAATTGCATTTGGTGAAATTAAAATAGGCCTTTTCATTAAAATATATGCATCGTCCCGTCCTAGTGCAAGGATAGTTTATAACACATAGTGACAGCTGCATTGAAAAGGGAGAGCTGGACTCCATTTGCGAAAATGCCTCTTGGAAAACCGTCGAGATTCATTTAAGTTTTTTATTTTGATTTATGATATTCTTGTCCCAGAATCACATCTAATTACCGCTCCGAATAAGGTATATTTGCTTGTTTGTAATTTTGTAACAACAATGCATCTAATTTATCGTGATTATTTCTAAATGGCCAACGAATGCAGGTTAATTGGGAGCGTAATAAATATGTATATCACATTCCAGGCCGTATGGGCTAGTTTTGTCAGGAGTTGAACGAGGCTGATTTACGAATTATCGTAAAGTGCGGAATAATGAGCGGTGAGTTATGATCGAAATGGAGGTTTGAAAGTGTCCAAGGTTGGTTGTTATTGGGATCAAAAAAAATATCCAAGATTTATCACTGACAGGAGTGACTATAACATCAGTGTCTGGGCAGGTCATCATAGAGGACAATGAAGCCGGGTGTATCCTATTGTCGAAAAAAAAATAGATGATAGATGAATAAAAATATTTTTCCTACAAGCGTGCGTGTTCCGCCCTATTCCCGCATGCAATTTAGTTTGAGAGTTGTAATTTTCCCGCACTAGTGCGGGAAAATTTTTTCCGAACTCCGCTTTGCGTCGTTCGGGTAACGGTAGTCACATGCGGGAATGGTACTCTTTCCGTACTTGCTAGGATAATAACTATTATGTCGCGTGTTGAAAAAACTTTCGAGTGCGGATACATTTTTTCTGCTCTGCTCTTCAACGTTTTGGGAAATGACAATGTAAACTGCGTGCGGGTATAGGGTGGATCCTGCAAGCTTGTAGAGAATAGGATTTTTTGCATTCGATCATTTCATTCTCATTTTAAATATCGAAATATCATGTGGGGATATAATATAGGACAGGACGTGTCTATTCATCTGGGCGCCTCGACATTTGCACGAATCCGAAGACCACAGTCCTAATAATTTTCGCAAAATTTCATACGATGGGATAGTACGCGTGAAAATGGGAATGGGCCCAGTCGTCTGTGCGCCTAGCTGCCCTTGCGCCTAGTTGTCCTTGTGCCTAGTTGGCCGCGCAGAGTTGACTTGCACCCATTTAGTCCTGCGAAAGTGCACTACCTTCTGCATCAATTTGAGTTTCTCTTCAAGCATATTAAAGTACGGATTGCCATTCAAGTTTTATTCAAGAAATGAAGGACCAGAAATTTTCAGCCCAAATATTAACTTTTTGTGAGTGTTGTGTTTGTCCTTCTCAAAAAATATGCGACATTCGTCGCTGAAAGATGTTTAAATCAGGGTTGACACGGACTCGATGAGCCATGGTTTCAAAAAACTCTTCGTCTGTCATAATCATCCTTATGGATCTTTCGAAGAATCTGCATTTTTATATGAATGAAAAAATGCATTTTTGGTGATTTTCTTACAGTCCTGCGTGATATTCCCGTCTTTTGTGTGTGCTACTGATCGTAAGGAGCTCGTGGGCTCTGCAGCAAATGTTCCCAAAACTTCAATTCCTTCATTTGGTACTCTGGGGATTTTCCTTTTTCTTCACCGTACCAGTTTCGTGTAAAATTCTGTCACCAAATCAAGTATATTATACAGTGAGTTACATTACAATTTCACAAAAAGAAATGCCGCTTTTCGTAAGCACTTCCATGAATTCAAATCATTTCAATAATTTCTTGAAGAATGTAAACCATTTTCACATTTTGATACACGTACTATCAAAATTATCAGTAAACACCGTAACCGAAATTTGTGAAGCAGAGATTCAAGTTTTTAGAAAAGTTTAAAAAGATGCATTCTCCAATGAAATTAATTTATTGAAGACAGGAAAATGTTTAGCAGATGATACACACTGTCTTGTATATATTCAGAAGATGATGATTTGATTAGATTGGGAGGAAGATTAGATAATGCACTCATAAACGAAGACATGAAAAAACCCATAATTTTGGACAGAATTACCAAATTATTGATTGAAAATTATCATTTGAACGTTCACCATCATGGACAAGAAACCGTTTTAAACAATTTACGGCAGAAATTTTGGATCCTGAGTTTGCTTCAAGCTGTAAAAAGTGTTTGGAATAACTGCCAACATTGCAAAAATAGAAGTACCGATAATGGGACAACTTCCACCATGTCGAATAGAAGTTACCGTGAGACCTTTCATAAAAACTGGAATGGATTATTTCGGACCCCTTGAAGTGCCAGTAAAAAGAAGTAGGGAAAAAAGATATGGTGTGATTTTCATTTGTGTGGTGACACGAGCAGTACACTTCGAAATCGCTCATGATTTGAGCACAAATTCCTTCATTAATATTCTTCGTCAATTTGGATGCCAAAGAGGATTTCCTGAACAACTTAATAGTGATAAGGGGCAGAACTTTAGAGGCGCTGAAAGAGAACTGACAGAAAATCTCCAGAATTTGAAAAAATTAAGTCCTACAATTCTGTACTTCAGAAAAATTCAGTGGAATTTCAACACACCCTCAGCTCGGCTGCTCTATGGTAAAACAAAGTATCCAACATTTTCTTCAAAATTGACTCATTACATTTTTGGGGTCCTGATTATATTCTTTACCTACTCATTTAAAGCAACTGACATAAAATCATCTAGAAGACTGTAATGCGAATTACTTACAAAATTCAGAATAAATGCAAGGTCATCTCCGTGTAATGATTTGAACTATTTTTGGCTCTCCTGGAAAATATTATCTGAAGCAGATACTTCGTTTTTCCATAGAGCAGCCGAGCTCCTCACATGGGAGGTAATTGGGAAAGACTTATCCAGAGTACCAAGAAGATACTTAAAGAAATATTAAAATCAAGATATCCACCAGAACATTTATTTAGAACATTTTTGGTAGAGACTGAAAATATTTTGAATTTGCGTCCTTTGACTCATGTATCCATTGACTCAGACTCCGTGGAAGATTTGACCCCAAATCATTTTTTGATTGGACCATCATACGCTGGTCTTCCCTGTACTAAGACCAGCGAGAAAGATCTCAATTTGAAGTCGAGTTGGCGGGCATCTCAAAAATTAGCAGATTTGTTTTGGCGTCGATGGACACAAGAGTATTTGCCTACCTTGATCAAAAGAACGAAATGGTTCGAAAACAAAAAGGTCATACAACTAGGCGACATTGTAATATGGTGGATCCCAATGGACATCGAAATCTATGGCAGAAAGGTGTTGTCGTCAACCGATATCAAGCGAAAGATGGCCAAGTCAGAATAGTCGATGTGAAGAACAATACTGGAATTGTCTTCCGCCGACCAGTATCCAGGCTAATTGTATTAGGTGTAAAGAAGTAATTGGTTCCTGTGGAAAAGTACAACAGTTATCAGTAAACAGCCCAACGAGTAAAACAGCATTAACGATACTACAACATCGTTAAAATTTGCTGAACGTTGTTTTGCATAAAAACAGAAGCTTTTTACAGCAGAAGTAGCAAAAAAGGAAGGCTATCTGTGGAATTTCAGCGATGACATTAAAAAATACAGCATTTAATAAACGCAACTGAACTAGCATCCACATTTTACTAAATGACATTATTTTTTTGGAGCTGATGGATGATGCCCCCGATAAGGAGTTGGAATGGTTCCATCTTATCTTCATAACCCGTTCTACTAGAGACCCAATGCAATAATTTTTGTTCAAATAATAATCTGAAAACCATACAACTCAGTGCAGGCAAGTTCTAATTTTTTTCCCATTTAAAATTCTAAGGGTATCATCAAGCCCCTCCTCGGGGGGGTTTAACCAATAAGGACAACAAATATATGTTGAAACTTTCCCGCTTGAAAATAAAATGTACCCTATATTATTAACTGGAAGGGAGATATTGAGGGCGGCATCCTGTATATCTTCTCTGTGATGTACAACGCAAGTCCCGTTCCGGTTCAAAATTTTTGAGTTGGACCACCTTCGGATGTCATCTCTTTCGAAATGTCCATCTTGTCTGGTTCAGCTGTTAGCGCGGGGAGGCATTTTTGGCAAGCACTGTATAACTTATGCCGGTTGCTTCTGCACGTATCTTCTATCATAGTATACTATGTGATTCTATAAACTGGATTGTGCCGGGTGAATTATTAGTCGACTAGCCAATATCATTTTGATAGGCGTTCCAATCGGCTTCGCCGATTGGCAAAGTAGTGGGATGCATCTTGGTCTTGGAGGGGATGCTCTTCAAGTAAACGACTCAGACTGATCACCTTATGACACAATCCAGCAATTGTCACGGTCCGTTACGCTCCCGACCTGGTGCATCTAATTTGTGACAGTTCCGTCATGACTTCATCGTCTGTGGTTGGGGTTCGTTCATCGGTAAATAATCCGAGATATACATAAAACTTAAAAAAATAAACAAAAACACAAAGTGATGGAATTCTATGCCTACGGGAGCCTGCCGACGTCACTGGCAATCTCTTACACGAAAGTCAACGATATCTCGGACTTTGTTATTATTTACAAGAATGGCAAAATATGGTTGAAAGGTTATTTTTTTTATCTCGTTCTATCAAAATTGTTCGATTCTTTGTGCATAATTATGTATCCGATCGACATCGAGTTATGTTGGATTACTTTAAGGAGTGTTTTTCGTTTGTTCCAGATCTAGATGGCTCGACGAACAGTTTGACGGAGAGGAGAAAAATTGGACCTCCGGAAAATACTACCTTGTATTCGGTGAGTTATCACAGTGCAAATATTTCGATATAGTGTTTGCCGGTTCGCTATCGTATTTTATTTGATTAGTTTATCCGTGTTGATTTACGATAGCTTTTTATGACCATCAATGACTTTGTCCGGGTTGAATTAAAAATAATAAAATTAAATAAAAATAATACATGCAGTATACTCAGAAATATTCACCTGCAAGCTTCCAATGAAAAAATCGTGTACAGTCTAAATCGAAAGGAAATTTGTGTGATACCGCATGACACCAATGTAGATGACCACCTTTTCATTCGTTATTATCTCTTAGGGAGCAGAATTTAAAGAAAAAAACGTTCACGTATCATTTTCAGATCAGATAGATAGATATATAGATGAAAAGTACTTGTGACATCTACAGAGTGCATTGGTTCCAATTTCGAGAGACATCATAAAGCCGTGCTGATGAGTAGGAAACTACGAAACAGAGTTGTCCACGGATGCTGAGTTCTCGGAATTGAATCGAAAACACTCTATTCACGATAGATTGACGGTTTAGTCGTCGTCCATTTACAATATTCACAATGAAAATGTAAATAATGAACAAACACTTCAAAGAACACAAAGTACAGATACAAAAATATATCATGTATATGACAAATATAGCGTTTGTTCCATAGGAACACAAAAAGAAAAACGTAGTAATGAATTAAATTCATATGATAAATTAGTCTAGTGAATAATACGTTGAATAAAACACGTAAGAATACGAAATATATCACGTATGAATAAATATACATTTTGTACACATGCACTTACATAGCTACAGTATGTGCGATTTGAAACCCTGTTAGTTTAGAACCCAAGGACCGATTAAAAAAAATGAAAGTTCCATGTTATACTACTCGACGAGCACTATTCAAAGATGTTGTGATAGATATGAATTATTCTGATTTTCAAGGTCTACTATGCTTTGCTAAATGGGACAAAATTTCGAAAAGGACCATTAGGCATACTTTTCTTGAAAAAGTGAATATCCTATTCGATTTGGGCTTATTTTGAACAACGATATACCAAGTTTCAGCCCAATATCTCATATAGGGTGTTAGTAACATAATGATAAATTTTCAAATTCATGTTTTTTTGACTGAACCTGTATGAAAAAATGGACATTTTAAAGAAAAGATAAAGTAGCCATTCAAATAAGAAACACATCGAATATTCAGATACGAAGTTCTATCATCGTAATCTGTAACCAAAAATCAAGAGTTGGAAAACCATTACCATATCGTTTAGTTTCTTATTTTAATAAATAGTCAATTAACGATTGTAAAAATACTCTTTTAAGTACTATGTTTTTTTTTTCGAAACATTTGTCTCAACCCCATGACAATTTTTGGCAAAATTCTTATGATTTCTTTCGTACTCGCCGAGGGATTAAATTGCCGATTAAATTGCCACTTTAGTTACTTAAATGAGATATTAAAAGTGCCACTTCAGTTCCTCGAATGAGAAAATGGAAGTTTCCTTTTATTTCCTAGAGTGCATAAAATAGCTGTCACTGATTGAAGAAAAATAAAAATTGTTGTACAGAATTAAATACAAACAATAAAATTTTTCATAATTCATGCCAATATTAGACTGTTCTTATCAAAAAACATTTCAGGAAGTAAAAACCAAATAAATGCATACCCAATTAGAGATAAAACTACAGATAAAACCAGCCAAACCGCAACCACTTATGCTGATTGCTGATTGCCTTTTCCGGCTTTGATTTTTATTACTTTCCAGACGCTATTTTGAATTAAATAACCACAACAGAATTCGATTCACTGATTAAATTTGAATTAAAAATATCCACCACATGAGGGAATAATTATTATCGTAACAAGTACGGAAAGAGTACCTTTCCGCATGCGGCTGCCGTTACCCGAAAGAAGCAAAGCAAATCATCGACGATTGTCGAGGAACCATTTATCAGATATTTCCACGGGTACAGACGATACAAGCTCCCAACAATATTTCACAGGATTATCGATTTCAAAATCTATACAAATCAAAGTCCTATTTTTATTTTATTTGCGCTATTCCCTATAATATAATATTAATAATACAACCTCCGTAATACTCAGCATTTCCAAATAGACCCACCAAATATTTCCGAAATCTATTCCATTCACGCCTCGTGGATTGTTTGAATATAATAGTATATTACGTAACAAGAGTTGTAAGTAACCCATTACGCACGAAATGAAAAAGTTTATGCACGAAGCCGCGCAGCGGCGAGTGCATAAATTTCATGAGTGCGTAATGGGCTTACAACTCGTGTAACGTACTATACTTTTTCTATGCCCATTCATTTTGGAGTGCTCATAATTACATCACTTTCACTACTATTAGACATATTCGTAGATAAAGTTGAGAAAATGTTCGGATACAATTATATTTTGTTAAAGAAATTGATAATATAAATGACGTGACATTTATTTTCATAGCATGCTACTTAAGAAAACGTGTCCTATTTTTAAAGAAATTGCATAACGTGCTGCCTAAATTTAGGGGCATCATTCTTTCAATCCTAAATATATCTCGCTAAATGTTTTTATGATTTTTAATTGACTAAATTTGTGTAAATAGACCAAATAAAGTCTTACGTAAATAAAAATTTAATTGTAATTTAATTAAACCAAGAAGTTAAGTTTTCTTCTCAAAACGCACGTGTATGTTATGAGATCTCATTACGTGCATGTTATTGTTAAATGTCATTTACAAGGAATGTTGACAGTGCGATTTTTGACGTTTACAGACAGGGGCGTAGAAAAAATTTATTGTATACCGCTGTCCATTCATAATTAATATCATTACCTTCCTATCAATTCGTCAGTTGGACGATAACCAATTCTTGATTTAATCTAACTGTCTAACGTAATTCCCCTAAATTGAAAGGATGTACGATATAATTACTAAGATTTTCGACCCATCACCAAACTGATTGTAGTATCGAAAGTATTTGAAAAAATCATAGAAAAATAACTACATCAACTGGATGAAGTTCGATCTTCCTGATATACGGGTTTAGAGAAAATTTTTGTTGCGTCACGGCCCTACTCAAATCTGCTCCTTCCTCGAATGCTTTCGACTCCGTCAACCATGTCCTTTCATTAGGGAGTCTGAAACATATTGATTCAGGTGGAAATTTTCAACGTCTTCCAAAGAAGTATAAGTATGTCAAACAAGATTATAGAGAACACATTTCAGAACTGAAATCTGAAACTTGTTTATTTTTATTATTTTTTATATATTTTTTTTATTTATTATTCCCAAGTAACTTTCATGAACAAATTGGTGTTCTCATTCATTAAAAATTGTCTCAAATTCGTTAAGTTATATTTTTTGTGTTAGATCATTTTCATGGAAAGCGACAAATTTTTTCTCAAATATCAAACCAGAATCACTTTCATAAAAAACGAAACTACAACTTTCATCTCAAGTATCAAACGGCAGATCAATTTCTTCGACATTTTCATTGAATAGTGACATATCTATATTTGAAGAAAGAAATGTTCAATTCGTAAGTCAAACTAACGCGACTTTTAATACAGTTGAGAGCTCTCAAGAAAGTTTTTCATAATTGTTTTTTCCTGGAGATAATTTCCAACATTGAAATGCAAACTCCTATATCTTTAGATAACGTTATATCAGTTGACGAATAACTACAGACGCTGAATTGGCTCAATTATTTCTGCTTATTCCAATTAAATAGAAATGAGAATCCGTTTTTGCCGATCTATTATTTTCTTGTCTTGATAATGTATATCCGGTGGTCGGGTATGGATTTTCTGATATCGGTTTTAGCACAAAATCTATAACGTATATAATCGAATCAGGTATTCCACAAGGGTCGATTATCTACTCACACTTGTATTCCCTACAAATCTCCTCAGTTCGAAGGAACGAATACGGCTATATATTTAGAGTCAAGGTCAATCGTGTCGAATTCGCAGAAGAACAAGATTTTGGTGAACCCGAGGTCATGAATTTCTGGAAGAAATTCCGCAGACTGCGTATAAAAATTCCAAGGAAGTTGGAAATCAAGAATCGGTCTCTGAAATATCTAGTGGTATTGTTGGCTAACTATGCGTTAGCATATTAACTGCGCTAGCGGGGTTCAGCATGCCTTCAGGCGAACCTACCCTTCCATAGCGAGAGGCTCAATTGACTTCTCACAGGGCATTGTAGGCTCAACAAACAAATGAGTAATCGGTCTGGCAGAAGAAATGCTATGCAGGTTCTGCCAGCAAGAAGAGGAAACATCAGATACATACTATGCCACTGGTTTCTAACGCTGGGAGACGAAACCAAGAGCTCCCAGATATATGGGAGTTCCAAAAACAAGCCTATGGAGTCTCGTAACGAAGACAAGGCTAGATAGAGAACTCTAAAAGATTTCGAGGGCACACACAATAGATCTGAAAAGGTCGCAGTATAGAGGCTTATAGCACGAAAGCCCCAATTACAGGATCCAACTAACAAGATTGGATAGGATGTAGAACAAGGTACTCCGTATCATCGCTAACAGTGACAGATACATTCGATCGTCTGACTCGCGTAAGCTTGCAGGAATCGACTCAATCCTGACATACGTAAGGCAACTCTAGTATACTTTCTACAAGTAATCTCCCTTCGGAAACCCACTGACGATAAATCTCAGTAGCAGTAGAGAGCAAGATAATGAGCCTTGTAAACACGGCGGCCACATCTATCAATAATAGACAATTTTTAGGAAAACAAGAAAGAAGCGAAACTGTAGATTATAGATAAAGTGTATCAAGTACTTGACCCGCTTTTGCCTCAGTCTTTTCCGGCATGCTAACCCTAGCACTGAAATGATATGAGATCACCCGGAAAGTAGCCAACTGGCTGTTTCGTTTCCACTCAATAATAATAATTATTATTATTATCAGAACGGTGGGGGAAGAACAAAGTTGCTGCAAATAATATGCTTGCCGTTCCGATTGTACTTTACTCCTTTGGAGTAATTAAATGGACTTGATAGAGCTGCGACAACACGACGTAAAAACTCGCATTACGATGCATGTCATCAGGAGTTCAGATCCCCTTCTCTGCTTGGTATGCGATCATGAAAAAGCAGGAACTGGAGCCTTTCTTTTCAAAGCAGCAACCCGTGCAGCCGATGAACTCGGTCTCCTATTCGACACTGAACGGACGAACCCAAAGTCTGGGCCATAGAATAGCAGAATTATTTTTGTAATATCGATAAATGAAAAAACCAGTAATATGTAAAACCAACAAAATGGAGAATCAATTATGTTTCAGAATAACATTTTATAGGTCTTAAAAACAGCAGAATTGAATGGATAGAAATGATTTATGATCCAAATTGAAATTCATTTAATATGTTTTTATAAGAAACAATCAAGCATCATACGCGAAAACAGTAGCACCAGATTTCATAGGTCTGAATTCGGCAAGATTGGAAAGTGACCGAAATGAGAAAATAAAGTGATTGCAAATCTCAATAACCTAAGCTCTTCAAAACATAAAACGATCACGCTCAAAAAATATCGAAATCTAATTCCATCAAAACATATCAACAACGTAAATCCAAGAAATTATCTGAAAATGAATCTGTAGTAACATAAAATCCTTGGAAACAAAATGTGTCAGACTGAAAACGGTCAGAAATTGTGGAGGGGATGAGCGAATTAAGAACCATGCTTGTAGAGAACGATCGACTTGCTCTGAGAGACTAGAGCCATCCGCTATCCCCTCTCCAAATTCTGATATTTTTCGGTTCTGTCCTTTTGGATTCTACTATTTATTCTTCTGATTATTTTCAATATGGAAATTTTAGGTCTTGTACTCTATGGATTCGACGATTTTAATTCTTATAATATTCTGTTCCGATATTTTTCCACTTCTACAAAATATTGATTTTCTGATTTGCTGGTTTGGTCAAATATCTGTCTTCCCATTTTCTGTCATTCTCCTTTGACGGTATTACAGTTTTATATTCTTGTAATGTTCAGTTCTTCGAAAGATCGATAAGGTCATTTATGATTCTCGAATTTTTAGATTTTGATGAATATCCGTTACTGCAATATATTGATTTTCCAAATTTCTCCTTCGATTATTTTCGATTTCTTTAAATTTAATTCTGAACCATTTCGCTTCTCTAGAATATCTTTACTGGATTTTATTGGTTCGATACTTTTAATTCATAGTCAATTTCAGTTTGAGATTTTACTTTTCTGATGGATTATTATGTAATCAAGGATCAAGTCAATGCATTGAAGACTTTGGCTTATTCGGAAACCTGATTTTTGCATTTCTCAGGTCAAATGGGCTGAAGTCGGAAATCAAGGGATTCATAATGGCTTGAATGCATGGGCCAGTATAGGGGCAACAACCTAGGCCACTCCAACATAATGGAAATCATGAAAGTCAACACATCTGAGATGCTGCCGGGCAAAATGACTCCAACTCACTCCTTTAATGGAACATACACCACTATCATGAAATATGGAGATTCCACATCAAAAGCCATACCAACGCTGTCAAGAGGGCAAATCTGGTATATGGATAGGACAAGCATTGGGGTAGGGGCTGGAATATACGGAGATAGACCGAGGCAAGACATAAACCCAAGTCTGGGTACTAGGGCCTCTATAATCTAAGCCGAGGTGATGGCTATTTCTGTTTGCACGAGAGAGATTCTGAGAAGCGGTCCTAGTTATTCGCTCCGACAGTCAGGCGGCAATAAAGGCTATGCGATTATTTAGGTTCATTTTGAAATTACTTTGGGAGACAAGCAGAATCCTTAACAACCTAGGAGCACAGACCAAGGGAAAATTTATCTGGGTACCAGGTCACAAAGGAATCCAGGGGAATGAGAGTACAGATACCCTAGCAAGAGCGGGGTCAGCAACAAATCTCATTATATAGAACCAGCTTGCGGAATTTTGTTTCGGGACGTGAAGCAGGATACGAAGAAATAGGTTAAAAACCATCACCAATGTCTCAGTCAGCACTCACGGAAAAATGATGATGATAAAGTTAACCGACCGGCTATCAAGACACCTTGTCGGACTAAGCTGGAACTCTCTCAGGCATCAGGTGGTAAGCATGATGACAGGACACAGCCACCTAAGGAAACATAAGCGTCAACTGGGGATGCACTAAGAATACATTCTATTCAGGTTATGTGAGGAGGATGAAAAAGCCTTCCACATACTGTATGAATGAGAAGCTTTGGCTGGCATGAGGATGGTTATCTCCGGACACTGCAACTAATCTTCAAGAGTTTATCAGAAGATCCAGAGAACTTACGAGATAGACCTGATAGCAGGGTGTAGGAAGGTTCTATGTAGAACTACCTGCAACAAGATACAAAATTATTAAAAAACACCTTGAACAAAAAATTAAATTAGGTGAAAAAAACTATCGGGCTGACTTATTTTCAAAATTAAGCAAAGTTTACAGAACAGCGTGACAAGTCATAGAAAGTAACAGTAACTCATCATTTGACATCAAACATCATGTATATTATGTTGACGAGGATGTAACCAATATCATAACTCGCAAGATGTCACGGATTACTTCAATAACTTTTCGTTGAATCTGTAAATGAAATAATGAATAAAAATAAATCACCCAGTAAAAAAACTATACCTGCTAATAATAAAACAACATTAAATACACTGTATTTGGATGCTTTCGAGGAAAAGTAATTTGGGAAATAATATTGGTTGTCAGCAAAAAAAACTCAGCTGGTGTAGATTAGATCTCGTATTGTCTAGTGACTATTTATTGGCACCGTTGAAATATTTAGTCAAATTGTCTTTTCAAGAACGATCGTTATCAACATGTCTAAACAAAATCCGTAGAAATAACAATTCATAAAAAAAGGAGATGAACACATTAGGTCTAATTACCGCGGAATATCTCATATAAATGTTTTTTCAAAGGTATTTGAGAAAAGTTAAAAACGGCTTGAATCGTTCTTAAGTAAAGAATTTTATATTAGTAATTACCAATTTCGTTTCCAAAAGGTCGCTGGTCCCAAAATGCTATAATATTTTTATATTCGCGCGTTTTGTTAAATTCTGAACAAGTCCTTAATCCTTTTTTATAGATCCGACAAAAGCGTTTAATAAGTATCGACTAGATGTTAGAAATTCTTTACAGATGAGTTCATTTGCGGTTTAGCTAAAGCATGGATTAGATCTTACCTTACTGATAGAGAACAAAAAACTTATGACATTTCGGTATGCTCAAGCTTCGTTTCAGTTACCAGTGGCGTCCCACAGGGTAGCATACTTGGACCCCTTTCATTTATAATTTCCTTTGATAGCCTTTTGTAATAATTTCCTTGCCATTATGTAGCAGCGTTCGCTGATGATGTTGTTAATACGACCTCAAATAGCAGTCTGGATATATTAACTAAAATTTAATTTAGTGCGATCAACAAATGATAAACGTTTGCAAAGCTAAGGGACTTGTTTTAAATGGATCACTTTAGCCTTTCTGATCCCAATAGAAGTCTTTTCGTTAAACTTAACAACGAAACAATTGAACAGTGTTATTATATCCGAGGGAATAGCCGTTGCGGGGAAGAAGACTGTTATTTTTATTGGTTAAAAGTTCAATTTCATTTGACTTTGTCTCCAAACCAAATAGAGTTTCATGAACAGTGTCCAAAACGTCAAAGTTTTTCGAAAAAGAAGATACCAGAAAACCATGCATGTCAAGAAGCAGTTATCATTGTTTTCTCTAACGCTACCGGTCGATTTTTGATGGCACATTCGGTTCTAAAATTGTCAAAAAATTAGGAAAAAACTCGAAACATGTAGAAACGAAATGACAAAAACTGTTTAATTCCATATGCTTATGGGCCAAGTTTGAGGATTGTCAGCACTTGTTTCGTGAATAACTATCACGAGGAAAAACATTTCATGATTGAATTTTCAGGTCGCCGATAGGGACACGCTGACCTCTGTCGCAGCTCGATTCGATACAACGCCATCAGAACTCACGAAACTGAATAGGCTAGCATCCCCTTACATATTTCCCGGTCAACAAATATACGTTCCCAGTAGGGAGATTCCGGAAAACGAATCCGAAGGTTCGACTCCCGTGGAAGATTCACATGACGATCTACCGCCGGAAGAAAAGGGTAAGATATTCTATTGCAGTAGTTGTATTGCTAGGATCGGGGTTTATTTTTTATTATATTCTTTCAGGATAATTTATTTTCACTTGATGACCATATATTTATTCGTTGACACCAAAATATTCTGAAACCGAACGAATATTTCAATTTAAGCGTGAAGAGCAATAAATTTGCTACTTATTACCAATGCATATATATGGAAATGAGCTATTGAGTTTCTCTACTAGATGGCGCTAACATCATGTTTTGGAATATGATCTGTTTTGGAAACCTGTAATGTTGATCTGTATTGCATTAATAGTTTTTGAGAATTCACAATGATTAAAACTCAATCATTTTTCCAATTGTTTTCAGCATAGCTGCCGCGTTTCAGAGAAATAGTTTACATGGCGCCATCTAGTAGTGGAATTTAATAGTTCATTTTCATATATGCGTTGGTAACAAATAATAAATGGTGCTAGTATGTATCGACTTTTTTTTATGTATGAATGAACACTCAAAATGAAATATTCGTTCGGTTTCAAAATATATTGGTGTCGACTAATAAATATATGGTCATCGAGAAACATATTTAAGTGAAAATGAAATATATGAGAATAACTATTTTTGACACATAATAGCATTACTTCGCATTAAAAAAAACTCAAATTAGATTCGTATTACTATTTATGTCTATTTAATGGATCACTCTGATGGTATACATACATTCTATTAATGGAAATATTCCATTAAGTTCACAATGAAACTGTTTGGTAGAAATATTTCTATGAAATAATTAGATTCTCCTCATATAATTATCAGAGTTCATAACTGATGGAGCTGCATTTCAGGGATTTCAGATGTGAACGATTCACTACTCTACAATCCTTGAAGATTTTCTTAGCTATACAATTTTATGTCGGGCAGAGTAGCATTAGCAGTGATTTTTCACCATTGGATGACGTTTTATTCCAGAAGTAGAAAAAATAGGCTGGTACTGCTGTTTTCGTTCCACAAATTAGAGGAGTTCCTCACAAGTTGCCAACCTAAAAAATTCTTCAAAAAGCTCTGCCTTTCCAATTTCAATAATTTTATGTTGGTTTCATAGCGAATAAAAATGGATGCTGGATCATTTACTTCAGTCACGAGACCTTAATATAGTTGTTAAATCAGATTTGTTAATTATAGAGATTTTGTCTAAAAATGTGAAAAGCTGGTAATATCCGATTATTTTATGACAGGTTACACGTTTTGAGATGTATTCAATTTAATAAACATACTTTACTCATTGTACCTATTTTATATTTATTTGCTTTAAAAATCACAGAAAGTTGGTTAGAAGTATACTCCTTGAATGATATTGATGAAAAATTTACGATATCAAAGGTGATTCCTCGAAGTTATGGAGGACAGTAAATGAAATTACAAGTAAAAAAAACTAAAAATCCATGATCCACAACAAATGGTCAATGACTTTGTCGGATACTTTACGAAAGTTGGTCAAAAATCTAGCAGAAGAAATTCTGAAAAGGCCCAACTATAGAAAACTTTCTATCAAAACTAGAAGAGTTGATTCCTTTTTTTCCTAGAAGAAACCAATGAAGTAGAAGTCGTACAGACTATTCAGAACCTAAAAATCAGAGATCTCCTACTGGAATTGACAGCATCCGAGAAGAAACTATCAAATTAATAGCGAAAGAACTAGCAAAACCAAAACTTTCACTTATAAAATTAATAAAAACATATATGAAAAATACCATCCCTGGGCATATTCGTAGACCTGAAAAAAAAAATAATTACTGCCAGTCACCACCAGCTGCTAGAACTACTCGAGCTATCTACATGGAAGAAAACAATGTGTCAAAATTAAAAATATCATGAGTCATCTAGACACTGTTGAATACGGCGTACCTCAGAGAACTGTTTTGGGGCCACGACTCTTTAATATTTATTCAAATTATCCTTTCCCACTAGATGTGGAAGGGGATATAATAAGCTCATTCGACGACAAGATGTGGGAGGGGATATCGTAAGTTCTATCGACGACACAGTAGTTATCTATCACTCGGATGAAATTCTCTGAGAGACAAAGTGGAGAAAAATTTTAAAACGGCACACCGCAATAGGACGGTCATTTTGCAAGTTGTATTTCCCTTTTTAAATACTGGAGGAACTGAAGAATGTTTCAATCGCGAGGGAAACTGCCCTTGCTAAAAAGATATATTGATAATAATAATATGTCAGATGCCATCTGGTCCACATACCTCCAGTATGTAATCTTCAGTGACATAGGTATGGAACGAACATACTATTTGTAGTTTTATATATTTCAATTCCATCAATAAAATCATGTGGAGCTTTCATGAAAAAGTTTTTGAAACTAGCAGAGACGGCATAGGATTGCTGCTCTCTGCAGCTCTTGGACAAACAAGCATGCTTCTTTTTTTACGTCTAGGATTACATGTCTGATAGGTTCCATGACAAAGTTCCTCCTAAGCTGGTTTATCGAAGTAGCAGGAGATGTGCCAAGTTATGATCTAGTTGTGAACAAATTATCAGCACCAGTCCTGTCCTCGCTTGATATCGCACTGTTACAGATTATACAACTGTATTTCATTCGCTCAACATCCTGTAGTTTCCTTATCGTTATTTACATGACTTAAATTATTGCTGTAATTGGGTGTGTGTTGCAGATGTGTCCAACGATACAATTTGAATAGTATCACGAACTCATTTGACGCGATTACATTGACAAAATACCGAATCGAACTGTATATTGTTATGCAAATGGTGCATATGAGTGCCAAACGTTTGCTTATCGCTGAACAGTTTGGAATATTCCACGATTTAGATTATTTCAAACTCGCTATTTATACAACTCGTTCACACGTTTACACCGGTTGTGTACCTTGCTAGTTCCTTTTCACTGCCTCGAATTTGTAGTTTGTACATCAATCCTCATCATTCCTAACTATGGTGTTCGGTGGTTTTACAGTGCGTGATTTGTCGTTTTCATTTCGTGGCTCGTATCGATTATTGCCGGTGACGCGAAAATTATCAAAGTATTTATAAATCGTGTCAGCGTCACTAAGTTTTTTTTTTTCTCAAGGCACACATATGAGTTTGTCTTTGAATGATGAACCATGTGTACAGTGAGTGGTGGCTACTTGCGTGTATGTTAAGAAAGCTGCGTGATTCTTATTCGGTGACGCCACCTTGCTTTAGAATTTGGCTTCCTAGATGTTTTTCGTGAAGCTTCTATGTCTGAAAACCATGAAAGAGTGTGCGTTTCTTTGATATATGTCTATGCAACAAATAATGACGATAATGTTCCGATCTCCAAAATTTTGTTGTAGCTTCCGTTGTTTTATTTGTAAACAAAATCGTTTACATTTCACTAGCATCTGTTAAAGCTGTGAATCTGTTGTCAAAACACAACTGAGTGACGTAACCTAGCGTTTTAGTAGTGATATATAACCAACAGGTGGTGTTTGCGATAAAGAAAACAATATCGCATATGTTGCCAACGTCAGGGTTGATATCATCCAACCATCTATCTGTGTAAGAAAGTTCTCTCATAAATCTGATAGTATTTGAGGGAGTTAAGGATTAACTGTTGAATAATGTTCATTATTTTGTGCGTATTCAACAATTATAAAGTTAAGAGATATGTTGCGTAATGTAGGTATTCTTAGAAAGTTTTGGAAACCGTGCAAGCATTTTTAACATAAACGAGCACCATGATATCGGTTTTTATGTGGCGGCTCCAGTACCAAAATTAATGAAATCATCAGATACCCTTATCATTGCCTACTAAAAAAGACAGTTTACGAAGCTAGAGGTTTTTGATATCTATGAAATTGAAGATGGTCCCGCATAATTTTAGTGCATTCTTTCCTTGAATAGAAACTTAGCAGTTCTGGATCTGTGAGTAATCTTTTCGCGGTTTTGCTCACTCGTAAAAATCGATTTATCAATTTATTCATGAATTGGAATACAACGGGTAATTTGCACATTAATCATTAGAAATAACAGCAGTCTGCAATTTCTAGTTTGATTCAATCTACTCTCAGTAAGAAAATCGGGCAAAGGAAATAGCTCCTATACTGACGGATTCGATGAAAAGTTAGTGGAAAAACTAATTGGTACACAAAAATTAAGGACTAGTATACAGAATACTCCGCTTTTCCAACGCGAAAACCCAACAACCAACATCTCAAGAATCAATCAGATAACCTGAAAGTAGTGACAAATAAATTGAAAAAAGTGAAATATATGATTGAATTAAGTGATAGCTTAAAAACAAATCTCTTGACATATTTCACATGAGACATTTGGGAGTGACGCATTGAAAATGGTACAATTTCCCATTATCAGAATGACCTCTACACGTCAGCTTGGTGAAATTTTAATACTCTTTTTTTTAAAACAGTGATAGGCATATTTGGGGAAAATTGATTTTTGTAGGTACTAGAGCCGCCTCAATGAAATATGACCGATAGCATGTTCCACAGTACTATAAAAGTTATTGAAAACCAATATTATGAGAACATTCTTGTGAATTGATACAAGTAATTTTTTTTCTGCAATCAATTCATAATCATGAAGCCGGAACGTGGAAACCAAATTGGCACCTTGGGGAACAATTTCTCCTTCATTGGTATAAAATGCGATATTTGAAATATCTATCTACGCCCAGAGAAGTTTAAAACCGATTGTTTATCTGGTTGGGATGAAATCAATCAATACGAATGCCAATACCCATTGGTTATCAAAGTATCTGGTTAAAGCTTCAGCAAGAGCCTGAATTATTTGACAAACAAGATTTGAAACCATCCTTATTTTATTCTTCTCATTATACATTAGCTATTCTTACAAAACCTAGTTAGAGTGCCTTTTGGTCCAAGGGACAGCAAGCTAGTGGTGCTTATAATATAAAATGAAATCTGAACAGCTATAAATATTTTTGGGTTCGTTCCACTTTCCACTGCATGAACAAATATACATATGTTGGAAGGTTGTTGATAAGGTAACTGGATTACTCGTGACTTTTACGATGATAATGAATAATCATGATAAACTAGAATGTGTAAAGAAAACTTCTTAAAAAGTCACAGAGAATATGTGGCTACCTAATTCCAACAATGCGAAAAAGTAACCAAGGAGAACTGTTTTTTTTTGGAAGTGGAAATCATTATGGAAATTTCTCATCTTAAATTATCTTGGGGGACCAACAGATTATCGCTATGCTGGGTTACAAGAATCAACGTGGTGGAGTGGAACGGAAAAGTCGACACAATCGCGGAGAAAGAATCCGTCATTAGACCGAACCGATTCCGCTGCTGTTTTTGCATCGGAGGAATAGTTTACAATGAGATAATCTCCAAATGCATAGAAATACAAACAATCATATTGGCAGCGCAGATCCTTGAATGGAGGGAACAGGACACCTTCCTCTGAGAATCCACATGCACGAATCATCTTCCACGTTGCAGAATCGGCTGCTGATTCTGCTGCGAACAGAGAACATATACCTAGTGTACAAAGGAGTAGGTATCTGTAAAAAGCCAGGCTACTGACATTTGAACCCTTCCAGTTGAAGTCTGTCGAGAATGTCGCCAGAAGCAACCCTAAACTTTATCAAAGCACGTGGATTATAATACATCACAATCTTAGGTATGAGCTACAGTAGACTCGCTATGAGGTCGACCTTGAACCTAACCTAACCTAACCTACGGTCAAAACGGGTATGATTTTGTAGCATTTAAGAATTATATGGATATAATATGAAATATTTCCTACTACACTATTTCATGCGTTACGACCAGGTCATTATAGATAATCCAATTACGAGTTGATTGCATTTTTTTATTTATGAGTGTTCCACTTCAATGTATACCTATGAACCGATAACAGATAAAAATTCTAACATACACACAGGTACAAGGCACCATTCAGTTGATAATAAAAATTGCCCAAGTTATGAGTGTTTCGCCGCCGGTCTCAAACCGGGAATAGAAAACGAACAGAATTTTCCAAACGATGTATCTAATCTCGACCTTAACCGGATTCGTTTCAGAATTGCTGGAAAACCTGCGACCTGTCAGTCCCAAACCGGGTCATGTGGAACGTGTTCGAACGCCGTCGTACACGCAAGGTGGCAGCACCGAACACGAAGACTCCGAATCCTTCGTGTTTCGCGAGCGTTTCCTCAAGATCAACGTTCGTCACATCACCGATGGTCAAGGTGTCGTCAGCGGGGTGCTCCTCGTCACCCCCAACGCCGTCATGTTCGACCCGAACGTCTCTGATCCCCTGGTCATCGAGCACGGACCGGAAGCTTACGGCGTCATAGCGCCCATGGAGTTCGTGGTCAATGCGGCCATCTACAACGATATCGCCCACATGAGGGTGGGTCACATGGAGACCAGCAACGGGGACAAACCGGAGATCTACTACCCCAAAACAGAAAAGGAACACGACCAGGATTCCCTGATGGTGAAGGACGAAACTTTTCCGGAATTAGGTGAGTTTGTGTTTGCCTGCATGATTTTTGGGAGCGTTCATCTCTGTTAGCAATACTTTTTTTTCTACCGGATTACTTCCCAGTAACATTTTTTCGATTAACTACCAAATTATTGAGAAGTGCATCAAGGCCACAGTATTGTTACCTTGGTGATAGTAAAACTTCAATTTTCCTAAGAAAATCCGTTTGACCCTCTTGCACTATGGTAAATCATAAACTTAATTATTGTAGTATAATAATAGCTAGTGATCAACTGTTGTGTAAAGAAGTGATAAGATTGATTAAGGCTATCAGAGGTTCCAATAATACATAAGAGGTAGATTCATAAATTGACACATGTATTGGCAGGTGCTTCACAATTATTATCAACTAAAATCACCTCGCAATGAACAAAAATTATTCTTTTGTCGTGAAAAATCATGATTGTCCATCAATGAAACAACAGAAATGTAAGAAAAGTATATTTGAAGGAGAATGTTGAATATATTCATTGCCCTTGAAAGGACCTCGCACCTCACCTCATCAATAGAAAAATGAATTTTCTCGAACTTTTTATATGTTGTAGAACTCGAGTGATTTTTCCATAACACCAGAGCTCCAAATTCAGGACTTCATTATTCAGGGTATTGACGTTAACAGTTTCAATTGCCCATTATGATTTTTTTTTTAATACTACTTATATAGTCGATACAAATCCACTGAAGAATATAAAAATTCTTGCACGTATCCACAAATTCACAAGGTGAGTCGATAAGTAGCGAATTTTCGATTTTCAAAACAAATTCAATTGTGGAATTTTACTCATTGGTATATATTTCGTAGGACCTAACAATATCAGTACAATTCATAATATTAGCATCTCCTAAATCAGACTAACATATATTGTACAAGATGTTTCATTTCTTATTGAAGAACTTGGTTGATACAACCAAATATCTGAAACCATATGGGTTTTGATGATGAAGGGCCGGTTGATTTATGTGATAGGCGACCACATGTCTTGTTAAAAAGCAATTTCCTATTTTTTGTATAACTTACTGCAATGTAACGTGTTAAATGTAGTCAATACTTCTACTATTCCAAAGAATTTGCCATGAGTTAATGAAGCTATGTCTATAAGTTTTTATAACTTCTGACAATAAAGTATATTTTGACTTTGACTTTGACTTTGTTTATAAAATATACTCACTATTATCATAATATAATGATTTGATGAACGCTCCTAAAGCCTGTAGATGTTCGATGTCGTGGGTAGTAGTGACGTATCGGTGTTTCTGCTCTCTGTAGTAGCTGGCGATGATGCTGAGTCTGTCTGTTCCTGTACAGAACGAGAGGGTGACGCCTTCCCGAAAGCTTTTGAAAGAGAACTGGTCACCCCGACGAATTTGGAAGATGCCGAAACTCAACAGAAGGCCCTGGAGGAGAGGAGAAAGTCCCTGCTGGATCACCATTGGGCCATACCATCGAGGGATAGGCAGTGAGTGAATATCTCTAATTTTGCTCATGCACATCTATCTTACGCAGTGTCATATAGACCTGTAGAAAAAACTTACTTTAGTAATGTAATATGTCATAGTATTTCTACACATTTATTTTACTATGGAAGTCATTTAACATTGGTATTGTTCGAATTCAGGTCGATAGACACAGACGAATTACCGGCAATCTCGACGTCTAATCTACAAGAAGAACATATAGATGAAGAAGAAGTTACTTTGAATAAGGAAAGCTGCCATGATTCTGGGATTGATATCAGAGAAACGAGTTTGCCTCCCATATTACCAGTACAGCAAAAGAAAGTGAGTTTACAAATTCATACAATTTTCAAAGAGGACCACAAAATCATTTAGAACACTTTCTCGACCCCTGTTACCATACTTTCAGTTATATATTCGTCATTTATAGAATTATTATGAAATTTTAAAATATTTACACTTCCATCTCTTTTTATAAACTATTTAACCGGGAAAATGAATAGTAGGAAAAACTCACTTTTGTCCATTGTGAAGTTATTCTCAATTATTCTACAGTGCTAGTCAAAAGTCCCGTCCCCCCTCGTATATTTCAAATAATTATGAAATTTGGAGGGTGGAAATACACGGATGTAGTCATCTCAACTGAGATGAGAATTGTTTCTCAAATCTTATGTGAAACTAGAATTTTAGTATTTATTCAATTTATCCGTCAAAATCAACCTTAATCCAAACAAAATTACTATGACTGAATAGGTATTTCCAATACTTTGCACCGTTCAAATGATAAGAGGTGGGGGAATTTTGACTAACACTGTATAATATAAGTAATAATATAAGTTCATTAACAAATAAACGTATAAGCAACTAAGTATTATTCTAATGAATGAACTAAATCTTACAAAAGAACCCTGAAATCTGACATATTTTCTAAAATTTCTGTTTAAATGTTTCGGTCTAACTTGAATATCTTAAAGGTTTCTATTTGAAATACAATAATTATGATTATAAATTGATATTCATCAAATTATGAAATATATGTAACCAATGTTTTGCTTTATTTTCATTCGAATACAAAGATTTTATCATAAAACTCCATTCAATATATTGAAAAAATATTCAAATTATGTTATTTTCTGATAGGTATATTTAACTTACATTTAAGTGTTGAGGATTCGTTGATTCTTTCTAATTATGACGGAACTGCCAATAATAATAATAGTCCTCCTTTATCGCACAGGTTGGACCTTTGGGTACACTTATATGAGGGAGTATTTTTTTTTCTATTCAGGAATTTACCAATCAGGCCCTGTCCTGACTTGGGTGAAGCCTGCGGAGTTCAAAGACTTACATCTCGATATTCAGCCCGTTTTTCCTCCTCTTTTCGGACAATGTTCGTGTCGCCAGGAGCCGAAAACTCTATGACGAAAATCGTCCCACTTTGATGGTCGAGAAGGACTATATTAGGCTTACTGCCTTCTATTAGCCTGAGGGTGGGGAATGAGTGGTTCCAATACATTTGGCACTTCTTATTCTCCACAACGGACTCAATATCCCCCGGAGCATAAGGCAACACCGGTGTCTCGTCTACACCATACGAGTGTCTTAGGTGGTAGAACAACACTCGTAGTAATTATTTTTATATTATTATTAGCATTTATTTAGTTACACATTCACTTGATACTATTGTTTTGCAGAAATACAGTGATGCAGATATAGTTCTTTCTAAGGATTGGGTGCCACCCATTACCATAGCTCCATCAACTGTGGGTACTAATTCTGAAACAGAAAGTCCAGCGAGAAAGAAGACAAATTCTGTGTCTTTCAGTTTGGATTCTAGTTCAGAGGCAGACACTGGTCTACCGCAACTTTCCACCAGCAGTATGGAATTGAAAGAGGATATAGAAAAGGCTGATAGTAGAAAAAATAAGGTAATATTTGATTGAAAATTTTAACAAATGGATGTAAAAGTAAATAAATCTTTTGCGGTAACTTCTACATATTAGTGTGGCAATAGAAAATAATCATGGTAAACTGTAGTTGCTTCAACCTTGAGAATTATTGAATTAAGTCTGTTAGATACGTGTGGGGAAACCTACAAAAACTAATTCTTTCTGGTATTAATAAGGACTATTGTTGTTTTACTCACCACTGAAATTTTTATTCCATTTGTTTATTATTTCCTATAGTGAGTAGTGGCCTTTCTTTCATTATCGGCAACTATCGGAGTACTTTCTTCAAGTTCTTAGTAATCTCAGTAATCTCAGTGGTGTTTAAAAGTCTCCCCCTCTATGTCGAGGATACTGTACAAGTATATCGACTTTCTGTTGTGCGAGTTATTTTAGTTTTAATCAGTTTTCAAGTAAAAATTGTCCATTATAACATAAATATCATAAAGTAAAAGTAAATGAACAATGGTATAAGTATAGCACAGTAGTTTCATTTTATTTTCATACCCCTCAGTAAAAGATTAAATTTAACACAACAGTGCATCTATGGCTACAATATCTTTGTAATGTCGAGTTCCATACTGGTGTTTCATGTCTCAAATGAATTTTTCTTTGTGAATGTCTTTCGGGGTGCAAGATTTGATGGATGAATAAATTTACAACTACATAGAGACTGCACTTTATATTTCTCTGTATATGTTTTAACGAAATGATTTACTTTCTAGATGTTAAAAAGACTGTCCTACCCCTTGTCGTGGGTTGAAACGACCCTTGGAGGGGACAAAGATGAAGATAAAACTCCTAGTCATCCCCATTCAGCCGCAGAGGTTCAACACTCTTCGATGTTCTCGAAGGTATTTTCAAGGTAAGCAGGAGGTTAATTTCTTTAAAACTAAGTAGAACAGAGAGATGGTACATAACTTATTGGTGAAATCTATCATTTCTACCATCTGCAGTTGTTGAATTATATTATGATTTTTCTCTCTTCCTGTCTGCTTTCAGGGTGTTTTTATAAATTATTCTAAGAATTCGCTTCGTTTATATCACTGCATAACGTTAATAACTATAACGTTACAAGGCCGATATGTAGCAAATAACGGATGAGGATGAATGTTGTAATCCGAGGCGCAGCCGAGGATTATAACAACCTCGGCCGTGTGTCGTTCAAGACTTTTCGTAATCCCGCTGAACGATTACATTTTGATTCCGAGGAAAGAACAAACCATGTACCTCGTAATTCTACAGAAAAATCTCAACATCGTGTTAAAATATTTGAACAAGTGGTTTCTAAACGGTCGTCGGCCGTTAAAAAATCTTAACGGACGGAGGCTGTTAACATTAAGTTTTCAATTGTCATCTGAATACCGTTAAATCATGCAGTATGGGATTACGAAAAATAAACAAAGTCGATTTAGCGTGGAATTGGAACAAAAGAAAAAATTATGTTTTACACGGCACAATGGCATATTTAATGCTTTGGCTGGTTTCATAGCCTCGGCTATGAAATACCAGTCGCGACAATAAATCTTGTGCTTTTATGCATCGTAAAACAAATAACTATTTCACTACATAAATTGAAATATGACGTCTGTAAACGCATGAGTAGCCTCAAAATGGACTAACATGCCCTTAAATTCGGCCAATAATGTCAAATCGAAAAAATTATAATATTCCATTGACATCAAAGGAAAATTAAGGATTTGAAAGTGTTAAAGAAAAAAATACTCAGTATATTGATTGATGTTAATCAAGTGTCGATGTGACTATTAAAAATATATTCATCTAAACATCTCTAAGTTGTCCATACAAATCTACGAGGATGTATTGAAATCTAGTTAGCCTAGACCAGTTCCCTGCATAAACAAAATATTGCGTTACCATAGCAACGAACAATAACTTATTAGAAGTGTCAGTGTGAAGTTTGACGTCAAAAAAGTAAACCAGAGTTACGCAATAAATTGAAAGAAAAAATATGTCCACCGAAATTGTGATAATCGAAAAATGGAGTATCGAACCATCATCAAGTACCTGTATTTAAAAGGGTTAAGAGGTAAGCAGATTTACGAAGATATGCTTAATACCCTTTGTGATCAATGTCCTTCGTATGCGACCGTGAAAAATTGAACTGCAAGCTTCAAAAGAGGTAAATTTTCCATTGAAGATGATGACCGATCGGGAAGGCTAGTTTCTGTGTCAGTCCCCGAAAATATCGATGCAGTTCATGACATGATTTTAACAGACCGTCGAATTGGGCTAAAACGGATATCTGAAGCACTGAATATTTCATACCAACGCGTTCATCGTATAGTTCACGTCAATTTGGATATGAGAAAAATTGCTGCAAAATGGATCCCCAAATGTTTGTTGACCAAAAGCGTGCAAGGGTAGTAGCATCGCGTTCGATCTGTGCTCGATTTGAAAACGATGTAGACTTCTTAAACCGAATTGTTACTATGGATGAGACTTGGGTACATTACTACGATCCAGAAACAAAGCAACAATCGATGGAATGGCGACACTTCGGTTCTCCAAGACCTACAAAGTTTCGTGTCCAAAAATCTGCTGGAAAAGTTCTTGCTTCAGTTTTTTGGGATTGCCATGGAGTAATCATGATTTATTTTTTGGATAAAGGTAGAACAATAACTGGAGATTACTATTCGACATTACTGACCTCTCTACGGGAAAAAATTACCGCGGAAAGCTATGTTTTTGCAGGACAACGCCCCTGTACACAAATCTCATGTTGCCATACAAAAAATTCGTGATTTAGGGTTTGAATTACTAGAACACATCCCTTATTCACCATATTTGGCTCCGTCCGACTATCATCTCTTTCCTCAACTGAAAAAAAATAAAATAAAAAGTCTTACATTTTCTTCCAACGAGGAGGTAATAAAAGCTGTGGAGGTCTGGATTGCAGAGCAAGAAGAAACATTTTTTTTCAAAGGTGCAGGTTGCAGGTTCGCTGTAATAAATGTATTCAATTAAGAGGTGAATGTGTTGAGTAATAAAATATTTTGACATTGAAATTTTGTTTGGTTCTATAGTAGGCTAAGAATTTTTCAATATATCCTCATATAATACTGAATATTATATACCCTCAGAAGTTCCTGATTGTAGTTTTTCTTTTCATCAAAAGTAGCTTTGAAGATGAAGATGAATTTCACTATTTTTTTCTGGTATCACGCATATTATATTTCCATTTTTTAAAATTAAGGCTATTGTTGTTACTATAAATAATATTCTCTTCAAATAAAAAATCAAATAATCTTACAGAGAAAACTTGTGAAAATTATCATTATATTTTTGTGCCAATAAGTTATGTTCTCTCTCTCACTGGAAATCATGAGCGGCATATAACCATCTAACAATCTGCCACTAATGCTTGCTCAGCTCGCCAATTCACCTGGTGGACTTTGGCACTGGCCTCTTCCACAAGACACCTTCCGAAGACAGCGGTTCCGGGTCAGGAGGGCCCCATTCCGGGGGTAGCAGCGGTCCGCCACTAACCGATTCTCCTCGCACGGACTGTTCGTCAGCATCGACGGGCAGTAGTTTTTTCCCGACGAACATCATTAGTTCTATGGGAGCGTCCGTGGGGGCTATGGGGGCGCAAGTCGGGGCATCGGTGGGCGCAATGGGAGCCTCCGTCGGCGCCATCGGTACGCAAGTGGGGGCGCAAGTGGGAGCGATGGGGGCGCAGGTCGGAGCTTCCGTTGGCGCGATGGGAGCCACAGTGGGGGCCATGGGGGCACAAGTCGGTGCTTCGGTCGGGGCTGTGGGGTATGTGTGTGTTTTGGTGGCTAGTGCACGACCTGTTGTGAACAGATGAGGTTTCTGAAACGAAAATAGTTGGAAATTAATATTTCCTTATGGACATTTCGGAAATAAAGGTTCAAATTCTCTGAAACTCTCAAAAACTCGAAGTTTTCAAGTGTTCTATTCACAAGATGAGAAAAAGCTCAAATGCAAATGCTCCATTGGGTATTTGAGAAAGAAAAGACTCACCGATATGGTTGAAATAGTTCAACAGTTGAAAGTCTATAGAATAAATTTCTGTGTCTTATTCAAAAATAAAAGACGTAGGTCATCAACCTCCACTGTCATATTATGAATTTCACGTGATAGTTGGTGATCTATTTCATCTGTGGTCATTTCAGAAAAGTAGAACTTTCAGAAACCTCGTTTACATTCAAATTTATACCACACACACACAACACAATTGATCAACACAACTATTTTGCTTTCTTAGCTATTTTTTGCCAGGACCGCAGTGTGCTCACACTTCCAATTATGAGTTTTGTTGTATTGATACTCTATGTAGACCTTCTTGATGTGAATCTTGAAGATTTCCAGATCTTCATTAATTTTGCATTCGTTCCAGGCGTTCATCAGTGGGAACTTTCATAAGGCAACCGACAGAAGGTTCAAAAACCAAAGTACCTCCCCCAAAATTGGACTATAGATCGATGGTGTCTGTGGAAGATATGCCTGAGTTGTTTGTGTCTTTCGATAGTAAGTATAGTAATAGTATACAATTTAGTGTTTTATGTAAACAACCATTCTTCATTTTAATGGTACTGTAGGAGAGCCCAGTAGTTCACAATAGAGCATCTATAAAATAGGTTAACATATACTTCTACTTTCAAATTCTGCAATACCTACCTGTGAAGAAAAACACTTGAAATTCTCAATATCATTTTATTTCCAAGCTTAAGAGTGGAGTATAACAATACTGGATAAAAGATCATTGAATAAACCTAAACAAATAATGGCCATACAATTCTCAGCCTATCGCGAATTCCTTTTCAATTCATTGGCAGGTATCTAACATTAGATACAGTTTTATTAATATCTTCAAAGGCTTCAGAGTTCACTCGATCCATATGGCTTGGATTGAAAGCATAGTCCTTCGTATTCTTCAGACAAATTGATGTTTTCATAAATTGATCAGTGGCAAAACCAATATGCCTTTTTTAAAGCTCAAAAAGAGCAGTTGCATCCTGGAAAGCCTATTCATAATCGAACTGATGTTATTGTTATGTTTTTTTAATAAAGAAAATCGTATATATTTACAATATTGATGGACAATCGGTACAATCCCAGAACTAACCTAGAACTGTAAAATTTGTTTTCTTCATTTAAAATTTGATGTTTTGTGATAAATTGTTTTTAAGTATCATACATGCACTCATTCATAGACTTGCAAACCCCACACCTACAATCCCAAAATAGTTCTTATCATGATAACATTCATTTAACAAACGCAGCACTAGATGTAGCTATGTTGCTAGTATAATTAATTTTTTCTGTTCAATTGCTGCAGTACGTTCCCCATATCGTGGGCTAGATTTTTTTGGTAGGTTTTGCATGCTTTGCTCTGCGTTTTTCACTCATTACACTTGTTTTTACTCTTACACTGATACGACCACCACTTCACTTGGGATTGATTATTTCATTCAGTTTGACTCATTTGAGGGTAGTTCCAATTGAAATAAGGACATTTCACTAACTATTAATCAACCCCATATCAAAAAATAACAATTTCAATATTCTGTGATATTCCTAGAACATTTAGTCATGATCAAAATGAAGGCTCGGAGTACGTTCAGTATGGAGGTATAGGGAGAAACGGAATTACCATCAAAGGTATTTCTGTTTGAAAACATTGAGTGAAGTTCCAATGATTGAGTTTTGTCAAAAAAAATATACATTCACATCAAATTTCATGTTACAATAGACTAACTCAAATTCCTTGAGGATTTATAACATACATTTAGTTATTTCCAATAATTCTATTAATTTCGTTGATCATTACTAATTATCACACACCAAAGTCCCTATACTAAATATTTTACCTACCAAACATCTGTGGAAATTTTATTTAATGGAAAGAATTTAATAAATGTAGATATTTATCTGGTTGAGTAATTAGCTGAATTTGACTTCAAAACAGGTACTTACCCCAACTGGAACAACAGACAGCCTTAATAACTAAATATTTTGAATTTAATTGAAAAGACAACTTATAAAGTATCTAGTGATAATCTACGCATCAGTCAATAATGGGAGGAAACACTACATTATATATTTGCTCCCGCGCGACTTATCAATCAAAATGAGTCGTGCATTTGTAATTTTATTATCTGCAGAAAATTTCGTTGGGAAATACAGTACCGTCCAAGAGTAGTTGATGTAATAATGAGTACAAGGATACATTACAACTACATGCACCTAGTAGAAACTAACCACCCATTCATCTATGTGCATAAGTCTTACTTCTTTAAGTTTTAGAAATTATGGGAATACGATATAATCTAATACTTTTATTGATATTACCCAACCAAAAAGTATCACCCTTAAAATATCTTTTGAATTTCACTCAAATAGGGTTGTTTGTTTTCCAAGAATACTAGAAAAGCACTCCAAATAAATATTTCTGCTGTTTTAAGTGCGAACAGAGTCTAAACCGAATATTCCCGGAGTACCTCCAGATATTCCTGGGACACCTTGCATGTATAGATTCCCTTTTTCTATTTCAATTTGAACTACTCTCAAAACGTTCCTTTTTTTTCATTTCATTTGACTGCACCAGGAACTTCAAGAGTTTTGATACATCTATTGCTTTTTAGGTGTTTTTCATTCAACAGCTGATGAATATGAAAGCACTATCATCTGTCAAACCAACAGTTATATCAATACTGTCATTACTGTTACAAGATTATTTCGCATCGATTGAGTAAGAATTCTTGACATATAAAATTCACTTCTAAATATTATAACAAAGACATACTATCCCTGAGTCGCACCAGACAAAATTATATCTATTCAAGCAAATGCATTCTGTCACGAACTTTTATAATTATTATATGAATTCAATAAAGACTTCTAATGGCTTTGGACACCCAAATAAAAAGAGACGAAAGTTCTTAATTTTTCCATCCTTGTTGCCAGGGGCGCGCTCTGTGATTGGTTACCATAATGGCGGGGAGTTTGAATGACATGACAGCTGCAGTTGAAAATGCCATTTATACTCCCTGACCTTATAGTAACCAATCACAGAGTACATTCCCTGGCAACAAGGACGGAAAAATTAAGAACTTTCGTCTCTTTTTATTAGGGTGTCCAAAGCCATTAGAAATCTCTATTCTATAATACAATGTTATAAATTGAATTAAGTTCGTCACTGTAAACTTCTTATATGTGATGGTATAAATATTTTATCACAAAAAAATTTGTGTGTGTTATCCTTCCTTCAAAATCAGTGGCGTAGCTAACTTACAGCGAGCCCCCCCCGCAGGAACCTGCTTGCGCCCCAAACCATACCCTCCTTAAATGTGAGGCAAATATTTCTGGTTTCCTTGCGCCACTGTCAAGCTTGCGCCCCCCCGCGCCGCGGGGGTTGCGGGGGAGTTAGCTACGCCACTGTTCAAAATATCAAAATATGAAATCAGTCAGGAATAACAGAAAATCTCTTACATTTTTTCTTTAACATTTGGAATTGTAAAAGATACATTGTTGGATGGATAAAATTTAAATATATTTTATTCTCTTGAAGGATAGTGTATTACTCAATCAGAATCAATCGAGAATATATAAAGATGAAAAAGTAAAAGGGATCATATTTTGAAATAAAGATGGCATATTTGCTACTTCATTGAAGACTTTAGTACGCCACCAAGCTAATGACACAACTTTCCTCCATTCTTGTTACTTATGGTAGATAATCATATAATAAATATCCAGTGTCTCTTGAAAAAAAAAAATAAGAAAAAGAAAAGAAAATTTCTATATATACCACTTTAACTTGTAACACTTCGTTACTGCAGTTTCGTCCTATATGGACATTCTCAAACAACTATTTTAAAAACCTAATTTTGAAGTACCTATATAAGTACCTAAAAATATTACCTATAATAATTAATGAACATTAGTTATCCAAAATAATTACATAAATTTCACATCAAAATTAAATTGACCTGTTATATTATGTATATATTATGGATTAATACCTGAATTTTGTTTTTATATCTGATAATGAGGACGAGATAAGTTGAAAACTGGTGAAAATACCAAATCTAATTATTCATTAAGTAGGTTACATCTACAGTTTTTATTAAAAAAAAACAGAAATTTTCTTTTCTTTTTCTTATGATGATCTCCTACCACGTAGTAACGGCTACATCTTTCAATTTATTAAAAAAAACTTTTAGGTAACATTTTGTAAAAACTATATATTGATTTCCAAATTGTTTGAATATTGGAACTTTTGGTACTTTCGAAAGAATATGTTTATTAGAGATATGGTTTTAGATTAGTAGGTACTTTTATGCAAGAAGTGCATATTTAGGAAATGAAATTTTAGGTAATTTTGTGCGAAAATAATGTTCCTGACGTAATGGTGCAAGCCTTTTATTATTTTAATCTAAGCAATATTTGGTCTGAAGTCGATTTCATCAAGCTGTAGTTTCATGACTCTTTAATTTTTTGAAGCTCTCTCAGCTCTTGGATGTTTCTGGCGCATTTATGCGAATATGCATCCTCATAGAAACGCTTTAATTTCCTGTTTCTTTTTGCTTCTTTCCAGAATTAATTCCAAGGCCGGCCAGGTCCTGTGACGACCCTCCTTTATACCTCCGATTGAGAATGGGAAAACCAGTGAACAAGCCAATTCCCAGATCAACCCCGTTGATGTCATATGGTAAGAAGAAGATGCGACCTGAATACTGGTTCAGCGTACCGAAGAATAGAGTTGATGAGTTGTTCAAGTTCATTCAAGGGTGGGTGCCTCATTTGTATGGAGAAGTTGATGAGGGTAAGGTGAGTGCCAAAATTTATTTTTGTCTTATTTCCCGTTGTGTATCATCTGACAAAATAAGAGCTTTATAATTGTCGGACAGTAAAAGCAAATTCAGGTAGCTTGATTATTGCAGGTTAGGTTTTCAAACTAAATTTCTATAAAATTTGTTTATACATCAAAAGTAAAGGATATTCTAGGTTATTAGATGATTTTGAAGTCTTGAAATACTTATTGACTCTTATTTTTCCACGGCCGGTTTAGTTCTTTAAATTTACAGGGGCTGAAAAGTACATTCTGGTTTTATAAATTACAGATTTTTCAAAATCAGGAACACTTATTGAAGATCATGTATAAATAGCCCCAAAATTTCATAGCAGAAGACTTGACCCGAAATTCAAATTATCACTCCTTACTGTATTGGTAGAAGAACTATACATTCTTGTTGAAAAAATTAAAATAAATCATTGAGAAAGGTTACTGGAGTACACTCCCGAAAACATAATTCAATATTTTATTATATTAATGTAAAATACGCTATTCCTGAGGGAGATTAGAATAAGGAATAACCTTCAGATCACATGCTGGTTAAAACTAGAGTTTATCGTCAACTATTGAATACTGTAGAAGGTATGAATTTAGTTTCTGAGTGGTGCATCAGTAAAGAATGTTTAATGCATCCATTTGCCGAAACTTTCCCACAACAGGGTGAATTGGGACAGTTTTCAGGAAATAATAATACTATGCGAATCACCTATCTCCTTCGAAAATATAACTTTAGTAAACAAATTAAAAAAACTAGGTATTGAGGAAACTTCAACAAACTCAAGTATAGTATATCTAATCCCAGTTGAAACGGCAATAAAAATAAGAGCACTACGAGTTGTGGTCGCAAGAATTCCTTTCCACAACACTTCCCAATCAGAACTATCCTGGCCAAGGCGGTATATTTGAATCGATGCTAAGGCGGTACAGTAATAAGTAGTCCCTAGTATTCAACTTGGATAGCAAGGTTAGTTTGGTTAGGTGACTATTTCCGAATGAGTCGAATTGACAAATCACAAGTGGTTTCCGAATCTACCAAGGAAAAAGTACGGTTGCTCTGGTGACAGACAAGTCACTGAAGTTTCAGGAAATAGTCACTGGTTCTTCAGGAATTTGAAATATTGGTCCAATATTGACAATACTAGTTTGACGTTATTTTATGAGAAACGGGGCCCCTGCACTATCAATAATAGGTATTGTTAATAAAATCCGTCACATATCTATCAGTTCCATGTGTTTTATGAACTAAACGGAAGAAAATAGCGAGTATTAACAATAATATTGACGCAGATACAATTCTTCCATATTATTTTGTCAATGCCAGACGATATTGATACTGGATTTCAAGAAATTTTGATTTTCTTCAATACCATTTATCAATAGATAATATTCAAAAATTGCTTCAATATTATTATCAATACTGCACTATATTATTGAGAGTGTAAGGACCGCTTAGGTCGGAATTCGGAGATTTACTATGTCGGAAAAAGTTTAGAAATAAAAATTGTTGTGGCCTTTAATACTGTTCCACATTGATGCTACACCTACCTTCTCACATTGTTTTTCTGGTGGTGATATGATAAACAGGTTTTGATAGATTTTTGTGGATTTGAGTCGTTTGGGGGCCGACCCTATATACTCCTTGGAAGAGCTTGCAGTTGCGACGCTAGACGTTTCAGGGTAATTTGTATTTTCTTCGAATTTTTACCCTTTTCTCTTACTTATTCACTTTATTGTAAACAATTACTATGATCGTCATATAACAACAAATAAACAAAACTACGTCACTTGATGATTCATCGAACTTGAAGTAATGACTCGATACTAATTAATCGTATTCAAAGAAAACAGTTGAAAACTAAAGATGTGAGACTATTGTCGATTTTACTAGAGAGTGGTAACGAAAGTAAAAGAAAAACTGCTCTTTGTGTGATGAACGTAGCATTTCTGGCGGTGAAGACGATATTAATTTTATAGAATGGTGTAATTGTATTTTGTAAGCGGAATTGGTTACAACCAATTACATGCTTGTTCATTTGCATCACAGTCATTCAGACGACCTCACAGACGATGGTATTTCTTTCGCCTATAGAAAGTTTCACGTCCACTGAACACAGCTGCTACGCATATATTTTGGTAATTTTATCCACTTCAACTAATAGTCATCAGTTATTTTTTCGTCATTTTTTCAAGTACCTAATACCAGTTCGCTATGGGTGCATGGGAATCTTTTGATTCAGACAAAGATGTGTATATAGGTATTCACTTTGATGAAGAAATTACAGGTATAAAAAAATGTAGATATAGTTGGGTTACCTGCTTTTATGTACGGCTTATTTCTAAGTAAGGATCCTATATTTTCGAACAGTCTTTACCTTATTTCTAACTTCATATTTGAAATTGATACGATGACCTGTTTCTTTACAAATTATTTGAAGGTTTTTGTGTATAATATTAATATTGCATTTTAACATTATTCTAATAAGTACCGATATGAATACCAGACTAACCGTAGTTATGTAATAAATATTGCCGAGCCCATAGCACTCTGTCCGGATTTGGGCATATCCCACATCCATTGTGCATCGCCACCACCACATGTCGCATTTTAATTCAATCATTTATACCTCTCTCCGTGGTAAACTACAAACATTTAACTCGGCCTTCGTCACTCCGTCGGTTGAAATTCCACTCTTTCCGCTTTAAAACATTCGAAATTACTGTGCTGTGAATAATGAAATATCCATCTTGCCGTTGATTTTGTCCGATTGATGAATTATTGCAAGAATTCGGATACATATGGTAGTTTAGTCATAATTTATTCAGTTCGTGATGTTGTGACTGTTAGTTTATTTTCGATAAACAGGACCGCCTTGCGAAATTTCAGCGCCCTTTTATACCATAAGTCCACTCCCATCTTGCTGGTTTGGCTATACCAGTGAAAAAGGTATCGTATTTTGTATTTTTATCGTAGTTATATTTTTAAAGCAATGGTCACTCAAATTAGGTATGAAATGCACATCCGCAGCTGTCTCATATGAGTTTCAAAACCAACACTATAGCCGTAGTTTATTATTCAATCTGTCTCATGAATAAATTTGTTATCAAAAGTTTTACCTAAACAAGTTAAGAAAATTATTTCAATAGTATCAATTTATTTATAATTTTAAGGATTAAATGTGTATTTTTAACTAATTTTTATAGAAAAACTTGACAGGATATACTAACTTTAATTGAATTTTGCCAAACTAAGCTTAAAATTCTGTAGATGCAGAAAATAGCGTATACCTTTTACCTGTACCACAGAACTCCTCGGGTCATTTTATTATGAATTATCGGATGTCGTTCTCTTTTTGAAATCAATTTTAAATATGTTGAAATGAGATTTATTATTTTTGAAATAAAAAAAATGTTTTATGGAATACAAATTATACATATAAAGATGGTAAATTTTGCGATGACGAGATATCATAAATATTTCAGACAATTGATTATGGAAAAAAGGCAAAATGTAGCAAAAACTTGAACTTGATATCTCTTTTTAACGATGATCAAAGATAGAGATTACCAGAATCAGCATTGCATGTGAAAAAATTGAATCAATAAACGAAAGTAATATAAGAATAACTACAGCCAATGCAAGAAATCAAGTACTTAGGGAGTTATAAAGACTATTTCACGCACTTGGCAAATTAACCAATCAGGAGCTCTAGTCAAGTTTGGATTATCGATAATACCAAACTTGAATCTTGACTCTGATTGGCCTGTCAAGTTCGGTGTTTTCAGATTTGTGTATGTGACAGTTAAACGTCAAATATAAGTAACCACGCTTTGCATTCATTTAAAAACGAGCAGATAACTGGTTTAATTAAATATGTACTTCGTTCGATGCCAATATTTCCTGTTTATTAAAATCCATTAATTTCTCTGATAATCTTCTTAAATTTTTCGGTAATTTCCTCTAATTCTGCCAAATTTCAGATTTTTTACCTTTTACTTTCTTTGTGAAATAGTCTACTAAAATTCTCGAAGCAAATCAGTTTTGGTCAAAAATGAAACAATTTGACAGACTTATGGCGAAAATTCAATCACTTCTGGTATTTCTACTGGGAATGCGAAAGATTGGACGAAGAAATTAAATAGGAGGAAGGCTATAAAAAAAAACAGAAATCACCCCTGTCTGTCAGCAGACACTGTGGTTCGAGGAAGTGAGAAGGTAAAAAATCTGGAAGAAGGTGAATAGCGAGGTGAATTGATAACCTATAGGCAGTGAAGATGGAAAGAACCATGACGACTTCTAACACAACTGTCACAACTCCATCAAAACTTTACGACTGAAAGGTTGGATCGGTTGGGGATTACGTAGGTAACTGGATTTGAACTAAACCCATCTCTGGTTTTCATTGTCCATATGACCGATATAGCTTTGAGACAAATTAATGACGAAGTATTGTCATGATCTCAACAAAACGACACGTGAAAGTTGAAAGCCTATAATTACTGTTGGATTGAATAACAAACGAGATTTTCCGGTTTGTATGTAATAATGGACATCCTATATTTATTTATTTTTTCACTTTGGAATTATGACAAATGACCAAGCAGGTTGATTTTTGGTATAATTTGACGTAATTTACGTTTGGATAAGATATTATGGAGGATTGCTTATTACTTTTTTAAATATTAGACACCAACATTCTCAGTGTGTGAGTTATAAGTTAGAAAATGAGGACAAAGTACCGTAGTGGGCGTATAACGTCAAAATAAAATATTCCCATGCATATGGGTATTAAGTGATAGTTCATCAATAGAATTCGCATATGCAACAGTGAAACAGCCTACGAGAACAGTCCGAGGCATCCAAAAGCGACAGAGCATTTATCAAAGTATGTCACTGAATTTAAGTGTCTTCTTCAAATGGAAGTTCAGTGGCTTCTCCAAGTGGAAGTTCAGTGCCTTCTCTAAGTGAAAGTACGAAATTCAAAAATTCTGGTGAATTGAGGAAACCGTGAATTCGATTTTGTCTAGAATTTTCAGAAGGCACATGTGTTGGATTACGTTTTAGTTCCATATTATTCGCAAGATGGCGCTTAGATCATTGATAGGAAAAAAGTTAGGCAGTGTATACATAGCAGCGTTTTTCGTTCACGACTTTCATTTGAATTTTATTAAAATTTTATCGACATGAAAACAAAACAGTTAAACACAAACGAACGTCATGAACACTACCGGTCACTTTATGACCTTTGTTTATAAACATAACGTTTGCTAAATCTGCCATCTTTATTGAAATGAAACTGGTTTTATAAACATTGAATATGATGTCGTCAATCGATAATTTTCCGAAAGAGTTAAACCGATAAAAATGTACTTTTTGAATATTAATAGATTCATTTCCATCAATTTACGATGCTACATATGATTGTGATAAAAATACCCAATTACTTGTTATGACATGAACAATAAATCGTTTTTTAATAGTATCATGCTTTTAAGGTGATTGATGACGAATGGTCAATCATGTTTATTTATAAAACGTATCTTCACGGAAAGTGAGAATGGAACGAATTGATATATCCATAGAGCTTTTTTCACGTGGTAGTTCACGTTGCATTGTTGATTTGGAACACGTGTTTATACTTCACATTCACCTATTAATGGAATCCTTGTCATCTTACACTTACTTATTCATTCAATCCCTAGTGTTATTATTAAT